>CM050648.1:76037953-77384453 GCA_027574665.1 Rhynochetos jubatus | reverse complement strand
CTCAAAAGTCCACTCTAATTTTTTTTTTCTTACACTTCTACTAGAGTGCCTGAACTTCCTTCTTTACCCTTCTCAACGCTTGACTGCAGTAACTGGTAGTTCCACTGCATGAAGCATTTGATGCAGCTATCATGCCAAAATGAAAATTAGCCGTGTGGGTTTTTTCATTAGCTCTGAATGTGCATAGCTTAAAACATAAGAAAACAAAGTGTAAGGAGGGAAAACGGTGTCTTCATTTGTGGCAGAATTTTTTTGTTAATATATCATGTATTATAGGGGTCTTTTGCTGCTCTAAAGGTGGGTGAGATGTAGCAATGCATCTTTGAGCTCTTTACCCTGATTCTTTTAACGCTGGGTATCATAAGACTTTTTCAAAACTGAATCGCTGCCAGCTAACCTAAATTGGGGCAGTGCTTTGAGGAAACCAATTCCCCAGCAAGTGTGGGTGTAGCCTGTTGAGGGATGGCAGTTCTTCCTCTCTGTCCATCTGCCAGCTACCTCAGCCCAGTCTGCTATATTCCCAGCTGGGAAATAACAACCTTCAAAACAAGACAGCAAAATACTTGAATATATTTTGAAACAGCAAAGCCATTAAAACAGCGATTTAGAAAAGGATGTAACATTGGCTATTACAGCATAACAAGAGCAAAAATCTTGGTATTAGCCTACTTGCAGGTGAGATAATTTAATTATTTTAGGGCAAATTTACCTTCCAACATGACCAGTTAAAAGTACATAAAGCAGTACAATACCGCAGCTTAACTATGTGCATTTAAAAGCAAGGGACTAAAGACTGAGCATGAACAGTTAAACAGTTTATCTCTCCACAGTCTTTTTAATAAAAGTGTAGGTATAAAACCAATGTTTCCTCTGGAAATTCTACATGTCAACTGCAATTTACTTTGTACTACATGGTGATATGTTGTTTCTCATTCTTTCTATGCATGCATATACAAAAGCATATTTTTCTCTCATACCAGCACTTAGAAGCTATTTTTACTGCTACATATATAGAAGATGAGATCTCAGAATACTGCTTATACTGTGTATTATATTTCCCCTTTGTTTGCTTTTCTCCTTACCCCAGTCCAGCCCAACGTGCACAACAGCAGTGCTGCTTGCTGAGTCTCGTTTTTTTTTTTTTTCCTACCAGAATCTCCTTTTAGGTGTGAAGTAGCCAGAGTACTGCTCTGTGTGTGGCAGCATGGTAGGAGCAGACACTGACAGCAGTGTAACACAGAATCTGACTCATTTGCAAAAGTCATGAATACTTACTGACTGTGGTGGTAGAGTTGAGCAACAACTGAAAAAAGTGTGCTTTCTTTGTGGGTACGGGTGGTGTAACCCACCTGTGCCTGGAGCAGTAACTCCCCAGTCTTTGTGGGTACGGGTGGTGTAACCCACCTGTGCCTGGAGCAGTAACTCCCCAGTCTTTGTGGGTACGGGTGGTGTAACCCACCTGTGCCTGGAGCAGTAACTCCCCAGCGGACCCCCAGCTAGGTCAGACTGAATTCTCATCCCAGCTCTGCTGCCCAGCCACACCACTGCCTTCCACAAGCCCTGCTCTCTCTTTGGCTCTGCTCTCCGTTTGTCAAGTAAGATTAATTGCCATCAAATTTTCTCTGCTGCTACCAAGAATAGGAGGGTAAAGCCAGGCATGTCTGTGAGGTACTTGGGTGGTGTGTTGTTAAGAAACCATTTTGTTGAGTTTGTGCAAGTCTCTTTAGCAACATGTGGTCAGGCAGGAACATCCCTACGCTCCCATTACCCTTCTCCATTAGGGAAACCAACGGCGCTTTCTCCCTCCTGGGATTTTTCCCTTGCGGTGAAGGGATTCTCTGACCATGTTAACATAAGCATGGTGATGCTAGTTACCCGATAATCCTGTCTTCTGAAATTCCAACACATAGCCTCTTTGTTCTGTCAACATGTGTTTTATGGCTGGTCACTACAGATGTGGCATGAACCTCAGGATGGCATCTGCCCAAGCACAGAAGTAAACATTAATGATGGTGTCAGCTTAGTATGTAGCTGAACAAGGTACATACAGGGTACATACAAGGTTCCAACACTGGAGTGTCCACAGCCTCACTGATATCACTTTATTTCAGATCTCTCTCATTTTTGAAGGACAGTGCCCAATCCAGGCATATAATTCCAGCAGGGGCCTTACAAGTGCTCAACAGAAGATGTACTCAGAGGATTACTTGCAGGTCTTCTTCGCCATCCTCCTGTTCATACAGTCCTGCATAGTGCTCCCCTATTGCACAGCAATCTGCCACAGGCTTATGTTCAGTTTATGGTCCACTGTAATCCTCAGCCTCTTCTCCAGCACTACCTAGTTATTTTGTCCCCTTCTGTACTCATGAAATCAATTGTTCCTGCCCAAGGGTCCTACTTTGTGCTTGTCTTGACAAAATTTTGTCTTTTTTTTTTTTTTTTGCAGTCTGTTTCACTGATTTGTCAACATTTAATTCAAACCCTGCCTCTGGCATATTAGGGAGGAAGGTAAAGCAGTGATGTATAAAACACGGTCATGTTAACCTCGCATCCTTATCAAACTGGTAAAAAATGCAACAGGAGAAGTATTCAAGACTTGGCATGTTGTGCTCTGTTCCCTGTTTGCAGGAGGGAAAAGTAGTGACTACAGACCTCGTTCAGAATCTGAAAGTTCATCCTCCAGCACAGTCGGCCATAGGTGAGTCCTGCTCCTGCCCCTGGCCGTCCACGCAGCCTCACGCCCTCCTAAGGATGACCTACACGGGTGTCAGAACACGTGGAACTGGGCAGTCTGTGCCCAGACATGCTCCAGCACGTGCTGTCAGCACGTGTTTCTTCCCGTTAGTTTGAGGTCCCCGGAACTACAAAGCAAGGCCTGTTTGAACCTAAGCGTGCATTTGTTGCTTTGCTGGATCAGGGCCTTAATCAGTTTTTAGATGAGGTTTGAATGCAGGAATACAAGTGAAGATTACCTGCAACCAAATTTTTCTACCTCCTAGTAAGAAGGCTAAAGCAAGCATTTCTTGGTTTCATTGGGCTGACAGGACAAAGAGGAGTATGTTATAAAAGTTCACTATTGGCACTTCAGCAAACAACAACGTGTGCTTTTCATAAAGGCACCTGTGGTAACTGTGCAGAATGAGGAGGTTGTACTTTTTTGTCTTGCTTTCAGCAGGAGCATTCTCCTCTACAGGCAGATTTGTATATTTGATAACAATTCCAGTATTTAGCAGTGGCTATTTTGGACTATTTGTTTGGAAGCCTCTAATAGCTTAGTCTGGTTGAGCTCCTTTCAGAGCTTCCCCTAACTGTGGGACCATCTGTTACCCACCTCACCTCTGTCTTTCCTTGATTGGTCTCACATGGGCCCTTTAGTTCATTTTAAGTTACGGTTGTTTTGGAGAAAACCACGCTGTAATCTGCAGTTGTCACCCCCTACAGAGACACACACACACACACTAATTAGATGGAAAACATCCCATGATGAGTGTTGAATTTACCAGGCTTAGTGGGAAAAGGGTGTGGGGAGGATTTTCTCTAAAGCTGAAAGGTTTCAGCAGGTAAGCCTATAAAACCTGCAGAAGAGGGTAATGATTACAAGCCCTTGCTGCCATCCTTGGTGACCTGAGTATTGTTTTCAGTTAGACACATCAGCTAAAAATGGAGACATTTTACTCATACTGTTCACATTTTATGCATATATGCACATATATTTGTACATATGTGTTTATACATACACACTGACCTTTTAAATATGTACAGAAATAATGTACAGTTTATAAATATACATTGTGTGTGTGTATAGTATAAGAACAAGACTCTTACTTCCTTGGGGATTTTCCCTTTAATTTAAAAATCTCTGGCTTCCAACTCATACAGGTGATGAGTGAGGCTGGAGAAGTATAAGGGAAATGAAGAGATATTAAAAGTTCCTAGGAGCCTCTTGAAAAATATCTCCAGACAGATGAAGCTGTAGGCCTGTTTTGTTTCTGGAAATTTATTGTTTTGTTTTTTTTTTTTAATAATTTCAGAGTCTGAGCAAGGGCTAGAGAATGCTGTACTGGGGAATTGCTGCTGTGGGGAAGATTTTTAGAAGCAGTAGTTTGGACACAGAGGAGCAATGCCAAGCTGAAGGAACCTGGCCTCGCTTCCACTGTCATTTTGTCATAACAAACAGTCCTGGGAAATCCTCTGGGCTTTAAACAATTCACATGTCAAACTGAGGGGAGAGGAAAAAAAAAAAGAGATCAAGGAATAGCTGAAGAGTTCTAATATCCTCTGTATGGTCTGAAATAGTGTTGCAGTAGGCCAAACCATTGACAAGCACAGGAACAATCTTAGTTTGATATGTTAATTTTCAAAGCGAAAAAGGCCCACTCACTGGCTGCAGGAAATGGGATTTTTGCAGAATTGCTCATGGCACGCTGCTGCCACGGGATTTGCCCAGGTGCAGCCATTCTGCATGTCCTGCAGTGCCATCAGTCTGAGTTTGGCACAAGCTCCTCCAGTTGAAATCCTCTTGTATCTCTTCTGCAGCCCTGGAGAAGGAAGCAGGCAGAACGCAAATATCAGCCTGGAGGCAGTTCCATTTTGGCCAGGAGTAGGGCACTCCAAGGTTTGGGCTAGCTGAGGAGCCCTTGGGCACGGGGTTTTGGAGAGCTGCTACATCTCCTGTCCACCCCCACCCCGACAGTCAGACTGTGGGTACCTGCCTGCAACCCCGGCCCTGCTGTCCCTGCCCGCTCCCAGGGCCTGTGGGACAGTGAGGGGAGAGCACTGAGCTGCTGGTGGGACAGAGAATGTTTCCAGGGTCCCTTGTGGGGTTGGGAAAGAAACCCTCAATAAAATGGGAGAAGTCAGGGTGGAGCATGTGCTCTAGATTTATGCCGAGAGGAGTTTGGGAGCTACTCCTGCTGATGTAAAGACACCAGACCCCTCCAGAAGCAAAGGAAAGAGCTTGTGCAACGGTTCCATTACTGAAATGTGACTGTATCTGTGCTGCTATGCCTTTCGCAGGCAGCGAGGAGGGAGACCAGGCAGGGATACAACAGAGGAGAGCCAGGGTCACAAGCCAAATTCGCAGGTTCGTTGTTTGAGGACAGGGAGCATCTCCGAGTCCTCTGTGCTGGCAGCCACTGCCGTGAGGCTTTGTGGCAGTTTTCGCAGCCCTGTCTGGTGCCGGGCTGTAGCAAGGGAAGCCTTTCCAGAGCTGTTCCAATCCCAAAACCTCTCCCAGCTCTTCTCCTTCATGTGGCTTAACACAAAGCCCATCTCCGTGAAAGCCTCCTGAGGTGCTACCTTTGCAGCACAGTTCCTCTTTCCAGGCGGAGTGCTGGACGCCAGGCACCCTCCAGCTTTGCAGCTGGGATTTCTAGAAAAGGAGCAATTGGCATTTGGCCCAAGTATCACTTATGGGGGTAAAAGGGTAGTGGCCTTCTCGTTTACCAGCATGACCAGGCTGTGAGTGGTGACAAATCCTGGGTACAGCCCAAAGCGTGCTCCTGCACCACGGCGTGAGGTGATAAAAAACCACGCCGACACGGCTAATCAGGACCGCTTTCTGTAAGGGAGCGGAGCCACAGCTAAAGCTTTTTCTTTTAGTAGCTGTGTGTTTACAGCTTGCTGCACTGCTGCCGGCACAGATCCCAGGGTGAGGAGGCAGCCAGGGAGCTCTGCTCTGATTGCACCTGAGCAATCCCATGAGGAACAAGGGGGAAGCCCAGGTATCAGGGAAAGGGATCCTCTATCTTTAGCACTGGGGTTTATGCCTGCAACCAAAAAACAGCCTGGTTTGCAGGATCTCTCATTTTTCAGTGGCACACAGCAGCAGTTGCTTTTTTCCAATACTGAGTGAGGAAGTTAAGAGCAGAGACAACACTACCTTGCACAAGTATCTGGTTTAAATCAGTGTTTTTACCCAACTACTTTTCTGGTTTCCTATGTAGGCACTTACAGCCTAGGAAAGGAAAGACTGAGTTTAGGTATCCTGGCTTCCCTGGCTGCATCTCCATTCCTGTGAGACATGCAAATACCCTTCCTCTTACTTCAGTGGGAAGGGATTCCCTGCCAGGTTTGGGGTGGGAGGTGCAGTTTGCAGAACAACTCCAAATCCCCCAGAGGCAGCCAGAGAGATTATCAGGGGGAGCCCTTCTAGCCATGGGCTCTTGTTTATCCTGCTCGTAAGCATGACTGTACTCTGCCGCTGGAGACAGGAATAGACCAGAGTAATCCTGGTGCCCAGCAGCCTTACCAATAGTCTTGTAACATGCAGCCGTCTGTGCGACATCTTAATTCAGCTCATTCTGCCAGGGCATTGCCACGTCCAACACGTGCGGGTACGACCTGCCGCCTGCCCGGGCACTGCTGCACACGTGAGAGGCTGCAGCACCGTGCATGGACTCCCGGCTGACAATCTGGCTTGTCCTACATTTGACTTGGCATCTTCAATGATGTAGCTTTAAAGCATCTCTTTTAACACAGCTTATAACCGTGTGCACGGTTTAGGTGGACTCTGGATCGATTGTTGACATGCTTTGGCTTTGCTAACAGCTTTTGCTGATGTGAATGGAGCTGTTGTCTTAAGATATGTCCTATGAGCGCTGCTTTATTGCTTCTGCTGTGGTGGGTGAAGGATGTACCTGAGGTGAGACACTTCACCGCATGGTGTGTTTGGCGGGCACAAAGAACAGCACGTGCAAGGTTCTGCCTGAGTGTTTGGAACGTGGAATAAACAACCGTTAAAAGGAAATAACCTCTTGCAGGGATGCAGCGTATGTGCGCTGGGATGGAAGATGCACCCAGTGATGTGGGTGAGGGTGAGTGCTTTTGCTTTTCACTACGGTCAGGTCACCGCTTGCTTTACTTTTTTTATTTGGAGATAATACTGTAACAACACAGTGGAACTGTTCCTACTTTTCAGTGAAGGTGCTGAGTATCAATGCACCGCATCAGAAAGACCTAGGAGCCCACAGCTGCTGACGTGATGGGTGGGGATGACTGCAAACCCACGGACCTGATGGGAGGAAATGGGGGGAAAGCCTGCAAGGAAGTAACAGTGGATGGAAAGAAGACTGCACTGAGGAACAGAGAGGTGGGGCGACAACAGCGTGTGTGTGGTGAGCACAGTACTTCAACTGCAAACTGGTAATGGAGGGGGGCTGGTGTGTAGAGTCAAGAGAAACTGGGCAGGACATGGAGTTTGACGCTTTAATTCAGGCACGCACAAGTGCTCGAGGGCCATTTCTGGCCACAAGCAAGCAGCACTTCTGTTTGGTGTCTCAGCCAAGAGGCTGAGCTTCCAGACGTGATGCTGCTGGGGTGCAGTTTTTGTGCTGAGCCTGATGAAATCCCATCACCGATGAGCTCAGCAAATATGGTGATCTTGAATTATGAGCCCCTGTGAGAGCTAAAGCCAGACTGTGTTTTCCCCATTGGCAATTACTGAGCAGGATCTCTGTTTCTCCCCTGTGCTCACTTTCTCCTCCTCCTCCTTGCCCCCACGTGCTTGGGAAGCCTGAGATGGTGTGACCACCTGAGCAGTTGCCAATCTCTTCAAAGGGCATCTGTAATCCCCTGTCCTAATCCTCCTGCAAGAGGAAGGATGCTTGTAGGCAGCACTTGAATACCCACACCCAGAATATTAAGCTTGTTATAAAACCTGGCCTGTCGCTGAGTCTGCTGACTCTTGTTTCCAAAGAAGTTGTCGAGCGTGAGTTAGTTTCTCCTTCCTGCGGACTTCCTTTGAAATACTGCTTCAGCTTAAAGTTATACTGCTTGATCCACACACCCGTATGAGAAGAAATGGCAACACCTAGGGACAGCTATCGTTATTCACCGCACCAGTAGTGCTGAACACCACAGGACACGTTTTCAAAGTGACCTCTACAGCTGCGCCGGCCTGCAGCCGCAGCAAAAGCAGGCGGCTCGATCCGTACGTGTCCGGGCATCACCCGCTGGCCCCATGCAGGTGAGGATCCCCAGGGGGGTGCACTGGCCCCCCCAGGGGAGGAGCTGCAGTCCCCTGTTCACACACCACTTTGGTGTTGTTCTAAAGCTTTGGAAGTGGCGTAAGTGCTGAGAGCGCTGTAAGGTCTGTGCTATTTCGTCTCCCCGTTGCCTCACCCCGTGTGGCAGTTCATCTGCCGGAGCGTGGAAGGGCTCCAGCTGGCCGCGGCACAGGGTGTAGGGCTGGGGCTCAGCTGTCTCGCCTGGCAGCGCCAGCGGCTTTGAAGGCTGCAGGTGGCACAACAGGAGGGATGGTGTCCCTCCCTGGAAGGCACTTCCACATGTCCCATGGACAAAGGGTCGGGTGGGCAGCAAGGGGACGATCTTTGGCGGGCGATGAGCTGGGCAGGCTTCCCGTGCTCGGGAAATACAATCCTGTTAACACACATCGGGCAGGGGCAACAGCCACCCGGGGACAGAGACCTGTAGGAGAGCTGGAACGGCAGCATGCAGAACAGCTCTCATCTGCTGCCGTAGCCTTAGGAACGTTCACAGAGGGAGGGAAACGCGATTTGGGTAAGATACTTCAGCCACATAAATTAACAAGTGCTTAATTCATTAGCTCTTGCTGTGGCATGGGGACCTGTTACTGCGGAAAACAAAGCAAAGGGGTGGTAAAGCACGCATTTTTGGAGGTGGCCGCATGTTATTGGTGCCTCTGCTGTCCTCTGCCCGCAGGATGCTCAGACCCTGTGCTCAGATATTCCCACAGGCGCAGCACGGGTAAGTGACCGCCTCCGATGAACGCCCAGCACCTCCATCCCAAGTCCTGGTTTATGACTTTGACACAGCAGACCCTGCTCCAGCACCTCTCCCTAAGGGCTGGTGCCTTCGGGGCTGCAGCCTGAGGCTACATGCAACCCAGAGTAGCCGTGGGTATTGCCAGAAGGGGAGCACGCTTGTTACTATGTCTGATGTGGAGTGTGGTGGGTTCACCCTGGCTGGAGGGCAGGTGCCCAGCCGAGCTGCTCTGTCACTGCCCTCCTCAGCTGGGCAGGTGGGAGAATATATAATGCAAAGCTCTTGGGTCAAGATAAGAACAGGGAGAGATCATTCGCCAAATACTGTGTCATGGGCAAAACAGACTCAGGGAAACTAATTTATTTCCAGTCAAATCAGAGTAGAATAATAAGAAATAAAACCAGATCTTAAAAACACCTTCCTTTCACCCCTTCCTTCTTCCCAGGCTCAGCTTTGCTCCTGATTTCTCTACCTTCTTCCCACCAGCAGCACAGTGGGGCAGGGAATGGAGGCTGTGGTCAGTCCATCACATGTCTCTGCTGCTTCTTCCTCCGCAGGGGAGGACTCCTCACACTTCGCCCCTGCTCCAGCGTGGGCTTCCCACAGGGTCACAGCCTCCGTTGGTCATCCCCCTGCTCCAGCGTGGGGCCCTCCCCAGGCTGCAGGTGGGTCTCTGCTCCCCCGTGACCCTCCATGGCTGCAGGGCACAGCCGGCCTCACCATGGGCTGCACCACGGGCTGCCGGGGAACCTCTGCACTGGTGCCTGGAGCACCTCCTCCCCCTCCTTCTCCACTGACCTGGGGGTCTGCAGGGCTGTTCCACTCACATAGTCTCACTCCTCTCTCTGGCTGCTGTTGCATATACTACATAGCCACCCCATCCCCCCTAAAACCCGTTATCCCAGAGGTGCTACCATCATCGCTGATGGGCTTGGCCTTTGGCCAGCGGTGGGTCCATCTCGGAGCTGGCTGGCATTGGCTCTGTTGAACACAGGAAGCTTCTGGCAGCTTCTCACAGATATCACCTCTGTAGCCTCCCCACTACCAAAACCTCGCCATGCAAACCCAATACATCAGGCTGCCTCTTTGTTGGCACTGGCTGACCTTGGTGGTGGCTCTGTAGCCCCGTCAGCAGAGCGCAGCAGCTCACAGCGTTGACACGGGGCTCTGTGTGGTGTGGGATCCCTTGCTCAGCCTGCTGTCACTGGAGAGGAGCTATCTCCAGGAGCGATAACGCTGCTCAGCAACTAAGGCAGCGCTCAAGCTCCTGGCTGGGTTGTGTTACCAAGCACAGAGCTGTAAAACCTCCCCAGGAAGACTGACACATGGAAACAGCAAGCGGATGAGTAAACTGTTAGTTCTTAATTTCAAGCAGACATCGATTGTACATCAGTTTGCTTTTAAAAGAAACCTGCGGGCTGCTCTGTCCTTCCTGGCAAAGAGCACAAGCAGCCCCAAGCTGGAGGGGTCTCCACACCTGCAGAGCACAGCTAAGCACAAACAGGGGCTGAGTCACTGGCCAGAATTTGCCAGTTCCCATGGTTACGGAGTCTCGGCCACAATTTGGTTTAGTTGGTTTCCATCTCGGCACTATTTGTAACAAAAATGTGTGGAAGAGGCTCTCGTTCTTTGCAGGGATTATGGTTAATCACAACGGATGTTAAATAAATGCATGTGATGAAAGCTGATGCCAGACTGTGCCTGCCGGGCCAAGGACAGCCCAGGAGGAGAAGGCAGGTGAGGAACCTTGGCCCCGGGCAGGCAGCAGGTATCGCCCGGTTGGAAAGCTCGGAGCAAAGAAAGCGCAGGGGGAGCAGGCAAAGGATCAAGGATCACAGAGCAGCAACTGTGAAGGTGCTAGGGCTTAAACGGGGAAACCCATGCAAGCTCAAACACACTCATATTTAAAACTTCAGCGTGCAAGAGGGCATTGGGTTCGCTTCTGGCTGTTTAACTGTGAATTTCCAGCTCTGGCAAGCGAGAACGTTTTCCGTCAAGATTTCCGCAGCGATACGTCTTGTCGCTGTGTTTAAGCACAGATGGTTACGTAGCTTCCGCACGAATCTGGCACGTGGGGGCAACACCAAGCTTTCAATTGCTTTATCTTTAAAGGCAAGGATGATACCAACCTGATAAACTGATCTAGCTCTGATGAATCCGTGAGAGATCACATGGGGATACAGGAAGAGGGATCAATAAGGCATTAACAGACGCTAGAGTTGCCACCTGTAAATCAATTTGGAAGTGTCCGGTGTACTGCAGTCTGTAAAATACACCTTAGGCTGTAATCGTGAACGGGACCAAGCTAGGACACAATAAGCCGAGACGCAGGACCTGCAGCAGGGTCTGTGCGGTACACGGCTGAAGGAATCAGTCAGCTCCATTGCCCTGGCACAGGGACCAGCGACGCCTGAGCAGTCTCCCACATCGCTGGTTGCCAACAGCACCTGTACTGCTCCACACCGGCGCTTTGGGATGAGCTGGAAGGGCAACACAACTAGAACTGGGAGAGCAAACGATGAAAATTAAACTCTGGTCAGGGGTCTGGTGAAGAGAATATTGAAAAATCTGCCTATGCCATGTTTTCTATAAATTGATTCACGCGTACTGGAGAAACTTGCCTTACGTCCCTGCAGATAACGATGCTGATGCGGCTGAATCTGTGCTACAGATTTTGAGTGTGGCACCTTAGCTGAAGCCTAAGATAGCAGGGAGCAATGGCAGCAATGACAAAAAATTGAAATTCAAGTGTCTCTGCACATCATCTTTACAAAATCTCTCCCTACTTCAGCAGCTTTTGCTGAGTGATGCCCACGCTATTGGCCTGGGCACCACATCTCCTTCCCTGGAGATGAGGAGTTTGACACGTGGGGGCTAGGGGGAAGAGGCAGCACTGCTGCAAAGGCAAACTAGCCGAGCTGCTCTGAGTACGGTCAACCTCACCACCGGGGTGCTGGGAACCCCCACCGCCCTGTTCGACGTCCCCGTTTCTGCAGTCCAACGGGCGAGCGTTAACAAAGCAGCCGTGGTTTAAGCCTCTCTAGAGATGAGGAGGTTTCTGCATGGCGTATGCCCTGGGGAAGCAATCCCCTGCCGCAGGACAGGTTGCGGTCTGTCAGGTGCTGCCTGCTCACTCCGTGCCCTTGGCTAGGCTAGAGGCCGAGAACTTGGCTGCAGCTTTGCCAAATATGTTGGGGTGGAGCTCAGCCAAAATCGATCAGGGTTGCAGGTCGAAAGCTCTCTGCTCTGCTTGCCTAGGCTATCTGGGGCCATAAACCACGTGGCTTCCATTCTGGCTTTTGAGGAGTCCCAAAAAGTTTATTTTAATCCTTCAAGCTTGCTTTCCCCTGCACTCTCGCCCTTTCCCTATCCAGAAATGTGCATGCTGAACATGGCATGACCTGAGAAAACTGTTATAAAGCTTATTTCTTGTTTAAAATTAGCTGGGTTAGCTAGCAGTATAAACTCAGTCTGGAGGAGGACACAAGGCGGTAAACTTTAGGACTTCTCCAGGAGCGCCGTATGGTTTTTATATTGACATCGTGCACAGACTATTTTTTTTCCCAGCTGTTCTTATTACTCTTTTGAGAAAATGTGCTAATGTTAGTGTGCTCTAGCACAGCAAAGTTGCAAGGGCAGTTGGGAAGTCTTCAACTCTTAAGTATTCTGTATCGCGTGAAGTCAAAGATCCTCAGGCAAACATGGCTAGAGACAGCAAATCTCTCAAAGAGCTAAAATCCCAGCTGAGTCTCAAATTCCCTGGGCAGGAGAGAAAGGGCTGTAATCTGCTAATGAAAGCAGATGCATAAGAGTCATTCTGGCAGCTACATCTGTCGTGCTGCCTCCTGCCCCAACCCCCCGCCTTGTTAAACCCACTCTTCCTTCTAGTCGTATGTGCTTTTCTCATAGCTGACAAAAAGAGGCAAGCACAAACGTCAGTCACGTGAAATGCATTCCCTAGCTCAGGCGTTCTTCCTTCATCCTACGTTACAGTCTTATTGAGTCCTGATGTTCCCTCAGACCCTAGGGGAAGGCTCTCGTGATTATGGCTGGGCAGTGGGCAGGCCTCTCTGGGGCACGCTGCAGCCATGCAGCTGCCTCCCTCACCGGCCCCAGTGCTGCACGGGAGCGACGCCGGGGAGAAGCACGCGCCCTGGCCTCCCGCACCGGCCCCGGTGCTGCACGGGAGCGATGCCGGGGAGCAGCACGCGACCTGGCCTCGCGTCGTGTAGCATGCTCCTTAGGAGTTGCCTGTGGCAGGAGGCTGCTGGAGGGGCTGCCATCCTCAGCCTCGTTCCTCCTGTTGCGAGAGGGAAACAGGCACCAGGGCTCAATGGCGCTGAAGGGGGCTCATGTTCCTCCCGCCCTGTCGCCAACAGGCAGTGGTCCTGGGGCCTGGCTCACGCTCCGAAGCGCCCAGGTAGGCGCCAGCTGCGCTCGGAAAAGCGACTGGCCCTCGCCAAAGCTGGTGAGCAGCTCAGAGCTGGTCCTAGTGAGGAAACAGCAGGCTGCCCTCCGCGTCTGTTTTGCTCCTTGACGGCAAAAAGGCCCCTGAGGCACCGACGGTACGGCTGCCCTCACGGGAAAAGCGCTGCCGCCAGGCTCTCCCCCCACCCAGGGGCGGCCGCACGGTGTGAGGCTCCCACCACAGCAGGCTTCCGCCCAGCCCGCGCTGCCCAGCCCCGGGCTCCGACCCGGTGGCGGGTTTCCAGCTGTGAGCGCTTCCCCAGGGCGGCGCGGCGGGACTCGCGGCCTTCCCGCGCCGCCGTTGAGCCCTCCCGCCGGTAGAGGGCGCCCGCTGGCCGCGATACGGGCCCTGACGGCTGTCCCGGGCCGCATCGTCCAGGGGATCGCGGCGGGTGGGCCTTAGCGCTCCGCTCCGCCTCGGCTCTCCCTCAGGTCTCCCGCCGCACCGTGTCCGGGTCGCTGCGGCCCCTCCCGGCGCTTAGAAAGGCGCTGGGCTGGCACCTGCGGCGTGCCGGCAGCGCACCCTACCCATCCGGCACTCGCCGCCGGGCGAAACGACGCCGCAACCCCACCATCCTCTGCGGCGGGAGCGCCCTCAGTAGACATGGAGCCGGCCCCGCCCTCGCCCTCGTCACGGGAACCTCCTCGGCCGCCCCGCCATGGCGGCTCCCTGCGCCGTGTGGCTCGGGGATCCGGTAAGGCGGCGGTGTCGGGGGCTCTACCGGGTAGAAAGGGGGGTGGCGGTGGGCGCTGAGCCTGCTCTTTGTTCACTCCGGCAGGTGGAGTGGGTGCTGTGCCCCTACGACGTCCATCACCGCGTCCCCCGGGCGTCGCTGGAGAGGCACGCCGCGTCCTGTCGGCTCCGCAAGATGGGCTACTCCGCCGAGGAGGAGGTGGGCCCCCGGGCCGGCTCCGGGAGGGTTACCTGGCCTGGGGGTCGGGGGGGGGGGGGGGGCGCCTGCCCGGCTGAGCGGGCGGCAGTGGCCTGAGGGCGCGGGTGGGGGGGCTGTCGCCGCTGGCCTGAGGGTGGCTGGGAGGCCGAGTCCGGAGCTGGGGCCCTGACTGAGCTTCTCGGTCCCGCAGGCCGAGATGTACGACTCCAGCTTTTTCTACGAAAACCTGAAGGTTCCCACTGTCGCCATGGGTGAGCAGCATCTCAGCCCCCGGGGGGGAACAGCAGGGCCTGAGGGGAGACCCCCAGGGCGGGGAGTGGGGGGCAGAAGATGGGGCTGAGGGGAGACCCCAGGAAGGCAGAGGATGGGGCTGAGGGGAGACCCCAGGAAGGCAGAGGATGGGGGGCTCAGGGAGACCCTGGGGGGGGGGGCAGAGGATGGGGCTGAGGGGAAATCCGGGGCATACAGAGGATGGGGGGCTCAGGGGAGACCCTGGGGGGGGGGGGGGGGGGGCAGAGGATGGGGCTGAGGGGAAATCCTGGGCGTACAGAGGATGGGGGGCTCAGGGGAGACCCCGGGGGGACAGTCCAGGTCTTCGCGGCAGCACACCCCACTGCCTTGCCAGCCATGAGTTTTCCAAGGCCTGTTAGGAAAACGGAGTGTTCCCATCAGGATGTTTATTTTCTCACCCCTGTGCTTTGCTGTTTTTTACCGTCCTCACACATCTGTCACTGTGTACTTCTGTTCTGTAGGTCACTTGGCTGTTTTCATCTTAAAGTCCTAGGAGGGTCTTTTTTTTTTTTAACTCCCTATGAGGTTATTTTCTAGGTTCCTTCAACGTTCACCTTGCATCAGGTGCTGAAAGTGTATTAAAAGAGATGCTTAGAAGGTAGAAAAACTGGCCCTAGACTTGGGGCTGTAGTAATGGTACAGAAGAGAATATTTATTTTTCTGTATCCCTGTAACCTGAAAATCCCCCTTCTTCTCCCCCCTGTTCAAATATGGAATAGATTAAAATGATAGCTTTAGATCGAACTGTCCCTTATGCATAAATAAAACTACAGTGTTCCTATAAGTCTCACAGGAGAGGTTGGGGAGTAAAAACTAACCCCGCCAAGGACTCGATGTAAAAGTCCTGCCATGCTTTTGTCTTCTCTGTCTGCAGATAAAGATCTACAGTTTCACATCGTTAAGCAAGCTAGAGCTCAGGGTGCAAAAGAAGGTGCAGGCTACAGCGAAGGTAAGTAGCAGGTGGATACTGAGACAGCTTTATCAGCTCTTATGTGACAGCTGCTCTTGTGTGCCCCTTCGTTCTCCTTGTGAACTGCTGTGAGGAACTTTTGTTTTATTTTTAATATTCCTTCCCTTGTATATTTTGGAGCATAACTACTTTCTCTACTCAGGGCAACTGCTTGGGGGAACTTGAGTCTGTTGTGCTCACACCTCTGGTTCTCTTCAGGACTGGAAAAACAACATGGCAAAATTCGGGAGTTTCTTAAAGCACTAGTCCTTCGCTTCCCGTCCCACCACCTACACTTTACTTTCTGCCTGCGTTTGCTGATGTTATCCTTTTGCTCGTTGTGGCCCAAGCTCTTCTAATGCTGCCTCCAGCCTGGCTCTTCACGTAATGTTTTGTTGAAGGATTAATTGCTAGATGTGAGCTGTATGTGCTTCTTCACCACTCCTCAAATCAAAAAAGCCAAACAACATGCGTATTATTACGTTGGATTGTTTTAAGGCTGTCCTAAGAAGTTGTATAAAAAAATATGCTGATGCATCTGCAAATATGATGTTGTCCTTTGCCACTGCTCTCAGCTCATTAGTTCCTTTATGTTTAATTTTTTAGTGGGTGTTGTGACCGGTCCAGGGAGTAGGTGAAGTGTGAGCTATGCTTCTTTTTGAGAGTAGAAAAGACCAAGTAGAAAAGTAGGGCTACCTGTAGAAACCACCGCAGAGCCGCAGTGTATGCAAAGTACTGCAGCAGCTGGAAGATACAGCATTTACTGTCGGTGTTCCTTTAGTCTGTCAGACACGTATGGGCAGAAGGGAAAGTGCATTTCTTCCACTTTCCTGACAGTCACACGCAGCGGTGCATGCTCAGGCATAGCTTTTAACCTTGCCTTTCTTTCTCCGGCTCAGCAAATGGAGCCTTAACAAAGCGTTGCTTGGGAAGGAGCTTTGTGGTGATGGGCGCTGTGTTTGGAGCACGTCGGGTGCGTTTTCTCTGGAAGGTGGTGGTAACTCGTTCGTTTGACACAAGCACACCCGAGTAGAGAAGAAGCAGATAAGCCCTTTATGAAGGGGTGTATCGCAAAGATGCATCGGAGAGCCCCTAGATGCCAGCATTTGCGATCCAGTTTCCACTGCGAGCTTGCGTTTCTGTGAAGATAACATTACATTGGCCTATTTTAAGATTTACTGACTTGGCGTTGTTTGTTTGATTTGAAGTCTTTGGCAACAGAAACAAATGGACAGCATTTTTCTCGTAAGTTTCCTTTTGACTGACTGTATCAAAGGAAGTAATTTTCTTTGGGTTTTTTTGTTTAGTTGGTTGGTTTTTGGTTTGGTGGTTGTTTTTTATATCTAACTATATTAGAACTTTAGAACAGCCATAGTCTTAATCACAAGATGTGAAAATCTTGTAAAATCACAAGCATTATTAGGGCACTTTTATGAGCTTCCATGACCCTATAAGAACAGTGCATTTTGAAAATTAAATTCTAGTGTTCATATCTAAATCTGTTAGTTTGAATTAGAAAAGTTCTGGTTTAGGCCCTAAGTACTGTTATGAGGAAATCGTGTATTTCAGGCTTGTCGTTGTAGAGTTACTGTGGCTCCTCTTCCTCTTGGTGTGTTTAGTGAAAGCAGGATGTGAAATCTGCCCAGCTTCTGTTACTAGAGAAGCAGTAGCTTTGCTCTTGTGAAGGCTCCAGCCTACGCCCTGTCTTACACATTGGCTCCTCTGTCTGCCTGGAGACGTACGTCGGTGTGGAATCGTGCCTTGCAGGGAGGAGGTTGCGTTGTGAGGAGCAGGATTAGGGAGGCCAGGTCAGTCATTGCTGGGAATTTGAATGTTCTCGAGTAAAATGCTTTTCTGCAGGCAGTATCCTAGAACGCTGCATCCTGTATCTTCTCTAGGGAAGTGGCTTTGCTGCTGTTGCAGTGGATTGAGCATGGATTTATTGTTTGCTTGGAGGATGTGTGTTTCAACTGGGGAGGGGAAAGACGATCTTGGGCAGTGTGTTTGGTTTTGTACCTTCAGAGTTGGTTATCTGAACTAATCTGGGGCACCTTGAAAGTGCCCTTGTATCCCTTTTAGTTACAAATGCCTGCAGCACTCTGTTAGAAAAGCTCTGTAGAGAAAGTGACAGTGTGAGACTGATTTGCATAGTGCCCAGTTAACCTCATCTCCTAGAAGCTTTCATTCTTGTTGCCAGAACGACGACTATTTTGTAGCTAGTACTTTACACAAGATGTTAGGAGTAAGATGAACCCACAGGTTTGGGCTGCAGCCTCCTCTGTCTTGCTTCAGCTTGTAGGCCAAGAGCTGAAACTGATGGGATAATACAGTGTCCTTTTGATCTAATCTAGTGCGTTCTCTTTGGAGCCTGTGAAACCCTGTGACTAGCGGTGTAAGCAGCCAAGAGAGGTTTTACAACCTGCGTGGGGCTGGGAAGGGACTGGGGCCCTTTTGTTCTTTGAGCGATTTTTATCCTTGCAGATTAAGAAGGGTGAAACTTCTTACAGCTAGGTAGGGGAAGGATGAAAACAGCGTGGGCGTTTACTGCACTGTTGTTTGTTTGAGCTTCTCTGTGTTTTCCTGTAACAACTGTGCTGTTTTACTAATAACAGCTGTCCGTTCAACCTCCAGGATCTTACTCACTGCTGCCTGTAGAAGTCCCTCAAAATCACAAGCGTTTCACCTGTGACCTGACGCAAGCGGATCGCCTTGCTCTTTATGATTACGTTGTTGAGGAAACAAAGAAACAGAGGTCCAAGTCCCAAATCACAGAAAATGACAGTGACCTCTTTGTGGATTTAGCAGCGAAAATCACCCAAGGTTTGGAGAACAGTCTGTTGTTGAATCCATGGCTCAGAACTTTTGCTGTGTGTAGTTAGATGAGTTTTGTTGAAACCCAAACAGAATTGCTGGTGCTGTTTTTATTGCGAAAAGCATACCATTGTTAAAAGCCGCAGCGAAGACCTGGCATCAGAAAACACTAGTTTGCTATCCTTTGTGCTGTTTTCCTTCTGAGAAAGCCCCGGTGCTCTGCTCTTGGCACATGGGCTGCGTGTATCTTAGTGGATGGATCTTTTGTTTTTGCTGCAGTCGACTTCAGGTTGCTTAATGCTGCCAACTTACCGCACAGCTTGGAACAGGATTTACAGCAAGAGATGATGAGATTAAAGATCACTTAAAAGTAAAAGCCGAACAAGAAAGGTTGGCAGTCGTCTGATGGAGCTCTTGAGTAATATACACACGGGTGTATTGGACCGAGGCCTCCCGCCCCTGTTGAGTCATGCCAGTTTGTACCAAGTGCAACATGAGCATCTGTGTTACCCTGGGCCCTGCTATGCCCAGGAGGTAGGAGATAGTGTTTGTCATCTGCACATGTGTATGTTTTACATAATCTGGCTTTCCCAATCTTCGAGTCTTATTGTAATACTGGCTTTGTAACAAGGCCTGTACTCTGTAGGTGTTCGACCAAATCACGAGCCCGTATAGTGATGTGGGTCAGTGTCAGGAGGCTGAGATCGCATAACAACATTTGCGTGGTGGCTTCTTAGTCTTGTGCAAACAGCTAGCCAGAAGGTTGGCGAGGAAGCTCGTGCTAAATTCATAATAGTAGCTAAATGCTGGAGAAACTTCAGAAAGAACACAGTGCGTGCTGCTAAAGCACAGGCTTGCGTGCCTGCAGGTGCCAATGTCTGCTGATGACCGTTTGTTTTACTTCTGTTTCTTTGCCAGATGATAGTCAGAAAGGTCCAAAGTCGCACCTTGAAATTCTGGCTGAAATGCGAGACTACAAAAGGCGGCGGCAGTCGTACAGGGCTAAGAATGTTCATATAACAAAGAAGTCTTACACTGAGGTGAGGATCTGAAGAGAAAGTAGGATTTTTTTTTTCCCCCAAAGTGCGTATTTTATGTCAGCATAAACAATGGTAAACCCTTCTAGACAAGCAAAAAGTCTTTTTTCCCGCTGCCTTATTAGAGTTGCAAACTGTAGAGGAATCTCGTTTTGGTTTGTTGCAGCAAGTTACAAGTAACAGAAGCATTTCTACTAAATTTTGAATGTGAAAATACCAATAAGATATAGTTTACTGTCTGTTGTAAAACGATGCTGTTAAATTTATGCTGAAATGCCTGTGTCTGCAAGTAAGGCTTTCCATCAAAACATGTTGTTTTGGGGGAAATTTTCTTTTTTGAGATGTATACCTTCTGCTGTCCCAGGCCACTACCCTGACTTACTGCTGGTTTTGTTGTTTGGTTTTAATACGTCTTAATGTCCAGGTGATTCGGGACGTGATTGGTGTGCATATGGAAGAACTCAGCAATCACTGGCAGGAGGAGAACAGGCTGGACAACGCAGAGATATGTGAAGGAGGGAAGTCAAAATCGTCAGGAAGGTATGTCACAGGTGGCAGATTCCGCAGGGATGTCAGCAGCCCGATGGCCTGTAACGGTTACACTACTGCCGCTTTCTAAAAGCGCATACCAGCCTTGGCTGAGGCAGACACGCAGTTTATTTTATACCAATTCTGTTAAAGCTCTTGCTTGAGAAGCTCTGTCTTCATGAAGGAAATAAATTATTAACTTTCTTTCAGGGGTAAGGAGGTCAATTGCAAGCGATCCAGGTGAGCGGGTCATTGCTAGTGGAGCTGGGGAAGGACTATTGCTCCCTATGTCCAGGTGCCTATGTACGGGATAGCTGGGGGACAGAATGATGCTTGAAAATACAAGTAGACATGACAGAAAGTGCTGTGGTAGATACACTGTAGTATAAAATACCTCAGAGAAGAGTTTTTTATAACTTACTAAGAACTCTACAGTTCTTAGCACTGTGAACGCTGCTGTGCTAGCTGGGAGAGTGTTTTATGTCTACATACTCGCTCCTTTGTCGAGGAGCACCCTGCCAAATCTTTGTCCCTGAAATAAAAATGGAACCGTGACCTAGCGATAGTCTGTGCTTCTTCAGGAGACCTTTCAGGTGAAAATGTTCTTGAAAGAAACCGAAAGATGACGCTGGAGGTGTTTGTTTTCAGCATTAAAATGAAGGTGAATGAAAAGGCCGTACGGGAGATAAGGCCGCAGGTGGCAGCTTAAGGCAGGTGGTTGAGGAGTTAAGGATTTAAAGCCAAGCAGAGCAAACCCCTTCTACTGCCTCCTGTTTCATGAGCAGAGGTGATAAGACGGGGGCAGCGTTTGTAAGAACTATCTGGATTAAACACTGGGCTGAGATGTGCACGCATAAAAGCATATAAGATATACCCTCTGTCTCGTACTGTTAGTAGGTCGTTATAGTACAAAACTGGTACTGAAAACAAAGGTGACTGTGAAACTTTTGATTGAATAAAATCAATAACCTTTTTTTTCAGGAAGGAAGACAGACGGTCAGCTTCAGTGGAATCACGGCAGTCTGGGGGAAGCTATAAGGATAGCGAACGCACCAGGCACAGAAGAGAGACCAGCAGGAGCCCAAATAAACGAAAAAGGAGTCGCGAAAGAGGCAAAGACAGAGATTCTCGGCGAAAAAGAGAGAGGTGAGTAGAAATCGCCTCAGCTGACTCCTGCTTCTGAATCGAGCAGCCGTAGCCATTGGCTATGAGATTCAGTGCAGAGAATGAGAATATCCAGTCAGTTAAAAAGCTAGGCTAATCTCCTGTGCAGCGTAACAGGCCAGTGGCGTGAGGCTAACACCAAACCGAACTTCCTGTGAGATCATAAACTGTGGTCCGCACTTCAGAACTTACTCTCGCAGCTGAAAGGTGACACTTTGAAATAGCATGATGCAGCAGGCTACTGTACTTCATCAGCGTACGCACAGGGGGACATACTGTCCATGTAACCAATTACCTGTGCTTGTCGTGTCTAAAAGAGGACGTGGTTACATTTAATGACAGCTTTCCGTTTTCCAAGTCTTTATTTTTCTCCTTCAGATACTGACAGTCTGAGCCTAACAGCACCTGCCCTGTTTGTGGTTTTGTTTCAGGGACGAAGATAAATACCACAGCCATAAAAGAAGAAAGTAGAAACAAGAACCTGATTCTTTGGCTTGTCAGCTGTTCAAACAATCACTCGCACGGGACCTATACGGCTGTCGTGCCAGGGGCAGTAACGCTGTGTACATAATATTGGTGTTGCACCATGGCTGTGCTTGGAGACAAGAATGAACTAATAGTGTTAAGGTTTGTCAGAGTGGAAGCAGTGTATATCAGAGAACGTGTAACTGTGTGACACTAGTGCATCTAGTAATAAATTACATTGATCTCTCATCTGTTTGAGTTTAGTCTGACAAGGCTGAAGAATGAAGTCTGTGAGAGGCTGCACTAATTTGCCTTCCTGGCCTACAGTTAGTGGATACAGAACTTCCCTGGAGTCTGGGATCAGTTAGCAGTGAGAAGGCAGGAGGAGAGCTACCCTTCCACCTGACACTGTCACCTCTGGGTGCTGTGTTCCACAAAGACAGCACTTGCACGCCTCTTACCGGAGGTAAGAGAGCAGATTTCAGAGTTCTCTAACAGCCTAAAATATCTTCTGCTGCAGCTGGTGGTAAAAGGACAGGAACGTTACTGTTCTCATGCTCCAAGGAATTCAGGATCGATGTCAGCTGACAAAGATGATGAGAATACAGTTCGCCACAGAAACTAGTGGGGAGGTACCAAGGGCACTTGCAGTATTGCTGATTGCTGTTGTCAAACGCTGGGGGCATACGCATTTCCTTCCAGAAATAACCAGGAGGAGTTCCCATCCCGCAGGCTAACACGTAAGTGTTAGTGACACAGGTTGATAAGACAGTAAGGTTTAAGTCATGGAGGTGCATAGAGTGAGGGTGTGCAGGGGGATTCCGCTCAACCTCAGTGCTATTTTTATTGTATCAGTGCTTAGTCCTGTAAATTCCTCTGACAAACTGCTACAGCACGGTCAGTTATCATCAGCCAAGCTTGTTACTTTGAGAAAGTAAAGCCACTGCAAAAGAATAAGGTTGCAGATCCATCTTTTTACAACACTTTCTTCTGTTTGATGGAGTTGCCAGGAGAGGGCACTCCCATATGCTCCCGGCTTTGGCCTTCTCCGGTACTGAAATCTCTCCAGTTTTACTGTAGCCACTCGTATCCTGACTCTTGTCTCAACCATTCCTGCAATTAAGTATGATTATCTGTCATGAAATACTTGGTCTGGTCCAGGCTGATTTAGACCTCTGTGCCTACTGCAGCTGTTCAGCTCAAAACCAGACTGAACTGTGTGTCGAGCATTTCCTCACCGATGTGATAAATGGGGTAGCTTTTCCTGTCAGAAACCACGATGGACTTTCAAACGATTCCTTAATTAGAAAAGTCCATCTAAGAATGGAAAAGGATATCTTAAGTTCTAAATGGGTCTTAAGTAGATGGAAACGAGTATGGGATCATTGCTGTCCATTCTGGAGTTGGTGTTGATTCCAGCAGCTCGGTCACAGTGGTTTTCAGGTGGAATAAGGCTTGGTAAAGCTGTTCATTGCACAGAGCTGCTTCGTTCAGACAGGGTAGTCAAAAGAGAAGCTGTAGTTGTGCAAGAGTCAAAAGTCTGCGCAATCCAGCAGCATAATAAGAAAGGCGTCAATTACAGCTGTCCAGCTTCTCTGAACTGATTTTTTTTGTGTTTTACTGCTTTTCACAAAGCACAAAAAATCAAAGAAAACCAAAGCCAGGATCCGCAACAAAACACGTGTTGCTCAATATAAGCAAAGGAGCGAAGGCCTCACTCCCTAGGTGGGAGCATCAGTCTTGGACAGGCAGGAGAACAGCACAAGCGGTTCGCATCCACCGAAGGGATAGTGGATGTGAATTCAAGAGTGGGATAAAGAAGAAGTACCAGAGAAGAGAATCCTCTTGTACTGCAATGTGCAAATAACGGTCCTTCGAACACAATTTGGTTTTTGTGTACGTATTTATTCCTGGGTTTTTTCCCTCCTCTCACCTGGTGCGGAGGAGTAAGCTTGATCAAGAGAGTGTTGAGGGCTGGGTCAGGAAGTTTCTGAGCAGCACCATGCCAGTTTGTTGGTCGCTGGGAAGGAATAAACCACACTTAAACAAGGTAAATCCTAGTGTGTTGGACAAGATACAGCTGAGGGTTACATTCATCGCAAGCATGAGCGGTGTGATAAAAAGTGATTCTTACTAAAAATTGTCAATCTGGTAACTAATGACAACTCAGTGCATTTGTGTTCTCATGCATTTTTGAATCCCACGTACATGACAGTCCAATCCCAGGTAGATGGTAGGAAGAGTCAGTACCTGCCTGCAAACACAGCCCGTAGGCAACGCTCAGAGGACAAGCCCGCTCCACGTCTTTTAACGGGTTAAAACCAAAGTGCGTTTTGTGTGACCCGTGTGCGACTGTGGATGAAACAGGTGGGAGTTTATCACCCGAGAGCTGGATTGAAGACACTCGTTTTCATACAGTTCCTAATGTTAATTCCATGGAACGTAAGGAGTAGCTTGATGGATCTTTTCCTCCATCAGCTGAACAGTCAGGAGGGTTTTGCCGCTGAACTTTGTGGGCCCAAGGCTTCACGTAACCCATTCAAGTCTATTGGAGATGACATTGTCACTGGTAGCAGTTAGCATGAGCTAGGCCTAGTCAGCAGAGCTCTTGGCACAAGCCTATGAATTTTAAGTTTTTTGCTGTTACAGAAGTTTGACAAAAATACAATCAACCATCTGTCTAAAGCAACGTAGGAGTGTTGGTGTGCTCAGGAAAAGAGGTAGCCAAATGATGGGAATGCCCCGTTGTCACCACGAAGTGGAGGTGTCCGGAAGCGTTCAGAACGAACAAGCCGTGATCACCAGCGATGGTGACAGCCCTTCAGAAATGGCAGCACGCTTCAAACGGACCCATCAACAGGGTGTTCTCTACCCAACCCTGCAAGGAGACCTAATAATACTGGGGTGAACCATCATTTGCTAACGAGCCACTCGATATCAAGAGGTGAGAGGGGGTTTGCCCCTTCATGATGAAGCGGTTTGCCCCTTCATGATGAAGCAGCAAGCCGAGATGACACAACAGCAGTGAGACCCGAACGGCTGTCGTCATTGACTGCAAAATGGGCAGCCATGCGGTGAGTTTTTGCTTAACCTTTGACCTACACGTCTCCTGCTGTGAAGGACTGCATCAGTTTGTGGTTTACTGGACCGACACCAAACTGTACAGCCAACCCCAGAGTAAGCAGAAGGAAAAACATGACAGTAGAAATGTACCCACCCACCCCAGCAAAACAGGGTGACCCGTTCAGGTGGGACTGTGTCCTGCCTTCGTCCTTTATATCCACGGAAGGCAGCAAACACTAAGACCATTCCGGGATGGACAATTTACCACAGCTAGCACTACTAAAATTGAAGAGCCAAACCATTTAAGACCAAGCATACGCTAAATATTTCCCCAACAAAATTTCTAGGGAGAAGTAATTCAGGAGAAACCTAACTTCAGACTTCGAGTGGGGACCCCCAGTTTCTCTTTCTGATTTATGGTCTGCGTTAAATGAAGGGCAGCCAGTAAGATGCTGCTGGTTCCAGTACCAGTAACGTGCAGACGATACAAACCTGTATGGAATTGCTTCCTACAGAGAAAACTGTGCCACCAGTGACTGCAATATTTCAAAGAAAGAGGGATAAGTAATAATGTATTGTTTAACAGCTCAAACCCCAATGTTGAGCACTTAACAAACAATAACCCTGCACTTCCAATAGAACCGTAGCCAACCGTTACTCCTGCCACCGTGGCTACGCTGGAAGTGAAGACAGACTATTCACCCGAAATTAAAGGTTTATGGAGCACCCAAAGGTTTCAGATGCCATGGACAGATTGTTACTTACGCTTGTTCTTTGATTCTGTGGAGGAATGCTTCGGTTTCCTCCTCTGGTATCTCTCCATCGATACCGGCCAAATAGGAGTAGAGGAACGAGAATGTTTCGAAGGGAACGCGAGCTGCTCCACCTTCTGGGTCGCTCGTTAAGATTTCGCAGGCGTGTTTCATTGAGCTCAGTAAGGACTGCAGGGGGTTCAGTCAAGAAACGAACAGTATCAGAGCCATGAACATCCTTTGCGTGCCATGACAAAACCCACGCTAAGCCTCTGAAAGTGAGTGTAAACGAGACGAAGGCTTTGTCACCCTTACCTAGCTTTCAACCCCAAATTTACCCTCCTATGCAGGTCCAGGGATGGAAACAGTAATGAGGTGCTAGTAGAAAGTTAAAAATACCAGAATGCCATGATGTTTTAAAGTTGCACAGGGTAGTCTAAGCCTTATCTCTAATATGGTCAAACTGCCCTGTCCTGCTACTGTAAAAGCTCAAGCATCACTGTGCTTAGCTCTCTATATATGCACACACATATAGCTATATATGTGTGGTATGTACGTATATATACGTATGTATGTGTATGTATTCATCATCTCAGTGGTTCTAAAGGAATTCTCACAGCAGCAGTGAAGACAGACCAATCTACAAACCCCAGAAAATTCATATGGTTTTGATGGGTTTTTTATGATGACATAGTATTAGTGTGATACTAATTTTTAGGAATGCTGATATTTACTATTTTTCTTATTTGAATGCAAGTTCCATTTTCGTAGTTAGTAGAAAAAGCACCGAGGCAAAAAGCATTTCAAGAATGTTTCAGTTTTAGTCAAAGCCAAATAGCATCTGAGTTCCCTTTGGAACAAACGTGTCTCAAAGTATTAATTCCAAATATACTTTAAAAAACCCTTTATTCAATACAGGGTCTATAATGTATGCTGAGCTATATGGGGAAATGTGGAAGAATTCAGCATCGAGCTTCACTGAGTCAAAGACTGGCTGGGTGCCGTAACAACAAAGAAATGTTGCTGTTCCTCATTTTAAATGAAGAACCCAAACTACAAAATCATGCTGGGAGGAATTAGAATCAAGAAATACACAGTTGAAATTAACATACATATATATATATACACAGAACTGCATCACCAGGCCAGGTTAACATTCAGGGCTTTCAGACACTGGAACATTCTCAAAGTATTACTGAACGTGTATTTTCTTTTTAGTACCCCTTCTTCCCTACTGTAGAAGTCATTAAAAATATTATACTTCATAGGAACATCAGCTTAGTGCATTTTATAATACCTCATTCTGTTGAAATGCTCTGCTGACATTTTATTACTGGCATTAAAAGAATTAAATGCGGATTTAGTACCATTAACTGCTTCTGTGAAAATTTAATTGACTACACAATTAAAATTGATGTTTTAATTTCTCCCTCCAGTTCTCCTCTGTGGACATTTACACTGATGCCGTAAGTATCATTCCTCTGTCGTCCTCTCTCTCATGGTCCAAGCTCCCTGTGGACACGCTTGCTCTTCTACTGCCATCCCAGTAAACTGAGGACCTGGCCCTCTTTCCGGTTTAGCTCCCTTAACCACAAACTGATGGGGAACGGAAGTAAACACCCAAGCCGCTTTGCCAGCTGCTGCAAAAGCAATCACCATTCCCCAAAGTCCAGTTGCATTCATTGTTCTGTGGTCTACCTCATACATGACTGCGTGGGGCTCCTGCTGTGAACGTACCCCGCCAAGCATGCTGCACCCGAGCGCCAGAACCTTCATCCATTCCACCTCCTCGCCGAAGTCGTCCAGCTGCAGGATAGCATTCAGTCGCTCCTCTGGCAAGCACAAGTGCATCCATTTTTCCTTCAGTTCTGCAACATTCACCACGCCTTTGGGAGAAAGCTTTGAACAAAACCATGGTACCGCAATAAGAATTCCAAAAACCGGAACGAAACTAAGAACACATTCCCTCCCCAGAATACATTAAATCCTTGACGGTCAGTCTCCCGAGCCATCCCCAACACGTCGGCATTCCTTGGCAGCACGGTGCATTTGGTAAAGGCCGGTTTGTACCTGTTTGTGCAAGATTTTGAGGAGTCCTGGGGTCAAACCAGCATCTGTTTTCTCTGCTGCTAAGGGCATTTCAATCCTCTCCTTCACAGGAAGGGGCTCACCTTTCGACAACGCTGAAAAATACCTAGGTGAAGGGAATAACGCCACGCCTCAACGCCCATGGCCATTACGAGCTGCGGAGAAGCAAGCGCTCTTACAGTTCAGCGAGTGAATCCGCACGCTCCCGCGTGGGAGCGGCAGCACTCAGCAAGCTGCCCGCCCGTCCATCTCCCCGTGCTCAGGTACCACCCTTCTTTTTAGTGGAAGCCACCACCTTTAGCCTTCACGCATTCCTTTTTATGACACTGTAGTAATTCTTGAGGCATTTAACTTACTTATTTTGTGCATGATATACTCAGCCCTCCTTGGCAAAGGCAGGGAGTGATTTATTAATGTCAAGAGTGGGCTTGCAAACCGAAGCACGGGCTTTTCCCGTTTGACCGGTGAGCACCTTAGGGCTGATTTTTTTACCATTCCCCTCACGGGCTACCCAGAAAGCACGACTGGCTATTTACACTGCAACTCTCTCATCAGCCTTTCTGCTGTTTCTGTCCACTCCAAAGTGAAGTTTAAGACTAGAGCAGAAAGGGAATTAGGTGCACATCCTTTTAATTAGGAGGCTACCGTCACCTTGAGCAACCACCTCTGCCAAAACAGGCCAGCAATCTGAACTGTGCAAGAAAACCCACTTTTCACTCAGCCAACGGCAGGCCCAACTGACGGGTTTCTCCACGCACCCCCTCATCTGCCCCGGCCATCCGTGTCCACACCCAGGCTATCCCCTGCGGCGCAAACGCTTGCCCCAGCGCGCAGCGGGCAGCGCTGCAGGACTGAGTTAGCGCGGCTGCGTACAAACAGATGCGCGGTTTGCACGTACGCACAACGCCCGGGCTGTTTTCCAGCCGGATCTGTTCCCCCCACCTGATTATTCACAGGGATGAGCACCGGCAGCGCACGTGAAACCACAGCCTTGCTCTGCTTCGCGTGGCTCCCCGTCCAGACCTCGCCGCGCCCCAGGCACTCTCGCACCAAAACCCACTCCAGAATGGGGTGCGCAGCCCGTCTGTGGGGCCTCCTCCCACCGAGCTGGCGCGAGCTTGAAGCAGCGGTCAGGGTGCGGCAGGCGGCGTGGCCGTGGCAGGGCCCCACGTCCCGGCAGGCTGAAGCAACCTGCCAGCTGCTGCTTTGGACTGCTCGGCTGGGGCAAGCTTCCAGCCCATCCATTGCCCAGAGGTACACCGCACCCCGCCTCCAGCACCCTCCTGCGAAACACCGTTTGAAGATGTTCCTGCTGCCTTTTGCCAACTCCGCAGCCGTAGCGATTCAGCGTCGGGCTTTTTCCTTTTCCGGCCTAGCCGGGCTCCACCCTGGCTTTGCTAGCAGCCCTCCCTCACCTACGTAGCACCGGGTTTTTAATTCCCTGAGCTGAGAACATCTCGCAGGTACCTATCGAGAGCTTGTCCACACAAACTGTAGGACAGGGAAACATGACGGCGAGCGGCTGAGGTAAAAATTAAAAAAGAAGCTAAAGAAGAAGAAACATTTAAGTATCTTAAACCAACTTTCTGATGAGAGATTTATATGTGGCCTATCACCTAGAAGTCACAACTTTTCAGGCTCTTTTCCTATTTCAGTAACATTTAAGGAGATTCCTTTTGTTCCTGGAAACAAACAAACCAACCTAGGCAACTTTAAGAATTAGAAAGCTTTAAAGGTTTCCTTTAAATTCCAAGAATTAAGTCTTACATGAGAGGAAAGAAAAAGGGTTTGGTCTTTTAAGTCTTAAAGGACAGAGCAATTAACAACAACAAGAAAAGCAATTAAGATACGTTCTTTTATACGGAAATCAAACTATTCCAGAAATATGCCAGTCCTAAGCCTCAATGAAACGAAACAAAACAAATCAAGTGCTACACTATTTTGATAGGCTCACGTGCTGCACTGATGCACACAAGTGCAGATGCAATACACAGGCTGGTTTGATACTCAAGCCAGCTCCGCTGTACAGTAACGGGAGCAGCGAGGTTTTGCGGGCCCCTACGGTGCAGCGCTACGTCGTTACGCGAACATCCTACTTACGCAGCTGACCACTGCAAAACATCACCAGGTTGAGTCCTTATAGCAGCTTTAGTGAATTGCTTCAGAATGTCAGGTAGCTCGGGTGGGATTTTGATCTGCTGAGCACAAAATACGGTTTCCGGAAGAGGCATCGTCCATTCACGTCCGGTGACGAGGACCTGGAAGAAATACTAATAAAACCAGCAGTTAACAGATGCAAAATGCGAATGCAAACCTGTGTGCGCAGATGGGGGGGGGGCAGTGCTTCCACCAAAACTCCCTCCTGACCTACTCCACTGCTGGGGCTCCTGGAGAACTGCCAAACTCAGAAGGGAACACAGGCGAGCACTGCCAGTCTCTCAAAAACTTGATGGCAGCACCAAGTAAAAGACTGGAGCTTGGACTCCAACACCAGCTCCGGGTAAGGAGAACTACCACTTGAACAGCCATCCTTTGGTAAGTTTTAAACGGATTTTTCTCCTCCAAGCAACCACAATAGGTATTTGTAGAACGAGTAGCCCAGAGAAGTCACGCTACGCACGGCGAGGTGAAAGCTAGCTATGTTGACAACTGGCTACTGCAAACCAAGGAGAGTCTGGTCATTTTTGTACAGACCCTGGAGTGTGCAGGTTGCCAAGTTTCTGCTGTGTTTGAGTGTTCAAAAACCACTGCAGTAAAAAGTTACTGATCCGTGCTCCTGGCAGCCCTTACCTCAAAAAACCACAGTGACGAACGAAACAGGTATGCTGCAACTGTGCCTTGCGCTTGGCTCACACAGCCCTACCGGTAGGTTTGTCTCATTCGGGATCGAACTGATGTGCTGCAAGGAATCCTGTTCCCCAGGATCCAAAAGAAGGGATAGATGCAGGTTGCTGTAAGGTCTTTATCCCATTACAGCATCCGAGGGCATTTGGTGGGAAATTTGGGCACTGCTCATCATTTCAAGGACAAACTACGCCCTGCTGAAGTTGATTTTGCAGCAGGAGCTGAAAACACATGAACTATTTGCAGCAGGGAAGAGCAGTGAAAGCAATGGTGTCCAGAAGGGAATCAATGTAACAGCTTCCTTTATCCTTTCGGATTTTTTTCAATTTTTAAGATGAAAATAAGAGCACCTGGCAGGTGGCTTTCTCCCCCTATCACATGAATTTTCCTGTATTGGAAAAAAAATTAAAAGCCAGCAATGGAGGAAAGGAACTGCTGCAACTCAAGGCTGCTTGAGGATCAAGCCGTACTCAGAACTTCATTTCTGGAGAAATGCAGACCGTGGTACGGCATCTTCGATACCCCAGCGCAGCCAGTCCGCATCAGGGAACAGCCTTCAGAGCCTGCGTGTAATTACCGCACTGGTCACACTTCCAGTGACAACGCAAAAACAGAGCTCTAGCCAAGGGGCTAAAGCTGAAGGCAGAAAGCTGAGGGTTTCAGGGTAAGCTAGAGAGAACAGAAAAACCTTGTGGGAGCATTTGTGTGCGTGCGTTTCTGGGAAGCGGTCAAACAATCAAGAACTGAGCAGAAAAGTAGGAATTAAAAAAAAAAAAAGGCAAAGACCTATTTTTCTAGAGTAAGGCATTAACCACAGAAGGGTTGAGGGGGACAGGGGCCTCCGGGGTCCCCCTGGTCCAACCCCTGCTCCAGCAGCACTACCTAGGGCAGGTTGCCCACGTCCAGGCAGCTCCTGAGCATCTCCAGGGATGGAGACTCCACAGCCGCGACCCCGGCAGCCCGTGCCAGTGCTCGCCCGCCCTCAGAGATGCCCGGGGGGGGACACACACCGGAGGAGCGAAGGGAAACAAGGTCAGGGCAGCCAGCCTCCGCCCGGGCCCAGCCGGCGCAGGCCGGACCTGCCTGGCTGTGGGTGACCGCAGGCCCAGCCCCCGGCCGGTTGCCCAGCGGGCTGAGGGGCGCCCTCTCTCCCCCACCCCCGGTTACCCCGACTGCCGCCGCCAGGCCCCGGCCCCGGGAGACCTGCGGCCGAGGGGGTCCAACCGCCGTCCAGCGGTTCCGGGAGCTCCTCCGCGACGGCAGCACCCGGCCGAACCGTCCCTGAGCGGCCTCCCCGCCCCCGCCTCGCCGCGCCGGGGCTCGGGGGAGGCCGGGGCCGGGCGCCTCACCTGCCCCTGGCCCTGCGCCGCCGTTCTCCGCGGCCCCGTTGCCCGGGCAACGCGGGGCGGGCCTGGCCCGAGGCCAGCGCTGGCTCACGGGGAGCGGGCCGGGCCGGAGGAGGGAAGGGCGGTCGCGCCTGCAGGAGGCAAGGCCGTTACGGTGTCCCGGGTCCTTTCAGAAGCAGCGGGGAGGTGGGTCCCTGGGTCACACGCTGCCCAAGGTGCGAAACAGGCATAGGGCAACACACTCCCTAAGATTCCTGCGCCTTACCCTCCCGTTCCTCCTAACGCGGGCTGCAAGTAGTCCGAGCGCCCAGGTGAGCTTGGCAGGAGGGTTGTGCCTTTAGAAAGCCTTCACAAGCCATTGCTCCCATTGCTGCACACACGGAACAGGCAGAACCGTTGCTGGAAAGGAACACAATCTTACTTCAAGGCAGCCCTTCTTCATCCACGTCACATCTCCGCTGGTGAACGCCTGAGGCCACGCAGGGCAAAGATGAAGCGGTGGCGTCTGGAAGACAAAAAGCACACAGTCTGACAGTGGTTTAATGCCCTCACTGAACACGACTGCTCTGCAGTAGACTGCAGGCCAAGCGCTGGGCCTCAAAACACCGTGCAGATGCCTGCAACTACAAGAAACCAGCAAAATACTGACACGACGCGTTTAGTCTTTAAATGGGTAGATGCTTTAGACCAATTCGGTCTATAGCAAAATGTACCTGTAGCAAACACTGCCCTGAGGGGGTTCACAGAATGGAATCCCATTAATTTCACAATGCAGTTTTCACAGGTCAGGGATAACAGGTAAACAGCCAAAGTTTCGTTTTCTGAAAGGCTGAGGGAGCTGGGTCTGTTTAGCCTGGAGAAGACTCAGAGGGGATCTTATCAATGCTTATCAATGTCTAAAGGGGGGGTGACAGGAGGATGGGGCCAGGCTCTGCTCAGTGGTGTCCAGTGACAGGACTGGGGGCAATGGCCACAAACTGGACAACAGAAGGTTCAACCTGCACATGAGGAAACCCTTCTTCCCTGTGAGGGTGACAGAGCCCTGGGACAGGCTGCCCAGAGAGGTGGGGGAGTCTCCTTCCCTGGAGACTTTCCAAAGCCGCCTGGACTGGTTCCTGTGTGATCTGCTCTAGGGGATCCTGCTCTGGCAGGGGGTTGGACTAGATGATCTCTAGAGGTCCCTTCCAACCCTGACCATTCTGTGATTCTCCATGATCCACACTTGAAACTACCCTAAAGATGCTTAAACAGTTAATGTCGTACCCTGAATTCTTCCAGCTATTTACTCCAGTGCTGCAAAATCATGCATAAAGCTGCCAAGAGCATATTATGGGACCCAGCAGCACGGGAGTGGAAACATTTTGTCCCTGCCCATGGCAGGGGGGTTGGAACTAGGTGATCTTTAAGGTCCTTTCCAACCCAAACCTTTCTGTGATTCTAGGATTTTCTGAGTATTTCATGAAAAACTGTTCTCTTAAAACATTCTTTTATGTGAATTGCACTGTTGGAAAAAGCAAAAGACTAAAGCTTTCATATAAGAATGAAAAATAACTGGAAAATAAAAGTCCAATTAATTGCATGCTGCTCCAGAACATGCTTGATCTGTAAAGGCGTGACTAAACTCACCTTAACAAACAAGACCTACAGCATCAAGTACTAAAGCACCTCGGGGGTGCGTGGGGGCGGTGCTTGTTGCTTTTTGCCGACAGAGGAGCATGAGCACTGCTCTCCTCTCTCCTTTGACCCTGACTGGCCAGAGATAACTTCACTGCAGGGTGGGGGGAGGCAAAGAAAAAACCAAAACCCAGCAGTTACACAAGTTATAATTCTGCATAGTAAGGATGATGTTAAGCAGAACCAGATGCACTGCCCGTTTTCTACTCGTTACTGCTGTTAGCAATACACAACGTACGTGCAGGATTACTCGTGGTTTCAGTTTGGCATATTGGGGTATCACTGAGTCCTTTTGAGGAAGTCACTTAGACTTCCAGGGAACTAATATTTTTAGCTAAAAGTACTATGTTTTTCACATGCAATTACACTAAAACATCTGCTTAGAGATTACTGTAATTCATGGATTTAAGAGGAAGAAGACTATCACACACAGTAAGGCGTGGAGCGACCTCTGAGATGCTGATTAAAACTGAGCTGTGCAGGTAGGCCAGGGAGGGAGGCTTCAGTTGAGGGTTGGTGGTGTGACAACAGTTGGTAATTACAGGCAGGTTAATGCAAGGCTGTTTAAGGAAACTCAGGATCACACAGGTAAATAACGTGGCTCTTAGGTCAAGAAATCCCTTCCAACGAGGAAGAAGAGATCACAGAAAGGCACGGTGAGAGGGATACTGATGGCTCATGTTGAGAATCCTGGCCTGAAGTTGTCAAGGTTATTCAAGGTCTTTCTCCCCTTCTGATGCTGCAGCTGCGTTCCCAGCTCTCGCTGTCTCGCTGCAGGCAGTGCAGGGGGGGCACAGCTCAGACAGCTGACCCAAACTGACCAAGGGAGTATTTCATCCCATAGTACGGCATGCTCGGGGCTTAGGCGAGGAGGGGGCTCAGGGGGCCATCACTCATCAACACTCCTTAACTCCTTCGCTGGCTCCTTAACTCCTTCGCTAGTTCCTGCGTCAGCTGCTTTGCTAACTCCTGCGCTGGCTCGTTCGTGAGGGAGCTGGTGGGTCTGTTAGCTTTCCCGGTCGTGCTGTTTGCTTGTGGGGCTCACTCGGACTCTGCTGCGATCGCTCTCAGGCTCCAGCTCTCTGGCTCTGACTCTCACTTCTCAGCACCTGGCTGTGCACTGGTTGGCGGGTGGTGAGCACCCGTCAAATCGGTTTTATTTTTAATAATTTTAATGATGTAAGATTCGTAGTATTTGTATATTTTATTTATATATATAATTCATTTAGATTCAGTCAGTAAATAGTTCTTATCTCAATTTCCTGAGCTTCCTTGTCTTTTTCCTTCGATTCTCCCTCTCCGCTGGAGGAACGGGGGGAGGTGCCAGAGTGGCCTTGTGGTATTCTGCTGGCCGGAGTTAAACCACGACACCCAGGTATATACACTCCATCATACCGCAGCAGTATTTTTAGGTTCAGCACATTCCTTACCGAACTCAACCGGACCACTGACCCGATCTGCACCCGCCCAACAAGGCACACCATGCAGATCTTCACTATCTGGGTTCTAACACAGAAATCCCATTCAGTACACATAAATGGTGAGCTTAGCAGTGTTCTCTGGTTTTGTAAGCAACAGGGAAGTCTGCTCTTGCTAAGCACAATGAGTGGTGCATTCCAGGAACAGAAACACTCCCCGAAAGCCAAGCGATTTAACATAAATGAGACATGTAAGAGATAACAGCAAATAAGCATATAAGCAGCAAAACTGATGTGCAGAGTTGTGAAATAATCTTGTCATTGCTTCATTCCTCAGTACTGAATTCAAAACATTCAGCTGATTTTGGAATACTATTTGACCTTTGGAAATACCACCTTCTAAAAATTTCCATTATTGAGTAACTTTGATTACGGCATACTGTTTCTCAATTTATGGTGACTTCTAAATGAAGAAATTCAAACCAGAAACAGGTTTGTTTTTTTTTTTTCGTGGAATGATCACAGATTAAGTAAAATTGCTCTTAACCACGCAATTCATTACTTCCAGTTAATCTAATTAAGAACTGAAATCCCAGAGAGTTCTAACTTACCGTTATGCATTGGCAAAAGCTGTTTCCTTATCTGTTTCCGAAGACAGCTTACATTTTGCATCCTGAACTTCATTATACTACCAAGACTGAGTTCCCCAATTGATGTTTTTATTATCTGCATCATCATTTTTGCCAAGAACCCCCCTCATTGCACAGTGCCCACTCCCAGGGGAAGCGGGACAAGAACACTCACCCTGCCACAAAGCATTTCCGTTAAAGGAACGGACAGACAGCGGAGTCCGAGCAAACAAGGTGACACTGATGGGCATGCCAGGCAGCGGAATCAACAAACCACCCTCGTTGGTTGGTGCTTTGGAAGGCAAAAAAGAGTTGTCTGAAGAATAGCGGGGCTGCTGCGCAGATTATTATGAAGACGTTTGCTCGAGCTTAGGGGAAAGCAAAGAAAGAATTGATGCACTCAGCTGAGAGGCGATGTGAATATTGTAACTGGTGTTGGAGCTGGCATCCTGTGAGGAAGTTACTGACAGGGGTTCCACAGGGCCCTCACAAACGAGAAAACAAGTAGCTTAAGCTTTATCCAGTGCAGCAGGGGGAGTCAGAGAAAGGATACAGAGTTTTAACTCTTTTTAATCAATCTAAAATAATCAGTGTAAAGCCAGTCAAAGCCATGCTGCAGTTCACTTCTTTCAGAACGCAAAAGATAGCTACAGACCCATCTCGCAGTTCTTGGATGAAGGCCCGTAGAACTAGCAACGGCATTAGGTACCCAGCACCACCAACGGGCTACGATTAGGCCCATACACATCTCCAACTCCTCCATTCAAGACCCAAGGTCAACACAAACTGTGGTGAAAGCACACAGGCGCGCACACCTGAAGACCAACAGAAGACCACTGCACGCTGTATTACACCAGCACAGACGGAAGCCACCAGCACTTTGTCAGCTGCCTTGGTAACAGCCTAACTTACGCGCTTACTACCAAGTCTCTAGGTCAGAGGAGTACGCACAGCACAATAAGGCAAACCATTAGAACCTAAATCAGTAAGAAAGTAGTGTTATTTAATTCTTGTTCTATACAACCTCCATCTTCTTTCCCAACACACGCGTAAAAATCAGGAGATGAGATGCTTTTGAAAGCTCACAATGGACAGTTTCAGAAACAAACTTCACCCGGAAAGCAGTGCAAAAGCAAGCACAACAGTTTGGTGTGAAACCCATTCTCCGTAACAAAGAGTGAGTACAGATTATGTCAGCTACATTAAAATAGTTACAGTTCACATTACAGGACTGGCCCAGTTCAGGGCTTCTTTTCTGTCACGACTTGTAAAATAACAGTAACAAGAAACAGCACAAAGGCTTTTTCTTAATAAATTTTAATGTTAAGACCAGTTTGTCTTGATAAAAACACAAAGTTACAAGAACCACACTACTGCAAGTTCTGCATGACGCACAGTAGTGCTCGCAGTACCTGAGTGGCAAGACCACTCTGGAACTGTTTACGAAGGGTACGTCAAAGACAGAACCTTGACGCGAGTAAGAACGTACGTTACCAGTGAATTTAATCCGGTGAAAACGTGTCTGTCCCACAGCGTACACCACTGTAAACAGTCAAATGCAAAACTTATGCACATCAGAAATATACGGGGCGAATACTCAATTTAGCATTTAGTCAGCAACAGTGAACGAGAGAGAAGTATTTTGGTTATTTGGCTATGATTTCATTTCACTGGGAATTTCCTAATAAATCACTCCAAAAAGTAGTACTTGTGGTTCAAAACCATCAGGACAACAGTAATTCCGTAAAATAGCAGTTTCTGACCTTCTGAGAGCAACGGCCCAATCACCCTGTCACCAGATTCAGGTGCGTTTGCCTTATGCTCATTGCCTTAGAACGTGAATCCGGGCACCAAGACAACGCACTACCACCGGCACAGCCCGGACCACATTAGCTCAAAACACGCCGGATCAGAGATGCAACGTCAATAAAAGGAGATGACACTCTCAAAGCACCTGCCAGATTCTCAAGTATTAATTATATACACATATGGTTAAGGACAGAATACTGAAGGACGGTGTACTGAGTAGCAAGTTAAATGTTCCATCGATTTTCTGATTACTCACATTGCCCCCATTTAATCTAGGAAAGATACTGCAATCTAAGCACGTGATTGGATGCTACTTAAAGCTTTGTGATACTGTTACGTATTTTCTTTAAAACATTTACATTAAAAAAACCCCAAACCTTACTGCAAAGGAGTTCTATCTATGTATGGAAATAAAGGACTTGATTTGGTGGCTCTTGTTTGACTGCATCCTTGCAAAGAAATCCGCTAACTTTTCCTTGCCTGTTTAATAGCACACGTATTTCCCTGCCCCACAGGCAATAAATGGTACATGATGAATCACTCCCTCAATATTATTCTCATAAAAATTCACAGTGACCAATTCTGAAAGGAGGTGGTTTTTTTTGTTGTTGTTGTGGGTCTTTTTTTTTTTCCCCAAAGTAATTGTGCAATATGAAATTCATACTACAATTTGCACCTTTGGTAACTTAGAGAGAAAAAAAGCTCTTAAATTAAGGACTGGGTCATGGTGTTGCTTACACTATGCTCTTTGTTTCCATGCAAACACATCAGATAAGGTTCATGCCTCCTCTCTTGAGGTCCTGAAAACTTCTACTATTGGTAAGAAATTGGCTACAATTTAAGTTGTGAACCTATCTAATTTTCCTTGGTACCTTTAAATGCTTCCATCACCTAGCCTTAGTAAATTTTTTCAACTTACTGTTTCAATTCAGGAAATCCTGATTCCCAAAGCCAACCCCCTGCCCCTCAACCAAACAGAAAAACCCAGCTGAGCCTCAACACGTACATCTGAAGTCTCAGAAGAGGAAATATTTTCTGGATTTAACAGCAACTGTACAATATTACAAACTCAGACACATGAAAAACAATCAGGCAATAGAAAATGTACAACAGCTTTGGTGTTATACAAAATAATAAAAAAAGACTTGACAGCAAGATACATAGTTCATTATGTTCTCACCACAGCCACTTCATTGCTGACTGTAAGACAGTTACTTTTGATATTCTCTGTGTGGCCTTACCACTCATGAAAGATCCTACTATATTACTACAATAAGAACTGTTATGAACACCATAAAGTAAGCCCCAAATTTTATAAAAACATCTTGCCTCTTTGCACTATTGCTTTGTGGCACATTGTCAACAGAACAGCAGTCCAAAATAAAGTGACAACTAGATTTAATAAATTAATATACTTCTTTAAAGATGTACAATGCACATTCTTTTTAATCCAAGGTTTTAGGGTGTCAGGATACTTGTATTTACACATATACAGACCTCAGACAGCTTTGATAACATCAGAAAACGCAGGTAAGGAACAGAGCCTTAACTGCTATCTGGATGCTACTAACAGAAGCCAAAACACTGCTGAGAGTATTATTGGGAGAGATATCCAAAGACTGAAGAAGAGTCTATGTAAAAAGGACACGTAAAGGCAAAGGGAAAGTCAAGATGTTTAATGAGACCATCTATTCTTGTGAAGACTGAGGTGGAGTTGTTGATGTGCCTTGTTTACCGGACTTCCGTTCGTAATTCACAAGTCGTTGCCCAACAAGGTACCTGGGATTATAGTAAAAACAGTGAGAAATTAACAAAAGTTATACGATTCCGTAACACACATCCACTCTATCTCCTTTTGCTACCCAAGCAGCCTTCTCATTTCAACAGAAGTTATTCTACACGTGATTCCCTCCTCCCTTCATGGTCTTCAACCATCCCCACCTTTTTCTCAACATTCAGGCATTTCGTAACGGAATACAGGCATTACATGTTTGCATTTACAGCCTTAACTTCGGTAGTCATGCAATTCAGACAAGTATCAGCTGAATGAAGATAGGAAGAGTGTGTTTGCATTATTTATATACCCAGTCCCTTTGCTGGATGCTACTCCTAAAAGCATCTTTGCAGCGTCTGTTCGAGCCACTGTCACTTGAACATCTGGAACAACTACTCAGGTATAAAATCAAATGAGAGTGCTAATGAGGTTCTACGATCAACACAGAATCTGCCACGATGCAGAACATGTGCTGGGTAAGAGAGACTCAGCTCACAGATACAATGAAAAACACCCTTGTTGATAAAAGTTAATATTGTACAGGAAGAACTTTTACTGCAGCTTAGTCTTTCTTAAGGGGAGAGAAAATATCCTAATGCTACTCCATGTCAAGCCTAAGGGCTACGAGATTCCTTTATTTAAATTCTATTCCAACATCTCACCACCTCATCAGTATGGCAGTTTCCCTACCTTTCACATTATTCCTCACTTCCTCTATATCATCACTGTTTCGCACCCCTACTCTTTGCCATCTAAATTCCTTTCCGTGCTTCCTATTTGTATGCTGGTTCTAGACGTAAAGCCATACACCCCCCATGATTTCTTCCCTTGAAACCTGCCATTTCTTTCAGAAACTTTTTCACCACCGCTCCTTTTCTCACAGAACCAAACCACCATCGCCTATTTCTTGTACATTTTGCAATGTCACAAAAACTTGTATATGCTTTTGACATGCGTTTCATGTAAGATTTAATTAAGCGTGTTTCTAAACCATGAACTTCTACTGGCTAGCATGATTACGTTTGCTTACTTCCTGAAATGAGATCATTAACTTGAGCCGTACCAACTTCTTGTCTACAAGGCTGGTTCTAATATTTAATATCAAAGATCTATTTCCACAGCTTAGATATATTTCCACAGTTTTGTATACTGTTTCATGCCTTATTTAGGCAAGAAAACAACTTGTAACATTAAGACAGGTTGCAGTTCAACACGCATTTTGCCTGAAAGATACTATCAGTTAGTTCAAAACCCATATGTAAATGTCAGTACCAGCTATACACACTACAGTAGGCCAAATACTACAGAACACGTTATGAAGGCGGGCAACAAACAGGATTTAAATCAGCTGATCAAAAAAGGTGCTAAGATATAAACTGGTCTGCCGAGAGTTTAATTTTAGTTACAACTGTGAATATTTCTATTAATACTGTGAATTTCACATTTACGCCAACGCTTACCGTATCAGTCACTTCCTAACATTTAAGGCTCAACGCAGTTTATTTTAGGTTTGACTCCCTTTGTAGTCAGTGGAAAGCAAAACTGTTCTAGGGTAACTCAGGACATGAACACAGCAAACTCGTTTATTCCTTCTCAGTACGAAAGAAGCCTAGGGAAGACTATCTGCTGGGGGTCCAAAACTTATTTTTCTAAATAACTAACACATAAGGTAATTAGGGTAATACAAAAATAAGGTAATAAGATTAGCACAAAAAAAAGCTTAGAAATTAAGTAGGATAACCAGGAAAAAATACTAATTTTCCCAGTGGTTTTTTATCAGGCATCTGAGTAATAATTACTTAAAACATCAGAAAACAGCGCAGAATTTGGGAAGGACAAACTATCAGATCAACCAAATGTTCTTTAACAGGTTAATTGGACTAACAAGTAGAAAGACGAAGCAAAACAGTCATGCGAAAAACCTTGCAGAAATGGTTTTATAAGCAGCAGATTGAGACATGATTTTACTACCAGGTATGTCCTAATTATTACATTCACTTGTCCATCAAGACCACAGATGGGGAGACAAACAAGCAATCAGCCTCATTTGTAGTAAGACACATTCAAGCTAGATACAGGGGAGTGTCTTCACAGATCCACAGAGTGTTAGGGGTTGGAAGGGACCTCTAGAGATCATCTAGTCCAACCCCCCTGCCAGAGCAGGATCCCCTAGAGCAGATCACACAGGAACCAGTCCAGGCGGCTTTGGAAAGTCTCCAGGGAAGGAGACTCCCCCACCTCTCTGGGCAGCCTGTCCCAGGGCTCTGTCACCCTCACAGGGAAGAAGGGTTTCCTCACGCTCAGGTTGAACCTTCTGTTGTCCAGTTTGTGGCCATTGCCCCCAGTCCTGTCACTGGACACCACTGAGCAGAGCCTGGCCCCATCCTCCTGACACCCACCCTGTAGATATTGATAAGCATTGATAAGATCCCCCCTCAGCCTCCTCTTCTCCAAGCTAAACAGACCCAGCTCTCTCAGCCTTTCCTCATATGGAAGGTGCTCCAGGCCCTTCATCATCTTCGTGGCCCCGTGCTGGGCCCTCTCCAGCAGCTCCTTGTCCTTCCGGAACTGAGGAGCCCAGAACTGGACACAGCACTCCAGGGGAGGCCTCACCAGCGCAGAGTAAAGGAGGAGGATAACTTCCCTCGACCTGCTGGCCACGCTCTTCTTAATGTGTCCCAGATGCCCCTGGCCTTCTTGGCTGCGAGGGCACGCTGTTGGCTCATGGTCATCCTCAGGACTCCAAGGTCCTTTTCCCCAGAGCTGCCCTCCAACAGAACAGACCCCAACCTGCACTGGAACATGGGGTTGTTCTTCCCCAGATGGAGCACTTTACACTTGCCGTTACTGAATTGCATTAGATTTCTCCCTGCCCAGCTCTCCAGCCTGTCCAGGTCACGCTGGATGGCAGCACAAACAGTGTTTCTGTGTTTATCTACTTGAACCACAGATAAAACATTTGCCAAGAGCAGTTTAGGTCTGCCTCAGAGGGTCATCTGTCTAGAAAGCTTCTTAAAATACCTTTTAGCCCTAAGTATCTACAACATCTGAATTCAATCTGCAGTTGTTATCACAATTTAAAGTGGAAAAATTAAAAACCCCACACTATATACTCACTTGTCATTTTTAATATGTTCATAAAGGCGCTTGAACTGGCGGACTTGGAAGGAAAGAATTCCCATCAAAACCACCACCATAAGCAGAAAAGGATAAATCCGCCGCTGAACTAGGTTTTGCATTTCAGCTGTAACCCCTACAAAACAAGAAACAACCCTCACGTAATCCAACATGGCTAAAGCAACACACACATTTCTGCTTCTGTACCTGCTCCTACACTTCTGTTCTACTGTGACTTCAGCAGGAGGGCTGTGAAATGAGTAACACATCCCTTTATCTCGGAGATCCAGCATGACAGCTGCTGTTCTTTTTCATCCAAAGCATTAAAGCTGAAAGTCTTCCACTAACACAGTGAAAATCCACAGTTAAGAAATTGGGTTTATCAGCTCTTTGTGACTTCTGTATGCCTCGTATTGGAGAAAAGTTGACACTACAAAAGTCTGCGCTCAAGTGAGAGGCTGAAGAATAAAACGGGACTTCTTGAAGCTGTTGTTAACATCAGCACGTACTCGCAAAGACAACTGTTCGTGAAAAAGCATACCTACTGCTTCTAATCAAATTATTTCCCTCAATTACGAGGAGATGGGGAAGTCTGGAAAAAATACTATATTTACAATTTACATTTTATTTTAATACTGAATGACAACCTCAAAACAAAACCAGTATTTTCAACTGTTCTAAGCTTCCTTTAGAATCTGACAAGTCAGAAAAGATGTCCTCAGCTCAGTATAGCTCTTCAAGAGAGACTAAAATTAAAGGTTGATTGTCCAAAGGAGGAATGAATTTTCCTTCCTTTTCTCAAACTAGCTGGATACCTACATTTCTGCTGTTGGATACTATGCAGTCCCACACTCTTGAGGTATTCTGCAGTTGATTTGTTAAAAAGTCAGAATAATGTACTGCAGTTCTCACACCCCCCAACTTTGCAGACGACACAGCAATCCTTAAGCATTTACATTTGCTGGCAGAATAGTTGGGGTGGGGGGTGGGGGTTGTTGTTGTTTTTAATTAATAATTGGGAGCTTTGTTCCCACAGATACAAAGAGGTGTTCCGAATACATACATACCTAGTAAAGGTACAACGCCAGAAGCGATGATGTACGGTACACACAGGGAAAGTAACAGAACAGAGATTACGGGTGCTGCCAGTTTACGGATTATGAAGTGTAAATCAATGTTACGAATCCCATTTGCATATACCTGGAAGAACAAGTTAAAAGTAGAGTAGGTCAATGAAAAAAGCCGCGCTTTGTGCTTACAGTAATAATGACAAAGTTTCTACACAGTTCTCCCTATGAGGGGAAACAAGAGTTCCCAACTTGAACAAAACGTGATGGCCACAGTTAAGAAGGAAAAACTCTGTGGCAATCCACATCATGAGGGTTCCAGGAAATCATATAAATAGTGTTCAAGAGAGCAAACTTAATCTGGAATAGTGCCGCGATCTGGTTGCAACAGTGCAAGAGACCAGCTGTAAATCATTAAATAGATCTGTGGATGGTTGTTTTGTGGGCGACCCACGATCACTTTTTGCTGTTAACTTGCTGAAAGAGGATCCTGTGTGTGCTGATGGAACAAATCTATTAGATTTGGTTAACACAGGCAGAAAATAGGATCTTATTTTGTATTTGGTTGAGCAGACCAGAACCTCTGCATGTGGAGTCTGTGCCTGAAGACAAGGCCTCCACAATTCTTGAGGAGATAAAGTCTCAACATGACTAGACTCATCGTGGGAAAAGACAGATTTCAAATAGCTACCCCACAGAGCGGGGCGATGGCCTCTGTCCCACACGGCTCAGGAGAGTACGTGTATAACCAACAGGCCCAGGGAGAGCATTCCAAGTGGAAGGAAGAGAAATGGTATGCATCAAAAGGTACTCACAGAACCACGACTGCCTTTCTCCAGTGTGACACCAAGAGTGATCAGTAAATAGTTTAATAAACTGTGTGCTAGGCTTGAGGCACCTTTTGTACCGAGGGAAGGACATGCACCGCAGCCATTACATACACAGTGCAGGGCTGAAAAGTTACTTCCTGACAACCAACTGAGATCCTTCATTGAGACGACATGCGTAGAACTTAAAAGTTATAATCAAGAAAAAAAGCAACAGGCTTTGTGACTCAGAACTGCTCACAGAAACTGTTGTGTCTTGCTTAAGAATCAAAGGGGAATGGAAATCCTGCCTTTCATATGCACTCATCTGAGTGAGGGAATCTACAGCTCTGGAGAAGGCAGAAATTCTTTGTTCTTGAGTGGAGGACACAAATAATGCCTAGTATTTGGACAAAAGTGAATTCATCTGAAGAAATTATGTTTCCTACTTTAATACAAACCTAAGAAAATTGCTTATATGTATATGCAGCATTTTACTTATTTCAGAGGTTTATTTTTCTTTTATTATTACGTGTACCTTAATAGATTAGGCTATACAGTTTAAAAGGATTCTACAAGACTGGTTGAGTTTTACTCAATTACTCAAATTACTTCATTATTACAACAGTAACTCCATTTTCTGACTCACACATTCAAAAAAGCAGTCACAATATATTATACAGATAATACACATGGACAATTTTTTCCTACCTGTTCAATAACAGTTTTCAGCCACCACTGGGGACCCATCAGTGTTATGGCAGCAATTATTTTGGCATGCAGAACTCCAAGAGCCCAGTCCTAATTTTGTAAAAACGGACTGTTAGCATTAACATATTTTTAGGTAGTTTGACAATCACAAGCTTTTAGAGCAACTTGTTAATATTAATTACAAGTGAAAAGATAATTACTTTCCTATTTACACAGGACATTGTGTCTATCTGATCACTGAAATGAAAAAACCCTCAACCGCCATCCCACAAAGTTCAGCTTTTCATACTTAAGATTCCTAAGCATATCCCTGTGGTTTACAGAATCCTTACATGCAGGCTGGCTCTCTTGTCTCTGCCACATCAAAATATGCTTATGGGAAATGCTCTGAAGCACCAAATAAACATGAAACAAGAACTCCAATACCCCTTACTTCTAAGTACAGAAATGTATCAACAGCAGAAGGATGGGAGCAACTGACCTGCCAAGGATAGAAGAGAGGTGTTTGATCCAAAGGAACTCTCAAAGGTGCAACGATGACCAGTTCAAACAGAAGACCGAGCAAAAGTGGAACCACACCAGCTAGCAGTATAGCCACTATTAATGTCTTCATTATCTAAAATCCACAAAGACCTCTAATTAATATGTTTATCAGAGGATTCTTTTTGTTTAAACTTCTAAATGTAACTTAAACTACACAAACAGACAAAGCTGGAGAAAACAACTACGCTGACCTTTAATTCATACATATATACCCCAAGAAATAATTTCTGTTATGTACATAGTTTTGCAAGGCAAGTTTTCAAGATTGGGTCCTATTCCATGCCCCCTCCAGGAAAAGGCATGACTGTGCCTGCTGGTGTCCATGTAGTTTTAAACCATGAATCACTTTTGACTGTTATCACTAGGGAGTATTATCCAATGACACTTCATTCCACTGAATATTCTTGTATGTGGGAAGATTCTTCTCTCTTTTTCCAAAAAAATTCTATTTTTTCCTCCAGTGAAAACCAAACATTAAAAATTCACTTATTATGGAATATTTCTGACTTAAAAATGAAAGACTTTGTTAGAGCACCACGCTAGAATCCTTTACTCTAGAACTCCTAATGTACATGCATCATCCAAAACTCAGACACCAACCACGTCTGATGTAATTAACATGATCAGGAGAAGGGACAAAGGACAAATAGAGTGTTATAATTTAGCTCTGAATTTTCTTAAACAAGCTTAAGATTTCCTAAATGAAAAAGATGGATATTTGGGAAACATGGTAATGTATCGCATACACGCTTACACTGCTCTTCCGTCTGTAATAGTCCAATACGCGCACAAACACGCCCATCACAAGATACCATTTTTAAGAATGTTTAAAATTACTATACTTAGGCAAGAAATCGACTATAAAAATCCTCAAACCCAAAACCAAGATAAAAAGGTGGGATATAAATTTGGTGACATGGTGAGAATCTGAACTCCTGGTAACAAAAAGGGATTGTCTTTAAAAATATTAATTCAATCACACAGATCTGACAAATCATAAAGGTCTTTCTGAAAAATATCTCTACAAAGTAGCTTGATGCATAAGTTCATCACCATCAATCAGCATTACCAGGCTTTTTTAATTTGATAATGTAGAGTTGCTAACTGAGTAATAGTTAAGCTTAAGTATGTGAAAACGTAAATGTATTTGAGGACACATCACATATGGGGTAATATAATGCAACATATTCACTTTTAAAGGAAAACAGACAAACATACATGTTATATAAACATCTATACTCAAACTTATTTACACCGATTGCTTAATATTGCTAGGTAGCTTCCAAAAATACAACCACCCTAAGTGATGGGAAAGTGAGCTGCAAAAGCTTCAAAATGGTTTGAAAAGGAAAATATAGTATACGTTACAGAGTAAAACCTGCAAGAAAAAAATGAAACAAGTTTCGTTAGCTACCTCTTTGATAGCTATTCAGTAAAAATTTTTTCTCAAGACTCACCATGAGAGACCACTCTTTGACCTTCTGAAAGATCACTCTACGACCCTGCGGCATCCAGGCGACCAGCACTGTCACCGCTCGGATAGTTAGCCAACAGACATAAAGACCACATGCAGCTGTGTACAGTTCATGGATTTTGGCAGTCCCCGTCCAAAATGACATTAGCCATCGGCCAGCAAATACTGAAAACATAAACACTGTTAAATAGAGTAATGCTTTTTGATGTATTAAGGAAGGATGCCTACTAAAAAAATACTTATCAAATTTATTATTATATAGCAATGAACAAAGACCATGCAGCACAAACCAGCATTTTTTTGCTATATCCCTAAGGCACGAATGTGTGAAACGCTGTGTAAATAGTTATGTAGATGATGCCAAATACATATGTAGAATTTTTTTTCCCTAAAATTTCATTACACCAGCAAAATGATCTGAACAAAGCACTGAATACTTTACTACCCAGAGCCTAAACACTAATCCTCACAACTTAAACCCAATCATAGCTCCTAAGGTTATTTCACTGCCTCATGTAATTGTTTAAGACTTTCTGATGGGGCTTCTGAAGGTCTCTGACAAAAATGGGAGACTCATTTGCTACATTTCATTTTTCAGTGGTGTTTCTATTCACTAGTATCGTAGTGAAATCATTTTATGTACTACTATTAAAAACCTCACAAAATTTCTAACTGATCTCGACACATCACTGACTTTAGGATCACGAATACCAAGAAGTAAAAATGACAGGGTACTACAGCAGCCAGGTTATAAAATTCAAATTAGTTTACATGTCTTCATTTGTTCCAATGTTTTGGGGAAAAAAAAACCCCAAACAAAAAAAAACCCCAAACCAAAAAAACCCAAACCACCCCAAACGTACAAACTGCTTTTGATTTGCTTAAAGTACTTATACATATCTGGAAGTGGCATGTATATCACTTCATAGTCTCCTAGTGACCTGTCATGATGACACCTTCAGAATATTTAACTAAGGAAGATACTGTGGAAGACCTAGTAGCATCCTATATGTTTTCCTTCTCTAAATGGTAAAGCATGTGCAAGAATAGAAATTCTCTTTTTCGCTCAGGATTACTGCAGAGGCTGTCTCAGCACTTGGAGCCCTGCCCTCAAAAGAAAATTATCATACAACAACACAAAGGAAATGGGAATCTCTGTTATTTAAGTACAGGTATTATCTCTATCATTTAATTCTAGAACACTACAATTTGATGATGTACCATTAAAAGCAAGACAGTTTTCTGTTTTCTCCTTTTAACTTTACTCAATGGTTTGAAAATATCGGCCATTATTGAGCACAGCAACAAGCTGAATTGTTTAATTGCAGTTTCACAATACCATACTTACCTGGTAAGGTAAGGCAGATAAGACTAGCAATCAGTAATGTTATGCACATGAAAACAATCAAAAGAAATATCTGAAAGAGGAAAACAGAAACTTAAGTTATAAAAAATAAGTTACTTAACCAAGGTAAAAAAAACCCAACATATAAAAAGATGCATCATCCTTGGAAGGCAGCTAATCTGGAATGTTCAAACACTGACTGATGTTTCATTGTATAAATAAACCGGGGACAAGAAACCTATCCATGGTGCAGGCAGCATGCCTACAGTGTTGTGCATTTCTTCTAAAAGTTCACGTCAGTTGTCACAACAGTAAAAAATTAACATTTGAATACAGAACGGCTGAAGTTCTTTGTTCTGTTACATTAAAAATAATACCTTTATTTCTGCACTGAGCAGCACAACAACCCTCAGTTAACCCTGGAAGGCTCTGTAGGCCAGATAAGCCTTTGTTTAAAAAAGGAAAGAGTTAGAAGAATTAGCTAGATTGCCTGATAAAACTGATAATAGGCTTTTACGTAGAATAATGAAAAAGAAAATCTGATCTTTTTCTTTTGTTTGACATTAACAAAGCCTTTCCCTTTTGTTTTAGTGGGTTAGATATACCTACCCTGAGCGGGAATTTTAAAGGCCTACGATAAGGCTGGAAACCCACAGGTCCTCCTTGTTGAAGTATGGCTTGATGGGCTGCATGAAGACCTTCTCCCACCACTGGAATGGCATTATTATTGCGAGCGTGCTGGTTGTTAGGCTGCTGGTTTGCGTTGTTTTCATTCTCTTCCTGGTCACCAAGTAAGTAAGAATGGAGATCCCTATAACAATCAAAATTTTAGTTTTGTTCTGTTTGATCTGAATGGGAATCTTACAAAGACAGGCCTACTCAGAATGAGTACAAGTTGTACAAAACTTATACAGGAGTACTGGCAGAATCTTGATAAAGTAAAATAAACCATCTTCTCATAATGTACTCAATGTCATCCTAAACACAGAGTTTAGAAGAAAGATGCTAGTGTGGATGCAGATTAGAACAGTGGGAATACAGCCACAAGTAAAGATCAGTTATCTGTTTGACTGCTTTGAAGACATCTGGTATTGGATACAACTGCCTTGAAGCCTACACTGTACAAGGACAATACTGTATTGCTATACACCTTTTTTTTTTTTTTTAAGTACAGTCAGATTTTTTCCAGATTCTAAATTGCTCAAAGCCTACTCACAACTAAAGAACATCAATCCGGGAAAAAGTCAATCTACTTCAAAAAGCAGTCTGTTGATATCTCCTGCATACATCATTATCAAACAGATATTTGAGTCTGACTAAAAAACACCCAAACCCAATATGAACATTTAGAAGCTAATTTTCCTCAGCTTTAAAAGAATTTCTAGCAGTAAGATCCATGCAGATGTCCTAATGTCAGACAATGAAAAAAACAGACTGCCGTGAAAATGTTTAAGAAAAGCAGAGGAAAATATTTTCATCTTTGACCAACTCAAATTGCTGAAGAGAGATATCACAATCGTTCTTAACAGCTGCAACGGGAGAAAGCAAAGCCATTTCTATCATAATCTCTGAAATTCTTCCTGCGTCAGACTTTAAACACTGTCAAAACATGGATAAGTTAATTCAAGAAATAGCTTTCCAAAATGCAGAGAGAACAGGGGTGGGGAGAATTTCCTTATAAGAAGCTAAAATAAGTATTTTGTATTGCAGTGGAAGAAAAGCATCTTTCATTTTTTCAGAATCTTAGACATAACTCAGCAAAGACTAAATCTTCATCCTAATAGTGCTGCATTGGCACAACACACAATGTTCAAGGCATGGTGGGAGAATGTCAATAGACTTTGAAGTTAAATTTGAAACTTTATAAAAGCAAACCCAATCTTAACTTTTTTCTTGAGTAATTTAGCAAGCCACATATGAACAAAAAATAATTTCAAGGGTGAGAACACTACCTGGCAGTCTAAATTAAAGAACGCCACTTTGTACATACATTTACTTCAGCTGACAATGATACAGTTTTACCCTTCTTTAGAGACTGAACTTTTAACTTTAAAATCCCCACTTTAAAGATACTCACTTCTTCAGCTTAATGTTCTAAATTGTTTTGTTGGGTTTTTTTGTTTGTTTGTTTGTTTTCCTTCTTACAGTAAGAAATGCAGGATGTGCACATTAATTTTACTTAGGTGAATCATGGAGATTCTCTGCTGACACTTGCCTTCAATTTTTCTATATAATAGGAAGTTAACAAGCTGTTATTCATACTTATATAGATTTTTTTTTTTTATACTAAGCAAATGCTGTAGTGGTGTACCAAAAGAATTACTTGTAACTAGTCTAGAAGTAGGTACAACTACTGCTCAGAAGAAGGTACTTCCATAGGAAATCACTATGGAAGTTTTTCCATCGCGTGTATATCTGTAGAACAGTGAAAGCTATTTGTTGGGATAACTCTCTTGAAAGCATGCTGCTTTCACGTTAAAAGGCTAAGCTGGATATGCTGCTTGTAGTTGATTTTGACTTTCTGTACTTACAGCAAGTATCCAGCAGTAACAGTCCATGCTCGTACAAGACCTTTCAGCCACTGTCTTGTATGTCCTTGTTCTAGCAAAGCTGGAAGCACCACCTGAAGCAAAAGGAGCTCTAGGGAAAGTTCACTTACTGGAGCATCACTATAAAACAATGGGAAGAGCAGGAAGTCAAACATAAGAAGCATTCTGATAATATGATTCAGTGTAAATGTTTACTAACACCACCACCACCACAACAAAAAATATCTTGGATGCCAATGGGAACAGTTCTTAGGTTTTTGCAGACAGTTTTCCATATATACTACTCTGAGCATAGGTTAAGTGTTCATGAGTGTTTAAGCACTTGGGCACACAAGAAATACACGAAAAATGTTGAGAAAGATTATATCAGAGAATGTATTTGCTCTTCTATTTGCTTCTATCATTACTGTTTCAATCATTATTTAGAAACAGAAAGATACTGCTATCATTAAAAAAAATGCAGTTACAAATACTCTTTCATTCTTGAAGCAATGATAATCAGAAATGAATGTGAAAAACATGGCAGCAACTTGACTATCAAAAAGTTGAAGGGGAAAGTGTTTTGAGGGCATAAAACCCCAAATAGTTATCATTATGGGAGTAATACAAAATGCCTTTTATTTTCCTTAGTAGTTTATTATTTGACAAACTGTATGATGTATCCACGTTCTAGAAAAGTAAAAAGATAAAGGACAATGAAGTTTAGATTAACTGAAAACAGAGCATACCAAGCAATGTCGCATTAATGCTCAAGGAGTGCAAATACACATTTCCCTTGTGATAGGAAGACTGAAAAAACAGCTTTTTAAATTAAATGCCTACCTGTAGAGCATAACATTGTATGGAAGAAAGTTAGGAAGGAGATACTTAATAATGCGTATAGGAAGCCAGAGCATGAGCAGTACAATTGATCCAAAGACAATCTGTAACAAGGAGGTGAAACAAGTTAGCCCAAATGGCAGAAACTACCAAACCCAGTTTCCCACCCACCTCTCTGACATGTTTTCTGTGTGTGGTGGGTTAGCCCTCGCTAACAGCCAAACATCTATCCAGCTGATTGCTCATTTTCCTCGCTGGCTGACCGGGGTAAAAATAGAAGGACCCTAGACCTCTACCCCAACCCCCTGCCCTGAGCAGACCCAGTTACATCAGGTTGCTCATAACCTTATCCAGTTGAGTTTTGAGTATCATCAAAAAAGACAAAGATTCTGTTGGCAACCTGTTCCAACGTCTAATCACCGTCGTGATGAAAACGTTTTTCCTTAAATTTGCAGTAGCGTATATGGGAGCTAATGGATAAAATTTTCTCTCCCAAATAAAGGAACTTTTGAAAAAAGTCCTTACCACTGATAAGATAAACCTCCTGAGATGTCTATAAATGGGCAAGTGAATCATTTCCTGCACAGGATTAAAGTCTGGATCATTCAAATTCCTGAGAAACCATAAGACACCAGGTCTCAATACCTGAAGTAAGAAATAGAAAACAGTATATGAAGAGAAAGTTATCTTTGTATTCTTTTTCAATTTGGATAATACTGCTGCAGCAAATTAAGTCTTAAACATAATAAGGGTAATTGTTGAACAGGGTTCAATAAAATGGTACAGAAATAGAAGAAATGAAGCATTATCATTATAAGCTTAATTGTCAAGTATTAATCAATCTTAAAGAAATGTATTTAGACTAATTTGAGGGCAACACTCGTGTTTAAGGGCTCTTTGTAAACTAAAAATCTCTAAGTAAAACATTCTCCAAATCATCATTTTCCACGGCAGTAAGTGCCAGCTTGGCCCTTTTTACATAAGGCTGAAATCCAATATACACACCTAAAACACAGTAGCAGCAATACCCATACATGAAAGATCTAACTAACAGTTCAGCATGCAAGCTTCTCTAACTACATTACAGACCAATCTTGTTCTTACAGACTTACCTCTCTCAGTAAAAGAATGAAGGATGCAAAATAAAAGACGTAAACCATTCCAACTAACCAGTGCAGAAACATTGTGGTACCTGGGGCAGACTGGAAGCTCAATTCTCTGTCTTTCAAAGTGGCATCAAACATCTCCTAGAAAGTACGTAGTAAACAAATAGGAATAAAGTCTGGCAAACCTCCACAGCTGCTCATTTTGTTTAGGCCTAATACTACTAGGCATTTAATTTAAATCCCTGCCTCTTCTTAACACAAATATTTACAGCTTTTAGTTGTAAACAAAGTGAATAATTTACAATAAGAACAGCAAATAAAGATCAACTTCTGACCAACTTCTTTCTTCTGACAGAAAGAAGTCAATTCAAACCCAAATATACACTACATAAGTCAGTTCAAACAAAGCGGCACTGTGATGGAAGCAAACACTTATTCCCTTATGTAAAATTCTGTTTTTACTAAGGCTTCAAGAAATTAATTTTATCCATTTGAAATTAATCACTTCATTATTTTTCAGGACAGAAAATCTGTCTTTCTGCGTTCCAAGAAAACACAGCACATGTCCAATTTTTTTTTTTGTTTTGAACAACTATTAAAATATGAAGTCATTACCGTTTCTCATAAACTGACTACATAAAGAAGCTAATTATAGGCAGACTTGTGTACTGAATAAAGCTCATTATCACAGTGGTCTTGTAAATGCAGTAAAAAGGATTAGCATCTTATTATTCTGATAATCACATGCTAATCTGTATTTAGTAACAAAGGAAAACAAAATCAGCATTAAGCAGTACCTAAAAACTCCAGTGTTTCTCCCCAGAAACACTATGTTTACGAAAACAGAGAAGAGTGCTGTCAAATTCCTATCAACCACTCTCTTCTCATTGGAACTTTTCTCCTTTAAAGTTTTATCCCATTTATTTCCATTCTTACCAAAGAGCATATATCCAGCCACCAGCCACAGATGAGAGGAAACACACCAATTTCAACCACCACTAACAAGGAAACCTTTAGGAAAAAGGAGAACAGAACGTCTCACTAGTTTTATAGAAATTGCTAAGAAAATTATAATGTAAGCTTAAACGGAGAGGGCTTTTTGCTACACACACACACAAAAAAAAGGATTACCTTGACAACTATATAGCAAACTCCTAACAAACGACGTGAGCGCTGGAACTTAACAAGTGCTGCCAAACCCTGAATAGTTTTGTCAAGAAAATAATACTGAAAAATACTGTATAACATAGTTTGGTTAATATGAAGCACTATGTTATGTGACTTTTAGCAACAGGAATTCTAATAAAAGACAAAAGTAAAGTAGGAAGTATGTATTTTATCAGGGTTCTTTTCTCCAATATTGGCTGTGACTCTACAAGTCACAATCTGATGTGTTGGTGAACTCCCCCAAACACTCATCTAAAATAAAATAAATGAATACATAATAATGTCACCCTTCTTAAATTAAGCATCCAAAAGTTCTCCAAGAAATAAACAGTTGTCTTTGAAAATGTCTGCCAAGAGTAAGCAAGTTTCAAAACGGAAGGCCTACCTTAAACGGTAGCTCTCATGCAGTCTGAAACAAATTCTCACCTTTTCCAAGACAAGCTGGATGCTTATTACAGTTTGGGGGTTTGTTTTGTTTTCTTTTAGGAGGCAAAAGAGACGTATCAATCAACTATTTTACCACATTTGCACGGCACATCGGTATGGTGCGGTTTAAAGTTGATGTTGGCTTTGTGTGCTGTTGAACAGAAAACTGCTAACAAATGTTGTTAGGTGCAGGCCCTTTAAAAACATAAAGTCAGAATGCAGACTTTATACTTGTGAGCAAAACCGTCTAGCTTTCAGGACTTCACCATTTCATTATTGAGTTATCACCTGAAAGAAATCCTGGCTGCAATCTCTCAGTGGTTCAGAGACTAAAAGAGAACTAAAATAATCCACTCTCTAAATACCTGGCAGGATCAAAAAGATGTGAATGAATTTCCCATCATACCCTACGTATTTTCATTAACTCCATTTCTCTTTCTGCTGCAACCATGCACCCACAGCAATAGTGTAAGGACAGGGAGAAAAACACAATGGTTCTTCACTTGTCTTCTCAGACCTTCAAAATTTAGTTGTAGGCCTTCAAGCAAGCATAAAAGCCTATGATTTTTTGGTGTTAAACATGTGCAATGCTCTGGAGAATGCAGTCAGGCTGAACTTTGAAATGTCCAAGAGAACACAAGAGACCTTTTCTTCTAATTTCACCGAAACAGCTGAGCAAAATGGTAAATTAATTGCATCTGCATCACGTCCGTGCCTCCTCAAAACAGAGCCAGAAAAATGATATACACGTAAAATCTGAACCAGGAAACTGCTGACAAAAGGATACATGACACACAATTAGAGTCACTGCTAGCAGAACGTATCCAACTATAGTTGTAATCAGGCCTTCAAAGTGAGATGCTTGCACCTGGAGGGTAGGGAAAAAAAAGGGAAAATTTATCAGTCTCTTAAAAGATTATGTCTCCTTTTTATGTAATTAAGATAAATTTGAAATCTCAACTTTTTAATAAGAATGACAAGTTTATTTTTTGTGTATTTTAATAATCTTCTACTCTTGATGGGGATACCAAAAATTAGAAAATGTTTGCTTTTACTGGAAAAGTAACAACTGCTTTCTTCAAACACTAAACCACCTCTACACATGGGACAAAGTGTCACCTTACACCACCTCACTACCTCCTAGCTTTCTCTACTTATTATCAACAACTATGGAAATTATTCAGCACACAAACTAAAAATGTACATGGGGAACAACAGGCCATTGAAAAAACCAAACACTTGTGCATTTTTTTTGTAAAAGCAGGAAACCTCACTTGAAATATAAATAATGGAGGAAGTAGGAAAGAGTGAGAGAACATTTTAAATCATAGACTAAAAAAAGGTTTGAGGAGAAAAAACCCAAAAGACACTCCAGGCTACGTTTGCCACCACAAACAGAAGTGGAAGTATGCTACAAAAATATTGTGAATAAATAAATAGTGGCAGTTTTTTCGTTTTGAAATTATAAAACAGTACTCACATATTCCTCGAAGCCCAGGCCAACAATGGAGAAGTGTCCAATGTGGTATGGACAAAATGCTGCATAATGTAAGCAGAAGGAAGGGGGTGGGGGTGGAAAAAAGGCCATGAAAACTGCTAAACGGAGACTTATTTTGCAGGATGTGTATTGTAACATTGAAATTATTCTACGTCCCATTGATTTTATGAAAACAACTAAAAGAATTACTTTCTGTGCAAATATTTATGGAAGTACAACTTTTACAATTTTTACAAATCCTGAAAATCAGATCAGAATTCACACTGAATTGTGGGAAAGACACTAAAAATAGGCTTGAGAGGCACAAATTAAATTCCCAGATCTCCTGCTTGCTTGGGAAAGTTGTTCCCCTTCTCTACTTCCTTGTTTCCCACTTGTTAAAGCACACGTAGAGCTACTGAAAACCCATCTATATGCCAAGCTTATGAATTATTCTTATTATTCAATTACTGAATTTAAATCAAGGATTTAGAAATGTCAGTTATTATCTATTTAGAAAGCCTAAATTTTATAGCAGCTAAAATCATAATTAACTTCTCAAAACTACAGATTAAAATAGACTAATTATCAGAAATAAATAATTCAAGTATTTTCCAACTCTTCTTAGAACAGTTATAGGTTTTTTGTGACTTAAATATACATAACTTCTGGGTTTTTTTGATCTGCTGATTCGTTTCAGTAACTAGATGCTTAAATTGCTGGTTCCATATTGTGAGCTTTACTTTGCCAGCAAAAATTTCTTATCTGCAGTATGACCTCAGTTTTAAAAGCTCAAACTCTTCTGCCAAGAAATAGCCCTTAGAAAACCACAGCAACAAAACCAATCCCTTTCTAAACCAGCAAGTCAGAACAAGTGAAAAATTGTGTCTGGCATCTCATGGTGTGTATAAAAATGCTCTACCTTGTCAATAAAACGCTGCTGCTTCACCATGCACTTGTGGTCAAATTAACAACACTAAGGAGCTCGAGCAACATTATCCAAAAGCTTCCGTTAGTAGTGAAACAGGCAAAATTAAGGCACAGGGATTATTCACCCATGTCACTCAACAGGTGTAAGGTACAAAAAAAAACAAATAGAAAAAAGGAAAAAAAAAGAAAATAAATAGAAAAAAATCTGAATCACAGTCTAATGCCTCTCAGGAAGGTCTTAAAAAAATACCTACATTTGTTACACCCCTTTCTGTAGTAAAACCAGAGCGGAAATAAAAATGTATCCTACATATTATAAGCAATAAATATAAAATAGGAATTCCAGAAACTCTCAAGTGGGAGCTTACTGCTTTTTACAATAAGGCAGGCATTTTACCTTTTTCTTTCAGGGTTCAAATGATTGAGAAATATATGCCTAGAGTTTGGGGATTTTTCTTTCTTCTATATATTTTTTTTAAACTATGACAAGTTTATGTCCAAGAAATTTTCCTAGCACTAACTATACATGGAATCAGAACACAGAAGTATTCCCATCCTACACTAGAAACAGAGTCTTGCAAACATTTAAAGTTGCAGTTCAGCTTCAGCATCTACAGGAAAGCTAAAGGAAAATGAAGTAAAATACACCGATTAGAATTTACTGTCTTCTAAAATGTAAGTCAGTCCCGTAGTAATTTTGGACACAAAATTAAAGTATATGTGACAACTCTACAGTCAGCTACATTCTTGCACACCCCTTTTCCTCCCAGTTTTGAGCTCCAAAAATGGATTCTTGATGGAAAAAGCAATTTAACTACATCTAGCAAAAACTACAAGAAAAAAAGGTATCCCAGCCTTTCCTAAAAGTACTGCATTTGCTCATAAATTAAATCCCAGGAGGTTCATCCTTTAATTTAACAGTATTCCACACAAATACTATTTTCTGTGCTTCGGTTGACATCATTAAGCTTTTAGTAGATTTCCTGTTTTAAACCTATTCACTTAAAGGAATTACAATGACAAACTAGAAACAATAAAGATTTATTATTCACATTCCCAGTTCATTTGTGGATCCATTTTTAGATGTAGCAACTTCATTTATTCTGAGAGAACAGCCTTAAAATTACCCTGCAATATCACTTGACAAAGAAGGAGCTTTTTAAAACCTAAAAGCAAATGATACTTACCAAACACAAGTATGAACAACGTATTTAAAGATACCACCCAAAAGACATGTTCCTGTGAGGAGTATGGGGAAAGGAGGGAGGAAGACGACAAAGAAACAGTACATAAATACCAGTCATTTAAATAAGTGACTTTACTTTCGTATCTAAACTTCTTATTTCAACTGCCTATTGTTACCAGAACTTGCACATCTTGGGTTAGAGCCAAGAAATTTGCTCTAACACAAAGACCAAAACATGCAGGACAGATTATGAAAGCACCTGTTTACATTCACATACATTTAACTACGTAAGAACACTTACATTTGCTTTAACACTCTTGTTTTGTAAAATTAAGCTTTTATTTCAAAATTAACACAGTAGTTCCACCTTTAAACACCATGACATGAAAGGTACGTGGATACTTGTTTAATAAACGAGAAAATGTTCATCTGAACATTTAACCATTAGACTTTGTCACAAGAAACTCGTTAAAATGAGCTCTCACTCTAGAAATGACAGCCTATCTTTATTTTCAGTGTTACTTCTAGCTAAGATGTGAACTCAGCCAGAAGTGCACTGGAATTTTAATTCTTTTGATATAGTTAAGGTCAATCACTAATAACATAATAAGCAACATTATTTTGAACATGAGACATTACATTAAAACAGAAGAAATTTTATTTCAGACGCGAGACATTCATCCACTACAGTATCTAACAAACACATTCAGATTTAAGAATTATATTTCTTTCACACATTCAATAAAGTAAAATTTATACTCCTGGAAGAGAGCACAGATCTTTTTACCATGTAACATACAAATTACTTCTCTTTTTAAAAACAGTGATCTGGCAGACGATACCCAATGAATGTAGCTGTGACGGGTTAAAGTTTTGTTGCTGTTGACTCTTGGCACACTCTCTCCCCTGACCCCAGAGCCAGACATCTCCAAGAGTCAGGTAGGATGGGGGGCAGCAGAGTGAGCCCTTCAAATAAGCTGTAACAAGGCCTGCAAGAAGTTATGTATCATATGTGTAAGAGTTGGTCAGGGAGATCGTCAACATGGCTTCACCCACAGACAAGTGTTAAAAAGCCAATGGACTTTTTAGGAGTGCTTTGCTAAATTATTGTACTGATAAAGATTTTTTTGAATCAATTTAAAAGATACATGCTCCAAAATACAGACCGACTATTGCGAAGAATTTAAAAAAAGATTTGATACTGATGCCAATTAAACCAATATCCATGAAAAGAAAAATTCTAGGGAAGAACAACAAAAAATCCCAAATAAAACTCAGAAATCATAACTGATTATCTTAAATTTTAAAATCTAGTCCACACTAAAATTTCAGTAGTCGTTTTCTGCTGGTATTAGAGCAAATCATAGAAGTCTGAGGTCATTATTTTAATCATGACATAAAGACCAAAACTTGAGGCTAGAACAGATTATATATTGTCAGTGTATGCATTTTTAAAGGGTCTAATTTTTATTTACAGCAGAGTATGTGATCCAAAATTACCTATGTCTTTTAAGAAATTCCATTTTAATGCCACATGCACTCCTCTACTCTGTGACACTTCTAAAGAAGACAATTTGCTTGAACAGGACACCATATGGAAGTCTTTTTAAAGAACGCCTACCATATGAAAATAGGGACTTAAAATAAAATTATGTAATTTTTAAAAATACAGTTTACTTTTAAGAAAGCCTTCTACAGAAATTCTTGAAATGAAGGATTTCACTTACTAAAAAAACCAGAGATCCATCAAGTCCAAGCATCTGTGAAGATAAGAAGGTTAACTTTACGTACTCATCAGAAAAATCTAAGCAACACGCATCTAAAATAAGCTTCATAGAAGCTTCTTTCATTCCAACTTTTAGTGTCCAATATGGTCAAAAGTTTTTTTTTATTGCTCAACCAACAGAACCTGGACATAAATTCTTAAAAACAGATACTAAGTTCTTGTTTAACAGAGTAAACTCAGTTGATCAACAGCATTGACACAAATGTGGAGTATCTTAACACACATGTATTTAAATATGGCAAACCAAACATATAATCAATTAATTTATTGGCTATTTCTCTCCAAGACTATGAAGACTGATAAGGATTTTGTATTTACAAAATATTCTAGTGCTTGAACTCTTCTTTAAAAACATGTTTAAATTTCTCAATATTAAAATACAGGAGCAATTTTTTTTTCTTCCTAACTGCAAAATGTCAACTAGGAACAGGCTAATGTTGCTACACTGTATGTTATTAAGTTTAGAACAGAACTGGTTTAAAGCTGGGGTAGACAGGCAACAAATGCTTCACCACTCTGCACAGCTGTTTCAGGAAGTGTCAACAGAAAAGCCAAAAATAAAGCATCTATTAAAAAAAAAAGCAGCTCCTTTTCCCTCCACTTCAAGGATTTCTTCCTACTTCAGTCCAGACACTCCTACTCCACAATTACTGCTGTAAAGTAAGAGGTTCAAGGCTAGTTCGTACCAGGAATTTGCTCTTAGTTCCAAGATGTTAAAGCTGTACATATTTTACAAAGTAAACCAAGATGCATATATTTTTGAAAATTCAGAAAGCTTTCATGCTATTTTCACAAGATGGAAGAGCAGAAAAGTCTGTCCCACTTTTGATACTACATGCCAACTAGATGTCGACTGCCTGTGCCAGCACATAGAATTGTAAATGGTTATAAGAGTGTGCTGAAACTGACTTCTATATTCATGGAGAAGCATCAGACACCAGCATTTCCCAGCACGTAAATTGGGTTCAGGAATACAACACTTTTGTCTGGAGACACACAGCAGAACGGTTCAGAAACCTGAATTTATGTATGCCTTTTTTCACCAAGTATCTCTCAAAGCAAACTTAAGAAGTTTTCACTAGATACAAAAACAAAGATCAAGACCTGTCCCTCATGATGAAAACTGTATTTCTACTACACTGCAATCAAGGTAACAACTGGATCACAGCCTAGACATAGAGTGACCAGCTTTACGACTGTCCGCCACAGGCACTAGTGACACTGGTAAATCACGCGAAGCTGCTGTAACTGCCTTCAGGTAGATTTTCCTGCATGTGGTGAGCTATGAACTCAGACGTTGGCTTCTACACCAGCTACTGAAAAACCAGTTCTCGAGTCTCTACACTACTCTGATTACAGTGTATATGCATCTTGAGCTCTAATTATGGCATTTGTGACCCATAAACAAAACAGAAGCAGTATTACATTAAAATGTTCCATCATGTTTTAATAAATAGATTTGTCTTTTGCAAATATGTAAATAAAGTAAATTAACCAAAATTTCAGTTCTCTTTATTGCTTTCATGAACACAAAAATTAAGCATGAAATTATACATAATGCAACAACTGTGTGCCTCTAACCTGGCCTAGCATCCTCAGCGCAAGCTGCAATTAATTTCTAAACTTCAGTTGAAAACTTTGGAAAAGTCTGGGCTAAAACATGTTTTAAGATCCTAATGTATTTCAAATCAAAAGAAATGCCTTTTAGATAGTTAACAAGTAGCACAACAACATTTTGGTTTTAATACAATTATTTTTTTAGCTCACTAATGCCTCTTACTAATAGTTTTCACACTAGATCACGGTATCCAAAATACATCCCAAATGGATTTTAACACAGCAATACTACAAATAATTTCAAGCATGAGTCTGAATTATTCAAGAAAATGACTCTTACTCACTCGCTCCCAAGTAAGCTCTTCGGCTGCTCGATCCCATTCCAAGGCATTCCAGTTCATGTCATCTGAGGAGACAATGGCCATTTTTACAGCAGTTAGACTCACCCCAAACAAGATGTAACTACTCCATGCTATGTTTTAAATGATCAAAAACATTCCACTCTTAACTGCTGAGAGCTTTTCAACAAGCAAATGCCTCAGCACTTGAAAGAAATCAATGAAATGTACATAAACAAGACAAAGAAGCTGAAGTGGGAATTTACATAGCTTCCTTGAACTGTGACAGTTCTATTTTCAATGGTTTCATTTATATTTAAAAAGAACTAGAACATTACTGTTTTGAGTCACCTGTTACCTTGTGCTCCATTGTTTGCATCTGCTGCATCTTCTACTACAGCATCTTCTTCATCTTCATTATCCTCCTCCTCTTCATCTACTTGTTCTTCTTGAATTTCAGGGTTCTCACCTACAACTACATTCTCAGCAGCCGGGTTAGCAGGTTGATCAAGCATGGCATTTTCAACACCTCCATTTACAACAGCCTGAGCCTGCAGAAACAGGATTTAGTACTGTTAGATTGATCAACTTCTATCTGTACTTTTATCCTATGAAAAAATGAATATTTAAAAAATGTTCATTATGGTGGGGTTTTTTTTGTTTGTTTTTTTGAGATAAGCATTACATTTCACACCACTAAACCTTATAAAAGAGGAAGAGAAACCTTCAGACTTTTCCACAGAGTAGCCAATGTTGGAAAGAGCCTCTAGAGATCGACTAGTCAACCCACCTAATTAAAGCAAGGTGAGCTACAGCAGGTTGCTCAGTGCTGTTTCCAGTTGGCTTTTCTGTAACTCCAGAGGTGGAGATCTCACAACCTCTCCAAGTAACCTGTGCCAGTAGTTGATCACTTACAGTAAAAAACACCCCCACACAGGGTGGGGGTGGGTTTATTGTTATTTATTTTTTTCCACCTACATGGGATTTCCTATATTTGAATTTGAGCCTACTGCCTGTTGTCCTGTCACTCAGTACTATCAAGACAACTCTGGCTCAGTCTTCTTTAGATCCTCCCATCAAGCATTTACACGCACTGATAAGGCCCACTCTAAGCCTTCTCATCTCCAGTCCAAACAGTTCAGTTTTCTCAGCCTCATATCGTTATGTCAGATGCTCCAGTCCCTTAATCATTTTTCTTGTCTCTTCACTGCACTCACTCCAGTATGCTCACGTCTCTTTGTACTGGTGGAGCCTAGAACTGAATACAGCACTCTGGATGTGGTCTCACCAGTGCTCAATAGAGGGAAACTCTCTCGATCTTATGAAATCTAGCATTACACTAGAAAGATGATAATTCAAGGACAACCCAAGTCAGTCATCAAGCTGAGGATCTCTGTGTCTTTAAAAAAAATTGACGTTTATTACAAAAGAAAACAAAATTTAATTATTTCCTTCTATGCACATAATGCTTGTAACATTTCTTCTCTTGCCCGAGAGGCTCCTGCAAGCACTAAAGGGGTACATGGGTGTGTGTGTTGGGGTGTAGAGGGAAGGCAGAGAAGCTCCAACTTCAGAAGGTTCAACAAAACCTCTAACTGCTTTGAGAACAGTGAATTTATACCTCATGAACTATGAAAACTATTATGAAAAGAACAAAATAAAAGCAAGCTGCATCTTCACTATGGCTGACAATTCAGGTTTATATGCACAAAATTATCTTTATAAAAGTGTAAAGATACAGATGTAAGAATCTAAACAATGTTAAACTTACTTTACAAAAATTATAACAAATTCATTGTGTTTCTGAACTTCTGTAAAACAGAACAGTGGTGTTACTGGGTTTATACAGGAACACATGTTCAACTTCTGCTAACATACAAAGAAAGATACCTTGCAGTAAAATAACATTACTGTTGGGTTCTGATAATGTATTTATTTACAAAAACCCATTTTCTAAGGTTATCATGAAGTACTGAGCAGTTAAGTTTTACCTCATTTTGTTGACCAACACCATTGAGTGGCTGTTGCTGATTTTGTTCTAACCACTGTGGTGCTCCTCCGTGGACAATCTGTTCACGTAACCAGACCAGGCTGATAAATGCACACAGGGTGCATGTTACCACGAAACAGCCCTGCAAACAGTCAGCCAGTAAGTTCTCCCTGTTAAAGAAAAAAAAATTAATGACAAATACATTTTGCTAATAAGGCTAAATTTAGTCATTGTTAACTACCAGAAACAAGTCCCCCTACTCCAAATCAACAAATAAGCAAGTATTTCTGCAAAAACCTGAATTTATTTATGTAGCTACACATAATTTTTATTTAATTTTTTAAAAATCTGTTCAAAGCAAGTTTCTTTTAGGAAGGCTGTATGCACCTGTGTACAAATGGTTAAATGCCAAGTTAAACACTGATTTGGAAAAGGTTTCATTTCCCTCTGGCTTAGTTTGTGAAATTACTACTGTTTAAACATAAATATTCCTGCAAAACAGGATCTGACTCAATATGAAGAAAAGCTTAAAAGAGTAATTCAGGAAAAACAATCTTCAAGAATAGCAGAGGAAACATGGTAGTTGCTAAGTAAATGATTTGCTATAGTAAAGGGTCTGTTTATATGTCTAGGTCCATAATATCCAGTCCACTGAAATATTTTTATCTGCTGAGCTGTCCTACCCAAAAGAATGGAACTGCAGGGTTTACTTTCAACTGCTCTACATTTTGGGAGGTCTTTTACGCCAGATATTATCTCTACACTTTAAAAATCCTAATCTATCGTGTCATACATAACTGTAAAGCAGCAGCAAAACAAAGTTCAGTTCGTCGACTGAAACTAGGGTTTCATGCAATGCAAGAGGTGCTTAAACTGGCTTATGTAACCCTCATCCCTAATTCCAGGTACCCCCTCCCACTTGTTTACACCCTTGCACTACTCCTTAACCACAGTGAATTTGTTCAGGAGACTAACCGACTACAATACGTTCTCTAAAATAAGGAAGAAACGTGCCACCGTAGTACTCTGCCACCCGCAAAGAAGCGTCAGTCTGACTCTCCAGGCAGCCGTGCAACCACAGCACAGTGAATACCATGGGGACAAAAAATGTACACCCAACAGATGAGACAAGATGCTACTGAAACTGATGTGGGCAAGGAAATATATGCCAAAGCACAGCTTCACACACCATTAAAATGTGACACGTATTTGAGTCCTTTATGTTCTCCCTAGACTGCAAAAGACATGAGAGGAGGTGCTCTAGGTTCAGCTCTTTCAGATTCTTCTCAGAAAAATAAAAATACAACCTACACATATTGAGAGATAACAGGAAAAATAGTTATTGATCTCAAGCAAGCACCTCTCTCCATTAATAAAAATTCATTAGACCTAACATGACCTGAGGTCTCAAATCAAATAGCCCAATTAAGATGACTTAGCTGAACTGCACAGGATGTTGTTCTAAATTTGCTTGACTTGCAACTGGTTCTGTTCAAACAGAGTTTCAGTTCCTCAGGTTCAAGATAACGAAAAAAGTAAGAACCAGCCTGAAACTCTGTTATGTTGGTATTTACTGATTCTTTAAATAATATTGATTGAAAAAAACCCACAAAGACAGACAATATTCAATAGCATTGAATCGAAGCATTAAAATCTAAATGCCAGCTAGAAGGCAATAATTAAAAAAAAATCCCTATTACATAAGAGACTCAGGATGGATAAAATTACATTCAAAACAGAAAAATGTAACAAAGCAAACAGCATGTGCCATTGATATTATCAGCAATACATATTAACATTCTCCCATGTGGCATCTGATTTAATCAGTAAAAAAATTAATTTCCTACAGTTTAAGTATGATTTTGCAGCATACGTTTCCCTGACATCGAATACAAGACTTCATTAACCAGGGCCCATTTTGTAAAGTCAGTTTTCCATCCCCAAGATCCTGAACAACAACTCCAAGGTGAAATGATTTCTACTGTAAAACAACATACATGTTGTTATGCAAAGGGTAACGGGCAGCTGCTCGTGTAAGATGATGGATGAAGGAAGGCACGCTGAGTTGCAAAGCAACCATTTTCACAGTAATCGGACTAGAACAGTCACTTGCATCAAACTGTTTAAGTACTTACGTTGACAGAATATCTAATGGCAGTGTCAGTAATGAGCTCACAGAGCCAGTAAACAAGCACTTGTAGATACGACCTGCGTGAAGAAACAGAAGCAGGGTATAAATTCGGTCTTGGTCATAGACTCACTTGGAAAGGAACATAGATACCCTCTTTTTACCTGGTGTCCTAACTAAATTTATGACAAAGAAAAATCTCAACTTTCAGTGAACTAACAGAACTCGAGATCACACACAACCACATGGAGCAAAGCTGTATTTATTTTAGCTGAACATTCTTGACAAAATATACATTAAAAGTATAAGAATTGCCATAAGACAATTAGACTCAAGATTCACCTAGACCTGTCTCCAACACTGGTCACACCAACACATGCCCAAGGAAGAATATGGAAACAGGTTAAAGATACTTGTAGCAATACCTCCTCAGTGCATTCTCATCCGCTTCATACAAAGCAGCTCAGTTCCTGTGCCATACTATCTCAGTGCTAATTAATCCTTGACGGATTCCACCTATTCATTTGTTCAATCATATTCTGAACCTGTATAAACTTTGGTATTACAATATCTTGTAGTAAGGAGTTTCTCCATTTCATTATCTGTTTGAAATAACTGTTTTATGGATTCATACTTGACGCTAGGTAACATTAGCTTTTTATAATTCTTCAGTCCCATAATCTTAAAAGTAGGTTATCACGTGCATATTGCACACACTTTAGAAAATTAGGTTCAGATCCATAGAAGGATGGCACAGATGCTCAGAACAGGATGAGGGAAGAATTAAGGCATCTATACTCAGAAAGGCATGTATAGCCTGGTCTGGACAGGATCACTTGTGGACAAGACTGAAGACAAAGGACACCAGCTAGTAAAACCTCATCATATGTCTTGGATTCCTTTTGATTGGCACTTGTGAACTGATTTTAGAGTTGCCTTTCATACTCTTCATAAATGGATGCCATTTGGGATCTTTGCCTCATTGTTTTGTTTATCCTTCTTAAGTCTGAGGCAAAATTCACAGTTCTCCTGTTTTCCTTCTCTGTGTAACTTACAACTCCAGTCCTGTTCTTCATCTTCTTGACACCTTATCTTTAGTCTGCTTCTTTTCCCTCTCAATTTAAATGAAATCACATATATGGTGCTCTTTAGGAAACAGCAAATACTCCTTTTAGCCCTTCTGCTTGTTCTTCTGGAGCACACGTAGGAAATCACATTCATACTTCACTAACACAAATTAAAGCAGTTCTATTGCACATCTCTACAATTTTAACTGCTACACAATTACATGAAACATGTATACAACAATTTTCTTCAGCTATATTTAAAAAAAAAAAAACAACCCAAAACCCAGCAACCGAATCGCTGCAGAAAAATACACTCATGCACCACACTGGTGTGCGAACAGTGATTTCTAAAATTTGAGCTAAAGGAGGGACTTCAGACAACCCAACTCCCACTCCAGCATTTCCTACTGCTTTAGTGTACACATTCACTGCACTCAGTGTGTACACCTCTTTCTTACCCCACGTACCGTATAGGTACCTTGGGTATTTCACTCTAGGAACCACGCAGCTAAGTACAATTATCATAAAGAATAAAACCACTTTGGATTAAATTGGTCTGATTAATCTTGTTTCTCTGAACAGATCACAGCAAATTGTATAACTGGCTTTTTTCACCCACTAACGTAAATACGCTTTGTGCTAACAGAACAGCAACAGCATATCAGAGCCTTCTGGGATTAGGCTGGAGGTATGCAGAGCTAAACTCCTTTTACTCAACCATATAAGATGAGCATGCAATAAAGAAGTGAAATTGCCAAAAAACGGGATAACTGCGTGACTAGCATGCTAACCTAGAAGACGGATTTGTTCCCCCATGTATCTCCTTTGCTATGTTTGACAAGGTTTTTTTATGCTCCACCTTATTCTTCCAGATACAAAATAATGAGAATACTCCCTTGTGAAGCCATGTGACAGAAACAGGGAAGGCAAATGACTACATTAAAAAAAAAATCAAATATTATAGAAAATTAAAGATTAAAGGCATTTAATGTAAGAAGACAAGAACTATACAAAAATCACATCCATGAAACAGATCCCGACAAGTTCCAAAAGTAAATGGATTTTTTCAAGGTTTGTTAGACTGAATGACTACCATGTTGGACATCTTCTTGTGCAAATATGTTACCCTTCACAGTACATTAATTCTTAAAGGAATCCATAAACAGAAATTAGGGCAAAGTAAAAAAACAAAAGGTCACTCATAAATCAAAATCCTAAGTCCATTATGTTGGCTTAAGTAAAGGAGTATTTAGAAAACTACATCTGTAAAAATAAAGAATCTTCTATAACTAAGTTGTAGGTGATGACTTCTGGTATCACCGGAAAATTTCAGTATTACTGAAAAGCCAGCATCAAGTTTTCAGACAGTTATGAAACGAATACCTTAATCTATTGAATATGATTTTGCTGTCCTTCAGAAGTTTTAGTAAGAAAAGTGTACAACAGTTGCATTTTGAAAGACAATGGTAGAAAACCAAGATTCAGCTAAAAAGACATTTGAAATATTTTTTAGTTCTCCTGCAGAGCAGTTTGTAAATCTTGTTTACTCCGTGCCCAGCTAAGTTCTTTTTCCTGCACAGGAAGGACGGGCTGTAGAAACAAGATCATTCTTTTATAGCTGATGCCAGTATTGTGCTATTCTCAAACTAAGCCACTGCCAGCTACAAATAAAAGCACAGAACATATTGAGAAACTGTCTAGGGAGATGCATTTACTGGCTCCTGCTCTTTTGTTCACGGACTATATTACTGTTTGAGAAGATGCACTTCCAAACTTTTCCTTGACTGAACACTATATCCCTTTTGCCTATTTTTCCACCTTCTTTGTATTTTTAGCTTGTCGAAACACCATTACTTCTCTTTCCATCTGTATTCGAAAAGTGCATTTCAAACTGGATACTACATTAATTTAAATGTGCACTCTCTTTTTCTGCTAAATTCCTTTACTACTTATAGGCCTTTAAGATTCTTTCAGAGTAGTTTTACTAATCAATTTATGTATGTCTGTAAAGGAATTTCACTTTTCCTACAAGAATATTTACACTTTCATTTATAGATCGCTAGAAAAAACAGGACCATTTTTCTAACCTAATGTTAATAAACAGTATCAAATAAAAACTTCCACGTAGATTTTAAAGATGATAATTGGAAAGAGGCGTTTTATTGGAATAAGAACTTTAAAAGCCCTTTAGTGCATTTTCTCCTACCTCATAACACCTTCCTGCATTGCGCTACTGGCTTCAGAGTCAAACAGCTAGAACTTCTGAGTGAAAATAAATGAAATAATGTCTTTGAATTCATGATATTTTTTTTTAAATAAATCAACAACGGTCTCACAGAACTTGCTGCAGTAAGTGGCATATTTTCCTGCACATTACAGAGTATTACAGTACAAAACATTAATACTTACATGCAGTAAGAGGTACTACTCCCAACCACGCAAAGGCCACAAGTGTATAATGAAACCAGTATCGTATTGCTGTGCCAATACTCGTAACCAGTCCAGCAAAGATGTCTTGGATTGGAAGCCGTGAAGGCATATCTGGAGAATAAACTGTGTAGGAAAGGCACTTATGAAACAGTTCTTCCATTAAAGAAGCATTTGTGTAAAAGTCCTGCCAACTACACAATGTTTTTATTTGGCAGAAGCTTACTAGAAGAATAAGCACATTTTATAGATTCCCATGAGATGACCCCAAACAAGTAACACAAAAAAACATCATGACACATTTGTTACACTGTGTACTGAGTGGAATGGGAAAATTAATAAACTCTATGCTAGCTTTTGACTTAAATAAGGCTATTAAGAAAACTTTTCTATCAACTGTAAAGGTTGACCACCTCAAAATAAGCTTGCAAGAAAAAGCAGGTTCTAAATTCAGCAGCCCTCCCACTCAGCACCACCTCAAAGATATCCCTGGCTGTTATTTATAAACCTAGTTCATGGAAAGAGCACAAGGAACTAGAGCAATTAGCAATTGTTCATACTGTCAATTTGTTTGTGCTAGATAATTTAGCTTCCACTTGCTATCCAACGGCAACCCTCCCTCCCACCCACTAAAAAAAAAAAATAAAAATCAATAAAATGAGAGCACCACACAGACAGGAAAACCGAAGGGAACCAATTAAGTAACTACAGACAATTAAATTTACACAGAATGACTTTACTTTCAACAGATATCTACTTCATACCATGCAAGATTTCTTCTAAGGTTGCTCCTATTACAGAACATAAAGCAAATCTCTCAGCCTGTATAGACATTTTCATATAATAATGAATAATAAATTGTCTTGAGTATTAAATTCAACACCTATATATTACATAGACCCATCCCTATTCAAAAGCCAAGAAAAAAAGTGACAGGGCTTCTTCTTTTGCAAACAACTATAAAACATCTCTAACAATTTCATTAAATTCAGTTAGCTTCTACAAGATGCCAAGAAGCAGTAATGCACAGTACCAGTAACAGATTTGAGTAAAGAAGGTAAACTACAGTTGGGAGTTGCACACAGACATTGCTGCCTGGATGTTTAACAGTTATGTTGGAAACAGCTGAGTTTGAAGACTTTATCACATACTTCTAAGTCCATAAAGAAACATTTTTTTATAAGAACTACTAGAGAAAACTTTTCCTTCCCTCTCATGACTCAGTGTGTGAAATACTGCTTGAGGCAACCTACCTGCATCCCCCTTATTCTCCTACGAACACCCCTGCTACCTTTACCTACATTCCTAACCATCCTTTCACTAATCTCAGAGATGAAGTCTCTACCTGTGAAAAAACCCTCTTCTATGCAGAGCTATTTCTCTAAGTTTCTGTACTGTAAAAAGAATTCAGGAGCATAGAACAACAGCGTCAACATGCAGAGGTAGCTGAAGAATGACAGTTTGGTGCATTTTGACAACATATGGATTATATTGGACACAAAGTAACAACAAAACAGTAACTGTAAGAAATATAGTAACTGGTTTTAAATTTCAAACCTTCTTAGTTGTCAGGTACCTGGCAAGGATCTGGAATTCATTTAAAAAGGACTAAAAATATAACACTAGGGAAATGTAGCTGTGAGAACATAGAGCAGTAAATTGAAAGCAGGACACACACATATTTTGACAGTGTCTACCAATTTACAGTTTTCTTACTACAGAAACAGATATACACTTTGGTAGTACCATAGAAAATGCCAACTGAAGGCTTAGTAATGATCCTCCAGCTCACACTGAACAAACATTCTGGCAGAAGTTTGTTAAGGGTGCTAAAAGAACAACTACCTAGAGTATATTTGTTACACATTTACGACAATCACTCAGAAAAAATTGAACTCAGCAGATACTTTGAGGCTTATTTTTGTTTTGTTTTCAAAAAATTTATTTGGATCAACACTTTGGAACTGCAACAGAGGCTACAAGGAAAAAAAATAGCATCTTTCAGGCATTACTGAACACTCACACAGGGGATTATAAAAAAGGAAGACTGCTGTTTTTCCTTTGCTTTGCCACACCTCAAAATACACAAAGCTTCTACCACTAGAAGCTTTATTCCATGATGACAATGTAAAGCCCTTCTACATCCTACAGCATTTGGTAGTTGAAATGCAAAAGTTCCTAGAATGACAGGAACTCCGGGTGTGCAAGCCTACTGCAGCATTGGAGCCTGCTGCTGCTGATTTTCATCGCTAATCCTCCCACTTGTGTCTGCCATCTATTGCCACTTTCTCTCCACATTCCACCCCCTTTTATCCACTCCTCACTACCACTGTGAGTCCTGACACTTTGACACCTACCACCATGGCATACATCCCCCTCATTCCCTTTTGCACACTTTTCCTCATCCTTTCTCCATTCCTTAATTCCTATCCCAGTCATCTTTCCTAACTCAGTTTGAGAAACCAATTTCCTGCATTATTTACCACAGTTCCTCCAAATAAAAATCTCTCTGCTAGAGGCCAGTTAAAGCAACAGTGGGGTTTTTTTCCATCTACAGCATGAAATGCAAACAGACTTTCACTGAGCTTAAGTGAGCTTTCACAGCTTTACTTCCACTTCTTTGAGCTGTCCAGGCCATGGGAAAACTACTAGAGAGCTTTTTGGATACCGAGGTCACACCTGTGCAGTGTAACTGCTGGTTTACTTGTGGATTTGGGTGGGGGGTTTTTTTCTGTTTAGCTGGTTGTTTTCTGGGGGTGGGTTTTTGTTCCACACACCCCTCCTTCCCCCAGCCTAAGTTTTTCAGGAACACCTATATTAATTTTGCCCCTCCAAATCAGACAGCTCAGGACAAAAAAATCTACTATTACACTGACACAAATAAGGTAGTAAAAACACAAAACTGTCCTTAGAAATTTTCCTTCTCCTGGAAAAACTAAGGAAGAAAGCAAACAATAATGATTACTAGTTTTTAGGGAAACAGCTTGTCAGTAGATTTTGCTGACAAAAAAAACCAGAAGAGGTAGTGGAAAGAAGGGTTCCCAATGCTCTATCTTACTAAAGTGATACCTTTAAGGTGATTACAGGAAACTCTCATCATTCCTATTTCCTCAGAGACTATTTAGTACAAACATCACGCAACTGCACTTTGACAAACACAATAGGGACAATCTGCTGAACCTGAATGCTACAATTCCCACCAAACTCACGAAGAAATAAAAGACTGACACTTGCAATTTAACCTCTTTTTCCCAATCTTTTCAAAGTACTAAAAGTTAATCCAAATGAAACCTATACTGTTCACACAATTTCCCTTGCAAGGAGATATGAGAGATATGTAGTCCTGACAAGGGCAGTACAGAAAGGAGCTCTCATCAGAGCAGTATCTGAGCAGTAACAGGGGCTTTCTGAATACCTGTATGTTCTGTCATGATAATGTAATAATTATAAATGTTAGCTAACCTGGAGAGTTTCAGACGTTACTTGTATTAAAAAAAAAACCAAAAAAACAAACAAAAAGAAAAAGCAGCAACATCCTGTAGTTATAAATGCCAGCTGGACAACAGAAAAGAGACCAGTAGAGAGAGCACCAGGCTTTTCCTAATGCTGAAACTCTCTTTCTATTCCTTCCTGTCCCACAACTGCAGCAGAATCCCTGTACAAAACCACCTCCACAACAAATGATAGCAATGTGTAACTGGTCCCAGAGCAATGGTCCAAGACTCTCCCTGTCTCCCAAGGGCTTACTCCCAATGAATGAGAACAGGTTGTGCACGTTTAAGTATGTTTATCTTCCCCACTTACAGGTAGTTCCATCACAGGGGGAAAAGTGGATACTTTCTGAAGTACGCAAACATTTGCAGAGAAGTCAGATATATGATCACTACGAACTACTATAAGATACAATGGAAAGTTATCCAACGTTTTGATGTTACTGGTCAGAAGCATTTTGAAAATGTGAGCCTTCCCTCCCAGAAGGAAATAAAGTTCCTAAATACATTTTCCCAGTTGATGTTACACCTACAGGTTTCACGCTTCCCACGAGTCCCTTCCTATAGCGCATCATCTTACTTTTCACAGAGGGAAGCCGAGCTGCAAAAAGACACTAGAAAAGCAATAGCCTTCTGCCATGCTGTATCAAAAAACCCCCTATGACTATTTATCATGAAGGCCCACATTTTTTTTGTCTTTTTCTCCACAGCTGTGACAATGCAACTGTATCCTATTTCATTTCTCACTCTTTCCCCATCCAAGTCAGCCTATTTATTGGTCCATAACTTAAACAGGTGCCTGCCTAGTATGGAAGAAAGCAAAACATCTTCTTTCAATTAGGTAAAACTGTAATTTAGCCTACTTCACAGAATCTCCACACTTACAGCCCTCTTACCCACAGATTTCTATTTACTATTACACTTGCAAGCCATTTCTATGCCACCTCAATCACCCCTGTGCACTCATTATGAACTGCACTCATAAGTAAAAACCGTATGTGCTACAGCTCATGGGTTAAAGCACTGGTTTGGCAAAAGCGGGGTTGTGAGTCACTCTAAGCTGGACTAGATGATCTTCAAAAGGCCCTTCCAACCCAAACCATTCTACATTTCTATGTTTTGCACTCTCGAGACACAGACAGACTTTGCTCCAGACTGCTAAGGAGAACGGTAAAAAATGCCACCCCTTCTCATGCAAGCCAGGGGTCTAACACAACATATGAAATGGCACTCATACGGATCTCAACTGCGTGTTTACTCTGCACTCTGGAGCTGGCAGCAGACACGTTGAATTCAGTGCCAGCATGTAGTATTTTATTTCAGAAGTTTATGTTTTTCCAAACTAGATGTTCTAGAAATGCTGAAGCTACGGACTGCTGTGTTGTGAGTTTGTCCAAATAAACTGGTAAAAAAATTGTCCCATTACATCCTTCAATAAAATCTTAATTGCTTCGAAAGATGAGCCCAACCAAATGGGTCGCTCATTTTAGTATCATTATGTAACTTCTTACAGATCATCTTGTGCAAAAACAAAGATCCAGAAGTTTGGAACTTAAAACAAACACAACTTTCAGTATTTAATGTGGAGAATTTCAGTGTGCTACAGGATAGTTTGGGATCTCAATCAATCCAAAAGATTCACAGGAACAAATAGTTCCTGATCCAACCAACTTTCATATTAACTGTTACACGTGAACAAAGGTGACAAACAACAAGAAAGAGGAACAACAGTACCAATCCAGAATTAGAACAGTACAAACTGGAAGGTCCAAGCGCTTGCAAACCTTGAATTAGCAACTTTACATGCATAAATCAAAATCCTATTTCAGATTATATTAATTTAGAAATTGACGAACATCCTCCCCATGTGGCTTCCTTCCATTTTACAATCTTTGTATTAACTAAGCTTCTGACATCAGATCGACCACTTACCGCTTCCTAAGCGGCTGTATTGATGGAGGAATCAACCCACCCCAATCTCCAGCCAAACATCAGGCTAGTCTACTTAATGTTACCTCTACAGAAAAGAGAAGTTTTGAAAACTATTTTCTCATGGGAAATACACTCTCACCTTCCTTCATGGCTCAGTGCTTATGAATGTTTAGTGTGACATCAAGAAAAGGGCATACTAGCACCTGACAAAGGAATGTGCATGTGTGGGGAGGAAAACAGAGTAGTTACTCTTTAAAAACCCAGAAAGAAAATGTGAAAGTTAAAAAAGAACAAGCACCTTGCCAGAATTAAAAAAAAAAAAGTCCAAAGCTACTTTTCTGCAGTTCTTCAATTTATGAATTAATATAACTATTTAAAAAAAAGGAACGAATTTTAAAACATATGAAATTCAGCTTCAAAGCATGCATTTGAAAATTGAGTCATTTCCCTACATGACTAAACCTTTTTAGGGAATGACACTATTATTAAAAATAAAAGTCAGCTCCTTTGTACTCCTGCCAAGAAGTAAATTGGACCTTCTACTCTTCCCTTCCTTCCTTCCAAACAGTAACTAAGTAGTTCAGGTGCTAAAGAAGTCACAAGATGTTACAGAATTTAAACAGAATATATGCACTAGGGGTATTTCATGAATACTCCATACACAAAAAGTTATACTAGCAAAAGTGCATTTTGGACAGAACGACAGCAGCAGACTTCACAAGCAAACCAAGCTAAACTAAAAGAGGAGTTGCTGGTATTACTACACTATTAACCTCAACTTAGCGCCTGTCAGTCGACGCACGGATGGATACTAATTATGTACATGTGTTTATTCCACCACATCACATGGTGAATTAACTTATCTGACAGTGCTTTAAACCTGGCATGGTTATAAGCCAGATCCAACTTCATTTTGGATGACTGGCATATACATCAATCCCATCTCTGCCTTACTATTCTCTCTCCAGCACCTGTGACTCTTTCACAGCTCCCACAAGCAGATCCAGCTTCCAGACTGGACATCCACATCATTTTCCAAATAAGGAGGGGTAAGAGAAGTTCGAGAAACCCTGACTGCATGTGTGTTGGGTGTGAGGGAAACAGTGAAACAAAACACGCTGGGTTGAGCGGGCTAGAGGAATCAATGCTAGGTACCTAACATACGCTACCACTGTGCACGGCCCGATAGGAAAAAAGCACACTGCGACGTGGAAAACCACGAAGAAAGCGTTATCAGCTGAGGCTGCTAAGTCTGGGGAGGGGGGTGGTCAGTGTGTGATAGGAAGATAAGCAGACCTTTGCTAAAGACTAAATGTGTATGAAGTACTCCATCTCACGTGGAAGAAAGTAGTTCATTATTACCAATTTCAAGGCTCCTATGACAAACGGTAACTTGTTAAACCACAGTAATTCAATTATATTTTCCCATGTGCCTGTAATCTGCAGTTACGTTAGAAACTGTGTTGGCAACAGCTATGTCAGTCAAGGATTAAACTTCTGCAGAACACCTCTGTTGACAAGGGCAGCTGATAAGCTTTGTAATATCAACAGGAACACACATATAAAATGCATTTCTTTTAGAACATCTTATCCTCTTTTTTTCTATATCCTAAGGAAAACACTATACACTTTTGTCTTTTTCTTCATACAAAATTAGAAAGTCATCTTTCTTCTTAACAACTAGGAAATCGCTGAAAGGCAGTTTGCTGGTCTTGCACACTGAATTCTGTAGAGGACCTAGTAGCAGAATGCAATTTTGAAGGTGGTTAATTAGCTTGTAGGGAGCTCCAGAACTAGGGATCACTCTTAATTTGCAAAGCTTCCAAACAAAAGCAGTATAATGCCTTTATAAAAATGTTTAACACATATAAGCTGCAAGTGATGACATCTCTTACTTTTCCTATAGAGGTCTCTAGTATTTAAAAAAAACCCTCACAACTGAAAGCATTGCTGTAATCAACATAAAATATACAAAAGAAGCTGTGGCTGCCCCATCCCTGGAAGGCCAGGCTTTGAGCAACCTGGTCTAGTGGAGGGTGTCCCTGCCCATGGCAGGGGGGTTAGAACTAGATTATCTTTAAGGTCCCTTCCAACCCAAACCGTTGTGTGATTCTGTACTGTTCTCCTCACAGTGATGACAAAAGTTAATATTGTATATTTCACTGTTGATCATTTAAAAAATGGTCTAATGTGTTTAATTGCTGTCAGAAATGGAAAATTCTGAGGTTCAATCTACAGAAGGAAGGTGGATTACGGGGTTTTTGGAACGTAAAAAACATTAACTAAACCATCTGGCTCCTTAGCCTCAGTTTCCTCTACCAATATACAAAACTAGTAAAACAGTTTCAAAAAAGGTGAGAGGGGAACAGAAGATGGGATGAGCACTCTATCCTTCTAACTGGGACCAGCTACTCTGACAAGGAGCTTTGATTTTTAATGTACCTCACACCTAAAATAGTCAAATCTCATAATCTTTCCCAATTCAAGACAGCTTCTACAGTGCAGGCACTCATCAGTTTAAAAGAACTTTTAAACTACGCATCTTCATCATGAGGAACCGAGTTCAGTAGTTGTGACAAATCAGCACAAATATATTTAATGAGAAAAATACGTAGCACAAGAACCACTTCACCTGTTCAACAGTCAGTAAGCTGGCAATACTACATAATGAGCCTAGCCTGCCACTAAGCCAAAGGACCTCACTTATTTCTACTACTATCAGTTAAAATGTAATTAAGAATCCTCTGGGAACTATACAAAGATATAGTCATTCTTCATCCTAAGCTGCCTAACTTACGAATCCAACGTAAAAGGTGATGTAATACTGGGTAGTTACTGTATCTTGACTGAAATGCAAGTGGAATGATTATCACTTGCATTATCTATCAAAACCATTTGAATTGAAACTGGCAGAAGGCATGTGGTAGTGTTGCAGGTGGATAGATCAAAGGTAACCGAAAACTGTTCTTCAAAAACAGATTTTGCTGTGGTTCCACCTTAATTTTCAGACTTACAAATACTCAAATTCGTCAGTGAAGTTGAAAACATGCCATAGGCTGTAATGCTGACAAAAGAATGGGACTGAGGCAGTCAGAAAAAGTACAAAGCATTACTTCTCTTAAGGCTCATGTAAGGTCATGAAAGAACCACATTATTCATTATTTAAACAACTCACACAGTCTGCAATAATATACGTAAGAACTGTATTTCAAACAAGAATAAAGAAGTTAAAACACAAGTTTAGATCTATCCTGCTGAATGCAAAGTAATCAGTTCATATATACCGAAAGAAAAAAAAAGAAATTCTGAAAAAATAAGAGCAGTACAACATACTTACTTGGTGTGAAAGCAAATCTGTGCTTACATAATTCACAGTACTCTTTTCTGCTGTGTTTAAGCCACTGAACTAAGCTGCAATAAAAAGCAATCGTATTAATACACACTATTGCATCTCTCCACCTTGCCCCTCCATTACGGAAAACACACCAATTCTCTGATAACATAGATTAGGATATTGGTAGTACCAAGCAGGACCTCAATTAGCATGCGTATTAAGTCCATTTCGGCCATCAAGCGAGTTTCATAAAGTGAAAAAGGTAAATTGATAATGAGTAATAGTGACTCTTCAATTACATCATTTATATTATTGATAAAGTACGTTTTTGAGTACGTCACTGAAAAAGGTAATAACCCAAAGCATATATCCTGCCATGGACACCCATTAACAACACCAGTCTTTAAAATAACTCAAGAAATTACACATACACACCCAAGATTTAGAACTGTTGTATTTGTGAAAGAATGGCTATTAAAATACCACTAAAATAAACGTGCGCTATAGACCAGAATTACAGTTTTCACGTTAGCATTTCCCTAATCAAACATATTCCTCAAAATGACCAAAAAGTACCAGGGTATTTTTATTTATTGCTATGAGGTTAGATGTTCTTTTATTCACAACTGTAAGAGGGCAGAAAAACCCCAACATACTGATTTTTCTGCTTAGTTTTCATGAAGCTGACACACATAAAATTGTAGTCTTAAACACAATCAATTATCAGTCCTTTTTTTCCCCACATGTAATTACTAAATTATTTGTGAACTGTAATGAGCCATCATGCAAAAAACCATCAAAACCCCTAACACATTTCCTCTGAAAACAGGATTTTCTTACTAGCTAACCTGAAGACTTAAGTACTGTTTTCAGAAACATGTTAATTTTTTTTTTCTTTTTCAAGAAAACAAAAACTCAAACACAGAACTTACCATTCCTGATGAATAAATTTAATACTGCCAGTACACACACACGGATGATACAGGGGTTTCTCAGGAGTTCCTTCGGATCGACAGACTCGGCATATATCTGCTGACAAGGACATAAAGCTTATTACCCTGGCACTTAAAAAACTCCAATTTACAAGACAAATTATACAGTTAATATTGCTATTTAGCAAAAAGAAGCCAAAATAAATTGAAAGACGATAGAAGACAGATTTCATCTGATGCAAGACACGAAGACTGAGACGTCACCAGAAAAAACAAGAATGTTGTCTGCCTGATCATATTATAAAAACCCCAAAACACGTCTTCCTACATTTTTAAGACTTTTAGGCAAAAGACACAGTGAAACTACATGCAGAGGTGCTCTTTGCTAAAATAATTTATCACTAAAATAACATACAGATTGCTAAGGATAATCTTCCTGAAAGTGGAGACTTTGAAATGGAAATATTCCATCGGAGTTTTGAACAAGTTAAACAGAGGCTGAGCAGAAGATTTACTAATGTCTAACACTGACTTAAACATGCCGTTTGCTACTCCTGAACCTCACATGGATGTTCCTTGGTGCTCTTCATGAAAGGGAAGAAAACAAAACCCTCTTCATAATAAACAGGAATAGATATTTTGTGGGTTTGCTACCTGAGCTGAGTAAGGCCATCCATTTAGCAGTCTACAGTCTAGTAACAATAGGAAGGGCATTTTCGATTTATTTTTTCATAATTTCAATAATATTTCAATAGGTTCCACACTTCAGTTGTAAGAAAATGTCAAAAACAGAGAATAAAGATTGCAAGATGTTTGTGGACAAAGAAGTGAGTGTAAACCTCTCCCTCTAAAGAGCAGATGTCTATTTTAATACCATTCAGCTATTCAGAGTGTTTAAACACACAACCAAATATAAATAAAAATCCATTATTTTATTTACTTATTGACAGATGCATAGTATCTTCCCTTTAGTCCTCCTTTTATACTACTGCACTTTCACTTCTATTAAGGAAGCGAACATAAAATGTCCATTTTTATAGAAGATTTAAGTTTAGGGTTTTTTCTCTTTTGTTAATAATTCCTCAACCAACTACCATGCAGCAAACCTGCAAGCACGTAACAGACTTAAAGTCCTGATGTAAGAATACTGAAAACAGGCAATTTCAAGTCTGAATCACCTATCTTTGTTCTTGGTTGAAATCTCCAAAAGCTAATGTTTTCCTACAAAAAGTTCCAAAAGGCAGCAAATGTTAAAATATGAATGTTTTTTTACAAGTAAGTGACAATATGACCATATCCATAGCTCACACAGCATTAGGACAGTTTCTACACACAAAGCATAAGAATTCAACTGATTCCAAAGAAAAAAATAATTGTCTATCTATATAAAAGAGATTTAAATTCATTCGTGAAGGCTGCAAACCTAGCATTAAAAGCAACACGTATTCAATATCACATCAACAACCCTACACAAAGACACAGGGTACTTCTGTCACAGTCATATCGAGCAACAACGTATCGCTGCAGACATCAAGAGCCCCTGGTTTCTCCGCATACAAGAACCACCAGAACCGCTACTTCACACGACAAATGACTCTTTTATCCCAGAGAGTATTTCCAGACGGCTGTACAGGATGGGTCTCTTCAACTGACTGGCAGGACCCAGTGTGCCCACCTTCCTCCAGCATTCATTCAAACAGAGCTATTTCCCTACCATAAGCTGGCAACTTTGTGGGCTGGATCGTCAGACAAGCACTAGAGCCAGCACAAGAGATAGGATGTGAAACCGCTGCTTTAAGAATACTCTCTGGCACCAAAGACAGGGAGTTAAAAGCACACGGTTCTCTGAAAGACCCCTATAGCTCTCTGAACCTGCTCCCTTATGGTGCATTGACTTTCACAGCAGACTCTCCACTTATTCCTGAGACTGGTGGGAAGAAACACAGCTTGCTTTTCTGGAAACACCTGAATTCGTTATTTGGAAAACAATTCACTGTTATCTTACTAAAATAAGTTAAACCTAAATTTTATTCTTTTTAAAGGCTGTGAGGATTTCTAGAAATTCCCACTTGTTTTATAAATCCAAATAAACACACAAGAGTAACAATCTAGACTGTTAAAAAGTAAGTAGCTTCACATCAATAAACCCTGCTAAGGGTCAACATGTAAATGCAATAGGAACCTTATGACCTACTGTCAACTTCAGAGTGATTTCCACCGTGTAATAGATGCTAGTTTTCTACTTGTACATGCATTTTGCATCCTGTTCACCGCACGTGTGTTTTGGAAAGAACGCACTCAGGTAATACAGTTTGGTTTTGTTCCCCCAGAGAACGATTCTCCACCTATCACCTCTCTAACTGAATGTTCACCACTGTAATATCCAAAAAGTGAAGACTATGTTATTTAGCAACAAACTGATTTAACTAGAAACACAGGTGCCTCTCACCAGCAAAAGCTGGTATCAGATGCCTTCAGGCGCACATCTCACATTCCCTCCGAGGCAAAGATGCTGCCACTTAGGTCTGACCATTATTACCCTAAACTGCCTGTTATCTGGGCTCTCATCATCCAGTTCAGTTGTCTAGCTCCACAGTACAATTCCGTCAAGGACAGAAACCCATCAGAAACACAGTGGCCATGGCAGCGTTAATGGGCTACCCACAGTTAGGAAAGTCCATTGGAGGCTTTGTAGCTGAAGCTCAGGCACAGCTCGTGTTAGAGCATGGGTTTCCTCTTCCTTCAGGCGTTAATGCAGTCCTTGCTGCTGCCCGCGTTTAAAGCCTTCTAACCTTGGGAAGCCTCTTCAGCGTTCTGGCAAGCGCAGTGAAATTCTAACAGTGGGAACTGAAGTTTGAAACTGTAGAAGAAGTTTGTAACATTCTAGTGGTATTTATGGAAAGTGAGTATATAGATTGGTTACTTTCATCCTACTACTTACAGCTTCTGAAGGCAACATTGATAAGACTACAATCTAGTATCTAAAGCTACATACATGCATGTGTTTGTGTTTATATATATTTTTATACATACATGGAAAACCAGAAAAGTCCCAATTCCAAGCATAGAGTTTAACACAAAGGTTTAGTTAAAGGAGTCAATGCCTTAAGATGTCACTAAAAGCCCCTTCTGCTTTCTCTTCCTGGACTCTCTGTTCACCAAAATAAGCCCTGTAAAAGCAGGTATGATCAAAGACTGCCACTGCTAACAGCCTGTAACAAATTATCAACTGTGCTGTTTGAATTAAATCCACTGAGATGGATTTACCAGCTACTGGAGCGGTGGGAACTCCGCTGGTCATTTCTGAGTACCCGTTTCACAGTTTGCTAATAATCTGGGGGGTTTTTTGGCAACTTGGTGGCCAAGCAATACAGTTTCATATTATTCATTTCATCAGTATAAGCAACGATTGGTGTAGAGAGGCATGACAGACTCGGAGCAAGCTATTTTAAAAGTTGTTAGATTTTAAAAAGAGTATTTTGATAAAGCATCTGTTTTCACAAGAACTAAAGATGTCTACAGCACAACCCAAGGGACAGCACTACAAAGGTAGTGAGTGTCTTACCTCATCCGGTGTGTCATGTTTTTTTCCAGTTTTTTTTTCAATCCTCTCAAGCTGGAAAATCAAGTGCCACTAGATACAAAGCTACATTCAAAATGATGCCAAAGTAACAAAAGCCAAGTGGCAAAGTACTTCCCTTGGAACTGTCTTGCTACTGCAATGTATGTTTGTAGTTATTGCTTAAGATGACAAACAAAGCTCAAATACTGCCAGAAACAGCACAACACACATCCTTTATTTATTTTGGTTTACGTTACAATATGAAGCCCTGGTTTATGAAAGTTGTGTGTTATCAGCTTGAACTACGCAGTTCCCCAACACTATCTGAGCGGCGCAAAAGGGCTGACGAAACACACCCGGGTCTGATCTCAAGTGAAGCAGTACCTTTAAGAATGGAAACTACACATTAAAAAAAAACATGACTGTGATCTCTGACAACTACTCTTTTTTTTTAAATGACCTACGTTACTGTACATTAATCTCTCGTAGAAGAGACAGGAATGCGTCAGCTCCTGCATCATTGTACTCTTTCAGTTTTTCAAACATGTTTTCCAGCGCACATCAGAAAGTTAACCTTGCAAAAGAAGCAGCAGCAGTTAAAGCCGCTAGCATTCACCCCACGGTGGGTACTAGAAACTCGCCGAATTACAGGACGGGGTACGACAGCGCCTGCCACACACGAGAAAACCGGACCCGGCGAGGGCTCTGCACGACCCGGGGCAGCCCGGGCCCCTCGGCCTCCCTGCGCTGCCCCGGAGGAAGCACCCGGCTTCTGCTTCCCGCGCCGGCACCTCCTTTCACAAGGCCCCGACACCCCCACTCCCCCCTCAGCCAAGCCCCGCAGGAAAATAACGCGGCCGAGTGGAAGCCTCCGGCGGGTTCCCGTCGCCCGAAGCGAGCACCGGCAACAGGGCGAACCCCGGTAACTGGGCCAGCCCCACGCCAGTGCCCTCCCCTCCCCCCACCCCCACGCAGCGGCCGGCTCCCAACGGCCGCCGTTATGTAAGGGCCACCCGCGTGCGCACCAGCCCGCGCGCCCGCCGCCCCGGTGGCACGTTCGCACCCCCCCCCCCCCCTTAGGCTGACGGGCCCGGCAGAGGAGGGGCGCTGGGGAGGGCGGCCCGGGCCACCTGCAACCGCGCAGCCCCTCCAAGCGTAAACAGCCCAGCCCCGGCGGGCCCAGCGACTACGCCCCCGCCCTCTCCACCGTTGGAGGCAGCAGGGCCAGCTCGGCCGGGGACACCGGGGTTGAGCGGTGGGCGCTGAGCGAGCGCGGTACCTTCCTCGGCGGTCTCCATCTTGTCTGCCTGACGCAGCGCCGGCCGAGCGGGTGGTGTGACCGCGGGGGGCGGGGCCGCGCGGGCAAGCGGTGCTGGCGCCGTAGAGACCGCACCACCGAGACCGGCAGGGCTAGAGCGCCGCTCTCACCGCGGGCGCCGCCCGGTGGCGGCGGTGACGGGGCCACTGCGGGGCCGGCGGGCAATGGCGGGCAGCGCCGGGCCGCCCGGCGTTCAGGCAGCCCGGCGGTGGCTGCCGCTTGGCTGCCCCCTGCGGCAGCGCCTGGCCCTGCCTCAGCAGGCGGGGGCGAGGAGGAGGGGCAGGCCGGGCGGCAAAGGGCGAGCTGGACAGGGTGGTTGGCGGCCGGGGAGGCGGAGGGGCGCGTCCGTGTGCAGGCTGTACCGGGAAGAGCACGGAAGTCAGACAAAATACACCTAAAGATAACTCTGGATTCTACCCCAAACCGAAGAGAAACACCTCATTCGTGCTTGAGGTCGGGCAAGCTTCCTGGAGGGTCACACTTTGAGGGATCAGGAACGCGGACATAGGCCACGTCGTTTCAGGTGGCCCTGGAAGCAGCCCGCCTCCTCCTGGGTGGGACGTTGTGAGCCTTTTTCAAACCCCACCTCTCCTTCCCGAGCCTGAAATGTCCAACAGAAATTATAAAACTCTTCAGCAAAACACAGAAATCCCTTTCAGCTCAATCATTTACGTGTTCAGGTCCATGCCGGCGCGAGCAGCGGACATGGCGTGCGTTAAGATTTTGTACTCCGCCGGGTGCGCGGAAAGTTATCGGGTGCTCTCAGGTGAGTTGGCAAGAACCTCAGTAACGAAAAAAAACAGAAGTTCATTGTATTAAGGGCAAATAGAAATTCTATCTTGAGGAAAGGCATGCGTGTATTATGTTAGTTTTCCATTGCAGCATCTATCTTCACCCCTCCGGTTGTTCAACGAGCCATAGCGACTTTCAGCTCTCCTTATCGTATCACCCTTTGTGTCCAAACAGGCATTAAAGCCTCTGCGTTAAGCCTCCAGCCATCCTGTCAGCAGTGGAGTGGATGGCAGTTCAAGGCTGGACTTAAAAGTGCAGAAGCGGCACGTGCCCAAGATACAATTTTCTAACTAGTTTTCCTCAACTTTAACCACATTACTACCTTCAAGATCACCTTCTTCAAGCACCAGAGCTGCCAGTGGGATATATGATACTGGCCTGTGTAAGCAAAATCTTGAGAAAATGCAAAGGCTTGGGGTGGCTCTCCAGTAGCTGTATTATTACAGTGAAGCACTGCAATAAAACATGTGGCCTATGCTGTCATACTCTGCTCTTCTGTGTTCTCCCTCTCAGAAAAGCAAGGTGAGAAACCTCACACTTATGAGTTAAAAAAAAACGCAAACAGTTTATTTCAAAAGTAAGTTCATTTTCATCTTAACAAATTATCTTGGCATATTGCAAAAGTGCCAGCATAGTAGTGAGGATATGAGAAATGCCAGTATATTCAATTTGTCTGAACAAGAATGAAAAAACTCAAGATGGATGGATGAAAAAAAAGCCAAGAAATGGAGCACTTCAATTGCGAAGTAGATTCATAATTCCCAGTCTTTATTTCCCAAACATGTAGCCATTGTTGTTACTTTGCTGTGATAAACAGAAATTAAATATCATAGAAAACTCTCTAAATCATCATTCACATTCAAAAGGATGTGGCAGGATTAATGTATATAATTGTCCAATTTTGGTCTTTCATGGTAGGCTTTTTTAAATTAGATAAAAGCTTTTGAAATGCGTCGCTATATGTTGCCAGTGAATAATTCATTCCTGTCTGTCTCCATCTATTCAATTATTTAAATTACTGAAAAAACATTACACGTATACCATCTTCTTAGCATTCAGACAGAATTAATCCCAAAATTCTGTTCTCAGTGTTTCAATATGGATTACACAATAGCTTACAGGTAAATGCAATTTGAAGACAGGCCATTATAACTGAAACGGTAAAGAAAAAACATTGAATATTTTGTTGTAAGTTAATTTAAATCTCTCTCAGGCTTCTTGGTATTTTTGGTGAACATATTATGAATCCTTGTCTATTTGGTATATTATGTTAGGTGTTCTTGGGCTCAGAAATACCCATGGCTTAAGTAGTTTTTAATTTTTGGTACAGAGGAGAACATTAGGAGATTGTTATTAGCTTCTGACTGCCCTCAAGGTCAGGAAGGTGGAGGGTGGTGAAGCACTGGAACAGACTGCCCAGAGGAGCTGCGGATGCTCCATCCCTGGAAGTGTTCAAGGCCAGGCTGGATGAGGCTGTGAGCAACCTGGTCTAGTGGAGGGTGTCCCTGCCCATGGCATGGGGGTTGGAACTAGATGGTCTTTAAGGTCCCTTCCAACCCAAACCATTCTGTGATTCTATGATTCTATGAATTAGTGCCAACAAGCACTGAACAAACATACTGGAAAAAACCCCACCCCTGCTCCAAATAAGTTATTATCTGGTAACAGTGGAAATGTGGAAATTTTACAGGTAGAAACCGAAGGCAGTAATAGATGTTACCCCAAATCACAAAAGGTTATGGCAAAAAAAAATTTGGAGTGGGTGGGAGGAGTGGAAAAAGGCAAGATTCTTTTGAACATGGTTTTATTTTGGTAAAACGTTTTGGTTTTGTAACACTTACATGCTTAGAAAATACATTGTCTTTTTTATTTTTTCAAAAGTTTTCTTAAGAGAATACAAAATAAATATTGCAAAATTGAAATGATCCAATTATTAGTACTATGATATTTCCATCTTTTCTCCCATTTTAAAATGATTTCATGAAAATGATTCCCTTACTTTTTTAGAGATATTTTGAAAATTCGGAGTGTTGGAAAAGCCGAACAGCAAAAAATAATGCTGGTCACTTTTTCTTCATCTGAACATTTCAAAACGCATTTATTTTCTTAACCAGTTGTTGGAGGTTTTTTCAGCGCTGTCGTATTTCTTTTCCTCAGCTGTCCACCTGATGCTCACCTCAAAAATGGGTCAGCTGGTTATGAACAGCAAGTTACAGAAATGTGGAAAACATCATGGATTATCACGGTTAGGAAAACCAAATAGATGCCAGTTTATCTTAAAAATATCACACAGTATTTGGGGTGATACATGTATCCCGTCCCTCAACAACCGATGCTCCCACAGTGCATGGGAGGTCTAGAGTTTCCATGGCAGGAGAGAAACTGTTAGAGCAGGCACTCCAGTCTCCAGCACAACGTATGGCCTACAGAAAATTAGCCTGGCACAAAGAGAAAGCACAAGGGTCTGAGGACTACAAACACACGTGGTGAAAGCCACTGCCACCCTGGATCTTCCCACTGCGCTACCGGGCCTGCAGAGGATGCGCTTCCCGGGCACTGGCCCTTTTGCCACGTCACATACAGCTGCCCCTAACCAGCAGGCAGCTGCTGTGCCAGACGGTTCCTGGCATGGAGACGGGGAGAAGTAGTCCTGGCTGTACTGCGTATGCAATAATGCAATCCTGCTGCAACAGGGGGATGGTGCTGGCTGTTGGACTGATGCTAGGTGCTGACGCTGAAGCCTCAGCATTGACCGATGTGTTTCCTTTCAGCTGCTGTTTGCTTCTCACCGAACCCAGGCTGTGATTAGTAGCTATCTGAGGAATCAAGCTTCCTGAATGAAAATGTGACGTGTGTGATTCATGTTTTGCACACCTACTGTATGCTATAAAGTGCGCAGCAGTACTGCACCAAACATACATTTAGGGGTTGACGTAATGGCTCGGCACCATCAGACGCAGCCATGATGCAGGCTCCAGGTCTACCTGTTTTAGAAAATATTTATAAGGAGATGGTTGGGTATGCACTGGGGTTTGTTCTATGGATGATTAATGTTCCAGCCAAGAAAAAACCTGCCTGCTACCATTTTCAGTGAGAGGGTAAAAATCCTGGTCTAAAATGGTATTGTGGGAGGAATCACTGTTCAATAGGTTTGACTGAGAAGGAAATCAAGGCAGTTTCTGTCTAGATTTCAAGAAGCTAGGTAGTACTTGGATGATTGACAGATGTCTATTTCCATGCATGAAAGAAGTACTTGCAGAGCTTCACGACCCTCCACAAGGTCTGCAGAATGTGCATCACCAAATTACGTTGCTTCAACACGGCAGGGACCTTTTCACGCGTATCAGTTACAGTGAGCTTTCTGTTTAAAATGCAGGGCTTGTCAACTTGGTTGGGATTCTGCTGTCACACTGAGAGTGGAGCCGATGGTTGTTACTAACCTACCTGGGTGGATTCAGGGCTCTGCAGCTGCTGTTGCTGGGTGAAGGACTCCTGGGTTCAAAGCAAAAAAAAAGGGGTTGTATTTATCTTCTGGAATACTCCATTCCTAATATCTTTATTGTCGTTTGAGGCATATGTTTTTTTACCCCAAACACTTCAAGTGAACCTTTCAGATAGTTCAATATTTGTGTCATTACATTAGAATGATTTTTTTTTGCATACTTATCTGTGGTAATGGAGGGTGTGGTGCGAAACACGTTACCGTTGTCAAGTGCTTCTTAGTCCTTCTGAGGACATGTTGGTCCTCATGTCTTTAAAAATCTGTGAAAATATCCTTACAGGTGACAGCAGTTAGGGGATTATCCTCGGTATTTAGCAGGAGCAATCTGATTTTGCCAGAGACCTTTTTCTTGACCTTCCACATGTTATTGGAGGTTATGACTGCCAAACAAATTAAATTGAGCTACTCAGGGCAGGGCTCAGTTCTACTTCATTTAAAACTGTGAGTGTTGCCAAAAAGAAAACACGTCTGTTGTGGGGAATGATCCACATAGCCACTACAGATGCTTTCCGTAACGACACCTATGTTACTGCCTTTGCTTCCCTTGCACTGACTAGGAGGGAGATACAGAAGGGCTTAGATTTCTCATGACTCGTCATTACCTTTTCTCAAACATTTGCAGCAACAGGAAAAAGGATAGGAATTGTCTTGGCCAGAGAAAAGTGAGCTATGGTCTAAAGATCAGTCATTACAGGTGGATCAGTCGATGACCCCTGTTTTATGAGGTTGTCTGATTTCTGTAGTAACTTTCACTTCACTGTAGCTTGCACACAGAATTTGGGCATAAACCCTGGCTTTTGCTCATTTCCCTATGGCAATAATGCATGTGCTGTGTTTACTGTCTTTACTGTCGAGTGAGGGAATACATTGAAGAAACCACTTGTGCTAGTTTTAGTTGGCATAGACTTAATCTTCTTCACAGTAGCTACTTTGAGGCTGTGTTTTGGATTTGTGCTGAGAAGAATACTGACAACATACTAATGTTTTTAGTTGTTGCCAAGCAGTGTTTACATTAAGCCAAGGACTTTTTCAGTTTCTGATACTTCATCTGTGTTCCCAGCTTCTTCTCTCCAAGAAGCTGAGAGGGGACACAGCCAGGACAGCTGACCCACACTGATCAAAGGGACGTTTTCTTCCATGAAACATCATGCTCAGTGTATAAGTTGGGGGAGTTGGCTGGGAGGGGAAATTGCTGCTCAGGAACTGGTTGAGTGTCGGTCAGACAGTAGTAAGAAGTTCTACGATTTTGTTTTCCTTCCTATTTTTTCCTTTTTTGTTTATTACATATCATTATTATCAGTAGTATTACTAATTGTTATTAGTTTTGGTATTATTAGCATAATTATTTTATTTCACTTACTTTCAGTTATTAAACTGTTCTTATCTTACCCCACAAGTTATCTTTCTTTTTCCTCCACTTCTTTCCCTCATCCTACTTGGGGGGTAGGGGAGGAAATGAGTGAACGCCCATGTGGTACTTGGTTGCTTCCTGGGGCTTTTGATGTCTAAAGAGGAGAGCAAAATGCTTGGCTCAGTGGAATATATTTTCAACTGTGTGACTGACATGAAGGAACATCAAACACATTTACTTCCCCAAACCTGTATTTTCTTGGCTGTTCCTTGTGTATCAGTTAAACATGTTGCTTTACTCATGTTTTAGTCATGATGTCAGATGGGCCTCTGCCAGGGCCTCAGCCTGGTTACAGGTGCTGAAGAAGGAGTCCTCTCGCAAGGGTGATGATACATGCAGAAATGGCAGTGCATGGTAGTGCTTTCTCACAGCCTTGTCCTCAGGGGGTCTGAAGGGTATCTGAGCAGCTCAGGTCAGCGTTCCCGTTCAGCTCCTGAGAACAAGCCTGTTCGGAATCTGTCCTTTTCAAAGGAGAACATCTGAAAAAGTCTCTACTTTAGTAGTAAGCGTCTAGTTTATCCCTGTTCTACAAGGGTCTTCTGAGAGCCTGTATTTTCTGATTCACTATTGGCTGAGCCCTAAGAACACAAATTGCTGTCAGAAAGCTGTACCAAATTTTATAGTCAGCACTCTCATATTCAGGGTGGCAAATGGGGTTCTCCTTCTCTTCAGTTTTTCCCTGGATCCTCAAGTTTTCTTCCTTTCCTCTCTTCTCTTAATGATCTTCTACCAGGATGGAAAGCAGGGGTCTTCAAAAGATCTATAGCCTCCTGAGGGGATGTGCTCTCTACTTTTCTTACACACTCCTGGTCCCTCTGAGCCAGCCCCTGATCCCGCTTGGATGGAAGGGCAGGGGAGAAGTTATACGGTAAAAGGCAGGGAGTTCTCCAGGAGGCTTGAACCGCACAGTTGCTTCACGGAAAGCAAAGGCTCGTGGACAACTCTCCCTCCCTCTAACTCCCAATGGGGTAAGGTGAAGCTGGGCAAATAGTGTTTCTCCTTCTGTACCGGGGTCCTGCCATTCAGGGGTGCAGGAAGAGCAGCCAGGAGCGGTACAGATGCAAAGCATGGTGAAAGGGATTACGGCACGGAGCACGGCCAAGATGAGCGTGGCGAGTGGTGTTTGTACAGGCAACTGGGAGGAGAGGGGCTAGAACTGGAAATGGGGGGAGGTCCTCGCAAACGGGGAAAAGGCAGGTGTCACAGCCACCCTCCAGCCGGAGAGGAAGAATCCCGGGAACTACTGATCGGTCAGCCTAATCTCAGTCCGCGAGATGAGAGATGAGTCTCGTCCGGTGTGGGCCTCAGGCCGGACGAGAGCCGCGCGCCGCGGCGGGAGCGTGGGCCGGCGGGCAGAGGTGGCAGGGCTGCGCGGGTGCCACAAGGGGGCGCCTCCGCTCCGGCCCGGGCCCGCCCCGCGGGCGCTGAGGCGCGCCGGCCGGGCAGCACCGCGGCGGTACGCACCCGGCGGGGCCCGCCGGTGAGCTGAGGGGCCGTGACACCGGCACCTGCAGGCCTTGGGAAACCTATCGCCTTGAATGCTGACACCTGGTTAAACCTACTCCCTGGGTGGGGGGGCCCGGGCATTTCCAGGAGTGGGAAGCCTTCACCACCTGCAGCAGTACCCTGCGCCTTGCCAGCACTGATGGCAGCTGAAGGAAAGTCGCCGGGGGCTGCCGACCTGCTGTCCGGCCTCAGGCCGCCGTACCTTGCTATATCTTCGCTAGAATAACCCCCAGATCACGTCCCCCGACTGCCAAAATCCCTTCAGCTGGGTCAGTCTTTGCCTGTGCTCGGCTGGGGCTGGAGGGTTGGGAGTGCCTGGGAGTGGCTGGGCTATGTCCCCCCGGCTGATGGTCGCTGCAGAAAGTGCTACCCAGAGCTCAAGGCCGGGAGCCGTCCCAGCTCCTGCCCCAGGGCCTGGCCCGTGTCCCTCTGCCCAGGGTGAGGTAGGAAGGACATGCAGGGAGCTCCTAACCTTGCCTTGTTGATGAGGGACCGGGGAGGGGTCACTGTCACCCTGATGCCATCCAGTGAACTTTTGGTTCAAATCTAGGAACTTCCATGGAAAACGCTACCTGGTAAAATGTCCTGTCAGCAGTATCAAACAGTCCAAAGTCCCTCCGCACCCGGCCGTTAATAAAGAATGAGTGCTTCTTAATACTGCATTAGTGTTAAGGAGTTTTTATTCCCCATTTTTGGTGGCAAATAGAGCTTGCGCTTGGCTTCCTGCTTTAGATTTCTTACTGTAGTCCGAAGCTGGGTTTTGAAAATGTATGCTTATGTTAAATCAGTTGATGTATTTATGTTAATGTGTCTTTCATGGTTATATCCGTGATTCTGTGATTATCTGCGATGTTCTTCGACCTGCAGTATACTTTGGACTGACTTGTAGATTTTGGGTGTAGGATCAATTCCAGGTCAGCTATCATGACCAAAAAAGGGTTGAATTTAGATTGTCACTCAAAGACACATGAGAAGAAAGACACTGAAGATCTCTTTCTGGTTTTGAAAACCCGTATTTATAATATGCAGAGCAACAAGCCACTTACTAAAATATAATTACGGTTCAGTGACTTTTCCATCTGTTTTTCCATCACGCTTTCCCTACCTGTTGTATTCCAGTTGCTATAGTGATCTCTGTCAGTCTCAAATGTATTTACTCATGTCCTGCACTTTAGTATAACATTTAATCACAGACACGCAACAAGATTCTTGCCTACTTTTTTTCAGTTATTTAATAAGTTCCTATTTTAATAAAAGCTGGCAGCTGAAAGGTGTAAATTTTTGCTCACCTGGATGTCCATCCTAAGTCCATTGTACTTACAAAATTGCCATATATATTTAGTGTTGTGCTCCATGGGCAAACCAAAGTCCCCCCTGGAGCCCAGGAAATCAAGTGAGTGGGGCCTTGGGGAAGTGGTGTGCATTGTAGGACTGGGACCTGGACTGGCTTGGCTCTTCTGAGCTTGGCTTCTTCTTCAGCATCTCGGTCATGTTCATTTTTTTTTGTTTTAATCTGGAGATAACAAGCTGGAAAAAACCTGTGTAGTTCTTGCTTTTGGAAAAAACACCCAAATTTTGGGAAAAAAATATTTTCTTCTTTGTAAATTTTGTGTTTAAGGTAAATGGGGAGCCATTTAGTACAAGAGAAAAGAAAGTTACAAGTGTGACAAGGAGGTTATAATTGTTGGCTCTCAGCTGCTGTTGGAAGATTACAGAAAGAAAATTTCCTCAAAAAGATATCATATCTAAAGAACATGAAGTATTCCTAACAGCCTTTGAAGCCTGCAGATTCTCTGGGATGTTTCCAGGACTAAGCATCATGTCTGCCAGTAGTTCAGCTGCCTGAAAGGTGAACATAAACACAACAAAAATTACTCTGAACTGTGCCCAGCTGAAACACGCAGAATCCAGTTTGCGTTGAGGGAAACCAGTTGTTTCCGAAACTTCACAAAACCTTTTTATCCCATCAAAGCAGAAAACATAAGACAGGCCTTTTAACCAACCTGTATTACAAAAGCCTCTTGCGTGGTAATGAAGAGCCTTAATTACAAATGCCAAGGCAGGAGTCTGTTGTTTAATTTCTGACTTTCTATTTGCATAATTCACGAGTTGAACAAGGAATGTGCAGTTTCACTGCTGTTCTTCTGAGTCATGCCATGCTTACTGTTTGCTCTTGACTCACATAACGTGTGTTTGTCCATGGGAATTAATCTAGCTCTCAGAGCTTTAAGTTTGAAAATATTGGCATTTATGTCTTTTCTTGAAAGAAAGGACATACCGTGATTGTTGCATAATATACAGAAATGGTTGTGCTCAGCTAAACCACGGGGTTTAACTCTGATGAATTTTAATGAGCTGGCTGTGATATTTTTAAGGATAAATAACATATAATCATAAAAATCCATGTCATCAAAATTCAGTTTTGGTGCCACTCTTGAAGAAATTTCAGAGAAAGAGATCAGCAGCAGGCACTGATTTCTGCTTAAAACCAGAGACGAAGTGTTGGAATAGCTGGTATCTGACTGGAATGAGAGGAATCAGGCTGATTCCTGCTCACCTGAAAATAGAAGTGGCTGTACAAAGACAGGATCTCCCAGAGAAGACAGAGGGTAAGAAGCAGCCATGTGGGTACGGCACGGATGAGCGTGGTGGAGCAGTAGCTTGAACACAGACCTCTGTAAAGGCATATTCATGTTAAAACTTCAAGGCATATGTCTTGGATAGAAAGTCCTGGGTCCTTCTTTCAGGACCAGCCTATCCAAGACTTCTACAGCACCCCTCCTGTGGGGACAGGCTGAGAAAGTTGGGCTTGTTCAGCCTGGAGAAGAGAAGGCTCCAGGGAGACCTTACAGCACCTTCCAGTACCTGAAGGGGCTACAAGGAAGCTGGGGAGGGGGAACTTTTTGCAAGGGCCTGTAGTGACAGGACAAAGGGTAACAGGTTTAAATTGAAAGCGGGGAGATTTAGATTGGACATCAGGAAGAAGTTCTTCCCAGAGAGGGTGGTGAGGCACTGGGACAGGTTGCCCAGAGAAGCTGTGGATGCCCCATCCCTGGCAGTGTTCCAGGCCAGGCTGGATGAGGCTTTGAGCAACCTGGTCTAGTGGAGGGTGTCCCTGCCCACGGCAGGGGAGTTGGAACTAGATGGGCTTTAAGGTCCCTTCCAACCCAAACCAGTCTATGATTCTATGATTATTCCTATCTCCTTTGTATCCAAGTTTTATTTTTGTATGGACGTTCATACAAAAGCTATCCCATTAATGTCAATTTATTCCTCTCACATGAGAAAGAGTATGCAATGGTAGAGGCACACTGTAATTTCCTTCTGCAGAGAAGGTGGCCAATTTCCCTTTTTTCCCTCCCCCTTTTTATTGAGATAACAAGCTGGGAGATCGTCCACTCCCTGGAGAACTCATTCATTGTTGTATCTGGGCTTATGAGAAGCTTTGCACAAGGCAGAAAGGAAACCTGCTGGGGTCTGGCTTGGCAGAAGCAAGTGGTGTTTTCACTCAAAAACGTGGATCTCAGCTCCCCGAGCAAACCTACATGCAAGCCAGGAGATCTGGGGAATCTAACAAGTTGTGGTGCAGACTATTGGTCTCTTTGAAGAGAGGCAGGTGACTGGGGGTTGGATTCCAGCTTGCTGGGGAAGGGTTTCAGGTTTGGGTTGTTTTTTCTCCCTGAACCAGGAGAACAGGCTGTAATGAAGAGAGGAGCATGGCCTGAGGTCTGCGCCTGCCTGGGGCAGTGCTGGGCAAGAGACACACGGTGGGCTGGCCCCTTCCCTGCCTGGCCCCTTTCTCTCTTCTGAGACCCTCCATTAGGTGTTTATTCCATCATATGCTCAGGGACTGGGAGAAACTGATTTTGTTGAAGTGGCGCAGGCTGTAGGGTGGGTGCACTCACTGCCAGCACAGACTCAACCATTTGCAGGATTACACTGAAATGTAATTTCCTTCTGCTAGGCCAAAGTTCATTATTTCATTTTAGAATAAAGGTAAGAACAGGTGCTCTCTGCAAATGTATTTAATAAAGTACCTCGATTGCTCTGAACTGATGTATGTTGGGTAATTACCTTGTAATATAATTAGAAGCTCTTATATTTACTTTCCTTAAACTCGCGGCTTTGATGTTGCACTTTGGCGTCTGTATTGCTTTGTGGGATACAGTCCAAAGCAGCCTGGATCCAGTCCAAGATTACTAACGTGTAGACATGTTTGAAAAACAGGACTTTTAAAGTCAAGCAAACATGGAAAGAAGGTGGGTTTTTTTCCTGGCACTCTGTTTAAAATTTTGGGGTTTAAAACACTGATTTAGTATAGTAATTTTTGCCAGAATTGTTGATCAGGCAGTGACAGTAGTAAACATTTCCCCTTTTCCCAATCAGGAAAAAAAAACCCCTAAGTGTTCATCTGGAAGATGTAGAACCTGTGGGGGATCATGTGTAAGTGGAAATTTTGGGGTTCTCTTGGCTGTAAAAAGACTCTCTTGGAAAATCACAGACAAATCCAACTGTTCAAGAGCACACTTGGAGTTTACAGAGGAGAAGCCAGATTTCTACTTGTGGAAGTTGCCTCTTCTGAAAAGTGGGGTAAATTCTACTGACACAAGGTGCAGCTTTTTGTCAACGGCAATTTATTTGTACTGCAGACCAAAATCGTGTTTATACCTCAGTGCAAACACAGCCTCAATTAGAGGCAAGCAAAATGATCCCCATCTAGCTGGTTAATCCCAGAAAGTTCCTGAAATATAAAATGAGCATTAGTTGGGGTTTGTATGAGACAACTCATACCAAAGAAATGAACAAAAAATTAAAAAAAAAGAAAAAGAAAAAAAGGCATGCCCTGGAGCAAAACAGACCAAATACATGTATTTTTAAATTAACATTTTATGGGGAAAATTCTGCATACAAAATTCAGCTTTCAATGACTAAATATGTGTAATTAATTCATCCTTGAAGGTAATAGTCTGAATGGTGGATAACTGAAAGGAAAAGTGCTTTTTAGTAATTTCTGGATTCCAAATTCTTGTAGTATTAGAGAAGAAGACAAAATATTTGGTAAAAAAAGATAATTGACCTATTCTTAAATCATGCAAAAAATAGATGTTCAGGTTTTTAGGTAAGGAAATTAGCCTTTAATCCATGCAATTATCCATGTAATCTTAATTTTGTTGTCTTGTTCATGTCACTATTTATAGTGTTCAGTGCAACTGTGATGCTGCCTATGATCTGGAGTACCTATTTTGGAGCCATTGCTCCAAAAAATACTATTTTCCCTATATATTGCTATTAATATTCATTTTATTTGGAATTATGTGCCTTGCACTGAAATTCCATTAGGAGTGTTTCTTATTAAATTGATGAGCTACTGAATAACCTAGAAACACCTGGAAAGTGTTAGGTAATTTTAATATGCCTCTTTGCATGTCACCTGCAATATCAAAATTGTTTTCCTGTTAGTGCTTTGTCATAATTATGGTTATACTCCACCCTCTTTCTATAAAGTTCACAAAGCACACCCTCTGAAATCCTACAAGCTCTTTCAGCAAAAGGAGAAAATTTGAGACAAAACATTCACGATTTATATTAGGTCAAAATTAATCCAAACCAGGCATGAGAAACACAGAAACTGTTGGGTCAATCAAATTAGCAACATACCTATTGAAAACATGGTTTTTTTCCTGATCATCCTTCTGTACCTGTGCTCAGAGTCATACTTGTGATTTTAGGGAGAAAAGGAGTCACATGCTCTGAGACGTGACCCTAGCCTACCCAAAAGAAAAAACGGGCCACTCTGGAGGACATTAAAAGGAACAACCAGAAACCAGTTGACACCAGTGGCTTCAAATAACTTACAGAAAAGGAGTAGAGTGGAAAGCTGGGAAAGGGAGTGTAGGCAAGGGGGAGATGGCCAAACGAGAGAGACGGTGACAGGTTGAGCCTATTAATTTTTATCAGCGAGTAAGAACGCAGAGGAGCGGGAGCACGGTGAGAGATGTGGAGGTTAGTAGCAAAGAAGCAGCCATCGCCCTGGGTCCTGGTGCCCTGTGAGGGACGGTGGGTGCTCTGCCCTGTGCAGGGAATGTGGCCGTGCCTGCCAGCACCGCACCTGATGAAGTGGATAAGGTCACTCCCACAGAGGAGAGGTGTTGGAGTCTTTCTTCTTGGGCACATAGGAAAGCATGGGAAAGAGTGGGCATATGGCTCACTACCAACCAAATCAGGGAAATCCTGGAGATTTTCTTTTAATGCTGCAGGCAATGCAGCCATGGACTCCAGAGTATAACACTAGGCAAATGGTAAAGAACAAAATCCTAAGTGGGAAACTAGTTTTCACTGATGACAATGAAGTATCTGTATGGGCAAACCTCACTCCAAGCCTCGATTTGCAGTAACAAGAGCTGGCCCGTTTTGCAAGGGTCTTTATTCAAACACTGACTAGAAACCAAAGCCAGAAACCCAGAAAATGAAGTCAGATTTGTTAAACTATATTTCTTCCCTCCCAAGTGATGACTCAGTAAGTAAGTTTAGGTATGCAGCCTTTTACTGGATGGAGGGAAAGGAATCAGAATAACACATAGAAACAAAGGCCCCAAACCCAGCTCCAAATTACAAGCCTACTAGGCTTACAAAGAGGCCCTCTCTTTCCAGTGAGGTTGTGTGAGAGGGACTAGCTGTGGATCTCTCCTGTAACTACCCAAGCCCCAAAGGGTGCTTCTAGCTCTCAGGTCAGTGCTGGCCCTCACTGGCATTGTGACTGGCTGCGCAGGGCTGAGCTGTCCTGACCCCCTCCCACCACGCCCCTCAGCTAAGCCTTCCTGAGAGCCTCTCCACCGGTTCCTCACCAGGTACCCTCTGCCCTCAGACCCTTAGCACATCTCCTGCTGCCAGCAGCAGCCGTGTGACAGGAGAGGAGGGCCTCGCCATCCCTCTTGCCTTGTCCACAGCTTCTAGGCTGCAAGCGGGGCATCACTCATCATGGGTGCTTTGAACAGGTTTTTCACAACATAAATACAACATTTGTAATGATTTCAACTGTCTGACAAGTCTGTTGCTACCACCAGCACTCCAAATATTGTACCAGGTGACAGTAAATGGGGCATGTTTAAGCCTGTCCATTGGTCTCTCCATTGGACTCTTTCACTTCTGCGCTAGATTCCAGCAGAGTACTTGCTTTTCTGAGCTTTTCCCTATCGGTAGTTGTCTGGGAGAGAATACCTTTCTCTTTTGCCTTGGGACAGCAGGCTTGCATGCCCTAGGATCTTGTGTCTTATGTTAACATACAGCTAAAAATGCAGCCAACAGCCATGAGGATTGACATTGGGGTTTTATTCCATGCTCATTTCTATAAGACCAGGAGGAGCAATTGGAGGAGAGTTGATGCAAACCTTCATAAAAAAAAAAACAACAAACCCAACCCAGACCAAAGGAAACCAGCTGTGTGTTTCAGGTGAGGGAGGAATTTTTGATTTCGAAAACCCTAAAAATAGAGATGCTCACAGTAGGCTTAAAAAAAATAAATGTCTAAGTTACTTGAGACTGTAGGGAATGCACGGGTGCAATGAAGTCCATAATCCTGAGTCCATTACAGAGATGATTATATCTTATGGTCTCTTCAGGTATGGGAGATCTACATGATTTAGGGTTTGCAGGTCAAACATAATCACAGTGTGCACGCAAAGGCTTGCATGACAGCAGAGCGAGTCCTTTGCTCCCCTTTCACCTTAACCACCCCCAGTTAGAGGTGCTGGGCGCAAAGACAGGATTCACAGTCACGGGTTGCTCATGGGATCAGATATCTGCTTCTGCTGGCCCAATATCTTCCACAGGGGACGGCAGCTTGGGGCGGTAGGGGCAAGGTAGGAAGAGAGTACTTCAGTCTTGTGGCTCTGAGTGCAGCATGCCCACCTAGGTGGGGTTAGACAAGCTCACGCAAGATGCCATTAATATCAAAGTATAAACCGGATCTTTTCAGTGAAGCCTCCCCACCCCTTCCCTTGCAACACAAGCAATATTTCTAATGGTTTCTTATACATTTCCAACGTGCAAGGCTACTGACAGGTATGACAGGACAAACACCCTCTGTCTGGTCATGACAAACCTTAATTTTCAGTTGCATGTAGCTCCCACAGCACACAGAGGTGGGACTCATCTTGCCTGAGTGATGATGCACTCAGCACAGCAATCTACACCTGCACTAAGTGGGTAGGCTGCCATGAAACTCCGTGATCAGCACAGTTGGTGGCGTCTAGGGGACTATCCATTTCGTTGTAAAGAAGACACCCATAGAGTGTGAATCATAGCCTGAATCTTGATGACAGCTGTGGGAGTGTAGACACCTTCCTGACATGTAGACATCGTCTTTGTAAATGGCTGAAGTTTGGTGAACTGAGTCCAACCATCGTGTCTGACCTAGTCCTCAGATTACACAGTGGTCCCTACCACACGGAGTACTACTGAGGATCTACAGCGTGCCTGTGGGACTCATTTTCATATACACTTAGGGTCAAAATTTCTTTATTGATCTTTGACTTGAAATGACATTGTCATTTTCTTTGAGCTCCTTTGTCTCTCTCATTCCTCCCCCCCAGCATGCACACACACACAAACCATGTGCACGCACAGAGAAAATTAAAGCTATAGTAGACATCAGCCTGAGGGCTGAGCTAATGTTCCTTGCATACAGGGCCATTATGGAAATAGGAATGGAAAATTTCAATGAGCCACCGTCAATAACAACCAGCTCAGACCCAAGTGTTTTTAACTTGTTGAAAGCAAGTCTAATCAAAAATAACCTGGAACACTTTTGGACTTGTTGGGAATACTTGTGGGTGTGGCTATGTTTAATCGGTGTGCTAGGGAGACTTCCATAATTTTTTTTATGCTGCAAATTTGCCAGGACAGATTCATTTTAATTGGGCACCAATTCCATTAAAGACATTTATTATGGACAGTGAAAGTGCATGAATGTACTGTAACAAAATGCATCTCTGAATTTAACAATGCATCAGCAAATGCACCACTGACACTGAATGTCTCAGCTATAAAAGCCGAGGTCTAAAGATTCTGCGGTGTCTTAAATGGCTGCATCACACACATCATTTCCCTTGTAGGGCACAGGTCTGGAAGGGAAATTTTCCCAGAAAACTCAAGTGTGCTGATGATAAGACTCAGCAGTCTTGGTTTGATTTCTCTGTACTATTCTGTTAGGAATCATGCATCTTTAGAGAGGTGGAAAAATAAAAAGGCGCAGTATAGCGCTTGTGTGCATCTTGCTTTCTAAACTACTTAAGTAATAAGTAAATGAAAGGTGGAGTAAAAAGCGATTGATGTGGAGCTGGCTGCACCCCGCCTCTCTGCATGATCTGTCCCCACCCCTTCCAGTCGGGATGACTCCTGTGCTAAACCTCTCCTCCTCACCTCCCAATCCCAAAGTCTGCAGAAGCGTTGAAGAGCACCTGGAAACTGGATAGGCAGCATCAGGAGCAAAACTGTCAGCAGAACTGGTTTTCTTCTTTTTTGTGTTTAGAGCAATCTAGCTGACGCCTCACTGAGCAGAAGCAGCGAGCTGGGCTAAAGCAGGATCCTGTACTCCAGGTATGTGATAGCAAACTGGTCCACAAAGACTGAGTTGGCAGCAGAGAAAGGCTAACTGCTTTTAACTGTGCTGGAAGGGAGAAATCTGAAATTGCTAAGCAGTTAGATACAGCTCTTTGAAAGGGCATGAAATATTCAGCAAAAAACACTCCTTCAAGGGGAGACTTTTATTTTGGTTTCAGGAAAAAGAATGCACAAAGACAAGTATTAGGGAGCAGATAAAGCGAAGATAAAGGGTGTCAGTTTGGGGAAAGACTGGATTTCATTTTGAGTCCTTCCTGCAAGCTGTGGCACAGCACCAGTTCTGAGGACACTGGTAACCATTTTATGTCCATTAGTAACAAGATCGCATTAAAGGGCCTTAATAATTTCTTCTGCCCTTATGGTAATGATTTCCCATTCTTTTCCTTGTTTGGTCCACTGGAGCACTTACCATTGAAATAAATTGTGGCTGGAGTTTAAAATGTTATCACTGGACCCAGGAAAAGGGCAGAGATGTCACATCTTGGCATCACTAGTCCAAGGTTCTGCCAAACAGCACAGCACGTTGAGATCACGTGCTACTACTCACTTTCTGGGAAGTGGGGATTATCCTCAGGACTATCTTTGCCCCTGTTTCATCTGTTTTTTTTTTTTTTAAAGATTTTTAACCTCACCTTCGAGGTCGGGATTTGTTTATTCCTATTGAAAACTAAGACTCAGCAGGATTTTACCATATGATTTGTTGCTCCCTAAAAATGTAGCTGTTCAGGTCTGTGCTACCATCCAAGGGAGCCCACCTTTTCCTTGTGATAACAGTAACTAATTCTCCTCAGTTTTTATGCTGCTTGCACAAAAATGGAATGGTACCGAGACACCCAATGAAGAGCAGGACCACGTGTGAGAAGGAGAAGCAGTAAGACGGCCTTTTCTTAACAAGCAGGATGACAGCAGACTCATGGATATAGTCTTTTTCCCCTGCTAGGAACAGTCAGCTTTTCCCCGTTCCTAGCTTCCTAACAAACCCCGCGTCTCCTCTGTACTGGAGCTCAGCTATGAGGAGCGGGGCACAAGGGTGAGATGCTGCCTGCTTGGAACCGTGCCACAGGGAAAGCAGGAAAAGGAGAAGTGTAATGGCTGAAATTGGTGGGAAGAGGGAATGAAGTGAGACAGGACAGGTAGGAAATATCCTGACTTGTTGCTTCGCCACATGGTGTTGCGTGGGACAAAGTGGGCGGGAACAAATAAAGCTTCTGACTGAACAGGATCCCATCAAATACTTCTAAGCAGTTCAGGTGTGGCTGACTATTTACTAACGTTCTCCACAGCCTGGTGCCTGGAGGAGAGCCAGCTGGCTAGGCATCAAGCAAGGTAGGCCAAAGAAATGGTTTCTGGGAAGCAACCAACAGATAGGCAGCAGGCTGTTTCACAACTGTGGCAAAGCTTAATGCCTCCTAAACACTATTTCCTTGAAGAGGACACCATAGGTTGTGCCCTTCTGAACGGAGGACCTGAGTGGGGTAAGACTGTGGCTGCCATCTCAAATGCCAGTGGTGTTAGCTATCTTTGGGAGTGCCTGTGAATCCTCCAGGCACTTCAACAAACTCATTCATCTTAGGTTAAAAAAAAAAGAGGTAGGAAGCACTTTTGCATCAATAGACATCTCTTAAATGTTTTCAAACCAGGAGATACTCTCCCATGCATGTTACAACTTCCACTTCTCGTATGATGCCGAAACAATGGAGGGTTTAGTCCTGAAGATCAGGCTACTTTATGCTTTGTAGCACCAACCCTGACATTCCAATACTGAGAAGGATGGGAAAACAATTAACAAATGTAATCAGCTCTCTATCAGCACGATGTGAGACCATCCACCTCATGGCTACTTCTAAAGCAGCCTGACTCTAGCAGTAAAGCCACGTTCTCCCAGTTCCTGTATCACTACACCACGCTCTATCAGCCAGGGGTTAGGGTTGTAATCGAGCAGATTTGCTCAAACTCAGTGCCTGCCCTGCCAGACCTGGTGACAGCAGCCCCAGGGTTGGGAGAGGATGAGGAAGAACAGTGCCTCAGCACTATACATTGGGAAGGCTGATTATCTTGGGTCCATAAGGCAGTCTGAATGCATGTAAAGTTTGGATGCTGTTATTGAGCCTGTGTTAATCATGCAAGCTGGGAAGTGTTGTGTAAGGCATAAGCAAGCGGTGAGTCTCTGCGGCATCGACTCTCTGTTCTTTAGTCTGCTTCCACCATGGTTCCAAATGTACTGCCTGGGCAAAATTTCCCCTTACTCAGTGAAACCTAGCTTTCCGCTGCTGTGGTTAATGGAGAGATGAGGAAGGTATACATTCTTACCAGAATTCGCTGCACTGCCGTGAAGACTAGGTAGTTTTCTGAAGTAGATGCTACAACGCAAACAGAAATAATGGGCTGATGTGGAAATGATGAAGTGGAGACAGCCATCACGGATATGCGGGTGCGTGTACTGCATCCCCAACGACAGTTTCAAAGTCAGTACGTGGCTAGAAAATGCCAATATTAACACTGCCACTGCAGACTTAATTGTCTTCTTTGTATAGATGCATTATAACACTACTTTTAATTACAGGATCATGTCCTACTTTTTGCACAGAGTCCATTCCAAGCTCCTGACACAAAGAGTCAGAACAACTTTTGACTTTAACCCCTCTAGCACAGCTACTGGCTCATTGTAATTGTTATTGGAGAAGGGACAAAACCAAATACTCTCACATATTTTGTATGAGACTTGCATGTCTGCTTGTTTTCATGCAATCCCTTTCAAAGGCGTATGGGCCCAAGGCATTGGAATCTAATTTACAAATCCATACTGCAGTCCTTCACCAACTGTGCTGGATAGATTGGCTCTCAGAACAGCTGTGATGCTGCTGTGGAAAGCACAGATTAGCTAGCCAGGCGCCAGCACTGAGAGAAGCACTGAACACTGTACTTTCCTGTAGCGGTTGAGTGCTGTGTTCCTTTGCCATCCCATAATTCAGGGAAACCAGCATGGGATTTCCCATGAAGATACATCTCATGGCCCCATGCCTGGGGGAGAGTGACATCTGACACCATACTGCTTCACGCCAGTGTGACAACAGAGTAGCATGGGAGCAAAACAGATGTGACATGAGTGTCAGGACCTACGTGTTCAGGTTGTCATTTTATAACTTTGCTTCTGGTATTTCTCTTCATTCTCAGCTTAATAACACGTAACGGACTAAGAGCCATTCTGCCCTGGAACATTGCTTCTGCCTTTTTCTACTTTGGCCTTTCAGACAAGGATGTCAGTGTTATTTACAGAAGTTGTTGGACTACTTTCTGTATTCGCCTTTATTTGCCTTCCATAATTTGTGTTAACAAACTGTTTTTACTTTCTTGCTCTCTTTTTTTTTTCTCTTTTTAGATTTCCAAATGGCTGATCCTTTCCTGTATGATAGTGGAGAAAGATCTCATTATGGGTGTCTTGGACATGAAGTACAAATTGAGCACATCAAAGCATATGTTTGTAGACCATCTTTTTTCACAGACAAAGCTGTGATTGTGGTTCACGATATATTCGGATGGCTGTTCCCAGACATTAGATACATAGTCGATTTGATTGCAGGTCACGGATACATGTAAGCAATTGTCTTTCCTATCTTCCTCTTAAACGCACCGACAAATCACCAGGCCCCAAGCTAAACATGGCATATGATATTTCTCCATACACGTAGGGCAACCGTTCCATTTCAGTCTGAGAGAATACAAATGCAAAGGGACAAAATGTTCCCATGAAGCCACCAAAGCTACTAAAATTGGCCCATCAGAAATGGCTACCCAAGCATAAAGCCGCAAGGAGAGTCACGAAGTGCCAGTGTTAGTGCTTATGTGGCAGCGTGGGTGATTAAAAGATAAACAGTGGTATCTACCTTTAAGTTGTATAAGCTTCACAGAGCCAAACCTTTTGAACAGCTGGTTAAGCTTTTACTAGCAAAGAGATATATACGTGTTTATACAGCATCAGGTGGGTTGCTTAATCCCTTTACTTTTGTATTAAGTAGGTCCAAGGAAATAATGAGTTTATCTGTGGGTGGTTTTTTTGCATAGAAAAATGGACATTTCCATACTTTTAGCTCTGCTGATTGCCAGAATGGAATGAGTAGAAAATGATTCAGGTAGTAACTGTGTAGATGTGTACTCTGGAGTAGAAAAGACAAATTAGAGACATTTAGACATCCACAGATCCTCCCCACCTGGACATGAAAGTTGATTAGATTCCATGTCTCACACAGAACCATCTGCCCAGACTTCTTCAAGGGGACAGACCCCTGGAAAACTACTGATCACTGGGCTGATTTTGCTGACTGGATGAAACGTCACGACCCTACGAAAGTAGACAAGTAAGATGCATATTTGTGCTTGAACTTCAAAGAGCATAATTTGTATGAAATGCAAAAAGTGGCACCTCACAGCAGGGCAGGCTGGCAGCATGCACACAGTTGCTTATTCTGGGTGGTTCTTCTGTGGTTCTGGGCACTGTCTAGTCTGGGATTTGGAAAGCATATCTGCTCCATGCATCACACTGCTCTTTGGCCCTATCTTCTTTCCCTGGGCCCTTTTCTTACCATGTCACACTGGCTGCACTGGCTCAGTGATAGCCAGTGTTTCACAGTCTATAAGTGCTGATTCTGTCTCCAGTTCCTCAAGGTAAGGAGGAAAACTTTTCCACAAGTCCTCGTGTTAGCTGCCAGTTGTCACTTGCCCATCTTGCTTTCTGCCTTGTAGTTAATGACAGGTGCAGATGATGTTTCTCCTGAGCAGCACTAGCTCAAAATTTGCAAGATTGCCCAAAACCTAAGATACATCCCATCAACGATACTGCTTTTCTCCATGTGAAACAGGGCCCACTCTCTGTGGGCCCTGAGGGCCCACTCTGCCTAGCAGTGTTGGTAACAAGGCTTCACTGAATTATCGGAGGCATTACTCTTTCTTCAGCATCTATCACCACAGCCTAAAACTTTAGCAGGTGATAGTGAGGCAGTGACACCCTTTCACTCAGCTATCATCTCGGATGCCATGAAGATTCTTCCAACCCTTTTGAGGGGTCCCAGCAGTCACAGCCTAACTTCAACATCTCTCAGCAAAGCTTTTGACCATATAGTTGCAGAAGCTGTGACTGAATTTTTTGAAAAGACAAATGACTAACACCTGTAAAAAATCCTACTCTGAAGAGGGAGCAGATACGTGGGCACTGTCCTAAACAATTAAGACCTCAAGGACTTGCCTGTGCTGTCTTTTGAGGGTTCGTTTGTAGCTGCCCTCAAGGTCAGATGCGTTGCTCTTTCAAGAGCACAAAGAATGCAACAGACCCGTGACTTAGTACCCTTCCAAATAAATCAAATCTGGGAGAGCTCATCCATTCACAGCACACATGCCACAGGTCTAGGACATGGTCTCCTGATCTTGTCGCTCTAGTACTGCTTTTTATCAGCCTAATCAAACCTGTGATGACCATACTAATGTGCATAATATTTGAAAATGTAGTAATTAGTATATGTAGTCTGCATTTAAAATTCATTTAAAGCTCTTTTTAGAAAATAAAAAACTACTGAGACTTAAGAATTTGGCAATTTAAAAAAAAATATTACCTGCTCTGACCTACATTGAACAATATGCGTATTTTTTGCATTATACTTCATGCAATACTTGTGGGTTTTTTTAAACATCGTAGTTACTGACAGTTTAATTTTGAGTAATTACTACTTTAGTATAGTATTACTGCATGTGGGCTTGGTAGGAGATTTTGATATTAACTCATGCAACAGGAATGACATACTCAAGATAAATCTTTATCTAAATAGGTGACTCTGTAGAGATAGCACAGTGCAGCTTATCTATTCCTACATTCCATAATGCAAGATGTTGTTCTACTTGCAGATATGTCTTGTCTTTAGTTGTCCTGTCCTAGACAAAGTGATTCAATTAAAAATTTACTTCTTTTGAAAACAAAGGAGCAGGTCACAATTCAGGTAAGTATTTCAGTACCTACACCTGTACTTCCCTAAACTAGGACCAGATATGTTAACTCCCGTTTAAGAACAGAAGCCACCATGCTGGGTTGAAATGTGTTTTCTAAGTATTCTGTTTTCTAAATGATTGGGGGTGCAGATGCAGAAAAAGTGACGTATCTCTTTTAATTTACTTCTTAAATTGTCAAGTATTGATTCTGCAATAGATTCCTTAGTTTACTTTTGTTTATATGTCTTAGGGAAGCTGATGTTGTCTTGAAGTATCTAAAGGAACAATGCGGTGCAAAGAAGATTGGTATCGTTGGGTTTTCCTGGGGTGGAATGGCAGTACATCACTTGATGCTGAAAAATCCTCAATTAACCGCTGGGGTGTCTCTCTATGGTAGTGTAGAACACATGAAAACTTACATGGGCTCCCATGACTATGCATAGTTTGTAAGTCTAGTTATTGCTTTGTAACAATTTCTGTAAATACTCAACTCAAAGGTGAGTTGCAGATTTTCATTGCGGTTATTTCAGCAATATGCTATGTTGGTATAAAAATTTAAGAATGCTGTAAACCAGAAAAAAATTGCTTCCTTTTGCACAGTAATTTTCTAATCTTCTTTTTAGTGCTTGAGGAGCAGGAAAATGTATTTTCCAAATGCTTTTTTCTTCATCCAAATAGAAACTCCTGATCTAAAAAAAATTGTACAGAATGAGTAAACCTAAATAGAAATGTTGTCTTTTAATTTTCCATTTATCATGCAAGAACATTAACCTCACTAACAGGCTGTTTCTCAAAAACATTATAGGAATAATTAGGGACTCTGAAGAAAGATACAACTTACTAAATCCCACATTTTTCATTTTTGGTGAGAAAGACCACACTATTTCTTATGATCAGGTAAGCTGTTGTACTGGAAATGCTTTTTCTTTTCATACAGTTCTTTTATCCCACACAGAAATCCTAGCTTGTTAGAAATCATTTTCAGATACAAAAAATCAGACAGTTTAGGTTGTTTTGCTTGTATTTCAACTTCCCCCATATCTTGCTTAGGCTACTGAAGGCTTCTGTTTTGAGGTGAGAGAGACAGTAAAGACCAGTCATCGCTCTCTGAGTGGCTGGACAAGCAGAGTGTGAAACTGGCAGGGAGATCCAACTGGTATGAGCCTAACACCTCAAAAACTTGGATACTACTGGTATGGATGAGAGAAGAGGTAGTTAAATCACTGACGCTGGACTTTGAATGGAAAAAAAAATAATTTCAGCTTAGTAACTCAACTTTCTGATGATCTGGACCAATGACTGATTGATTTTGGTACAAAAAGGCAAAATGAACTGTGTCAGAAGAGTGGGTGCGAATTTTAACTAAGATGGTGACAACTTGTGGACTCTGTTTTGATTCCTGGTTGCCATCTATATTCTGATATAGACCCCACTGTCAGCATACCTGAAAGGCTGGATAAATGTATGGGTAGGAAACTGGTGCCCTCTTCTGTGTGTAAATTCTTCAGTGACAGGGATAACATGCCACCTCTAGCATAGTTGGTTGTGTAAGAGTAGGGTCTAACTGGGCAACTGGCAGTGTGCTCTGGGAATGCAGAAGCCAATCAATATTTACTTCTAGCTGTGTTATTCAGTGGGTTTATCTGTACCTCAGCTGTACGTCTCCTCTGCACAAGAAAACAAATCCTTCACTCCTTGTCCCCTTTTTATGATGAAAGCGTCTTTTTCCCAGGAGCAAGTTTTCATAAATACATTTTTTCCATCATGCGTTACACATTGAAACCATACCTTTTTCTCTTGAATCTTTCTCTCTGTGCTACCTGTGCAGATTGTGTAAGAAAAATTCCTGCATTTTGAAAAAAAATCCTCAAATACAATGTTTTCTGCACTTAGCATTAAAGAGCTCTGTGGGAAAAGATATGTGAACATGAAATAAATTACAGTTCTGTCGCTGATCTGCACAATGGGTAGAATTAAGCTTGAAGGGCCAAAAAAAGCTTTCATTCTCCTGTTTACCAACTCTTTAATGGAAATGAGCACAAAAATGTGTCTACACATCTATGCAGATACATAATCATATGATTAGTACTCTGTGTGTAAGCATGTGTATACGTTTCATCAAAAGATTGTGAAGGAGCAGTGTGTTTTTATTATATAGTAAAATAAAAAAAAAAACCCACCTGTGTTTTTGTACTCCGTTACTAAGCCTATCGAAATACTTTGGACTGAGAGTCACTGGGTTTAGGGAATGTGTTCTCTCAAGATGAGAGCTGAAAATTAGGTTACAAGCCCAAGTCTCTGAATAGAAATGCACCTGTTCCTCTACGGCCATGAGATGTACCAAACCATCTTTGCAGGAACTGTTGAGGTTCTTAGACTCGCCCATACTTTAAAATACATGTTTCAGTCTTACATTCCAAAGAGGGGTTTTCTCATTTGTTGAGCAACAGAACCTGCTTCAAGTGTGACAGTTGAGAAAAGACAAAAGATGTACTGATATTAGAAATGGCAAGTTTGGCAAACTTAAAAAAACCCAACAAACGAACCCACAACTGACTGAAAAATGCTTTCTTTTACAGATTACCTTATTGGAGGAGAAGTTGGAACAGTACTGTAAAGTTGCATATAAAATCAAAGTTTATCCTGGACAAGTCCATGGGTTTGCACAGTTGAAGCCAGAAGATATGAAACCTGATGATAAACCTTACATTGAAGAAGCTAGGAAGGATATGATTGATTGGATCAAAATGTTTATTTGACAAAAGCATAAAGGAACACTTGGCTTCAAGATCAGTGTTTAATTTAATGTGAGAGAAGAAAACAGCCAAGGGAAAACTATCTGGTTTTGAAAAGTCTCACAGACAAAAGTTGGAGCATTTTAATTTATAGTTCTTAATTATTTTTTACAAGATTTACACAGGATTGTGAAATGAAAATTGGACTAAAGGATGATTAGGCATTAAAAAGTTGCTTGAATTTATCTTGCTTTCTATTTGCTTCATTATTCTGCATTATGACATCAATAGTGATGATATTGTTTATCCATTTTTCTGTGCTAGTGAGATGACTTCATCCTGACTTATCTGAGTAGTTTCAGGCTGTATTTTGGTTATGATGATTGGTGGTCATAGGTGTTAACATGCACATACCCTGGTTTTGCATACAGACTTCTTATTTTGTTAACTACAAAGCATTTGTCTCAGATACACTGCTGTACCGAACAGAATTTTCCATGCAAGAAATGGACATTTGGCTACGTTAAGGAGTTAGGAAGGAATGATGTCATTAGTTGGCAACCTCCAGGTATTCCCTTGGCAATGTTAAGAAGGGGACTTCTAGTATTCCTTCATCAATATCAAGGAAAACCATAACCAGTCTCTCCTGGTGGTGGAAGTAACCCAGGCATGAACACTGTGGAAACAGTGGGTTTATCGTCCTGACCCAAACTGCGGTGATCAGGCACAGGGCTGACAAAGAGGTACCTCCACTCAGACCTGATTAGATTGTCTGATTTAAATAATTTTCCTTGTTCCTCTCTCAAATTCTTCCCCTTTATCACCCTTATCTCCTCCCAAGTACACAATGTGTAAGCAACAATAAACATCCCTGTTTACTCTTACCCCACTAGTTCCGGTTTTGCTGACCTGATGACCTTTCTTTCTTTTTTTTTTTTTTAATTTATTTATTTCATTGCTTTGATAATGATTTGGCAACCTGTGTTTACTCAGAGATCCTCTAAGGGACCCATGTCCCTTTTTATCTTCTACAACATTTGTTAGTTTCTCACACTGTTGCCGTGTTAATGTAGCCATAAATCAAGGCTAGCTACCTGCACGGATATTACTTTCCCTTCGGTATCAGGAATGTTTGACAGTTTCACACCTTGCTATGCTGTCGGTGTAACTATATGGTCACTGTATGCTGATTCTCTGCATACCTCAACCGACTGTGTTAAACAATACCGCTGTGAGAAGCCATGGAGCTAGAGGCACTGTACGATCTGCGTGTTGCTCTGATCTCTGGTCCGCCAGTCAGCATCTGTGTGGCCCGTCAGCACATCTGTCTTCACCTTTCGGGCAGCTGTATCAATGGAGGTATGTGTACAGACATGGTGATGGAGGGTGTTCAACAGTTAGAGGGAATGAAAGTTGAAATGGAAAAAACAAGCATTGTGTTACAGCCGAGAGAGATGTCTGGTGGTGAGCTTATGGCTGTCTCCAGTGGCTGACCTTCTTGCTGAGGTGCCGTGTTTCTGCACAGCTGGCAACAGCAGCGCTGTGCTCTGCAACCAAGCATTCTGCTCCATGCACCCACCTGCTGAAATAAATTCCCTTCCATACCGAGACAGAAGGGTAAAAGAAAAACATGTACGTGGCTTTTATTTTTAAGTACCTCCCTGCATGTGCTTTGGGACTCTAGACCAGGCTTCAGGCGGTACTGGTGGGACCTAGAGAAGTACTACCAATCCCCCGTTCCCCCCCTTTTTCACCTGCAGACCTTGCCTCTCCCCCAGGGAGCTGGGGCAGTCCCCCCAGCGCTTGCCCAGCGCTCCCAGCTGGCAGCCGCTAGCTCATAAAGGGATGGGAATGGAGAGCAGGTCTCTATTGGGTTTGCATGGCAAGGTTTTGGTAGCAGGGGGGCTACAGGGGTGGCTTCTGTGAGAAGATGCCAGAAGATTCCCCCATGTCCAACAGAGCCAATGCCAGCCGGCTCCGAGATGGACTCACCTCTGGCCAAGGCCGAGGCCATCAGCGATGATGGTAGCACCTCTGGGGTAATGGGTTTAAGAAGGGGGAAAATACTGAAGTGAGAGAATTTGCAGCTGAGAGCACAAGTGAAAGGAGCAGCTCTGCAGACCCCCAGGTCAGTGGAGAAGGAGGGGAGGAGGTGCTCCAGGCCTGGAGCAGAGATTCCCCGGCAGCCCGTGGCGCAGCCCGTGGCGCAGCCCGTGGCGCAGCCCGTGGCGCAGCCCGTGGTGAGGCCGGCTGTGCCCTGCAGCCATGGAGGGTCACGGGGGAGCAGAGACCCACCTGCAGCCCGGGGAGGGCCCCACGCTGGAGCAGGGGGATGCCTGAAGGAGGCTGTGACCCCGTGGGAAGCCCACGCTGGAGTGGGAGGAGGAAGGAGCATCAGAGGCAACTTGTGATGGCCTGACCACAGCCCCCATTCTCCATCCCACTGAGCTGCTGGAGGGGAGGAGGTAGAGAAACGGGGAGCGAAGCTGAGCCCAGGAAGAAGGGTGGGATAGGGGGAAGATATTTTAAGATTTGGTTTTAGTTCTTCTTTACTCTGATTTTACTGGTAATAAATTAAATTTTCCCCAAGCAGAGCTTGCTTTCCCCATGACGGTAATTGCTGAGTGATCCCTCCCTGTCCTTATCTCGACCCCACGAGCCTTTTGTTGTATCTTCCCTCCCCTGCCCAGCTGAGGAGGGCAGTGACTGAGCGGCTTGGGTGGGCACCCGGCCTCCAGCCAGGGTCACCCCAGCACTCCGAGCCTCCTCCCGCAGGGACAGCTCCGGCCGGTCCGCCCGGAAGGGTCCACCCGGGAGGGTCCACCCGGCCCCGGGAGCGTGAGGCTGCTTTGCGCCTAGCGGGTGAGAGGCGCCTGCGGGCGGGCACTGGCTGCTGCCCGGAGCCCTCCCCCGCCCCGGATCCCGGCAGCCGGTGCCGCCCTTTTTACGCCTGGCGCCGGGCCGGCGACACGTCGCGGGCGCGGCCCCCACACGGCGACACGCCACGGGCGTGACTGGTAACGGCTGCGACCCTGCGGGGCAGGGGCATCGCCCCGCGCTTCCCGCGGCGGGCGCGGCTTGGGCCCCTTTCGGCGGGAATGGCGTCGGAAAGCGGGAGCGGGGGGCCAGCGGCTGCGGGCCGGGCGGCGAGGCGAGGCCGGGGATTCGGCCGGGCCGGTGGGCCAAGGGGAGCCCGGGCTCTGCCGCCCGGGGACGCGGTGGCGGGTAGAGGTTGAAGGGGCCCTGTCAGGAGGGCGCGGGGGGAGGCAAGGAGGCATCAGGCGTTGGGGGAAGCGCTGAGCTCGGAGGAGAGGAGGATGTTTCATAACCAGGCTCTGGTGCAACCTGCCCAGGGAAGTGAAGGAATCTCCCCCTCCGAAGAGTTTCTGAACCCCTCAGCGTGATGCCTTGAGCGGTGAGGTCTGGCCCATGGTGGGAGATGGGGCGAGGTGACTTCCATGCTCACCTTCAACCCTAAACCTCCACTGACCCCCAGAATCGCCATGCCAACCTGGTGCTTTCTGCACGATAACCCCAGTCTGTGTTAGCCCATGCCTCAGGTAACCCTGCTGGGTCACTGGCTGTGCCTTGTGTAGCCAAATGTCCAGGTCCCAATCCTGCAGCATTCCCACGTACCCCAAGGAGAGCTCCAGGCCCTTGGCACCACTCCCGCCCCCTTGTGCCTTCATGACCTCAGGAGAATACTCCGAGTACTGTTCCTAGGCTCCGTTGGTTTGCCTTGGTGGCGGTAGACGCCCTGACTTCATCCAGGTGCATTCTCCTGTGCCCTTACCCCCCTCCTCAGCGCACGGGTACGTAGTTGGCAGGCAGTGCGTGAACTTCCCTCCAGGTCGTTAAAAGCTGTATTGAGGCAGGATTCCTCACACCGCTTGGGAAGGGGAGGATGGTTTGCCTTGGGAGAAAGAAAGGAGGCGTTTTCGGCGCGTAACCTCTAGCTTGCCCAGCCCAGTCATAACTCCGTTCAGGGGAGATCTGATGCGGATGGCAATCATAGCCAGCTTTTCAGTACTGCATTGAAAGCACTGTGTTTTAACAGCTCCGCAACCATCCTCGCTCCAGGAAATGTCCACAAGATGGGGCCCCTCTCCGTCACTGTCATGAAGAAGACTTGTAAGGGGCTTGGCTCTAGTTCCAGTAATCAACCCTGTCCAATCCTGCAGTAATGGTACACCACGATCGGAGGAAACCTGGAAGGCTGTAGGGAGCAAAGCTGCTGAATATCGTCTCTGCCTACAGCAAGGCTCTGCAGGCTGCTGGGTTATGATAAAAGGTGGAATGTCACCTCCTCCTTAGGACTCTGGAGTTATTCAGAGGGAGCCCTGCTTGTAATACAACATTGTCACACCCTGCATTTTATTTTGCACTACTGAATGTTTATCGGTTTATCTACTGGCAAAATCAGATTGCCCTGGGATATCATTAAAGCGTGACAAGCCAATGAGTTGGAAGCAGCATGATTTGAATTGTACCCTGAGGGCATTCTGTTTGTGCTTGTTCATCATGAGTAAGATCTTTCTTCTCATACAAACAAATAAATAGAGGTATACTGAGCGGCTTAAGGGAATTTTAACCGTGACAAACAGTATTAGTTCCAAAATGCTGAATTAATCTCCTCGCAATTATCTGTTATTTAAACGTGATTGGCCAAATAGTGCAAAATCACATTAAAATGGCTCAACAAACAAAAACTCAGCTGGGAGGGGAGGCAGCTTAGGCAACCCAGATATATATCACTGAAGAAGTAACATTCAAAGAATAGCAACTAGTAAACCTGAACTTCTGCCGTCCACCATTAACAGTGCTCATTAAAGGTAGGAGAAGCCTTTGTTACAATGTGGACTCTTGCGGAGACCATTTTTGCCAGTTTTGTGTCTGCCACTCCGATCTCTTGAGGATCAGAGTTTGCTGGATGAGAAGACAGGGAGTTGTTACCTTGATTACGTGCCACAGAGGAAGCAGGAAAAGGGCTGATGAGGTGTTTCTGGGCAGTGGGGAGAATATATAGAGGGATGAAGGGGAAGACACAGAAGCGTTTCAAACTGGAGCTGTTTTCAGTCTTGTTACCTCTTTCTGTGCTGATGCTGTAGCCCCAAGCTCACCGCTGTGGGTGGGAGAAGAGCACTGATGATATGGCAGTAGTGTCAGAAGTTCGCAGATCAGACTCTGTGCCTAAACTGGGTCTTACCAAAATGGTTTTATTACGAGGTTTTATTTTATAGAGGGGGCTTATGTGATAGGCTAAATCTTGGAACTGGGAAGGGTAAATCAAGGCAGTGGAAGATCTGGGCTGTAAGTATGTCATGTGTGGGCTTGATAAAATGTGACAAAGTGTCTAAAACTGTGAGACTGTAAAGCATAGTGATTAATTTTTTTGATAAATAAAGGCAGGGCGTGGAGCATTTTAAAGGCATAAGGAAATCCACATTTCATAAAACTTTGCAAGAAAACTCAAAAGAGATGGCAATGCCACCGATTTCTTAGGTGGAGATCAAACCTGCGTAGTTGATGTGTTAAAAGTCTTAATGTGTCTCAGCGGCAGACAAGTTTGAACTGTGTTTTATTTGAAGTTTCACAAATGCAAAGAGCTGATCTCATCTACAAGTGCAAAGAGCTGATCTAAACTGCAAATAGAATGAGATTCCTAAACTAACAACCTGCTGCTCATTAAAGTTGTGGTGATTGGATTACATATAGGTGGAAATTAGAATTCAATTCATAAGCAACTTTTAAAATCCTGGGCTTCTGAAATTTTTATTTAAATGTATTTTAGCTGTACCAGATAAATTCTACAGGGTATGAGGAGAAAAGAGTGTTTTATTCATGGTCTGCTCAACATCTCTATTGATCCCTTCTGTGAACTATTCTTACCTACTTTTGGAAACCTGTGCCCACGTCAGTTTAATTAGTATTACCAAGGGTTCACTCTGTTCAAAGAAAGGTTATGCTGTGGATTTTGGCATGGTTGTAGGAATAGCCTCAGGAGTGCAAGATCATGTACCCCTTTCCATGAATAATTCATAAACATTCTTGGAGTCATTATGTTTTTAAAAAAACAATGATGCAGCATGTTGGGTTTTGTTTATTAAACTTTGGCAATACTGCTGGTTTTGTTTGAACACAGCTTGTGTTTTAACATGTATTTTTAAACAGATTTATTTTAAAAGAAACAAGTCTTTTACTTAAAATATAAATCAGTTTTGGCTGGCTTACTGCTCCGATGAACTGCTCGTGGAGTCGTCCAGCGTAATGGTAGGAGAGCTGCTGAAAGTCTGGTCAGTTATACAGAGTGTGTTTGAAGCCTCATGCCTTTGCTTTGCCTGAGCGTTGGAAAAGGTCCTTCTGCCTCATCGCAGTGCTGGCAGAGCTGCGGTCAGTCGAACGGACAGGTTAAACTCCAGCCGCGTCTTTCGGAGGTTATGTGGTGATTGGTTGCAGAAGGTCAGGAGATGAACTTTGTTCACAAAAGGTACCATTGAGAGACGTCCTTAACGCAGGACAGTTGTCGGCATTGGGAACCTCTCCATGTGTCTCCCCAAAGCGCGTTGACCAGTGAAAAGAGCGTAACTGGTGTAAAAAGGCAGGATTTGCAGTAATTTGTTTTGCTGTTCACTGTGTTTTCTTGTTAATACCATTTACCATGTTACACACATTTGTAGCAGAGAAATTGAAAAGGGAGGGAGGGAGTTTTGGAAGTGTATTAAAGGCCTTATTTGGCATCTGTTTGAATTACTTGGAGAATGTAGAAGGGGATAAATGGTTCAGCTGCACCCCTAACAAAAAATGGTTAAGCATTGAAGAGTACATTTGATTTGTGTTGTCAGCATGCTGCGTTTCCCTTTAGTAAGGGGGCCAGCCAGACCAAGGAATGCTGTTCCAGCGCATGCATTTACACGGGAAGCGTGACTAGCTCTTGCTAATAACCAAACAGTGCCCTTTTGATCGGTTAAGAGTGGCGGCAGAGCTCGGTTAAACAGCTTCTCAGACCAGGGTAGAAAAAAGGCGCTGTGCGTGGCCACCTACTGCTTGGGGGAGGGGTAAGAGTAGGGGGCACCCAAAGTTAGTTGGGTTTGAAAAGATGCTACAGTGGCCTATCTCCAGTTGAAAGGAACAGGCAATTGAACTGAGCTTGAGGGATTCCTCTGAGAAGGTCTCTTATGTCATAAACTCTTTGGAAACCTTTCTTCGCTTGAGGAGAAATGGAGTAGTTTCCGTTTTGTCCTTTAAAATGTATACCTCTAGAGAAGTTACTTACCTGTGACGTACGAGGATACGTTATATGCACTACACTGGTGTATGTCTCTGCATTCCTCTGGCCACTCTCAGTTCAGATTACTATTTAGTGTGTAACTCTCAGAGAAAACCCTCTGCTGTTCTACCTTCTCCGAGATGATTTATTAGAACTTTTAGAGATGCCGGTTAATGATGGGTTCCTGGGAAAGGACTGTATGCAGCAGGGGATACGAGGGACCAGCGAAGTGCACGTAGGCGGCAGCAGCAGCCTTGGATTCCCCTTGGAAGGGAAGGGGGACAGGCACAATGGAAACTCGATGGGTGAAAGTAGTCAGAAAAAGAGTATGCTGACAGTGGGGTCTCACAGGAGTGACAGCAAGAGGTTACCAGGTGCCAGCCTGAGAGGAGGAGCTGTAAGACCACATGAGAGGAATGGTTATAAAGCACAGTGTGTGGGCACATCACATGGAAATGTAGTTATCACATGCTTGATTGCTCGAGGCACAAAGCTAGGCATGGTGGACTGACATAAGCCCTTCTTCTGGCCTTATCGCACTCCTGGGTTATGCTGACTGACCTGGCATTCACAAATGCTTATGGGAGCCAGAGAGGGCTGGTGCCAAGAGCCTGCTTCCAATAAACACCTGGAGCCTTCACCTCTAACCTTGCAGTATCAAGTGGGTGTTACTGAGTGTCTGGAGGGGACTGTGGGGACTGCATGAAGATTATTACCCACAATCACCATTGTTAGTGCAAATAAATTATATTACTGTTTGTCCTTTTTGCTTTCCCGCAGATTCCTAGATGGCTAATGAATCAAGGCCCTGCCCGTGCGGTATCGGGGACAGGTTCGACTATGAGGGTTGTGGGCAGGAAGTGCAAGTGAAGCACATCAAGGCATATACTTGCAAACCCCCTGCCAGCACAGACAAAGCTGTGATCGTGATTCATGATATATTTGGATGGCAACTCCCAAACACCAGGCACATGGCTGATACGCTTGCGGCTAATGGATACATGTAAGATACCTTTTCTTCTCCAAGAAATCCCACTCTGAGATTTCTAGCCTTACATTAGAACTGTTTTTCCCCTAGATGAAAGGAAACAATTACCAGGGCAATTTGAGTGATATGTTTCCATAACACAAAACCACAGAGGAACATTGCAGTGAAATGCAGTACAGCACGCTTCCTTCATACCTTGCTGCTTGCAGAAGTGACTGCCCACATAGAATGTGTAGAATACTGAACACATGATGCAGTAAAAATTGATTCTGGTAATTTTCCCAGCAATATGAGATGGCTTTAAAAAGTAGTGCTTTCTGAAACAGAGGTATGTATTCTGTTTTTTGGAAGTATTTTTAAAATAAACAGTCATTCAAGCTAATTTATTTGATGGGCTTTAAAAAAATTGTCATTAGCAGAAATATGAATGAATGTCATATATTTTATATATGATTTTGAATGTGCACATGGAGTATGTGCATGATTCACATGCACACACTGGGTATTAAATACAATTCCCTTCTCCCCCTTCAAATATTTTGCACTCATTTTTGGTGTCCTACAGGAGTTCAGTCCCAAAATGTATCAACATCTTGCAATAACTGGATGGGCTGCAAGGTATTCCGTTCACAGTGTACGTTACAAACATCCATATAGGGTTGGGATTGGCTTGCAGTTTGAAAAAATAAACTTCCATCTAATTCTGTAGTCGTCTAATTTTGAGAGATGGTGCCTGTAATGTTCTCAGCATGAGGGAAGTCAGATGTCATCAGACAGTTGTCATGTGGCTGAGGTCTGTCTGGAGCTGAAAGAAGCTCTATGTTTCTCTGAGATAAAGATACTATCTTTGTGAGAATCAGGTTTTTTTGATACACTGGACCAATGAATTGATCTGCTCCTTGCTACTGTCTTTCCTGAGGACTTGACGTCCCATGTTCTGCTCCATGATTGGAAGTATGTCCATCTTGTGACAAAATGCAGTCATTTTCAACATGAGAAGGGACATACACCTTTCAGGCTGTGCAGGACACTGGGAAATCGCTATGTATGCCAGCGTGCTTCCTTATTACACTAAGAACCCACTCAGTCAAAAGTACCCAGTGCCTGATAAATTGTTATTGCTCCACGCTGCCTTACTTTCTGTGAATTTGCCCTGTGATTCATGCCATGTCCTAGTTCTTTTTGTAATACCGTCTTTCCTTCCGTCTGTACTGTGGTCAAGGGAAGGCTGGTTTTTCCATTGCTCTAGGCAGGAGGAGAGCCGAGAGTTTTCAGCCAGCAGTGTCTGAATGAAGAGAGGCCATGTGTGTCTTCCCTCATTGCTTCAAGATGCTGCCAAACTGGTGCACCAATGTTTATTGAGAGGAAAAGAGCTGCGTTTTATCCTAGTGCAGTATGGGATGAGGAGCTATGAGACCTGTATTTCAAAGACCGCATTAAGGCTGATGGCTTGTTTGAGTGGGGAAGAACCTGTTCTTCTATATGGGCTTTGAAATGTTCCCTTTCAAAGCGACACGTAGCCTTACTTATCCAAAGGCTGTGCAGTTTTGTCCATACTTTTCCAAACAAGTATGCTATGGATATCACTGCTTTTTCACAGAAGTGATCAAACAGAGTTAAAAAAAAAAAAGCTTGCAACATACTTGGTCTGCTTTAGGCCAAACTGATAGCATCATTTCACCATGATCATTGTGATATATATTGTGTGTCTGAGGAGGGAGAGAGCCAAGGTGTTTGATAAGTGAAAGATGATAGCTGTTTCCCAGGGATCCCACTGCTTGCCTGTGGGTTGGGCTTGGGAGAAGACACAGCAGCATCGCAGGGGGTGACCTAGTGAGGGCAGCCTCCAGCATCCCTCCTTGTTTCTTTCTGCATGAGGAGACTGTGTTATCCACTGGTGACTGCACCATCACCACTCTGCTGCTGGTCACGCAGCGCATTTCAGCTGAGGTCATCCTGAGCCAGGGTTCGGGCAACCCTGTGATGCAGGAGCTCTAGTACTGCCTGGACTCTTACTGGACTTCCCTTTTTCCAGTCACCAAATGACGTCCAGAGTAAAACACTCCTCCCTTTCTTCCCACACGTTTTACCATCACTTTGTTGAGCTCAGTCCATCAGATGTTTTGTTTCATTTTTACATTTTCCTAAGTAAGCCTCAGGAAGTGCTCTGTGGTAAATAACTATTTTATGTAATTGTTTTTGTTTAAATGGAACTCATTAACGATAGATTTATGTTAAATGGTATTATGGTGTATTGAAATCTAAAATTGTTGTAATCAGGACCTGGTTTGATCATGCTTTACAAGATAGTCTATTGTTTTACAATGTATAGTTTCAAATTATGTTCTCAAAATAGGTAAATTACTAGGGATAAAAATATTTGTATTTTCCAGATCTGTATCACAAATTGTATTATGTGGTTTAGACACTGAAAAAAGCCTATATAGATAGCTATAAATGTTTTCTAAAGCTCATAGGCATTTCTGTAGAGTAGTTAACAATGATGTTTAAAAACATTACTAAGGAAAAAGAAATCAAAATAAAATTATGCCTGGATAGAAACTTACCATGCTACGAGGGGCCAAAACGTATCTCAGATTAATTAATTAAATTTTGATTTTTTTGTGTGTGTGCAGAGCCATCTGCCCAGACTTTTTTGCAGGAAGAGAAGCTTGGAAGCCATCTGATGACTGGTCCAGGTTTGATGATTGGCTGAAAACTCGAGATGCCAGGAAAATAAACAAGTAAGCTGTCAGGAAGTTGGATATTGCATTGCCTGCTGCTGTCAGACACTGCTTTCCTCCCAGCCCCAACTTCTTTTTCCTTTGAGATTGGATGCAGCTAATCTACCAGCGAAGGTGGCCTTTTTTAATGAGTCCTTAGAAGTGGATGGAATCAGTGACCTTTTATTTTGCCTTGAACAGAGTTCAAGGACAACTCTCAGTAGTGTCTTAGTGTTTTGTCATCTGATGTTGATATCATATCGACTGCTAATTGCTTCCTCTGCCTCAAAAAGCATGGCTTAAAAATGGCCAGTGACACAAGCAGTGAGAAAGCATAGTTTTCACCTTGAGTCTCACCGAACGTAACAGACTGATACTTTAAGATGCTGTATGGAAAGAAGAAGAGTTTCTGATCGCATCATCGTACTTGCCCAGTATGGTGTGACTGGCCCCAGGTAGCTGTTGTCAGGGTGCAGTGGGGGCTGGCGGCTCCATAGGGGACATGGTGCTGGGAGCCAAGAGAAGTATCATCTGGCAGTGCCAGGGCTCGATCCTTTGGTACTCCAGAAAGATGGACAGGGCAGGTACCAGAATGGCAGCCAGGGCCAGCTGAGGCAGGTCTAAGCCAAGCTGGGAATGAGGAAATCTGGGACAAGGGCAGGTCCAGAGGCATTAACCAGTATCAGATACAGTCAAGTGATCACCAGGCAGGTCTGTAGTGATGTGACAGGGCCGAGGCCAAGCCGGGAAGTCAGCCGCCTGGGGGTCCATGATCTGGACAGGAGTCTGGATCAACAGGGCTCATGGCCAAGCACAGGCAAGGTTGTGACAGAGCAGGAGCTATAGCTCAAGCAAGGCCGAGTGGCAGAGTCTCAGCTTAAAAGCAACTCCCATGGAGACAGGGGTGGTCAGCCCTTGCTGAACTGCCCCACAGCGCTGTCTGGAAGCCTCTCCTGTTGTCACCAGAGAAAATGCAGCAGTCCTTACCTGCATTATCTCTTGATTGACGCTGGATCCTGCCAGCAAAGCCCTGTGGGAGGGAGAAGTGGATCTGTTCAGGGCCCTGAACACAAGTTTGGCATGCAGCCTCTTCTTTTCACTGTGAAGAACTTTTAAGACCTAAGTTTTCTGTGGTTTGTGCTCACAGTGTGTTGGCTGTCTTAAAAAGGAACACTAACTTTGGACAACATGAGGCAAGAGAGGACTTGTCTGCTAGCACCTTAGTTATATTGCACAGCTATGGAGCAGTGGGAGAACAGAGCTGTTTGCTGCTACAACCTTAGAGTCAAGACCAAGGGAAAGACAAGTCTGCACTTGGGTGCAGACTATATGCTCTTGTAGTTAGTGGGATGAAGGAAATCTTCATTAGCTCCTAAAGATGTTATCCTGGCACCCCTGCTGAAGAAGCTCTTGGTTCCCATTCTGCTCAGCTGTTGGTGTAACTGCACCTCTTTACCTGCAGTTTAGGATAGCTGACTGATAGCGGAGTTGTACGCAGCAGTGTTGGCGTTTTCTTGATCGCTCAGATTTCCTGGATGCACATCATCCCAGTTGTATCCGAACGCCCTCTGGTTTCCTTAACTCATAATTTCCATCTAGTAGTGGAGTTTGTAATACCTGCTTTAGATTTCTTTTGCAGAAACAGACTTTACTGGCATCTTCCTGAACTATATAGATGTTTGGAGCACCTCTTGTTTTGCTTTTTCCTGAAAGAATCAAACAGGACTTGATGATCTTAAAGGTCTTTTCCAACCTAAACGATTCTGTGGTTCTATGAAAGGTAGCTTAAGGGCTTCTTCCTCTGCCTCCAAGGCAGACCATGTGATCCAAATTATCATGTCTCCGCACAGCAGAAACACAACACCTCTGTAGAGAAATAAGACTGATTTTTTTCAGCATGCTGATAATGCTTTGGGATTCTTTTGTTACTGCATCTGTCCTAGGCAGAGTGATAGAAGACTCCGTGACTAGAAGGAACAGTGACAGACAATTTCCCAAATTTGACTCAAAATGAAACAAGATGAAACATTTGAAGGAGGGAGGAAGAATGACAGCTGGAGCAGGGGGAAAAATAGGCAATTACCAATTGCTGCTCTTCATTGAAAGGGGTTTTACTACTGTTTGTAGACCAGGTATGTTCTTGGGCTATTGAACTCAGGCTGCTAGAGGATGCCAAGGTCCTTTGCCAAGCAAAAGTATTTTCTTCTCTGTAACTTGGAATAGCATCTTCTGGCCTCTAAATGTTGGTGTAGGGGTAGTGTCCTTCAGCTGTTTGGCTGTCTGTATGACAAATGACCCTTGTGTCCTCAGTGAAGAAGTGTGTGTAGGGACCATTGGAAAACAGAAGCCACTGCTTCACATGTGAAGCAGTCCTTGAGGAGCACAGCTCAGGCAGTGATCTGTGACTTGTCATGGCTTCCAGTTAGCTTTGAATTTAAGCTGTTGGTTAATTTTAACTTGTTAACATTAGCAAGTAAAGTCTCCAGTTGTTTCAGCCCTGATCCCAAAGAGATTGTATCTTCCCCTCCTGTTTGCAACACTGCCTGAGCATTTATCAGCAAAAACCTGTCACTAGCAGAGGTGCTCTGCTGCCTTGCTAACACAGAAGGAAGCTGTTGGCACGACAGTACTGAGAAGGGGTCAGACTAATTAGAGACCAAACTAATTTCCTGGGAATGAGAAGAGCAAATACCTTTCTTGGTCTGTTGGCAGCAGCTACGTAGAAGGTTTCTGGGCTTAGGTATTTGGTGAGAAGGTTATGGGAGGCATAACTGAATCATTTCCAGAGAGCTTCTGTCTCAGAGGGGTCAGTTGTGGAAACTTTTTAGTTTGGAATCTGTCCCCTCTCTGCTGTGATGGGAAGGAAGGGTTGGGGTCTGCCTGTCATTTCTTACAGGCAATTCACACGTTTCATATGTCAGCTCCAGTGAAGAAGGGATTTTTTGGCACTTAATTTGCTTCTCTGTGTGTGTGTGTGCGCTGGTGAATAATGTATTTGCAAGGTTGATGAATCAACAGCGTGTATAGCTTGTGCGCGCCACGGGGCAAGGGACTGGGGCTGAAAATACAGTCTTGAGGTGACAGAAAAGACTTAACTGCTATCTCTCTCCCATCAAAACTTTACTGCCTCTGCATGGTGACACCTGCTTCAGGGGTAAATGGGTGTTTTCAGAATACAGCTTCTGGGCAACTGTATTTTGAGCTACATTGTAAAAGCTGAAAACATGTTTGTTACATTCACTTTCCTGCAGCGAATATCTCAGATGCTAACTTACAGTTACTGTCAGCATTTTGACTGTCTAATGAATAGTATTCTCTAGAGAGGATTTTATTTGTCTATCTACATTTATAAAGCAAAAAATTCATCCAGCTTCTCAGAGAATTTTAAGGTTTTTTAACTCTTAGGTAGGTGTTTAATTAATTGTGTCCAGTTGTGGGGCCCTCAGCATAAGAAGGATATCGACCATTTGGAATGAGTCCAGAGGAGGCCACGAAGATGCTCAGAGGGCTGGAGCACCTCTGCTATGGGGACAGGCTGAGAGAGTTGGGCTTGTTCAGCCTGGAGAAGAGAAGGCTCCAGGGAGACCTTGTAGCACCTTCCAGTAGCTGAAGCGGCCTACAAGGAAGCTGGTGTGTGTGTGTGCGTATGTGCTTTTTACAAGGGCCTGTAGTGACAGGACAAGAGGTAATGGTTTTAAACTGAAAGCGGGGAGATTTAGATTGGACATCAGGAAGAAATTCTTCCTGGAGAGGGTGGTGAGGCACTGGAACAGGTTGCCCAGAGAAGCTGTGGATGCCCCATCCCTGGAAGTGTTCCAGGCCAGGCTGGATGAGGCTTTGAGCAACCTGGTCTAGTGGAGGGTGTCCCTGCCCACGGCAGGGGAGTTGGAACTAGATGGTCTTTAAGGTCCCTTCCAACCCAAACCTTTCAATGATTCTGTGATTCTATGATTAATCATCTACTTTCCATCCTTTAGGTTTTCTTTGATGTATGTTATTCTTTAATTCTATTCAGTTCCTTTTTTTTTTTCCTCTTTTTGATGATTTCAGATTAGCAACCCCTAATATTTGCCTGAAATAATGATTTATTTAAAGTATGAGAAGGAAAATATAGTAGCAGCGTGATATGGGGACACTTATACGCATCCCTACATTTTCTTTTCATATTTTCAGATACTGATTTTAATATGGGTGCTTAATTCACATTTGATTATATGTTCCAGAGAAGCTGATGCTGTCCTGAAGTATCTAAAGGAACAGTGTGGTGCAAAGAAATTAGGTGTCGTGGGTTTTTGTTGGGGTGGTATTGCTGTTTGTCACCTGATGATGACATACCCGGAATTAAAGGCTGGTGTATCTCTTTACGGTAGGTAATACAAGTAGGTACACATGCATATGTATATTGTGTAGTTTAAGTACTTGGTCTGGCATTATTTCTTCAAATCAGGCTGTCAGCTGCTGATGAGAGCTGTTTTGCTTGGGAATAGTTCAAAGCTGCACCAGGGGAGGTTCAGACCGGACGTTAGGAAGCATTTCTGTACAGAGAGGGTTGTCTCCTCTCCTCTCCTCTCCTCTCCTCTCCTCTCCTCTCCTCTCCTCTCCTCTCCTCTCCTCTCCTCTCCTCTCCTCTCCTCTCCTCTCCTCTCCTCTCCTCTCCTCTCCTCTCCTCTCCTCTCCTCTCCTCTCCTCTCCTCTCCTCTCCTCTCCTCTCCTCTCCTCTCCTCTCCTCTCCTCTCCTCTCCTCTCCTCTCCTCTCCTCTCCTCCAAAGAAGATGGTGGTGAGGATATTTTTTCCTAGATTCAGAATGGGTCGTAGCAGCCATATCTTTATTTCAAGTCTGGACTGACAGACATGTTGTCCTTTGGTCACCTTCTCAATTTAGCTCCCTTTTCCTGCTTACTACTGCTCTGCATGCTGCAGAGCTAGAACTTCACCTGGGATTAGACAGTGTTATTTTTGGTCTAGCTACTCTGTAAAGTTATATTGGGGTTATTTTAACACCAGCTTTCCTTTTATGCTCTGCTCAAGAAGGTGGAATAGCTAAGCTGCCTTTTGATAACGTTCTCAGAATGTAAATTATGGTCTACTTACTAAAGAATTGACTCCCAGTCAGTTCAAAGGAACTCAAGCTTCTATGCACAGATGGTATATTTCAAGTCTGATTAATTCAGAAATTCAGTCTATGTCTTAATAAACTGGCTTAAATAGGGTTTTAATCTAGGAGGGTGTTCTTCCAGGAGCCATGGTTACAGTAGCTGGAAAGTAAAGCTAATATTTTTGGCTGTGTGTTGCATGAGACATGGAAACTTTTCACTGCAGAAGCACAGGGCTGTATTTGAATATGAATTTCACTTCAAAAGTCAATTGAGTGTTTTTTGTGTGTGGTGGGGTTTTTTTTAATGTTTTCTAGGACTAATCAAAGATTCTGATGATGTATCCAATCTCCTGAACCCTACATTTTTCATTTTTGCCGAAAAAGATGAGTTCATTCCCCTTCATCAGGTATACTAATAACCTCCATCTTCTTTCATTTCTGCATGTTTGTATTTCCATCCTGCACTGGCAGAAAAAACCAAGCCTCAGTAGTGCTTGAAGGTCAAAGAATGAGCAGAAAAATGACGCTTAGGGCTAATGTAACCCAGGCAAAGAATGAAAACTAATTTTTTTTTTTTTTTTTACATCTCTTCCTTTTGTGAAAGTCTAGCTAGTAACCAAGGTAACAAAGTTTTATTGAAATCCTGTTGCTGTTTGGGAGTACTCTACTCTGGGAGCTTTCCTTTGCTGTGTGACTTTGTTTTCTATAGGTCCTAGGAACCCATAAATGGTGTAGGATACGCCGAATTGCATCCGTAGGTGTCTCTTAGAAGCTTTTTGTTCAGTTGTAGTCTATTTAGCATTGTCATATATTTCACATGCAGGAAATACTTCTGTTATTTCCATTTCTTTGCAGACTGTTGGACCTGCCTCTATATTCTAACAAATTTTCTAGACCCTTACTGCAAAGGTGGCTTTTCTTTGTATAATTTTACTTTTTGTTTTGCCCATATGGAGCCTGGTTATTAGTGTCTAGCGTGAATGATAAATTAGGGAGTGGATTTACAGATAAGATGAGGAGTGGCAGCATGGAATATGGCTATGTGGATATAGCTACTACTATGCTCTGTATTACAGGTCATCCTGCTGGAGCAGAAGCTAAAGAAAAATTGTAAAGTTGATTATAAAGTTAAAATTTACCCTGGACAAACTCATGGTTTCGTACATCGCAGAAGAGAAGATATCAATCCTCAAGATAAGCCTTATATTGAGGAAGGAAGAAAGGATATGATCAACTGGCTGAATAAATACATTTAATAGAAAAGCAAACAACTTAATTTGTCACACAGTTATGCAATACACTGGAGATTTTTGATTACACATTTTAGAAAATTGGAGGGGAGAGTTTGTTGAAATATAAATTTAAAAAAAAAGCAAACAGAATATTTTCGATGTTTTTTGTCAGTAGATTCTAATTGATACTTTCATGTTATATTCTTTTGAAGAAGTCTCAGATTTTACTTAGCAGTCTCATGTTTTAATGTGTTGTGAAATAGTCCCCAGTTCCTTGAAGTTTATCTTAATGCTTGAAATAAGTTAGACTAATGGTAAATCAATCTCTGTGTATTAGGGCCACTGTTCATCTAAGTTCTACATAAATCACACCCCCAAAATTTAGGGACGCAGATTAATTGTTTGGCGTAGCTCATTTTGAGAGACCGGGCTTTTTTGACTTGTACCCTGGTGGCAAGTGTGTATTCAGCGGGTGACGTAACGGGCATATCTTGTCTCAAGGTTTGTGGCCAGGGTAATTCAGGTGGGGTGTTCCTTTCGCAGGTTACCTTCGGGTCGGTGAAACTCTATAGGTGATTTCCTGCTCAGTTTAGGAATCCAGAAATACAAAGCAGCCTGCAGACAGGGCATTTTAATGAGTGTCTTGCAGACCGTGGTTGCTGCTTAAAGAAGAAACGTTACGGGGTTTTGCATAATGCATCTTGTTAGGAAATTTTTCCATCAATGATAATCTCCGTGTTGCATCAGCCTGAGGTTGCATTTACCTCAGCACCCGGCCTCCGTCAGGGGCTGGCAGTGACTGCTTGGGGAATTTCCCCCCTCGCTCCACATCCTGGCTCCAGCCCTTCCATTCCTGAGCTGCGTGTTGCCACTGGAGCGGTGTGTGGGATGGCCACTGATGAACCTAGCCTCCCGCGGTGGATCTGCCAGTCCCCTTTCGAACCTGCCTGCAATGCTGGCCTCTAGTGCACCCTGTGGCGGTGACTTCCGCGGTGTCATTACGCCTCCTGGGAGAAGGGCTTGTGCCCGTCAGTTTGAAACCAGCTGCCTCGTGTCTTCCCTGGGTACTGGGATGTCTAAAACTGTAAGGAGGGAAACCCAAAAGAATGTTTGTCCCTTCTCAGTGCTGCTGATAAATTGCTGTGGGATTTATTGGGGAGAAAGTGCAATTTAGGAAAGTCAGTTTTACTAATGACAATCTCTCAGCTTAAATATGCTGTCAGAGAAATACACAGTATGGAGTGTCTCATGTAAAAATAGTCAACAGTACTAATTAACCATCTCTCAATGGGATTTTAATTTCTTCTGCTTTTTCCTGTCCATGTTTTGCTTCTTTGCGTGCTGGTAATGGCCCTCCATCTTTCCCGTGGGGAGGATTCTGGCCTGCGACTCCGATTAACTGTTGCTTTTAACATGATACCGTCTGTACGTAATACATCAATCTGGCTGTTACCTGGGTGATGCAGCTCTCGTAACACATTTTTCCAGGAGAAGAATGTAGAGGTCTAGAAGTTTATTGTACTTTAATTACGCCAGTGTAAAGGCCGGATAACTCCACATTACTGGAGTTCCACTAGGGTTACGAGGTTGGCTAACGTGCGAGAGGACGATCAGGTCATATATTTAGAGAACAGCAGTCATTCGTAAGTACTGAAACGGCGTGTGTGCTGGAACACTAACACCGTGACTAAGCAAAAAGAAAAAAAAAAACCTGAGGTGCAGTGTTTGTTTGAAGTGAAAGGGCTTAACTACGAGTTACTACAAGTACGGGCAAATCTTCATGACAAAACCGTAATCACCGAGTGAGAGCTGGGAAGGCGAGACCCGGGAGAGGTGTGTGTTCACCGTACGGAGTGCCAGCGGCTGCACGCACAGAGATCACGAACGTGCTGAATTACGTTTTGGCTTCTAAGGAAAAAAGCTGAACGGGCTGTTCAGCAAGGAGCAGGGAATCAACAGGGAATCAAATCAAAACCCGTTTAATTTCTGAAGTTTAACGTTCGTATTAAGGTGATGGGCAATAGTCTCACAGATAAGAATTTCCAGAGGCGCAGTACGGTGACTAAGGGAGCTGAAACGTGGTTATGCAACATCAGTGGAGAGAAGATTCTGCAAACATTGCTGTAATTTTGATACAAAAATGCCTGGATTACAGGCCTCAAACAGGCCTGAATCACAGACCTCGAACCAAAGTTGACTTCTGAGTGAACCTCCTGACCAGCACCATATCAGTATGGGATGTGATTATGAGAGTATCCGCTGATCACTAGTGAAATATGTATGCTCGTTAGCAGAGAATGAAGCTTAGATAAAATATAACCCTTAGAAGGATGAAACATCTATGTAGAGACAGACTACCAAGGCCATACAGCCAGATGTCCAGCCTTGTCTGAGCCAAACAGATATAGGTGCCCCTTTGGGTTCCGCCCTGGGCCCTGGCCAGGCGTCGGGTGGAATCCAATGGAAAGGGGGGGGAACGCCAGACCTTTCCACACGTGGAGTCTCAAAGATTGTTTATTCAACTGTATAAAAGCTGGACCCTCTTGCAGCAACTTTGGAGCCTCACCTACCAGTGGACGCACTGCGTAGGATTTCCCAATTGCCGGGACAGGTTCTCCAAATCCTCGCTGCGACTGGGGCTGCCCAGCTGATGGGCAGATCTGGATGATGGTAAAGTATTAGGGCAATGGGTGATGGATCTTCCTTAATCACTATCGTTAACTTTATGCAGTAGTGATAGATGCGTTACCTTGTTTATGCTGTCTGCTGGTTTACACTGTAGTAGACAAGTTTCTCTTCTTAATTTCAACTTGGTGTCTGTGTTCTTTCTGCCAATCCCGTCAATTAGCAAAACAAATTTCTCTTTTCTAGAGAAATTTTTCCCTCACATTTATTTTATTACCAAACGTCCTTTGAAGTTGCCATGGAGAACCTACTCTCCCTGTGTGCTATAACTTGTGGTAGAAAAGTGGGAAAAGCCAGAAAACCAAACCAAGTCTTGAACCTTATGACTTCACTCTGGAATTCTTTGGTGGGCCTTTTTTCATTCACTTGACTTCTGCTTAGGAATTGTAAATAAATAGCATTGGCAAAGTTACTTACAATATGGGAAAACAGCTTCTGCGTGAGGACTAAATTGTAAGGCCAGTCGCCTACCTAAGGCAAAATTGTGGTAGACTAGCGTGTGTATTTAGTGCTACTTCTAGGATGTGCCTCTGAGCAAACAGGGAGTTTGGATTGCTAATATCCTTAGATAAAGATCTTAAAAGGATAATCCTAATAATCCAATAAAAAGAAAATCAGGAGGATGGGAGGAATACAAGGATCAGGCAGTCACTTTAATTCAAAAGGAAAAAAAATGTCCTGGGATAGGATAAAAACGTATCGGCGTTTTAAACATTTATTAAAATGATATGTACAGCGATCTACAAAACCTACATTTTAACACGTTACTTGTTTTCCTCTGAAAGAAAAAACATTTTGCCTGTGCTATATAAGCTCTGTCTTGTTTTGAAGCTTTGAAATGATGTCTCTGCTTCGCCACCTTGCCCCACGGATGACTTTAGATACGTCTTTTGCCAACGGATGTATAGTCGAAGGAAATAGTAATGCCGCCGTGGCGTTTAAAGGTAGTACTACCCCAGCCTTTCAAAACAAAGGAACACCCTTAAAAAAAAATGCTTTGTATAAATGCTCAGCTAAGTCAACATGTTTCCTAAGCTGAAAAGACACCTTATTCCCGTGTCAGTTGGAAGGAAGGTTGGGTACTCGGCTACGGCAGTACTTCTCGCAGCAGCGCACCCTGCCCACACTACCAATAAAATTAATGGCCTTAAGAAGAGTGAACTTTTAACTTTGTGACTCTGCGACACGCAAAGATAAAGGCAGCAGCTTACGTAACTCTTATTTGGAGAAACCTGATGCTTGCACTCACCCCTTTCATTCTTTGCGCCAGCACTTCATTTTGGGATCGCATTCGGTGGCAGCCGTCCGCGCTGAGCTCTTGCGTCTGCCCTCTGCCATCTCACACGCTTGCTGTGCTGCAGGTATGTTGTCGGATTTGTTTGTGTGTTTTAAATCTCATGGCTTTTCCGCCTGAGAAATGTAATACAAGTGCACGCTGAGGTCTGACTCAGCGTGTCTGGGGGACTTTCATTTTATCCAGGTGCTTTTTTAAAGAGTGCGTGCTCATTTAGATGCCACCGGAGTGCTGCTTTCTTCTCTAATCGTTTGAGATGATGGTTCAGAAACCTCTTAGTTTCCCTCTTGGAGTGAGCAAGACCTCTCAGGAGGAGGACTCAGGAGAGTCTGTTGAAAGTGCCACGCAGCAATATCTTTATATTTTTCTTTTGTACGTCTGAGTTTCTGAAATTACTGTTTGGTCTTCAGATGCTCAAGAGCTTGCAGGTGGGGATGGGGGAGGCTGTAGGTTTACAGATCCTCCTAAAAGAAGCGCTTTGTTGGGTGTGAGGGAGGGGGATTAATCTTTAAGGAATGTTTCAGTAGCATCTCAGAAATGGAAAGAGATATGATTTGCATGTAATGCGTGCTACGGCAAATGCAGAAACACCAAAAGCTTTGGTTACGCTACAGAGCTTACGAGTCTGTGTGGCTCATAAACCATGCAAGCCAGCACAGCCCTTCACTGGCTTGTGAATGGGGCTCTTTTCCTCAGCTGCTACGCCTGTGTCTTTAAGTATGTCGTATTTAGTATTTTGCTTTACGTTTTATGTGTTATTACATTAATGTGAAATGTTTGTAATTAAAGCCTTTAAGGATATACTGACTGGTAAGGGCATTGTGTTTGTGTTTCTGGAGTACTGAAATACATCTTCAGTTGCTGGTTTTGTTATGTTTTCTGATTTTAGTCTAATCAAAAGGAAATAATTTGTGAAAGGAAACTTAGTTATCAACTCTTTTAGTTATCAATTCTTTTATATATTTAAACTGTATTTTGCCTTGTATCTCATCTCTTAATTCATTTTTTCCTGGTAGACTTGTTTTAAATTAAAAGTCTTATATGTGAGACTACAACATGTGGAAAAAAACCACCTATGGGTGGGTGTATCTTATTAAAAAAAAAGTGGAGGATTAGTATAAATGTGTGCCCAGAGTTAATACAGCTTTCAAATAAGATACAGCTTGTCTTGAATTGATCTGTGAAAATGAAATCTCACAGGATCTGCAACCCTAGCCCTGCTAATACTGCTTGAGATATTCTGAGTTTTAAAGTCTGTAAATCGAGAACATCTTGGTCCCTGGAAGCCTGTGCAAACCTCCTGGCTGTAGGGTTGTTTGCTTGTTTGTTTTCCTCGAGCTGTGCCTTTAGTACCAGAGCTAGGTAAGTCACACTAGCTCAGGGATTGTTCAGCAACCTGCTTTTTCCTATTTCCCTCTGGGAGTGTATTTGGCATAGTCAGTTTGAACACCCTTGTTGCTGTACTAGCAATGTTTTCTTGGAGAGTGCTCACAATTTATCTGTAGAGAGTTTAGGTAAAGCTTTATCTAAATTCTCTCCACGTTCTTTAGTAATTTGGAGATTCTCTGTGCATATTCAAATAAGGTATTCAAGTCGCTTGCAGCAATATGAAGTCGGTTCATCCAGTGGTTAATGTAACGTCAGTGGCATAAAACCATTAACTTGAGACCGAGGAGCTACACAAGTCTGTGTTGAGATTTGGCTGGTATTTTTTGACCTTTGTGAAGTACTTGTTTATTTTTATTTAAGCAATAGTTTGTAAAAAATTAACCATATCCTACTGTTACCTTCTTCATAAAACATTTGTCTCAACTGAAGGAATTTTCCCTTATGTTCAGTTTTATTTTTTCCTATGTTGGATTTTGAATGCATTCTTTATTTAATATTAAATAAATATGATTATATTCTCAGGATTTCACTGTAATATATTTCTTGACACCACCCTTAAGTATTCTCCTTCAAAAGTTTGCAACACCTGATGCTAAAGCTGGTTTAGAAAAAGGATTTCTTAACACTGAAAAGGTCAGCTATGGAATATTTTAAGTCTCTGGAGGAAAATATATTCAGTCTAAGTGTCATTATCTCTTTCTACACAGTAGCTGTGTTCTGTTATTTTTTTCTCCTTCAGAATGCTTGGTCCTTTATTAAACCTTAACAGTCTATACTAAAGAAAGTCCAGGATTCCTAACAAGGGCACACACACCATGAAGAGTGAAAGAACTGGCTTCATCACTATTTAAATAATTGGTGATGGTTGCTTGGGTGGTTGGTCTTAACCATATTTTTCCTCTATTACTGTAGGTCACAGAACTCCTAGTTATGTACCAGGTCCCTGCTGAAGAGTTCATAGCATAAGTAACTCTAACAAGTTTATTATTTATAAAAAAACCAACCCAGTTGGCTTACTGACTAATGTTGCATTTTAGATCTAACAGTAGTGAGCATGTTCACAGTATTACTGTAATGGTTCAAGAATTCAATAACCTGTGATACTGCTGTATTTTGATCTTTTTCAGTACGGTGTGCTGGGATATTCACAAATTAATATTTTTTGTTCTTTAGTATCACCCATGGCTAATGAATCAAGGCCCTGCCCGTGTGATATTGGAGACAGGTTCGACTATGGAGGCCGTGGGCAGGAAGTGCAAGTTGAGCACATCAAGGCATATACTTGCAAACCCCCTGCCAGCACAGACAAAGCTGTGATCGTGATTCATGATATATTTGGATGGCAACTCCCAAACACCAGATACATGGCTGATATGCTTGCGGCTAATGGATACATGTAAGAAATACTACTGTTTTCAAAGTGTCTTTTTAAAAGAAAGTTTATTGAACCAACTATTTCCTTTTTTTATACAAATGATACAAACACAAATAATTTCATAGGCTTCACTTAATGTGTTTCTCTAAAGAGTTTCCTGTTTGTTAAAACATTGGAGGAAGTCTAACTTAGTTGAGTAGTCCTACCGTAACTAGGCCTACTATGATAGTAGGCAAAGAAGAGAAGCGAAACAAAGAGAAATCTTCTGCATCTCTGGCCATGGCAGCGGGGTTGGAACTAGATGATCTTTAAGGTCCCTTCCAACCCAAACCACTCTATGGTTCTATTATTCTATGATCTTTCATCCTCCATAAGCCCCAAGCAACCTGCTCCCTCCCTCCCGACACAGCAACTGTGCAACTTCTCTGTCATGGTAAAAATTCCAGGGAAACTGAAAGTCATTCCATGAAGGCAAAGTGAACCAGCATGTGCCAAAGAAAGAAACAAGTTCTCAGATATGTGAAAAGCATATCGAGTATCCTCTTTCCTGTATCAGTGGGCTAGCATTCCTTCTTGCCCAAATGTGTGTCCCATGTAAGCTGTAGGGTTTTTTTTTTAATTCAGTAGGAAACTTCTATGGATTTTTGGCTGCAGTGAACAATTGGTCACGTTAATGAATGGATTTTATCAGGGCAAAATATATCTGGAAGTTATGCTGTCTTCTTATTTGGAAGTTATGCTGTCTTCTTATTTGACATAGAAAAATGAGGGTTGCTCGTGTAGTGCTTTGGTTCAGATTAAATTCTGTGTGTATTCAACAAAATTAATTCATTGTATAGTACACACAGATTTCCCTTTAATCATTTCTCAGTATTATTTCATGGGAATAAAATGTTTTAATTTTTCTTGCAGAGCCATCTGCCCAGACTTTTTTGTGGGACAAGAAGCTTGGAAACCTTCTAATGACTGGGCGTCTTTCGATGATTGGCTGAAAACTCGAGATGCCGGCAAAATAGACAAGTACAACCATTGTTCCTTGTCCCGCGAGTGGACATACGTCCTTAGTAGGAGTTTTTTTCTCAATAAAGATGCAGAATTAGATCCTAAATTATTAATAGGTCAGTTACACCCGGATGTCCACAAGCAGAAACTTCATGCTGCTCTGGGGTCAAGCTCATGGTTATTTGAGGGGTGTTTTTTTGGACAATAGTAGAACTTTGAACAAGAATAAAAGTGACCACTGTTTACTTGTGCAGAGAGCAGAACTGAGATTAATGACTCAAAAGAAAAGAACCAGCAAAGGCTTGAAGATACTGCTCTCTCCTTCCACTTCAGTTTGATTCAGTTCCCCCAGAGAGGTGCAACTTCCATGGGTTTCAACTAGGGTGCAAACATCATCACCAAACACTATTTAACTAGGAAAAATGAGTCCTGCTCCCTACCAGATCCCAGCTAGTTCAACGCATACCACTTTGTCATTCTTCTAGCTGAATTTTTCCCGTTTTCTTCTGACATGTAGCTTAATTGCGTAATGTTAGTGCTGTTTTTGAAGCAATGATTGCAAATTCACTTCCACGGTTTTGTAAAATATTTGTTTCCCCCATGACAGTCAGTTTACTTATAGTCACATCTGTGATAACGAGATGCTCTGGACTGGCCGTGCGTCTCAGATTTTTATTTACGGTAGCCTATAACTATTGCCACTCGTGAAATTGATTGGATTGCTGTTTATAAAATCTCCTTAAGTTCTAGTAACAGTGATCTGGGAAGGGTGACCTTATACATTTTCTCCTTTTTCTTCTCCTGTGGAATTTCTCTTATATTTTAGACATGAATAATAGTAAACTAGTGTTGTGGGTTGACCCCAGCCAGCAGCCAGGCACCCACACATCTGCTTGCTCATGCCCTCCGAGAGGGACAGGGGAGAGAATAGGAGGAACAGAAGCAAGAAAACGTGGGTTGAGACAGACAGTTTAGTAAGTGAAGGAAAGAGCAGAGGCAGGAGTGATGCAGAGGGAATCACTCGCCACCCCACCAGCAGAGCGATGCCCGGCCAGCCTCCGAGCAGCAGCCACCTTGGAGGTCGGGGGTACAGCGCTAGAGCCTTAATTCACTTTCATTTACATGTCTCAGAGAAGTTGATGTCGTCCTGAAGTATCTAAGGGAGCAGTGTGGTGCAAAGAAGATTGGTGTCATTGGGTTTTGCTGGGGTGGAGCAGCAGTACAACATCTGATGCTGAAAAATCCTCATTTGAAGACGGGGGTGTCCCTCTATGGTAAGTCTCAAATGCCTGTTGTGAGCAGACGTGACAGGAGCAGGAACTTATTCTGTCGGGATATTCCTCTAGCAAAGTTCAGCGTGACGTCTTTACGGAAGAAGAAGGTGGTTTTACTATGCAAACTCTTCAAGCCCTTTGCTTTTGCGCACTCACGATCTTGCACTGGGAGAATCCTAGCCAGCAAGGTGTATGTATTCAAGCGGCATGGCCAGGAGTGCTGCTGTGCAACACAGTGTTCGAGGGACACCGAACGCCGAGGTACTGCTGTGGCTCAGGCTCCTCTTGGCTGGCAATGGCAAAATGGCTTCTGGGTAGATCTTTTATATCTTCTAGGAGCAGCAGTTACTATAAGGTGGATCTTGGCCTCAGTATCTTGCTTACCTCAGTCTGCGTAAACCTCAGGACAGGTCTCTGCCCACTGGCTGGTTTTCGTTGTTCGGAAACGCGTTTGAAACATACGTCTGTACTCTGTTTCCCTGTTGGGCTGGCAGGAAGGGAAGGGGCAGGAGTGATACACTACAGCCTCTTTGCTGTACTTCTGTCAGAGTGGGTCTTCTGCCAATGAGTTATCTGGGCCGGGGTCTGCACAGGCCGCAGACCTTCATGTTGTGACATGAACAACTTACTCCCCATTGTTACGTCTAGCAGTGGCCCCTAGCTACTAATATGAACCATTTTTTAGCTCTCTTCTAACCCTTGCACTCTTACTCTTCCATTCTTAATACACTTATGCCATCTTTAATATGTCTGTTGTAAACCTCTGTACTTGGGTACAACCCAGAGCAAGCTATACTCATTTGAAGGGAAAGGAAGTTGAAGGTATTTTCTCAGAAAGTTTATAGGGACTACTTTGCTGCACTGGTTTGCTTGTCAGTTGAGTCACTTCATCAATGCTACTTACTAATTTTTTACTTTTCTGTTGTACTTATTTCGCTAATGAAGGGAGTGGCCAGGGTGATTGCTGGTTAGATTTTTTTACTGTTACTTAAATTCAAATATATATTGAATAGTCAAAGTAACAATATCAATGTGATATGAATTAGTATAAACATATGTACACTGAAATACTAGCCACGTGTCTGGAAGGATGAATATTTACAACTGTCTTAACTGTAATGCCAGGAAGAGGCGAGCAGCTCTGAAGTGTCGGTCTTTCACAGGACCCTGTCTCTGACAGTGGTCAGAAGCAGATGTCCAAAGAAATCCTTGAGAATGGAGCAAATGTATTAATGATCCTTCCCTGACTTTTTCTAACAGAGCTGGTCTTTCTGTCTTTAATGACATGCTCAAATCACAGGAAGTTCTCACAACAAAAGGGACTTTTAATCAAAGTCTAATGCCATTACAAGCTGTTCAGCAATAACTGATCATAATGTCTTTTATTGTGACTGTATAGCTGTAGCAGTGACTTAACCACTTTAACTACCATGACTCATTTTACATGCCTCTCCTTATTCCCTAGGAGTGATCAAGTTCTTTCAGGACAGATCCAGTTTGCTTCACCCCACCTTTTTCATTTTTGCCGAAAAGGATGATTACATCCCACTGGAGCAGGTGAATTTCTTATAAGACATACTTGCATTTTTGTGCTTTTGCGTGCCTGTTTTGTAATTTGCTATTTAATTAAGATAAACTAGAAAATTTGCACTTTACTTCCTCTCTCACTAACTCTTACAGTTGTTCTACACAAATTTATCTTGTTTATCCCCAAACCAGAATGTTTTACAATGATGCTAAAAAAAATGTTTTCTGTTTCTGTTGCAAAATGTGGATGTTTTGTATATGGTAGTTCCTAGGAGGAAGGGGACAAGAATCCATAGTGGCAGTCACAGGAAGATTCCTGTCAAGTTGATGTTAGGAGACCCTCTTTAATCTGATGGTGCATAAAATCAGCAGAAAGTCCTCACCTGTACCAGTGGAATCACTAGTTGCAGGAGAACGAAAAAATCCTGTCACTGTCCTTTTCCTTCCTCCACTGCCCCGCAGAGCTTCTCCTTCCTGGTGTCCTGTCAACAGCCTTCCTGGGGAGCCTGGGTAGAGGTTGACTGGAGAAAGATTAGCTGCCGAAGGGATCAAAAAGGAAGGCACGAATTCATGGTGTGCTGTTGGCTTTAATTTTCATGCCAAAAATGCCAGTAGCTTTGAACTGCTGATTTTGTATCTGTGCCTCTCAATTCCAAATTAATTCAAAATCTTGCTCCCCCCTTTTTTTTTTTTGGTGAGGTCTATCAGCAGTAACTTGCAGAGTGATCGCTACGTGCTAACCTCATGACACTGGGCAAGACATGTTTTTACCTTTACAGGTATTAGTACAGTAACCCATACATTTTTTGCAATTTCACACAGTCACGTGCTCTTATTTTACGGGAGAAAAAAAGCCTACTTCAATAAATACAGTATAGTAACAGAATGTGTTTGGGTATAAAATCAGTAGAAGAAAAAATGATGGCAAGGGCACACTGTGTCTGTCTCCTAGAAAAGTGGAAAAGCAAGACAATTTGAGGACTGTAAATACATAACACGTTAACTCTGTACTCAGCTGACGTGGAACATTCTGCGTTACAGGTCACACTACTGGAGCAGAAGCTAAAACAAAACTGTAAAGTTGACTATGAAGTTAAAATTTACCCTGGACAGACGCATGGGTTTGTACATCGCAAAAGAGAAGATATCAATCCTCAAGATAAGCCTTATATTGAGGAAGGAAGAAAGGACATGATCAACTGGCTGAATAAATATCTTTAGCATAAATAAATGCGCATAAAATATATCAATTTTTGTAGAAAGTCAGAAAATAATAAAGACTATATTGATTAAAATGTTCTCAAAACCATCCAAATATTTTGTAAAACTCTTGCACTTATTTTCTAAATAGATGCTTAGAAATGGCTTTTCAAATGCTGAAAGCCATAAATGTAAAAAATATTTTTAAATTTTGTCTTGTGTATCTTAAAATTATTAGAATCTCACATGGGATGTTTTCTAGAATCTGAAAGTTTCACTTTTTTATACTAATGTCAATATGACAAAAAAGCCACTGAAACTCTGCCCATGCTTGAGCGTTGCGCTCATAAAAGCTGTATTTACAGTTGCTGAGCTCTGAGATTTTCAGCTTTGAGGTAAATACATTTCTGGTATGGAAGGCTGAGATGTTTTCGTGAAAACAGAATATTCCATTCAGAATTCCTAAAAACATCGCCTGAGATAATGTAGAAAGATAAAAGAGCAGTCTCTTTGACTAAGCACCAGTGTCCTCCACTCCTTTCTCCCTGGCAGCACCTTCATCAGGAGCCCCAGCACCGGCTGAGCGCTGATGCTGCTCCTTCCCTGTTTTATCAGGAAAGTGCATCACATCGTTTCACAGTCAGGTCGATGCAAATCCTCTGCCATTTCTCATGGTCTCAAGGAGCTGCGCTGCCCCTCGCCTCTCATTCAGAGTTGAATCTAAATCAACCTGGATGACAACATTACTTCCTCACCTCCAAAAATCATAGAATCATGGAATTGTAGAATGGTTTGGATTGGAAGAGACCTCAAAGCCCATCTAGTTCCAACCCCCCTGCCATGGGCAGGGACACCCTCCACTAGACCAGGTTGCTCACAGCCTCATCCAGCCTGGCCTGGAACCCTTCCAGGGATGGGGCACCCACAGCTTCTCTGGGCAACCTGTTCCAGTGCCTCACCACCCTCTCCATGAAGAATTTCTTCCTGATACCCAATCTAAATCTCCCCGCTTTCAATTTAAAGCTGTTACCCCTTGTCCTGTCAATCCTTCCAGTGTTGCCAGGTTTCTCTCTACTGTGATTTAACTGGGTATCAGGGTCAGTGAGGCGCGGCGCATCCCCAGTGCCGAGGGGAACACCACTGTATTTCGGCTCCTTCGTTCCCTCTCTGTGTAGTTCCCAGTAATCACGTGGTGACGTGTTGCCCGCATCTGTGGTGCTGAGGGAATAAGTGTGGCTACAATATTGTGCAGAGCACAGCCCAGTTTCCCCTCAGTGAAATACGTGTGAGCCCAGGGAGCCCTCAGCTTTCCCACAACGCTGCCCTTCACCGCGCGTCCCCTCCATCGCTTCCATTGGCCCACAGTATTCCTCTTCTCGCAGCTCCTTCTGCCAGACCTGCCTAGCAGCTCCCCCATGCAGTCACCTTCCCTCTGGCTCAGCCCCCGCCGGGAGCACACCCCCTGAGGGGTCTGTGATGGAGCTGCAGCCACACGTGTGTCTTTGAACCCCACGTGCCTCTGTTTGGGAGTCTCCCACCGCCTGGGTCCCACCTCAGGTCCCACACCCCCTGCAGTTCTTCAGCCGTCCCTCCGTCTCCAAACCGCTCTCCACGTCACTCCTTCCCCTTCCTCCTGCAGTATGCCATGTATCTCCTGTGGGAAAACTGTTCTCCCAGCACCAAAATGAGTTGATATTAGACCCTCCTGTCCTTCAAAGAGACTCCATGCAGACCCCTGAGGTGAAAGTGCTTCCCTTGCTCCTTACGCCCTCGGTCGGCCGCTCTCTGGTTTGCCCACTGCACGCCGTGCTCCCGGCTCCTTGCTGTTTGGTGCCAGGAGGGGTGAGCCAGTTCTTAGAGGGTCTAGCCAGCACAGGGAAAGCCTCTTCGGATCTGCAGGGTGGTGTTGCTGCTGCTACACCCCCTCGGAGGACTGGCAGTCACGAGTCACACTGGTAAAAACAGTCCGTCCCCATCGGAGGTGAGATGTTCCATGACGCCCTCCCTGATCCTGCGCTTGGGCTGGATCCGTGCAGCTTCCTGGTGACGTACAGATGGAGAGAAGGGCCGGACAGTGACTTCCGACCTTCCTGTCGGTCCTGACATGGTTCTGGACTCGGCACACAGCGGAAAAACGGTTTCACGCGGGGACATTGCGGACGCAACCTCTGGTGCGTGGGCCTGAGCGGCTCCGGGGTAACGGCGGGATAACAGCGCCGCAAACCTTCCCGAAGAAAGCCACGCGGGTATGCAGCTCAGACAGATAGTTCGTAAAGTGTGAACTCAATTCCCAGCTATGGATTCACGCCCATCTATCAGGGTTGCTATGAGAACAGACGGAGGCGATGAAATTGAACTCCCCGCAACGATTGTCTTTACGTAAAAGACTCTGGGTTTCTCGGAAGGTAATATCTTGGCTGGCAAACTGCTACAGCCTGGGTTTTTGTGTGAATGAACAGATGTCTCAGGGAATTGGGCTAAGCTTTGCCAAATTTCTCCTGAGACAGGGGAAGACTGTGGAACTGAAACGTATTTTCTCAAAATTCATTGTCCTTGGAGGATTCAGAGTGGCTTGCTGTAGGACAGGTATTGCGTTTCATTGCGTATTTGTCTTCTTCAGGGAAGGCCACAGGGAGGGAGCTCAATGATCCTTGTGTGGGATTAGCGAGGCTGCGGGGCTAGAGGGCTGAGCAGAAGCTGAGCTTGATGGAACTCAGGGAAGCGGTGGAAGATGTGGCAGAGGTGTCTACACCCGTCGGTTCAGCTCCAGCCCAACAGAGGGCCTTGTGGTAACTCATTTTGGCCACATCCACAGGCATACTAGGCGGGTTATTTAGGACTGCACTTGCCTACCTAACGTAGGTTTTAATCACTCTGGATTTCATTCCTTTAGCTAATGACATTTCAGTGTGTTTCACCACAGGCAGCGAGTGGTAGCTTTGCCTCTGGAAAGGTGTAGCGAGGGGACCATTCTTCAGGGAAGCAGTTCTGTCAGAGGGACACAAAAAAATTTAGCATGATTTAATTTAAGATCAGAAAAAATAAAGGTAGACCCACCAAGAGTAGCGCGTTGCAGAGCTTCCATGGGAGGAGTGACGGGAGTTTGGTGCCTGCCTCCTCTTTACGCCTTCAGAAACCTCCCTCAGCACATTTTACTTATCTGCCTGTTTCTTATCTTTGGCGCTGAAGTATATCAAAGTCCAGTGAATAACCGAGTGCTGAATTTTGGAAAGCGGGGAGTGGAATGGGCTAACAAAGCTCCAAAACAAAGTCCCCCTTTCAGACCGTGGAGCAGATGGCGGCACCTGTGACATGACATTTATTTCCCGCCCCATCACTGCTATATTAAGAGCTGGTGAGGAAATTTTGCATCTGGGCTGGTACTTTGCCATGAACTTCAGCAAAGCTATGATAATGTTATTTGTTAAGGGGATTGGAAGTTATTCCAACTGCACTATTAAACTGGGGTTTTTAGATTTTCTTCCAAGTGTTGAGCTTACAGATTGTTGGGGATTCCTTTAAGGTTCTGTATTTTTCCCAGAATCCTTAGAAAATTAAGAAAATAGCCAAAACACCTCAGATGGGTGACTAAGCACAAGTGAAAACCCTGCATCCATCAGGAAAGGCAAAACATTATTGCTTCCTCTGACTCCCTTGGAAAAAAAGCTGAAGGTAATTTTTAGGGACTGGTGTTTGCAAGGGGAAAAGAGATGCAGGGGAAAGGGGTAGTTTCATGTTGGTTTATATACTTGTAAACACTGTACTCTGTGCTGCTCTGTGATGTCGCTTTAGAGAACAGCGGGCTGTGAAAACTCTCCCTGTCAGCAGGATTGCCCTGCAGCAGCTAGCAGCTCAGGGTAGGCTAGTCAGGAGCGCAGGGTGAGCTGGTCCTGTCAGATGGTCGGACTAGACGGAGCGCTTGCCGTTGTCCCTGGATTTCGCTGTTTGGCTCACCTAGTTGGTTTAACTCTGACTTCGCTCGGATTTTTATCTTTCCATGAAACACGGAGATAACCTGAGTTAAAATTAAAGGGGCAGGCTCACTCGTGTCTGTTCTCCACTACAGGGTAAATCAACTTCTGACTCCACGAAGCAAGGTAAAGTAGAGCTCACTGCCGGCTCAGGTGTATTCCTGATGTGTACAGGATGTATGTCACAGCTGTGTTTTCAGATGTGTTAACCAGAGAAACGTTCTCTCTTTATAGTGGAATATAATAAATAGTGGTAGAAAAACCAGTATAAATGAAACTCTGGAACCCTCTGAGCTAATGCAACGGGAAGATCACATCATTAAAATCACGCAAAGCCAGAAAAACAAAAGTAAGAAGGTCCTGCAGCATTGTCATTTCTGGCTGCCCGTTTCCAGCCCACGCTTTGCCAGTGTCACTTTCCCATGTAACGCCAAGGCAGAGAGCGACACTGTTGTGTTTGGCTTCGTCAAGGCTGTTGCAAGCAGCCGTGAGCTTGAGCCAGGCTAAAGCTGCGCAGCCTCGTCAGCGAGATGCTTTGCTTAAACCATCTTATGTCAGACTGAAACCATTATTCATAGCCAATGGGCTTCCAAGTGGGACTGGGCTTGTACTAGAGTGGCTGGCAACATGGCTAGAGTGCACATAATCCCGTCTTTTTTTTTCCTCTGCAAAATACTGCTGAGGCCCAGCCCTAATTATCCATCTGTGTAACAACTCACTCCTGCACTTTCCTCTCTTTTTGCGGACTGATCGTCTGCAAGCAGCGCCCTGTGGCAGGGGGTGACAGGCAGAGCAGCAGAGACCGCAGGGTAGGGAGAGACGGCACAGCTTTAGGGTCTTTCCTGTAGGGTAGGGAAGAAAGAGGCAGAAGTGGTGAAACTGGAACAGGCAAAGAGTGAAGTTACCAGGTGGGAGGGAGAGGGAGCACAGGGTTGGCTGTGAAAGGGGAAGGTGTGAGAGACGGGCATTGAAGAGGGCAGAGTGTGGTGCTGGTTGCTGAAAATAAGAGTTGTGGAAAAATTAGCAGATTCAAGGACCTCAGAGAGAAGGAAAAGAAACAGTGAACAAGAGGAAAAGGGACTCGGCTGATCCTTGAAGGCCGCCCTCACTACTCCACGTACATCTCACCTGTGCAGATTGTTGTTGCTTGCCAAGGATCTGTTGAATAAGTCTTGTCTGTCTGTGAGGACAGAGGGGTGAAAAAACAAATTGGCAAGTGAAAGATGTAGGAGGCAGGTGCTAAGGCAGGACAGGCAGAAGTGGGGCGTCCCAGTGGGAAAAGACACTGGCAGTGATGATGCTTCCTGAAAGTCACGGATATCCCATGCTTTGCCTCCACCTCCCTGACTTAATGAGCCAAGAATCAGCTCTGGATGAACACTAGATAACGTTCAGCCTGGAGAAGAGAAGGCTCTGGGGAGACCTTATAGCACCTTCCAGTACTGGAAGGGGCTGACAAGGAAGCTGCAGGGGGGGACTTTTTACGAGGGTCTGTAGTGATAAGACAAGGAGCAATGGCTTTAAACTGAAAGTGGGGAGATTTAGATTAGATATCAGGAAGAAATTCTTCATGGAGAGGGTGGTGAGGCACTGGCACAGGTTGCCCAGAGAAGCTGTGGATGCCCCATCCCTGGGAGTGTTCCAGGCCAGGCTGGATGAGGCTTTGAGCAACCTGGTCTAGTGGAGGGTGTCCCTGCCCATGGCAGGGGGGTTGGAACTAGATGGTCTTTAAGGTCCCTTCCAACCCAAACCAGTCTGTGATTCTGTGATCAGCAGAGGTACGTGGGTTGGAGAGGAGCAACAAGTGAGTGGCACTGAGTGGAGGTGGAGCCCCTCTGTGGAGAGAGCTAAGGGGAGATCTGCTCCAAAGGAGAGGCAGTGGGTCAGCGCTGGAGAGGCAAGGCAGGGGACACTGCTATTTCCAAGTGCCCCAGAGATTTGAGGAGATAAACACTCCTATCTGTCACTAAGCTTTTCTCCACCACACTGCGAGCAACGCCACTGTACGAGACAGGTGGCCTCGTGTTGCTTCATGGCCGTTGCTGGGTGATTTGCAGATCTTATGCCAAAGTGCAAAGTTACATTCCCAGAAGTTGCTGAACCCAGGATAATAGCAGGAAGTAGACAGGGGAGCTGGGGAGATGACAGAAGTTAATTAATCCTCAGTAAGACAAAAGCAACTTGGGGAAAAATGGGCATCTGGGATTTTTCTGGGATCTTCCTCATGCCCTTCCCTTGGTCAGCCCTAATTTCACTGCTTCCCCAAATGTACTTGTTCTGCTGGGCTGAGGTCAAGTGGTACAAAGTGGGCCGAAGGGAAGTTGTCAGGATGTTTTGGCAGAAAGACAGGGAGCTGGAAAACTATTCAGAAGAGAAGGAAATATAAAAGGAATGAATGAAGTAGAACAAGTTTTAAACATTAGTTCCTTCTTCTCTCCCTCCTACCCCCCAGAAAATTGGGGAATGATGGGTCTGAAGGATGGAAATGAGCTGGAAGAGAAAGGAAAAGAAAGATGTCCGCACTGTTTCATTCTATACCAGTAGGAGGGAGGTGGGGAGGGCTCAGCAAAGATCCCTGAAGGCAGATGGGGTGGAGAGGGGACCATCCCAAGTCTTGTCATTTTCAAGCTGGCTCAAATTGCTGGTGTTTGCTATTCCCATGATATCTTTGATAGCATCTGTCTAATGTACTAATGACGAGATGCTCCATTCACCACTCAAGGAAGGGATTAGGGCTCAAATTGCCATTCCAGCTTGTCATTCACCAAGGAATTAAAATCTTCTTTGAATGTGGAATTCACTGACCCCGCGGGAGAGCCTAAAACTAGGGAAATGATGCTTTTAGCATGAGATCACTGAAAGAAAATAATGCATTAGCTGGAGAGTTTTCAGCTTTCCAAGCTGTGGCTGAGAGACACTGGGCAAAATTACACAGAGGCACCTAGTTCATGCTCCAGCCAGCTTGCCACAAATACCCTAGCCACGTCCTTCTCTGAAGGAACAGTTGAATATAGTGCAGGGGCCCCAAGAGATGGATAGTTTTTAAAGAGTTTATATGGCCGTATGGAAGAGGCTTTGATCTGTGTTTTTCCTAATGAAGGAAAATATTTACTTAGCGTCCTGGTTTTATCACCGACAGCTGGCCGCGTTCACCACTCTGGGTCAGTGGCTGTGGAGAACAGCACTTGGAATTTTGTCTGAGCAAAAGACTGATGCTGATAGTGATGACTTAAGTGCACTTATACAGCTGTTCCCACGTGGGAAGACCAGCTTTGTGCAGTGCAAGCCAGTGCTAGCTCGGCTGAGCAGTGAGGATTTTAAGCAGAATTGAGCCGGTACTGAACTAAACGTGCACAACAGTGAAGAGCAGCAGGAAACTCGATGTTTGGGCAATGATATGCAGTCATTTTGGGTTCTCAGGTGTCCTCCAGAAATTACTGGCTTTTGTGGTTTTGGAATGACTGTGGACAAAACCCCAACCATTAAAAAAAAAAAAAAATCTTTAGAAGCGTCCAGGAAATGAAACCCTTTAAAAAATTAATTTTGGGTTCCAGTTCTTCCTATTTTGTTTTGGTTGTGGGGTTTTCTTTTGGTGGGTTTTCAGGTTACAGGTTTTTTGGGGGGTGGGGTGTTAATCCCAGGTCTAGTGTTTGTTCATACTATATGTAATTTTGTTAGATTAATTCTGATCATACCTCATTTGGAATAAAAATGAAATTTGAGCTAAAACGTGCTGAAAAATGAAGCAATTCTGTTGTAGCTGGTGAAGTTACTATGGATTTATGGCGGCACAAAAGAACAAGATGTGACTCAAGGCCAAAACCTCTTTTTGTCTTTCTTGTTTTGCATGGGTTGGATAATACAGTTTGGGTTTGCAGTTTTCTTGGTGCGTCCACTCCTACTGACCAAGCCTTCCTGAGAGTTTTCCAAACCTGTTCAGTACATCCTTTCACAGCCCTCTGTTTGCACTGCCGTATGTCAGAAATATATGTGTGTTACTGCTTCACATGACATCGCTGGTGTTCACACCTGTAACTGTGAGCACAGTTTTGGAGTCCAGCTAGGAGCAACCAGAGCTGAATCTGAGCAGTGCTGAGCACTGTTTGCTGTCCTGACCTTCGGTGTGCACCATGACTTTGATGCTTAGGCTTGGGCTGTCCACCTCGAGGAACCAAAACTACAGACTTATTTGAAAAGATAATCTTAATAGATGAGCTTCCTGGTTAGGAAAAAACACTGCAGAAGAACTTCCCATTGCACTGTAACATGAACATGACAACCTGAACGTTTCAGGACACGATAGCATGGACATGTTTACCCTGGGCTTATCCTTCCTGCCTGGTTTTGTGATTTGAAACTGAGGATGAAAAGCCTCTCCACAAAGTGTGGGAATGTTTTACCATGTATATGAGGTTGTTGAGAACTGGTGGAGCCACGAGATATGACATGCTATAAAGTTGAGGTAGATAAGGGCTCACCTGGAGGACCAGTTCCTTTAATCTCTGGAACAATCCATTCTAACATCTCAGCACCAGCAGCTCTCTCTGACTTTCTGATGAAGGGATCTTTGAACCTCCCATGAGCGAAACCTCAGTTTTCACGTGGTCACAAAGGCTGATGACATCTCCTCTCTGTAAGTCTTAAACTGCATCTGAACTCCCCTAGGGATGGAGCACAGCTGGGCATCTTATAGCTTGTGTCATGCCTGCAGGTCGTCCCTCAGAGGGCAGTTCCCTGGATAGGCTACGCAGGCTGAAAAATCTCCAGGGACCACAGCAATAGACAGCTCCGACAACTCCTACAGGGCAGGATAGCATGAAACTTGTAAACCCAAGCTAGCAGAGATCAGGGGCCACCCAAAGACAACCAAGACTGTTCTGTCCCCTTTTTTTGTGGAGATAAAATAATTGTGGTAGCAGGGATGTTGAACTAATGCCTACCCACTCATGCATGTCCATCCAATAATGTATCATCATGTTAAGAAAATTTTTCTGCCTTGTTTTGACTCTGCCTGCATGTTTGCATGTTTCTCCCCTATTCACTTTTGGCTGAGGTCATCAGCCGTTCATGTATCTAGGTATTTATTTAGCGTCATCTCACACAAGAGACTGGGCTTTGTACCACAGTGACAAGGGAAGCTGAAGCTCAGACCCAGCGAGGTGCCCAGTTCAGAAAAATGGAGGCTTGAAGGGCTTCAATGTAACAGATCACTTCTGTGGAACTGAATTCAAATCAGCTAAATGAATGTATACAATTAATGCACTTTTCCTTAGTTTAATATCACCCCCTAGCGTCACTTGTGTCTGGTTTCCACGTATTGTATTGTTCCAGGCTAGTCTTGATTTCTTGCCTCTGCTCCTCAACAGTATCACCTTGCAGATGCAGCAACAGCCACGCCGGTGGCCACGCTTCTGGGAAGGAGATGAGAGAATTCAGATTTTGAGAGGTGGCTTTGCCAAGACATCAGACTTCAGATGTTTTTCCCAGAGACTTTAGGAAGCTTTAAAGTTCCTTTTTCTTCTACGTCTGTCTGGGAGAGAAGCCTTGGAATACAGCTGCTTCTTCCACCTTCCAGCAGAGGGGTGCTTTGACTGTTGGGGAGATTTCCACTCCTGATGCCATACCTGCCGTAGATTGGTCAGAGGAGACCGCTTGGTTTCAAGTAAGACCAAACAGATACCTTGAATGTTAATAAGCCACTAGGACTGCATGACATTTGCCTGAAAGTCCTGAAGGAATTGAAATGTGGAACTGCAAACTGCTGGCCAAACTGTACAACCTGCCATTAACAACTCTGTGCCAGAGCACCAGTGGATGGCCAGTGAACACACACACACACACACTCCCCACCCTACCCCCCCCATAAAAAATGACTAGTGAGTCTGACTTCCGTCAGTAGTAGGACAGTTGTCTCTGTGATACGAGTGAAGAGTATGTCAATAGCAGTCTGGTGAGAAAGAGTTGGTGTGGCTTCTGTAAAGGGGAATCCTGCATCATTGCCATGCTGGGTTCTGTGAGGGTCTCAATAAACACAGGGGAGGGGATCCAGGAGACATAATACATGTGGACTTCCAAAAAGCCATCGACAGTTTCCTCACCAGAACTTACCAAAGGAAGTAAGTTGCTATAGGGTTGGAGGAATGGTACTTTTATGGAATGAAAGGTGAGTAAAGAATAAAAGGCAAAGATTAGGGTGCACCGGACACTTTTCAGGATGGAGAAGAATAAGCAGTGAGGATGGAATGGGATGGAATGGGATGGAATGGAATGGGATGGAATAGAATAGAATAGAATAGAATAGAATAGAATAGAATAGAATAGAATAGAATAGAATAGAATAGAATAGAATATTTCAGTTGGAATCATCTGGTCCAACTGCCTGACCACTTCAGGGCTGACCAAAAGTTAAAGCTGGTTAAGGGCATTGTCCAAATACCTCTTAACAAGCTGACAGGTTTGTTAAATACTGTTTGTTTAATGCTGACAGGTTTGGTGCAGCAACCTCCTCTTTAGGAAGCCCCTCACAGTGTTTGACCACCCCCTCAGTAAAGAAGCGTATGTTAAGGTCCAGTCTGAACATCCCCTGGCTCAGCTTCGAACCATTCCCATGCATTCTATCCAGGGAGAAGACATCAGCCCCTCCCCCTCTACTTCCCCTCCTCAGGAAGCTGTGGAGAGCAATGAGGTTTCCCTCAAAGGATAGCCCAAGAATTGCTCCTGGGACTAGTCTTATTCAACATCTTCATGGATGACCTGGAAAAGAGACTGAATCATGAAATCTTCAAGTTTGAGGATGATACTGACTTTTCTCAGGTGGTCAAACACTGACCTGATGGCAAGGAACTTCAGAAGGATCCCAGAAAACTAGGTGCTTGGGCAGAAAAATTTCAGACGAGCTTCAGCATAGATACATCTAAGGTAATACATTGCAGGAAAATAATCTATCAAATTCCTGCATGATGCTGAACTCAGAGCTCAGATCTGCAGTTGCAGATCAGGAAGGAGATCGTGGGCTTGTAATTTATTACCCTATAAATATGCTTATGCAGCATCAGCTAAAATAAATGTTGGGCATCATTGGCAAGAGTTAGAGTTAGAGAGAGAGTGGCATCACAGCACTATATAAAACCTCCATGCATCCTGTTCTTGAGCACAGGGGGCAGATCTGGTCCTGTATTTCAAGAAAGACATGATGGAGTTAGAGAAGGCACAAGGAAGGCCAGCTACAGCAATCAAAAGGATGGAATGGCTGCTTTATGAGGAGCTGTGGAAAAGGCTACAGCTTTTCTATTTGGAGACAGGAAGGCTGAGAGGTTATGAGTGCAGTTTATAGAATCTTGAAGGTGGTTGGATTAGGTGAATGCAGATCTGTCTTTCACCAGATTCTGCAACATGAAGCTGAGAGCTTCCCTCAGTTACCAAAGAATTGTTTTCTAAAAGGCTGGCTCCCTGCCCACTCCTCTGAAAACATCCCACCGACGGAGGACTTGCAGGTGGCCCTTTAAGAGAAAGGACAAATAATCCAGGATGCTACTGGGCTGGCATCCACTTCTTCTCTGGAAACCCTCCATCCAGTGAGGTCTCTGTTCCACCTACAAGGCAAACTTCCGTCCCATCTTACCTCCTTGACCCTTCTGCAAGCTGTCAGCCTGGCAGGGAGAGACTGCAAAGATCTGACCAGCTGACTAGCTAGCCCAGGACAGAGAATCACTTGCCAGCTATTTAAATAGCAGGAACGGGGCTGTTTTGAGAGAAGTGTTGCAGAGTGGGGCCATGGAGCTTATTGCCATGCTAGCTTTGCCCAAGGGGTGCTGCAGCATACTCGTGCCACCACAGCATTTCATTAGTAGAATGAATAAAACAGCTGAACCAGCTCAGAATAAAAGATCATTTAATGCCATATTCTGGCTGTGAGACCATCCAGTGGCAAATTCCTTGTGGAAGACATAAGAGCAAGGAAGTATGTAGTAAATCCCCCAAATATTCTCCTATCCTCCAGCAGTCTGAGACAGATGTGGAATCTTTGTATTTAATCGTGCTTTTCCTCTGCAGCATCTCCATCCAGTTATTTTATGAAACCACATAAACGTTTATTCCCCACGCTCTCCCGAGGCAAGGTGTCCACGGCTGGAGGCGTGCTGTGTGAGAAAGCCTTGTGCTTGTTTGGGACCTGCCTCTAGTTCTTGTATCTTTTCTTTTGAAGAGACAGTGAGCAGCAATTTATTTTAATCTTATTTATATCTCTCAAGGTTTTATTATACCTGTTTATTATAGCTATTACATCTTCTCTCCCCGTCATCTTTTCTTTAGAGAAGAAGGCAGCGTTGCAGGCAGCCAGGAGCTCAGGTCACTGGGTGTCTTTCAGAGAAAATTGGACAAAACTTTTTTTCCTGGAATTACCTTGTTTGGAGCAGCCCTGGCGTTTGCTCCAGGAAGCACAGGCTGAGAGGGGCCTCCCACACCCTGACGGCCTCAGTCAGCGCCAGAGCCCAGCTGACCTGCGTGCCCTAAACGTGCACCCACGAGCGCTCCCAGCCACCCAGACTTGTCAGAAAGCAGGCACTCGCTGCTGATACTCCATGGGGGGCATCTCCCTCCCTCCCAGTGTCATGGATGGCCCCAGGAGAAGCCAGTGCACAGCGAGACACTGACACTGGGGCCAATGTCCCAGCCACAGTGGTCCCTACGGGGCAGTGGGTGGCAGAGGTTTTGCAGAGTGCTGGCCTGCTGCCCTGTGCAGGCAAAGCTGTGGAAGCGGGGTGAGGTGACACAGTGGGGATCAGCCTTTCCTAGAGAGCAGGACCATCCTTTGCCTTACATTTATTGCTAAAGGCAGACATGAAGCTGTTGAGCAATAGAGAGGCAGGCGAGTGTCATCATTTTGCCTTGCTCCAAGGGTGCTGAGGCCTTGATGGTGCTGATCAGCCTCTCCTCTGGGCCTCCATCTGCATCCTTCCCTATGGAACCAAGAGCCCCATTTCAGCTCAGCCGTGGGTTTTTGTCCCTGCCTTAGCTGCATCATGGCTGGTCTCCACCTCCTTCATGGCGGTGTCTGGCCATGGACGCTGTTTGTCCTGGCACATGGACTGATGTCCTGGCTTGACCTCAGACTGGCCTGGCAAGCTCTGGACTATGTCTGGGACTGATCCTGGCCTGCAAATCAACATCTCAGCTGGACCTTGGACCTGCTTCATCACCACAAGTTTGCCTGATGATCTGGACTCCCAGCTGAATCTGTGTCCATTCTGGCGCTGCCAGACTTGTTATCTCCCTTGTCTCCTGGCTCCCTGTCACTTAGGAACAGCTGGCTTCTCTCTCTGCCCTGACAAAAGGAAGCTTTCTCAGCAAAATGTGCCATCTCTCACCCACCACCCAAGCCCCACTCTTCCACCTCAAGTCCAGCCTTTTCTCCTGCAAAGCCCCACCGCAACCCTTCCCTCCCCAGGATCTGTCTCCAAGCCATCCAGCGCCCCAGCCACCTGAGTCTGCTGTGATGGCACCATCTCACCAGGCCAGGTGGCTGCTACAAGCTGAGCTGCCACCCGGGCAGTCCCAGGCTGTACCTGTGGGGACAAGTAAGTCATTTGGCTTCAGGGAGAAGGTTGACGAGCATCCTGGATTGCCATCCAATACTGGGTATTGTTTTAAGCTCTGGAGGACAGGCTGGGAAAGATCACAACTGGAAAGGTTAAAAATACAGCTACCGTGAGTCCCCGTCCCCATGCTGGAGTAGAAGGGCACTGCCCCAGCATTGCTCCGAGACACTGGGATCAGTGCTTATGGATCCCAGGGGAGTAGCACTGCCTCTTGTAATCACCCCGCACCCAACAGCAATGTGAAGGGAGTGGGTTGAAACGGGACTGGGTAGGGTGATTTGAAGCAGATATGGTGGCCAGTGGGTGACCAGAGGTTTTGGGTGTGAGGGGCTCTGCCGAAGCTGGGGAGCATGGTTGGGAAGCACCTCTGGGGAGCAGGGCCTGGGCTCAGCGTGAGTACGTTGTGTTAGCTGGCAGGCGAGGTGGGACATGGTGCGGCGCTGTCAGGAAGGCGGCCAGCAGATTCCTCAGCGATGGGGTAGCGCCGAATGACCTCAGAGCACAAATGGTCTGCGCAGCTGGTGGACTCCTCTGAGCACCCTGCCTGTGCCGAGGAGAGCTCAGGGTCCCAGCTCCCTGTGCAGGAGATAGCCCCAACCGTGTAGCACCCTGCAGATTGGCTTGCTTGCCTGCCTGCTGAGGCTGGAGGGGAGGAAAGTGTTGGCAGCTCACAGATTTATAAACAGAAGAAGAAGAAGTAGGAAGGCAATGGGGAAAGTCAAAGAGCTATCCCCACCCCAACATGAGGCACAAAGCTGGTTCTGAAAAGGGCTGAGCAAAACTGACTGCTGGAAATAAAGGGGTTGTGACTTCTTTGAAAAGCTGCCATCAGTGGTGTGCTGGGTAAATGCTTACGGTCAGTTTGCATATGCATAGACAAACTGAGTGTTGCCATAGACTCAGTATTAAAAGAGCAGTGCCATTTTAGGTCCTGGTAAAGGAGCCTGATGTTTGTATTTCAGCAGCTTTCTCTCACACATAATCCTGCCGATAAGACTCCATACCACCAAAGAGTGCTTTCTTGGGTTCAAATAGGCATCAAATCTTCCATCATCCTAGAGGCTGTTGGTGCCTCTGATAGCACAGAATGGAAACTAAAGAGCCACGGGGGCTTGGCTAACTCTGAAACAGGAGTACAGACCTCCTCACTCAACTTACCTCCTGCCGAAATCACCAGCATCATTAGCCGGGGATAAATTGAGGAAGGGTTGACCCTAAGGCCGAGTGTCCTGGTAATGGTGTGTTGGAGCATCCAGTCCCCTCAGTGGCTCTTCAGGTACCTGCTGGAACCTGGTGGATTTCTCTTTGAAGGGGTGGTCTTCCAGTTGCAACCGTACATCTGCCATCATCTGATTTTCGAGCACTCACAATTAGGAATTCGACCCTGATCCCTTAGAGTTGTGTATGGTGTGGACTTGAAGAACTGTTGCAGTTCTGATGGGAATGAAATGGGCTGTTGTGTGTATGCTAAGGAAGAAGGATAAGGGAAGAGAAGGATGGACTAAAGACTTGTGGGAGAGTCCTTGACTATGTCCCTTCACTGAAGCTGCTTTTGACCAGCTGTTCCTCATCTGGTTGTCACTGCTATGAGCTTGTGACACTGGTTGCAATGTCTGGCTCTTGGGCATGTTCACGTTCTATTATTTTTCTGTGTGCCACTTATTCTGAGCCAGGCATGCAAGGGATGGGATATTTATCATGCTAAACCCAATGATAATTCAGAGGAGGAAATAGATGCCTTTTCATAAAGTACTTATTAGGTATCACAGGCTGTCCCCACTGCTTGTGTGTGTCACAAAGCATAAACATCCATCTGAAAGGAGTCTTTGCAGTGGACAATGTCAGGCAATCTGAACAGAAGTGCCATCGTAGCCACTTGTAATTATACTCACTTTTCCTCTTCTGTTCACCTCCAGTGGTTGCCTACTGAGGTTGCTTGAAGGATGTGTAGAGGTCCACAACTGACCTTGACTTATTGCAAGATTCTTTGTGGGGCTGCTTACAGCGCTGAAGGCAAATTGTTCTGCATGGCTGCAGACAGTGTATCCTCGAGTCCACAGCCTGGGACCAACCTTCCGAAACACACAGGTGATCTTGGCTGCATCATATTTTCAGCGCTGGCAGTGTTAACTTTGGCCAACATCCTGGCTGCCAGCAGGACAAAATGTGTGTGGCATGGGTGAGACAGGTGTAGACATTAAATCGAAGAGGTCCTGAAGGGCACAAATGCTGATTTCTTTAGTAGGACAGCAAGCCCTAGGACCTCCAACAGCTCCTCTGTGCCCAAATCTCAGGAAACAGAAATAGGGAGCCTCACACACACACATGTGACATTTTTCCGATGGCGTGAGAATGAAAACAAGCCCTGCAGAGACAGTGTCAGATGGACCGCAGGCAGGGGTCAAACCCTCAGCCTAATTGCTGCTTGTTGGTGCACTGCAGGTAAGGCTGTGAAAGAGTTCTCTTCTCTGAGCCCAGACACTCTGCAGGTCCCACTCTCAGTAGGAATGCAAAATATAGAGAATCTGTCTCCTAAAAAATGATGGAAAATAACAAGACTACTGTGTTTTGTTCCTAGATCTAGAAATAGGTACAAATTAGTGATTGGAGTGGAGAAGAGAGGGACTGGGGAGCCAGAAAACCCAGGCTTGTTTCCCAGCATTGTCTTGTAACTCTAACTTCAAGCAAGTCCCCAGGGACACTTCTCAGTCCGACTTCAGACTTGTGTCTCAAGTAGAGGCAACAGTCTCACCCATATGGTCCCTCAGAAGACTAGACAATACAGGGGCCATGTTCCTGGGAAGCAGTGGTTACACCACACCATTTACCCCAGCGCTGAGTTCCTGGATGTTGCATAGGTTTCCCCTATACACTCACACCACCCCTAGATGTGATGTTCCTGCCTCTAGAGACTTCACGCATTGAAGGCCTTTCCCCAATCACTGGAACATCCTTCAAGAATGAGCGTGAAGGGGCATCCTTGAATGGCATAAGACCTTTAGGTCATCAGCACCACAACCTCACTCCCCAACTCTTATCCAGAAGCACAGACACAACCAGGACCCTAACTGTGCTACTCCTCTTGCCCTCTGATTTGCACCATCTCTGAGCAGCTGCAGACGGGCTCTTCACAGCTCTGTGATGGCAGTCCAGGGCCTCTCATGTTATTGCCCTGATGTGGGGCAGAGCACTGAGTGCCAAGCCTTTGTGCAATTGCCCTCCCTTCAGGGAGCAGGCAAGAAGGTTCAGTCCTGTGGTGGTGACCCAGAGTACTTAGGGTATTACTTGGTTACGGGGGCTGCTCTGATCTCCTCTGTTAGACTATCTTTCACCTCAGTCCTTTCTCAGCTTTTCTCACCAAACTGTGCCCTCAGAGGGAGCACAGAAGCTCATCAGGACAGCTTAAGCCTTACAGGATCCCTGCATGGCCCCAGCTCTAGGGAACAGGGAGGCCAGCGCTGTTACATGTCATCATGGCATGCTTCAGATACACAAACTGATCCATGTCCTTGAGGGAAAAAACAGAGTGCTTCAGAGCAAAGATCTAGGACCTGGTGCCCCAGGAGCTCCTTTTGTCTCCACACTCAAGTGGAAGAAAGAGATTTTGGCACAGGAACATCCACTGGGTGGAGGTACAGGTGGAATGCCTGCAAGTCATTGTGGTTACCATTAAAAATCCCGCCTTCGCTGTAGTGCTCTGTAGTACCAGTGCGTGTGAGAAGCCTCATCTGCTGGATCCCATGAAGGGACCCTGAACCGCTGATGGTTTAGGCCTGGTCTTCGATGCTCACTGATGCAGGCGGTTGTGACTGAACTGTCTTCATCCCCTTTGGTGGCCAAGAATAAGCACTGGCAGCCCACAGTCATTCCGAGCTCTGCTATCAGGGTCGTAATCTTACTTGGCGTGGCCCCAGCACGAGGACCGTGCCCTGGCCTGGGGAGTCGCTTTGCTCCCAAGCTGGGGGGAAAGGATAAAAAGGGTGGGTCTGCCAAAGGGTCCCTGGGGCTTATGATGGCATGGTTAGAGCAGAAACAACCACCCCACCCTCATACTTACAACACGTCCCCCCTCCACAAACAGGGCAGATGGCTAGCCCCCTACCTTCCCCCAATCCCCCTCTCTTCTTCCCTCCCAGAGGTCACCTTCAGTGCAGAGGCAGCGTGCCCCCAGTACCACGAACATGGGGAAGGGGCGGAGCGTCACGCTTAGCCCCGTAATGCCTGGCAGCCCCCTCCGGCTGCTCAGCGCAGGCTGGACCCAGCCCAGAGGCTGCAGCGGGGAGAAGGAGGCAGCCCACGGCCGGCCGTCAGCGCTGCGCTGCTGGAGAAGGTGAGAGGCTTGGTATGGGAGAGGAGGGAGTGTGGGAAGAGAAGCTACAGCCATAGCAGGATGGAGTAGACTGGACAGGCATGGATTGGGCACCCACTCCTTCCAAACTGGTTTCGAAGGCTCCGGCGTCGCGTGCCGGCACGACGTAGAGCGCACCCATTTCCCACATCTGGTCGATGGTGAGCTCGTCAGGTGGTTCTGCCTCAAAAAGTTGTTTCGTGTCTGGTTGCATCTGGTGGGATGGTGCTGCGGTACCGGCTGGTTGGAGGAGGGCGTGATGTGGCTTGGTCCTGGAGAGGTTGCTGCCGATTTCTGCCTGAGGTGGCTGCTGCGCAGAGATCGGGGTGTACGGGGGGAGAGGGTTCGGGGCTCGCTCTGGGGAGACTGCTGGGTGTTTCTGCCTGAGAAGAGCAACACACTAAGGGGACAGTCACGCGGTTCCCCGCAGTGAGATTAAGCACCAGCCTGCTGACCAGTTTTAGAAAGAAGCTCATAAATCTATCAGCAATAAGGCCAAAAACAACCACTGTGATATTCTGTTCTGATCTCTCGCCTGCATTAAACGTTGTTCGCACTAGAATGGACCTTTTAGAGGGAAAAAATGTGCCATTCTTCAGTTAAAAGTTCCAGAGATGGAAGGATATTCATCTATACTGTTTGGTGAGACTTTTAGGGGCAAATATCCTTCGCAAAATCTGCACCACAAGCGAGATCTGAAATTGCCTCATTTCAGCTTCAGCTATTGGTTTTGTTATAATGCTTTTACTTACTTGGGAAAGCCCTCTTCGGTGAATTTCTAGTGCATAGAGACGGTAGAGTCACTTCTTCTTCTAGAAAGACTGCTCCCCTGGAAGTTTCCCCTGTAGTTGTCAGCCCTCCTGTCACTGTGATGGTTCTCCTCTGATCCTTTTTCCGTCAGACCGCGGACACCAGCGCTAGCGTGCTGAACTGTGGTCTCTCCAATACCGTTAAAAAGACAGAAAACATCCCATAGCTGATTCTGTTGACCCGTCAGCTGGCCTCCAAAAGAGTTCAGGAAATTTACCCTAGAGAAACCATGCTTTCACATCGGTATGTTTTTAACACCCCAAAAAAACCCATTATAAAAATGTAGATAAAGAAGAATGCAAAGCAGAGCAAATGGAAGGAATGCATTTCTAATAAAAATACAAAATCCACTGGTGCAGGATATTCCCCATTCTAGTGCAGAAGTCATTAGCAGGTGGCCAGCTCTTCAAAAACACAGCTTTCCTAACTCAGCTGATTTTCAGAGATTAAATTTCAGACTGTCTCAGGGCATCTGTGTGTAGGAACCTCTGCGGAAACCGGACTTCACTGTAACAGGCACATCGCCTCAGAACAGATCTCTTCTTTTTTTATAAGCTGAATGTCTATAGCTATTTTTTTTTGTTTACAGTAAAGTTTATTTTCTTGGTTTAGCATCTGGGAAATGCCAGTTTGCCTCTCACTGCTGATGTTTTCTACGTGTGGTGCTTTTTGGGCGTTCTCTTCAGCAGAGTGAATGCAAAAGTGGAATCTGCAACATCAGTAACCCTCGCACTGTGGTTCTCAGACTTGTGTCTGTATCATTAAGATGTGTATCTATCTATATCACTGTAGATTAATTCTAGTGCAATTCTCTATCATCCTACATGTTAAGGTCTGAAAAGGAAGCGAGGCTATACCAGACCTACATTTCTGGGTTTACACAGTGCCCATTTTATCTACAAAACAGCAAGAAGAACTTAGATTTGTATGATCAATAAGACATCTCTTTTTTTTTCTGTCTCTCAATGCCAGACTAAACCCCTGACTTGTTGTTTGGAACACTTTGTATGTGCGTATGTGTCTGCACTACTTTTATCAAGCAACGCGTTATCTACCCAAATGTGTTTCGTGTCATTTGCAAACATTTCTGGATGATTTTAGTGATTTCTTTTAGATCATTGACAAAGGTAGAAGTATTGTAACAGACTCAGGATTTAACAAAATTAATTGTGCAGGGTGAGGACACCAATAAACTAGGATAATTTCCACTATACTGGGCTTATTTTTAGATCCATCAAAAATGTGTGGCTTATTGATTTTGGTCAATGCCAGGATGAATTTGTACAGATGGTTTTCAGGGAATGATTAGTGAATGGGATGCTTCTGGCAGGTGCTGTATGAACCACTGCCGGGCTGAGAACCGCTCTGAACTCCCACCAACGATTTAGAGGTTGACAGGAAACCCTTGCAGGTAGGGTCCTTACACAGTCCCTAGACATGGGTGGTTTGGTAACAACAGAGGCACCAAGTGATCTGAATTACCTGATACATTGAGTCCGTTTGAGTAAAATGTGCTTTATTAAAGGCAGTGCAAAAGTATTCAGGTAGAAACAAGGCAGGCACCACCCAGAAAGGGATGTGAAGAAATAGTGGATTTTTTTAAAAAGGAAACACACAGTAATTTGGGAAAAGGTCTGGAGTCATAAAAGATGTATAAGGCAGTGCAGCTTCTCAGTGTGGCATTCCTGCAAAAGCAGATCTTGGGGACACACCATGAAGCAGAGGGTAATTCTAGCTGAATGCCTCACAGGAGGCATTCCCCAGGAGCAGTCAGTGTTTTAACATGGGGGGGGGGGGGGCAGATAAAATGGTGAGGCTTCAGAAAAGAGCCATAAGAAGGATCTGAGAGCTGGACAAAAGATCTTGGTTTGAGAATTCAACAAAAGGTTGTCTGAAGGCATTTAAGCAGTAAGAAGACTGAGAGGTGCCTTGATCAGGGAGCATGGAGATGTTATTCAAAATGTGACTACAATTCCTGGAAACATCCTTTTTTAAAGTTAACTGATGTGGGAACTACAGAAGCATAGTGTGCCGGGTGGTTTGTGAAGCCTAAGTAAGGTGACGGTTAAACACACTGCCTGGTTAAATACATTTCAGGCTGTACCCTACTAGTTTTACTCAGGTTTAAAATACGTTCTCATAGGCTGTGGTCGTACCTCTGACCACAGTGCATATACACCATACAAGAGTCAGGAGAAATATAACAGGCACTGAAAATTCTCTTTTCTCTAGCTGACAAACTTCCGCAGCAGGTCAGGTAAATTTGGATTAGGATATCATATAAATACGTAACAGCAAGAATGTTAACACTGGCTTTTATAGTTGACCAAAGTTTGGTTTTGGATCAAGCCTGCATGACTTTTTGTAAGAGGTGCCCCAAATGTTGTTGGTTGTTTGGTTTGAGTTAAAGATCTATAGAAAGTCAGATAAGAAAATGGAACCGACATGGTGTATGCTCAAGGGCCATTTTAAATGGAGCATCTTTGATATGAGGAGAGGCTGAGACAGCTGGAGCTTCTCAGACTGGAAAAGAGAAGGCTCAGAGGGGATCTTGCCAGTGTGTACAAATACCTGATGGGAGTGAAGAAAAAGGAGCCAGACCCTTCTCAGCAGTGCTCATTGACAGGACAAGAGGCGTTGTGCAGAAATTAAAACACAAGGAATTCCATCTAAACACAAGAAAACACTCTTTTTGTTTTGTTTTGTTTTTTTATTTTTACTGCGATGGTGGTCAAACAGTGTCATAGGTTGCCTAGAGAGGTTGTGGCTTCCATAATATCTATGGAGATACTAACCACTTTACCGGACACCTTCCTAGATAACCTGCCTCAGCTGTCACTGCTGGAGCAGGGGAATTGGATTAGACGATCTCAAGAGGTCCCTTCCAGGCTAAACACCCCTGTGGTTCTGTCATCATAGCACCGTCTCTGTTATACAGAAACTACACTGTCTTTGGCTCTTGACATGCATGAAGTGCTTCTCTGGACCAAATATATTAATCCTTTTGGTTGAAGAACCAGAATAACATTACCTAGGTTAAGACACTGTATCTCCATAGGCTAGATCCTCCTCAGCTTCTCGGGAAGCTGGGAAGCACCTCCCAGTGGTGGAAAGGATGCGAATTTCTTGCTGCTGTAATCAGAGGGTCTTTTGGGGAATTAGTTTCTCATGCCTGGAACCAGGTCCTCTAGCAGGGATGAAGCACAGGAAGGATAGAGGAGGAAAGAACAGTTTTGAAGCGCATCCTTCACGACAGCACGGACAAATGGTGAGTGCATCCTGGCCAAGGCCCTGGCAGCCTCCTCCCCAGTGCGTGTCGCTCTGCAAAGGGCAAATGGCACTGTGTGTGTGTGTGTGTGTGCGTGGGTAACAGAGGTAGCTGCAGAGCACCCAGGCATGCTGTACTAAGTGGTGACCCGGATTTGGCCCTCACTTAGCTTCCTAGCTAATGGGGGTGGTATCTCGGAGAAAGACCTGATGACTTTGGCTGTTTCCTAAGTATGGGCTGTGTCCTGTAATCAGTTTCCTCGAGGGCAGGAAGGGCCAAAGCCTGCAAACTGTTCTGGAGTGACTACAGCTGGGGCTTCCTTCACACGGATTCCTGAGCAGACCCATGGGATTGTCACTGTCCCTCAAGACACTCTACTCATATCTTCTGGCTGATCTATTTGTCCAAGCTGGCTATTTCCCTTTGATGCTCTACTCTGTTCCCAGACAATCTGCACTCCCATGCCAGCGGGGCCATGTGTGGAAGTAAGGATCTTTGCCACCTGTATTGTGGTTCACTAGAAATGCGGAGTGGAAAGACACAAGAGGTTTTTCGACATTTTTTTATTGCAAAAGCTTATGGACCAAAATGTTTTGACTCCCAAAGCTGGAGTGAGAACAAATAATATAGAGAGAAGCATATCCTCCCATTCACAAAAGCAAGTTTTCACACAGTAAATAGGAGAGAATTAATGTATTATATAAAAAATAAAAGGGATGAATCATATAATAAATAATTCAATACAAATAAAGAGAGATTAATGAATAGATATGTGGAAATTATATAATTATTGAATTATACATTAAGTGGATGCAGTGAGCAGATTCTAACCTTTGGGTTAGATAGCACTAACAGGTGTCCAGCCTACAAGGGAAGAAATTTTATCTAACTCAACTCTGAGAAATTAAGTTATCTGAGAAGTTTGTGAACCGTTTGCTGACAAAGAACTTGTATATAACCATGAATTTGATATAGGAGAAGCGGTGTCTTACAGAAGAGATCTTTTGATTATTATTTTTTTTTCACAAATGTAAATTTAACGTGTTCTGCAGAAGACAAGTAGACGGCTCTCCTGTTGTTCTACTGCCTATTGAGTGTGTCTTTAACCTATATAATATTACGGGGAGGTCTGTGTATTTCAAAGGTTTATTACATTTTTCTTCCTGTATATTTATTCCTAGCTAGGACCCTTTAAAAGGCTTTTTCAGCTATTCTTTTTAACACCTAAATGTGGCAACACCAGTCTAAAAATGTCAGTGGCTGAGTGGGTCCGTTTGTGGGTACTGCGCTGCCCTTGCTGTGTGGAATTTCACAAGCTGTGCTGGGTGGGCAGCAAACAGGAGGACATCAAAGCAAAATCTCTAAAATACTTTCCAGACTGGCTTTCCCTGTGAGTTTGTCCCCAGCCTTCCATTTACCCCCTCCCATGCACACATTTGTTCGATGTTGAACTCCCTGTGGACTGTACTAACTTTGGCTGCTGTTGGCTCTCACACCGAGCCAAAGCCTTTGCAGAAAAGTAGGGTCAATTACTTGATACTTCTAAATTGGATAAGATTCAGCAATGCAGCCTAGGAGAGAAGGGAAAAGAAGAGGAACTCTCCCCAGCCTCCTGCACAAATCCAGCCTTTTTGCAGTAGTTTTCATAAGTTTAAATAAATCTGCTGCTAAATTACTGGATTCTTAAGAATGACCAGATTTAACAGCAGTGGGAGTTGGAAGTTGAAGGAACTCTAATTAGCTCTCTCACAGATAGAGCACTGTGAAACCTAAGGGAAAAAGACTTCATTCTTTCTGCTCCCACTCATACATCCAGTATGCCATCTTCCTTTTTAGCCACGTAAGGTCCTATTCTCTCCATCAAAAAGGTGTCATGTGGGTCAGAACATTTCATGGGAAGACATCCTGAGTTTGTAGGTGCAGAGGCGAGCCGCTGGTTTTACACCACAGCTCTGTCTCACTGCACGATGTTAAAGACATAGCCAAGAATGCTGCAACCCTCAGGCTCTTTCTTGGCTTGCATCCTGGGCTGCATTAGGCAAAGCGTTACCAGCAGGTTGAGAGAGGTGATCCTTCCTCTCTACTTGCACTGGTGAGGCCACATCTGGAGTAGTAGGTCCAGTTATGGGCTCCCCAGCAGAAGACAAATGTGAAAATACTGGAACGAATATGGAAAAGTCCATGGAGATGATTAAGATACTGGAGCATCTCTCATCATAGAAGGAAAGCTGGGACTTATTTAGCCTCAAGAGGAGAAAGCTTGAGGAGATTGTCTTATTGATGATACAAATACCTGATGGGAAGGTGTGAAAAAGACACAGCCAGAGTCTTCTCGGTGATACTGAGTGACAAGAGGCAGTGGGCATGGCTCGAAACACAGAATTTCCTATTAAGCATAAGAAAAAACCTGTTTACTGTAAAGGTGGTCCAGCAGTGGAGCAAGATGCTCAGAGAGGTTGTGGAGTCTGCATTGTTGGAGCTATTAAAAACCAGACTGGATACAGTCCTTCACAACCTCCTCTATCTAACCTTGCTCTGCTCTGAGCAGGAGGTTGCACTAGATGATCTGCAGAGGCGCCTTCTGATCTTGCCCATCCCACAACTCTGTGGCTCTGTGACCTTCCTCCAAAGCCAGGTGGGGTTCCCAGGCCCAGAGTGCCTGTGTTCAAGAGTGGGTGGGGGTGGGAGGGGCAGGTAGTCAGGTGGCGAGTGATGCCACAAGTGCCTTAAAATGCTGCCTGGGAGGACTGAAAAAAGCATTTCTCTGCAATGGGTCTGAAGCACCTGGCTGTAGCTCAAAATGCCATTGGTGTTCAAGCTAAGGATTCCAGCCTAAGGTTCTTGGCCACACAGATGAGTGACTTTGGGTCAGAAATGTCAGCAGGCATGTGAGGTACTGAGCTCCTCAGTCATGGGCTAGCTGTGCCTCTGCCTAAGGGGCAAGTCTATCTCTGCTGCTACCTAAAGGACTTCCTTCAGTGAGAGTCGGAGTGGGTTTCCGTGTCGAGGGACACGGTCTTGCTAAGGAGAGCAAGAGGACTGGGTCATGCTTGATAATTTGGGACTCTGTTAACATTTTGCTTGCTGCCTAACACCTTGGAGAGTAGAATAAGATGTCTGGAAAGGCCAAGCTTTAGTACAAAGAAAGGTGGGTAAGGTCTTTGAAATGACATGCTCCAGGGACTACAATTATAGAGAAAACAAGTATCCGTCTAAAAGCCAGAAAGGATTAGAGGGCTGAGAAAGGCTCTCTTCAACACAGGGACCTTTTATATGACGGGGGGCTTTGCCCAGCGGTGTACTGTATAAAAGCACAAGCTCAACTCCAGCACAGCTGCGAGAGTGCTCAGGCTCCAAGTGTCAGACACATGCCCTGCCGTGGCATGGTTTGCATGGTGTGTCCGATCTGGCTTTGTCTGTGCATGTTGTAGTTTTCCTGACTCGGGCTGTGTTGTTTCTGCAGCACACAGTAATGGCCGAGAGCTCAGCAGCAGGGACAGCGGCACCAACCGTGCTAGATGAGCTCCTGGAGATCACAGCTCAGAGCCTGGTGCGCACTGAGGTGGCTGAGCACTATGAGGTTATTCGGGAGCTGGGCAGGGGCAAGTATGGCCACGTGATGCTAGTGACCCACAGGCAGAGAGGTAAGGAACTGTCTGCACCCTATGAGCTACTGCACTTTGCCTTCTCTCCACTCGCCGGAGCACTGGGTGGGCTGGTGGCTCCTTGGGGCCAGGCACCAGGCATAGTAGGGGGTGCCTAGGGAGGCTGGCAGGACAGGGACCTCCCCAGCCAGGGACCATCCCATTGCACCCAGCCAGGGAGCAGGTGATGCCAGGGGACATCCCAGAACATCAGGCAAGGTTATGGTGATGAGGCAGGTCCAAGGTCAAGCTGGGAAGTCATGAATCAATAGGGTTCATGGGTAGGCACCAACATGGGTGTGATATAGCTGAAAACCAGCACTCCCACCACACAGTTCAGACAGGGAGTGAAGCCCCAAGCCTGAGCTTAAATGATGCCCTCAAGCCCATGGAGAGAGGGTGTTAGTGGAAGTCCTAGGTGGGGTTGTCCAAGGCTATTAGACCTATGAGTGCCCACATGACCCTGAAACTACTCTTTCCCATTAGTCCCAGCTCAGACTGATGGGCCTAAGTGCCTGATTTTCCCTTCCTCTATCCTTCTGTTCATGCACTGATTGGCTCAGAACTCACACCAGAGGCAGTGTCTGCTCCCAGATGTGGTGTCCGCAGGATATATCCACAAAAAGCATTGGGTCAGAGACCTCCCTATGGCTGTGAGTGTCCAGACCCACAGCTGCTCAGTGCCCATCTGTCTGGCCTTGATGTGGGTAACTTCAGGGGAGTCTATCTCACTCTTCCCCAACCCCAGGGACTCCTATGGCTCTCAAGCTGTTACCCAAAGCCAGTACCAAGCTGCACACCTTCCTGTATGAGTATTGCGTGGCTCTCTCCCTCGCCACCCACCCAGCCATCATCAGCATGTTTGGAATTGCCATCGAGTCCAGTCAGTACTATGGCTTCCTCTACGAACCAGCTCTGCACAAAGACCTCATCTCAATCATCAAACCCCGGGTGAGTGCTGCTACAAGGGTGTGGGGACTGGGACTGTAGCATTTGGCCCCATGCTGGCTGGCTGGGTTGGAGGGAGGGAGATAAAGTCTGTGGGTCTCTCGCCTCTGAGGTCTACAGCACTGAAGCACCTTCAGGCTTGCAGGACCAGAAATGCAAAGGTATTCCCCAGTACAGAGCACGCAGGTGAGAGCCCAGCTGGCAGGGCTGCCAAGATGCCCTGCGTGTGCTGTACCGCCTGTCTCTCTCCCCGTGCAGGATGGAATCCCTGAGCCAGCCGCGAAGCAGTGCGCCAAGCAACTTGTGAGTGCTCTGGAGTTCATCCACAGCCGGGGGCTCGTGTACCGTGATGTCAAGCCTGAAAACGTGCTGCTTTTTGATCCTGAGTGTCGGCGCATCAAGCTGACTGACTTCGGGCTTACGCGGCCCAAGGGTACCAAACTCAAGCTGGTGGCTGGGGTAATCCCCTACACCGCCCCCGAGCTGAGCAACACTGCTGATGCCCAGGGGGTGCCCATCGACACCAGCTTGGACGCCTGGGCCTTGGGTGTGCTGCTTTTCTGTCTGCTGACTGGCTACTTCCCTTGGGAGCAAAGCCTGCCAGATGACCCTTTCTTTGAGGACTTCATGCTGTGGCAGGAGACGGGCCTAGAGGAGAACCTGCCCCGCCACTGGAAACGCCTGACGGCTGAGGCCGCCTTGATGCTGCGTAACCTGCTGGCCCTAGACCCTGCCAAGCGCAGCCCTGTCAGCGGGGTGCTGCCCTACGTTGATTGCCCTTGGCGGCTGGAGGACAGGCGCGGCGAGGAGGCTGCAGTGAAGCCCTAGGGCCTGGTCCCCATGGGGGCAGGGAAGACGGGTCTCACCTTGCAAGGGGCGTCAGGGTCTGGGGCATCATGGTGGCGCAGGTGCGAGAGATCATGGTGACCCAGAGAGCAACTTCTCCACAGCACTGTCCCTGCCACCACAGAGCCAGGCTCCTTCCCCCGTGGATGGTCCTCACCCCATGGCTCAGTGCTGCCCAATGCCACCTCCTTGTGCTTCCTCGGAGTTTGAAAACATTTTCTTTCCCTTGGAGATGACTGTCTGCCTGTGAAGCACCCACTTGCTTCCTGGCCACAGGGACTCCAGGGTGGTTCCTACAGGCTGCAACACCCACCTTGTCCTCAAAATAGAGCAAAATATGTACTTCTGTGTGTCTCTGTATGTGGCTCTTTTACCCTTATAATAAAATGCCTGTGGGGCCCGGCTTGCTGTGGGGCATGACAAAGCCTGTGGCCATCTCAGGACAGTCTGCACGAGGCCGGGGCCACCCCCGGATGCTGCCTGGGGCTCCACCAGGACCCTTGAAGGGTGGCTTCAAGTGGATGGGGTGGAGGGGCTGGGAGCTCCCAGCATGTGGCTGTGGATGGCAACTGGGAATTGGTGATGGCATTGAAATTGTTGTGGAAGCCACGGAGGTGGGGTGTTGGAGAGAGCCACAGGGAACGGCACGTTGTAACCTGCCCAACTGCTGTGTATTTCTCCCCAATTCCTTCTGTTCGGGACCCGGTGACAGGTGGGCTCTTCTGCATGGAGGGTTGTTAGCAGCAGGAGCAGCAGTGCCAGTTTGCACAAGCCTCCCCCTCTAGTTCTCTTCGCTCGGGAAAATGGCCTTCTGCAAACACCGTCAGTCCTGCTAAAGCACAATTCATCCCTCTCGAGCCTTGGGTGGCTCAGGTGCAAGTGGAAAGGTGAGCTCACTGCCACGAATGTCCGCACGTATGATTCAGCTGAGAAGACAGCAGCATGGTGCTTGGTCTGGGCGTCACTGGGAAAGGGTGGAGGAGGACCTAGAACCACAGGTCACATAAATTTACTTATACAAACAGCCCCAGCAAAATTCCCCTAGTGATACCTTCCAACAGTCCTACACCTTTTCCTTGCTCTCATCCTAATCCTCCTCCAGACCAACTACTCCCTCCTCATAGAATCAACCCCTGTACAAGCTGTACAAGCCTCCACTACCACTTCTTCCCTGCTCCTGTTCTCCTGAATCCCAAGGAACCATTTCAAAGACTATCCAATGCCAGTCCAAGCACACCATTTCCCTTGTACTGCCTTTGGGTCCTAAGAGAATGTCCTTCATGCTCTTTTAGATGCCTGCTTACCCTTGCTTCTCCCAGCTCCTGTCACCACCTTAAACTTTCTCCAACAACACGCCTCTCCTAACCCCCCCAGTGTCCTTCTAGGTGCACATGTTGATCATGGAAGGAGACAGCAAGGAGAGAATTAGGGGTTAGAACTCTTATTACTCTGCTGCCTCTTTTCAGTCCCCAGGATTATGCTGTTGATAATTCCTTCTGGTTCTTAGCACGATTCTGTTGTTGGAAACATCCCCAGCTCAGTTCCCATTCTCAGTGATTGCAACTTCTGAAAATGCCCTGCTCCAGCACCATACTTTCTAGCATCCAAGCTTTTCTTTCACCTCAAATCCTTTCCTTCACACACTCTTCTGTAGTTCCCCAGCCTCCAGCTCTTTTTTTTTTTCCAGCTTCTTCTCATCCACTGGCATTTTACCATTAATTACCTTTGCCACTAACATTCTCTTTCTACTACCCGCCACCTGACAAACATCTTTCATTCATTCCTCTGTCGGTGACATCACCTTCATATTAATATTTTATACTTTTCCTGCTCCCCACATGACTTCTCCTTTTTGTCTTCATGCTCACCATGTTCAAGATACAGTTTTTTTCTGTCTGCTTCCATCTCTTAGAATCTTTCATTACCCAAAAATGTTACAGATGCTGCTCAGAATTTGGTTTAATTCCTCTTTGCTTATTGTAGGAATAGCAGAGGAATGTAACGGTACCAACACCATTCCTGTATTCAAACTGGAGAAGCCCTAAGATCAAGGGGTCTAGAGGCCAGGTAGCTGACAACTATCCAGTGAAAAATATTGGAAAATCTGATACAGGTGCTTGCTAATAGAGAATTAAAGAACAGGAATGTGGCTGTGGAATGCAGCACTCAGCATTCTATTTGATAATAAAGTTGCATTTGAGAAAGTAAATTCATAACATCATGGTACACAATTTTGTGAGGCATGACCTATTGATGCAGAGAAAAGTACAGGATGCTGTATTGATCAAGAGGGTGTACTACGAAAAGTCGATAAAGCATACATGAAGTGAATTGAGAGCTTTCAATGGACAGAAGAAATAACTGCCGGTTGGGAATGGTCTTTGGTTATTCTGGTCGTTTTCTGTAGGGATCAATAGTCAAATGAAAACTGGTCAACATTTCCATCCATGACTTGAAGGCAAATAGAAAACCAGTGCAGGTACAACCCTGCAGATAACACAAACGTGGATACAGCGATATAAAGCAAGGGGAACAGAGCACTCAGAGAGATTTGGGTAACTTGGTAAGTCAGGTGTATTCAAAAAACCCCATTTTCTTACAGGCAGCAGAACTGTGTTCAGGTAGGAACCTGAATAATAAGGAATAAAACCCATCCTTACAGAAGGACTCCTGAAAAACCTTTGTAAGTCATAGAAGATACACAAGATCGCTTGAGTTCTCATTGCGTTCTGCCAAAAAAGGTAATGGACTCCTTGCGGTGCTGAAGAGGGGCAGACACTCAAGATGGTCAAATGTCCAGCAAAGGCAGCTAACAAGATTCCTGCTGTCCTAAATAGGAGCGTGGGAAGCAGGAGCAAGTGATCAGTGTTTGATGCCTCACAGGGCAATCCTGGGGACAGTGCCACATTTACAGGCAAGCTGGAAAGCTGGAGACAGCTCAGAAAAGAACCAGCGTGAGGCTGTGGTTTAAGGCTGCAAGGAAGTCATCTTTCAGAAAGTAATGAGCTGAAGTGTCTAAACCAGGAGGACTGACCAGTTATTTGGTTATGATATAGAATCCTGGGAAGAAAATACTTACTACTAATGACCTATTTGAGAAAGATCCAAGGACAACCATGAGAGGCTGGATCCAGGCATGTTCAAGTAAGCCACAACATTGCAGTAGTGAGGGTTCTTGTCCACCGAAAGAAACCATTGTACAAGGAGATGCTGAGAGAGCTGGGACAGTTCAGCCTGGAGAAGAGAAGGGTCAGGGGGAATATTATATTTCTTTATACTTCTGAGACAAACTGGGAGAGCAGTGGCTGGAGAGAAGCCCTGCAAAAAGGGATCTGGGGGTGCTGGCCGACAGCTGCCTCCATAGGAGTCAGCAGCGTGTGCCCTGGCAGTCAGGAGGGCAAACCGCATCCTGGGGCGCATCCCACAAAGCACAACCAGCCAGAATGGGAATGATTCAAAGCTGCACCAGGGAGGTCCAGCCTGGATGTTAGGAAGCATTTTTTGTTGCAGAGAGGGTGGTCAAACACTGGGACAGGCTTCCTAGGGAGGTGGTCGATGCCCCAAGCCTGTCAGTGTTTAAGAGACATTTGGAGAAAGCCCTTAACAACGTATTTTAACCTTTGGTCAGCCCTGACATGTTCAGGCAGTTGGACCAGATGATTGTTGTAGGTCCCTTCCAGTTGAAATATTCTACTCTATTGCATTCGGTTTGATTCGATTAGATTCTATCGATGTGTATAAATAACTAATTGGAGGGTGTAAAAATGACACCACCAGAGTCTTTGCAGTGGGACTGGGTGACAGGACAAGAGGCAAAGTGCCCAAGTTGAAATGCAGGAAATTCCATTTAAATACAAGAAAAATGGCCTTGTATTGGTGGCCAAATATTGGAACTTTGGTTGTGGTGTCTCTGTTTTTGGGGATATTCAAAAGCCGACCGGAAAAGGCCCTGGTCAAGCTGCTCTAGCTGTCCCCGTTTTGAGCAGGTGGTTGGACTAGGCAATCTCCAGACGTCTTTTCCAGCATCAACCATGCTGTGATTCTATGACATTTTTCATTTTGAGGACACCCTGTGTTGCATCTGGAGACGTGTGGGGCTCCGCTCCCAGCATCTCTGCTTCGGAACTGTTCAGCATGGCAGGCAGTGGTCTCAGCAGAGCTGGGCACAAGGTGCAAAACTGGCTTGACGGGAAAGGATTAGCAAGATTTTAGGGTTTATTCCAAATTAAGGCAAACCTGAACTGGTGGAACACTGCTGTCTTTAGGGAAAAAGATCAAACTATCCAATTCCACCAAGACCAAGGCTGTTTTTTGCAGGATGCAATCATGCTGATGAGGATCAGTGTTGCCTGACAGAGATGATGTGACAGAGGTTATTGGTAGTGAGCAGTGACGGTGACCTGGATTGTTTCTCTGTCTCCTTTATCACAGAGTCTTGAGACTTGGGCAGAAGGGGTTTCTGCTGCCAGAAAGTCGTGCGCTACGTAGCTAAATGAGGAAATCAACACCGTTTGATGGCGGTGCGGACAGGGTTACAGCGAAGCAAGCACAGCAGTGAGCACAGTGACAAAAGCCCTGCCCCGAGCCAAGTGCCCATCCTGAGCTCCTTCTCTCAGTGGCTTAATCATAATTGCAGCTGGATTTCTTAAATCAATGAATAAACAGACCTGTTGAAGCCTATCCCCAGGGGGTCCGAAAAAAGATCTGCCTGTCCCCATCATCCCCGCAGCAGCTGCTGGGAGAGGCTGAATGGAACGGAGCTGCGTGCAAACACGCTGGCCCTTTGCAGGGCTGCAGGGGGGCTGGCCAGGTGCCCGGCACCGAAAAGGGCAACGTTTCAGCTCATGTAGGCACAAAGTATGGGGTGGATCCGGTGTCATCCCCAAAGAGGCATCAGGTGGCTGCAAAGGGGAGGGAAAGACGCTGTATTTCGCTCCCCTCTGGGAGGGAACAAAGTGATAAATTGAGTAGTTATAGCTCACTGCACTATGCTAGATCTGGCTGCATTGTCCGCAGTCCAAGGAAGAGGAATCCAGGTTCTAGTGCCTGCAGAACACCGCATGCACAGGCTGGGAGCATAGATCCCACGGCTCTCGGTAGGATGCGTGGCCTGTGCTTCTGGATCCCCTTGTGAACTTCACTACGGATTCTGCTCTCTTCTGCAACACGTACTCCACATGGCTCCTGAACCGCCAGCAGCAGCCTGGGGAGTGTGGTGCAAACTGGAGCCTGCAGGGTGTAGGGAAAGCCAGGGCCAGCACTTTGGTATTGCAGGGACAGGGTGATGGGTTGAGCCTGCGGCTGTTAACGGGACATATCCCCGGGTCATAACGATCCTTCCAGTTGAGAAGTGTTGGTAGGAAGGAGTGGAATTGGAAGGTGTTTGCTAGGTCAGAGTGGAGATGAAGAAGTGCAGGCAGATGTGAAGGTGATTGCCCACGGTCGTGACAATGGTCGAACAGTGACACACATGAACCATCCCAGAACTGAAATGTTGATTGTTGAAGAGAGCACTTAGGCAGATTATTTGGAGTAAACACAGGTCAGCACTGCCCACAACATATAGGCTGTGTTGTGATGCTGGCTGGCTGCACTCAGGACATAAAAGGGAGGGTAGGACCAGGTTGGATAAGGGTCAGTGTCATGTCTTCCTTGTACAGGCAGACTAAGGAAAGTCACGCTGTCAGACTGCCTGACCCAGTGACCGAAGGCAGGGCAGAGGTCCATCCTTCAGGACGTCTCCAGTTAGGCTCCTGGCATAATCTCTAGAAGCTTGCAGCATATAATCTTCCTTCTGCCTTGTTGATTCTGACACTGTTACCTCCATCTCCTCCCACTTAAACCCTGCTAATTATCCTTGCCAGGACCGTGACCGAAGTTTCTTAAGGAGGATGGTGAAGGACTAATCCATCATATTCCCCAGAGTTCCCTCATAGCCTTGTCTCCTCAACAAGGCTGCATGCTGACCTTCCGGTGTGACTGTTCTCACTCTGCACAGAGATGTCAGGTCTTGAGACTGCAGAGGGACTGAGTCTCAGATCCCAGAAATGAGTGGGGGAAAGCATCTCAGGACAGGGAATGTGATAGGGCACATGCAAGTCTTCAGAGTGCCCGTGCCTGCCTCCTCCCACACTGCTTGTTCTTGAGTTTTGATTTTCACTTCACAAAGCAGGCCAGAGCTTTGATAAAAGAACCACAAAATACAACCCTGTTCTGAGTAAGTGTCATTCTGAGCACAGGGATTGAAAGAGGCTGTAGGTGGGGGAAACAGATGGTGGTAATTTGTTACCTGTTGCTCATGCAGGGGCAGGTTGGAGAAAACTGCAACCCAGCTGGCATCTTCTAGAGCTGCCTGTAACTGAGAAGCCATGAGAAGTCATAAAGACCCATTGTCATGCCAAAGGACAAAGAGCTGCAGGACTGAAACTGGCTGCATCAGAAGACACCTGATCCCTGACTAGGAAACATGCAATGGCTCATGGAGTTTCAACCATTGGCCTTTTTTTACCTCTATCCGTCATCCTGGAGTGGAGATGCACGAGACAGCGGGAAACACCTTAGACAGAGATCAAAGGAACTGCCCACATCCTGTAGCTTGGGTTGCACAGTACCTTGCTACTCATACTGTAATTTTAATTCTCCTTGTGCTGCGTTGGGCTATCTGTGTCAGTGCTGACCACCAGCAGGGAACTGATCACTACTAAATCCAATAACGATTCTCCAGCATCCTAGACTTCCTTACTTATAACCCACCCGAGGTCTGACAGCCAGCCACGCCATCCAGTACTCGGGGCTTACCCATAGCCAGGCCTGCCTGTTGCTGTGGGTGTGTTTGCTGTTTTCCCCCTGGGCTGACAGACAGCCTGGTGTGCTTATAAGCCCTGTGCCCTGGCCCAGCTTTGTGCAAGAAAGGGAGGAAGGCGGATTTAGCCTGGCCCAGGGTGGTGACAGAAGGTGGTCACAGTTGTCGCACCGAGTAATTGCACTTCTAAGCCTTCTCTGGTGTTTACAAGCTGCCCCCCACCAAGGACTCGTGTCTCTGACTGGCTCCTGTGTCTCAGGGTGGAATCACACAAGGCCCCTGCTCTCACGCTGGGCGCTGGTAGCCACCTTCTCTCTGCTGACTCCGTCTGAGTGTGGCTGCCACCTGAGCTTTGCTGACACAATTCTGAGGGGATAGCGAGAAAGATGATCAATGGCCAAACAGATTTATTTAAGTGAGGTGCTTAGGAGAAAATTTATCTTAAGGCATAAAACAGTCTGGTTTTTATTTTGTGTCTGATATCTAGCTATATAGAGCTTGCTTCAGATGAAGCAATCCTGTTGCCAGGATTAGAGGCTGCTGACATGTCTGCCAACAGCCGCTCGGTCAGGCAGCACTGAGCCCCCTGTCCTTGTCCCCAGCACCACTCTGTGCCTGGCTCCGGTGGGTGTCTTCCCTTCCGCTGGAGGAGTGGGAAATGGAAGCAGAGCAAGGACAGCAACATGCAGGCATTGATGGACATCTGCTCTCTTCAAAGCCGGGTAGGAAAAAAGCAACAGCTTTCACACCCCCTTGTTCTGCCATTAACAGTTGTTGCAGTTGATACTCTGCTTTGAGCAGTTATTTCTTCTTCCTCTTCATGACAGTAAATCTTGCAGAGATTGCCAAAGACAGAGCTAATTCATAACTGTCCTTGGCCAGAGCATCCTAGGCAGGCTTAACTCCTGACACGTCTTTCTGCAGACCCTCTCTTTGCTTTACCTTGCACCCCTCTCCAAAGCTACTGGATAATTTCTGGCTGCTCAGCCCTCCTGGTAGGAACTGCAATACATTTAATTGGTTGTACTTTTATGATACGCTAAGCTTTCTGTCACCTACCAGTTGATTCCTTGAGGCTCATGGGTGTGGATATGCTTACATGCCCAAACACTTGCAGCTGAGCAAGGTGAGCAGATGCTAAACCTCCATACCTTTGGCCTGGTCAATACAGATTAAGTGCAGGAATTCCACTATACACGGGATTTATGTGACGGATCTGACCACAGACAGGCAGAAGACTGTCCCAGCCGTCACATGTGTCATGGAGGCATGACAGTCACAGCTGTGGTGTGCTCAAGGGTCTAGATTACCCTAGCTGGGTGGTGAGAGCTGCTCCACGTATACGGGGCCCAGGTAACATTGCAGTGCTCATGACACTACGGACTAACATCCCTCATGCTGAAGAAAGGCACTTAACAAGGACTTAGTTCCCCCTTCAGCCCCTCTAGAGCTTTCAGGGATGTTCCTCCTGTGGCACTGTTTCTTTTCTCTCCTTTTCTTGCTCCACCTTTCTTACTCCTTCAGCCCCGCTTCTGTATCACCTGCCTGTCCCCTCTTCCGCCTTCGTGGGGGTCATCAGGCTGCAAAAGAATCGTCCCTTGATACAAAACCCTGGAAGACTTTATGCTGTCAAGAAGCAACGCAGGGTGCTCAGTGTACAACTCCGTGTCTACTTCCACACGGCCGGGAGAGCTGCAACCCTCCTGCACTCACGACTGATAGGAATCAGTTCATATCCTTGCACCACTGATTTGGGGAACTGTAGAGAGAACAGGCATGCACCTATGTCCTCAGGTTGCCCTCCCTCGTACCCACACTGCTCACAGTACTTCCGAGGAGACTGCAGCACCTTGATCCCACCAGGACTGTCACTCAGCTAGACACATCAGAAAACACTTGCATGAAGAGCAGCTGCTGGTTGGGTGCTGCTGGTAGCAGGGCAGGAGTGGACTCCAGCAGGCAGGCTGGGCGGCTTCTATTCCCAGCTCTGGAGGAGGTTAGGGCAGAGGGCAGCTGGACCTCCTGGGGACCCTCTGTATGTCTTTGAAGGTAGCCATTGCCAACCTCTGTTTGAGTTTACTGTTGCTGGGCTACCCCAGGAACTGCTGAACTGGTTGGCCTCTTCTGTACTGCTCCATAATGGAAATCTGGGGATTAAGTGGCAGCCACGATAGGCAGTGATTCTGCCCTGCCCCTCAGCAGCCTGCCACCCTCCCACTGGTTCCTGGCTGCGCAAGGGCATCTCGGGAATTGGATAGGGCTGGCAGAGACCTGGCTGTAACAGGATGCCCTTGTCCTTTCCTTCCGTCACTGGGGGAGAGAGATGAGTTTGTGGCATGTGGTATGCAGGGGCTGCCAGGTGGCACTGGCCAAAGGAATGATGGGACCTCGGCAGGGGAAGGTAACTGGCCGCCCACCACCAAGAATCAGTTTGGGTCAATGGGTGGAAACCTCACGGATGAGAAATTTGGACACAGAACCAAGTCCTGCACTGTAACTCGGGTCATCCAGCAGGCTGGAGCTGGGAACAGGATTCAGTAATCCTGACTTCAGGTCTCCTTAACCATCAGACATATCACTGTTCTCCCAGAGTTAGGCAAAAAACCAGAAGTCCTGACCCTGAGTTCTCATTATAGTTTCCACCCCTTTCCTTCTTAACATTAGCTCCCACTGTATTCTTTGAAACAAAAGCCTTGACTTCCTTCAGTTTGCAATCCACTGGGCCTCTTGCTCTGCCTGCATTGCAGTGGCCATCACTTTCCTATGGTGTGTGCCAGCATGGCACTGCCCCCAGAACCAATATCTCATGTTTGCTTTCACTACTATGTGATTTTGGCCTACCTATGAAGAATTTCAATAGGGCTTTCTGTGTTTCACCACCTCAGTCCAGCAGCAGCCTGTAGCCCTCCTCAGAGCTCTTCCGTAAGAGACCTGGCGTTAGTCTCTTCTCACAGAGGGATATAATGAGTCTCACAGTTCTGGAAGACAATTCCTTTAGTCTCTAAGTTGGACTTATGTACAGTTTGATCAGTGCTACTTCACACCCCCACTGGAGTCACTGGGATGGCCATATTCTCACCACAGAATGTTAATCTAGACACTGAAATATTATCTGTTGGTCCAGGCACAGCAGGTGCTGCCTGATGAGACCTCCAGGATGGTCTGAAATTCCCATCTGGAGACTTCTGTACCCATTAATGAAACAATTGTGAAGGTGGCTGGGAGTTCAGTCAATTACTTGGTCTCAAGTTGGCTCACTGGTCTCAGATCAGCCCATTGCCTCATCTATGCAGATGAATAGCTGGGGAGTTCCTGGACCATCAGGGGAATTAATGGCTTAAGTGTGCTCTGTGTGGACACAGAAAGAGCCCTGCCACCCAACTACACATCAGTTCTAAGTCTAGGATAAACCTGAGTTCCATACTTGCACCTTAAATTCCATAGCTCTTGCCACAGAACAAATCACTACAGAAAGGATGACTTGAAAGTTTAAGTTGGTCTCACTCAAAGACTTTAGCATGTTGCTGTATCTGCAATCTTTTTTCTTCTGGGCTGGCTGGTTAATAATTCACAAAGTTTAACAAGGACACCCTACACAGTATTTCCACAGAAGCAAAATATTTGGAGCATTTCTGTTGTTGGAGTTGCATTCCCAATGGAAGAAAGGCACCAAGAACAATTCCTCTGTGTTCAGTCAAAACAATTTCCTCTGAGCAGCTCTGGCAGCTCCTTTTCAGGTCACTTAATGACTGATTTGTCTTGATCAAAATAGACAAGTCTATGGCCATGCAGTTTGGTTTTTAAACCAGCAATGTCAAGCACATACCTTACCACAATCTGTGTAGGTTCTAAATTCCTAATGCTGGGGAAATCAGGGGCACTAATGCCTGTACGGACCCAGGTCTTGTTTTCTGTGTTGCTGTTTTTTGGCACAGCTACTCATTTCGTCAAGCTCTGCTGGTACAGATTTTGTTGTTCTTCAGGCTCTTGGGACTGTTTTCTCCTTGCTAGTGGAGGATGGCTGGGGCTATTGCAGCAGCATCCCCATGTTAGAACTGTGCAGGGGAGAGCAGCAGCTCAGGACCGATGCTCAGGTTGAATTAGGTTGGATTTCACATTCCTGCTTCTAAGCTTTCAGCTTGTTCTTAAGGTCTGAGCACCATGGCATGGGGAAACTGCTATTTTCCCGTAGGTAGTCCTAATCAGGTGGTGGGAAAGAAGAAAGAGAAATTGGAAACTCTCTGCTAGAGGTGAAGAACCTTTCATTATCAAGAGCAAAGCCAGACCATTTGCAAGGTGGATAGTGTTCAGCTCCCTTTCCTGGCTCTTCCCTTTATCCTCGGGTCTCATGGGATGCTGGCAGAAATTTCCGTGCCGATTCACAAAACTGTTGCTTTGCAAATCTCCCTCATTAGCCTTAGCTTCATTGTGCTTTTGATTCAAACATGCATTTACTTGAGTGATAAATCTGCTCACCATTTCACTGTCAGATCATTTTGTTGCAATTAGGAACCGAGGGCTACTAACTCTCAGCCTGCAGACAAGGGAAGGAAGAGCTTATGTAGACACTTATTGCTTAGATTAAAAGACTAAAATTCACCTTTTGGTGTAGCTTGTCAGGCAAGCACTAACACCCCAGTCATGTCTGGGCAGCCTCTAACGAAGATACTTTCTTGCCTGTGTCCTGGGGCCGAAAAGAAGCATTCAGGTACAGAAAATTAGCCAATATATGTCTTGAGAGACACTTTCCAGCCTTAGAGCTGAGGAGTCAATTGGATTATCTTCACATCCCCACATTTTCTTTCCTTATAGTGCTGTCAAGTAGGCTAATGGTTAGGGAAAAGCTGTGAATAGTTTCTGAGGAAGGGCTTTATAGCCTTCCCAAACCCATTTTTTCAGGCCTGCAGCTTCACCATGAGATTCAGGTATGTTAGTATGCAGAGAGGGTAAATGTGCACATTTTCTGTCGTGAGCAAATGGTATACAAGACAAACTCAGCATGCCTGGACTAGGGGCTGGTAAACTCTGGCAGCACATAAACTGGGATATGTATAAACGATTTCCTGCACATCTTTTCTGTATCCCTGCTCCACGATGGAGCATAGCCTGGGCATGCACTGCTACTGGTCACTCGGGTCCTGTCTTCCACAGAAATCCTGGAACATAGACCAGAAGCCAAGAGGACCAGGTCTCTGATTTGGACTATCAGGACACCAGAACTGCTGAATTAGCTTGTCTGTGCGCTTGACAAGACCTCTGCTATCTCATCTATGGCATTACTTAAACCCTCATAGAAGCTAGCCGGTCTTCCTTTAATGACCTGGAGCAGAGCCTACAGCTCAGGCTTGGAGGTAAGGATTATAATTCCACACTGCACTGCCACTGGTGTGCAAAAGTCCTGCCCCCATTCTGCCTCATCCACAGAACAATTTCCTGAAGCAAAGCGGGATCTGGCTTTTGCAATACCTTAAGGGGACAGTTTCCCTGTAGGAGTTCTCATTACCACTTCTCAGTCCCTTGGATGCTCTCACTGCTGCGTTGCAGTAGCTGAAGCTTCCAGTGCTGGGAGCGTGCCAAGGATTCAAACACCCATACCCGCTAACCCCTGCCTCAGGAATCCAGATTTGCTGAGGACTTAGTAACACGACCTGTTTTCCACCAGCTCTAAACTTCTCCCTCCAGAACTGGGTTTCATCTTCTCCCATGCTTAGTTTCAGCCAAGAAATGAAATCACTGCTAAACATCTACTGAACTTTGTGAACCCCGTTAGCTTGTGCACTTCTACCCAAAAGCAATGCTCAGTGCTCAGGTGTGAAAAACACACCTCTCTGCCCATGTTCTCCGCTCTTCCTAAACAAGCAGGAGCTGGAGGGCACCTGCTTCTTGTATTAGCAAAAGAGAAGAAATGGCTGCAAACTTTCTTTGTCAAGGAAGAGGAGACAAGGCCATCCCGATCTGTCCATCTCGTGGGCACTCGCACGGCCCCAGGACAAAGGAACGAGAGCGAGCCTGACCCAGATCCCGAGGAGTCAGAAATGGAGCTCCCATGGGATTTGTAGCAGTAGCTTTTCTTAGGGAGTGAGTCAACATAGCTGGAAAGAGAGGCAGCACGACCAGCAATGTCCCATTGCAACCCTGTGCCCAAGTTACCCTGCGAAGGATTGTTCCTATGTGGGTTTTCAGTCATTTCAGCCTCTCCTCTTCCCCCAGCGCTTGCCACACGTCACCTTGTGTCCCTCTGAGCTCACCCCCAGACACCAGCACTAGCAATCACTTAACCTTAACCGTTAGCGCTGCCCTTAAATCAAAGGCAGTGCTGGAAACTTGCCTTTCCCAGCCTTTGGCCTTTTTCCAATTACAAGAGACGTGTTAATGAGAAGACCTCATATCTAACCGTCTCTTCAAGGCACTTGCAAAATGCCAGCCAGCACAGTAGCTGGATGTGAAAAACAGGAAACCAGCTAATGTCAGCTCAGACCAAGACGCAAACTGAAACAGCAGCAGAGAGCGGCGAGAATCGACGACCACCTGGAGGGAGCCACTCCAAGAGACGGTTCGAGGGTCCTCAGAGAAGCATCATGCTCACCGGAAAGCCGCGTGTGAGGACCACCAGCTCCTGCCAGTGGGCTGCAGGGACACGTACCTGTCAGGAGGCAGCAGGGGAGTCAGCGGTGAATGCGCGAGAGAAAGGTCAGGAGATTGCAGAGGGCTTTTCACTTGCAAGCTGAGTGATGGAAACGGTCAGTGAGTGATGAATATGAGCAGCTGGCAGAGGAGTTCACCACGAGACGGTCCAGTTAGAGAGCGAGAACTCAGCAATTTTCATGCTGGACGGGTTTTTTACGATGCTCTGAGAACGAGGTGCCATGAGGCACATAAATCAAAGCAGCTTCTTGAAACTGAGACAGTCTGAGGCCCTGATGCCCTGAGATCAGAGCAGCTGAGGCGACACTAGATATTCCCCTGTGTACACGGGCTCTGTTTGTGCCAGCAGGGAAACCACTCCCTCCTGATCTGGAGTGAAGGAATAAACATAATTTTTGAGCAATCAGCTTGGTTACTTACAAATTCTTACAGAAATAGACAGGTTTTCCCCACATGGTATAAAAAGGCGCTATGCTGCATCAGAAACCACAAAATCTTTAAATCAGAACCAGGCCTTTAAATACTTGAATTATATTTATTTTTCTTTTAAAAACAAACCATTTCAAATCAAATGGCAATTCAGGAAAATCTTTTCAAGACTGTTCATTTAATATCCAACTAATAACAAGATTTGAAGAGAAAAAGCAATGCTGCTTCAGCAGCCCCTCTGTAAATCCGAATGAGTTAAAGCTTTTTTGCTTATTGAAGTGGCACAATATTGACACAAATATAAAACAATTGTAGTTGTTTTGTGCCAGAAATTAGGGTGTGGGAAGAATGTACTCTTCCTGTAACTTTGGACTGTGTTCCACGAAAGGAAGTAGATTTAAAGGCCTCTTTAGAAGTCTTAGGCAGCTACTTAATTTTGACAATTGCCTTATGAGAATCAGAAGCACAGTGTTAGCCAGTTATTCCTTGGTCTTCAAATCAGCAAGTTTTATTTGTAACACAAGTTTTGAAAAGCTTGCTTCAACATAATTGTACTTAGAAAGTAAGAACGCCTGTACCACATCAGACCAAAGGTCTAATATAATCCAATATCCCGTCTCTTGAAAAAACAGATAAAGAACAGGGCAAGTATATGGTGATAATTCCTTAAAATCACTTGCCAGCTTTCAGCAGATTTTGACTTAAGAGGACCCTGCAGATAGCCAGGTATGGAAACTTTAAATGTAATGGTCCTTCACAGTTTTTTTCCCCATGGATTTGAAAGCCAAACTACACACTGGAGTTCAGGGAAGGGAACACATAGCCTTTGGCGGCACAGCCTGTCAGTGCAGAGAAGGAAGAAAGAAATCTCCTTTGATTTTGGTGGAGACAGAGAAGAAATGAAGCTCCAGCCCCAGCCAAGTAGAATGGGAACCCCTGAGGTATGACCACAGTACAGATGAATAACCAAGTCACAGAATCATAGAACAGTTTGGGTTGGAAGGGACCTCTAAAAGTCATGGTGTCCAACCATCCTATGCAATGAGCAGGGACATCTTCAACTAGATCAGATTGTTCAGAGCCCTGTCCAGCCTGACCTTGAATGTTTCCAAAGACTGAGCATCTACGACCTCTCTGGGCAACCTGTGCCAGTGTTTCACCACTCTCTTTTAGTTTAAAACCATTACCCCTTTGTCCTATCACAACAGGCCCTGCTAAAAAGTCTGTCCCCATCTTTCGTATACACTCCCTTCAAGTACTGAAAAGCTACAATAAGGTCTACCGGGAGCCTTCCCTCTTCTCCAGGCTGAACAACCCCAACTCTCAGCCTGCCCCCATAGGAGAGGTGCCTCAACCCCCTATCATCTTTGGGATCCTCCTCTGGACCTGCTCCAACAGGTCCATGTCTTTCCCGTGCTGAGGGCCCCAGAGCTGGACACAGAGCTGCAGGGTAGGTCTCATGAGAGTGGAGCAGAGAGGGAGAATCCCCTCCCTTGACCTGCTGGCCACACTTCCTTTGATGCAGCCCAGGATACAGTTGCCTTTCTGGGCTGCCAGCACACTCTGAGTCCAGCAACTTCGTTCAGTCTTAGCATTTTGAAGGTCCTTGTTCCAGCTCTCCTCAGCCACTGCATGGGGATACTTTGAAGGTGAGGTTAATGCAGTCGTGATCTTTTCCTGTTGGCAGAATACACTGTCCCCCATTATGAGCCCTACTGCAAACAGAGAGTTAGAATCCACACAGAGCATTTATAATCCCGTGTCACGCAGCTGCTTGACTTTTCTGAGAAGGAGATAGGGCTTATGGTAGTACCCCATCCCGCAGAGCTGATGCCTTCAGCAATCCTTGCTAACGCTACTCATGTTGACAGCTGTTTCCCTAATTCTAATATTTTATTCTTCATTCCCTGGCTAAGGTCCCAAGTGCTCACCGTTCATTGTAAGCAGGTGATCAGACTGTGCTGATTTCCTTGAGGTTCCCAGCTTTCCTTTGCTCATTCAACCTTCGCTTGCACAGCCCTTCTTGCTCGTACGCTGCAGGAGAGCTAAGTTCTGACTGCCCACCCTGAAGAATAAGGACTCCTTCCACGGCCTTCTGAGCTGCTCCTTCCAGACAACTTCTGGCCACTGTTCTCCTCCAGAGATCCTTGGCACCACTGTACCTAAGCGAGAAAAGCAGAGCAGCTCCAGTCATGGTGGCCAGGGCCAGGCAAGAGTCCAGATCACCGGGCAAGTCCACCCGGACAAGGCAAGGCTAAAGGCAAGCCAGGGGGTCAAACCAGTATCAGGATCAGCAAGGCACAGGCCTGGCTGAAAGATGGCTGAGACAAGGCACGAGGGCACAGGCCTGAGCTTAAATGCATCTCCTGGGAGAGAAAGGGAGGGCTTCTCCCAGCTCTTTCTCACCTCCAGCATTTTCCCCGTCAGTCTGCTCCAAGGTGACACAACCGTGCTGTGCCAGAGCTGGCCTTCAGCACAAGCAGCTAAGCCCCAGGGGGCCGATCAAGGGGAGCACAGTCAGGGCCCTGACAGCATGTCGCGTGTTCAGCGAGCACCCAGAGACCTGGCAAGGACCCGCTTCTCTCCGCGCCCGTGCTGCCGCCGTTCAGCACAGCGCAGCAGGAGCCTCACTGTAACGCGGTGTCTGGCCCCAAATAGCTCCGGGTGGAATCTCACGAGGATGCAGATACTAGTGCGTGTTCAGCAGGCAGGAGTCACAGGGTCCGCGTCTCAGAGAATGTACCGGAGCTTTACCTCCCCGGTCACTTGAGTTTAGCAAACTGTCTCTCTCGTATCACAGAGATGAGTTGTTTACAAAGTAAACACTGTCAGTCCATTTAATTGGCTCTTTAACATGGTGAGAAATGTTCCCTGGCAGAGAGTCCCTGGGAAACCCTCCAAGACGTGAAATGGAGAGGTACTTCTACACAGGGAGGGCAAACCGAGGCTCCCAGACCAAACCTCGCAACTGAATCAGCCCTCCTTGGATGACGGTAGGAGTCTGGGGGGGGTGATAACCATCCCCAGGGCCCATGTAGCAGCAGCAATTTTTAACAGTGCAAGGGACGGTCATGCCATTGTGCCACAGGGGAGAGCAGCACCCGCGTGCTCTCTTTTCTGCAGAGCCTTAGCGCGGGCAGGCTCTGGAGCCAGCCAGCTTAGTTTAGGTAGGTGTGGGTCTAGGTGTCCTAACAGCCGGGAGCCTCGGAATTACGGAAGGAGCGAGCAGACGGGCGTGTTGGGAAGACTGCTTGTCTTGTTCCATTTAAGACCCTATCTGCCCTTGCCTGTAGGTGTGTCAGACTGGATCGTTTGGACAGGAACTACTCACCTGACGAGGCATCTTTCCCCACGCCGAACGCAGTCAAAAATGATCAAACTGCCTTTTTTTTTTTCTCCTAAGCAAAGGAAAAAATACGTATTAAAAAGCATCAGTTTGTAGAGAAACAAGAATGCTGTTGCACAGCTCCGGGCAGGTCTTGCTGATGACATACACGTGCTGTAGCAGCGATGCTGGGCAAGAGCTGCCAGGCTGCTTCAGCCCGCTTTAACCGCTCTGGCTGCAGGGGCAGCAGCACGCCTCTGTTGCCCTCCCGTGGTGAACCTCCAGCATCCTCCCTAGATGGGGGATGCTCTACGCAAGGGGGCCGTGGCCCTCAGCCCCAAATACACGACTAGGAAAGGCTTTCATTTCCCGACGCTTCCAAACACAGCACCATCAGTTTGAGTATCAGCGTCTCCCACCACCTTATCGTTATTCAGATACATCTGCTCCGTTTTATCCGACTCCGGAGGCAGACGACAGCACAAAATCACCTCACTGGTATCCCACCCGTTCCATCAAAGCACAACTCCAACGACTCCTGCCGTAAGGGTGTGCAGGTTTGGGCTGCACTGGGTTCGTTAATTTGGTTTGATGCTTTCAGTTGGGTGTTGTGTGCTGTGACAAAAGTCGTTTGTCCTCCGATTGTCTCTCCATGCAACAGTTACCGGCAATGCGGGTAACGCTACGTTTGTTACGTTGAAGACCAGAAGTACAAGCCTCAAAGAAAAAAAACCAAAACCCAAAAAACTTCATTTTCTTACAATTTTGTCAAAGTTCCATCACCAAGCTTCAGAATTTCCACCCTAAGATGTGGTTGAACGCTGAAAAAATATTTACATACAGAGCGCAAAAATCTTCATGTCCATAAGCCAGATCAGCAAACCCGCGATTTCACCGTTCTTACAATAAATTGTTCCGTGTTCCTAGAGACATGTGAATTAGGCAGCAGTTTACAGTCAAAACCTGCACTTGGGAGGGAAAAAACCTCACACAACCGACACACCAACACCTAATTCTGACCAGGTTTCAGCTCACGCATCCTTCGAAGCCGCTAGTGCGTCACGCTGACCGTCTGCCCGCAGCACTGACCGCGAGCTCCGAGCTGCAGCGCACCGAGCCCATATACAACCCGCCGAGCTCAAGCACAGCCTTTGTCCCCCCGCAGCTGCAGTGTTGCCTGCACAGAGCCTTCCTCCTCTGCCTCCCCCGCAGCTCCTGGCCAGGACACCCAGAAGCAGAGCGCAGCACTGCCCGTTTCTTCTTGGCATCTCACGTTTTAAAGGTGTGATGGTTCCGAAGCGGTGCTGAAGGACGACATGAGGTGGTGATGGGACTCACCGACGCGTGCAGGTGTTCTGGTCCGGCTGGGGTGGTTAATTTTCTTCACAGTAGCTGGTAGGGTGCTGTGCTCTAGGTTTTATCTAAGGCTCAACAGCCCTTGCACATCTTCAAGGCCACCTGTTTGTCATGCTGCCCCTGCCCCCCAGGAAGTAGGCTGGGGGTGCGTAAGAGGTTGGGAGGGGGGGCACAGCCAGGCAGATGACCTGACTGAACCGAAGCGAGAGCCCGTGCCCTGTAACACCCTGCTCCGCAGTAAAGGCCGGAGGAAATGTTCAGAGCGATGGCATTCGTCTTCCCAAGTAACCATTAAGCATGGTAGAGTCCTGGCGATGGCTGAACACACGCCTGCCAGTGGGAAGCAGGGAGTGAATTCCTTGCTTTGCCTGCGCATGTAGCTTTTGCTTTCCCTGTTAAAACCGTCTTTATCTCAACCCACAGGCTTTTGCACTTCTACCCTTGTGATTCTCTCCCCCACCCCACCGGGGGAGCAAGCGAGGGGCTGCGTGGTGCCTGGCTGCCTGCGGTGGTTAGCCCACAGCAGGGCAGAGGAGTTGAAGGGAAAGGGCTAATGAACCGTGCGCAACTGTGTTCTCGCTTCCTTTCTCTCCCGTCTGCAACTTGGCTGGGAGGCGGAAGGGGGACATTAGTACAACTAAGTTACTTGAGTTCCAGCTACACCCCTTTTCTTTTAGCGATACTGAACAAAGTCAGAGATGGCTCCAGGGTGCCCATGTCTTTGAGGGATTTCAGATTCCCAATTACAACCACGAGTAGATTCAGAACGTCAGACTTCAGCGGCAGCAGAACTGATTCACTGTCGCTGTCCACCGAACTGCTTGTGAATGCAGCTGATTTGGGAACAGGCACAAGAGTAACAACGAAACACCCAGGACTCATTTTCCAACATTGAAAATAAAGCTTCGCAGGATTCTTTCTCAAACAGTTCTGGAAACACACTTCACTATAACCCATCCCGGAACTCTCCCGCGGTGAAAGCCAAATTGCTAGTTCTGCCCATCTTCCTCTGTCAACACTCACCGATGGAGTGTTGTGAGTGTAGACTCAAGTGATGTCTAACCACAGCAGGTACCGACCAGAACACCACCTGCTAGCTAACAGTCCTTGGTAAAAGCGTAAGGTTTCCTCTGTACTGCTATGCTCTGACTATTTGAAGCTAGGCAAGGTCTAACACGCTGAGTTGGTATTTTCAACACTTCCCTGTCTTTGAAAACCCGCAACAAAATTGCACGTTAGTTCTGGCCTATCGCTTGTTTTCTGCTCATTTTGCCAGCAAGGCACCTTACTAGGAATTTTACTCTGCAGTTCCAAGATCATATTTGGGACTGACCAACTAAGTGCGCTCAACTGTAGCAGCACACACTGAAATTTTGGAAAAAACCCACCCAGTTGGCTGAACGTGCGTACCCCTGAAAAAACTCCTCCTTCCGCACACCTCAGGAACGCACCTGGAGGGTACCCCGAAGGAAAACAATGGAAGCATGAAACACGGGTCCCTTAGATCTTCAGACTGACACTTCATACTTGCTATAGTTAACATACAAGAAGTACTGGGGGCTACAGTAACGTTCTGCTTGCTTCACTGGAGACACAGACCCTTCAAAACAAGAATCTGTGGGCTTTGCTCACAGGAGCTATGGGAAAGGACCCACGGAATTTCATTACCACGCTATCGCTGTTTTTTTTCCTATCCACTCAAGAAGGGTTTTCTATGAATATTCATTCACGGCTGCCTAAGAAAAGATGTAACGATACTTCTGAAACAAGTCTTGAAACCACCAGTGCTAAATTGTGTTTTATTTCCAACAATTAGCCATTACACTGTGTGACACAACAAGTGTCCAAAATAAATAGCCGAAGATGAAGCATTAGAATACTACCGTCTTCGCTACTGCTGTGGCCCCTTAACGTTTCTTTCTTTCAAGCTTCACTCTTCAGATTCTCCAGGCCTACGGATATCATCGATCTTCAGAATCATTCTAACAACCTGAGTCGCCAGAGAGATCTGCTGTTTCTTTCCAATCAAGGTTTCTATAACATGCTGCTGCTTCATATCTGCCAAGAAGAAGAAGAATTAAATACCCTCCTCAAACCCAGACATGTAACTTCCATGTAAGTTTTATGGAATGTTTGAAAACTATTATTCTTGGCCACCACAGCTGACAAACAATTTGTACAAACCAGGGTTTTATGTCTGGGTTCTTACCAAAGATCTTCCAACATTAGGACCCAAACTCTTTTCCCCAACTAAGTCTTCCCCAAGCGTAGCTTTTCATCTTTTCACATTATTTTTTGAAGAACACAGTTTCCGTACACAAATACTAGAAGCATCCTAAGGGCTGAGCAACCACTGCAGAAGTTCAAGTTCAAACGTCGTACAGCGGAAACACCTCACCAAAGTAGGGTTACGAACAGACAAACACAGCGCCTTACATTCTGTTCCACAACCTGCCACATTCCGAAAACGGCAGCAGAGCGTGAAAAGTGCTTGTCCAGGCGAAAATACGTTTTCATACCTTGGTTTCTTTGTCTTCATGTGCTCGTTACAGGTCTATACATGCACATGTGCTGGTGTGAACACACTAACTAAAGGCATTCCCAACCTTGTGTTTCTCAAGACAGCTGCTTGTCGGGCTGCAGCGTGAACAGGACCACTAAAATTGCAATATTTAAAACACAGCCTGCTCTTGCCTCGTAGAGAGTAGCTTTTACTGCTGTACCACACGGTCAGCCAACATCTTCAACTAAGCTTGCCACCAGTAAGTTTTCAAGCAATTATAAGTTTTCTACCTGGTAGACAAGCATGTGTCTCTCCACCTGCATTCCCATTTACTATGACAAGGGGCGAGAGTTCCTAACCGAAGCAAGGCACGAGAAAGAAAGGAGAGAGAGAAAGGGCCGAGAGGCAAACAGTAAGCGTTTTGATCTTCTGAGAAACAAAACCCTGTTACGCTTCTCCTCTCCACGCTGCAGTTCTTACCATTTGTTCCTTTCTGCAAACAATCGATGCCAAGGGCAGGATTATTTTCTTTCACTTGCCTAGCCCGCACTTCAGTCATAGTCTGTATTGGATTCATACCACTGTTCTCCGAAAGTGCCATGGGAATTACCTCCAGGGCATCTGCAAAAGCTCTCATAGCATACTGCTCCAGAGACGGGCACTAGGGAAAAAGAAATTTACATTCACACAGCTATTAACTCCAGTGTTAGCAAAAGCAGGCCTTCCCACTGGCTGTAATATATATACATGATATACCAACTTACATCTCAGTAACTGAACAAACACCTTTGGATGATAAATACTTCAAATTAAAAGAATTTATACTGCTCTTATCATAAAAGGAGAAAGGTACTGGAAATGACTTTGTACAGAGAGGGGAAGGAAAACTTTTACCCCTGGTTATCAGCAAATGTCAGGAAGTTCCATAACATGTGCTTTCTGGAAGCTTTTTCAAGGTTTTTTGGAATCACTTAAGACAGACTTAATCATAAAGTAAGGTTGTAACTGTTGCTTCCTTACTTTATCTGCTGCTTCACTGACTGCCAGGGCACAAGAAATTTCAGCTGCCCCACCACCATACACAATACGATTATCACGAACGAGATTCCGGATTACACACAATGCATCGTGAAGAGATCGCTTCGCTTCTTCAATAATCTGCAATTACAGAAAAACACATATTTTACAATATACACAGCGGAAGGCTATGGAGATATATTTCCTAACACAGAAACAGCAAATAAACTGTAGGGTATTTTCAGGGCTCTAACGCAGCTCTACTGCTGCTGTGTTATTCTGTTCTAAAATGTAAACTGTTGGACATCCAGTGGCGGAGAAGGAATAAGAAACTGTATACAACTTTTCAATGTTATTTGTTAAATCTACAGATTAAAAAAGAAGACACTCACACGATAAAGTTTTCAGTCTTGCATATTCCCAAGACACAAACGACTTACATTTAAATATCAATACTATTTTCAGACTGCAATTTCTGTCAATTCCCAACTTGAACTGATGCAGAAGGATTTAACAAGTGATGCTAACTTTTTTAAGAAAGCAAAAATACTGCATTAAAACTCTTCAGACTGACGGTTATGTTCTTTTCTTCCTAAGGTGTTTCACATAAAGTGGAGTCCTTTCACTCAAAGGACTTGACCTATACTAAATATAATTTAACACTAGCAGCACAACCAAGAATGACCACTTAAGTACCTAAGCATTTAAAATGATCTCATTCAGGTGGTGGTTTCTTTGATTCTTTGGTTTTTTGCTACACTAAATCAAAAGTGACATACCTAGGTCTATAATAAAACCAAGTCTTTCAAAAACACTAATGTCTTTACTCATAAAAGTGACCGTCCCACGAGAAAAAAACAGCAGCATACAGAAGTGTAATTATTTCTATATTTATAAACTATATGGTCTAATATTGAGAAAACAAAGTCTTCATTCAAAACCACAGATTCACATCCTAACAAGTGACTTCTAGCATCGTCACAACTGCCTACACCCTCCCCCCCTTCCCTTAATCCACACTGCAAGAAAAATTAGGACAAAAATAAGAACAGTTAAGATGCCTTTGAAGGAAACTACACATTATGCAACTTACGGATTGAATATGTGTAACAAACTAAGCATCTCACCATTTTATTTCCTCCTCTAATGAAAATGGTCACAGCTCTGGAATTCTGACACTGTTCAATGACAAGCATTCTGTCCTTCGTCGTTCCAAAGGAGATCTCTCGAACAATACCCGCAAAACCCAGTTTCTCTGCCGTGAGCTCACAGAAGCGAGGAACAATGCGTCCTCCAGTTGCAATGGCGATTAACTGAAGTTAAACAACCATCAATTATTTTTGCAAAGACTTTCTCATTATGTTCTTTAGAACATAAAACCAGTGGAAGAGAATCTGTTAAGCGTCTACTCCAAAATGCTATCTTCTGATCACTTCAATGTATTTCAGGTGATGCCTCGGTTTTGCAAACAGCAAGACTACAGCAAGAAACATTCCCAGCCACACAGAACTTTTGACAAGTTATACATATGCACCCCAATTACAAACCATATATTCACTGTAGGTTCCTCCCACAGATCCCCAGTACTTACTGTGCACATGATTACACAGCTCTACCCAGAAAGCCTGAACTTCCAACTGGCAAAACTTACTGTTTAACCAATGTTTAAAAGCTAGTATAACGCCCAATTTCAGAAGATACTACTTACTTCTATTTCAGGTCCACCAACCCAACGAACAGCAGGCAGCTCGTTCTGGAGCAGCAAGTGATTTGCCTCATCATCAAAACCCCACTGGCAAATAGCAAGGTTTGCACCAGTGGCTTTTATCTGAAAGCAACACACAACAATCTTCTGATCAAAACTAACACAGGTATGAAAAACAATTTCTTCATGGTCTGAATTCTCATTTTCTCAAAACACAAGTCTGAAAAAGAACCACCTGGCATACACAGACATGAAAGCAGATGTCAAACCAGGGTCCATCTCTTACTACATAAACTTCACCCTTACTCACAGCCTTACGATTGCATACAGGTTGCCTCCTATCAGGATTATCAGCTCGTTTCCAGAAGTAAATCAATGCACTATGCTATTTTGTGTAAATGCTATTAAAAAACCCATAGAAACAATAAATAAAGACTACCTGTTTCACCATCTCTTCAAATTTCTCCTTTTCATATTTCTGCAGGGCCTTGTAGTCTTCCACAGATGTGACATCAAGCTTATGCTTGGTTTTAGGCTTAGGTGGTTCGAATGGACAAGTAAGGATTGCAATTTTAGCATCTTTAAGCTCCTGTACAATTAAAAGGAAAATAAATTGAGTTTTGACCTCAGTAACACCTTTCTTGCATTTGCACAACATACAGACCTATCTTTAAAAACACAAGGATAGGAGGAACCATGAAGATAACTTGACTGACTTTAAAGTGAAACTACTTATACCCAAACAATTCCATCAAAAGACTCTCTAACCCACTCACAGAAAAAATTCCACAGCTTCAAGACACTGTTTAAGTGCTTAACAATCTTCACCAATCATGTCTTTTTTACACTTTAGATGTTATAAAAACCAGAAAAAATTAAAAGTCAATGAAATTATTATTTGCCCTCTTATCCATCGTGACCATTGAGAATACTGCATACACATCTTCACAGCCACTTTTTATCTATTATGAGACTGCTATTTTCCACCAGTCTCCCTTTTTATAGGATGAAGTGTTACCTAGTAGAAAAATAGTTCAGGATAGCAGAAATTCTAAACTGCCTCATTCTTACTTGAAGTACACTGCACAAGACTTAAAAACTGTTCCAGACAGGACAACACAGCAACTCAAAGCTGAAGAACAGCAGCAGCACCTCTTGAGACTGAGTTGCATTAAGCATCTTAAGCGTATTACACACAACGGATGATTATTTCTGCTTCAGCATAAAACTGAGCACTTGTCCTCACTTAGCTGTGTACTACTTTCCACTCCTGCCCCTCCATCACTTCTCAATTTCTCAACATTGCTATAAATTTTAACTTGGACTCTTCCAAGAATTGAATAATGCTCCTTTCCCCTTTCTCTGTTGACATACGGATGAAAAAACAAGCCAAACTACAACACTGTTTAAATACTTAAAAAAGTGCCAGGACAGCATTTGAAGTGGGCTAGACAATCTTATTTAAGCCACTATAGATGAGAGGCGCACACACAAAGACATCACTTACTTTAGGCATCTGTGGATGACTGAAATCTTTATCCACAATCACTCCTTTAACCAACTGTGTATCTTCCAGTCTACCTCCCACTTTGCCTTGTACTTTGATCAGCTCAAAATCAACATCTTTACGTTCCATATCGGCTACTGTCAGTACAGCATTTACAGCAATTTCTGCCATTTGCCTGTGACAACGGTTAACTCTAGGGTTTAAAAATAAAACCACAATAAAGTTGCATTATATTCCACAGTTTAGAAGCAAAAAGTATCACTACAGCTAACGATTTTCCAAAAAGAGGATGCTCTGGTTCTTTGTTCATAGGAATAAAAGATGCTAAATAGGGCAGAAAACTGAGCACACCATACGGCTTGTCCATAGTGTCTTGTGGACATGGTCTAAAGATGCAGCAGCCCTGAACAAGCGAGGAGAATTAGCTACTAAGAAACATCCACGTCACAGAAAACACTGTTAGGACAGCTTTGCCAAGGAAGCTGTATGTCTGAATCTACAGAATACACATAGAAGCTATTTTATGGAAAATGGATTTACAGTACCAGTAACTATCCTGCAAGTGGGTTTTTTTTTTAGAAAAAAAAGTACTTTGAACCATAACATGCGGTTTTTATAGAATTTGCTATGATGTAGAAATATGGAACTAACAGTACAGTAGAATGAAACTGAAATTTCATTTCAATTGAAAATGAAATTTTGCAGCTGTTTAACCTCATGGAATTGCCCCTTTGGAGAAAGGGAGTTCACAATTTCTTATCCTGAAACACGAGTCCATCGAGAAATTTTCCAAAATAAAACTAAGAACCTTCATCAGACACTTCAATAACACAAACAATTTAATAATCCATCAAAACACCAAGCAAACACCAGGATTTCTCCTTTCAACTCAAACTGTTTTTAAGGGAAATGTAAATATTCTTGTGAAGTTTTGGTGACTTACACTTTAGAGCCTAGGGTTGTCTTTGCTGTCTGGATCAGAGGTTCAATGTTCTGTGGATCAACTGGAAAGCTGTCACTGATTTTGTCTAGATGCCCAATAGCAATGCGGGCTGCCTGTTCATAACCGTCTGCTATTCTGATAGGGTGAATACCACGGTCTAGTAATTGCTCAGCCTGTTCCAATAATGCTCCAGCCAGAACTATAAAACAAAATTTAAAAATCATGTTTATTCCAGAGACTGAACCATAATTTTTAACACATTATTGACTAAAAATTACACCGTCTGACTTTTTTCCTGTAATATATTAACAGTTGGAGGTTTCTTAAATGACCAAAAAAACCTCCCAGTACCTTAAACAACCCCTCCAACTGGCTATGCTCAGAAAGAAAATTGCATTACTTCAGACCAATAAGCAGAGGTACCAAGATGGGACAGTTAGAAGATGGAAGAAAATCATGCAGAAAAATTCTGAACATAAAGAGAGAAGCCACAACACTAACCTCAAATGCAATTATACTTACCAAAGACAGAAAAGCATCTTTGTGATTAAGGGACTTCTAATACAAAAACTGACAAGGATACTGAAGCCATAAATGTGCCATAAGAATGTGCTACAGAAAAGCTACTTTATTTCACATAAAATTTCTGCCATTGAAATAGCCAAAGAAACTTAATTTTTGAAACTAGAAAAGCTACGTTAAACTTAAGATCTTTTCTTACCAACCACTCCAGTAGTTCCATCCCCAATCTCATCATCTTGAGATTTAGACAGCTCCACCATAAGTTTGGCTATCTGGTGATCCACATCCATCATATTCAGGATGGTAGCACCATCATTTGTCACAGTCACTTCACCATCTTTGTCCACCATCATTTTATCCAAACCTAAAAAAGTATATTCAAAGCATGAGGGAAAAATTTACAAAACCCCTGAAAACTATTACTGACAAAGAACGGATAAAGTTACTTTGTTATTACCATTGGGTCCAAGGGATGTTCTCAGAGTACTTGCTACTGCCTTTGCTGCCATTATGTGAGACTACGAAACAAAGGAGAAGAAAGTTAAATCATTACCATGCATCCAGAAATCATGTTAATTAAAAAAAAAAAATACAGCGTGAAAACCTAACATAAATGCTGTAATTTAACAGGCAACAGCCAACTACAACTGAAAAAAAAAATCAATATATGCCTATTACTTTTATGCCAGAAACGTTTCTGAGCCTTTTCTTGCATAGCTGGAACTGACTCGGCTAAAGCATGCAAAAGCAGAGCAACTAAAATGACAGCCCCGAGGTTTACAGTGGGGAAACAATAGAAACAGGTAACGCTAAAATTAAAAAAAAAAGTTTTCCTCCGCTCTTCTACTAGTATTTAAGCGACACTCATTCACACAAGGCTACCGCAACTGCCTGCAGCCCTGGTTCAGCCACGGCCTGTTTTTCTGGTGAACAGTGACTGAACTACAAACGGGGAGGGGGCTGAGGGGAGTCTCCCTGCCCGCTACAACCAGGAGCTATCGCGAGGGACGCGCAGCACATTCAAGGGAGACGATCCCAAAGCCACGCGACTCGCGGCACGGACTCCCCACAAACCCTCCTCTATCCCTCCCTCCCTCTCCCACCGGCTGGCCTAGGCCACATTTAAGGCGCCCTGCGCTTGACACGGGGCAGAAGACAAGCGCAGGACCACCTCGTCCCAACAGGCTCCATCCTCCCGCCGAGGCCTAGCGGCGCCCGCTCCCCGCCCCTAACAGCAGCATGGCGCTGCGCCCCCAGTGAAGGCCCGCTGACGGATCGGCGGCCGCCCGCTCACCTTGAGCGCCTCAAGCCCCATAAGGCGCGTCTTGCGCTCCTGGTCCTTGAGGATGAGAAAGGGGCGCCCATACTCATCAAAAGCCAGAGTCCCCATGGCCGACATGACTGCCGCCGCCTCACGCACCGCCCGACCGCCCGGCAGAGCACGAACCGGAAGCCACCGCGCCCGCCGCGCCGTGACGCAACACGCTCAGCCCGCGCACTGCTCTGCGCCTGCGCAACCGGCAACCGCGCGACACATTTCGCGGCCGAGACCTATGTGGCGCCTCCAACGGACCTTTCTGGAAGCGTCCGGCACGGTGGGAGTTGGGCGGTGCTCGCGGCCCCGTCCGCCAGCTGCCGGGGGCGGGGGTGGGCGAGTACTATATTAGGTAGAATACCGGCGTCAAGCGCGGTAGTCGCGGGCTGCACCGGGTGACGTGAGCGAGTAGGGACAGACACACAGCAAAAGAGTGCGCGCCGCTCCTCTCCGAAGCGTCTCCAGCAAGGTTTCGCCCGCCCCCGTCCCCCTCTCCGCGTAGCGAAGTGGTACGGCCCTCCTCTATAAATAGCGCCGGCCGCGCGCGCTTAGGGGGCTCGCAGGTTGTGGTGGAGGGAGTGCGGGTGGTCAGCGGGTGTGTGATAGGCGGCCTGGTAGCTGGGGCTGTTGTGTTCCTGAGAAACCTTTCTCCCGAAGGGGAGGCTAATAATTGCTGGGACTAATAACTGCTCGGCGCAGGCTGCGGCCGGCCCGGGGCCGGGAGGTCTCTGTCTGCGGCGCCCTTGAGCTGCTCCGGGGCGCGCTGCTGCTCGGGCGGGTGGGATGAGCTAGGGGCTTACACGGAAACTGCCTGCCTCGCCCTGAGAAACAAACCTGGCGCTTCAGTGTCTCAAAAGCAGGAATAGTAACGTTTCCCCAATGTCTAGAAATCGGCTAGCAGCGTATAAGGCTTTTTATTTTTTTTTTTTTGGTGTGATGTGCTATGTATTTAGTTTGTCCTGAGCACCCAGTAAAGCCCTCTGAGAAAACACTCTCTTCATGTGTGTCTCTAGGTGTGATGTCCGAGGCGCCGGTGAGCGAGAGCCCTGCGGCAGGCCCGCGTGTGGATGTCAAGGGCGGCTCCAGGAAGAGAACCTGGGGACTGTTGGTTACTGCTGGTGTCGGTGGGACCTTGGCTGTGCTGTACGCCGTGGTCACCCCCTTCGTGACACCGGCTCTGAGGAAAGTGTGCCTGCCCTTTGTGCCTGCAACTTCCACTCAGATCCAGAATGTGCTGAAAATGTTAGAAAACAGAAGCGGCTCCCTCGTTGACATTGGTAGCGGGGATGGCCGTATTGTAAGTTACAGACATTGCCTTCCTTATACGTCTCCATAAAGTGCCAAATGCTCTATCAGTGGCTGCTACTGTCTTCTCATACTTATGAATGTCTTGTCTTTGGCATCCAGTGTGTTTGTTTGAGCATTATGAAAAGGCTTCAAGCTCAGAAAGGTTTACAATTCAGGTGACTAATCAATACTTTTGCTCCCATCTTACCTGCAGCTTGACAAAATAGTGTACAAAATGATACATCACCCTGTTGGCTGGAGGGAATTGCACAGCATTCACATGGAAAATGCGATCAAAATATTGGTATTGTGATTCCACATAGGTTTATAGCTGCAACACACGAGGCTGTGAGATTAAACAGTACTGTGCTTTTGGAGCCGCGGTTCTAGGGTTATTGTGTAAAGGTGATAGAAGAACAAATAAGAATGAGAAGTGAGTGATGGATTACAAAAATCAAAATCTTGGTATTTTTAGAACTGTAGTCTTCATGCTTTTGTGCAGTGCTGACTGTCCTGCTTTAAATGAGTGTGGTAAAACTAGAGTAACTACCAAGAGAAATGGTGAGAATTGCCAAAGCTGAAGTGACACTGCTTCCAGGACGCTGAACGCCTATTTGTGAAATGTGGTGGTGAGAGTATAGTGGGGTTTGTTTGTAGTTGTGATGTTTTGTGTATCATTTCCTAACCACATTCTTCAAGTCAGTTTTAACAGCAGGATGGTGCGCTGAGTGGGTTTTTGATGGAAACAACTAAGTTTTTTGAATGCTGTGTTTGTTCATAGAGCATGCGAATGAGTCAACCATTTGTCCACACTAAACAATTTGATTTGGAAATCAAAATCTGGGAAGGTAGCTTAGAAGGAATTGTACCTGAGTAGGGAACAGAGAAAAACATGTAGATACAAGAGAGCTGTGGTTTGTCATGCCCTCCGTAATGGTTTAACCCCAGCCAGCAACTGTGCATCACACAGCTGCTCAATCGCCTCCCCCCTTCCCCCGTGGGATGGGGAAGAAAATTGTAGGAAAAGACAAGGAAACTTGTGGGTTGAGATGAGAACAATTTTATAATAAAAAATAAAGTAATGGTACTAATAATGCTAACATTACTACTGAAGTGTAATTAAACTATCACTATTACTACTATGTAATGAAAATAATGGAAAAGTGTAGTACAACAGCTCACCGTCTGCTGACTGACGCCCAGCCAGTTCCTGAGCAGCGTGAGCCAGACCAGGAGTGAGACACCCATCCCCAGCCAACTCCCCCCAACTTATATAGTGAGCATGACATTTCATGGCATGGAATGTATATCCCTTTGGTGAGTTTGGGTCAGCTGTCCTGGCTGTGTCCCCTCTCAGCTTCTTGAAAAGAAGCAGCTGGGAACACAGATGAAGTATCAGAAACTGAAAAAGTCCTTGGCTTAATGTAAACACTGCTTGGCAACAACTAAATAGATTAGTATGCTATCAATATTCTTCTCAGTACAAATCCAAAACACAGCCCCATACTAGCTACTGAGAAGGGAATTAACTCCATCCCAGCCCAAACCAGCATACCTCTTTACCCAGCATGGTCTGTTGACCCTCCTCTGAGGCACATACTCTGACTAGGTACTGCATGTTTAATTATGATTTATAATATTGATAATATTATATAATAATAATTATGCACAACACTACACTCGCACAACACTACACTCGCACAACACTACACTCGCACAACACTACACTCGCACAACACTACACTCGCACAACACTACACTCGCACAACACTACACTCGCACAACACTACACTCGCACAACACTACACTCGCACAACACTACACTCGCACAACACTACACTCGCACAACACTACACTCGCACAACACTACACTCGCACAACACTACACTCGCACAACACTACACTCGCACAACACTACTATATATAATTTATAATATTGATTATATATATTTGTGTGTGTCCCTGCCTAAATGGAGACTGAAGACTCCTCAGTGAGCCTGGTGCCTGAAATTGAATGCTTGGTGTGGTCTTAATGCATCTGTCCTGAAAAAATGAGTTTCTGTTCAGATGCTTTTAAATATTTAGCACTTGCTCAGGTGTAATTGGTGGATAAATATGTCCATATTTTTTTACTTCCAGGTATGGTAAAAATGTCAGATTCTTTTTGGTATATTTGCAAATGCTGTACGCATGATGGAAGATGCTGTATTTCAATAGTGTGAAATGCACTGTCCAAGTAATGCTCTTTGAGAAGTTCTGTTACGAAATGTGTACTTCTTACTGATTTCACCTTGCCTGTTTTGTAACTCATAGTTCATCAGGATTTTCCTGATTAAAATTCAGCACTAACCTTTTAAATTATGACTTAAACCTTAATTCTAGAAACTGGTGCTTTTTTGTATTTCTTCCCCCCCCCCCCCCCAAAAAAAATCAGACTGATCTTGGTTGAAAACACATCACAGAATCACAAAGGTTGGAAAAGGCCTATAAGATCATCTAGTTCAACCATCAACCCGACACTAACATACCCACTAGACCATGTCCTCAAGCACCACTTGCTATGTAATTTAACAATTTTAAATCTTAGGGTCTAATTTTCTAATTTACAGGACTGTCTTTGAAAATCTGTTTGTTACCTGAATTACCTTTTGCTTTTTTAAATGGTGTATGAAGTTTAGCACTGGATGAAGGTTATACTGTGAGTTTTATGGGGAGGGGGGCTTTTTCAATGTTTGAACCTACATTTAATTTTTTGACCTATATATTTTACATGTAGGTCAACAGGTTACTTACATACACCTTCTATTGGTAGGTCATTTTGGCTCTGAGTCAGGGGTCTCACGTACATCCCCATCATTGCTTTTCAAATAAGTGCTCTCTCTAACTGACCATTTTGGCTTGTATATTTCACTGTTCTCCCCATGGTCAATTTTGGTACCCTTTAATTCCAAGGTAGTGTCATGAATATGTTAAATCAAACTTGTACGTATGTCATAGACATACTGCAAGCTTACAATTTTGTCCTGTGAGTGCTTAAGTGGTTAATTTTGTTCATCTAAATACACCTATTCATTTCAGTGAGACTGGTCATAGTAGTAAAATGTAGTTTGAGTTTTTGTTCACTATACTACTAATCTGTTGGGGATTCAAACCTGAGTGACTTAGAAAAGTGAGTTCCTTTGATTTAGATTGTAAATAAAACTGTGTGCTCCTGTTTAGATGAATACGCTTTCTCTGATTCTAAGCGCAGGTTTATTTTCTTCCTTGTAGGTGATAGCAGCTGCCAAAAGGGGATTCAAATCTGTTGGTTATGAATTAAATCCCTGGCTAGTCTGGTACTCCAGATATCGTGCCTGGAGAGACGGGGTACATCAGAACACCAAATTTTATATTTCCGACTTATGGAAGGTAGGTGGTGAAGTGTGTAAATAATCAATCTGGGATGTTTCAGAGACTTCCCATAATTTGGAGACGCTTTCAGGAAAGAAGAATGCTGACTGGCCACAAGGTGCTGCACTGGGCTTTGAGAGAAGTCCTTGGGCCCATAGAAACTAGATAGCACAACTCACTGCTGTTAGTTTTGTGCATATGATGTCATGCTCGTGCCTGCTGGAAGATGTGGGGTGCTGTAATGTCAGGCGTCACCGAGAGCCGATTCTGTGAAGTCAGTAACAAGATTCTTATTCACCTAATGTGCGTGATCACAGACTCATCTGACGTTTCGTTAGATGTCTTCTTTTCTAGCAGTGCAAACTAGAATAGGGAAACTTCAGGGCACTACCTGGAAGAACCCGAGTACTGGAATTTCTGGGGGTTTTAGTAGGTAGCTAACATTTAAAAAAAAAAAAAATAGAAGCAAACTTAAAATATACCTCATTTTAACATGTAGAAAGCTGTAGAAAATCTTGGCCATGAGTAAAATCATGTAGGTATTTTCTAAATTGATAATTCTTGTGCTACTAGACTTGGTGCTGTATTCTTTGCCAGACAGTAGAAGCTTTTCGCTGTTCAGCAATATAAAGAGCTGTCCTTATGTGGAAATTTGTATGATGCAAAGTTGATATGGGATGTGCTTTCTTTTGATCTAAATCTGTGTTGAAAAGAGTGCAGCTAGAGGGATGAGGGGAGAAGAGTGGTGAGAACCTCTCCAAACACCATTTTTATTAAGGCTTGTTCTCAAATTTTCTTTTAGGTTTCTTTTTCACATTATACAAATGTTGTTGTTTTTGGGGTACCTCAAATGGTAAGTACACTACTCTTGCATTGTTTAATTTCTTTAATATCAAGGCATGCAGTGTTAGTACATTCATCTGAAAAATGAACCAACTTGCAGAATTTCACAGGTATTTAGTACCAATATTTTGATATTTCACTGTTGCTTATTAATGTCTATGGCAAAACCTGGTAAAACTTGTGATGGTATGCGGAATGGAGCTCTGAAAATATACAATTTTTTTTTGCCTTGGTGCTTGGTTCAGTTTTCTTATTTTTACTAGAAAAGAGAAAAAAAATATTTAAATGTTCTTGATATTTTGATTTAATTTTAGAATCCTGTATATAGGTTGAATGCATATCTAGGACTGAAGCAGAAATATCCTATAAATGCTTCTGTATTGCTTCTTCCTCTACTAAGGCAGATGTGGGATGAAATAAGTGAAGAGCTTTATGGGATGCTATACCATATAACATATGCTGATAATATTTCTGTAGCAGTAACAGGAAGATGCAACAAGCAGCATAATAAAGCTTCCCTATTCTCTGCCTTCTAACAGTATAGGAATTAAGTATCTACTTCAGATTCAAATTGTAACTCATGTTGGAAACTGAAGTGAAATGCCTTTTTTTTTTTTTCTTCCCCTGTACTTTTGTGGGTGGTGTATCAGTGAGAACTGTGATGGTACTTGTGCTATGGGTGCTGTCAGGTTTGGATGTTAATGTGCTCTCTAGCTTGAGTTCCGGGAGGGCCCACTAAATATTTGAATTTGCAGTCAGAAATTCTGCAATTGCACTGAGCAGAAAAGTGCAGGTGAAGAAAGACATTTCAGTAAACTAGAAATAAACAAATGCCCTGGGAAAATGTGAGTAAACCTAGCAGAAATCCTGGCTTAACTTTAAATGTAAGTGTATAAAGTGAGATAACTTGGTAACAGCTTTGATAGGGGGAGTAAGTATAGGACTCAGGATAACTTCGGTGAATACTAAGCTAAATTCTTCCAGTAAAAATGCTGTTATAAATGTAACAGACCCAAACATATGAACTACTGTGCTTCCTGAGCAATAGTTTGTTCATGATCCCCTTTAAATTTACTTTGGAATTTGCGAATGCTTAGCCTCCTGAATGACTGAATTGATTTTCCAGAAACTAATGCATTTTCTCTTTTTTACTGAGGGCAATAGATCTCTGCAGCTTTTCTTATAACACTGGCCAAATTTGATGCTGTCATGCAGTGCTTTTATTTCATGTCCGAGATTAGCTTACAGAACTCGGATTTATTGATTTTCGGGGAAGACTAAGACCTCTCTGTTCTAGCAAGCGTCTGGGGGAAGGTGTGTTTATCTGAGTCATTGCAGAAGGACTTTTACTTGTTGAGAGGTGGGATGACAGAATCCTTACCAGGTGTTCACGTTGCAGCCTCTGTGTCTTTCAACTGATCATATGCTGTACAAAAGGTTCACTGAACTGTGTATTTATGTAGACGTACCAAAAAACCCAAACCCAACCAATGCTGGCTTGATGTAAAATAGAGTATGATTATGAGATCTAATGTTTCTGAGAGAGAGCTTCACAACTAGTTTGACTGTTTGGTTCAAGGATACAGTTCTTTTTGCTGAAGTATTAATGACATTTTCTAATTTGAGATAATATTGACATGAGTTGTCACTAATTTTCATAACTACTCATTAAAAGTTAGGCTACGTCTATATTTGTAATTTCTGTAACATCAGAGTCCTTCCTTTTCTGGTGTCTCAGCTCAGTTTGAGATACCAAAGTGGGCTTGTTTTTCTAGTTTATTTAAGGTGCAGTAGCAAAAATGTTTAGAAGCATTTGCTGTCTGGGTTAAATCAGAGCACAGGATGATAAGAAATACTCAGAGCTAACCCTTTGATATATTAGCTCTGTGACTGCAATTTTCCTAAAATATTCCATTGTAAGCTTAAACGTAGTTCTAATAGGATGTTACATCAAAGGTACACCCTGCATGTATGTGATAGTGGAAACCATCTGCAGCCTTTGGAAATACATTTTCTTCAGTCAGTCTTGTTTTCTAATAATGTTCATGGGTTTTTTTCTCTTTGAACTTTTTATTCATTTTGTGTCCTTTGTGACATGAATTGAACTGTATTTGCAAATAATTACTGTTCTTTTAACCTTTTAATACCTGTTATGTCATGATATCAAAGTAAATAGATTTTTACATGTAATAGATGGAACCTGTGCAACTTGCTGTTATAATTACTCCCCGAGGTAGATATAGTATGTAGGAATAAAAGAAATTCCAAATGAATGTGCACTGATGTACTTAAGCATAACATTGAATGTTCCCAAAGAACAAAAATGGCTAAATCTTTAAAGTTTCACTTTTTTTCAGAACATAATCACTCTCTGGACTGGGAAAGAAATTCCTTTGAAGTCTAGATGTGTTAACTCACTTCTCACTTAATCCACAGCAGAATTTGCAAAGTACTTATGGGAGACAGAGTATCTGACGGGGCAGAGTGTTGTTCCGTTCTGGGAGAGAAGTGGTACTTGAAGGCCCTTGGCCTTCACATCTGCTCAGTTTTTGGGAATGGAGGATAGCTAGACTGTAGGTCTTCCACCAAGGAGAGTTGCACAGTGTTATATGCTTCTTCATACAGTACAGCTGCGGGGACTTACTCTGCATTTGGTAACAGGCTGGAGCCAGCAAAGCTCAATGTCAGTGGGTTTTGACATGCTGGTACCTCACCATGCAGTGACCACAGAACATTTGCTTTGCGTTCTTGGCCGTATGATGTTTTGAGCATCCCAAGATCTGTCTTGTGGGTTAGGCTGCAAATTGAAAGGCCTGCAAATTGGCCTTTCAGTACCACTCAATAGTTCATGTGACTTGAGGTGTCATAAATAACAAGTTCAGGGACTGAACTCTCATTCTCTACCAAGAATCAGCTCACTGAAGAGAATCATGACTTGGAACATGCAAAGTCTTTTCTTAGTTTATGGGGGTTTTATCTAAGGGGTTATCTACAGTTTTTGATTGCGTTTTGAGAACTTAAGTTATGATTTTCTTGACCTCACTAATCAGGACACAATAGCCATTTGCTAGTTGTAGATATTCGTTGTCAATGCAGCAGAGCAAAAATGTCTATCATGAATACTTTCCTAAATTTTTTCAAAAAATACCTTAAACCTTGGACTTCAACGTTTCATTTAGTTTCTAAAGAGAATGCTTCTGTTTTTCACAGCTTCTGAAAGCTTTTTATTGTTGCTCAACAGATGCCACAGTTGGAGAAGAAGCTAGAAGAAGAACTTGAATGTAATGCCAGAATCATTGCCTGCCGCTTTCCTTTCCCTTACTGGATCCCAGATCATACTACTGGAGAGGGAATAGACACTGTGTGGGCCTATGATTTGAAACATTCTAGAGGATGTGAAACAAAAAGCTTGGAAATCACACGAGAAACGGGATCCTAAACATCTAATCCGGTTTTGTACTGAAATTTTTGGCTTTCACCTCACCTGTTAAAGAGAAGATTAATGTGAACAGTCTCAGAGTATGGGGATACATACTCATTAGAATAAGTCAAGTACCCTGGTTATCTGAAAGCACACAGAGGTTAGTGAAAGGTGTAGTTAAATGGCTTAATGTAGTTAGCAAAAATTGTGAGAAAGTTTTATAGAAGCGGAAAACTTTTAATATGGAAAATGGGATAAAACATGGTTGACTACTGTTAAGAGGATATACGTGTAAATTAAAATGCTCAAATTGGCACACTTAATGTATGCATTCTTTCTGAGCCTCCGTAGCACCTGTGATTGGTGTTGGAAGTGGTGTGCAAGTAGCTTCTCAAATGAGCCATGGTTCCCAAATGTCTTCATTATGTGTGCCAGGTGTACCTCAAATGATGCAGAGTATGAGGATGATACCATTCTGTTTTGCATAAATTGGGCTTCTAAGGAGAAGGAGAGGGGTATGGTTACAAGAGAGCCAGCTGATACTGTTGCTTAGTATACTGCACAGTCACTACAGCTATGCGGCAATGTCAACCAGGCATGTCCAGATTTGTTTGTGAAATGTGCACTTATCTTGTGAGCTTTAGGCAGTTCTGCATTACTGGGTTTATTGAAGTTCTGGACTCATCCTCTGCTCTGATTATATGCTGCCACTTAATCTAATATTGCTCCAAGGAAGTTAATCCTCTGTCTCTGAGCTGCTGTTTATTCCTGACTCATGAGTTGCAGCAAGGTGAGAAGGTACAGTATCAAGTTTAAAATAAAGTACTGTGTTTCACAAACCAGTTGAATGAGTATGGTCTGTGGAAAAAACATTCCAAAGCCCAGTCTTTAGGAAAGCTTTTCCTGAAGGGCACAGCTCAGGAGGCAATAGCGATCTCCTGAATTCAGCATAAGGTTTTTAAAGAACGAATTGAGCTTTGCTGTTCTGATGCGAGTGTTCTTTAAAAATGGTTACCACTGTAATACCATTCTGAGATCTACAGGGGAAGCAAGCAGAGGTAGCATTTTGTTTATCTTTTGTATTTTGAGCTATGGGAGGAAAGGCGGAAGGGAATCTCCTGGCCTGACTATGGCAGTTTGAATTATTTTAAAAGCAGTTTGAGAGACTTGCATGCCGTTTGTGCGTATTTCTCGTTGCATGGGAGCATCCATAGTAAGGATGGGCTGTGATGAGCGTTCACTCAGAAGTGGGTTCATGTCTGATACTGTTACGCTTGAATGAACACTAATTTTTGATCACCTCATACTTCTGTAGTTTCACTTTTCATAATGGTTTACAGATACTGAAACACTTATTCAAGGAAGGACATGAATCCTTCAAATTCATGGTTGAAGAGGGCAGCTTAACATTGTATTTAATGCCAGGAAATTCTGCTTTGAGCGAGTTATTTTTCTTTTACATTTGCCAAGTCTGCAGTTCTGTAGTTATACAAGGGAGCCCCAACTTGTTTTTCAGAAGTAACATGTTTCTTCCAGAAGAATTCTTGAGTTTTGGTAAGACAGTGTGGTGTTTATGTCTAACTTAAGTCACCCTTGAGTGAGGTAGCTGCAGAATTAATATTTTCAGTATTTTTCTTTGTATAATAATCTTTCTATTCATCCTTATATGCTTTACTGAGGGAGACTTACACATGGACATTTAGCATTTTTTTCCTGTTTGACTTCATAAATTCATCAATTCTTTTAATTTCCTTTCTTTTTTTTTTTTTCCTGTAAACTAATGCCTGTGGTTTTGGGTGTTTTTTTTTTTTTCTCCAGCAACTTTGCAGGTAGATAAGTATGTTAAGGAATGTCCTTTTTTTTTCTCTAACATTTTACATGTATTTAACTAGCCTCCTTGATTTATTTAGCAGTCTGTATGCTGACATAGCATGACTTTTGTTTCCAGTAAATGAAAGAAAAACACATCCACCCATAGGGTTTTTAGAATGAAAAATAGCCTCAGTCTACAACAATTCTGACTATTTAGTAGTTTTAAGTACTTAATTTCACATTTTTATTGTATTTCATCACTTGGCAAATGAATACAGGCCTTTTATCCATTCAGTAGTTCTTTGGATTTATGTTATTTGTTCAGGTGGGGACTTCTGCAGATTTCTTTTTCTTAGTATAACGTTGGGGTTTCTATTAGAGGCTTTGCTAGAAATGTTGGACTGAGGTTTTTCCTGTGAATTGCTGTGTAGTTCTTGAAGAATCACTGTAATACAATCCAGTGTAACACAATTTCTACTAACGTTGGTAAAAATTAAGCAAAACCTTACCAGTAAATGTGCAGGGATATTTTTCAGCTTACTGTACCTGTGGTTTTTAAAAATAAGGTTGGTTTTTGAAGACCTATATAAAGCTTGTGGCATAAAGTTTTGGGGTGAGCAGAGGTCTTTGCAAGGTCAGAACCAGTAAATTAATGGCTTTCAAACTGGGGTTTGTGGGTACCTTCTGAAGAATCCACAAAAAGTGATTTTAAAAGCAGACCTACTATCAGTAGGCTTATATTTGCTACCCCTGGTTGTGTCCTTCCATTGGAAATTTTTAATGTGTCTGAAAAGATCATTTGAGAATCCCTGGACTAAAAATACGGATTTACGTAAGTCATCAGCTAAATGGAAATGAGTCGTCAAGGTGAGGAGTGTGTTTTATTCTTTCAGCTGTTGCTTATGTGGACTGTAGAGCCTTGAACCTCTGTAGGATACAAGTGTGTGAGCCTCTGTCTCTTCTGGTAGACAGGTAACTTTGTGTGTCTCTGTGAGAGCAGCTGCGTGGTTTTGCACATTCCCGTTGTGTTCTAATAATTCTAGCTTTTTAGTTAATTTCTGATAGATCTGGCTTAAGGGTCCAATACGAAAATACAAATATCATGTTAAAGCAGCTCCTAAAAAAAAAAAAGTAACACCTGATCAACTGTTAAGGGACCCCACAAACCTCCTTAATGCTCTAAAGTCTGCAGTTGTCCATGCCAGAAGTCTGGTTCAGATGAGCAGAAATGCGCCTAGCTCTTGCATAAACTCTCATGATTTCTTGATTAAAAGTGTGAGGAGAGGACACAAAATGAATGATAATAACTTGAGGATCAATGCGGGTTCTGGGAGAGAAAACGTGAGTGGTGGTGTGGGATATAGGCATGAGCTAAGGGGCCTTCTCTGTCACTATCACTATCCTCTAAGGTTTGATGCTGTCTTTTTTCTTCTCTGAGATTATGTAGCCCTCCTTGAAAGTATACTTCTTTTTCTGTCTTTCCCATTGTTTTTTCAATGGGAAAGACAAAGTTTTCAGAGTGTAAACAAATCAAAATAATTAATATGTCCAAATGTACCACTCTCTAAATCCTTTACTAGGGACATTCATCATCTGTGTTTGTGTATATTTTATTGCTGCTCCCTTTTTTCAGCACACATAGAAGCCAAATTTATACTCTGGCTTACTTCGTGCTCAGTGCATAAATAAACGTTGCAAGTATGATCAATACCAACTAAGTTTATTTGCAAACACAGATCTTGCACTGAAGCAATTCTAAAAGATTCTGAGCAGGAAAAGGACAAGTAATAGTTGTGACATGCAAATACAAATGTTACTTAGTGACAGGTATGGTAGAGTCTCCTGCCACTGAGGTACTTCTAATTTCAGTTGTCAGTCTAATGTGTCAAGAAAGGCAGGGAATGAAAGACTAGTAGCAAAGCAGCACTGTTATGTGGTCTTTTAAAACAAGTTTATTTTCTAACACTATCATCAGAGGCTGCCTTCTGGTTTCATCTAAATAGTTAACTACTGTTACTATTCTGATAAGGAGTATGTTGGTGACAGATCATGATTGCCTGAGCTAATAAAACTAGTGAGCATCTTGAAGCTCCTGACCTGTAGATCCATGGAGAAAGAAGCCCAGGCTGGAGCAGGTTTGCTGGCAGGACTTGTGACCCTGTGGGGGATCCAGGCTGGAGCAGTTCATGAACTGCAGCCCGTGAGGAGGACTCACGTTGGAGAAGTTTGTGGAGGACTGTCTCCCGTGGGAGGGACCCCCATGCTGGAGCAGGGGAAGAGTATGCGGAGGAAGAAGCAGAGACAATGTGTGATGAACTGACCACAACTCCCATTCCCTGTTCCTCTGCACCGCTGAGGGGCAGGAGGCAGGGAAAAGCAGGAATGAATTTGAGCCTGGGAAGAAGGGAGGGGTGGGGGGAAGGTGTCTTTAAGATTTGGTTTTAGTTCTCTTTTTTTTACTTGGATTTTGATTGATTAATTTTTTTCCCCAAGTCAAGTCTGTTTTGTCTGTGATGGTAATTGCTGAATGATCTGTCCCTGCCCTTATCTCAAGCTGTGAGTCAGTTGTATTTTCTCTCCCCTGCCCAGCTGAGGATGGTAGTGACAGGGAGGCTTTGGTGGGCACCCAGCCTCCAGACAGAGTCAACCCACCACACCATTCCTCTTCCTGGCTGCTTCCTCCCCTCCACCCAAAGAAACCCACCAACCCAACCCCACCAAAAAAAAAAAACCCCAACCCAAAAACCCCACAAAAAACACCCAAAGAGCCAAAAACCATTAGAGTGACAACATTACAGATTTAAAGTGGAAACTACATTTATCAGCCTTAGAAATTAAAGATTAGGAAAGAGCTTCTAATATGAAAAAAGTGTCTGGCTTCAGGAACAGGGTGTTATTTACCAGAGCGTGTTAAGACTAATGTAGGTCAAATCCAAACTGACTGAACAAATGGTTTGAGTTTCTTAGAAAAAGCTAGCACTTCTGGTGAGTCTCCTGGACATGCAATCTGACTTAGGTTGTTTGCTTATTCTAATGAAAACACTGATCAAACAGCACTCTTCCCACGATTATTTGTGTATTGCATTAAAATTAGGTAGTCTAAGCACTTTCCAGGAACCGTGAGACCTGGACACTGGATCTTTCATGAGGCTTTGCCTGTAGCTGTTTTCTTCAGGTTTGTCTGTATTTTGTGAATGTCAGACAATTGGAGTGGGGTCTTTTGCCCGCTTGGGTGATACACGTGTAAAGACAAAGGACAAATTAGAGGCTGAAGCATACCTTTAATCCCTTTCGGGATAACTAAAGTGATCCTTCCGCTGGTATTTGTTTTGATCTGACTCTGCTAAAATTTTTATTTCACAAGCATGAAACTAGGTGTTGCTTATGATTTATCTACCTTTATATTCTGTTGTATGCCTGAAGAATCTATATTGGCAGTACAAGCCTCTCTCCATTTACGTGCTAATTACACAGTGGATGTTTTATTGTCCTTAAGTGCCTTCATTACCGTGGTGAGACAGTGTTCCCTCATGGTGTTGGATATGCAGGTCATCCACTCTCTGAGCTTCTAAGTACCAGGGTTGTGAATGATGGACCTTTCTTGTTAGGGTTGCTCCAAGCAGCGCTGAACCCAAGGGTGTACTGGAGCTCAGGCTCCACAGCAGATATCCCAATCAAAAGTATTGAGCTTTACTTTGCATTTCATGTTGTTGGTGACTTCCTCGTCCTCCTGATTGCTACCTCCCACACAGCATAAACAGCTCGTACATCAGAATGTGTTCTTCAGTTTTCAGCTGCTAGTACAAATGAAGGCATTACTTTCCAGCTTTGTCTAGGCCATGAGCCTAGTGAGGCCTTCCCAGCTCATGTTTCAGTGTAAGCAGGCTCAGTTTTAGCTTCGGCTGTCACAGCCAAGGGTCTGCCTAAGAAATCCTCATAGTCTGAAGGCACTGAAACAAGCAGGCTCTGGGTGCTGTTTGCTTCTTCAATGCTGCTTTGATTTCTCCCCCACTTCAGGGCCTCTGCAAAGCAGAGGATAAATTCACTCCAATTTTTTCTCTGCCTAACACTAGCAGAACACTGTTCTTTAGCTTTACACTGCTGTTTGTTTCTGGTACAGCCTAATCATAAACTTCCCTTCCCTGGAGGGTAACACCTAACACCAGAGTCCTTCCTCTCCAGCACAAACTTAAGAGTGAGGCTCTTTAACTGATGGGCTTTCCCTTTGCAAAGTTTCTCAGAAGCCCAAAGATCCTGTACCAATAGAGATAAGGCTTTCTCTCAAATTCCTGTTTCTGATACAGATGCTATTTGTCAGAAGCAGTACTAGGAACATTTTGGTTTTCTACCAAGATTTGGTCTAATTATATACGGCCTAAGGTTAGTTCAAGTGTTTTGATAGTGGGTCTGGTATGGAGGCTTGATGTAGCAGGACTCTCAGTCTGTCTGCCTTTTTGGGGAATGTCAAAACCCAAGTTTTGCTCCTTACAATAGCATATTTTGTATGTCAGTAAAAATATAATATATTGATAGAAGATTATTCTTATATTTTCATTATGATACTAATACTCCAGCAATAGGCTAGACAGAATGTTACTGAATGGAGATTTCTCGGTTGGAAAAAGACACAAGTCTGTCTCCCTTCGGTAAGCACATGTTGTTCCTATTAACTTTGAGGGAATTTGATTGCATGTGTTTAAAAAAAAAAGTAGATGTAGAAGATGGCACTTGGAATGCTAGTTATTGGACTGCATTTAGTCTTGCAGTGAAATGAAATGTTTATACAGCAGTATTTATTTTCAAACTGCTGCTGAATAGTAAAACTAGCAAGGGTTGGCTGGTATTATCTTCACCCTTTACAACTGTACGAATTGTAGCAAAGAACTAATTTGTTCAAGACGGCAAAAGTAATCGGTGGCAATGCTGTGATTAACATTAAGTCAGTGACTGCATGTCTCTGTCTGCAGCTGGAGGAATGTATTTTTTAAATGGCTACTCCTGAGGGTGGCAGTACCTGTGCACTTTCACAAGTGATGGAGCCAGAGATGTAGAGGTGAGCTGCTCACATATGCCGATTAGTGCCTTCTTGCCACATAGGACTGTAAGACACAGCACTTACAGTGGTTGTGTCCATCAGATTGATGATCTTGGTTTTCTTTACTTCAGTCTTACCTTTTTATTGGCTGTTACTACATTTGATGTCTCATGGTTACTGTTTTTAGCTGCATTTGGATCCTTCTGTCACTGTTTATACATACTGCTATGTACTGAAACTTATTTCTGTTGAAGTATACAACTTTGCTTCATGTGTTACAGCTTGGTCTATTTCTGTGTGAGTTTTTGTTTTGATGACTTCCATATTTTATGGCAGAAAAGTTTAAAACTTTGAGCAACTTTAATACTCCCATTAACAACATATTTAATATAATTTGGCTGCGATTCAGCATAGGTATTGTGACTTTTGTATCTTACTGTTTTACTTGCCTTATATATTTTTGTTTATTTTTAACCTTTGTGAGTGGTCTGTGTCTTAATTCCCTAAGGACACTTCACTAAACACAAATGAAAGTTGATTTTTATGAAGTTATCAGATTGATCTGTCATGGCTTATGTTAGTAAGCCTACATGTTCTCATTTCTCACCTTTATTTCTATAGTTGTTCATGAGTACAAATGAGTTGCGCTGAGAGAAGAATTATTTTCCTTAGGCCTTTAACTTTTTCATTCAATTTTACATGCTGTTTTGATGAAGAATAAAGATTTCTGTTGGTGTGACTTGTCAACTGCTCTTTCTGTTATAACTTTCTGTCCTGAAAAGCACAAAATCGTTTTACTCTGACATAACCATCAGTTTTAAGTGAAGTTACTATCTTGATCTTTTGTTTCAGAAGCTGTTTGAGCGTGATCAACTTCACCACCTCGGAAGCAGCACTGGTGTGTGTTATATTCATTTTGCTTGGAAAACAGGCTGCTGATGAAATAAGGTGTGGAATCTTACGAGATTAGTTGCTTTGACTAGTTTTTCTAATATAAGAGGCAACAACTTGACATTATCTCTAAATATGAACAAACCCAAGACAAAATACTTTCTCTAACATGTACAGGAAAATGAATATTGAGCAATATATGAACAGATACACTACCTCCACCATGGCAATCAAATTTATCTACCAGTTAAGTAAATGTAATCTGTTAGTTCAAGAACAATGCAATAAACAGCATCGCTGGTTTCTGCCTCTTAACCACTGAACAATGAAAAGCGATCGCAAAACCAGACCAGTGTAGCTGAGCAAAAAAGCAATTCAGAATGGGTATACAGAAGAGGCTGCTTGAGACTGTCTTCTATACAGCAACATGGATTACTTGTTGTTCACCCCCTCAGTGACAGCCCTTCCCCAGCCCTGAGGCTGAAAGACTTTCCTCTGCATTGGCTTATGCAAAATACTACTTTGCTTCAGTATGTTGATACATGTAGTTCATACCACTAGAATTACATATAACCGGAGAACTTGCTAAGGAGAAGAGTAGGTGCTACAATTAGGTAGTGTTATCCAGCCATAGCAGTGCTTGGATGTTCGGCCTGCACAACTTCTGTCATGCTGCATTGATGATACAGCAAGAGTCATAAGATAGGGGAAAAATCAATACACTTTTTCAGCTAGGGCCAAGAAGGGAATGAACAATGCAAAAAGGCCAGCTGAGTTGAAAAAGTTTAAATGTGCTTCTGAGGAGCAAGAAGTGTGTATGCCACCTGCTTTCAAAATGTTTATTGAAAAGCGATAGACTGGAAATGTGCATCTCTTGATTTAAATGGTTTTCCTTATTCTGGAGTTGTTACACCATCTATTATATCTGTATGCATTAGGAACTCTGCTTCATAGACTGCTTTAATAATAACGGATTATGCTGATAAAGCCATTTGAAAAACCATTTGTCCTGCGGTTTGTATTGGCAAGAAAAATGAGACCTGTTCATTAAGGGTGAGAAGAATGTACGAAATAGGCAGGTTTTTTACCAATCTGTAGAGTAGTTTTGCCATAAAGAAAGGTGGTTTGGTTTTTTTCCCTTGAGCAATTGTACAACAGAACTTTAATGTTCAAGGATCAAATATCTGTGTTGCAAATGCCAGTTTTAAGCAGTTTTTTAGATGGATAATCTGCTGGAATAGATTAAGATCCTTATCTTTTGAATTTGTTTACCTCACAGAGCACTCTGAATTTATACTGTATGCTAGTCAGTCTCAATAAAAATGTATTTTCTTCTATGTTGTTGTCTAGGCATGATACCAATAGGCACCAAAGATTCCAGAAACCAGTTTCAGTTCTTATATTTCATACCACTGAAGGCACTAAAATTTCAAACTGTGGCATTAATGGACCTGTTCTTTAGAAATAAGTTGATACCATCTCATTTTAAAATAAAATGTTTCAAAATTTTGGCATGTTCCATGAATCATCTGCGAGATTGATATAACTAGAGTGGAGCTGTAAGTTTCAGGACCTGCAAAGATCTACTCCTTGTTCTACTTCTTTCAAATTGTTCTTGCTGCTTTCACCTGACTTCCAATTTCTAGGTCTAGTTCTGTTACTTGGTCTCCAGACAGAGGCCAGACTTCTAAATGGTCAGATTTTTACCTGTGTATCAGCAGTGCCTTATACACCATTTGACCCCCTCCCCCCATCCATTTTTCTTTCTCCTTCCCATTTATGGAGTTGTAGCTAAATTGGTACCATTTTTTTTTTTACGTTAGTTACAGTTTCTCAGTTTAGAAGATACCAATAGGACGATTTAAGTCAGCGCCTTCACCAAACAAGTTAAAGTGTATTTTAAAGCATCTGTATTTCTAGACAGAAAATTGTCCTTTACCGTGTATCTTTTTCAAAGCACCAGACTACAAAAGGAGTCTTTAAAAATACACTCCAGGCTGCAGCTGCTGATTGCCTCAATTAAAGAAGGCTTGTGGAAAAAGCAGAGAATGAAAAATCAGATGATGGCTGTCCTGAATATTGCTAGAACAGGGGTCCATCAAAAATACACAGAGAAGAAAGAAATATTGAATATACAAGCTTTAGTGAATATACAAGCTTTTAGGTCTTCATGTTAATCCTCTTCTGTCTTGCTCTCCTGAATACAAGGATTGGAGACCATCAGCCAAACAGACTGATGAAGTGGTATTTGTCCCTTTGCCAGAGATCCCAGTTGTAGCTGTGCGCTGGCAGAGTCACAGCTAGAGCAGCTGAAAGCCCCAGTTCAGTGCATGTCCAGCAAATGAGAAGCTGGATGCTCATACCAGGGATTCTTCACATGTGCTTCTGCCTCTTCTGGAAGGACAGGTTCTTCTAATCATTGTTTCCTGGTATTTTCTGAAGCAAACTGGGTAGGTGCATGCCAGCAGGCCAAATCTGAGAGACCTAGTGACAAGGACTGAAATACTACTAGACATGGAGAGAAGTTGCAGCCTTTCTGAAGCGTGTGCCACAGAGGTGAGTAGCAATGGCACATTACGGTGAGAACTCAGCTTTTTTCTTGCTGTTGGCAGGACAGCAATCGTTGGTAGTGTTCTTGTGACTTACAAAGTAGAATTAGCTTTCTCTCTCCTAAAATAAATCTAAAGTAGGGGGAGTAAAGATATTAATTAGCCTTTCCTAGTGGTAAATCCCTCTGAAATGTAATTGCTCTGGACCTACTACAGTTTTATATTTGCTGCCTCTTAGCTGATTGAACAGTTCCTTGTCCCTTGGCTTTTGGAAAATGACGCTGATCTCACCACCTACGCTGCAGATAGCTTCTGCAGGTGGGGATTTATAGGATCATATGCTGTTCTACTGAATCCTACTGAGCTACTCTGAATTCCTGACATTATTCTGTCAGAATTTAATGAAAATGTAACAAAAACAAAACCTGAATTAGTTTTACCCTGGACAGTATTCTGTGTCTGCTTTTTATATGCATTTAGATAATTTAAAAGTTTCATTTTGGTTGTTCTGCTTATCTGGCTCCTGATGTTATTTACATGTTCTCCTTTATTAGTATTCATTCAGTATGGATAATATAAAAATGCAGGAAATAAATACCTTTTTTGGTGGGTTGCAGCCTTCATTTTGTATGTGAATCTTAGTAGAGGTCGCTTAGTAACGCTTGAACTGGTTAGAAAAAGAATTGAAATCATAATTGAGAGAGAGACTTTTAAATCAATAGAAAACCTTGTATCTAGAAGACTATCTTTTTATTGGTATTCAAGTAAACAGCAGCAAAGGAGTCCTTTGCCCTTTACTGGTCGGTATTGCATGTCACAGTATTTGTAATGCAGCATGCTTTACACGCTAATCTTTATGGAACATGTTCATTTTGTTGGTTCTAAGCCTTTATAGGTGTTGCTGAATCTCGCTTCCTAGGCAAATTGTTAATGATAAGGTAGCCAAATAATAATTTTCTTGTAGTATGCAATTTTGTCTCAAATAGGGGATTCTGAGGTATTGAAAGAAATCGGATACAAGGCAGATGTAAGACTTCTGTCACAGAATTCTCTAGGTAAGTGCCCATATTTATTTTATCCACTATAACTTGTATTTCAGTAACAATTTGTGCTGGTTTTAGTCAGGGCAGAGTTAAAACCATGACACAATTGGAAGACTGAACTGGGACTGAAGCCTTTTGTACTCTAATTTTTACCCATAAACATACGTGAAGGGATGTTGTTGACATAATTGAGTGCCACTACTTACCAGCTGTAGTAAGCATGGAGGGCCTCTGTGTCCACTTTGGCTATTTTCAGTGAAAAGCCATGATGTGGTCAGGGAACATCCCTGGGCTGACAGAATATGTGACTATCAGGTGTTTCCCATCCTGACCTGCATCTGAAGGCCCAAGTCTCACCAGTTGGAAATGGGGCTGTGGGCCTGTTGAGTAGTTTTATTTTAGCCATTCTGTAGGCAAGGGTTTTGTGCTTCCTCGTGCTCGCTGTGCTGGGCTGTGGATGTGCTCCATGGGGGCTCCCACGTCCTGGTTGTCTGCTCCTCATCACCCGGCTCCTGCTGCTGTCTGATGTAGGTTCTTCTTCTCCGTCCTGGTATCCATTCGTTATCAGCCTGTGTCTGCCTTGTCTGCTTCCCTCCTGGCCCTGGTCTTTCATCTCTCCTGTTGAGATCCTCGCCAGACTGACCTCTGTCAGCACTGGCCGGTTAACAAGGACTCGGAAGTTCATGCTGTTCATTGAGACTTGGTATTTCGGAGTTGTTTAAACAAGCCATCTGTTTCTGAGGTGTAACGAGCTAATGACACAGCTCTGCATTTGCTTTGGGTAAGCTTTTCATTAGTTTGAGCCATTTAGGGTGTTAATATTTGAGCAGGAGGTAGGGAAAAGGGTGTAAGTTTTTCTTATCCACACCATGTTCTGCAAAAGATTTAAATTCCAAAACTCTGTTGTTTAGCTGTTGGTATGTGTTTGTCCATGTTTTCACACTTTTGGGTATGTTTCCTACTGCTTTTGTCATGATAACCAGAAAGGTTGAGGCTTGTGTGTTTGAAACCTTAACTATAGTTTGACTGTTCGATGTTGCAAAATGAAAATTTATATATGTGACTCTGAAGCCATTATTCCAGTGCAATTACCACCACAAACTTCTCTACTATTATTTATTTTATATTTCAGATGAGATGCTGGGCTTTTTCCTCTTCTACAATAAACTGCTTTCTATTTTGCCTATTCAGTGCCTAAGCTTGGTGTTTTCTGCCCCTGCTTTATATACTCAGAACTTGCCAGGTAATAACATGAGAGGCTTCATGTTGCTGTTTTATAAGCTTAATGAAGATTAAGCAACGGAGATACGAATGCTTACTGTATTGCTGCTCCTTCACCAAAACAGTGACTGACTTCTGGCATCTTCAGTCTTTGCTTCTGCAGCATTTGCTCCTTCTACCAATTCCTGGTAAATCTGATATTTGAGCTGGTGCTTGTCTTACATGGATTTCAACTATTTTTCTTGATTATTTATTTTGTTACCTTACTTACGAGAATGGTAGCAACGGTCTGTGAAAGACAGAATTATTCATGATGTGTGCTAACTGTTCTTTCTATGTATTCCTGTCTTGTTCATAGCAACTGCATGGTAGCTAATGCTGATGTGCTGGGGCCTGATCCAGAAAAAGTGATAGAATATGTTTTGTTTCCTGCAAATGGCCTTAATGACATTTATATGTGTCTGAAATTACTCCTATTTGTGAGGGATATTTTCAAAGGGGGAATTTAGGGCACAGGTATTTATGTTGCCCTTTGCTAAAGATATGCAATGGGGAGAAATTATATTAATGCAATGAGATCTATCATACTTGGTGATCAGAGATTTAAAGGCCATGAAAACTAGACCAAGAATGGTTTTATATAGCTAAATGAACAAAGTGGAGATTTTCTGAGAACAGCACAGACTACTTAATTGCCTACAAACAAAATATTCTTGGATTTTAACTTTTTGAGGGAAAATGTTGAAGGAAAACATTTTGACTTCTGTATTTTTTTCTTGGTTAAAGCTATTCACTGGATTGTGACGTAATTCACAAACAGCTTTGACTCTGAAACTGTATTTTCTGCAAGTAAATGAGCTTCGATAAATATTGCTAAGGTCTCTATGCAACATCCCATACAAAGCTATATATAGATAACTCTGCTTTGGCTGGGTTCTTTTAATTTCTAAAATATGTGGATGACACTGCTAGTTTTACAAAAGCGGAGAAGGAGAACTCATGTATTTATGGCTATTTTTGTCCAGGTAATATATTAGTTGCTATAATGGGAATACTCATGTTTCATTTATGTAAATGTCAGATCTTTTTTACTATATTGCATATTTTTCTAAATTTTTGTCCTAAACACTATTTGGAATTATATTGGATATAAGGAAGTTTAACTGAATTGAAATATTTTTCCTTGCTGAGATTAAATATAGAAACGTGTTCTGATTTTCAGTGGAAAATACTCCAGTTGCCTGGATTGTAATCCTTTCTTGGCCTTAGGGAATTTGAAGTCTGTGCCCCTTAGTGATAGGTAGGGCACAGAACTCTCTCACTCTGCCTGAATAGCTAAGCAACCCCTGCTGCAGGGGCTGCAAGCTGGGAGTGCCACACCTCAGTAACCAGTACTGAAGGGTAGCCTTGACATGAAGATCCTAACCAATGACGAAACCATTTCTCTACCACCAAAGGAAAAGTCCAGGCAGCAACTCCTTTTTAAGCTTCTCTTACCTCTCGTGTCCCCTGTGTTCCCCATATTTTCAGCAAATCAGCACCGTCCGTGCGTTATCGTGGTGTGGACGTGACATGGAAACTTCTCTGTCCTAGTGAGTCTTTGCCCAAGCGTTTCCCCACCAAGGAACGGCTGTCTATGCCACTGTCTCCTCCTTCACCCAAATGAAGCATGAGGGGTGCAGGAAAAGGTCACTGCCAGCATTGGGCATGGTTCTCCTTGCTTCACCCAGCCCCCAGGTTTCGCTGATGCCGTTGGTGACGAGTACAAATCTGTTAATTTTCTGTCTTTAAACTTTTAGGTCAACATTAAGGCTTCCTTTTCTGTCGTCATAAATCATTGTTTTTTGGACTTAAATGATAAGTAAGAGACAGATACCTGTGTTGCTACTGAAGAAAGTGTCACTTTGGATCATGCCCTAAATCCTTAACTCTTGCTACCAAATATGTGGTGTGAGTAAACTGGAAAGGCTGTCTTGATTTCCTCATGTTATGTGTAAACTGACATTAAACTAAAATAAATCATAGAGGACTGCATATTAAGAACCTGTTAATTATACTCCATATTTTAGTCTCTTGCAACACATGATTCTGTAAAGCATTTGGTTGTAGCACAGTGAAAACACATAAAGCACTATGTTAACATACTTACTGTAGTCCACTGTATTTGAAATGTGGAACTTTTTCTTTCCCTTTTGAAATACTTCTCTTTTTTTTGTGTGCTTTGTGATGACAGAAACTAAAAACATGAGAACTTTACTGTAGTGTTGCAACTGAAAAACATTATAATTTGTGATAATTAATAGAAAAACTTTTGTTTACATATCTTCAAAATTATTTGGAATATTACCAAATTTTCAACCAGTCGTTTTAACATAAGGGAGCGATATATTTTTGCGTGAGAACACTTGGTCAGTAGATGGAACTAGGGTGCCTGTTTTGTTATCTACACAAGTTTTCATGTTACCTTATTCACCTTCTTAATGTGAATGTATTTCATATTTAATATAATTTACTTGAAAACAGGCAGTCATCAATTCCTTTCCACAAATGGAATTCAAAAATCTGTGATTGAATAACACTCAAAATGATGATGTTGCTTTGTGTGAAGATGGATATTATTTGGAAATTAATAAACACAGATGCTAAAGTGAAGAAAGAGTTTGAAGTAAAAATTGCAAGACAAGCAGCCACGGAAAGTATGTTAAGGTTTTAAGTTACCATTCTTGTAGCAATGAAGTGACTTTGTGGAGCAAATAGAATTTCAGAGTGCAGTAATTTTGCTAGTCGCATCGAGCTAAATGATAAGAAAACAAGAATGGAATAATACCAAGAAGGTTGTAATTTGAAAGTAAATCTTTCAGCTCCATTCATGAGTGATGTAGTACTTGCTTTTTGTTATGAAGGGTTCTTATATAAATCTGTTCGTAGCATATCTATTTTTGTGTCATTTGCTCATCCTGACAAAGACTTTGACATTGAAGTGTTTGCACGTCATTAAAAAGATATAATGCTTTGATTACAGACTCATCATTTTCCTCTAATTGTTGATAAAAGTCTGTAGTTGGAAGTTTTTCAAGGAGTTACTGTTCTTGGATTGGATTTTTTTGAAATGGGCAATCAGGAAGTGTGAAGGTGTTTCTAAAATCAGAACACCATGCAGTATATCATCTCACGTGTTAGTCTTATGGTAAATAGCTTTTTCAAAAAATGAGCTGTTTAGGAAGCCTTTGCCTTAAGAACAGTGTTGTTAAGGTTGAGGACATGCATGCATATACTTGCAAAAAGTTGTTTTCAGGCATTCCCTAACTACTTGTCTGCTTAGCTACATTTTTAGTAGTTGATTTCCCATGAAAGAATGAAACCCTGTTGACATCGAACAAAATATTTTATCAACTGTGTTCAAATCTGTTGCATAATAAAAAGTCTCTGTTTTGATGTTGCTACAGAGAAACAAAGGATTTCTATTACTGAAAAGCAATTCCAGCAAGATGATTTTGCTGGCTGGAGTTAAGTTGTAATGTGAGCACAACAATTTGAAGAGTTGTTGATTTCCTTGCTGCAGAAAAATCGATGGATGCATCGTAGAAAGAAGAGAAGTTTAAATATCAGCGTCCACATTAGATTTCTTTAGATTTCTAGCCAAGTTAAATTTTGTACTTTTTAAAAAGGTATGTTCAGTTTAAATAAGTGGACAGTAATTGTATGAACAATGAATGACATTATTATTATGAGGGAAAAATAAGAACTTTAAGGGTTTTTCCCCTCATGTCATAGAAGCTTGTTACAATATCTTCTAAATAATGCAAATTATACGGAACCTGTTGTTTTCTTAATATGTTTGAGGATAAACTTTGATATAACCAGAAATTAAATGTTTTAATATTTTTTGGACACCTGAGCTTTGGACACAGTGAGAGGTGTCATCTGTTTTCAGAAAGCTAGATGTCAGAAGACAGTTGTATCTGCATTAATGTTCTGTATTTTCATGCAGTCATCAGAAAACTTGAAGCATGTTTAATCTTTGAATAGGAAAATGCATGTAGGTAAATAAAGAGATAACTGCATGAAGTTATTGGAGAAAATAGAGGTCATTATCTGAACTCAGTAATCTGCCAATAATGTGTGTGAATATTGAGTTTGTGTTCAGTTTATTTTAAAAGTTGAAGATAAAGGATTACTTTATGTTGCTTAAGGCAGGTGAATGCACTTCAAAAAAAGCCATTAAAAGTGTTCAGATGATTACTTAGATAGTGCTGTGCCTGGCAATTTGTAGTCTGGGAGAAGAGTAATAAGTTATTAATTTAAAAAAAAATTACTGTTCATGAATCTTGAATTTAATTATATAAGTATGAATAAAAGTATACTGATGTTCTTAAGTTGATTATTTTTTAGAGGCTGATATTTCAGCTATGGGAAGGGCAAATACTTACCTACTTGTATAATTTGGGGTTTTTTTTCCAAAATTTGTCTAAAAATAGTTCTATAAAAATCTCTAGTATTTCTTATGCATTCACAAATTTTTTACTTGGACCTCTGTCAGGACACTTATCAGTTCTTTGGACATTGTAAACTCTAGAAGGACTTGCAGAAAACTGTGGAGAACACAAAGGGTTATGAAAGCTCAAATGTAGGCATCGAAGGACATTTGACAGTAGCTGTAAACCCTTCAAGGTTCCTTCTGACCGCTGTAAAAAGTTGGGGTAGCATATCCAACATGAATTACATTTATTAGCAGGTATTTCTTTGCCAATAGTCAGTTTGCAATGTGTTTGTGGTGCAAATCCTGTCAGTCTCCTCTGTGGAAACCTCTTTCTTTGGTCATTTTTACATCTGCTCAGCAGTTTCTGCTGCCTGCTCTTCAGTATCATTGTGTCGCCAACAGAGTGGCTATGCAGGGCAGGTTGGATATGCAGGGAGTGTGCAACCCATCACACACACAGATTCAAACACCAGAGCACTTTGAGATGCTGGCCTAAAGTGTAACATTACATCCTCTGTTGTTTATATTTAGACAAGCATCTTTCCATGTTCATTTTGGTATATGGTAAATGTTGTACTTCACTCAGTCTTGCATATGACCTTGAGCTATATGCTTTGTCAAGAAAAGATGGAAGTACTCCTTACCTTCTGTTGAGAGCTATATTTTAACAGCTTTGAGGAGATGGGCGTACTTCAGCTCCTACTGATATCCAATGAAACTGTGAAAACCACAAATCAAGTTTCAATTTGATTTATTTTACAAATTTTACATTCTCATTGAAACCAGGTTCAGGATTAATTGGTGTAGTCAAGGGCAAAGAACTGCCTTACTGGACAAACCTTCAAGCTTAATCTGAAAAAATTCATTTGTGTAAGTAAAACCTGTTGCCTCATTTAAGACTATTCCATCCAATGTACAGAAGATAAACTTTGATCTGTTACCAGCAAACTCTTACAAAAGAAGTCTTTAAGTTCATGCATTTGCAATTTTTGTTTAATTCCTCTGGACTTTTTTTAAGATGGATTTTCTAACCACCATTTCACTGATGTTTTATTAAATTGCAGATAATAGGAATTAAACTGCAGACTTTCTGCCTTTCCTTTCTTACATGTTTCTTCATTGTTTTATTTCTTTTGGCTTTTCTCCATTACAGAGTTTGTCTTTTATTAAGGAGCCTCTAGCTTTGCCAGTCAGTATCTGAGTGTCTCGCGTCATTGCTGTGCATCTTGGGACAACGGGACAGGTAAAACCAGGCCAGGCATCGTCTGAGGGCAGTGTCCATTTGCCAGGTCTTGAAGTCACTGGTAAGGCTGTGTGCAATGTCCAGCAACAAATTTGAGTGAGACAGCCACCACCAAAGATTACCAAATGTCCTTTTTTTTTTTTTTTTCCAGTTTCTTTACTCTTTTGTGTATAGTCTTGTGTTAAGAAAAAATGGTTCTGAATTTAACAGGAGCTTTAGTCCCACTAAACTAAATTTTTTTTCTCATTAAGATTGTCATGGAGAAAGGAAAGGTTCTTGAAACACTTTGCAGCTCAAAGTTGTGCTGTTGAAATGTTGTTAGGTTTTCATTTAAAACCTAAAATGTTCTAGCTATGTTTTCTTTATTAAAGGTCTGCAGAAAGCATTACCAGTGGTAGTTGGTGTGAGACGAAGCAGATGCACAGTTAACTGCTAAGGACTGGAGAATGACAGGATCTTGCTGGCATCGTTAACTCCCTGAGCTTATCTATTTCATGGTAATTAATACAACACCTTTCATTTAGTTTCCTGTCAGTGCAGTTTCATTGCCTCAGGCTTCATTTGCCTTGTTTCTCAGCGTTGAGAGCAGCTGCAGCCCAGCCCACAGCTTTCTTGCTGGACTTAATTTAATCACTGTGAGTTTGTGGAACAGGAAAGGGATTGCAGAAAGCTCAGTATTCCTGAGCTGATGAGAAGAGGTAAATTTGTACTTGGGGAGGAAATTCATTTGCCTGATCTAGTCTCCTTATTTCCCTTATTCAGCTTTCCTTTATTTCTTGTTTTCCTTGCATCCAACATTAAAATTGAAAGAAAAGGGACTTGTCACTTCCTTCAGGCTTTGTCTTTCCTAGAATCCTTTTTTATCTGCTGATTCTTTACAGCATATTTCTGTGTCACTGTAATTTCCATTCCTTCCTATTTCTGTGTTCTTTGCCTAGATTCTAAATCTTAGTCTTCCAAAATACCTTTGTTTCTCCAAAACACCTATATTTTCTCCTAAAAATCTCTCTGGAATATTTTGCAGTCTTTAGCTTTCTCTTACACCTACTATGTGTCTGTGGAGACCATTATCTGGTTCCTTTGTGTTTGCAGAGCTCATATTTCTTGTTCATCTTTGCTTCATGGAAGATTATGATGCAACCAGTAGGAATTTGGCTCCTAAGTTTGTGTATATTTCAAAATAATTTCTATGACACCCACTCTTGCAAGACAAATCAGGAGCTGCCGTTGTCTCTGACAAAACAAAGTAGATTCTGAGAAGCATAACATGTTGGCCCTGTTGGTATAAATAATGTCAGGTGAGGAGAATGTGCTTTTGTTGCTGGAAAGCCTTTAAATTTCAGAAAAGGTCATGTTTGGTCTGACATTCTCATCATATGTAGTTTCAGACTGGTGTCATGTTCCTTTTAAAGTTACACAAAAATTTGTTCATCTTTCTTTTCTCTAAAGATTTGCATGAATATGGAATTATGGGAAGAGCTGGACAAGATGTGAAGTGTTTATGCTGAGGTAATTTAGAACCAGATTTCTTTGAAAAGATTAAACGTTTTATGACTTGAGCAGAAAAAGACTGGGTTGTTGTATCACTACAATGTCTTTCAGTAATGGCTAATAGCTCTTATGCAGTAGTATATTGCTGGCATAATACAAAGGCAACATGCATAGTTTTCCAGTTAGATTATCACAGAGAAGCCTTATTCTAGCACATTTTAGCAAGATTTTTAAAAATTAGATTATTTGAACATTACCTTTCAGATTTCCCATAATTCTTCCATTTCTGAAGAGACAGCTCTAAGCTAGGTCATATAAATACATCAAGCTAATTGTATATTGAATAATTGCTCTGCCTGCTTGAATATGTTGCTTCTTTGAGCTGTCCTTCTGTTGTATTTCTTCATATTGGGTTGAACTTAATGTGTAGTGGGTCAAGCCAACTAGGTGGATTTGTGAAAGGTATGCAATTAATTATGTTTGCCACAACAGTCTTGATGTAGAACATCAGACTGTTTGTGTTGTGCGGCATGTTGTGCCAGCTGATGGATCAGAATAAATATAAAACCATCATGCAGGTATCAGAAAACAAACCAGTACAATGGTGAATGTGTTTTCTGGCATATTATTTTTGGTTTTAGCAGTAAATTTGGCTTGTACTTCTCAACAGTAGTTAAATTCACAGAAAGGAACGTTCTTGTATAAGACAGTCTGAAAGTTCTGAAGAATTAAAAAAATGTAATTTCTAAATAAAACCCCACAAGCATTTTCCAAATCACAGTTAAGCCCTATGGGCAGATATTGAACTTTTGTTACCATCCCTGTGGGGAGAATGTGGTGAATGTGATTATAACCTACACTATTTCACCTCAGACTGCTCAGAAACCTATGTTGCTTGAGCTATTGAAATCCACCAACAGCCCTGAGATGGTGAAAGTGCTTTCTGTAATAAACACAGTAAAATAAGCAAAGCTTTAACTCTTTATTTCGGTAGCATTTTTTAACCTAAAGCTTGTGTCTATTAAAATTAAATTACCATTCAAAATTTTAAGTTAATAATTAACATAAGTAATGCAACTAGTACCAATATTAGTGGCTGTGCTGGTCTTGGTTGGGATTGAGTTAATTTGCCTCCCAGTAGCCAGTACAAGGCTAAGTTTGGATTTGTGATGAGAAGAGTATTGACAATATGCTCAGGTTTTTAGTGTTGCCAAACAATGTTTAGATCAAGTCAAGGACTTTTTCAGTTCCTCATGCTGCCCCTGTGTTCCCAGCTGCTTCTCTACTAGAAGCTGGGAGGGGACACAGCCAGGACAGCTGACCCAAACTGACCAAAGGGGTATTTTATTCCATGAAATGTCATGCTTAGTATATAAGCTGGGGAGAGTGGGCTGGGGGTTGGGCTTTTGGGTCTCTTAGGCTCTGGCTTGCTCTGTCTCTGGAGTAATCACTGATCCAGGACTCACTGTGTGTCAGTTGGTGGGTGGTGAGCAGTTGTATAATGTTTTCTTTTTTTCAGATTTCTTTTTCTTATTTTTCCGTTTTTCATTACATGTTGTTAGTAGGAGGAGAGGATGTACCATTATTTTATTTAATTTCGTTTCAATTATTGAACTGTTCTTATCTCAACCCGTTAGTTCTCTTATTTTTTTTTTTTCCTCCGATTCTCTCCCCCATCCCACTGGGTGACAGGAGTGGTGAGTGAGTGTGTGACTGTGTGGTGTTTAGTTGCTGGCTGGGGCTAAAACATGACAGTGGTAGTTACATAGCTTCATATTCCACGATTTTTGCTTATTTGTATAATAAGGTTTCAGCTTGCCATGGATATTTGTGTTTACAGTCCATAACTACATTGTAGGGGTGAGTGTAGGAAAAGCTGTAGGCTTCTGTAATTGTGTAGGGAACTGTAGCTGTGATCACTGGGATTAGTCTGGACTCTTGCATTCTCAGGATCAGTTAAGGCTTTTGGCAAATGTCTTTTCCTTTTCCCTTGGGGATGAACGTAGAGGTGTTCTATGGCACCGGGGAACTCTGAACTCAGTTTTACATTCTGTAAAGTTTTAAGTGCATGCACTTGCCTGTTATGTTATGGCTAACATAACAAACGGATGTGTTAGTTGTTTGTGCTGAATTATCAGCCATAAATTTAATAGCACTGAAAGCATCGTTGGTGATGTAAAATTAGCAGTGGAATACAATGCTAACGTTAAAGTCTGTGTTGAGAAGATCGTGGCAGTTCAAATCTTGCATTACCCTCACTCCCCAATGTATTTGCAGGCTGAAGAAGTTACCAGTTTGTTTTATGTTCTGTGCTACATTTGCAGGGTTATATGTACAAACATTAAGCTGAAATCTTTAGCTCAACATCCTTCATACTGTGCCACTTATAATGGGACAAACACATCACCAGACTAATACTAGTTGGCATTGCTGGCGTTTCTGCGTGTCTACTGATTTACTTTCAGAAAGCTGTTGCGTTACTTCATAGAGAGCTGTTTATTATTATTGTTGACCACTACTCAATTTGATTGAATCTAAAAAAATCTGATACACAGATAAATATTCTCACAGCTCATATAGTATTCCACTCTAACAATTGTCTTTAGTACAGGTATTAAAAAGCAATCATACTTTCTGCAGTAAGGGAACAGAAAATCTATGTTAGATATGAACCTCAACATGGCACAAAGATACCTGTAAACTGGAGATTTTGAACGTTGTTGATTTATTCAGTAAAATGCTTCTTTTGCTTTTGAGTTACCCCAAGAGACTTTTGAGCTATCTGAAGAGACCATTACACTGATGAGTAATCCAGGCCACTTATTAATATACTGGTGTGAAAGGTGGAGAACATGGTGGAAAAGGAAGATCAAGGTTTATGTAAAACCCCAAAAGCTCTGCTTTGAGCTGCTTCATTTTCTTTCTACTTGAGACAAAATAACCCACCTTGTATCTGGACATCTTTTTTCATAGTATTAGCTTTACCTTCCAACTATGGGGAGATAAATACAACTCTGGGCTGAAGGTGGAATATGTACCCACGCATTAAGACGGATATGACCAACTTTCCTGAGCCTGACACTTGTAAAAGAAAATCGGTGCGTATCTGCGAAAGCTAAGGAGAACCTTAGGCCATGGTTCATGGGCAGGAGATGGGGCTGGCTTCCTCAGTTCTCCAATTCACTGTAAAGGTAGGGCTGGACATGGGCATACATGTTGCAGCCAAGCAGTTTATTTGTGTTTGATCATTAGTTTCTTGTATAATGGGAAATGCACTAGAAATTTCCTTTATTCCTTTTTCTTTTGAAATTTCCTCCTCACCATTCACGTAAGTAGATAGTAACAGATCTAGATGAGAGATTTTTTTAAACTGCGTAGTTAATTCTTTCTCTTGAAGTATGAGTAGAAAAGAGATATAAAAGTTTTTATTTTTTTATCTTTCTTTGCTAAAGTTGGCACTGAATGTTCATTTAAACAGGTATTTTAAAATCCTGTGATATAGTATAAGGCTTATATTGGTCTAGGTCTGTATTAAGAACTCTGTCGCATGTTCTTAAACAAATTTCTGTGCCTGACTGTAGTGAAAATAGCCGATTCCTGCTTGTGATTGATTACAGCTTCTGTACTTACCCACCTCTGCGAATGGTAACATAAACAGCTGGACAATATCATATTGTGTGCTGACTGGGAGCATAATGGTCTGCAAGTTCACAGGATTTGTGCCAAAAGGACTGATATAAGGTTTTTGTTACTTGCTATAGAAGTGTGAGACCCTTGGGCTGACCTCTAAAACCTCACCTATGGGTGGACACACTGTGTAGGACTTTCCCAATTACTGCAGTTCTCCAGGGGCCAGCTGCTGAGGGGCTTCTCAGCTGATCTGTGAGCCCAGATGATGGCTTTTGAGGTGGTAAATTGGTGATGCATACTTTTCTTAATCAGTTTTGCTTTACAGTAATGAACAGGTGCATCAATATCCTGCTTATCTTTCCTTTCTAATTGGTGCATCATTATTCTGCTATTCTGTTTTTCTGGTTGTTACTATGAGAGAGAGATCTATAAATAGTAAAGCATATTAATGCTTATAAATTAAACTGGAGTCTGGGTTTTTACTAGGAATCCTGTCATTCAGCAAGACACTGACACTCCATTTCAGTGGCAGCTAGACACCTAAGGCACTGATATCCAAGTCCTGTTAAGCATCTGATTTCTCCTACTGATGCTCCTGTTGTTGATTCTGCCCTTAATGGTGTCTTTCCTTTATCTGGATTTGTCTGCAAAAACAGACACATAAGAAGGCATATTTGAAAAATTCTAAAGCACAAATGGTAGTATTGAGGAAAGCTATTCTGAGACGATAGCCACTCATATTCTGGGAAATCTTTTTTTTCCATTTTGCAAAAGAATAATCTTTTTGGTTAACATCTCAAAAGAGTTCAGGATTTTTTTTTTTTTAATTGAGAGCAATAAGCATACTTTTAAGATACGTAAGCTTTTTCCTTAAGGGACTGAGAAAATGTATTTATATTTCTTATAAGATGGCAGTGTGTTTTGACCTTTCCTGGAGTATTAATTCACCAGGAGAAAGCATCAGATTTATTTTGATGAAAGTGATTTTTTCAAAATAAGTAGGACATAATATAAAAATAATACTCTTTAAATTATTGTTATTATACTAACTTTTTGCATGTTTATATTTACCTGCAATGACATGTTTTTGAATATCCAGATATACTGTTGGCAGTGAGTAAGAAGACATTTGTTCACCTATCTGTTGTTCAAGAATTTAGAGAAATAACAAGAGCGGGTTTTGTGCTATTCCAGGGGAGAGGAGACAGTCCATATGGTCTTTAAAAGGCTTGACTGACTCAAAGGACTGTTCATTTTTCTGTAGAAAGTTTGGAAATGGCATGGATGGATTGATCTGTGGCTGAAACCTCCAATCCTCAAATAGGAAAAATCTTGTGGTTTTTGTTACTCTAGGATTAAGGTCTCATTTCTTTCTGAGTTTAAAAACCTTAACCAAAACACACCCACATGAATGAGATTCCTTTGCTTACTGCATGCTAACAGTGGTTTTCATATTATCACAAAGACATTTGTGTTGACTTGGGAACATAGTCATATCACAGAAATATCATATAGTTTCAAGAAGGAAAATGAGTTCGGAGGAACCTCTCTTTCTGCAAAGCCAACATCAAATTCTTGAAACTTCTAATGGGGAAAAGATTGAGAGTGTGATATTTCATTTGCTTACTGAATTGAGTATTTAGAGAAGGAACAATCCGCTCCTTAAGAATTGTCTTTGGACACCTCAGTTGCACCTTGAGGTCTGAATTCCAGCTACAATTTCTAACTGCAGTTTTACTTTTTGTATGGCTCCTTATTTCTCCTTTGCTCAAAACTGTTACAGTTTGGCTAATTTGTGAATTGTTGCTAAGTTCGAAGTTGGGTTTGAGAGATACTAATCAAACTTCATGGGAGAAAAATTTTCCCTCTTCCTCCCTCCCTGCTGGTTTTGCATAAAGTGTTTAAAAGCTGACTAAACTCCCCTGAGGCTGCAGGAATTCCCAGAGACTTCCTTTGCAAAAAGGAGTTCCAAGACAAGCCTATCAGGCTGCTCAGTCCAACTTGTAAGAGGTGGCTGGGCATCTGAATAAAGTACAAGAATCAGCTGGAGACTACAGGATAAAGATAATAGGGGATTTGTATAGAAAGAGATAGTTATATCTAATCTATACTGGGTTTACCAGCAAAGTCTGCTGGCTGTAAATGCAGTTTACTCTTGACAAAAGATACTTTTTCCACATTGTTCAAACAACTAAGTTATCTAAATACACCATTAAAAACTGGCTGTTTGGACCGAAAAGCAGGGAACTTTGGGATGCTCCTGTTCCTTTCCAACTTCTTTGGGTCCAGATGCTTCTTTTCCTTCACTTATGTCTTGGAGAGGAAGGGAGGGCCAGATAATTGTACTCTGGTCTCAGCTTGACATGGAATTAAGGACATGGCGATTGCATCCACAGTATATTCAAAGTCAGTATTTGCTCCAGGACCTTTACTGGCACATAGCTATTTGAGTACTTTCACACTGCTGTTATGCCAAAATTTTCAAGGGTACAGTAAACATAGTTTTCAGTCCTGAGTGTGAAGGTGGATAACTTCATGGATAGATGAAAAAAGAGCAAGACTGGAAAAATGTAATTGAACCAATGTCTAAATAATGTAACATTGCCGTGTTATTTAACAACCAAACAAATCCTTTCACCAGAAATAAATCCCTAAAAGATATAATAAATGAACATTTGTTTTTTTCAGTTTGTTACTGAGCCAGGGCCATGCAGTAGTGTCCATATATTAATAGAAGCTGGTAACAAAGAGCAACTATCAAATTATGCCTTTTCCTAACCAATTGCAGGATCTAAAATAGGTGATTTTTTCTGAAAAACAAACAAAAAAAGCCCCCAAACATACATGCAGAAAAGCTTCTATATAAGCACACCTGTAGTTTCAGTCCTGCTTCCTTTAAATAGTCTAGGATTGTGAGCTGATTACCAAAATGTCATGAGCCTCATTTAAAAATCAGGAATTTTGAAGTGGATGGCTTTCAGCTGTCTTCAATAGCTATTATTGCCATGTAACTTTCCCAGTGTGCTGTTTCCACATACTTACTTATGCAGGCAGAAACTTTATTGAAGCCATGAGCAGCTTTGCTAAGTATAGGAAACTGAGGGTGTAGGTCAGGAAATGTGTATTTGAATAATAAAGTAAAAACATGCCGGACATATGTGCTTTCTTGGGTGAGTGTATTTTATTCTCTTGTGGTACCTCTATAGTGCTAACTAAAAAAAGAAGGACAAAATAAAGACTTGTTCATTCAGGACACTCATTTACAAATACCTTGAGAAGTTTCTCTGATGAGGTTGTGTGAATGTTCCCAAACTTCTAGGGCTTCATTTTATCCTGGACACTCTCCTGGAGAGTCAGATGTAATTCTTTGATTTCCTCTCATGCTTAAGCATTCCAATCATTGTAGTGCGAGTTTTTGCCAAAGTGGATGAAAGGTTTATATTCCTTACGATGTGCTGTGCAGCTGCTTAAGCTGTGACTGACTTCACAAAAAAACCCCAAATAAACAGAAAAAAACCCCAACCAACCCCAAAACCTACAATGGAAGACATAAGAGCTAGATTTCAAATCTTTGTCTTGCAAATATGAAAGAATTGTTCACAGCTGAGCACTGAATTCTCTCTAGGCAGCAAGCAGATTCAGACTACTTTATGATCGCAGGAATGGCTACCTCTGCAGCACTCTGTTCTGTTTCCCTTTACACATTTATTCCTTGCTCCCTGCCATGTCTTTCTGTGGTGAGTTTCCATTCTTAATCTGAGCATAAAGACATTTCTTTGCAAAACTATAAACAAACTGAATATTCTTTCTGGTTCTCGACTACTGGAATATTTAACATTTTTCCATTGAAACACGTACTTTGCTGTTCGTCTTTCCTTAACTCAGAGGTTTTGTGTTTAGCAGACCAGGCTTTTCGTAGTCTCAGTTTTTGTCAGAGCAAGCGCATCTGCCTTGCTGGAAAATACTTCCATCTTGAGTTTTAAAAACCTTGCTGTATTTCAGCAGAGTATTTTCACGGTACTGGATCCAATCCTTCCTCCTTATAAGTGAAAAGCACTTTTATCATAGTTGTCACTGGCAACAGAAACCATGGTCTTTAATCGGTCCTTCCAACACTGCTGTGTGGCAAGTAGCTGGAAAGGGCAGATGATTTAGAAATGAGTAACTCAAGCAAGCATGATAAATGAGCTGCTGATCTGTAAATCTTTATTGGCAAATGTACAAATTTTAATTGAAAAGGGATGATCTAGAGCACATGAAATGTGAATTACTATGAAAGTTCAATCTGAACTTAAAACCGAACTCAGTAATTTTTAATATTCCAAAAATATTTCTCATTTCCATGCCCTTTTATTTTTTTTTTTTTTTTCCTGTGATATAAAGCTTGCTGAGCTTTGGGGCAGCAGAGAGACAGTATAAGTACTCAGAAACTAGGAAATACAGAAATGCATTAAGACAGCGATTAAGTACAAACCTTAAAGCGTTCAGCAAACAGCAGTGCAGTTTCTGCACTGATAGACACATTTGAATGACCAGGATTTAAAAAAAGCCCAAACATAACAGTGTAAATCCCCCTCTTATACCTCACCTGATGCCTTATTTAATGCATGATTTACATTTTCTCCTGAAAAGACAATTTCTAAACCCAAGTTTCCTATGTTGTATGAGACTTTCACAAGTATCCCAGAGATTATGTGAAAAGAATATGCTAAAAGATGAAATAATTTGTCTTCATTCTACAGAGAAGAAAACAAGGAACAGGCAGATTTAAAGCTGAAATTCTTACATGTTCTCCAATTTTGTATGCTTTTTGAATGCCCAGAATGTTTGGAATTATTTCATTTTTTATTATGAAAATAGACTACCCAGGGTTTTCAGATGTACCTTTTGCACAATCGACATTTGTACAAGTCTGGAGTCTCAGGAGATAGACACTGACTTGCTCAGTGATCAGCTGTGAGAAGCTCAGCTTGCTTAAGGCTGAGAGCTCCAGGACGGAGGAGGTAAAGATCAGGTCTCCCAGGAAGGCATTGGGCTGCCTTAACCACACATGAGCATCCTTCTGTCTCCTGCAGTCCAGGGCTTATTTGGTACAGACCTTTCCTAGTCCTGTAAGCAAGGCTGCCAGCGTCCCTCAGGCAGAAGACTACTTTGATGGGTGACTCCCAGGAGAGGAATCTTACCATCTTGCGCATGGAAAAAGTCAGGCTTCATCTGGAATGAGAGAGGGTGCAGCGAAACTGAATGATGCCACATTAGAGTTGCATGGAAGAGTGGGGAGAGTAGAAATTACAAGGGGCTGAAGCAGAGATGCAGCATGGACATAGAGTGTTTAAAGTTTGACAATATTGAAGCGAAAAGGGGTATTGCAGCTAGCAAAGTGTAGCAACCTTCTTGCTGTTCATCCTGTCCTCTTCTAATCTTAGCTCTCAGAAGAAACCAACTGTTTTGGGTTTTGTTGTATGTAAACGTGAAGTGTGTTGTCAAAGGTCATGAGGTGAACCTGGTTGTCCTGGGTTTTAGTCCAGAGGGCTGTCCAATGGATCACAGTTAGGGGAACCACATAGAAAAGATTAGTTGCCTGTCTACTAAACAGTATTTGTGCTGGTTTCTAAAATCTCTGATGAAGCTTAGCTGTAAAAGCCTTACTGCCACCCAGTAATGCTGTGCTGTTATTCCAGGCTTAATTATCGATTTGATATAATGCTAGTAAATGGCTGTAAACTTTCATAAAAATTAGAGGTTTTGCTCTATAATATACTCTGCTTTCTCTGTAAGATAATTAAGAGCAAATTATAAAACAGATACTTAATTGGTGTGCATGGGGAATTCCAGATCACAATTAATACACTCACATGTTTTTGGAGCAACATTGAAGTTAAGAGCCTGAAATCATTAAGGAGGCATATTCTGTTCAAAACTTAGTTGAAGAGATAGATTAGCACTGTCACTTCATTGATTAGTGCTCTCATTTGCTTGACTTTCAGCAGTGAAATGCAATAAATGAGGTGATGCAAAGAGTATAGTGCATTGTAGTTGCTGTTTTTGTGGTGTCTAACTTTACGCAGTCATACAGCAATACTGATAGCTAAGGAATTCTGCAGTGTAATTCAGACATTATAAATTTGTATGAGTTCATTGTTTCTTCTTATTGCCAAGCCTTTCAAAATGAATGCTGAAATATTTTGGCAAGAATTCGCACAGTAATTGGTGTATTGTGTTTCTGTTGAAAGTGCAGTTTAGTAATTTCTCTAACAAAAACACCTTTGGTCTGCTCTGGTGTGTACATGAATTTATTCAAGCACACGTTAGGAAAAAATCCTGTCAGCCAGCTCTGAGTGTCAGGGCATGCTTTGAGTTTGCAATATATCTGTCTGGAAGAAAATCCTACGTTGTTGTGCATTTTCACCAGACTTAATTCCACATGTAGCATCTATATAAACAGCCTTTAAAATAATTTTTAATACCACAAAGAGCTATTTTTAAAGCAGAACATGCAAAAACAATTGCCTGCAATGTGCAATTTAAGCAGAATTTGTTCCATTCCTCTGTCACCTATGAGTGGGTCAAACTTGCATCATAGACCCATCATGTATGTGTAATTGAAATGTAACTTGATCAGAAGAGCACTGTTAAGTTTTGCATTCCACTTAGGTTTTGAAAAGAGATTGCTGCAGTAGTGAAATTGAGGTTTCAAAAGCTAAATGGAATAGTTATTAATCCATTGTGTATATTTCAATATAAAGACAAAGTAAACATCCATGGTTACAGTTCTGCTTTCATTTTCATTAGCTATCATACGAGATCTCTTTCGTGTAAACCACATGTAATTCTGTTCTGTGTTACTTGAAATAGCTCCTTGCAAGTCTTCTGTATTTGGGTACAGGTTATTTCTCACCACTCTAATTTACAGCTTTTCAAAAGAATTTATCTGCCACAGATGCTATGTTGTTGGTCCTTTCAGGTAATGTGATAAATTGAATTTTGTGACTAAAATAGTCATATATATATATATATATATAATATAGTCATATATATATTATAATTTATGCAGTTTCCCAGACATTTTAAAAGTTATTCTGAATGGTCTTTTAATCAAACCAAAACACTCATCCCTCAGCTCCCCATTTGCACACTTCTCTGTGAGCAGGAGAGATCAAAAAGTTGAAATATTCATAGCATATTGTGAAATGCTTCTGCTGTTTTCATTTTTTTTTTTTCATTAATACATTGTGGTTTCATTCCTTCCTGAACAAACTCGTACATTTCCAGAAGCACTTATACCACTGGTATAATGACAAGAGGGCTATTCGATTAGAAAATGGAATATTTCTGATTGTAGTTTCAGTAAAGGAATGAATTTTATTGGCTACCAAAATGTCAGGCTTTTGCTGTAGGTTGTGTGTATTTCATTTATCAAGGAGTATTGGAATGGTACAGCATTTAGCTCCAGGGTTTTTAGTGTCAAAACGACTTGTGCATGTGCACACAGTGATTAAGTCTTTGCGAGCAACTGCAGAGTATATTGAACACCGTAATCACTTAAGCTTCAGTAGCAGTTGTATTTTATAAGGGGGGAAAAACATGTCATACTTAATTCAGAGTGGTGTTGAGAACTAATTTTTACAACAACTGATTAAGAATTGCACCCTACGTTGCCATATTGCAGTCATAACTCAAACTTCAGATCCTTAATATGCTGCTGCCCATGAGTTAGACCTAAAATATGGAGGTGCTTATCATTCTTAGAAGCTGCCAATTGTATTCCTCTACATGTTTCTACCGAGAAATTCTCTCAAATTTATTCTGAGCATTCCCGTGTAATTCCATGTTCTTTATTTCTGAACTACAAGAGTAAACACCAGTAAATTTAAAAGTGAAATGAAGCACACACTTTTGAAAATGGGCAGAGTACTAGTATTTTTAGCAAAAGATCACAGTACAGAAGTGCAGCATTGTGACTGAAATATAAATCTACCAGTTCCAGTTTTATCTGAAGTGAGTGTTTACTTTGCATTTCAGCTGCCCAACTTTCTGATTGACTGAAATGAATGATACATACAGTATATTGACGTGCACTGTGTTTTAGAAAAGCGAGATTAATTTTGTTACGTGGCTGATGTTTAATTAAAAGCCTAGAAATGAGTATTTTAGAAATGGCAAAATAAAGTTGTTAAAGATGTCTAAAATGCAAAGCTGCAGGACATAGATATTGAATCAAAGATGGCTTAGAAAAGTTTCAGTGGCATATTTTGTACATAATATGGTATTAAATGGTGAATATTTCACAGGGAAGGCTGAATTATTTCCTGTGTGTGTTTGTTTTTTTCAGTTTCAGTTCTGTGAAGTATGTACCAGTTACCCTGTTCATTGATTTATTGGACTTTGTTGTTGTTAACATTAGCAAAAGACTTTGTTTTCTACACAAGCATTAACATGCTCAGTTTTTTGTCCAAAAATTCAACCCTTTTGTTCTTTGTCCTTTTTAGACTCCCCTTTCCTCAGTCATTCCCTCCCTACAGCTTTTAGATGTTGTATTGAAATGTAATGTACGTATGCTCTTTGCAAACTCAATGAGGCAGAAATATTTGATACGATGGAACTCCACCCTGCTTCCCCCTTCCCTTTCTGCTTTAGTTTGGTTTTAATGCTGCACCTGACCTAGCAGTACCTTACTGCTGAGAAGTCCCATCTGCAGCAACCGTTGCATGCGTGCTGCTCAAGAGGCTGGATTGCTGCTTTTCAGCACACAGTGGAAGAAGCTGTCGTAATTGGTTTTCAGGATACTGCTTCTACAGCATTCCTCGTCAGCTATCTTAGCTTTGCATGGTTAAATGTTGTGTGGTGTTTTTTCTGGATTTTTTGAATGTTGGTGGTGTTTCTTGTCTCATCTTTTTCTGCCAGAGGCGGTGGGGCCACTGAACAGCACTGCCCTCTGGATGAAAGCAGGTCTGAGTAGTAAGTCCTTCAGGAAGTATTGCCTCGGGCTATGTTTTTGCGTCCTGCCAGGAGCCTGATTGCTGTTGCTGTGAAGACCTACATTTAACCTGTTCTTCCTAAATATCTGATTAAAGTGGGCAGTTTGACAGTGTTTTGAATTTTCTGAAGTGTTTGGGATGATGAGCAGATCTGGGGCCTTCAGTGTGTCTCTCCATTTTTGGAGCCTGTCTAGTTTAAAAAAAAAAAAAAGTGCCTTCTGCTACCTTACTGGCTCACTTTCAGAGCCAGAAGCATCCAATTAAGTCTGGCAGAGAGATATACCAAACTCATCCCTCCTTCCCCATGCTGTGCTCTCATTTTGGAGCACAGAAGAGAAGAAAGAACTGATTGATCTGGGTAGTCCACATAGCTGTCAAGTAGCAAACACAATTTCTCTGCTCTTTTCTTGTGTTACATTTGTGCGGAATTGAGGGTTTTGCTAAGGCCTGTCATGACCTGGGAGAGCAGAGTGAGAAGTACTTGGAGAAGAAATGAGGCTGAGGTTCAGTCAGAACTGATGGGTTGAAGTCTCAGGTCAAAAACCTGAGAGAAGTTTGGGGTAGGCACCAGGCAGACACACTGCAGTTTAGAAAGGACTTCTAGCATGGTATCAGAAAGCATTTATATTACTTATATATGGAAAAAAAGTCCTGATGTGGAGGCTGGACAGTAAAATAAAGGGGTTAGCAGGGAGCTGATATTATTTTAACATCATTGGCAGGACTGAAATGGTGTCAGGTAGACACTGTTCTGTCTATTTGACCTCTACATTACCTGTCTCTTTAGTCTTCTGACTATGTCTCAGCCATTGGAATTGCTTTTCTTTAGAAAGAGCAGCAACAGCACAACACCTCAGTGTTTTACAAATTCTGCTTGTATTTCCTGCTCCAATACATGGGAACTTTTGTAGACACCAGGGAAGTTGTTATCCTAGAGTAATTTGATGTTCCTGCTGTGTTTTCTCCCTCTCCTTAAAAAAGTCTGGATTTACTGACTTTGCTGTTCAACAGCATTTCCTGGGCCCAGCTCAGCGTTCAAAATGATTTTTCTTAGAGAGGTGAAGGCAAAAAACACCCAAGAGAAATGGATCTCCCCCAGTGTTTTCTCGGCATGGTTTTCACCATCCACTTTACCTGGATGTTCTGGGTGACATATAAACTAAAGTATTACTGCTACAGGAAGAAGACTAAATGGTTTGAAGGGCCTGGTAACAGGACTTCGAGACCTTTTTCCTTTCTAGTTTCATTTAATCTGCTCTAATACTTTTACATCAGTGAGATGTTCCAGCATCCAAGATGATAGTTTGTATTTCTTCTTGAGACTAAGGAAAAGTAGAATGCAAAGGTCAAGGTAAACCAAACGAGTCCTGTAGTTTGAACTATATTGGCGCACACAACAGGAGAAGGCGATATGGGAGCCATCAACACCACTCTAAAACTGCAGGAAGCCTTACAGCAGCCTCTACCAGTGCCCACAGAGCATCTGCCCCAGGACTCTTCCACTCAAGGCACTTCCCCAGCCTCACAGGGAGCTGAATGTCTGTAACGTGAGAGACTATACCGACAGTGTGCCATCAGGAGCGAGCAGGAGAGACAATGATGCTACCAACACGTAGCCTAGGCCCCTGCCAAATGAAAATGGAGCTGAAGCGTCTTCTTCCTGAGCCTCTCACCACACTGGCTTTTTCTTCTGGCCCTTCGTCAGGATGGCTCACAAACTCACCCCCATTGTACCTACCTCCAGGAGAGATGTGCCTGCCCTCACCTCCAGTAGGTAATCTGTAGTTTCTAATAATTTTCCACAGTGTTTAGTGTTTGACAACGGTTTGGAGTGTTTCATACAAGCAACCCATCCATCACCGTGAGGTCTGCATAATATTTTACAGATATGAATTGTAAAGACCAGGTATCCAGTATGCATACTATATAAAAATATTTTAAATAATTTTGTACTAAAACACATGCTCTTGTGGAAGCAAATAAACCAGAATATACTTCATTTTTTTCACTTAGCTCCTTTCCTTATATAAGGTTCATACTTTCTTCTAACATAGTGTTAGGTGAATTGTGAAATACAAATAGGTTTTCTTTTTACTCTTCACCCATACAGACAATATTGACTGCTCCCACTCACTAAGATTAGCTATAGTTTGTAGGCACCAAATGAACTTTGGCAGTGCAGATTTTTTTCAAGGCTTTCTCAGTTCTGCTGAAGTAAAACTTTGCATTGATCTATTAATTTTTCTTTTGTTTAAGTACCTTCTGAAGGGCAGTATTACTTTTCATGGCAATGACCATGGACTTTTCACCACCTGCACTTTTCACCACCTTTACAAAGTTGTCTCCTTCCCCCAGACCTACTACACCACATTTTTGACCAAGTTACAGTTTTATTTGAAAATATTTGACTTGTGAAGACGCAAATGTTCTGGAAAAGATTCCCTAAAACTTGCTCTTTTCTCATTTTCCAGGCTTTACACTCTAGCCTGGTACTTACTGTCTAGAGAAAGAAGGCTGTATAACTTGTGAACCTTCCTCATGGGATGGTTTCACATTTGCCTTTTTAGTATTTAAATGAGCATTTTAGGAATGTTAGATATTATTTAAAAGTCTAGTCCTGTACAGTATAAACATTATCTAAAAGTAATTTTGTAAAAACCCTGTATGAAATGACTGTGCTCTCAGATGTCTTACAGATCCTCAACATACACTTGATTTCTTCAGTGTTTTGGGTATGTCTTAGTACAGCACCTCATTACTCCTATTCAGCCACAACCATGATCTTCATTACAGAAGCACAGGAGTGTTGGGCTTCTCAGGTAAGAATGGAATGCCTTTTTTTTCAGCACTAAGATGGTTAATAGCTGTCATTATTACGATGTCACTATTTCAAATTTTGCCCTGGTTGGAAATTTAGTGCTGGTTTTGTTACTTTTCTAGTTGCACTTTCTAATTCCTCCTGAGCAATGCCTCCTCCCCACCCCACTCTGATTTGTTTTACTGTTTAATAGACTGTTTCCACTTGTATTGCATGTGCAATCTGTGCCAGAAGCACTGGTTGTAGACTTTATGGCTGTTACTTAGGTGGTATAAATATCATCACTTGGTCTTAATTACCAAATTTTGGTAATACAGATCTGGTGTCATTGATTACACTATTTAAAATATGAAACAGTCAGTGTTGGTACAGCGTTTTCATTTAAAAATTCATTTAACAGATTTTCTTGGACCACAGATGCTTTGGAGAAATGAGCCTTTGAAACTTATACTTTCTAACTGGACTGTTCCTTGAATCACAGGAAGGAACAGTCTGTCTTGCAACTAAGATGTCTAAGGATGCAGCTGCTCCTTTCAGTATTGGTTTGAGAAGTGGAGGGCTTGTGGTCTTTTCTTCAATGTGGAGCATATCATGGTTGGAAGTTGAGGTGGCTCTGTGTGAATACTGCCTTCTTGTCACCATCCATGGTGGAAAGGAGTTAGAGGAAACACTTGCCTTGTGCTGGCAAGTGGCCCCTTTGCTGCTTTAGAGCAGGAGATGTCAGGAAAAGAATTCTCTGTATTGATGAATTCTTCTGCATTGCATTACTATAGTGAAAAGGTGTAAGCTGATGCTGACCTTGTCATATCTTTGTGTAACAGTTTTCCTTCCTCCTTTCTTTCTGATTTTTCAGAAAAGGTTTTATTCCATATATTTATACCACTTGAAAAAGCTGAGGACCGGATAAATTCCCCTTCTCTTTCTATCCAACAATTTCCCTGTACTTTGGATCACCTTCTCATATGCCTATCAGAGCCTTCTTCCTACATGCTCTTTGCATTTACATGACAACACCTGAGTCTGGAGACACAACTTCTGGCCCTCCAGGGCAGGAGGAAAGAGCACCCTGTGATGCTGCCATATGACCAACAAAGGAGGAGCAAGATCTCCAACCTTGCAGCAATGAGCACGAGACCAAATGAGTCCCTCCTATTTCTGATGAGACCATGGGTGAAGCCAACGATTTCTCACCCCTCGTTTCCAAAAAGAACTTTGGAAAATGGAGGAAGCGAGGGAGGAAAATGCATTGCCATCAATGACCTCTTCAAACATGAAGTGCTGGGCAGTGCAAGCCCTGTGTGGATTTTTTCAACCAAGACAGAGCATGAGGAGCTTCATTTGACAGCTCACCCCTGTGGATTCGTCAAAATGCAATGGGATTTCCAAAGATCAGCCTCACTTCTTGAATTCCTTGCAGAAGAAGCAGCAGCTTCTGCTCACAGCAAGGTACAGCAGTTTCTCTGCACGTTGACCAACTGATGTTCACGTAAGGTTGCCTTGCAATGTAGGAGATGGTAGTGAGTGGTAAGGTTTTAACTTCCTTCTCAGGTCGTTTTCACAAGTGTTGAATTAGTCTTTCTCAGTAGTAGAAACGCAGATAAGATGCATTTCAGTTATATCTGCTTAGATTGAACCTGTCCAATGGAAAGACAGACTCAGGGTAACTTGATTTCTTAGAATGCATTTGCCACGTGTCTTGCTGTACCAAGCCTGAAATCTTCCTGTGGCACCTGCTGAATGCTGGGAAGATACGTTTAATGATTATAGTATTACCTGCACACTTGTTCCACACTAGTGGCTGAAACGACTGGCAAATGCCAGTGACTGGCATTTGGCTTTCAAAAGCTTTTGAAAATCCTATACTGCTCTCCTTCTGAAAGAGCAGGCACGTCCACCCATGACAACCACCACACCCACCAAGTGACGGGCTGAAGCACCTCCTGGCCTTGACAGTGCCCATACCTCACTGCAGGCGGCTGCTCCCACACTTCCAGAGCCTGCTGGAGCAGCAGGCAGTGAGAGGTTCATCCCTCTGGCCATCTTCTTTCTACTAGCACACAGCAGCAAAACCCCAGCAGGCCTCCAGCTTGCTGCTTAGGCCTCTCCACCATGTTTTGCAGCTCTTTCACATGGACCGGGAAGTCCCACCTTTGGACCCATGCAGTCCAAAGCGCCCGGGTCCGGCATGCCTCCCATCTGTCAGCCATGGTTTGCAATGCCAGTGCTGGCAGCAGCCTCAGCTCTGCCTCTGCCAAGGCCACCCCAGTGATAGCCCCCCACTGCCCGACCTGCCCCTGCTGCCCATTTAGTAACGTTTCTGTTCATATGGATTATTGTTAATGTGCGTGCTGCTCTGAGGAGTAACAATGCACAGAGTCATTGATGAAGGATTTGAACTTTTGAAATGTGTTTCTTGCATTAATCCTACATAGATCTCTTCCTTTAACAATTCTGAACTGTATTCATTTTTCATCACTTGGGTGCTACGAATAGAGACTTCTATTTAGGGTCTACCATAATGTTTTTTGTGGTTACATTTGTAGAGCCAGTCTTCAAATGAATTATGCTTGCGAAACTATGTAATTCACTATTTTGTTAGACATAATTCTGGTGAAACACAATAAAATATAGCATTTTTTATGATTTAGATGTTAATCTTTTTTCTTTCCATTTATATTCAAGCCTCACCTTAACATACTTCATAATAATTGAATTGCAACTATAAAAAGTGCGTTTTCCTAGATATAATTCCCATGCTTTTGTCATAACATGTTACCTTTTTTATAGTTATGGTTTTCTTAAATTGCATTTTCTCTGTATTTCTTTTAAGAAAAAAATCTTGCTCTCCTCAGTAGTAGAGAGTCATCTTCCTGTGCTTTCCTGTGGTGTGAATTCTTAAATCAGTCTCTTCTTTGAGAAGGAAATCAAAATGTTAGGCCTGGCTTAACGGACTCCAAGTCTATTTCTGAGGAGGAAAAAGTCTGCTTCTGGTGCTGTTCATGTTGATCTGAATAAAGAGCTTTTTCAGTCCATTCAGCCATGAAATTAAAGGAAAGATGTGCTAAACTAAATGGAAATATCATCAAGCCATAGGTTTCCTGTCTAATACTTATTTTTACCAGGCAAATCTGAGACTCTCTTCATGGGACAGTATAATTATTATTATTGTATGAATGGGTTCCTTGGGGTTTTTATGAAAGACATAGTAAAGAAAAACTAGAATTAATGAGGTGAAATAAAAAATATAAATTCAGTTTGATTGTCTAAGGCAGACAGAAGGCTTTGCTAAAATTTACATTGTATATTGTTAGAGATTACTGTTGTCTTGTGCTGATTTTGAACAGGTAACACACAAAATATAGTTTGTGTGGGTTTTGACCAATGCTTTGTTGGGCAACAAGAGTCCTGTGCAGGGGTCTGGGTGAGACTGTATGTGAGGATTTCAACTGGTATTATCCAGCCAGTGCTGACTCTTTCATCATAGAATCATAGACTGATTTGGGTTGGAAGGGACCTTAAAGACCATCTAGTTCCAACTCCCCTGCCATGGGCAGGGACACCCTCCACTAGACCAGGTTGCTCAAAGCCTCATCCAGCCTGGCCTGGAACACTTCCAGGGATGGGGCATCCACAGCTTTTCTGGGCAACCTGTTCCAGTGCCTCACCACCCTCTCCATGAAGAATTTTTCCTTGATATCCAATCTAAGTCTCCCCACTTTCAATTTAAACCTGTTACCCCTTGTCCTGTCACTACAGTTCCTTGTAAAAAGTACCCCCAACCAGCTTTCTTGTAGGCCCCTTCAGGTACTGGGAAGTGCTGCAAGGTCTCCCCAAAGCCTTTTCTTCCCCAGGCTGAACAAGCCCAACTCTCTCAGCCTGTCCCCATAGCAGAGGTGCTCCAGCCCTCTGAGCATCTTCGTGGCCTCCTCTGGACTTGCTCCAACTGGTCAGTATCCTTCTTATGCTGAGGGCTCCACAGCTGGACACAGTACTGCAGGTGGGGTCTCACGAGAGCAGAGTAGAGGGGGAGAATCCCCTCCCTCAACCTGCTGGCCATGCTTCTCTGGATACAGCCCAGGATATGGTTAGCTTTCTGGGCTGCCAGCGCACACTTCTGGCTCATGTCCAGCTTTTCATTCACCAGTACCCCAAGTCGTCCTCCTCGGGGCTCCTCTCAAGCCATTAAGCCGTCAGTCTCCAGACTACTTATTACTCTTCAATATTTTCCCTATTGCAGGATCCTTAGCCATCACAGTTACTCTTCCTGAAGCTTTAAATCAGAGAGGCATTTTCTGTGATGCCCTTGCCCATCTTCCTTATTGATGCTTACATGAAAGTAGTTGATTAAACATATTCTGTAATTGAAAACAGCAATATTACTGTAGCTATTAAATATATTGAACACTGTGGTTGGTACTGGAGCCTAATTTAGGCATGTAGACTTGCTTTGTTGTTCATTAAAGAGAGTGATAACCTTTGAAAGATTGGCAGGATTCTGCAGCACCTGGTAATGAACCATGTTATGTACTAACTTGTTTCTTTCCATTATCAAGAAACCAATACCTGAAGTTATGCAGTGAAACAAGAATTGATTGTCAATAAATCTATAGGTCAAGATGCTATCAAAGTAAGTTAGCAGAGAGAAAGTGGCCTTTTAGAAGGTGCTTATACATTTCTTAATGGTGGCCTCTCATCCATGATGCAGCTGTAGAAGCATTAAGTGGTGTTTATGAAGATCTATACAGTGGGATGACAGTCGGACTGAGATGTGCTGGATTACGCAAGGGAAATCATTCTTGTAGGCAAGGAAACACTGAGATCACTCACTAGACAACATAAAGACTCTGAGATCCTCAGGGTCCTCTGAGAGGTGCTGCCGAGGTCCTTTCTGTACTACTAAACCTCCTTAGGTTGATCTTTGGCTGTGCTCTAAACGTAGCCAATGCAAGTCTTAAACTTGGTGTAAGGATTGCTTCCTTCAATGGAAAATATTTGGTTGATGTGGTTACTCTAGTAACTCTAATGTCCTTTTCTCTAGGTACCATCTGCATTAAGGGTATCCAGTGGGAATACTGATGTGTGAACCTAATGCTGGCCATTTAGATGGTGATTAATTACACTGTGTGAAAGTAGTTTCCTCAGTCACTAAGTCTATTTTAAGATTTAATTTTAAATGTTGGCTCCATATGGTACCTTGAATGCATGTTGCTATGTGTGTACTGTGAGGTCAGAGCATGCCTTCTAGGTAACAAATGCAGAGCAGGAAACCCTATCTTTATGCTTCTATCCATGTAAGTTGTTCTCGTTGTATGAGGTGACTTCAGTGATCGCTTTCATGGCTGCTACTGGCTGTCATAGAGCAAGTCTGTGTTGTATTTTCTGGATAGTTATGGCCAGCTCAGAATCTGTCACTCTATACCAACCCTAGATTCTTTTTCCATACGCGTAACATTACATTTATCAGCAGTGGAATCCAGTTGCCTTTTCACTGTCCAATCTTGTAGGACATTTGTGTGAAGACAAAAACAGTGCTGAAGTACATGCCCTTCACAGAGTTTGTCTGGGAGCCTTTGTTCATACGCAGTTTCACAGAAGTTATTTTTTTCAGAATCTTACTTCCCCCGCAAGGCTCAAAGACTATTTTTTTAGGAAACCTGCCCCAGCCCTCTTGAGGCTTAATCTCCAGTTTCCTAACCTCAGTGTTGAATAATTAGTTTTGGAAGGCTGAACAGAAAATAAAATTAATAGATGCATTTGAATGGTAGCTTTGTGCAGTTCCTCTTCTGCAGTTAGAAAATTATCTTAAGTGCTGGTGTTCCAGAGGTGGTAATGAGCAAAAGTTTGAGTTCTCTTTTTTAATGAGTTCTGCCTGATGCTGAGCCGAAAATCTAGTCTTGTGCAGAGTATATTCAATAGTGCTAATTAAACTGTTCCTCCCACTTATTGTAAGTCAAATTAGTTTGTTCCAATAGAGAAGATAATGTTTTACTAGGGCAGCTGTTTAAGACTCAACAAAATAGTTTCATGACAGCTTAAATAAGAGTTGTTGGGGTGGTTTTGGTTTTTTTTGTTTGTTTGTTTTATTAATGGAGCAAGTACCGATCTCCGGTAAGTGAAATGGGACTTTTATATTTCTTCTTTTTTTCTGATATCGTAAAGACTACTCAAGAGTCCCGCTTACTAGTTGAAATCCTCTTTCATGGAATTATGATGATACCAATCATAAACCTAGGTCTGTGGCATTTTTTTTCCCATTTTTGCATGGATTTACTGTATTTTTTATTTTATTAGAAGGAAAATGAAAAAATCAAGCATTATTGCTGTTCTTTCATAACTCAGCAGCTTAACTTGTTTTTATCTACTTACGTGACAGTAATAAAACCTTTACTATCAGAATTGCAGGAGATGGTTTATTGAAGCAAGCATTGCCCTGAAAGCTCTTTAGAGTGTTTAGGACCAAAAGTTAAAATGCTGGCAAGGTTAGATTTTTTTTTTTTTTTTTTTTTGAGGCAGTTAAACTGAGCAGTGTACTACCTACTGAATTTCACAGGTTTGATGGAACTATACTGCATGGAAATATTTTCAGTGAGTGGAGCGTTCATGTCAATACCCTGGGCAAAATTTGTCTTCTGTTGCTCCTTGGACCTGCCCAGGCATACTGGATTTAGGTAGGGGTACTGCAATACTTTTAAAGATACACCATCCTGTTCTGGATGCTCTGCTTTGGGAGGGCATTCAATGCCTTTCCTGCTGAGATTGTTTGACTGCATATGCACATGTTTAAAACTAGTTTACCTGTACCCAACATCACTAGAGAAAAAAGCCCTGGTGGTGTAGAGGAGGGAATCTTGCCCCTGCCTGTTCTTTTGTGGGGCTGACACCCTGGGTGTGCTTGGGTGCCATTTGGGCCCAGTGAGGATGCTACTGGGGATCTCTGTCAACCCTTCTGGGGCCTGCACATGATCCCAACTTCTGTTTGGCAAGAGTGGGATGTGGGCTGTTCTGGGGTTGTCCACCCACGAGCTCCAGCCAACTTCAACTCCAGGGTTGGTCAGCAGCTGAGAGACAATCCCTATATCTTCTGAGTGCTGGAATTTGTGGTGTGTCTGTGCTACAGCAGCTACAATTAGGCTGAACAAGTTTAGCTATCTAGAAGCTGCTTTGCTCAGGTACTGTCAACATTATAGCTGCAGCAGAAAAGCCACAATGAAAACTGGTTAAAAGCTCTACCCACTGGCCTGAGGTTGGCTCTCTTTCGCTGTGATTGGATTGTCAGCAGTATCCGGGCTCTGCATTTTGGATTCGCCAAGAATGTCTGTGTGAGCAGTGGTTACAGTAGTGAATACCGGAGATATACCCATTGCTCCTTGGAGGAGCAGCAAAGTGTCATAGTGAACGTATGCTGAAGAATAAAGAGCATTGGAGTTCTTTCTGTAATGTGGTTGCATTTATCTAAGGCACTTCACGAACAAATTCTGGAGGAAGGACAAACTAGTTACATTGGTGCTATCTGATACTATCTGTGGTTTTGATGTCCATTCTGATTTCGGGGTATGATTTTCGGGGTAGGACAAGTGCTGATGCTTGTCCTTAGCAGCTTTCGTGTAGACTCGAGGTTTGTGCCTGTGGTAGGAAATAAAATGGACCATAATCTATGTAGGCATCCACAATGCATAGTCTTTGACCTATCTTATTCTGTAGACTGTACTTAATCACCCACTGCCTGGGAGAGTCCTAATTGCCAATTGCCTAATTGCCGACTGTTGGTGGAGTATACATGTTAGCAGTTAGATGTTATGAGTGTAGGCTGGTATTTGAGCCCTTGTCCTGCCTTTATTAATTCATTGATATAGACATATGCAGTGAATTCAGTATCTTTTTACCAGTTCTGAGTATTCTCCATGAATTCCTGGGACTTATCCCTGAGCCATTTTTGTATTTTATAATTTCATTACAAATGGGCATTTTTTATCCCTGTATGCTCTCAATGTGTAGCTAGTTATACTACTGAACTCAGTAAGACCAAATGGCAGCAGCAGCAGTACTGAGTTCATTGGCTTTGTTAAAGACGAGTGATTAAATTTTAGTGCAGTAATTAAAAAAGAAAACTCTTTTGCTGAAGGAGATAAGGTGGATCCCACAAATTACTGCAGCTTAGAAATAAATTTCTGTTTTTCTGTTATTTGAAATCACTAACCAATAATAGCAAAACCACTTATGCATTTAGCATAATACTTGAATATGCAGTTAGTACATAATGTGCATGGTAGGGGGCAGGCATCATAACCAGGGGTTTTCTTCATAGGCAGGAAGGAGATGCCAAATTCAGTGGTACGTATTTATTACTTGGCGGTGAGAATGCAACACTGTGCCATACTTGTATTGAAAAACATGAGCAAAATTCAGTACCTTTCTTACAGATTTAAATTGACTTTTAAAATGTGTAGTTTATTAATTCTTTAGTAATTTTTTTTCAGATTATTTTCAGTCTCATTTAAAAGAAGTAAAAAAAAAAACTTGCCTGGAAGAGCTGCCAAAAAGCTGAAGGATAATGTTCATGGTTCTTTTCTCTGAGCAAATACTAGACACTTTTGGCACTCTTGTATTGAAGGTGCCGTGTTTATAAAGAACAAAAAAATTTAATACATCTAAGTGCATAGAAAACACTGTTTTCTGATGACTAGGCCACAGTCTGCCTATGAAAAATTGCCTTTCAGTATTGATTTGTAATTCAGTGAATGCATGCAGTTCCTAAATAGGTGAAGTATTGTCCTAAACCATTTGAATTGTTTCTTCATGTAGGTAATGTAAAAGGAGATCTTGCCATTTTGGATTAGTCCTTTCTCTAATGTGGTTATATATATCCAAGGTGCTTCATGAACAAAGGGCCTATTTCATAACTCTTCTAAGCATTACTGTAAAAGGCAAGTTACACTGTCCAGTGTGATTTATTTTACAGATTTTCACAGAATCATTAAAATTTTATTTAGAAGTGACACTTGGAAGTCATTTAGTCCATCCTTCTGCTTGAAGCAGGACTGTTAGCAACTCTAGATCAAGTCAGCTTTAGTTTTGTCTAGCCAATCTTGGAAACCTTCAAGGAAGGAGATTCCACCTATGTGAATAATATATTCCAGTGCTAAACTGTCTTTCTAGTGAAGAAATTTTTCCTAATGTCCATCCATCTTCCTAAGTACAACTACTCCCTGTTACCCGTTGTTTTTCCATCAGCCACATCTGATGAGGTTGTCTCCATTGTCATTGTAGCTACCTTTCAAGTATCTGTAGGCTGTTATTAGATCACCCTCTTTGCCAGACTAAGCAAGCCCAGCTCTCTCAATCTCTTCTAAAGGATCAAGTGCTGGTCATCTTTGTAGCCTTCTACTGGACCCTCCAACTTCTCAGCATCCTTCATGAACTGCAGAGCCCCAAACTGAACACAGATTTCCACATACAGCCTCTTCAATGTGGTAACTCCCTTGACCTGATGGCTACACTTTTCTTAACATAGCTCAGTATTGGCTTGCCACCTGCACAGGGAGACGACATCATGGCTCATACTCACATTGACATCCACTATGGCCCTGGGTCCTTTCAGCAGGGCTGTGACTCAGACAGTTTCCAGGTGTACTTGTGCATAAGGTTATTTTTCCCCAGGTGCAGAGCTTTGCAATTCTTCTTACTGAACTTCATGAAATTCCTGTTGGCGGAGTTCACAAGTTTCCCAAGACTGCTGTGAATTAAAACTCTACCACTCAGTGTATCAACTTTCCCTCCATTTAGTACTGTCCTCCCATTTTCTGGTAACTGCATACTTCCTCATAACCCAAACTCCTGATGAAGATAAGGAATGATGTCAGACCCAGAAACAACTCTGTGATTCTCTCTTATTACTGACTGCCAACTGGACTTTGAGCTATTGATTACTCCAATCCCAGTGTCCAGCCAATTTTCAACATATCTAACAGTCCAGTCACCCCAGAGTTTTTCATCTTCCAAATCAGTGCTGTGGGAAGTTATTTCAAAACCCTTATGAAAGCCAAGGTGTATCATATGCAGTGCCCTCCCCTGGTCCATACAGCTAGTCATTTCATCACAGAAGACAATCAGGTTGATCAAGCACAATTTGCACCTGGTAAATCCCTGCTGTCTATTCCTGAATAACTTTTTGTCCTTCATGTTCCTGAAGATCAATTCCCTTTTATCTTAATATGAGTTGATGGAGAAGAGATATATGCCTTTGTCTCAAAGAGAATATAAATACGATGTTCTACTGGCAGCAACAGAGATATTTCATCTCCAGAGGAGAGAAGCAGGGATAACCTGCTTTATTGGTATAGATAACTTCTATTTTAACGAGGAAGAGAGATAACTCCATAAATACTAGAGATTAGTCTTTGTTTGACTAAGCTAAAATTTTTCCAGGAATATAGTGACACCTTAGGAAACTTATCTACCCTGGAAGAGAGTCCTAGAAGTATTATAAAGTCTGTATTTGTAATTCACTTAGGAAACATTATATTACATGGTAGATCCAGAAGAATTCATTTACATCTAAATTATAATTATAGCCTCTGAGTTATGGAAGTGAATGAGTATATCTCCAGATCTTTAATAAAAACAATGATAACTTTCTCTGTTTTGAATGAAATATTGACTAGAGATCGTGAAATTAAAAGTTAATCAGTTCCTAGGTAAATCACTGGGCACTTGAGGTGAGAAAGTTTAATCCTTTTTGAGGGAGAAATATACTGTCTGAATATCTAGCAAGTTATAATTTTATTCTTTAGTATATTTAAAATTCACCTTCCCAAATAATTTTAGGGAAACTCCTTAGTCCTGCCTTCATATTGTGTATTTAATTGCTTTCTTACTTCTTCTATGCCTGTATTAATGTATATGTATGTGTGTATATACATATATAAGAATGAAGACAACTGCACAAATGCATGTCCAGTGCTAGGTAACATTTCAATTTCAAGTTCTGATCTATTGCGCTACTACAGTGTTGGACAATTTCAACTTAGGGTCCATATCACCATTTCTGGTTGGTCTATGAAGGATTTTATTCTCAACTTCAGCTACATAGGTTGCAGTTAGGTTTAGACAAGATTAAGTAAGCCCCCAAAAGTTTTCTTGGACACTTTAAATCAGAACTTGGAGAGACCAGTTCCATTTTTGTTTTGTAGGAAATATCCATCTTTGCTTCAGTCATCTTCAGTCAGACTTGCACAGTTCTGGAACTGCATCAAGTTTGTGCTAGGAGTGCTTGGTATACTTTTGCTACTCTTCAGAAGAGATGAGAAGATGGGTTGGTTTCTGTGTTGGTATCTGCAGGTGAGGAAGTCACTGGATGTCATGGCTTTTTTTTTTTTTTTAAACAAGAGTTTCTTGAGAGGATGGAATTTTTCTTTAATAGCAGAGTGAGTGAAAAATTTCTCTGCAAATGTTGCTTTTCCTGGACAACCTATTCTAGCTGACTCAACTGGAGCAGAAACACAGGACTAGACATCTTGAGAGGTTCCTTCCAACCTCAACACTTCTGTGATTCTGTGATTCAGCTGTGATTCCCAATTTTGCATGGTCAAGGGGATAATATGAAGTAGTATATTCTGGAAAAGAATTGTAGGACTATCTCTTGACAGAACTTGCAAGAAGTACAAAGCCTTGATGTAGAGAGATTTTGAAACTGTCCTGCTGTGGAAGGGAGTGATAGAGCAGCTTGGTGGGGACCTGCCATCCAGCCAAGGTCAACTCACTACATAGACTGAGTCAAACATATTTCTGAAGTTGAAGGTAAACTACATCCACTGCTCTTCCTTCATCCACAGATCTAGTGGTTTTATCATAGATAGCAATCTACACAGTAAATCTGTGCTGACTATTCCCAGTCACCTTATCTACTTAATGTGCCCAGAAACATGCTTGAAAAAGACTTGCTCTGTGATTGTTTTCCAGCAGAGTGAGACTTGGAGTTCCCTGGGTTTACCTTTTAATTTTTTCTGAAGATGGGTACAACATTTGCCCTTCTCCAGACACAAGTGACCACTTGATCTCCATGAGCTTTCAAACATAATAGAGAGCAGCCTTGCAAGGATGTCAGCCAGCTTTCTCTGCACTCTTGGTTACAGCCTGTTGGATCCCATGGACTTTTGTGGGTTCAATTCTCTCCAGTAATCTCTGAGTCATCATGCACTGCTGGTAGATCTCCATGGCCTGTTTCACTAATCACAGAGGTATGGTAGACCTGGTGAAGACTGAGGGAAAGATGACATTGAATTACCTTGGCCTTATTTGTGTCTGCTGTTGCTAGATCATCCAACTCATTCAGCAGCCTATATATTCCTTGTTCAACCTTCCATCTGTTTCCATACTTCTAGTCTCCAGTGAGACATTGCCTTTCAGTGAAGGCATGGCAAACCGATGCACCACTTATAATATGTGAGAACAAATAAATGCGAAGGCCTTTAACCAGATGTTACAAGGTTCACAAGTAGCAGGTAAAATTTTATTATGTGACTGTGAAACTTGGAAGATTTAAACCAAAAACTTTCATGTGGTCCTGTTTACAGTTCTTACTGATGGTGGTGTGCAAGTTGTGATGGCTGTAGGCATGCCACCAGCCTTGACTGTCCCTGCACAGCCCTGCCTCAGCAATGCCACAGCAGGGCTGGTCTCCAGCTTGCCACAGCCCTGCCCAGCCACGGGCCCTGCCGAGCTGGGCCCACATCTTGGCTTGTCCTTGACCAGTCCCTGTCCCTGGGGAGGTGCCCAATACCCAGGGCTTGGGGTTTCCCAGTACCCCTCAGCTGCCCTGGTCCTGACAGTGGGACAGGCTGTGGCTGTGGGTCCCTGATGCCTCCCCACCCCTTGGGAAGCCACTAGCTTTTGCTGCTCCCTGACAAGTCATCTTTCTAGTAGATACTTTTGAGGATCTACTTTTATTTTCCTCTAAAAGCAACCAATACAAACTTTTCTGAAAAACCTGTCTTCACTCATTAAATGAGGGCAAATTTAAATATTCAGAATTAAACAGTAATTGGTCAGGTATTTCACACAGGATCTTAATACATTGCCCCAGAATACTCCAGTGTGTACTTCTAAATGCATTTGTTCTGCATATTAATCATATCTATAAATTCTGATGCAGGAAAATAGGGGATATTACTAAAGTTAATCAGGGACAAAGAACTGGTGTGACAAGGACACTATGACAGAAGAGTGGTAATGGGCGACTAGGTTTTATATCTGGGGTTTTAATTTAAGAAATGATGCAATACTCATTTCTATATTGACGTGGTTTGTTGTTTTTTTTTTTTTTTAAATGCTCTGGAGAAATAAGAAATAGCAAGAATGCATGGATGAGGGGAAATTGGATATCTTAAGAAACAAAAAAAAGACAGTGTTGATAATGTTCAACCTTTAACATGTTAAATTTCAACAGGGTAAAGATTTCAAATACACTCTCCTCTGCATATAGCCCAATACATTGCAATGTGTAAGATTGCAGTTTGTCACATCAGGACATTCTGATTTTAAATAAATGAGGGGAAAAAAACCCTTTTCTTTTCAGAACTAGCAATCTGAATTTTTTCCTATGAGCTGGGTATTTTTCTTGCACTTCAAATGGTGCTTCTTATAGGTATTTGTATTGTAAGTTTCCTGCACAGCTTTTACAAGTTTTGCAGGACACAGTGTGTTTACTTCCTATTTTCCATTGTGCACAATGCACATAAGGCAGATAGAGTATTGTGCCATTTCATGTAATACTAATTTCCTCATGAGATTTTTTTTTTTTTTTGGGCAAATGATGGTCTCAGTTGTCTATCGCATTGCTGCTTTGCTCTTCAGAACTCTTTGAACTTATTGCCAGGTTCTATATCTTCTGCCTCAATATAGTATCTTGAGGAATCTGCTGAAGACTATCTCTTGGTTTTGTCTTTCCACTGCCTGAGCCACATACTAGCTGTTCGTCTTGTTTAGGGAATCTACTGCATTTTGTGTTGCTGCTTCTCAGTTAAGTCCTGTGCGGGGAAAGGTATGGAATCCAAACCCAGGAGAACTTGCTGAAAAGAGTCAAGATAATGTCTTTAGATCTTACACCTCCCTCTTGGCTCATTTACCTTCTTTGGTGATGCCATATGTTCTGCAGTGCTAACTACAGTTCTTATACCCTAAGACAAGTACCTTTCCTTAAACAAGCCGGTTATCATATTGCTGTTTTTGCAGCAATCTAGCTAATACTGAGACATCTCAACCTTTAGTAGTAATGATGAAGGCAGGCAGGCTGCATAGCATGGCCTTTTGACTTTGGAAATGCTTGTGACCCCTGTGCTATGACCACTATGGACCGCTCATGCCCTTCTGACAGCAGTGGTTAATAGGAGATGGAATAAAGGCAAACTTTAAAATGTTCTCGATACGGTATCTTCATTGCACCATCCTTGTATGCCAAATGCTCCACACTCAGCTAGGTTGACATATGAAAACAGATAGCAGAAGCATTTTTCTCATTGGGAGCCTCAGCTGGCCCTGTTAATTTGCAGCGTTCAGTGATGTGCTGCTCATAGAATAAGTCTTCTGGTTGTGGGCCTGTTGCCCATGTGCACAAATGACTTCAGGGATGCATCTGAACTCTACTGATCTTCTTGAGACAGAGGTTTTCTTCTTTCCTTCCCACCTTGCCCTGGGACTTGGCCTGTCTGGCACAGTGAGCCCGATTTTGTCCTCTAGAGATGCAACAAAACAGAAAAAGCGTCACCAGTACCGAAATTGTCTTACGCAGCCTCAGAATACACCTTTGTCCCTGTAAGTAGGCTCCTGAAGAAGGATGAGCTGTTTCTCAAAGTCACAATGTCCCTGCAGTTCTTATTGGTTTCAGTAGTATTTGTGGGTGCTCAGCAGTTCTGTTCTGCTTGCTGACTGCACATGCACAGGCTCGATCACGCTCAGCTGCATAATGAGACAAGCCATAGAAAAAACAATCCCCAAACCCTACGCTTACCTTCATTTCCTCTTTCAAATGCAGGTGGTGAAAGGCCTGAATTAATTACTGGAGAAGCTGCAGAACACCCAAGAACATGTCTTGATTAATTTGTTTTAGAACAATTAGATGTAGCACAGCTCATGGAGAATGATACTGAAGCGGGAAACTCTTGGGTAGCTAATATTAATTTTTCACTAGACACTCAAAATTATGCAAATTTGTATTATCTTCCTTCACTGTATGCAGTGCAGTGGGTCAGACTTCAATATGAGGATTGCAAAATTATCTCCAGTGCTTTTCCCTTTTTTATTCATTAGCACCTGCCGCTCCTAGCAAACAGTGCAACGTTTTTCTAGACTTCATTCTTCCTCTTCCCCTGTGTGTGACGACTTTTGGGCTCCTTCCCCACCCCTTATGGATTTAGATAGTGAAACAATGAAGTTCAGAAGCCTGATAACTTCCTTATTACTGGGGCAGAAGAAGTCATTATCAATGTTTCTCTCTGCATAGCACTGTGAGGTGGAGTCTCACCCCACCTATCCCTTTTCTAGCTAGCTCAGGTCTGAATAAAGGTGTGCTTGAACCTATGATGCACATGCATCAGCTATGCATAAGAACCTCAGCCTGCGCATGAAGGCAAGTTGCTGAATGCTTAGCATTGGTGATTTGGTTTTGTTTTTTTTTTTTTTATAATAAAATAAACTGAGAATAAGAAGTTTCTGAGGTGTCAGTCTACTTTCTGCTGGAAGACTCTGGGCCCAGAGTGTTAAGCATCCTTGCACTAGAGAGAAAAACTTTGGCAGCAGAAGTAATAAATATACTATGGGTGGCTAGTGGATTAGTCTATTAGGTGCTCATGGAACAAAGTTTCCTTCCTAAGGCACTCCACCAGCGGCCATAGCTTTTCTCTAAAAAAGGTTTCTGTTAGACCGAAAGTTAAGGGATTTTCATCCATTTTCTAATCAAGATTTGTTTATATTGTGTTTTTACATGATTTTCTCTGAGTTTTCTCCTTTTCCTTATCAATATGTTAATGTTCAGGGAAACCTATCTCCCTACTTTGGATGTTTCCAACATTCTCTGCACATAGTTCTAAATTTCTGTCTGTAACTAATTAAATTTTCTTAATAGTTAGAGTTGCCAGGGAGCAGATATTGTCACCTTAAGCCTTTATCAGACTTGATGAATTTGATAAATGATACTGAGACTCTGTTTTTTGCTTCCTCCTTGGCTGGACAGGTTCTCTGCTATTTTCCACTCTCAGATACCTTTATCACTCTAAATGACTCTTCCCAATCTAAAAGCTGGGATCTAGAACCACATGTGTCTGCCTGGACTCTGTATGTGTAGCAAGGTCTATTTATTGTGTTTATTTTGTTATGTGGTGGGCTCACCTCAGTTGGAAGCTGAGCCCCTAACCAGTCGCTTGCTCATTAACCCCAGTAGGATGAACGAGCAGAAAATCAGAAGGGCGAAAGTGAGATAACTCATGGCTTGAGATAAAGACAGTTTAACAGGTGAGGTAAAGCTGCAAGCACAAGCAAACCAAAATAAGGAGTTCACTCACTACCTCCCATCATCAGGCAGATGTTTAGCCACTTCCTGGAAAGCAGGACTCCACCACTCGTAATGTTCCTGGGGAAGACAAATGCTGTAGTTCCAAATATTCCCTCAGTTCTTACTGCTGAGCACCATGTTTTATGGTATGTAATATCCCTCTGGTAAATTCAGGTCAGCTCTCCCGGCTGTCACGCCCCCTCCCCCCCTCCCCAGCTTCTTTTGCATGCCTAACCTACTTGCCCTGGGTGGGCAGGAGGCAGAGTGGGAAAAAGGAAAATCCCACCACAGGCCAAAACCTTGATGCTTTGCAAGCACTGCTCAGTGATAGACAAAATACTGGTGTGTTATCAACACTGTTTTAGTTTTTAGTCACAAGTTCACAAATCCAAAACACACCAGCATATGGGCTGCTGTGATGAAAATTAACTCCATCCCAGCCAGACACAATATATCCTGTTAAACTCTTGAATCAAACAGTATGTGAAGACTGATTTAATTAAGATATTCTTGGTCTGATCTGTAGTAATTACTAATTTAAATTAAAACTCAGCTTTATATTTTTTTAATAATGTGTATTTTATTTTGCAATAAATGGTTGATAAACAGTATTTTTGCTGATTTTAATTTTCAGAACTACTGGGAAAAAATTTGTAAATATTAGTGTTCCCTTCTTCACTGACTGAGTTGCGTTTTGCTCTGATCAAGGCCTCCTTTTCCTGAACTGGAGCACTTTACCACTGTGGGCATGTTGCTCTTGTGTATATGGCCATGCACTGGGAATAAATGCACTGGAACTAATGGCGCTTCACTAGTTCAGGTGTGGTGTCAAATAGATGTGGATCAAGCTTCCTTTGCAGTTATCACAGGTCATGCCAGCTAGTTTTTCATGCCTTAAAGAAGCAGAAGTGTCTTTCAATACTAAACTCTTAGTAAAGAAGCCTCTTTGCTAAACTTAAAGTAATGCAGCCTAGTTCTGGAAAGATGCTTAGTTAACATGTCTTTAATTCAGAGGTCCTCAGCGGGTGAAATAAGGGAAGAGAAGACAGACCAACAGGATTTATCAAGGAAAAGAGTAAAACCTGAGTTTCTGGAGAAGGTAAAATACCATATTATTAATTAAAATATCAATTTACGTGTCATTTGTACTGCATGTAATTCATGCATCGTTGTGACTCTTACGTTCCTTTAATATAGGGATACGTGATATACTTCCATGGCTGTGTTTTTTGGGTTTGGGATTAGAAAGATTAGTCCATCCCCTGAAGCAGGATTAGTATTAGCTCTAAGGGAATGCCTAGCAGATGGCATTCAGATGTTTTCTCTTGGCAGATGGCTTTCAGATGTTTTGCTTTCTAGATGATGAAGTGGCTCAGAAATTAGAGAATCAAAAATGAAAGAACAGAGCATCTTTGTTACTATTTATCGAAGTGTCACCAATATTGTGTGAGAAAAAAAATATACCTCAGACCTGAGAGAAATACAAGATACTGCTAAAACAAAAAGACACATAGTAACCGTTCAGCTTTATCCTTTAGATAATATCCAGTATTCCTACGGTGACTGCTAGCTCAGCACGATGAGGGAAGACCTGGCAGGTTTGGCTGAAGTTGTGGAGTAAGGAAGGAAATGACATTAAAACAGTCGTTACGGTGGACTCCAGAGGAGTTGCCAGATTACTGCTCAGCCTGTCACTGTTGTGAAGCAGGGGATTTTTGTCATGCTTGACAGGAAAACGAGAAGGAAATGTGTGTGTTTGGTTACCTGTTATTTATCTAAGTATTGTGGTCTGAAACATTAAATTCGTTATGGATTTTTACTAGTGAATAGGGAAAATGGCAATACAAAGCCATGCAAGATATACGGAGGTCTTTTAAAGGAAGGAACTTCTGCTAGCTTCTGGTATGGACAGTTAACCAACAGGCTGAGGCTCAGTTGCATTTTGGATATCTGGATTCAGTTTTGAATTTGTAGGTCATAACATATTAATATTCTTGTTGGGTAGCGAGTAGGCAAGTGAGCAGCATAAATGTTCTTGTACTGAGCCGTTTACTTTGGCCATATGTCAGCCTGGAGTGAGAGAGAAAGGAAAGCAAGATGTTTATGAAGAGAGGAGGAAAAAATGTGGTCCTGCAGCAAAGGGCTTGTTTGTTTTATGTTGAGTATGTCTTCCCCCGCTTCCCTTCTGAAGAGTAAGAACAAAGTACAGGCAGTGATCTGGCTTCCATCATAGCCGCAGTGAGCAGCAGCCCAGCTGAGGAGACCTGCTGCCTCCACGTTTGCACTGTCAGTGTGATTACTTCAGCTAACAGACATCGTAGAGCCCTCTGGGGTCACGTCTCTGAAGTGTGGGGGGTACACTTGCCCATGTTTTTGGACGTCTCCAGAAAACACCAAGTGGTGTCAGGAAGGGAAAGTGCTGGTGAATGCTGTTGTATTTGCTTTGATCACACTTTGTGTTGTGGCTACGTGTTTACTGCATCAGTAACTGAGACACAAAACAGGCGTAGTTGTGAGAAGTAAAATGGGTCAGCTTGCACCGGTTGTAAAGGTGTCTAAGTGACAGTAACTCACTTTGCATTGTATGAGACCCTAGTCCACTGCATGTTTGGCTTTTGCATCTCAGCAAAAAATTCAGTAACTGCTTAAAAAGTTAGAAGCCATACATAGTACCAGCTGTGGAGAACCATAAGCAGGATAGTGTAGTCGTTGGAGTGGGTATTTGTAAGTGTTACGGACTTAATCGTTGGAGTTCCACAGGTGGTATTTCCTTTTTCTTTCCTTCCTGTAAGACAATGCCTTTTTTTTTTTTTTTTAATTTGTGCTTTGTTTAGGACACACCCCGTCGGTGTGACTTTAGGTTCCTAGGTATATGAATGGGTCAGCATTTGGTTTCATTATTTTGGTTTTTTGTTGTTGTTGTTTTTCAGAGCATTTTGTAACTGTTTGAATCTGTGCCCTTTTGCTGCCAATTCTGTATAGTAATTCTTCCTTAAAAAGAATAATTGCTTATGTTGCATAAACTAGTAGCATTTTGTGTCCCCTTCTTACACTGAAGTATCTGCCTCTTGATGGTTAAATGGAAATTTGAGTTCCTGGCATCTCCACAATTTTACCTTTGAGGTGATTTTATTGCTGGAATTTAGAACACATTCTGAACTTTTCTTTGAAACTTTAGAAGAGTTTCTGAAAATATATCTATACATTTGGGCAGAAATGCCAAAATTTTCGTTGATAATTCACTCTGGTTTTCCAGATACCTGTCACTGAGAACATGTGAAACCTCCTAAAGTTTACTTTATTTAGTTAAAAGTCCCAACTTTTCCAGTTCTCCATGTTCAGTGGTCCCAGTAGTGGATTGTATTGGGGTAAGCTGCAATATGTTGCAAAACTATAACATAAAGCAAATGAGAAAATTTAAATCCTTCCAATGCAACGGCTGAATAATATAGATATAAAAAGTCAGGCAAATTAAAAAATATAAAGACTCCCATAGTAACAATTACTTGGCTATGCTGAGCGATTTATATTGTATAACACTGCTGTTAGGAGTTATACATGCATATAATTGCATGTAAAGTGTGTTCAGTGTGGTAAAATTAATATTATTCTGGGAACCATTGATTTTGATTTTTTTTACCTGTGTGTATTTAAACATTTGCCCTTAATGTTACATTGTCTGTTCTAATTTTCTTCAATTTAAAGAAAAAAAAAAATACTGAGGTAGTGGGGCAGGGTTGGGAAGCAGAGAGACACCTCACAGCCAGTGCCACAACTACATACCTTAACAGAAATGAAAATAAACTAGGCTTTAATGCTGTAGGATTGTGTGTTTGTATTGGTGTTACGATCTTGCACCCTGTGGTTCCTTGATTGGTGGAATCATGTTGCACGCAAAACACACAAGCAGCTGGTCAACAAGAAATACTGTGAAATGATTTTTTTTATATGGCAATGGGTGTAGTGAATCTCTTGGAATCCCATCATTTTAAACTCTGTAGTAACAAATGTCCATCAGTTTTCACTGATACTTAACCTGAATTACTGAACTGGATATGGGATCTCTACGAATGGAGAGGAAGAAAGTGTGAATGGATTTGCTTTCATCTTTCTGTCTGTAGCTTACGTGAATTTTGACAGGGCCTACACTTGTATAACCTAACCAAAATAGTGTTCGTCTTGTACTTCTTTCTTTGCATGGTTAAAACAAAGTAATGGTTCTGTATAAAGTAAAAAAAAAAAAAAAAATCATTTATGCAGATGGTTTCTTAAGTGTTATAGTTTTCCTAATGGCTGATTCCGTGAAGCTTAGATATATTGTTTTATGCACTGGATATATTACCTTACCATTCACTCAAATGGGGCCATTTGTGGAGTAAAGTATTTTTCAACCTGGAAAATAGTACAGGACATTGCTTTGAGCAGATCAGCAAACATTGTTCTTTACAGCATTACATTTGTTGGTGCAGGTAAAATAACATCTTCCTTTGTGCCTGCAAGTAAAAGAGCAAAATACAATCAAATAATTACTTTTTTTGATGGATAAATCTCAGAGTTCAGGGATTTGTTAGTCTCTGTGTTCCCCCATCTTTTCTTCATTTTTGGTGTACTCATAACACTTAGCCTTGCCCTTTTTTTTGGTGGCCACTTCACTGAAAGCCATTGCCAGGAAGAATGTGGCAACCCAGATGGTGCTTCCTCTCAGGGATGCAGCTGTCCAGGTCTCCGTCTGCAGGGAGTGCCTGAGCCTGTCCCTCGTACCCGAGGGCAACAGAGGCAGCCCCTTTGTGTGAGGGGTGACTGGGGGAATGGTCTGCTCAGCCTGGTGGCAGAGCTGAAGGAGGAGTTAGAAAGGCTGAGGAGTGTCAGGGAGAGTGGAGCCAAACCCTACCATCCCTGAGGCAAAGGCAGCAGATGGAGCGCTCAGTAGCAGCAGTGGATCCCATATCCTCTTGCCACCAGGCAGAAGGAAGGGGCCTAAGGGAGGGAGGGGACTGGAAACAGGTCCCTGCTCGGGGAGGTAGGCGCATCTCCTGCTGCCCTCCCTCCAAAAAATTGTCCAAACATCATATGCAGAATGTTTTCAGTGAAATAAAATTCTGATGTGCTACTCTGTTTTCTCTAAACCTGAGTATCTATACTGGTTTTAGCAAAATTTTGTTACTTTTTCTATTAAGGTCTTTGGCTTTCTGCTAGTTTTTCATCAGAACTCCAGATATAGTTGAAATAGTGCTTTCTGAAATTTTTGGAGGTTTTTATGTTTCAAGATTAAAGAAATGTTTCGTGTTTAAGTGTTGGTAAGAAATGGAGTGGTCCCAGTGGAACAGGTGTTAGTATTTCGTTTGTGGAGCACACGATGATTGACATTGTTAGTATATTTTTGAAGCAAAGCTTAAAACCTTGTGATATTCCTTTTGTAGTATCATGTCTTAATAAACAATTTGCGTTTATTCTTGTACCCTCCAGCATAGTTGGTCTCTATTCTGGCTGAGGACTTCAAATAAGAAAACAAATAAGAAATAGCAAAATACCTTGAGGTAGTTTTTATATACTATACTCATGGTGTTTGTTAACTTAGCTAAATTAATTCACCATCACAAAATGTGCTTGAAGAGAAGTGGAATATTGTTTGACTGCTTAATACTGAAAATTCTGCCATTTGTAGCTGTGGGATTTGAAGTGTTCAATAAAGAAGTAACCTACTGTAGTTATAATTGTGCACAGCACAGTGAATTATGGTAAAGTGATGGCTTACCTAAGGCTGAAATTGCCAGTGGTGCATTACTTGGGGTAGTTCTGCTAGGAGAATTGTTTTTATGGGCACGTTAGTTATACCGGGTACAGGAGTAACTACAAAGCACCAACACCGAGGATGGTATGCTCTCATGAAATGTATGAAGTAGCAAAGGGAGTGGGACAGAGGCAGAAAAGGTCCATTAGTAGTGCTGTACTGTTGGCAGAAAAATTATACTGATAGATGCATATGGCTCTCCTTTGCTCTGATGCGAGGAGCAATCAGCAGAATGCACTTTCTGGAAGTGTGTTTCTGTGGTGATAAGTCTGTTAACCTCAAGGAAAAAACACCCAGAAGAGAGGCATGATTCAAAATGCTCTGCTGGTGATGTCCTTTCTCTCCCAGAAGCACCATCTTCAACATCACTGCCTCTTTGTTCATGAGGCTGTTAACCAGAGGAAAAATCAATACATAATTTATCTTTCCACATGTGGTAGAGTTCAAGAAAGTGAAAGAAGCTAATAATAGCTGAAGAAAAAGGCAGTGCTTTTGGCATTGTGCTGGGAAGGAAAATCGGTTTTTACAAGAGAAGCTTTAATGTGCTTTTACGCCTGTTGCATACATGAAGCCTTATGTGATAGCTGGATTTGTGCAGAGGTTCCAGGAAAAAATTCAGGAACTTAGATGCACCTAATCAAGAGCGCAAGTCTGAGAGTATTGATCCAGAATGCGAAAAGCACAGACTCAGGTCTTCCTCTGTCTGAAGAGCCTTTAAATGTCATGTTTCACCTCCCAGTAAAAAGTTAATTAAATCATCTCCAGAGAGGCAAGACTGTAAGATGTTTTAAAATTCTATTGACATTGTATTAGTATGTATAAATATTTCCTGGGAATTCAACCAGAAGCTAAGTTCTCTTTTTCAAGGGAGCTTTTTGGCCCCTAGCTTTAGAGTCATTCCTATTCACTGTCTCCTTCTGATACCACTGAAGTACTTAAATAAGGTGGAACCACTTCACCAGGGAAAGCTGATGTACAGCCATCTCGGAATATTCAGCAGGTTGGTAAGCAAGGCGCTTTTCAGGAAGCCATAGCATAAACCTTAAACACTGCTGATTTTTCATCTTTTTTTTCAGTGAAGTGTGGCCTGTGCAACCTTGAATGTACTGCTTGGTGTTCGTAGTGCTGATCTGCAAGTGTTCATGGCTCTTTCTCAGATGCCCCACCTGGCTTGTTTGCTGTGAAGTGGGATGTGTCAGGCCCTTTCAGGAACAAGTATTTTGCAGGTTTCCACCTCTGCTCCTTACTCTGAGGTCCACTGATGTATCAGAGTTGCTATGCATTGGAGCAGGGTGTACACAACACAAAGGCCTTGTATCTTGGGCTTCTCAAGAAGACTCTCAATTTCAGCTACATGGGTAGGATTATTGATACATAAATGCTGAAGGGATGAGCAGGTTTTCAAAGATGAAAGACTTTTTTTTTTTTCCTTGCTGTTTCGGAAGCTTGCAACTTAAACTGGTTTTCTTTTTTAATGCAAACACTGTTTGTGAATAACTGTGCACAGGTTTGTTTTTGCACAGCGATATGTATTTGTCATGGGTTACACTTCCTTAAAAGAAACTATAATGAAAGCATGGTGAATTCCATCTAACTTGTACAGTAATGGGTTCAGATACAAAGCAGGGAGCAGGATGCGTTCATCAATACTGTACATTGATTTACAGTCATGCCCATGCCTACAGTCGTATCGTTATGACTCTTGGCACTTGGAACCATGGAGTCTGTTTAGGTCTGGAAGGAAACCCTAGAGGGTATCTAATCCACCCCCATGCTCAAAGATGGGTAATTTCATTAGATTAGATTAGATTAGATCGATCAAGGTTTTGTATAGGTGAGTTTTGAATGCTTCCAGGGGTGGAAAGTTCACAGCTTCTCTGGGCAACTGTTTAAGCTCTTAACCACTCTCACAGCAATTTTTTTTTTTTCTTATATCTAGTCAGAATTTCCTTTACTGCAACTTGTGGCCATAACATTTTGTCCTTTTGCTGTGTACTTTTGAAAAGAGTTTGACTGTCTCTTCTCTGTCTCTTCTGCTGCTCAGCCCTGGTTAGATGAGCCTAAAGCCTTATTTTCTCCAGTCTGAATAAACTTGGTGCTCTCAGCCTTTTTCCTTACATCATCTTCTCTAGTCCCTGACTGTTTTAGTGGCCTCTGCTTCTCTTCTGTTTTGTCAATATTTCTCCTATATCGGGTGGGTGGGCAAAACTTGTCTTGTGGACTATCCAGATGTTTCCAGACATCTTTTACCCTTTGATAGATGCGAACTGCTGGTAGGAGCTGTGTGGTGTTTCAGAGTGGCTACAGGCTGGAATAGCACACTTCTGTTGTTTAACGAAGAAACACACATTTCTGTATGGTCAGGAAGTCTTGTGCTTTCCAGGATTGTGTTGATTTTGATGAGAACTCTAATAATAAAAGCTGATATTTGTGCTTGCTCACTCTTCTGAGGTGCACTTTTTTTATTGCTTTATAACATTTACTTCCTTTCCAAACTATGGGAGAGTAGCCTAGTTTGAAAATTTTCTCTTGTTTTTCCTTTGTAACACCCGCCCTACAGAATTCAGAGTTCAAGAGTATCAGTCTTCAGTGACCTGGCAGATCTATACAAACCTATACACCCCTGCTATGTACCACACCAGGATATGTGAACAAAGATGAGAGTGAGTAAGGCGGTGACACTGCTAGACCCCCAACCAGTGAAACCAAGGGACAAACTTCAGTTAGTTGTGAAAGAATATTACTTCTAGGCCTCTACTGAGAAGCAATTTGGAAGGCTAAAAGTAGTTGTGATTTTGTCTGTATGTGTGTGCAATTGAGTTATTTAAAAGTATTTGGTCTTAGCAAGTTCATTGTCTTTAACAAAACACAATTTTGTATTTGCATACCTACTGTACATCTAGTGTGCTGTAGTGACTCCTGCAAAAAGACAAGTCATCTTCTCCTATTCTTCTAAAAAAACCAAAATCCACAGGGCACCTGCTGGTATGAACAGATTCTATTCCATTGACCTGGACTGAGCTGTATCATTTTATTTCAACAGGGAATTTTGATATGGTTATATAAAGCTTCTTCAGCTGTCCTTATGCCTGCTGATTGTCATGATAATAGACTTGCCTTTCAGTTTGCATTGCTTTGTTTTGCCTTGTACCTTTATTGTGCTGGATTAACCTTCTTGAGTTTGATGTGATAGTTTAAGTGCAAGATACATCTCCACAGGAATTCTGCATGCAGGAATGATCCTTTGGGAAAGGAGATGGGTTGCAGAATCTCCAGGTGGCTTCCTCAGAGACTTATTTTTGGACTCGCCATTTCCAGATTTTGTGGAGCTTAAGGATAATTTATTGAAACAGGTGGGTTGTCAGCTCTCCTATCTTTCAGTTTCCTGTTGCTGCTGTTAAAGGAAGGGCTTCCTCACAACTGTCTTACAAGGAGACTGTCTGATGAGTGAGTAGTCCTGTAATTGTGGCTATTACAAATAATAATTTCACTGTCAGCTGTAAAAGATTAGGAATGTGTGGTTTGTGCACAGCATGCTCTGAAACTGGTTGGCTAGAGTCAGAGTGGAAATGGTTTGTATTCTATGCAACAGAAATCATAGAATCACAGAATGGTTTGGGTTGGAAGGGACCTTAAAGACCATCCAGTTCCAAACCCCCTGCCATGGGCAGGGACACCTTCCACTAGATGAGGTTGCTCAGAGCCTCATCCAGCCTGGCCTGGAACACTGCCAGGGATGGGGCATCCACAGCTTCTCTGGGCAACCTGTTCCAGTGCCTCACCACCCTCTCCATGAAGAATTTCTTCCTGATATCCAATCTAAATCTCCCTGCTTTCAGTTTAAACCCGTTAGCCCTTGTCCTGTCACTACAGGCCCTTGTAAAAAGTACCCCCCCAGCTTCCTTGTAGCCCCTTCAGGTAATGGAAAGCTGTGATAAGGTCTCCCCAGGGCCTTCTCTTCTCCAGGCTGAACAAGCCCAACTCTCTCAGCCTGTCCCCACAGCAGAGGTGCTCCAGCCCTCTGAGCATCTTCGTGGCCTCCTCTGGACTCTCTCCAACCAGTCAATATCCTTATGCTGAGGGCTCCACAGCTGGATGCAGTACTGCAGGTGGGGTCTCATGAGAGCAGAATATGTTTAACTGCTGTTAAACTTTTGTGAAAAGAGCTACCATATTTTTTCTTCTTTGCACATCTCTGACTCTGCAAGGGTGTGGGAGACTCGTGCCTATTATATCCTGAAGTTTCTGTTAAGTTTTGGGCAGCTGGTGAGAGGAAAGACAGTCCAGTTTTTCTGCCAGTCAGCCTTTATGACAGTGTCACTGTATCTTCAGGATGTCCTCACATTCTTTATTGCTGTGTGTGATCTAGAGAGCTCACTGTAATTGTCACTCTCAAACACAAATACCTCGTCTATGACCCTTCATCATTTTCTTGCAAGCACAGTGTAAACAGTAATGTGTAATTGTTCTACATATAATATTAACTAATTCCCGTCACTGGTGTTTTGAATCCAGGTAAACAAACTGATTAGACTCGCAAGCTGATGTTTTCAGAAAGGTCAGGAGCGTGGGATTTCTGTTATGGTCATTACCGAGGCCTGGAGTAAAGCTATGTTTTGCAGTTGGTCTTTGCAGCAGATATCTGAAGATATTTTGAGGATAAGATACCCAGATCTGGAAATTGTCAGATAATGATTAGATTAGTGCCTATACTTCATCATACAGCCTTCCCTGAAGGAAGTGTTTCCTGCATTTCTCATATTCACATTTAAGGATTTTTCAGATTAAAAGTTTGAGTGACTTGATGGCAACATCTAACTCATATTTATAGTTCTGCTTTAATAATAACGTGATCTCAGTTCAATGAATGTAGAGTTTTTTATTTGGTGTACGTGAGTGATTTTCAGTCTCACTACTGAAGTAATTTAAACCTTCTAAATAGGCTCCAAATGTTTCCAGAGATGAGATCGGTATTTACATAATTTAGGGTTATTGTGATTGAGTCCACTTAAATAATGTATGATGGAGAGGTCTTCCTGCATCCAGTTGTGATTAGAAGACTATAGCACTTCCTTTTGCAATTAGGGAACTTATTGCCATGAAATTATCAAATTAGAGTTAATTGTTTAGGGAGTGCATCATCATGTACCCCTCCAAACATTTATATTGTTTTTCCTCTGTTTATGTGTCAGCATTTTAAGTAAACAATAGCTGAATATTGATTTTGATCTCTGAGGCTGTGTGTACATTAGCAGTCTGTTTTCAAGCAGTAATGCATTTCTGAAGCAACCACCTGGCTATCTCCATTTACAGCAGGGGGGGCTCGGTTTTCAGGGTGGTCATTGTGCATGTCGAGTATCTTTCAGAGGCAACTAAACCAGAATAACTCCTCAGACACTGGAGTCTCTTTGGAATGGCCATGAAGGTCTGAACCAGCAAATGTTCCACCTCTCCATGACATACCTGACAGACAGCAAGAGGGTCTTAACCACCGAGAACCCCTGCAACCGGTTGAAGAGGTTCTCGCACTCTGTCAAGGACTAAGTGTCATATGTATCAACCTCTTTGCCATCCTTCGGCAGCTGTCAGTTCTTTGTTTCGACTGCTGCTCCTACTCCATCCCCCTACGCTTTTCCTGGTGTGTAACCCTCTCTCTTTTCCCCCCTATTTTACCTTCTGTTACCATGGTCCCTTCCTGAACCCCTTCTTTACCATGATGTTTTAAGTGTTTTTTTCCTCCCATCTCTCTCCTTCTGCTGAGATGTAGTCTACCTACTGAAGTTCTGGTGAGGTGCCACCTGGGTCTCGAGGAGATACTGCTGCTTACTAATCTGTGTTATAAGCGCTGGAAATCTCTCATGTGGCAGAGTGACCTGTTGGCTCTATCAGGCAATTGTTAATCTCATGGATACTGCAAGATGCAAAAAACGAGCAACACTGGATAAAATTCCAGAAAATGAAAGTTGTTCTCTGGGAAGACCTGGAGCAGCACAGATGTATACCTTTTCTGCAGAGCTTATAGAGGTTTTTGGATAGGGTCACATCACCAAGCCTGGTGCTGGTTTAGATCTCTGTATCCTGGCTCCTGAGACCATGATGTAGGAGAGAGTATGGAAGAGTCGCTTTGGGATTGATGACACAAGATCCTTCATGACCCCTATGATAACACATCCAGAGATGCTTTTCTGCTATGCATTAGCAGTGACATCTTGGTGCCAGCACTCTTGCCTTCACCCTGGTTGAGTTTACTGCTTTTTCTGCACATGTCTTCTAGAAGCACAGAATGTTTCTGGTGGGCTAAGTCATAGGGGTGGGAGTTCTGGGGAAGCAACATGCATTACCTGTCTGACTGGGAGCGATCCTATGCCCTTTAAAAGCAGCTCCCTGGAGCAAGTGAACCATGACAGCAAAACACCTATGTCAGAAACTGATATCAGTGAAACTCCAGTGTTTAGTCAAATCATGATCTTAGAGAAGATGCAGCAGATATGTACTCCACACTCCAAAATCCAAAACAGAAAATCCTGGCAATAAGCCCCTGCATAGATCTGCATAGATCACATTCTTCCATTCTTTGGCTTATTAATGAAAGTTAAGTAAGAAATTAATGGTGCTATAATGTCAGTAGCTTCTGTGTCATACATGGTTAGGGTAAAAACCCTGAAGACTATTTCCCATGTAGAGCGAAAAAAAATGGATTGTAAGGGTTTTTTCAACAAAATAGCACAAGCTACTTTAGAAAGAAGTGACTGCTTTGAGATATTTAGTATGCCATCCTTGTAGCCCTTTGATTTTACACAATAGCATGCGACGCTCACAGAGGATACCAAACTGAGAGGGACTGGGAAGAGGTAGCGCAGCAGCTCTGCCAAACCTCTGAAATGAAGTGGTGTCTGTAGACACCAACAGTTTAGTACATGTAAATGAGTTTTGAAACTTTTGGTGTCTCAGCCGTGTCAATATGAGGCGTGTGTCTCATATATACTGTAAAGAAGAACAAATGTGCTCAGTAGAAGAATTTCATAGCCCTTAGATACAGTAAGTTGCAGGGGTTTATTTCTATAAGGGAGCTATACTCACCATAAAATATTAAGGTGCTTACCTGTGCTGCTGAGCTGCATCATACAGTAGCTTAAGCTGAAGCAGGCAAAACAGGAAGAGGGATGGGAATTGCTTGTGAATTATGCTGAGAATAAAGTGTGGCTCTGTGGCAGTGGGGTCACGAGCAAGAAAGACCCCAAACCAATAAATTCTGCTATGCCAAGCTTTGACATTAACACACAGGAAACCCAGTAAAGTTTTCATTTTAATCCCATAAAGCAATACAAAAATTAACATTTGTTAATAATATGCTCGTAGTAGTAGTAGTAATAATAATAACAATAATAAACAACCAAAAAAACCCTACACTGCAAGTTTTAAATGATTGGAGATTGCAAACTGTAGTAGGATATGATGGTTCTGAAGACTCTTATAGGTTATTGAGCCTTATTTTTCCATCAAACTCCAAATTCTTCTAGTACATTGCTGAATTTTCTATTTACACATTGATTTTTAAGGCATCTTGGGGGAGAACCTGATAGCAAATGGTACAGATGTTCTTTCAGGCACACAGACTCAAGTTGTATAGATTGCGGTTATCACGTACAAGAGATTTTCAAAGGGTGGATGCTTTGCCGTGCCAAAATGGAGACACCAGCATCTGTAGACACATAGATGGCAGCTCTACTCCAGCTTTGACTGTTACTGAATGCACTGTGCTGCAGAGAATTCAAAAGAAACTGGATTGTCTGCTTAGTGCTCAGATCAAATGAGAAGCTTCTCGCTTTGCTACATTCTCAACAATCCTGTTGCCCCAAAATATAGCTGGAAGAAATTGGAGATTTTGACCTTCTAACAATCTGCTGCTCTATAGCTGTCTTATTTTGTATTGATTTTTTTTTTTTCTGACAGTGCATGCCAGTTGCTGACAATTGTTAGAAGTTGTGATATGCAACGTGTTATTAATACTCTAAGCAACCACTATGTAAAAATGTCTGGTGCTACTGAGTAGGCCATGGTCCCTCATTTATAGCGCTACATTTTTCTCCTGTATGGTACTTCTAGGGGTACCAGGGTTCTTTATACAAAGATATTAAGAAGAAAAATGGATAAAATATTTTTAATACCTCAGCATAAAAGGTGTTTATACAATATTGATGAAAAAAGAAAATAACGGTTCTTTTCAACAATAGGCCTTTATTTTGAAAAACAAAACTGAAATGCATTAATTCATTTGTAAATGGAAGTAATTAACCTTTAAACATGCAAAACTCATTTATGTACTTAAGATTAATCGTACTGCCGCAGGGCATGGGATTATGTTTTACAATTCCCTTCTTAATTATAGACATCCAGAATATGAAACGTAAAATGCCTAAAACTGTGTAACTGTTAAATGCTCATATAGCTGCCTTTCATATTTGGACTGCTTTTAAGATACACTGATGTTTGGAAATAAAAGTTATGTAGTTTGTTCCTGCATTATTTATATTCTCTTTCCTACCAAATGAAAAAGGGGTTGGTGATTGCTGTGTAAGCTGTATTATTCCACTCTGAATCCTAAATTGCTGACAAAACATGAACTTCATTAATATTTAAAGAAGTAAAAACATCCAAACCTATATAAAAAGGATGTACCACCTGTTCTTTATTAGGCAGACTATCCTCACATTTTTATCATAAGTTTTAGCTTCTCCATGATAATTTTTTTTTAATTTTTGAATTTATATCTACTTTTTCACTCATTTCTCTAGTTATTTTGCATTTGCAAGTCAAATGTTGATCAACTTCTCTATCTCACTAAGTGTTATTCAAACTTCTTTGAACTTGTTGGCTAAAACTTTGTATAACATCTATGGAAATTCTCATTATCAAATCGATTTTGTTTTCTTAGTATGTTTTAGGCATTATTAATCAGGGATGGCTTCAACTGCTGGAACTGTGCCCGATAAAACTAGTTTCTAAATTAGCAAGTTGCAAGTACTTTGTAACAGGTTTTTTCTTCCACTTTGTTGTTTTATCAGTAGGATAATCAAGAAGTGTCACATAACTATGCCATTAGGTATTTATTCTTATATAGTCTGTATATTTTGGTATATTCCACTGAGTGTCATCAGTGTGCTTAGATTAAACCTTAAGAGAGAGCTGCCCATGGTTAGAGAGGATCAGGTTTGACAGCACCTAAGGAACCTGAAGGTGCACAAGTCCATGGGACCTGATGAATTACGTCCGTGGGTCCTGAAGAACTAGCAGATGAGGTTGTGAAACCTCAATCCATTATATTCGAGAAATCGCGGGCAGACTGGTGAAGTTCCCGCTGACTGGAAAAGGGGAAACATAACCCCCATCTTTAAAAAGGGAACAAAGGAGGACCCAGGAAACTACAGGCCAGTCAGTCTCACCTCTGTGCCTGGGAAGATCATGGAGCAGATCCTCCTGGAAACCAGGCTACAGCACCTGGATAATGAGGAGGTGACTGGTGACAGCCAACATGGCTTCACCAAGGGCAGATTGTGCCTGATGAATATGGTGGCCTTCTATGATGGGGTCACGACCTTGGTGTATAGAGGACGGGCAACTGATGTCATTTATCTGGACTTGTGCAAAGCCTTTGACACCATCCCACATGACATCCTTGTATCTAAACTGGAGAGACATGGATTTGATGGATGGACCACTCAGTGGATAAAGAATTGGCTTGATGGTCACACTCAGAGAGTGGTGGTCAACAGCTCGATGTCTGAGTGGAGACCAGTGACGAGTGGCGTTCCTCAGGGGTTGTTGTTGGGACCAGTACTGTTTAACATCTTCGTCAGTGACATGGATGATGGCATCGAGTACACCCTCAACAAGTTTGCTCACAACACCAAGCTGTGTGGTGTGGTTGACACACTGGAGGGAAGGGATGCCATCCAGAGGGACCTGGACAGGCTGGAGAGTTGGGCCTGTGCCAGTCTTATGAAGTTCAACAAGGCCAAATGCAAGGTCCTGCACCTGGGTCAGGGCAGTCCCAAGCACAAGTACAGGCTGGGTGGAAAAGGGATTGAGAGCAGCCCTGAGGAGAAGGACTTGGGGCTACTGGTGGACGAGAAACTGAACGTGAACTGGCAGTGTGTGCTGGCAACCCAGAAAGCCAACCGTATCCTGGGCTGTATCCAGAGAAGCATGGCCAGCAGGTTGAGGGAAGGGGATTCTCCCCTCCAGAGAAGCTGTGGATGCCCCATCCCTGGGAGTGTTCCAGGCCAGGCTGGATGTGGCTTTGAGCCACCTGGTCTAGTGGAGGGTGTCCCTGCCCATGGCAGGGGAGTTGGAACTAGATGGTCTTTAAGGTCCCTTCCAACCCGAACCGTTCTGTGCTTCTATGAATTAGATTTTATACTAACTGTAGCAGGTTGCAGCCAATCTTACCATTTCTCTGAGTGCTATTTGAACAATTATCATTGATGATCTAGTGCATTTCATTATACAATTGTGAGAGGGTGAGGTCATAAAATGGACTTGAGCTGGATGATGCAGTACTTATGTATCCTTGTGAATACTTCTCCTTTTCTTGGATAGAACTAGGAGGCAAGGAGTTGAATAAATTTAAAGCTTTCTTATTCTGGTGTGTAAGTCTGGAGATAAGAGACCATTGCGGCCGCTTTAAAGATGTTTTTGATTCACTGTTTAATCATATCTTTACTTCAAATTCCTTCTAAATGCTTTAAAAAGAGTGCTCTGGCTCTTCAGCTGAAGAGGTTAAGAGTTTGAAATCTCTCTCTGTAGCAAAAAACCAAGCTATGTTAGAAATGAGGAAATCCACTTCCCACTTTCCTAGAGTGGTTACAAAATTTCCTAGAGTGGTTACAAAAGCAGTAAGCTTAAGTGATGACTGAGAACTATTTTTTACTGCTTCTCACAAAACCAGCCAAAGGACAAAGGAATTTGCAGTTAGGTAGTCAAAACAAGCCAGCTTTTTAAAAATGGATAGCCACTGAAATCAGAGGTGAAATAGGGCTGAGAAGAGATTTTTACAATCAAGAAATGACATACAGAAACTGAAGGAAATTCAGGGGGAGGATACACTCTTCAAAGAATTCCCCCATTAAAATTTAATATCATGTCTTATCCAATGGGAAAAAAGTGAATTGTTTTAACATCAAACAAACTTACTATAAAACGTAGATCTAAGGACTTTGTATGTTAATCAGCATCGCTTTGCCTTATCTATGCAGGGGGAAGAATAGATAGACTAGACACTGCACTAGTCTTCTTGGCCCCTGAGTCAGGTGCGTCACATTGCTCCAGAAGGGAAGTGATGTCCTAAGGATAGAGTTCAACGAAGCTTTGCTATCAGAGCACAGACTAAAAAAATGAGAGGATGACTAAGATGGATGTCTCTTTTTCCAGCTGGGGCAGTTCCATTGTATAAAATAACTTAAATTTCTCTGAGTAGATGTCAGAAATTATGCATAAATATCTCTTGATCTATGGAAGGCTTCAATAGAAAAGACAATACGTTTAGACCCAATATGTTTCAGGCTGTCAAATCTCCAACTAATAGAAAGGGATGTATTTCTGCAAAAATGAATTGCACTTCTTTTGCTCTACAACGTAAATAATATTAACATTGCTTTTTTAATATCTGTTAAACTTAGAAAATCTTATCCTTTGTGCCAAGTTGAAGACACTTACAATGATCAGAAATCTGTGATTTATGGAACAAATCCTGATTTTTTCATAGCGGGGGTGAAAAACTGATTATAATGGATATGACTAAATTAGATTTGTCAATGCTTACATCATCAGGAAGATCTTTCCTGAAGTACCTTTCAAGGTGGAGACGCTTTGTTCATGAGAATTAGCGAGGATTCTGTGACTGAACCAACAGACCTGATTAGGATTTTAACTGCCTGGGCTGTGGAGAGTAGGGATTTACACTTCTGCTTGTGCAAAATTCCCAGAAGACATACATGGGCTTGATCACTGTCCATAGCCACATGAATTATTTAAGGCCAGCTTATCACTTAGCTGGATTTTTCCAGTTGCTGCTGCAAGTTCTGTGGATGTTTGACAAATCGTCCCAAGAAGAGGTCTCAAGGGAGCTAAACCAGCATTTTTCATTCATAGAACTTCACCTCTGAAGTCTGCCACTGCAAGAAAACATACACTAGCGAGGAACTAGTCACAGAAACAAAGTGTTACTGAGATTTGTTGTAGCAAGGCTTTCCTTCAGAACTGTTTCCTCCATCATCAGTTAAATGATGGGGCTGGAACAGACCTCAGGAGGCCAAATAATTAATGCCCCCTCCTTTATAGATGTTATTCCCCTGCAAGTAGAAGTCAGCTGTATATTTTATGCTAACAGATGACTGCCTGATCTGTTCTAGGATGTCTCCAGTACCAGAGATTCTACAGACTAGATACTTTTCCCTCTTGAGTTCAATTGCTTCACTGAGTAAGAACAAACTTTTCCTCCCCTCAGAACTTGACCTGCATCCTAACTTCAGGTAGTAAAGACTATTTTTTTCCCCTCCAGCTCTTGAACTTTTAGTATAGGAAGATTTCTCTTTAGAGGCTTTGTTTCTTTTCTTAAAGAGCCTTTCAGCCTTTGTACAGTGAATGGCTTCTGTTTGCCCTGTTAGCCTCAAACACTGTGTTCCTTGTGGACTACTGATGTAGCTGCAGTTCCTCTTGCCGTGGTGTGAGGCACAATATGACTGCTTGACTGCTTCAGATGTGAATTGAAACTGTTGTTGGTGACATTTGAGACGTGTTTTTATGCAAACCCACAAAGTCTCCTGCTGGTCAAGGACAGTTAGAACTAGTCCTACACTAACAGGTCATCATTGAAAAGAAGGGAAGATGGTGTCTTAGAATCAGAAATGTTCATTGTCAGTCCCTCAGTCCTTGGAATTCAGTTTCTCCTTCCCTGTAATGTATCAGCAAATAGTAATTGATAAGTATTTTTCAGAAATCACTGAATGTCACTAATATTACTGTTACCACTTGTGTGGCACTCAGAAATTTCAGGAGACCTCAAGTTTCTCAGGGGAGCTCCAAATTTCAGAAGAGACTCTAAATAGCGGAGGAAAAGGACTGGTTAGTATTTGCACTGCTGAGATGCTGCATTTCATGTATACATACACATGCTAAGTGCCATCTGTTGAGATTTTGTGAAATCCTCCAGACAACCTTTTAAAGGAGATTGGCCTCTTGGCTTCTACTTACTGCCTTTCAAATTTCTATATTATTCTACAACACATATTCCTTTTAATGTAAAATATACGTGTACAAAAAAAACCAAAATTCAGGATCCTCAGGGACAGACACTGTATATTTTCTGTAAGCTGGCAAAGCTAACTCAGCTACCTTGACTCTAGCACCTGATTTAGTTATTGCAGAACTAGCTTGCAGTACTCACACAAAGCACAGCTTTGTGCTTTGAAAATGCTGGTGTGTTTCCACAAAACAAGGGTAAGACTGTGTCTGTCTTGTGTGTGACACCCGCTGGGATTGCTAAGGTACGTGGTACCTGTGAGTCCCAATCTCTAGATGCATTTCCGTTGTACCTCACATGCATCAACTTTTTTGTGCACTCTCATGGTGGTGGTGAATGCTGGCAGAGGAGGGCATGGCGTGGTACAGGTTGCACCTTGTCCTGTATCTAGACTGGCTGATACATCTTATACTGAACAGTACCTAGTTTAAAAAAATAAAAATAGCCATTGAAAAGGGAACAAACCCTGCTCTCCCACACTCTTGAACGTGCAGCTTAATCACAAGGCTAAAGAATGTTGCTCACCTCTTCTCCCCTCTCTCAGCTTAATGAATCATTTATTTCTGTATGCAAAGTACGCAAGAGTGACAGTGATCTTCTCCCCTGTGACTCAGTAGCCAAGTCTTTCTTCTGGACTATATTGATTAGTTTATATTCCCTTCAGCACAAACAAAGCTGAACTCAGGTTTCTAATACTGGGGTGAGGTTCAGAAGAGAGGAGGTGCCCTGCCCTTATTGTGATTTAAAGAAAAAATAATTCTTGCTGTGCAATTTTGATTTTTTTATGTCTTGGGGTTGTTGTTTGGTTTTTATTTTTTTTTTCTTGGGTGTCTAACCCAGGCCTTTTGGGGTGCTAGCACTTCTCTGAATTTCATTATGAGGACGTTTGCTCCTCCTGTGAATATTATTGACAGCCTGTGTCTATTGCATCGCTGCAATCACTGGGGTCCAGCACCTCTCTAGTTAGTCCTTTCGTAGGTCTGACCCTTAAGCTCAATGTAGATACCCTCTTTCTCACAATGTAGGTGTTTCCAAGGATAACTGCAACTAACTTATGGTTGAAGGCCTAATTTTGTAAATTGAGAGAAAACTAAATATAAACAGATTCACCTGGATTTTATGAGGAAGGCATGGATCTTATTTTAGCAGATGCACACTGCATCTGAAAAAAAGGTAACAGTAACAACAACCCTCTTAAAGGATCTACAGTCTAGAGTGTGTGTGGAAATTATAATAAAGTGTCAGATTTTTTCATGAAACAGTGTCTGCCAGATAATTTTTTTGTCTTCTGTTTCAGCCGTTTCTAGACCTCCACTGCTTGCAAGCTGTAATGGTGGAACCAGTCAAAGGATAGACTAAGAGTGAGTAGTCATAACTTTATGCCATAAACCTTATTCTGAATAGGTGAGCAGGAATGCAATGTGTACATATATATGCTAACACAGATATGTGTACATCTATTCAGTCTTCAAACTATACCATATAAATTCTGTGCTGCCTATTATTTGGCTGCCAGTTTTTAGGAAACAAGATGTGGCTATTTTTAGAAGAATATTCTTCAATAGGATAAGTAATGTAGCTTCTTTCTTTGTCTTATGAGAAGCACATTAATTAAAACTTAAAATAGGAAAGTTCCTCTCCTCCCACACCCTTCTATTAGAATTTCTATTGTGAGGATCTGAAAGGCTTTTTGGAGTTTTCTGTAGAAATTATTCTGCTTTCTTGATAGGATTGTCATCCATTTAATTTAAATGCAGTGAATGTTTCCGGGTCCTCCAAAAAGTCCTTTAAAAATGAATTATCAACAACTTTGACATTGCTGATAGTGTATTTGTCAAAAAAGCACATCTGTCCTAACATGTGCATGACTGTTGTTTGTTTCATATCTGAAAGCATCAGACAAATAAGCTCAAATCTATGTTTGTTTTTTGCATGCTCTCTTTTAAATTATAGGGGGGGTGGGGAGCGGGAGGGAATCAATAGACCGTTCACTTGCTGAGATCTTCATTGTGCAAGTCCATTTCTACTCATCAGGATCCAATGCTTGTTGCAATCTGAGGATAAATATGTGTGCATGACTGGTGCAAGTGAACTCCTTATTAGAATACTGACAGCAATTCTCTAACCTTCTTAACCATTAACAAAGACAGTCTCAGTTTTAAGAGGTAGTATCAAATAGAATGGGAGAGAAGCCTAAATGTGAAGGTAGGAGGGTAGCCTTTGCACTAAGGACAGACAGAGGAAGTATCTTGGCAGCCTATATAAAAATATTGTTATCTTTTTGCCTAAACAAAAGACCTTCCTACCTAAATGCATGGTAAAAAACCAGCATTTGCTCAGGGCAGGTTTTCATAGCTCCATCTCTTCTTTCACGGTTTTATTCCTTTTGTTCTCCTCAGCTGAATCATTTGAACCCTGATTTTGAGTTCTTGAACACTTTGAGTGTTTAATCAAATTTTTGCATTTTACAACTTGCATTTTGGCCCTTTTAAAGAAATCATACTGAATTTAGACTGCAGAGTAAGCGGTATGTAATCATAATCTGATTTGACCATCTGTCTCACTGAATTGTATAGTTGCTTCAAAGAATATCTCTGTCTACAGAAATTTCAGTCAAATCCCTGATTGAATTTTACTGTTTTACCTAAGAATATTCCCAAATCAAGTATATAAATATTCAAGATATAATCAGTTTTTCCTTTTAACTGTAATCCATACAAATTACAGTTACAGTCTGCAAATTGCTCTTCATGTTCTCAGGTACACCTTAGCAAAACCACAAGCCTTCATATTTATTTAACTCTCTCATCAAAACCCTTATTTGCTTTGCTGGCATGGAAATATAAAATTTTAGGGCAGCTGCTGCTGCTGTTTGACTTCAGTGCTCACCAAAACTGCAAACACACCTGTTTCACTGTGGTTTCCTGACTTGTTCACGTTTATTTCCCATGATAAATCCTTCACCATCTGAGGTAAGGGCTTCTTTTTGTTCCCCTTTTATCATGTCTGTCAGAGTGCGGTGATGTTATGATTAATTATTATTAATGATGAATAAAAATCATTAAATTATGGTAATAGGTTCCAGCAACAGCGACTGGTCCTCTGGAGTGTAAAGTCATTACATTTCGGATCCGTATGATCACCGCTGGTTCCTCATACTACTCTCCAGCTCAGTGATGAGGCGCTCTGTTCCTCACCACGTCTACTCCAGCTGCGTTACACGCAGCACCTTTGTGCTTTGTACTTGTGCTCAGAGTGGGGTTGTGTAGGATAACATGACAGGTCTTTTTTGGTTTTGATGTTACCTTTTCTTAAAATGTCAAATCACCTCTTGAAGCTTTCCACCTGTCAGATATAAAATGATTTAAGTGTTCAAATTTCTATTTCTCATTTCTTGAAGATCTTGGGTAGTTTCTCTATACTAGTCTTTTCCCAGGTGGAAATCATCAAAATGATATGTCTAAAAGAAACTGGGAACAAAAACTGTACTGAAAACTTGCAGGTGAATGGTTGATACCAGCTAATTCTTTGGCACAAAACAGATAGTCCTGCAGTAATGTCAGATGCACTGCACATCTCTGATAACAGCATTTTTTCTTGAAAGTACTTCTCGATGCATTAATGTGAAGAGTGTATTTTATATCCTGCTGTAAGTATGGTATTGTAGAAACTGAAGGTGAATGAAGAGAAAAGAAGGATGTTTTGCGTGTATATAGAATTACATTCACAGAATGTATGTTGAGGTGTGGAGCAGATCAGAAATGTTCTGGGACTTCGTTACTGCTTAGAAGGAAAAGGGCAGGAAAAGGTCAGATAACAGCTCTAGATGATGTGGGCATGAGGATAAACATTTCACAACGGCAGCTTCTCGACCTACTGAATTATGGCACAAACCGCAGTGTGTCTCTCCAGCGCATCTCGCCACAGAATGGAGGTATAAAGGGTTTCTGTCTTTAGTGCTGTTGCAATACAAAAAGTAAAAATTGTGATCAAACAGCTAGGTTTGGAGAAAGACTAATTGAAATTTATGCTGTTTAGTCAGTATCATAGCCATCAAAATGAAAATTACAATCAGTAAACCATTCAAAGAAAAATTCGTATGTGCCACGTACATTGTGTTCACATTCAAGTGACAGATGTGACAGGTTGCAGTGCAGGGAAAAGATCAGCTCAGATATTTCATATTTGTACAGACTCATAGACTGGCACATTCAGATAACTTTAAATGAGTACTACATTTGTCAGAGTTGTCTATAACCCAGGTGTCATTTCCCAGGATTAGAACTGGATTTCCAGACCAGCAATGGATTCTCTTCCTTTCATCTCTTCCATATTTTTCCTGTGTCGACTAATCAACACGCTCTCTGCTTGGCCAAAAAGAGTCGTATTTCCTCTTCATTTTCAGAATCTTTCTCTACTCTTCTTGCTGGATCCCTGATTATTTTGGTTTAGAGTTTCTTTTGAGGTTGCTTCTACAGTCTCTTTGCAAAAAAGGTAGCCAAATATTCCAGTCCTTAGGTAGTTTATTTTTTCAAATGGGTTTTTTAGCTCAATTATTCTCCAAGGTTCGTTATTCCTGATGCATCTGAATTTCCAGATTTATTGAAGGTAATCACAGCTGTGATGAGTTCATGTAAACTGGTGTCCTTATTGTATCACTGTTTACGTTTCTGTTTCTGCACTGGGATTACAGCATTTAGCGTTACATTTTAAGTCAGGCTCTGATGAAGATCATGAGTAACTGTAAGAGTAAATGGCCTTTTAGGAGCACGCGTTGAAATGCAATGACTATCAGAACACTGTTTTCATCAATTAATGTTTGTAGATTGATGAGCAGCCTGAATAAATTCTCTCCTGCTCTCACAGCCTTTTTTTCTGTGATGTTTAGATTACCTCTTTCATAATATTTAAAGAATGATAATTCCAAGCTGTAACTGGGGCTTCTTAATCTTAGAAGCCTTTCATTACTTACAAATTTATCATTGGCTTAGCTTTGGTGTGTGAACAAGCTTCTGGAAAGTCTGATGTCTGTAAGGGGAAAAAAAAGTCTCTAAACTTGCACTGGAAATGTGATGATATGAAATAAACTGTGTGAATATCTATCTATCTCCTTTGAAATTTTTTTTCTGAGATCTCAAACTTGCATTTATGGTTTCAGACAGGCTAGGGAAATATGGAAAAGGGATATGAGAGTAATTTTAAATATTATTTTTATTTTTCAGGACAGTTTTGTTTTGTTTTATTCTGCCTTAAGACCTTTTATTTCCCAATACTCAGGGTTTGCTATTTTCTTTTTTAAAAAAATTTCATCTGTCTTAAGAGAAAAGCAGACTTTATTTGTAGTTCTTTCACAGTGGCATTGCATTCTAATTATATGCTACTTATTCTTTATATAATAGATTAACATTCTGGAGGGAAGTCATGTACATAGCAAGACTTCCAGCAGACATATATGCACTCCTGTCTGGGCTTCAGTGTCCTGAAAACAAATCAATGTTTCTGCCCTACTGGCAGTTTATAATGTTTATCAATTTACAGTACACAAGCTACTTTCTAAAACAAGGAAAAAAGCAATTTGATACATCAAATTCTGGAAAAAAAAAATAATGTGCAGTTAGGTTACTGATTTAATACTACTATTCTAGTCTGCTGCGTTACGTGAACAAATTGAGTTACGGGACTCAGATTTATCAATAGGCAGCTTTTACAGTAACTATTGATTTTTCTTTTTTTACAGATATATACTTTTAAAAAGGACCAAAATATCTAGAAATATTTTCATTAGCCAAAAATTCTCTTCTTAAGTTGTACTCAATTGTCTGAAGTGTATATTCCGCATTTCTGAGAGATTCAGGGAGAAGGTAATTTAATACAGAGTTCTTCTTGGCAATGTAAGAAATAGCAGTCTCAATCAAACTCTTGGGAAAATTTGTCACCAGGGCACTGATTGACAGCAGTGACAGCAGGAGGAGTTCCTGAACCAAGTCTTTTTTGGACTTTAGTTGATTCTTTCTGGAAACAAACCTGAGCAATATGTCTCCTTTGTGAGCCCAGATATTGCCTGGTCCCTGCTATTGTCTGGGTTTGCCACATGACTGTTGCCAGCCAACTGTTAAATAGGCACGGAGACAAAACTTTCTTCTTACCCCATGGCTGTCATCACTCCTTTTTTTTTTTTAAACTTTTGTTTTTGAATGATTTCTGCTAAGAGCTGCCAGCCTAATGCTAATGCTCCCAAGAGGGATCGAGATTCATTTGCTCTCCCTTTAAAACATTGATAATATAAAGTTGTGGTTTAGGTATTGAGTAATTAAAATAGCAACCAGTTGGCCTGTCAATAGGAGGGAGCTTCTCTGGTTCATCGTAATTGGCATAGATGTGTGAAATGGCCCATTTTTCATACCTCTTATTTTCCCTGGTCACAGAATATGTCAGGTATCAGGGTTATCAGAGGTATGAAAATTTACTTTGGAAAATTAGATTACTTATTGGCATCTTTTCCTCAACTGAATTCCATGTACCCAGATTTTCATCAGAGCTATGGTAGGAATCTGGAGTAAACTTGGCATAATTTCACCAAATTGGCATAGCTGCTGCTGATAAACAGGCTATTAGTCCCTCACCTGCCTCCATCCCTTGAGGCTCTTTGCAGAGAAGAGGTTACTTTTTGCATTTTTTAAAGCGGACTGTGACTGGCAGGGCTTTACCTACAGAGATACAGCTGATACGCAGGCATTGCCAAAAGCAACACACTTATGAAGCATCCAGCTTCAGAGCATTCAGGGTCTGCACCCTTCCAATCTACCCCTAAAACTGGGTTCCATACCGTGTGCACTCCTTTGCCAGTTGGGTAGTTTTTTATGAGCATTGTTATGCTGTGCATACAGCCTGCTGTCTTGAAGTTGTTCTGAGAATTGTGCTGATGACCTACATTGGAAAGCGACATTTAATTCCAGATTTTTTAAATGAGGCATGCCATTTATAAAATTTCTGAATAAAATAACATTCTGGATCAATGTGAGCTAAAGGATCAGTAAAGCTTCCATTTATCTCTTCCAATACATCAAAAAAAAAAGAAAAAAAAAAAAGAAAAAAAAAAGAGAGAATTAAGAGTTCAAAAGCCTGAGATTTATTATTTTCCATGCCAATTGAAAACTATCTTCATGCTTAGTGTACAAAAGGCCATTTGGTTGTTACTGAAATTGCTTACTAAAATACCCAGAGCTGACACATTTGTCAGAAGACTGACAAGCATCTGATTCAATAAAGGTTTCCAGCCTTTCGTTTGACATTTCAGTGGTTGGTTATCATTGTGAAGAGGATTGTTAGTGAATTATTTCAACCCTGTAGCTCATGCAGATATAACTTATTTTATACCTCTGCAATCCTTAAAACCTAAGGCAACAATTTTTTTCCTTTCCATATCCACTAGCTGAACTTTGTTTTTACCAATAACACTGGTTTGAGGGAAAATATTTTTTTAAAATCTGTAATCTCTTGACACTGCAGACCACCATCATCACTGCAGGTAAATGAGAGCCGAATCTGTGCATCATTTCCCAGTATTTCATTTTTTAATACCTTCATGTGACAGGACAGGTGCTTCATAATTCCTGCAGAATGCCCATGACAGCTAAAAAGAGATGTAAACCTCATGCAAATAGAATCATAGAATCCTGGAATGGTTAGGGTTGGAAAGGACCTTAAAGCCCATCTAGTTCCAACCCCCCTGCCATGGGCAGGGACACCCTCCACTAGACCAGGTTGCTCAAAGCCTCATCCAGCCTGGCCTGGAACACTGCCAGGGATGGGGCATCCACAGCTTCTCTGGGCAACCTGTTCCAGTGCCTCACCACCCTCTCCATGAAGAATTTCTTCCTGATATCTAATCTAAATCTCCCTGCTTTCAATTAAAACCCATCACCCCTTGTTCTGTCACTACAGGCCCTTGTAAAAAGTACCCCCAACCAGCTTCCTTGTAGCCCCTTCAGGTACTGGAAGGCCGCGATAAGGTGTCCCTGGAGCCTTCTCTTCTCCAGGCTGAACAAGCCCAACTCTCTCAGCCTGTCCCCATAGCAGAGGTGCTCCAGCCCTCTGAGCATCTTTGTGGCCTCCTCTGGACTCGTTCCAACTGGTCAATATCCTTCTTATGCTGAGGGCTCCACAGCTGGACACAGTACTGCATGTGGGGTCTCACGAGAGCAGAGTAGAGGGAAATATTTTCCCTCCTGTGGTAGGAAGCTGATCTTTAAGGTACGACTGGTATGGACAGATTTTAATATGTTAGCTAAGTAAGCATTTGTGAAGTGGTCTAATCCTTGATACAATACAACAAGTATGCTAGGGATTGTAATGGGCTATCTTTCTCTTCTCCGTATAAAAGATCAGGTATGGATCAAGAATATTATTTGAAAGTATTTTGAGCTACGTTTAATTAAGCCAGAAAGAAAAAAACTGTCCTCCTAGGTTCTTGTACTACATCAGATGTTCTTCTATACATTATTTGCTGGCAATCCTTTACTGTATGAAGAATGCAGGAAAGGTAGCATGGAGAGCATAGGCAGCAACTCTCTCCAATCGTACACCATGTGGTATGGACAACCTCAAAGGTAGAAACCACTATTCTGCATCTGAGTGACAGCATAGCGCTGGTTTTGACTTTGAACTACAGCCTTCCTTGAATTATGTTCAAGGTCCATATTTCTCTCTCAGTGCAGATGATGAAGATAAGCTTTTGTGAGTATGCCATATGCAATGGTCATATTCAGTTTTCTGAGCCATATGCTAGGAGACTTTTGGAGAGTGTGATTAAAGTTTCTACGAGACTAATAAGATATTGGTCAAGAATCATCTTGAACCTCCTTGTCCGTAAATGAAGCCATTCTGATGCTGACCATGTTTTCATGTCCTGCTTCCCATGACCACAAAGACTAATAAGGGAACAGAAGGATGGCCATATTTCTGTATATTCATCTGCTGCTGTCTTTCCTCATGATCACGGCCACTTCTGAGAGAAAAACCAAGGAGTTCAAATATATGGACTGCAGGTGTACGGAGGCTTTGGGTAAGAACATAAACTTTTGTGTTCCTTTAGTTTCGCCAGGCAACTACCAGGACCATCTTCTGTTCACTGTCAATAAAAGACTCATGGTGGCATCTGCTCCTGTGATCTGGGGAATGTGTCGTATCAGTTTCGTCCTAGTTCAAATTAGCTTTCATCGTTAAGTGCAACACTGAGTTGCTCTGCTAAACACACACTACGTCCTAGCTATATTTGTTTAATTACATGAGGGATATGCATTCATAGGTCAGAGATTTACTCTTCTGCGTCACCACGTTTAAGGTGAGGAATTATGGTATCCTTTGTTATTTGAAAAAGGATTTCTGATGTTGCAGTGTGCCTTTGTCTGCAGACACCTGCCTGCTTTTGTAGATTTTTCTGTTTACAAAACCTCTAGTTTCTAGTGCCACCCTCACCTCAGGCTCCATATGGAGGAAAGCAGATGTAAGAGATTCCCTCACTCAAGGCCTCTTCTGGCAGCGTATCCTCACCCGAGCCCTTGTTACCTTGCCAACATCACTGAGAACCTACCAGAGAGCTATCACCCATCTCTTCCTTTACTCCTACGTATCACCACCTCCTTCTCTACTTGTTACTTTCCTCTTCGTTTGGTGACAGACTAGCTCAGGTAGGAAGTGTTGGTCTCCATCCTCTCAAAAGAGGAAAGAAAGATGATAATCCATCCTTGGCTAAAGGAGATAAAACGGTTATATCTGTAAATTTAAGAAGGTCACTGGCTTTTTTTCTGATAGCCATTCAAGAAGTGATTGATCTTAGACTCCTAAACTTAACATACATTTCTCTGTCTCCAGGTGAGACACGTGGAGAAGTTTGAAACCCAGTGAATTAGGACCATTCCATTCAATGTTCAGAATCTATTTAACTCTGAGTTTTTCAACATATTGTCTGTCATGGCTGCATTTAATTTCATCTGAGTTAGCTGTTGTTGCTGTGCCTAGATTTTTGTTCAAAGAATAGGTTCTTTATTGTCTACAGAATACACTCAGTTCCTGGACATCCAATGCTTCAAAGTTGGGTCTCAAAAATTTCGACATAGCATCTACCGTGTTTTACCCTTGACTTCGATGGTGCTGGGTACTGTGGCAAAAAAAAATTTCTCTGTCCCAACATTTGCTTAGCACAGCTGAATCCCAGTCTTTTAAGTTTTGCATTACTGCAGAGGTATTCACTCTGGATATGCATTGGATTACCATTCAGTTACTGCCTACATGAAGGACACCAGGACCCTGGAAACTGAGCCTGGAGTTCTTTTGAAGTAATCTTTCTGTGGAAGTGGATGTGGACAGTCACTGGAAGAAAGATGTAGGCTACCTCCTAGTAACTGTCGTTCGCACATCAATGAAAAGCATATGTGCACATGTTTTGAAGAACTCTGGTTACTGATAAGTAACTTACCGAATGTTGGCAAGGTCAGGGAACTTGAACAACATAACGTGTCCATACCTTGACAGAGATGGAAAAAATCCTAGGCTACAGCTTCTGGTTGCTGCTCAGGAGAGACGTTTTGCATTTTTGTGCTTTGTTTGAATACATTTGGTCACAACCGCAGGAGTGAGGAGAAGATAAAGGTATGCTTCTGACACATTCTAATAGGACACTGGTTAGTTTCTTGAGTCACAAGGTTCTTTGGTATTTTTAAAAGAGTGAGAGAAGTACTTCTTCTCCTTTCAGCCTCCATTCCTGACTGGCAGTTTCTCTACTAGTGCTCTCCCTACATGGGTGTCTGGGCTGCTCTCTGCATTTCGTCATTCACCCCAGAAAGGGGCTAGGTCTGATGAGGCAGTGTGATTTAGAAAATCAAATTTCCATTAGTAGCAACTGGAAAGTTTTAAAAAATATTTGAAAGAAAGGCTGAAAATGTCAAAGTTATTTCAAGGTTATTGAAGAATATAATTTGTATATCATAAAAGTGCATTATAAAAGTTAAATGAATATGTCTTATTTTGCTATAATTTGAAAAGGTTTCCAGGGCTCTCTGAGATGGTTTATATTCCTGATCAGAATCATGCAGTATCAAAATGTCTTACAATTTTTAAGATTACATATAGACATTTAGAAAAATGTCTAGTGACTATAATTTGTGGTAGAGTTAAAACCGTTATATTGTATTGTAGCTTTACTTTAGTCATTCTGTTACTGACCAGACTACGAAATTAAGATTGGAACAAGGATTCATTTTGAATTTATGGTGACCTTTGAGTCCACTTGAGTCAGAGATGGATGAAACTTTCAGTGTATGTTTTGAACTATGAATGTGTGGAGACAAGCAGGTCTTTGGGAAGCTGTCAGGGAGGACTCTATGTCATGGTTTAACCCCAGCTAGCAACTAAACACCACACAGTCACTTTCTCACTCCCCCGGAGCAGAATGGGGGAGAGAATCAGAATAAAAGTGAGAAAGCTTGTAAGATAAGCACAATTTAATAATTGAAATAAAATAAAAATATTATAACAACAATAACAACAGCAACAACTAAAACATCAGTGTGTTGTTACCAACATTATTCTCATCCTAAATCCAAAACACAGCAGTATACCAGCTAATAGTAAGAAAATTAACTCTATCCCAGTTGAAAACAGGACACCCTACTACTCAATCAGTTTCCCCAGGAGCTGTAACAGGTCCCCAGCAAACAGGAAACAGTGAGAGAAAAGGAAGATTTGAATAAAACCAGTGACATTCTTATGAAACTTTCATGCTTCAGGAAATGTTGGCAGGTATAGGCTTATCTGATTTAAAACATACTATAGACTGGTTGCTGTCAAGGTACCCGTTAAGACAGCAGTGATAGAGGTAAGTATAGTTAAGCTAGAGATTGTTGAGACTGTAACATGAGAGAGGATCTGTAGGAAGTGCTATTGATGTGAAACTCTAACGGAACTTGGAGTTCTTGATTTGTGATGGAGTTAATTTTATACACTCAGCCCTTAAGGGGTTGCTTAGTTTCGTCTACTAGCCTCTGTTTGCCGCTGTTATAGACACCACTCACTTTTGCTTATAGCATGTCTGGATGAAAATCTATTAAAAAAACCCTTGAAGCAGACACTTCTTATATTTATGCCCATCTGTTGGGCTGACCTGATCCCCTTTAAGAACTGTAACTTCCCCATGTGTTTCAGACAGACATGTTTGCTAGCCAAAACTGACTTCAGAGGATTCTGCAAAACACAAGCAACAGAATCTTCCAGAAGAACCTTCTGTGTGAAAACAGCACCAGTCTGGGACCATGACAAAAAGAATTGCCTCTGTCAGTGGGGTGTGACTGTGCCAAAGATACCATCTTTTTCATGTCTTCTTTCTCTGGTCTTATCTCTGACCTTGGGACGGAGTTTATGATGAGCCCAAGATATAGAGAACAATGCTGGCCTCCTTTGCAGACACTGGGAAGTTTTGATAATGACCATTCCTGTTCTTGGAGTTCTGAATGTAGTTTTGCTGTATTATCTGTCCTACTGGAAAGAAAACAGATTCTCTTTCCTTTTGCTTGTCCTTCGTTGTTGTCTTGGAAATGGTTATCATCTACCTCAAGCATCTAAGCCTCAAACCCATTTCCTCTTCCATCACCTCTGAGATGGGACTTTTTTGTCTGTTGAAGATGATGGAGCTATCTTCAGCTCAAATATTTTCTTTTGTTGTTGTTTCTTTTTATTTCTGACATAACCCCTTCTCAGGATGTGTCTTGGAGCTTTGCCTATGGCAAAGAGCTTGGGCTCTTGTGACATCTGACTCTTTGCAACTGATATAGTGGCAAGTGATCTTTCTCACCTTGAATTAACCTGGATTCTAGCTCCCTATAAATTCTCTACTCAGAACTTGGTTATGTCTGCCACTGATTTAATCTCTTTTCTCTTTGTGTTTCTGTTAACCATTAAGAAAAAAAGCCCCTTCAAACCTGTTGTTTTGCATCCCATTCTCATATTTCAAGGAATAGTCTGCAAAATTTCAGAAGATTTGACTTTGCCAGAACCCTGGAAGCAGTTAGAAGATTTTGTTGATTTGGATCTAATGTATAAATTTGTTGATACTAAACTGTCTATTGAAAAGTCTAACCCTGAAGTTGCATCTTCTCTGCAATGAAGAAATGCACCAGAAATAGAGACACTGAGATGATATTGTAGAATGCTTGGTCTTGTCTTCTCCCTGCAATTTCAGTCTGCTGACCCAAATGCTAAGCAACCAATTAAATGATGTCAATCACAATGCTGCTGTCCTGCAGTAAGACAAAATTAATTTCTTTCATTTGCTCTGTTATATCCCGAATGGTTGGCATCAGTTGTTTTTCTTTCTTTTTTTTCCCCGTCATGTTCTGGCTTTCTGTGGTATTACAAAAGGCAAATTTGCATAGCTAGTGAACAACAACAGATTTGTGAATCTGCCTGTGCTTCACATTATGAGCAAGAAAGTTAGTCTTTTACTTATTCTAGAATGTCTTGCACAGAAAACAATATTTTGTTGGAATTATATATGAGTGAGTAATAGCTGAGATGTGCTTACATTGACTGTTTCTCTGTTAGCCCGGTTTCCTGTTGTACTTCAGGTAGTAACACTACTCCTGCTATTCTGCTAGTTTCTGTTCTGCTAGCTGAGCAATTGTCATAAAACTACGTCTGCCATGACTGCACTTTTAGTGAGTTTTAGTTGACAATAAATATTGTTGTGCCTTTTCAGTGCAAAACATGAATGACAGGATTCTACCTTAAAAAAATGTATTATAACTTGAGTTGGTGTCTGGGACTACTGTGTGAGAATAGTAACATAGATTGTCTTATTTAGGTATACTTTTTTAAACTTCTGTTTATATAACTATTAAAGGAATGCTTTCACTGTAAAAATCAACCTTGAAAGAGATGATACACATTCATTTTATTTATGTAGTGATTTAAAAAATAGCTTCAGTACCATTTTTGAAATTTTCTTTATCTGTGTTATGATAATTAAAAATATGAGGGCACCTATTTTGGAGAATGTGAGCTTCTTACGAACCGTTTTTTGTGTTATAAGCCTGTATTAATTTATTGAGTAAATGCATTGTAACCTCTCTGAAGGTTTTGTTGGTAGGACCTTTACATTTCCTTTCTTTTGCTTTCCTTGTAAAATTAGTGGATCTCTGGTATTTTCTATGGAAAGCATGTAATTTTATATATTGGTTTCACATGCTTTTCTACAGAGGTATATCTGTATCCCATATCCTTGTAAAATCCAGCATTTGGGGTTTGAGATTATGACTTTTACTGGGCTACCATAAGATATGAAAACATATAATAAGCAATCTCTCAAGAATATAAAATTGTTGATATTGACGTTACGAGTTTCATTTGGAAAATAGTCGTATTCTCCATTTTTATATCTACAGCTTTCTGGACAAGATGATATCAGGTGAGATTTTATGTAATGACATAGTGTGAGTGCAAGATTCTTCATTTAGACATCTCACATCCTGTCTAGATAGACATATTATGAAGTTAAATATCTAAGTGTTAATATTGTGTGTGCCTCCACATAATTGCAGGCACCTGTAACATATGAGTGCCAAAGCAAAGGCAAAGCTTAAAAAATTCTAGTTCTTTTTATCTCATTAAAAAGGTATTAAAACTAACATTTTATTCTCTTTTTTTGTAATATAGATACTGTGCAAGTGAATTTATATTCTAAGCAATCCTCTCACCACATGAACTTCCAGGCTAATGGCCTCAGCAAAAGGGATATAGATATTTTTTTTCTGTAATAGTAATAACATTTTCAGAGATGAAATTGTCAAGATAGCTATTAATACTCCGAATTAGATCTTACTTATAACCTTCAACATGCTGAAGATAGCTCTTGATATATCCTTTGGGAAATCCATACAAAATACTTTGCCTTGTTTATGTCTGCCAAGTCGCAGCGAAGGTGCACACTCTTTCTCTCTCTCACTTTAGCTGGTCCCTGGCAGTTGGAAGTTTTTGATAGTGCTATGAAGAAAAACGTTATGCACACCTTTAATGCAATGGCATCCTGAATTTGGGGTTTTTTCACATGTGTTAATTAGAAAGGCCCAATTTGGTGCATTTATCTGAGAGTTGCTGACAAGGAGATGTGGCAGCAACTGCCAAGTTTAATGTTGGAAAAAGAGGAATGGATGCACTGGGCTTATGGTTAGATACACGTGGGACAGGAAAACCTGAGTTCTGTTTTTTTCTCCACTCAGTATATACGTTTTGAAGAGTAACGTACTGAAGCCATCTGTAGGCATAATCAGTAACACTCACTACTGACTGCTAACTGACCTGAATTTTAACTGATAGAGGCATATGCATGTAGAGGTTTAGATGTCTGCAAAGCCCACCAGTGACAAAAGGATCGATATAAGATATTTTTGGTGTCTAGGAGAGCACTGAGCTCCTCCACATATCTATGTTGAAAGTTCCTGTGGAAATTTTACCCACTAGTTTTCGTGAGACTTTTCATGCGCTGAAGGGACTGTGCTGATGAAGTGGCGAGGAGAAATGAAATCTTCGTAGCAGCATGTGGCTTGACTGCCTTCTGCTTGATGCAAGCAATTAAGCAGCTTTAACTTTCAGTCACTGTTATCATCTGCCTGTGTCTCACACACTCGTGTATTAGAGATGGTCTGGAAGGTTCTGATAACATAAGATCTAGTTTAGATCTTCACTTGAACTTCAAGTCAAATGTTAATTGGTGTTTGAGTACTTTCAATTATTTAGTCTTCCACATCTCTTTCAAAACAAATGTTGCACTAAGGAATGCAGCTCTTCTCTGTTCCTTAGCTGGGCACAAGAAATACTTGAATTTTTAAAGGAAAACCTTTCTTTGATTGAATTCTGTCTTGCTTTGCAAGCCCAAATTTTATATGCTTCTGAAAGAGCATGAAAGCCAGGCAAAAGTTTATGATTTTTTTTTTTTATCTGTAATACAGAAGAATAAATCTGTAACACTTGGAAGGGAGCAATGTACATATAATGCAATTCAAATGGTGTTTACATTAAGAATTAGTTCATAGTTTCAGTAATGAATCTCCTGAGTTCTAGAAATGTGTATGTGTGCCTTTAGTGGTGTGCCTGTGCAGGAAAACTTGCAGAACTAGGTCCTTAAACATTACAAGAATTTCAAGACATCAGTTAGATAACATAATACGTTTCCAGTCAATGCTAATGGAAATGTTAAATAATTCACAAAAATCATTGCATATAAAATACTTAGAATAGGTTTTGTGAAATTTATTTTCAGTTTTGTAATATACCCACTACCATTTTTGAAAATTGTAATTTAAAATATATAATTCAGTAATGCTTATAGGAGTTATTACCCTGAATTAATACTTGGGCATTTTAGAATGTTCTGCATAAAACTTTAATGCCTTTGTTTTTATTAAAGTAATTTCAGGGGGAAAAAAAAAGGCACTGCTCTTTGAGAGATCTTTATATCTACTATTCTTTATCTAAGTCAAAGAAATAAATGAATATGATGCAAAAAGTTGTGATATTTTACCTTTTCCTGTAAAAAAGTAAATTATTATTTAAGTTACTGTATGGAAATGCCCTACAAGTTTTAAAAATACCACTAATTTGAAAAGTCTTAGCACTTTTACAATAGGGCTTCCTGTACGGGCATGGGGTAGGATGACTACCACTATGTGCTGCATTTATTACTGTAAATTTAATTTCTAGTTGACAGCTCTTAGAATGTAACTCTCATTTGCCCTAACTTAGGAGTCATTCTACTGACAGTGGTATCAAAATGTATTCAGTTTGATTTCTGAAATGCTCTTAAGCTGATTTGTGTCCACAGAGTAAGAGGAAAGCCATGCTAGCTATATTAGCACAACTCTTGGTTATAAACAAAGACCCAGGTGTAAGTATGTGCAGAAATTGTACCAGTTCCTGATTGTATTTGAGCCACTGACAACCCTTGTGCATAGTTTTGTTTCAGTTTTGACTGGATTATTTTAAATTTCAATGTACTGTAGATTTGAGGTAGAATTAATGAAAACGAAAAGGCAAGCTAATTAAAGCTTCAAAAGCCAACCACTTTCTGGGTTCTGTTAGCACAAATACAGGCAGCAGCTCCAGGGAAGTGATCTTTCCCCTCTGTGGCACTTGTGAGACTGCATCTGGAGTATGGTGTCCAGTTTTGGTTGTCATAGAATCATATCATAGAATGGTTTGGGTTGGAAGGGACTTAAAGAGACCTTTCCTAATATAAGGCAGTGACACATGGGAAGGAGTTCATTGAAGAGCCATCATCTTGATGGCCAGAGAAGTGGAGTACATGATATATGAGGGAAGAACTGGGTTTGTTCAGTCAGAAAATACCAGGAAGGTTCAGGAGAGATCTTATGGCTGCCTACAACTGTCTGACACAGAGAAGATGGGGCCAGGTTCCTCTTGGTTGTGAACAGTGGTAGGACGATATGCAAAGGACAAAAGTTGGAACATGGGAAGCTCTAATTAGATGAGGATATAATTTTTTACCATATGGGTGATCAAATACGAGAACAAGTTGCCCAGAAGGTGTTAGAATTTCCACTGTGGAGGTTTTTAAGGCTTGATGGGACAAACTCTGAGCAACCTCATCCAATGAGTCTTGCTTTGAGCAAGTGTTTGGACTAGATACCTCAAACCTATATTATTCTGTATTTGTATGTAAACATGCTACTTGAAAACCAAATAAGCATCCATACTGTAATCTGCTTTGGCTTCACAGAACTATCCTAAAATCATTATAAGTTTATGTGTAGATGGGGTCTTCGCTGACCTTTTTCTCTGTGGTTTATCAAGGTGGAAGATGATAAGAAGGTGCTTGCAGGCTAGCTAGAAAGAATGGAGACTTGAAGGGCTTTCTGTCCACTCAAATGTCATACTCCAACAGTGTTCTTCATTTAGTGGCTGTGATTGCATGACCTTCCCAAACTGATGAAAACAAACAGGGATGTGGGCAGCAGGGAAGTATTTAGAAAAAAACCACCCCAAAAACATAAAGAAGTATGGAGTTTCCCAACTTTATTAACGTAGCATGTATGATTCCTGTGAAAAGCTGAATGAGTCCTGGAGACAAAGGGTAAATTGTAGACATGTGAACTTTTCTGATGATGTGTGATTGATACAATGTTGCACCAATGTCAAAAATGCTTGGCCTGCTTGCAGATCAGCCTGGAAGGCATGTAAGCAGTAAGAACGTGGGTATAATTTCAAGCAGCCACTAAAGGGTACCATCCCACTTGCTGCATTTACATTTCGTATCTAGGATCCCAGCTCTAGGATCAGGGTGATTGAAGCATACTTAGTAAGTAGTTTTGTGTCACTAAAGTTGTATTTCTAAACTTATATGGTGATTCTGGGACCTCTCAACCTCTCTGGGATCTACAAGAGATTGTAAGATGGGGAGTGTGACTTGTGCTGTCCCACCTCCTGTGGCTTCAGGCTGAGGCAAAGGTTACTGTACCTGGGGGAATCCCATTTCTCTCTGCATTTCTGCTACTGCCAAGAGCAACCTTGATCAGGCTGTTCCACCGACACTGGCTGGCCCCACTCCTGGTCTGTCTTCTACTGGTCATCACTGATGTGGCACTGTCCTTCTGCTGCATGGCATGGGATCTCAGACCATCAGGGAAAACACAACCTTTGCTCCTGGCTTTCTCTGGCATCTGAGGAACCCTTTCTATTCCACACCCTGCTAGCAGTCAATTTGAGGTAGATTATCCTTGGCAATATTTGTATCATTCCCTGGCAATGGTGTGATGCAGTTCACTGTAAAGACTTTTTGGTCTTCTCCCAGCTCTAAACCATCCTGAAGTTTCGTCATCAAGAGGAATGATTCTGCCTTTCAGTTTTCTCATTTTTGGTCTTGTTTGAAGGGGCTGTCCTCCACAGAAAACAGGAAATTGGCAGACCCCACATAGATTTAGTTGCAGTACTACTGTCACCTTTATGTTGACACTCTGTCCTGGTCCTGCCCTCAATATCCTCGTCAGGTTCCTTGAACTTAGACTTCACTCTTCTTCAAGCACACGCAGGAATTTCTAGTTTATATTCTTTTGTTATTCAAAGATTTTTGAGGGTGTCTAGATCACCACAGATGATCCCTCAGCCTCATCCTGTAGAAGCAAATAGTCACATAGACAGCCATAGCATTTACCTGTGACCTGGGACTCCTTGCCCATTGAGGAGGACATCACTGATCACAGGCCACCAAGAAGGTACTTCCTTCAGTTTTCTGAGGTAAACATGAGTGAGGATTTTCTCATTTGAACTGTTAACTGTACACAGATGTACATTAGATGTAAATACACACAAATACATGCCTGAAAAAACCTTTACAATACTGGAGTTTCAATTAATAGTTCAATGTATTTTTATGATCAACTGTATTTTGACAATATTTTATGCTGGTTTTTTTGTTGTGTTTTTGTTTTTTTGTTTTTTTTTTTTCTTTTTCCCCCTGATGTCTTTCTGAGATCCAAGGTCAACTTTGTTTGAGGTAAGATGACATTTATTTAAAAACGACCTATGAGGCTTTTAATTCTTTCAGACTTTTTTGGAAGTCAGTTTCTTGTTTGTTTTCACATCAGGACAGAGGTAAACATTTCTGCTCTAATAAGAAGGATGATATTATAAGCAAGTATAAAAACAAATGGGTGATAATAGAACGTTTGAGTCAGTTTGTGGTGTAAATTAAACCCTGTTAATATTGCCGACCTTTCTCTCACTGTAACGGAGGCGGAGAGCAGCAGGCACTGCATGACTCATTTCACCTCCCAGGCCATGCCTGTGTTTTCACCATGCCCGCTTTCAGAAGGGGAGAGGGAACACTAACACTTGACAGCACAAGCATTCTGCCTGATCCTGGAGCAGTGTGCAGAGCAGGCAGCCCTTGCCTTGCAACTGGTGTTACTTCACATAGGTTGTGTTAATTGCACTGCTCAGGTGACTAATTTAACAATAAGTTCTGACGAGAGCAGGAAAAACCGCTGTTGTCAATGATGAGCCTGAAAAATCATGGGGAATCTTTGTCATTCATTTCTTCCTGCAGCCAGGGTTTGAGCAGTAGAAAAGAGATGCTTAGATGTATGTCAGAGGGTGCTGTATTTTAAAATCAGTCTATTTTTACTCTTTTCATTTTCTTTGTTGTGAAAATCTATTGTAATGAAACAAATAGGTAGTTTATCGTTCTTAAATCAGCAGATTTATTCCTGTACACCTAAAACAGGCTTTAAGTTTTCTTCATGCTTAGATTTGTATTATTTCACCAGCAGTGCATGAAAGCATTGCTAGTAGGAGATGTGAAGGTAGAAACCAAAGGCAGTGAAAGCTTGAAGGAAGGAAAGGAAATGTCGGTAATGCACCTGGTGTCTATATGGTAGTGTCCTGGAAATTCCTACTTTCCCTTTCCTGTGCAAAACGTGTTTGGAGAAATGCTCCTGAAACAGAACATGTTCAGCTGGTATTGGAAGATACGTGCCGATCTTACCTGGTCAGCACTGCAGTCACTCTCCCCCATGGCTTGTGAGAAAGAGTTCAACTGACTGACTGATAATAGTAATGCCTTGAAACTTTATTTCATCAGTGTTTTCCTATTCATCTTTTGTTTCTTTCTTTGTTTCTTAGAGTTGTTTTTGTAATAAAGAATAGAAAATCGCTTTTCTTCTTTTTTTTTCTTTCTTCCCTGCTCCCTCCACCCCCCCAAAGATGAAGATGACCAGTGAGTTAGAAATAAGGATTGTGCCTTTCACTGTTGAGTCACAGGCTCCCTCTTGCAGCTTTGGACTAAAGCCCAGCCACTCTCTAATCACAGCCCAATCCCTGAGCCAGGTTATTGAACCTGTCTCTGACAAATTGTGAGGTTTAAGATCAAATATCCAGAGCTGTGGCCGCATCCAGAGCTGTATAGCTGCAGTATGTCTAGGTGAAGTTTATTATTCTACTACCTTGTGTTACAGGTGCTTGAAGTTCTAATACGTTGCTGAAAATGTTTGGATAAATGAATGAGATGCTCTCTATTATTTTGGAAAAAAAGTCTGACATACTTTCTTATAAGTTTCTAAGCATTTCAGATTAAAACAAATCTGAGATTAGACATCTGCTAGGTGGCTTGAAACTGTGATTGCATTTAAGTTTTAGCACCTACTTATTGCTGAACTTGTTTTTCTTTCTTAAAGAACTGCTACAAGGCACCTTTACCAAAAGACTTAATTAATAGCTTTACTTTGTATTATATTGTCTAACTAAGCAGTGAGTAAAGTAGAAAAAGTTTGCCAATTTACGAATTCCATTAAGTAATATACGTTTTAAAGGTCCATCTGGACCTTTAAAGTAACGGAAAAATGCTTCTCTCCCCCTCCCATCGTGAAGTCACTTTTGCTGTGGAGGTACAAATGTTTGTATTGCAAAGAGAAATATGGGAGGGAGTTGGAATCTCTGTGCATATACCTTTAATTTTTGCACTTCTGGTATTCTCAAAACTCCATTTCATGATGAGGAAATTACTGAATGTGTAAATAGTGAGAGATGCTGTAACAGGCCTCAACTTCAGAGGTGAATAAGGTTCTTTCATCGTGCTTCTAAATTACTAATGGTTTGATCCTGCAAACATTAGAGCAGTTGGTTAACTTTCCTTGTATGAATTTCTAGTGCTATGAGATGTACTGAAAAAAAATTACTTAGGCATGGATATGTACAAAGGTAGATCCAAATTAATGCTGAATCATTGTAATAGAAAACTTGTGTGTTGACTAGGTTGTACTGGTACAGTATAATCATGCCAATGTTTTAGATACATTTATTTTTTTCTACCTGGAATGAGTATAGGATACTTAGAAAGAAAAATTGGGCAAGTATGGAGTAATATATTGTCCTAGGTATTGGCCATTAGGTACAAAAATGTACTTTTCATCTTCCATTTCTTGCTTTGAAAGAGGACACAGATGATGATAAATACTCTTTTGCTTGGATATATAGGCAAATTTTTCTTCTCTCCTCTGTCTGATTTGTGTCTGGACAACTGTTATGTGTCCTCCATCCCCTGGGAAGCTATCTTTCTTCATCATTGTTTGGGAAGACTGAATTTGGTATGTGGCACCATTTCAGGGCTACTTTGAGTTCCTCTAGCCTTGTATTTGGAAACTAGGTGCGATAATTAACTGTATGAGTAAGAAAGCAACAGGATAATTAGTGAGAAATTTAAAAATAAAACAATTCTTCATGCAGCTATTTAGCTTGTGCTTGAGAGGCTTTTTGTACAAACTTATCAGAATGTCACTAAAGACCAACTGCCTAACCCACAGCAGAACTCTTTATTTCTGCCACTGTGCTAAAGCCATGAAAGATAAAACTTTGGCCAATTAGCAAACCAGTACATACGCTTCCCAGAATCATATGCTGGAAGTGTGTCTTGCTGTACTTACCATTGGAAAGGAGGGGAAGGAACCCTTCCTTCTTCCTGTTGGACCATTTTCTCCTCAGCCACCCAGAATCATCCCTTTCCTCATGTATTCTGCTAACATCGAGAGCACATTAGCAGTATCTGCTGAGATAACTAGATTTTTCTTTCCCTGAGTACAGAAAGTATTGACCTTGGGTTTGTATCTGATTTTCAGAAATTCATGCCTCTGAGAAGAATGGGCCACTGTGAGTTATAGTAGAGGGGAAAAAAATAAATGCTAAGGCTGAAATGTTCGTAAAGAAGATATTTTGTTAGAAAAATATGGGGAAAAAATTAAATCAAACAGAAGTGATCTAAAAGTGAAGCCTCCCAGGAAGGTCAAAACCTCTACGGCCAGAGAAGAAACACACTGTGATCAGAGCTGCAGCTGCAGCCCCAGCATTGCACAGCTCCAGCTTCTCATTCTCAAAACCCCACTCCTGGCTGTCTCAAGGGCTACTCTAGTCTATTATCAGTTTATTTCAGTGTGACCTGAATATTTGTATCTTTGCCATGTTCTATATTGAAATTTGGGTGAGAGAAAATTTTTTAACAGTCTATCATAAAAACTTAACTACTCTGTGGCCGTTGTGAATAGTATTCAACGAAATACCCCACAACACAAGAGCAGTAAGGGATTCTTTATTTCCTCAGTTGAAACCTAATACTGCTTCTGCCTACTTGCCACCATATAACATAGTATGCTGTTGTATGCATGTTCTGCAAGATGAAACTCATGATCCCTTGCAAAATTGCTGATTCCTTTTAAAATTAGGCAAGAGGTTGGGAAGCTTCATTTGTAACACTGTATTTCACTCAGGTGTCAATGATCCTTAATATCAAATCTTTTGTGTGTTACACAGCCACAGTTGACACCAGTTCTTCAGCACTTGAAAGAAAATGGATGATGTGGTATGAATAATTTTCTCTCTAAAATAACTGTTGTGGATTTTTGAGGTCTAGAAGTCAATGAGAATTGGAAGTAACTGTTGTATGAAATGGGAGGGATATATACACAATTATCTCTGAAATCTGGAGTGCTGCCCTGTCTCACCCACCAGTCAGGAGTCGTTTTGTGGTGGTATACCGTTCTGTTGGAAAATGGCATCCACTGATATTGCCCAAACCTCCCACGTGGAAGAACTATCTCAGGTTACCTCTGGGTATATAGTCTTAAGCAGTATTTAAAAGCTGCATTTGAAAGTGATTGTTGAACAATTTCAATAGCAAATGAGCATAACACAAGAATACACCTTCCTGAAGAACAGTTGGCAGCTGTTTTACTCTGATCACCCTAAGGTGCTGTTGAACGATTGTATTAGCTATTTTAATGGCGAAATATAAATTTTTACAGGCTTGTGACAACGATCATCCAGTATGTGTCTACTGAAAATTTGTGTTATAGAGGAACAATGCAAGAAGCCTCCCTTTTTTGAGTTCTCTTCACAGTGCTGAAATTCGCACCCCATGCTCATCTGTGCCCAAAACCTGTGTGAGTGAAATTTTAGTGATACTGAAATCAAAGGCAAAACCCCTGCTGATGTCACTGGGCCAGGGTTGGAGCAGTCCTAACAAAGAGCCACGGGAATGTTCCCGCTTCCGAAACATCTCATAGTGAGCCATGATGGAAAGGGATCAAATGGGGAATTCTATCCATAGGCAGCACGGAAGTCTCTGTAATCAGAGGAACCACAGAATGCTCAGAAGGCAGGGCATCAGCTGCTTACTTTGGAAAAATATGAGCTCAGGGTTATTAAGGCGTGTTTATGACTCTGCTTATCCTTCTTGTATCAGCTTCGGCCTAATTTGCAACAGAAAGCTGGACTGAAGTGGGCAACTGGAGTGGCTACTGCTGAGTAGTGCTCACACAGCATCGACTGGCTTTTCAACATTGCCCCCTCCTTGGGGGTGGGTGAGATCTTGGGAGGAGGGGACACAGCCAGGACAGCTGACCCAAACTGACCAAAGGGATATTCCGTACCATATGACATCAGCTCAGCAATAAAAGCTAGGAGAAAGGAGGAGGAAGGGAGGACATTTGTTGTTTACATTTGTCTTCCAGAGCAACCGCTACATGTACTGAAGCCCTGCTTCCCAGGAAGTGGCTGGACATCACCTGCTGATGGGAAGGAGAGAATGAATATTTGCGTTCCTTTCCTTCTGTGCATGACCTTTGTTTTTGTCTCATTAAGCTGACTTTATCTTGACCTACGAGGTTTTTTTCTGTCCTGTTTTCTCCCCTGCACTGTCCTGCTGAGGAAGGAGGGATAGAGCAGCTTTGGTGGGCACCTGGCATCCAGCCAAGGTCAACCTGCCACAGTGCTTTACACACTAACTTTGAAAACAGACTGAAACTCAACATAAATCTTCATTATTCTTGTACTATAGTAGTTTTTTCCTTCCACTCTGGTTTGGATGAAACAAACTAACATGGCTTTTAATATTTCAGTTTCCACATACTGTTGTAATATTCTAAATACTTCTAAGATTAGCATAGTAAGGATGCTTATACTGAGGATTACCGTTCCAGGAACTGCACTGCATGATTGGATATTAATCACCACTACATAGCGGTATCTTACGATCCTTCTGAGTTCATTCATTACTACAACCTAGCTTGCTGACATATTGGAATTTCATAACAATAAATGTTCTGTTGCATTATTCAGATGATTAATGAAAATCTCCAACAGTACTGAGTACCAGTGCGGAGCCTTTAACTACATAGCAGTAATGTGATTATTTGTTTTGCACCTTTTGTAGCTTTTGGCCTTGGTTTCTTCACATCCTTACAAACATGCAACATGAGATCATGAAAAAATCTTTATAATTTAAAAATTCTGCCTTTCCATTATTCACAGGACATTTGATTCTGCCAAAGATGCACATTACTTCGGTTTGCCGTGACTTATTCATAAGGAACCTGTCTTAGATTTCATTTATTTTTTGTGCTATCTTTGCACTTACAGTATTTTTTATTATAGTACTTTTCTAGGAATTAATCTTAATTGAAAGTTGCACAGATTTCTACTTCCAACCTTTTTAAAGACATGGACTATGTTGTTTTGCTAGTCATTGCTATTTGGTTTTCCCCTGAGGTCCTACAGATAGTCATTTAATTGTTGTGAGACTGCTTCAGCCAGGTCTTTAAGTATTTTTACATGAAATTCATCTGAACTTGGCAGTTTGAGAATATTTAATTTAGCTGAATGATTTTTTTCTATCTTTTATGTTGAAATCCTAAGCTATTAATATATTAATATAAAAATTGGGCAATTACCATAGTCAATGTCTTTTCCTCCTTACTAAACTTTTCTCATTTCCAATGATATGTCAGTAGTTTTCTGTCTTGAGTTGTGGACCCATATTATAGCTCTTCTTTTTGCTAATATTGAAGGTTTTTGGTGTTAGTCTTGGTGTCCTCTGTTAGTTACATTATATTTTGTGCCTTGGTCTGTTTTGGTTTGTTTTTTAGGGTTTTTTCTTTAAATATGTTTGTGCTGTTCTTTTATACTTATTCATAGTGTTTTGACTTTTTTAAATTATTTTCCATGTTTGATACAGGAAGTCAGTAAGTCACAGAAGTCTGCCTTATTTATGTTGGCTATTTTGTTTTGTCCTCATTTTTTTTCCCCTCTTAAACACTGAATTTCACTGTTTCATGCTTGCTGTCACCCAGATCACTTTCCCAGTCAGTTTTTCACTCTTGACTACAAGCAAATCTGGGAGTTTTCTAGGTGTTTTCTTCCTTTTTCCATATACTTAACAATCCCAGAACTTCTTGGGCACTTAACATTCTGCTCTATTCCTTTTCAAACCAATTAAAAAACTTCCCATTTCCACTAAATCTAGAATTTGGTTAACTAGAGCTCTGCTATTGATTTCCTTCTCTAATCATCACTCAGAAAGTTTCAAAGCTTAGCAGTCCAGACTTGAATGCAAGTTTGTACATCCTTGATACACCTGAAAAAGTATTCTTCCTCTTCATACTTTTTACTCCTCATACTTTTCCTGAACACACTGGTGAAATAAGGATGAAAAGTAACAGTGCAAGTTTCTTCTCTCAGTCAAAAATAATGAAGTGTAGGAATACACAGTAGGGAAATTGTGGTGCAGCAGCTTGGCAGACATGCTCTGGAGATTTTAGGAGGTGAAAACCTGAGCAGATGATGTGCTGTCCGCTGCAGCAGAGGTAAACGTCACACTGGGGTATGTGAATCAGAGCACAGCTCCAAAACGCACAATATAATCTCTTTCAGTCTAAGTAAAGCAGATTGGTGTTCTACTGGGGTAATGCAGTCATGTTGGGGAAACCTCCACCTCTACTGGAAAAATCACAAGGAAGAAATAAGAAGCAAAGGTCTGGAAAACATAGTCTACCATGAGACTGAATAAACAGGTATGTTTAGTGAAAACAAAGCTGAAGAAGATGTTACAGCCTTCAAGTATTTGAAAGGTGCTGCCAAGAAAAAGTGAATAAACTGTTCACTGTGTCAGGGGAGGGTAGCAATGGCCCTCAGTTTCAGTAAGGAAAATTCAGATTAAATGTTAGTAATTTTTTCCTTTTTGCCATTTTGTACTCTTCAGGCAACACTGTGCAATAATCATCCAGTTGTGTCCATCCACATCTCGTGTCATGGTCCCCTCTGGCTGCTGTAGGCAGTGTCAGGTTACTGAATAGAGACTTCTGCTGGCGTGACCCCCAGAACATCTAGTCTCAAGCTACAGAGGAGCCAGGGTGAGATCTGAGAAAGGATGGGGAAGGTGAAACTGACTGGCTGAAGACAAAAGCTGATGCCTGACCCAGGTGAAACGTTTATACCTGTGAACTTGACGGATCTGCTTTGGTTGTCACAGACCTCGTACGTGAGACCTTCTTTTCAGGTCTCCTGAGCAGGAGACAATGGAAAGGTCACATTAGTCCTCGTTCAGCCTGCCTTGTGCTACAGGCTGATTATAAAATGGTATGTTCTCATCATTTTAATGAAAATTTGTACATTCTCTGCAAATTTTGGCAAAATCTTTCTTCTGCGGTTCTTGCTGCATAAAGTATTTGCTTGCGGTAACACCTTCATTCTACAGCTTGGCTGTGTATGGATCTGCAAACCAGCTCCCCAGTTCTTCCAGGGTTGTGTTGACTTTGCTGTGTAGAAGAATAGCTGCTTTTTTTTTTTTTACCCCATATTTTTGTCATGATATGTGTGGCTGAAACAGAGCTCTTCCTTGTGGATGCATAAAGGGAAAGGAGAATGTAGGGAGCTTTCCCTTCCTTTCTTTGTCTTTTCAGAGCTTAGGCTTAATTACAACCTTTGCATTAGCCAAGGCTGTAGTTAGCACAAAGGAGAAAGAGCAGTCAGGGCCATGGCTTTGCTCCTCTGACCTGGCCAGCACAGGGGGCATAGCATGCTGTTCTCTCGAAAACATGGTAATAGTATTCTGCTCCATTACATCTTTGCCAAGAAGCTTTCCCTGGAGCTTGGTATCTTAATTTCAGGCTTAACATAGACCCATGGCTCAACATGTCTACATCAACTTAATGTTAAATTCAGGTCACCATGTTAATCAAGTTCAATCAAACCTAAATGATTGGGGAATCACTCTGAAATATCTTATATGCTTTTAGTGACCGACATAGTTTCGTTAGCCCTGAGCCCAACATATCTTCCATTACCAATTAAAAAGCTGGTATGCTTTTGTCTGTTTCAAATAGGAGAAGTCAATAAAGAAGAGAAAAACTGAGAAGGAAAGAACTGGCATATGGGAGCCCTGGCTCTGGTGTAAAACACCAAATTGCCGTGACAATACAACTGGTTTTGTGTTAGTTTGTATGACTTCAGGTCATCTCTTTGAATACTTTTTCACAGACTTTAATGGTCTAGAAATCAATAGAATTACTCTCATAATTAGCTGTCAATCATATCAGGTATCACAGAATTTAGTTTTTTATATGAAATCTCTTTTAAAAGAAGAGAATATCTGGGTGAATGAGAGCCTTAGGATTGATCATACTTAGATATTACCTTAAGACATAATTAAAACACTTATGTAGAGTTTGGATGGGGCACATATAAAACATTTAAGTAAAGTTTGGATTGGGCAGAAAAAATGGCTGAATAAACATTTATCAGTTAAATATCATTTAAACATGTACAACAGCTGAGTAAACATTTATCAGTTTTTAGTATGTTCTTGCAATACAAATTTTGCTTATTTCAGAGGTATCCACCACTGTCAATAATAGCTCGTCATTCTGTACACTTAAGTATGACATGACTGCTTACTGCTTAGACCTTCAGAAACTGCAGAGGCTCTTCTTGCCTTTGAACAGGCATTCGTATCTTTATAACTTTTTGGGGCAGAAGGAAGAAAGGGGAAACTGTGAATAAAAGTATTGATTGCATGCAAGTCGTCTGTAAATTCTGGCATGTAAATAAAATCTAGCACTCAAGTTTTTTGATCACTTATTTAATCAGTGGCTTAATGGTGGCAAGACATGCCAACCCTTTTGAAAACTTTTCAGTGTGGATAGTGGCTGTTTCACTTGAAAACTGTAATGTATTTATTTATTTTTGATTTGATCCCTGGCTATCATCGTAATGCCGCTTTGTGTCTCTTTGTTCTGTAGATACACTATACATTTTCTCATAGCAAAAAATGTGCACATCAATCAACGCTGTGTCTTAGCGTTGTATAGTTTGCACTCTAAACATGTCTCTGAAGAAACCCAGGTGTCATACTCTGTTCATTTTGAGAACCAGCTCAGATTTGTTTCATTTCTCAGCTCTCCATGAACTCAGTCCAGACTGTACATCTGTGCCGTATGGAATGGTGGAACAGAAGTTGTGAAAAAATCTAAACAGCAGAACCTACAAATCAGAGGAGTCTTTAGCAGCTGAAGGGAAGAGGGTCTCCAAGTGATGTGGTCGCTACCTTACAGACAAGCAAAAAAAGCACTGAGCCATAGTTCAGAAGCATTAATGTTGTATGGAGTGTAGAAAGTTCCAGGTTACATTTGCCTACTGCCCTATACACATGTGATATATGTCAGGGCCCTGAGGGTGCTGATAGGCCCTAATGGCCCTAACCAGCTGCACCTGGGTCTTTACCTACACCCTGTGCCCACAGGTGCAGAAGCCCTGTTTTAGCCCAGCTTGGGGTTGTTGATTTGTGCCTGAGCTGTAAGTATATCTTCATAGAATTCTGTCTTACGCTATTCCTAAACTGTTTCTTGGGTTTCCCAACTTGATATCAGACTTGACTTCATGCCTTGCCCTTATCTGATGGTTGCTGGTCCGCCAATGAAGTGCAGTGCTCTCACCAACCCAGCTCTGCTTTCCTGTGGTGGGGCTGTGCCGTGATGGCAAGTGGGGACCTTGTCTGTACTGTGGTTGCTCTCAGCTGCTGGCTGGACCTCCCTCATGGATCAGCTGCACAGCCCTCCCACCCTTCCTGTGTGACCCCCAGCTCTTTCAGGGAGCTATAGCTAGGGCACAGAGGTAGCTTGCAACCCTTCAGCCCTCTTTAGCATCCTCTGCACCCAAACTGAACCCCGCTCCATCAGTTGAGATAGGGTAGGAATATGGGGGTTTATCAGTTGCCTGCAGCTAACCTTTGCTGCCTTCTCAATACCCAACCTAAAGGATATTAGTTCCTCACCAGAAATAACTTCCCAACTCTTGGTGATGGTGCTGGACTGAGCCATCCTCTGTATGCAGCTGCTCAATGTTCCCGTGCATCTGATGTCTTACTCAGCACTTTAGAGCAGCCTTTTGGGGACTGTATTCATGCAACTGTGTCTAAGGCTGCCTTCCTGGAGCTCTTCCTGGGGAGTCTGTTGGCTGCTGACTACACAAGCCAGTTCATGAAGCTGACTGCGGAACCTGAATCTCTGTATTTGTTGGGAATTGCTGATTTTCCCCACATACACCCATTTTTTTTTTTTTTACTTCAGTGCAGGCATCTTTGCTCAGCTTGATAATATCATTGTATATATAAAGGTAATTTCTTGTTTCGCAAAAGCAGTCTGTTCCTTTCTCAATAGTGTGATGTTTGATTTAAAGGTTTAGCTGCAAAGCAGAAGGATAATTGTCTTTACATCTCTTCACTCATGGTTGATTTTATTCATAAACCATTGTGACTTTTGTTCTTAATGTGCTTGTTCCTAGCATAAAATAAAGTTCTTTGATTGTTTTTGAAATTGCATAGTATGGATAAAGCTGTACAGCCATGAAGTTTGCTCAGATACAGTTAGCTTTAAACACAGCAAACAAAGCTACGTGAGCTGTTATTGTGTGATCAGATAGGGATATCTTTATTTTTAGGCTTATTCATTCATTTATAAGATCGTTTGTTAAATGTCTTTCCCGTGTCAGAAATAAAAAATTCTTTGTAGTTCATGTCTTTATTGATTTATGGATTCATTTCACCAATTGCTTTCCATGTTTCTTTGAACTTCCTAAAACTAGATTTGCCTAAATGAGGAAAAGTAAGCTCCTTCTAGTGTCATACAGAATTTGGAAAGAAGGGACGAAAGTTGACTTTATTCACTTTGGGAAGACATGGTAGTGCTAGGTGTCCTAGGCAGTCTTTCTTGGGATTTCCAAGAAATTAATAGCTTAAGACTGTAAGCTATGATCAGCTTCTATTGTCCTGTCATGTGATATTTTGTATTTATTTTATCTCAACATGAAAATATGAACATCTATTCCTTACCCAACCGAGTTTGCGAGGGGCTCTGAGTGTGACATTACATTGCTCGTAAAGCTGATCAGTAATTATGGTTCACAATGAAGTGTTTCAAATCTAAAAAGATATTGGGTCATCATTTTTTATACTGCAGTTCTGTGTAGTTATAAAGTTTATTAATGCTCAGAAAAGAGAGAGATTTAGAGTGTAGGTTTTTTTCCTATGAAAATCAAAGTTCCTATTCCTTCACAGGTCCATCCTGCCCCAGTAAACCTGTGTTTTGGAAGATTCTTCATCATGTGCTTGTACAAAAGCATGTAGTGGGACATGATCTTAGATAATAAATGCATAGTACAAAGGAATAATATCACCTAAAAACTTGTGATGTGTTTTATTAATATTGTTTTGCCTAACTTAGGCTGACCTTCAGTAACAGATTTTTTCAAAAATGTTAAGAAGTAGTGCATTCTTGGGCTGATGCTGATTGTTGGCAGCGTTGGGGGTTTTTTGTTTGTTTTCTAAGAAATAGTTCCTTATTTTTTCAGTAAGACTGTTCTTTCTCTATGTTTTTCTCTGCTAGTCCTGAAGTCATTTGCTGATTCTGGCCTAGGACACAGGCTGACCACCTGCAATGATGAAGAAGAAACATACTGTATGTACATTAAAGTTCTATGTAAGTAGCTACATTTCAGCAGTCACTGAAAGACAGATGTATTTGAGAGTTATGAAAAGTTATGAAAAACGTGATTTACAGGAGATAGGACTGGAATCTGATTTTGCAAGCCAAGCAATACACTGTATTTTTCTGGTTTAAAAATAGCCCATTATGGCATCCCTTTAAGTCTGAGTAGCCGCTGCCCCCAATTCATCCTCCTCCCTGCAAGGCAAATACTGCACACATGCAGTATTTTGTGTTATCTCAGGCTACAGAACTGGATTTTTTTTAATAATCCAAAATATTCTGGTTTGCAGATATGGATCAGTGCATTTCTGTAACAAAGTTGGATGGAGAAAGATCAAAAAAGCTTTACATCTTTTTGTTTATTGTCTGTGCTATTTTTTACTAGGATATATTAAGGGCAATGCATATTACTGCAAAGATAGCAATGTTATCGTAAGAAGGCTGCTGAATTTGCCCATTAGTAGCAAAGGCTGGAACAGGAGCTTCATGTCTGAATTGCAAAATACGTTGCCATTCTGTACCATGAACTTTCTATGAGGGACTGTTACTTTCTGTAGAACCCTGATTGCCTAGTAGGGTGTGCTTTTTACCTTTCTCCATGTTAAGAGGTATGGGTAAGGGTTAGTACTTTCCCTCATAGACCACCCCCTCCAACTTGCTGGAAATCTCCAGAAGTGGTAGTTATTTGTGGACTAAATGATCTCATACGAGTATCAGAGCATGCTGAAGTTTGCTAAGTAAGTACCATGTCCTGCTGCTAGCTCATCTCAGACAGACCATTCCTTGGCATCTCATAGCCTTACACGGTAAATTCCATGTCGGTTCCTGTCTCTGTTTCTTTTCCTCCCAACATCTTGTCAAACTGTTCTATAAAAGAATAGGGACTTTTGCTGATGGTCTGGCAATTCTTTCTGAGGCATTGTCTTTTCATTCAGAAATTTTTAAATGCCAGGTTATGGTTGCAGTGAGTTCTGTGGCTTCTTACCCTTCAGTGGATTGGGGTTTGTTTTCTTTTCTTCTTTTGCAGCCTCTTTCTACAACTGGTTGGTGACAGATTGCTCATGTCTACCAATCTGGATGACTTTTCCAGTCCTACTCCACCTAGAAAATATGTTTTTCCTGTAATGCATCCAGCACATATTGTTGCTATGCACCAATCATAGATACATGGCAGGCTCATTCTGGAGCTTCTGGCAACATTTTTTTTATTGAAGGGTCCTTCACAAGTATAGAAGAGCTGCTTTATCTTTTTTTTTAAGTACATTTTTTATATAATACATATGTATAAATATGTGTTATGTAAATACATAAAAATAAATAGGTAAGAGCTGTTTCTACTGTCAGCTCTATCATCTTAATTCAAAATATCCTGTATAGTACCCACAAGCAGGCAAGATTTCTCTCTGTTTAAACTATGATAACAATGTGAACACACAGGATCAACGAAGCCTCTATGTTGTTATCTTCCTTAGCTTAGAAATAACTGTGGGCCCACTAGATGGTTTTTGTGGGAAGTCTATTTAGAAATCTGTGAAACAGCTGCTCACATAACTATTTTTGCTGGACACTTCTGTCCCCACTCCTTGCTAATCCTTCACCACAAAATTTGTGTATGCCTCTCTTGGGATTTCATTTTGCAGACCCAAGGGAGAACTGATTCAGGCACAGATGCCATTATCCCAACCACACAAACTCCAGATTTGTTCACGTTGAACAAGTACAGTGCATTTCTCAACCTATCAGTGAATCAACCTATCAACCCATCTCAATCTAGCAGTGAATTTAAGAACAGGATGCTGAGGACTTTGGTTTTGCCTTCATTCCCGAAATTACTTTAGCTTTTAATGTGTTACATGTTGCAACATGGCATATAGTTTTCTTCACCATTTACTAAAATATAGTAAGTTTCAAACCAGCAATACCTTAGCAACGGACAAGCATAACCAAGCAATTTAATGTTAGGTGGAAAGAAATGATGATCTGATGAATGAGTTATCTGTCATGAGCTGATCTTCCCGCTCTTGGGAACAAGATGCATGACTTCTTTTACTTAAATCTTTCTGTATATACTGTGAGAAGGAGCTGGAAATATGAAGTTAATGTTTTTATATGGGTGCAATTGCAATACAGAGAAGAGGAAGGTAAAAATAAGAGAGAAGACTCATAGCTGGGTTCTGCAAAGCAGCCATGTGACTAGGCCCAGGCCCACTGAATGTCTCGGTAACTAAATGGGAATGGAGTACTAAATATTTTTATATCCCACCTACAGCCATCCCAAAGAAAATTGTGGGAAGTGGTGTGTATGTAGAGGTCTTGTCCTTTCTGGGGCTTGCCTTCATCTCCTCTTGGGGATGTGCCTGGGATTTGTAACCCTGGTGCCCTGGTAGGTGTTTGTCCCCTATCTAATAAACAGCTGGGGGAAAACAGACTTATTCTCAAGCTTTCTCCCGAAGGAACTGATGCATTGTTTTCTTAACAAAGTAGTGGGAATACATTTTCAGGATGGGGAGATTTGTTTTTAAACATTTCGGTTCCAACACCTTTCTGAAACATGTTTTTCATTGGTTTTGTCTATGAACAGCTTAATAATTTTCTCTTTTTTTTCTCTTTCTTTTCGGCAAAGGATATGTTATACATTTATTTAAGTAAGTATTCCTTCTGCCTGTGTGAATTTAAGACAATAGTAAAATACAAGTGATATTTCAATTGTCTTCTTTCATCTCAATTTCAGCTAGTGCACTTTTTCTTTAAATTCTCCTGTTCTATTATTCTTTTATGAGTTTTTTTGCGTTCCTTGTGATGCTGTCACACTTCACATCTTCTAGACAATTTTTATTTACGTATTTTTTTTTATTATTTGCTTCTGAAGTTTCTAATTAAGGTTCCATTTTTGTGCTGCTTTCATAACTTTTTTTGCCTGGAAGGAACTATAGCTCATTTGTTGCCAGTTTCTTACTGCCTGTCTTAACTCCCCTCCCCCCATTTCAGAAGGTTATTTCTCTGAAAACCAATGGCATGTGTTTGCATATGTTGCTATTCATATTATTCAATCTGGTGGGCATTATTATTGTCAGGTATTGATTAAATCGGTCCTCTGGATACATTTAGTGCAATGAAGTACTGTCTAATTGTGATGTGGCGTTTGATCCTTAATACTGCTTGTTCTGTTAAGACGTCGATCATCTTATTTTTAACTGATTAATTAAATGATTTACAGTTGTATGTCATCAGCAAATTTTTCTGCCTTGCTGTCTGGCCTCATTTGTGCTGCACACTATAAATCACCAAAACAGCTAGTGAGATGATAGATGGGCACAAGACCCTGGAAAAGCTTTACCTTAGGGGAAATATTTGTTGGTTTTTTTTCCTTCTGGTTTTCTGTGTGCTGTGTTTGTTTGTCGTTTGTTTGTGGTTTTGTTTTGTTTACTTCCTAGGGGGTATAACTGGTTATGCAACGTGGATGGTATCTTGCCCTAGGCTGACTTGAAGTTTGGGAATGGGATTATCATGAGCAGAACGGCTTCTGCTTGACAGTAGCTGACAGCCTAGTAGTAAACTCCAGCTCCCTTAGAAGGACCAGCCTTTTTCTGGAAGAGGCTGAGGATGTGGTAGTTTTGAGTGTATAACTTGTCTGACAAACACACATTTAGTTTAGCTTTACGAAAATACGTTTGGATATGTAAATGAAGGCTGTCTGGAGCCAACTCTAAGCTGCTTTCTGGATGTTATGCAAGGTTTACTGCGGTGATTACTGAGCATTTCCACCAAAGGGTAGCAATTACCACTGCAACCCTTACATTAGATGACACATACACAAGTAGACAGATACTGCAAGAGAAAAATAAACCTAGTCTCTACAAAACCCACAGATTAAAAAACTTTTATGAGCAGCGCATAATGAGGAGATTGGTGAAAATGAGGTACTAGACATTTAACTTAAAGGATTTCCAGTATCTGCTTGATGAGTAGGTGACAAATGTCTGGAAGCTTGGAATGCAAAGGCAAAACAATCTCACCTGGAGGGATGTTAGGTTGTGGGTACTGGCTCCTCTGTGCAGTCTGCTTGCCTTCCCTTTCCTCTGGCTGTACTTCTTCTTCAAGAGCAGTGTGCTTCTGAACAGATTTATAGCTGAAGAATGGCAGGATGGATAGGAATCAGAGCTGCAGGAAACAGCGAAGGAAACGAGGGACATGAGAGTGTCACAGGTGCCTGTTCTGAGCAAGACTAGCTAGCTATGAAGGGATCAATTTGTCTGTGTACCCTATCAGCCTTCCAAGGAAGGGCTGGGGAAGGGTCTGAGCTGGAAGCAGGAGTCGTCTTTGGTCCGAGTGAGTAGGCTACGTAGATATACTGGGTACAAAAGCAGTTTTCTGCCTGCAAAAGTGCCAGAGATGAGTTTATTGCTCTGTTTTAAGTACTAGCTGTGCTTTTGTTCAGTGTGCTGAACAAAATGTTTTAGTACTCTTGGTGTTATTATTTAATTTCTTCTCAGATGTATCCTTGAAGCGCACGGCTGCGCTTTTCCAGACTTTATATAAACTTCAGGGAAGTAATTATTTTCTTGTGATGCTAAGGACAGGAGGACAGAGGAAATTTTCTGTGTTTCCAGTTATTTCCCCTTAAAATGAAATTAAATTTTGATTTCTGCTGAAGTTCACGCATTTCAGTAACTGTTTTTAAACATGATTTCATGCATGAATGTAGCAATGAAAAATGCAGATCAAAAACCAAATTTCATTTCTAAATTACCTTTCACATTGTTTCTAAAAGCAGAATTTCATATTTTGGAACTGAATTTGAGATGGGGGAAGTCATCTCTATTAGGGACTAGCTTTTTTTACAGTTTTTTGGGTGATACGTCTAGAAAGTTGGGAGTAACTGGGTAACAGGGGCTTGGATTAGACTGGAATAGTCTTCCTTCAGACGTAATGTGCACTTAGAAATGATGTAAAATTGAGGGACTATAACTGTGACAGGAGGAGACTGGATACAGAGATTCATGGCGAGGGTGGTGAGGCACTGGAACAGGTTGCTCAGAGAAGCCGTGGATGCCCCATCCCTGGAAATGTTCCAGGCCAGGCTGGATGAGGCTTTGAGCAACCTGGTCTAGTGGAGGGTGTCCCTGCCCATGGCAGGGGGGTTGGAACTAGATGGTCTTTAAGGTCCCTTCCAACCCAAACCTTTCCGTGATTTAAGCTGTAAATATTTTTCTGATTCCCCTCTCAGAAAAATCTAATTCTGAACTATTTACAATGGTTAATTTATTTTTCTCAATATTAATTACATACTTTTCAATACAAGGGCAGTGAAGGCCTTGGGACATCTCACTTGTACTTACCCTTTTGTAGAGAATACAAACTAATCAGGTGAGCCCATTGAAATAAAGGGATGAACAGAAGCATTGGTAAGCAACTGGAAAATTTAAGTGTTGCCATCGCATCCGAGGAGTGTACTTCTGCAGCTGAGAGGTCTTGCTCACATTCACTGAGGGAATAAATGTAGCTGCTGCACCTACATAGGCACTGCTGTGTCAAGTTTGCCATCCTGAAATGTGCCACCCCCTCTGCAGATTTGGTAAGATGTTTGTGCGCAGCATCAATAGGTTCAGTTCATGGTCTAATATCTTCACACAAACCACAACTTTGTTGGTGGTTTAAGTAAATATACTGTACTGTGAACCAGAGCAACCAAGTCATGCATTTCTATCTGTTGTGATGTGATAACCTCTATGGAAGCGTTGTGTGGTTAAGGGTGGTGCTAGACTAAGCCATTCCTGTCAGAATTCTCAAAGTTCATGTGTCAGAGCCCCACTGCGAGTGTAAAAGACTCTGTTCTTAAATGAGAAAAAAAATAAAAAGGCACATGTCAGTTCAAACCTTGCTGCACATTTCTATGATCTCTTGTCTGCTCATGCACATAACACTGGATACATTTCAGTTATGATAACATGGTCTCTGATGTACAAGTTGGGCATGAAAAATATCTGTTCATACTAATTAAAAGGTGTTTTAAGTGGAGCTTGATATTTCAAATGGGTAAGATAATATAAAATATTATAAGATATATATTAAAATATAAGATGACACCAGGAAAAAGGAGAAGGACTATAATTGCTGACCTGTAAATATTTCTGAGGATGAAAAGTCAATGTCCCATTTCATTTATATAGTTCAGTTACTTGCATACGTGTATGTCTTTGGGTTCTACGAACATTTTTCCCCTTCAAGTGTCAGCTTCTTAATTAACATCATACACAATCTGCACTTGTGTTTTTTAAGAAACATTTATCAGATGCTTTTAAATATTCCCAAGCACCTCCCCTTTCAGCACACTTTTCCAAACCTTACCATTTGATCAGGTGTAGCCCAGCTTTCCTTTCACATCTCAAAACTTTCTTCGGCAGCTCCTTTTCGCTTCTATTGAAAAATGTAGTTGGAAACATTAGATGTTTCCCAGATGGCTTTTCTTTTTCTCCCCAGCAGAAACTCAAACTCCATAGCTGCTGTAGCTCAAGAAAGAGCACATCAAGAAACTCATATTTGCAGCCTGATTCAGAGATAGGGATAAATTTGAAGCATGCAATGTTGGTGGCCAGGGCTTCCTATCCTCCTCAGCCTGGATGCAGCTGGATCAGCTACTACTCGTTTTACATTTCTATAGCAAGTAGCCCTCCCCCCACTCTTTGCTAAGCAGCAGCTTGGACCTTTCATGAGAAATGTAAGCCAAATGCTCACCTGAACTGAAGAAGCATCTGGGCGAGCCTATGGTGGCAGAGTAGACCTCCCACCTTCTATCCCCATGGCCCCAGTGGGGTCTGAGCAGCCGTTTGCCACCACATTCTACTGGGACATGCATGCTGGAGTGGCAGAATGCTACTGGGGAGCTCTTCCATAGGAAATGGGAAGATCAGTTGAGTGGGAATCTGTGCAACAGATCAGGACAGATGATGTGAAGCAAAGACAAGAGGGAGGCAGGAGAAACAAAATTTGAGTAATATGTATCAAATAGTTGTCTTGAGAAGGTGGTGATTTTTTGTGGTTTTTCTGCTCTGAAAGCATTTACAACAAAGTGTTTTGTAGTTTATTTTGAGATACGAGCTGGACTAAATGATCAGCTTATTCACTGTGACTTACTTTAACGACATCTAACCAAGATTTTTCAGAGATAATTTTTGTATTCTTCCTGTAGTAAGATTTTGCATTGACACGCATTTTCAACAATGGTCCCTTGTCATGATAAAGATGTCTGCTCCTCCTGTTTATTAAATCAAATCCCATTATTTTCTTTCTTGTGCCTGTGCATCTAATATTTAAAACGGTTTAATTCTCCTCACAGTGAGACAAATAGCCTCAAAGAGATGGATAAAGATGACTCTAAATCTCATATCCTTTCTAAGTAGTCCTGTTTTTCTTTGGGAACCCCTGCCAAGAAAAGCTAAACCCCAATGACTTTCCCATTTCTTAAAGGTAGATACCTGGCTCTTTGTCTAAATAGTGATTAATTCACACTAGGTAGTGGATTGTTTGAAGCACAGGTGTCATGTTAAAAAGACTGGAAACCATTCTTTATTGCATGATACTCTAAAAAAGGTCTGTGTGAATTAAATTCATTGTAGGTATCGAAGTGCATTGGCTGCAAAAAATCTTTACAGCTGTGTTTAGATAGAGTTAAAATAATACTGCCCATCTCTTTTGTACTTCAATGTAGTATGACCAGCTGGTAAAACTAGAAATACATTATCAGAAACATAACAGTAATATTGTGCCACTTTTCCAGAAATACCAAGGAAGATTTGTTTGATAAGATGCTGCATTATCTCTTCTTCATAATCTCGGAAAACATTTCCCTTCATTCTCTTAATCTTATTTTTAGAAGATGATGTGTCTGTCTGGGGGTTGGATGTGGATACACCTTGCCTCCTTTTTCTTGTTTTACTTCTTGGTAAACCTGGATACATGTGAAGATATTTAGCACCTGCCTGCCCCCTCCCAGATGCTTCATAACCTCCCCTTTATTAAAAAGTGCAAGCTGCTTTAAAAGAGATTTCTTATATGGTACAGTTCCTGCACATTCCTACTGTAACTCCTTGGGCTGTGCATGAAAATCCACTCTGTTCTACTCAGCTCCTCTGTTCTGAGAGAGCAAAGCTATTGTGCTCTTGTCAATCTTTGTGAAAATGGTTGAATCACTAGCTGAGACTTAAGAAAGAAAAGCTTAAGTCTGAAAATGTGTGGATAATATACGTGTGTATGCACGTAACTTCTATGTGTGGCTTGTTTGTTAGGGTGTTTTTTGTGGGTGGCGTGATTTTTTTCTTTCCATTTGCCTCCGTCAGTTTGGCGTTGTGGTTAGTTCATTTATCCCCAGAATTAGAAAGCGAGTCATTGTATTTTCGGGAAGTGCAGTTTTCATGTCATGGCATGTAAGGTCTAATGAAACTGAAAAGTACAAATTAAGACCCATTAAGAAGAGATTTATATATGTTTTCTTTGTGGCAGCCTTACAGATTAAGGAGACATTGCTGCGTTTCTGTTTGTTATTGGAATAAAGGAGTTCATTAGGCAGCTTAGTTGCTAAAAAAGCTAATGTACCATTAGTAAGGGTGGCAAACAAAAAGGCAGGCTTCAAGAGCTGAAGCAAAATACTCCTATATAAGAGAAAGGTAGTTTGAGAAAGCCATTTAGTTCTCAAGGCACTGCAGAAAAGTGCTAATACAAATGAAGGGTCTTGACTGCGCTTCTAACATGGAGGTTTTCCAAGCTGTGTTGCTGTGGCTGTAATCAGCCCACAGCCATAGGTAAATAGGCATGCAGTGAGCATTTTAAACAACAGTTATGGACTCTGTATTTTCATAAAAATATGTATAACTGTGGAAGGCAAAGAGTGCTTCTGTCTTTGTTGACTAAGGCAGAATAGTAAATTCAGTGAGTATCACAGTGTGTGAGAATATTAGGGGTTAGCACTGATCAGCTTTTCTTATTATATGAGATTTTTTTGAATTAATGACCTTTTAAATTAGAAATTGAAAAAGATCCACTTGATGATTATTTTTATTAAAACTTAAAATCAAGCCCCAAGACTAAGAATTAGACACATAGTGCCACATAGGCCATCAGAGGGGAGACACTGCTTGAGGCATGCTTGCTGAAAACCTATAAACTTTTCTTTAAGAATTGTCTAGAATTTCACAAGAACAGTAACAGCATGTAGTGAAATTTAAAAGTTTAAATGCAGTTCTGTCTGCTGTGGCTGGCGAATCACAACCAATCATCCACTTCTTTTTAACTTAGATGCAGTTGCTGTTCTTACAATGGTTGTAACTTACTACGATGCTATTTTATGTAACCGGATAAAATGGTGTCACTTTATGACCTCAAAGATGTGTCCCTATCAGGTTGTCCCTTTTGCCTTAGAAACCTTTTTCTTTCTGCAAAAGCTTTCTGCTTTTCTTTCCTCAACTCGTTACTTCCAGCTTAATTCTTTTCAAAGCCCATTTCTGCTGATCTATTAGGAAATGGCAAGATACATGTAAATTGGGTTGAAATGCAGAGAACTTTGAGAAATTATATTACTAAACAAACCACCCACACCCCAAATAACACCATAAAAGACACAAGCCTCAGAAATGCTGGGGGGGGGGGGGGGGGGGGGAGGGTAGTGTCCCCCAAATGGTGACAATTCTGTTTTTCTCCCGCATAGGAATATTCCCTATGACAGAATTAGAAAAGCATTACATTTATATTGGGAATTTTTTGTGTTTTTTTTTGTCTAAGCTGAAAAGAACTGTTCTAATCTCAGTCTGACACTAGAGAGCAAAGATATTAATCTATGTTTAGCTCTGTGGTTTGGATTCATGCTAACTTACAGTTCTGGAACGGGCTTATAGTACAGCAAGTGCTTGAGATCTAGTTGTGGGGTCTTGCAGGTATGAGGACAGCAATACCGGATACTGGCCTCCTCCATTGCTTATGGTGTGTACTTCAAAATAACTTGTGTTCCATTATGACATCCAATGTAACGTAGCAGGCGCGGCATGGAGTTGGGTGGTTACAACACCCTGCCTATACTATTGCTTGCGTGTTTCTTACCCTCGCTTGTTTCCCAGGGAGGCTTCAGTTGACATGACTGCATGGAAAGTTTTTGCATACCAGGGTTATTCCTAAGTGTACTGATAGCTTTTTGTAATCTCTTTACAGTGAGATGTACCCTCTGTGTCCCTGAGCTGCTCTTCTGTATTTGGTGAATTCATCCAAAGAATCTGATAAATTTTAATGGGGTTGTTGCTTTTAACGAACATTGAACAGCATGAGTAAGGATTGTGTTTTTATGTATTTCAGCTTGTGCTGTTTCTGTTAGTAAAGATATACTATAGCCTGCTTCCGACCAACACAATATTAGTCATTTTAAAAGCGAACGATAAAAATTTGGAGATTATTAGCAGGAAAGATGTCCTGAGCAGAAGTAAAAAATAAAAAATTCCACTAGCACTAATTACTAGTAAAATATTGTCGCTGTTAAAGCTTAATTTGAAATTCTGGGTACAGTAGATTGTCTTGTTGTTTTAGGGAAAAAGAGACAAAGTGCATCTATAAAATTCAACTGCAAATGTTTTCCCGTGCTGCCTCATTGATTCACAATGTCTTGCTGTGCATCCTTTACGATTAGGGGTTTACGAACCGTGCAGGTCACAGCATTATTCTCAGCTTTGGTGAATTCCCCTCTGCTGAGGGCCCTGGATGGTGCTGTACAGCAAAATTCTTGGGCTCCTCAATACTGAGAGATTTCTACAACAGTTCTGTGTGTTCGTGTTATAATCTTAGGCAGAAATATAATCAACACATCTGCTGGGGAATTCAGTTTTACTTTTCGATGTGCTTCCATCATACCTTGAAACTTTTGACTGCATCACAAAAAATACTGGGGAGGGGAAGCTAAAAACATTGGCAGCTGTTGAATCTTTCTACCAGAAAGTTGTTGGAGGTAACTTTGGGTCGTGCTGTGTGCGCACTAGTAGAATGTTACTGCTAAAATCATCAGCAATAAAGAGGCCATATTCACAAAACCGGTGTTGTTAACAGGCCATTAAAGTTAACAGGAGCCATATTTATTTCTCTTGGCTCTGCTTTCTTAGGCTGTCTGCAAAATTCAAGTGAATGACACCCCGAGATGATGTAGGCTGTTGTTTTACAAAGCTAATTTAATCTTTAGCCTCCCCATTTCCAGGTCCCTTTCTCTTCCCACCCCTGCTTCCCCTAGCACGCAGAGCATTGCTACCACCATGGGATGCTGCTGTCTTGTTAGTTCTTCTGCCTCTCTTTTTCTTTTTTGCTTGGTAATTGCTTTCTGAACTGTTCCACGGAATTAGATTACTTTTAAAATGACCAAGCAAGCAGCCACCATTCACTCTCCATTTTTTGGAACAGACTGTGTATTCTGCCCTAGTTATTACTGAAGCCCATAATAACCATTCCTGCCTTTTCTGTGTTGCTGAATGAAGACATTCCTGCTAAGGAGTGATGCAGATCTGGATGACAGCATGCCACTTGTTCTGTTATGTACAACAACTCTCTTGTGTGTGCACTGGAGGTTCAAACTGTTCTCTATCAGGGATTTATGTAATACTGAAAATTACAATCATGGATGCTACAGTATCTAGCTCATTTTCCTAAAGGCTGAAGTTAAAAGTTTGTGTATCATTTAGCTTGAAATACCAGATCATGTTGGTGTAGCATTAGTACAGTGACGCTAACACAGATTCTCCCAGGTATCAGTTTGCCAAAAAGAAAAGTAAAGCTGTTCTTGCTTGATAACTTCTCTATTTTCCCACTTGCATTGCATCATCTGGTGCAGGTCACTTCTCACATAAGGCTGCTGCCTACATACGTAAACTCTAATTTAATTGCCTTGTTGAAGCTATCAGCTGAAGTCTTTGAATTTTAAAATATAAGCCTAAATGAACTAAACTCTTTGATAGTAAGTGTACACGAAAATGAATTCCTTTACTTTTCCTTTACTAAACTTCATGGTGCGCAGGTTGTTAGAACCAGAATTTGTTTTTATCTGGGGTAAAAAAAAAAACAACCCACCCCCAACAAACCAAACCTTTATACTTACATCTATTAGCAAAGAATGGCTTTTTCCAAGGAAAAAGTGTGACATATGTTGTTCACATTGTCTTGGCATATCAAAGCACTGACCATGAGCAGGCTTGATTTTAGAGTTGTGTTTGACTTTTGCAATAAAGATAATTTGTTTTGCTTGTGGTTTTGTTTTGTTTTGTTTGTTTGTTTGTTTGTTTTCTGGTACAAAAGCCAGATTTCTATAAATTGGTAACTGTCCCACCAGTTGCTGTCCCTGCTCTTCGCTATTCAGCTGGCAGAGTGTGGTTTTCAAAGGGCTTCATTTTAATTTACAGTCTCTTCATAGCTGCTGGAAAGGAAAGGGGAATGGGTTGTTAGCTATATGTAGCAAAGCAAATTAGAACTATTGATGGATGCTTGTGGAAGTTGTAACAAACACTGAAGGAGGGAAACATATTGAGAACTTGATGGTAACCTTCAGTGGAAATTCAAAGAAGGGAAAAGGCAAGAGATTGCCTCTTCTCTCTTGAGAACCATGAGTTCTGGAGTTCCTAGGCCAACATCAACACATACTCTAGGTGAGCTAAGTAACTTGCCATCAGTGCCACATTGCTGGGTCTCTGTTTAAGCCTGTAGCAAACACCAGGCAATGTGTTGGCAGGCAGTGTTCAGAGTGGGATGCCACCCTGGGGATGGTGACCCTGAGGAAGACTGGTAGGAAACAAGGCTTGGTTACTGCTGCCTCTACAGGCAGCGTGGCAGAGCTCCTGCCTGACAGCTGAGCCCACTGGTGGGGCAGCTGGGGCCACAGCTGGAGCTGAGGCTGGCCCAGCTCTGGCAGGACCTTACTGATGGTGCCCAAGCCCATGGGGTCTGACCACCACAGGCAGAGCCAGATGCTGTGAGCAGGCTCTGTTGGGAGACCCAGACATGGCCAGAGGTGAGCTGGGCCCGTGTCAGGCCTGTTGGTGTTCTCATGGCCCTGATGCACCGTAGCTCTGTGGGAGGATGGCACACAACCAGAATCATGTGAACGACATGCATCGGGAAATTTTGCTTCCTTGAGTAGCAGCACCATTCAGCCCCTGCTGAGACTGGTGTAGAGCAGGAAGGGGGTGATGCTCCCTCTCCTGGAGGTTCTCCAGCACAGCCAGATCATTCACCATGGGCCCGGTGCTGCTGTCTCGGCTGTCTGCTGCGTTTTGCTGTTACTGGAGATGAGCTGTGATCTCCTTGCTGCCAAGGTTCCTAGCGGAAGACTTCTCAGTAGAAAGCATAGGATAATCCCCCTTTCTTCCTCCTCTCAATCCTGTCCAACAGAAGTGACTGCCAGCCTCTGTTCTGCAGTTAGACGCAATTGCAATTGATGAGTATGGATTTTGGTGCAGTAAAAATAAGTTAGTATCTTATGATTTTCTTTGTTTTCTTCTGCTGTACTGCTCTGTGGGGCACTAGTCACACTGCTAATTAGAAAATTTTATCCAAGAGCATCTTCAAGCCAGAACAGAGGGGCTGTTGGCAACTCCAGCTGAGGCTGCATCTGGCCCAGGCTCCTCTCCTGCCATGAAACAATTTAAGTGGTTTCCTGTGAGTCATTACCCAAGGTGAATCAATATATACTTCTATGAGTGTTAGAATTAATGAAGATTGGTCTCTGATGGATTTGTATCTTATGATTACATTCTCTGATGTCTACTGAAGTACAAACTCCAAATGAAACTTCTTGTGCAATTGAGGCATTGAAAATCTCCTTCTGTGCAGGTTTTCTGTTAAGGATGACTGCATGTTATAGCTTTTCCTTTAGTGGAGGCACTGATTGGGGTCTCTTTTCTTTGCAGTTTCCTATTTCCATGAAGCTTAAGGATATAATGACCTTGGAGATTTTTATCCTTCTGTTTAATGCGTTTGAAATTGGCTAGTAGGTTCAAAGATAACTGGGGAATGGAATGGCAAATTATCACATGCAGGCATAGTGTAATTGCATAAGACTTGCTTCTTCAAGAAGCCAAGTTAAAAAGAGGTGGGGGAGGTTTCATACAGAAAGATTGCCTAGACTGTGGGGACTAGAGGGCAGGAGAACAAGGCTGTGATCTATTCTGTTTGTAAATAGAAGCTAAGCTCAAACCAGTGTACTTTAACTCTGCACAGCCCAAGGTTTTGCTTGCAGAGCAGATTTGGAAAGGCAGGGGCTTATTCATAAAGCTTTATTCACTAGATTGGGACATTCTGAACATAATATTTAATGTGCTCATAACTGATGGTTGCAACTCGGGAAAGAGCCCTTGGACTTGTCATGACTGTTTTGACAGTTCTCTGAAGACCATTAGCTCAGTTTGCAGCATAAGCGAAAAAAAAGAAGTTTTAAAAAATAAAAAATCTTGACCATCATCAGGGAGGATTTTAAAGACAAAATGTAGTGCTATTTTTTGCTGTAGTGTAAAATCTTCATGCACTAGCATCTTGACTACTGTGTGTAATTTTGGCCTCCTGACCCGAAGGACAATGTAGTACTCTTGCAGAAAGAATAAAGGGAAGGGCAACTAAAATGATATAGTGGATGAAGCAGACTTTGAGGAGGGACTTAAAAGAAGCAGGTTTCTTCAGTCTGAAGTAAAGGTTGAGGGGTGAGGTGACTGAAAATTGCAAAATCACAAAGGCAACAGGTAAGAATTGCTGTAACTGTCATTCACCAGTTCCAAAATGCAGGAACTGGGGGGCACTAGATGAAAATGGTAGTAGATAGATTTCCAGCACTCAAAGTACTTTACACTGCAGGCTGTGAACTTGTGACATTTATGACTACAGGAGACTGTGGAGACAGGTTCAGGAGAGTTGCATGAATTTATGAACAACAGCTCAACAGATGGATCATAAAACCACACAGGAGGTTAGCACTGTCCGTCATTTTTAATTCATGAAGTCTGTGTGCTGGAGGAGGGAATAAAATGTAGAAAGTGGGCCAGTGGTGTTCCTGAGAAGGATCTCTTACTGTTGCAGAGACAGCACCGGGCTCAATGAACCATTGGCCTGAACCGCTGGGACATTCCTTAAGTTCTTGTTGCGTCCTAAGCCCACATGTAAGGCAAAAACTAGCGTGGGGGTTGGAAGTGATGGTGTATAAAACAACAGTTAGATTCCCTTGTTGTGTCACAGGCAATAATCTGTTGCTCCCAAACATTGGACTGGCACAATTATAAAGCCAAGAGGCAACGGGTGGAACCACGTTAGGATCATTTCTTGATGAACAGATTATAGATTTTTCTCAGCCTGCCTTAGCAGGTTATTCTGAGCTGCATGTTTAACCGTGGCTAATGGTGGAACTAAGTGCAGAAGACGAATGTTGACAGTTTCTTTTACAGTGAAACCTGGGAATTTGCTTAAGCATACCCTGCTAATCAGATTTTCTTTTTTGAGAACAGAATGCCTCCTGTTTCAGCATTGTGCTATAAGATTATTTACTTAAATGACAAAGTATTTATCATAAAGTGACTGATTTGAGAGAGAAGAAAACTGTATTCCTATGCTGGTAGCCAAAATTAGCGCAATGCATTTTGTGTGTGTGATCATAACACTCTGACCTCAAAGTGAAAATGCTGATAGTCTGGCATGGTAAGCTATTTCTGAAGCAATTATTGAAGTATTTTCTAAATGGTTTTGCAAGACGTAAAGTAAGGACTCATTTCTAAGCCATGTGCTGAAATAATAAAAAAAAAAAATAAATAAAAAAAAATCTGTGTTCTAATATGATGTCTTTCAAAGGATGGTGTTCTTTGAGAAAAGATAGCAAAAATAACAGAAAAAACTTCTTTGTGTATGTTATACAGTACAGGGTGTTGCTTTGACTGTCTTACATCATGCTAAAACTTTTTTTAATCAAAATGAGTCATGGTGGCCACAGTAAACTGCATTTAAAATAACATGGAAGCTTAAAATACTTTGGAAAGTCCAATGGGTACAAGTCTGTAAGTATTTATTGGTTAGTACTTTCAAAGTGCTTTGGGCAAAAGAAAATCCTTCATCTTTTTACAGAACCAGATACCTTACATGCATGGAGCCTTTTTTGTCGTAATCAGTGAAACTTTTCGTGGAGTAAATTAAGTCCTGGAGAAACATGTTCTTTCAAAACCAGCTGTTCTTTCTGCAAATGTTATTCCTCTGACTGTTCTTCACTATCTATCCATCCATTTTAGGGCTAAAGAAAGCTGGCTTCACACTCAGTGGTACTTAATGCCATGAGTCATTCATTATAATGGGATTGTTGCTAATGTAAATAAGGATACAAATCAGAAAGTAAGCATATGGTTGTTGCTCTATTTTTTATTTGTTGTGTTTGTCCTGGAAGAAGTAAGGCAAAGGATGTGAACAAAGAGAGGGAGATTCAGGCATGGAAATAAGAGAAAACCCTGTATAAAGGATGCTTAGGAAAATATTAGGGGCAAGGGGGAAGTGAGATAATTGAATGATGAGAAGAGATTTTGAATATTTCTGATGCAAGAACCTGCAAATTTAGTGGTGTCCTGGAGAGTAAAGTAAGCGGTTAATCTCGCCTCTGAGATGACATAGAATGTAGGGCATAGAGATCATTAGTAGGCAGAGGGCCAAGAAGATTAAGGACTGGACTCTGACTGAGAGGACTTCAGCTATAACAGGGGCACTGTAGCACTAGTTCCTACTGCTAGCCCAGCCCAAAAGTCTGCAAAGATCAGATAGCTCCTTACTTCCCTTAAGATGACAGGGCCATGCCAGATCCTGGCATGCCTGTTATTTCCCTGATTTCCCTTCAATCCAGATGCTTTTCATCAGACATATAGATCAGGTCCAAAGTGAGCAGGGATGACCAGCATGACCAGAGATGGCAGAGGCCGGCCAGCTTGTCCCTGGGCCAGCATGTGAGTGGTGGGGAGAGGTGGAATCTTTGTCCCCAGGGCAGCAGGTCAGGACAAAAGGATTAGTTAAATACTGCATTATTTCTGCCAAGAGAAACTGTTTACTGTCAAGGCCAAACCTCTTTTGCCCTCGACGTTTGCATTGGCGGTGAGAATGAATCTTCATCTTGTGTAATAGTACAAAGGCTGTCCCTCTGCTGTTGCTGGTATAGAAGCGAGGGTGGGCATGTACAGCAGAGGGTCTCAATGGTCCATCCTAAATGTGACACAGGGTTCTGAGAAGTCAGTCCTTGCCCTTGAGGAGGGGGGTAAGCTGCAGCCAGGCCTAGCGGCGTGGTCTGTGCTGGTTGGTGAGATAAATGGGGGTGGTGCTCCGGACTGGTTTCTCAGGAGCATTTGTGGGGTTGTCATGCTGCCTGAGAAGGCTTAGAATGGGATGTGTGTGGACCATGAAGTCCCAAGGGTTTCCTCCCCTTGGTGGGTCATTCCCAAATATGCTGTCCTTTTGCCATGCTGAGAAGCTGTAGTATACAGAGGACAGGATAGGATTGGATGAGGAGGGATGGCAGTAGGGAAAGGGAATCACATTTTCTGCCTGTAGCTGACTGTAGAAAGAGTTAACGGTCTCACTGAAACTGCAGCTGGCAGGCAGCAAGTGGAACTTTGGTTTGGGTCCCTAGGATGTGATGGGTGTGGGGGGGAAGTAACTGCAGACACAGGCAGCAAGGCAGGCAGCAAAGTAAATGAAGAACCTTACTGGGACATTGCTCTAGCAGCTTATGGAGAATAGTAGGAAAATACATACAGTCAGTTGCCACAAAAAAATGTGAAATGAATGAGGATCAAACTGAGATAAGGAGGTTTAGAAACACTAAAAGCAATTTTGTATATAGTCAAATTATTCAAACCACTTCACACTACTCAGCTGGTAATAATAAGCATAAGAAAGAGACTTTGAAATTTTAAAAGCTCTGCCTATCAATGCAAGGAAGCAGAGAGACACAGATGGACAGAGGTAGTGTTAGTAAGGGATGGATTAAGAACAAACTGAGTAAGGAAAAAGAACCAGAAGAGGATAAGACGTTAACAATGAGAGCAGGAAGACAAGAATAATAATTGAGTAGCTTGACTGTAAAAAGTAGATTGAACAGATGAGCTAGATTAGAATTAACAATGTTATAACTGAGGCAGCCTCATTCAATCAAAGTTGCTAATTCAAACTTCTGATAGCTTTAATATGCCCCTTCCCTATCCCTGGTATTTTTAATAAATATTTGGTTTGCATTTACTTCTCCATTAATGCAGAGTAAGTGGTGGAAAAAGCATGACACTGTCTGTCTGGAAGTTACAACTTCATATCATATTTGTGTTTCTTCTTTGATTGCTGTTTATCTTCTCTCTTCAGCCTCAGTCTTAAAACAATGGGACCTCTAGTCAGATGTACCTTCCTCCTGTGAAGGTCTGCAAGCTGCCATATGTGTCTGTCGCAGAGAATAGTCTTCTGTCTATATGCTCTCAGGTTCCTGTCAAAATGGGAATTTCAGACTCGTTAAGTATGAGTTCATAATTCCTCACTACAGGGGCATAATATCTCTAGGCAAGTCGTCTATCACAGAAATATTAGACAGGGTAGTTTTACAAGGAAAGTAAACTAGTTGTTAGGGGTTTTGTTTGTTTGGGTTCTTTTTTAACTTTTACAGATCTAGTTAAAAGGCAGAATTATTTCTTCCCCCGCCCATTTTGCAGGTAGAAACAATTTCTCTGTGAATCAGTGCATCTGGGCAGCCAGAAGTGCTGAAGGTCTAAATCAAACGCTATCTAATCTACAGCATCCTGAATCCTATTGAATCCAGATAGCTTTACATCAAAATGTAAACTTGAAACAGAAAGACTGAAAATCAATCCTCATCATGATCAATGTTCTGCTGAATGTTACCATAGTGTTGCTTTGTTCAGACATTGCGTTGGCTTTGTGCATGCTGTGGGGCAGACATGAAAAACTTTATTATTTTTGTTTGGATTGGTCTTACAGCTATAACCAAAGTTTGTCCAAATTATCCACGTTTTTGACAGTGAATTTTAAGGCTGTTGAGCCAACCTGAGTACTGGTGACTTTATGTAGTAAGATTCTACATTTTGCAGAAGTCTGCTGTGTCCGATATGTATGTATCTGGTCACTTACACAGTTATCTCTGTATAGTCATAAGATGAAGGTTTTATGTACATGAAAATGTATACAGATGAATATTTTGTTCCAAAGATCAGTGATGGGTTTTAGGCAGGCAATTGAACCAGAACTGTTGCCAGAACATATTCCCGTGTGAGTCGTTAAGCATCCGTGGCTCTGATATGGACAACATTTATCTTTGTGCCCCATGTAGCATGAGAACATTGCTGATATTTATCAAAGATGCATCTGAGACAGTAATTTCTCCTTCTGCTTTTGGATGAAATCCAAAAGCAGAGCATTAAAAATGATGAAATCATAGCTGTTATTCAGACTCTAAAAGTTTGAAAAATGTTTAGTACGTTAGAGGTCTGAGATGACTTAAGTCGTATTTGAGTTCTCTTTGCTCGCATAAGCAGCTCAGGTTTTGAGATGAGGAGGAGAAACAGAAAAGCTGCAAAAGTAAACCACGATGTATATGTCAGAGTTGATACGCTCTTTACTTCTGGCATTCTTCTGGGGCTTGATCTTTAAGTTTTAAAGTATAATCAGCATGTATTTTAGTCTTAAAATTTTCAGGGAACACAGGAGGTGAAGTACAGAAAGGCGGCCATGAGCTGTATGTATTTTTTCCGTGGAAGAAACCACTAAGGAAAAAAAACAAATAGAGAATGCACAGGACAGACAAGCAATAACCCTGACCAAGTGCATTACGTTTGCCTTCTTTGTTCACGTCACTGTCAAGCTGCCAGACAGGTGTATTTCTTTTCATGGTGACAGGGAAAAGAAAGACTGAGTTCTGTTGCCATCACTGTTTGGCTGCAGCCATTGTGGAAACTGTTAGGAACAGGACTCTGGTCCATGTGGCCACATCAGGAACTGCTGTAAATGTTACTTCAGCCCCTCTTTCTCTAGTCTTTATCCAGCCAAAAGGAGAATGTTCAAGCTGCTGTGAATTGAGTGCCCAGCGCCAAGCAGATCACATAGTGTCTTGCAAAACAGAGATTCAGGAAGGGAAGAGTATTGTTTCTCACACCTGACCATAGATGCGATCAAAATGAAAGGTAAGAGCTAGAATCCAGGAAAGATGATGGTAGCATACTTTTAGAGTTACCTATAAAGTAAGTAGTACATTGACCTAAGAGATGCATTCAAGGAGTCCTGTTTTAGGGACTGATTAATGAAGCACATAAAGCTGGAAGGAATATTATGGATCTCTTGTCATTGAAGTGCTGTGAGGTGTTGTATTGGCTTTCTGTAAAAGACCATAAAAATAGGAGAAAATACCCTCTGTAAAGGAAGGAGATGCTTTGCACTATTCCTTGCTGCTTTTGAAATGGTAGTCAGTGAGCTTAATATAGTTACCTGTACAAATGGATTCAGTTAGAAGTGTACCCAGGTAAACTCTCAGAATCACAGAACTCATGTGGTTGGATACAATTATTTGAGTCTTCAAAAGTTATATACGAGTTTATAACTTATATTTCTTAAAGTTGCTTTACTGATGGCATTTTCAGCACTCCTTTGTTTGAGAGGCAGCAGATAGTATACCTTAAGAAGAAATAGATTTTTTCAAATGTCTTGGCTCAGCTGACCTCCAACAAAAAGAAAACATGCTATGATATAATTATATTACTCTTTTTCTTAATTCTTCTTGTCTGAATTCTCTAGGCCGGAAGCCAGGTATTTTATGTGACTCTGGAACAGTACTTCTATGTATTGTATTAATAATAATTTCCTAGAAATACAGCTTTGTTCAACCAAAACTATTTCAAATTCTGTCTGAATTAAAAGGTAATTTAAATGGAAACTTTTCTGGGACCCTTCTAGATCCTGAAACCTGAAAGGGAAGAGTGTATTCCTCTATGCTCCTTTTATTCAGTGGTTAGCTCATCCACCTGTGGCGTGGAAGGACTGCCTGAAGTGATCTGCAGTTATGTTACAGCGTACCAGTGGTGTACCATGGTTAAATAAGCTACAAATGGTGCTTTAAGTGGGTCTGTTAAGGAAGTAGGAGTATGGTTTGGAGCTCAGCAGGAGTATGGAGTCCAAATCACGGGTTATAATGTATATCAAGGCACGCTGAAATTGGTGCTTAGTGGGGGCCAGAAACCAGCAGTCCCATCCCTGAGCTGGAGTCTTCTGACCAGAGGTAGTGGCACCAACACGGTGGCTCTAGTGGCCCTAGACTTGAGCAGGATTTCATTCCCAGATTGTCCAGGTAAGACAGTTTTGGCAAGTTATCTGATGCTGAGTGTGGGTGAAATGAAACAGTTCTTTGTTGTTGTTACTGTCATTGGGATTTGTCAAGGAAATAATCAGGATTTTCATTTTGAATCTAACTGAACTGAGGTTTGTAAAAGTTCTTTGCAGGCTAGTGCTTGTTGACGCACACGTCGCATCAGTTTAATCAGATCAACTTTAGCCTCTCACGTAATCTCACAGGTGAGTGTTTTGCCGCAGTCTCCAAGCTGGTACTTGATGCTTGCTCGTGAGTCACCCGTTGTAGCCCTGTACAGCCACGTTTAACGTCCAGCTATCTGTCCTTGACTTCACAGTCCGTTTCTCAGCGGGATCATGCAGGGTTGACTTGAATGTGACCGTACTCGCTTTTCAGGTGAATTCTTGTAATGCAGAAGTGTCTTTAAGGTTCTTTTCCTATAAAAAGGCTTTGCATTCTTTTGTGGGTTTAGGTCCTAAACTAGGGACTACTTGAAGCAATTTGAAACAACTTTCTTAGTCCTGGTCACTTTTATCAGTACACTAACCTGTAGTGAAAATTTAGAACAGTAAATTAATCTTATAATTTGCTTCATGGTTTTGTAGCCAGGTTCATGACATGTTACTGTATTACAGAAAGAATGTAAACAGAGCCCTACCTTACACTTGTAACTCTTCTGTTTGGGTGTGAGTGAGAGGAATCCTGGAAAAAATTGTAATGCCATAAATATCTTAATGTAGAGGTATAAGGCTTGCAAGATATGAAGATAGATACATTTTTGCTCTGTGATTAATTTTGGGCCCAAATGTGTGATTTTCCCCCCTCTCCCCCATTAAAACTCCATAAATAACTAACCAAGTTATAAATAATAAAATTAAGTAAGTATATTTCCATACGATGACATTGATTTTAGTGGTTTTTAGACATTAAGCAGCTATGAGAATTCACAACTAAGTGCTTGCACTCCAGTTTTCTCCACTTTCTTGCCAAATTTTTATGTGCTTTTAAAGTGAAACCAACAAACCAGTAATTAGCTTGTGAAATAGACAGCAAGCATGTGTGTTTTCAGAGGGGATTTAAAGAACACCAAAATGTCTCTGTTTTGAAGCAAGAGTATGTAACATGATTAAAAGCCCATGGAAACTGAAGGAAAGACTTTCACAGACTTCTGCACGCTTTTGGTGAGACCTTTGTGTTGATGGTTACTCTGCAGGAATGAAAAGGTGTGCTGGTTTGTACTGGAATAGAGTCAGTTTTCTTCACAGCAGCTAGTATGAGGCTGTGTTTTAGGTTTGTGCTGAGAAGAATGTTGATAACACACTGATGATGTTTTTAGTATGAGGCTGTTTTAAATTTGTACTGAAAAGAACAACGTACTAAGTTGTTGCCAGGCAATATTTACATTAAGCCAAGGACTTTTTCAGTTTCTCATTCTACTCCTGTGGTCCCAGCTTCCACTCTACAAGAGGCTGGGAGAAGTCACAGCCAGGACAGCTGTCCCAGACTGACCAAAGGGACATTTCATGCAATAAAATGCCATGGTCAGTATGTAAGTTGGGGGGAATTGGCCAGGTGGCTTTCTCTTACTGCTCAAGGACTGGCTGTCTTCAGTTGGTAGGTGTTGAATGGTGGTATCATTTTTTGTTGTTGTTTTCCATTCTTTTCCTTTTCATTGCATAGCAGTAGTAGTTTCCATTACATATTATTATTGTTAGTAGTATCAGTAGTAGTATCATTATTTTATTTAATTTATTTTCAGTAATTAAACTGTTATCTCAGCCGAAGAGTTTTCTCACTTTTGGTCTTCCAGTTCTCTCCCCCATCCCACTTGGAGGGTGGAAGTGAGCTGTGTGGTGCTTAGTTGCTGACTGTTGTTAAACCACTATAAAAGGGTAAAACGATTCTTTCCTCAATATGCATAAAATGAGGACTGAATATTAAAATGCATTATTTTATCTCAGTAACTGTACTCAGGTATCATGTACGCTTCCTTGTCAATAAGCAGATGTGACACATGATGCAATGTTTAAAGTGTGCCATGCACCCTTAAACAGTAGCCAGAACTGCATTTCCTGTTCCTCATTATATTTTAATTAAATATTGATGGACAGTTTGTTTACATCAGGCTTTTATTCCGTTAAAAGTAATGCTAGCTTATTACTATTGTTAGTGAAATAGCTGGAGCAGCAAGTTGGTGATTAGTGTCAATGTCACTTGTGACCCGAGAAACTTGATATAAATAAATTAACTTGTAATTGTCAGTTGAGCTGTTTTGCTGGGCTGAAATAGACTTAATTTTCTTTAGCTAAAAGTACATGAAATAACCCCAAAATATTTTACCGTATTGTACCTTAGGTACGTACGACTTTTATGTGTATTTTAATGAGAAGTGTGAACGGTGCTGTATAGACAGTGCATAATAAAAAACCCCAAACATACGCAAACATTATGCAACGCATATATTTAGGTACAAGTCTGGGCCCAGGAACACCACTTTTGTTGTTGTTGTCTTAATTGCCCTCCTTTCCTGGTTACGTTGCATGTTGTTTTTCTTCTCTGACCGCCTAATGCATTCCTAACTTTCATGAGCTCTGTAGCTCAGTTCTTAACTTACTGGAGGAATGGAACAAAAAAGAAAAAAACACCTAAAATATATTACAGAAAATACAGTTGTACTAGTGATTGGGACTAGTCCTATATTTTTTTCCTCATACCTACTTCTCTTCGTAATTTTGCAGGAAATAAATCCTGATCTCAATACAATGATTTAAAGGGTATCATGGATAAGTTGAAATGCGTGAAAAACATAGAACCCCAAAGCAAACCAGAAGAAACTCTAAGACAAAATTATGCATTTGGCAGATGAAAACAGTGATATAACTGAGAGTAGTTTATAAGGGAGGGGTTTGGAACTAGATGATCTTTAAGGTCCCTTCCAACCCAAACCAGTCTATGATTCTGTAATATAGAATATCTTTCAACTTCCTCTAGGATGATATTCCAAGCCCTGTTGTATGGAAGTATATGTGTTGATTGTGCATTAGTCTAATTAAACATCTTTTTCCATGGTACAAAATGCACAGTAAATAATGATGAAAGGAAGATGAATTTTGAAACAGAAACCCCATTTCAGCTTTGTTGAAATATTATTTTCTCAGGTAGCAAGGGAAACGCTGTGCATCAGCCATAAATCTTATAGCCATCAATAAAGTCACTGAAATAAGAAACAGTTGTCTATCCTTTCTGGAATAGCTTCTAAACTATGGAAGAAGTTACAGAAGAATAGCTTTTAACAAGCTAAGTCACCTTTATAGTTTATTCTTCTGTCTTAAGTAATGACCCAATTCCTAGGGTGCTGGTTTCCAGATACTAACAGATTCCTTAGATGTCAGAGAGATGCTGTTAGCTGGCATGCCAAGGAGTGGAACATTTCTAGCCAAGCAGGTTGAAGAAGAGAACTTATCTGATATAAAGAGGTGTTTTGAGGCTTCTTGTAAGAAGTAAAAGAAAAACAAGAATATGGGAGGCATTTATGTTTGTTGTTTTGTTTTGTTTTTTAAGGAAATAAAGTAAATGTGAAAAGAGTAAATAATGTCTTAGAAAGGAAGCGTGGATTTTGGAGAAATGGAAAGGGAGATATTAATAAGGTGGTATCCTTATGTAGAACTATATACTTTGTTCATTAGAAAGGACTTGTGAAGATCACCTGAACACTCTCTCAAGAAGTGAAAACTAAGGTGAGTTTGCTTGTCTGGTTGAGGTTTGAGTATCTCCAGGGAGGGAGGTTCTATAACCTCTCTGGGCAATTGTGCCAGTGTGTGACTAACCTCATGGTGAAGAAATTTGTTAATACCCGATCAGTTCTCTGAGGTTCTCCTTGTATGTCATGTGCTCCAGCTCCCCACTCATCTTGGTGACCATCTATCGGACTTGCTTCAGTATTTCAATGCTTGTTTTTTCCCTGGGGATGCCAAAACTGGACATGGTGCTCCAGGTGTGGTCTCACAAGGGTAGCAAGTCGAGGGAGGTTATCCTCCCCCCCTACTCTGCACTGGTGAGGCCTCACCTGGAGTGCTGTGCCCAGTTCTGGGCTCCTCAGTTCCAGAAGGACAAGGAGCTACTGGAGAGGGCCCAGCACAAGGCCACTGAGATGATGAAGGGCCCAGAGCACCTTCCGTATGAGGAAAGGCTGAGAGAGCTGGGTCTGTTTAGCTTGGAGAAGAGGAGGCTGAGGGGGGGGGGGATCTTATCAATGCTTATCAATATCTACAGGGTGGGTGTCAGGAGGATGGGGCCAGGCTCTGCTCAGTGGTGTCCAGTGACAGGACTAGGGGCAATGACCACAAACTGGAAAACAGAAGGTTCAACCTGAACATGATGAAACCTTTCTTCCCTGTGAGGGTGACAGAGCACTGGGACAGGCTGCCCAGAGAGGTGTGGGAGTCTCCTTCCCTGGAGACTTTCCAAAGCCGCCTGGACTGGTTCCTGTGTGATCTGCTCTAGGGAATCCTGCTCTGGCAGGGGGGTTGGACTAGATGATCTCTAGAGGTCCTTTCCAACCTCTACCACTCTGTGTGAATCTGTGAATAGAAGGCACCAATCCTTTCCCTTGACCTGCTGGCAGCACTGTTGCTAACACATCCCTCTTTACCACAAGGGCAAGTGGCTGACTCACATTCAACTTGTGAACTTTGCTTTTCTGCAGAGCTCCTGCCTAGCCAGTGGGTGCCCAGCCTGGGGTTATTGTCTCCCAGCTGTAGGACATCTGTTTAACTGTTGGTTTATTGCTGCTGAACTACTGGAGGCTTCTCTCAGGCCTTTTCTCCAGCCTTGGGGTCTGCCCAAAGAGCAGTTCTGCCCTCCAGGCTCTTGCGATCACTGTCCTGAGCTTAGTATCATTGATGAATAAATCATTGACAGATATGGTCAGTGCCTTGTGCTTATCTGGATGCTCAGTCACTTCTCCTGTCTTAGCCCTTTGATTCTGGGCCTTGTGTATTTAAAAAAGTTTCATTTTTCAGTCTGGGTAATGAATTAAAATAAAGCCCCAGAAAACCCCAGCAAAACCCAGTCCCTCCCAAACCCCCACCACTTTGTTCTTAGTGTTCTGCATTAAGCTCTCAATATCTACTGTGCCTTTCTGCAGGTGTCTTGCCTGCCTGTAGCTGCTCGTCAAAGCAGAGATGTTAGGCCTAGAAGAAAGGATGGCTGTTATTTAAGTAACTGAACTGTTGCTTAAAGCATTACAAGGCAAGCATGATAAAGTGTGGAGAATTTTGAAATGAAACAAGAAAAAAATATTTCCAGAACTTTTCACTCTGTAATTCACTATATCCTTTTCCATGGCATCTCTGCTCAGGGTTCATACAGGAGACACAAGTTGGTGGATGTTCTGACCCCTTCCTGCAACATGAGGTTGTGCACATCACCTGCAATCAATTGTGCAAAATAAGTTCAGTTATTGTTTTGGTTTATGGTTTGGGTTTTTTTCTTCAGTCAAGAAATTCCTAGGGCTCTGTGCACCCCTTCCAATTGGATTCTTTCTCTTAAGTCGTGTTTGCTTTGGTGGGCTTACAGAGCATGCTGCCCTTATTTGGCTCAGTGGCTGTGCTGGCCTCTGCCAGGTTCTTTGGCTCATTTCAGAGAGAAGGAACAGAGTAATTTGTTTGCAACAAAATGTAAAGATTTTGATCATCTGATACTGCTTTTCCTTCCTGGTCCTGACAACCATTCGCTTCAAGCAAGCTAAACTGGGTTACCTCCCACCTTTGTTCAAGCTGCTGATGTGCCTGACTGCCTGCAGCTGGTTAGAGGATGCTCACAGGAAGCTCACTGCTAACAGTGGCGTGGTGTGGCTGACACAAACCTTGATGTCACAAACGAAATGGGTTCCCGCTGTCCAGCCACCTCCAGGTGTTCACTTCTCTCAGTTCCATGACCGCAGAGCTGTTCCTCTGCTTACACAGTCACTAACTACGCCTCTCCTGCTGGAGCCGTTAGGATGTGAGCTAGTGAAATTAACTTAGGTGTGGCAGCATAGGCTGCAGTCTCAATTCATGCTGCAGTACAGATGCTCCCTCCAGGTAGAATACAATATTCACACAGAGAGTTTTTGTGCAACAGCTGGGGGTGTATTATTCATTTCATAGTTTATTTTCAACAACTTTCTAGTTTAGGTAAACCCTAAGATGCTGCAAATGCAGACGTATTTGGTGACACCAGTTACAAAGAGGTTATGTTAAGGCTAGCACAGCAATCAACCCAACACAAGATTTCTGGCCTTGTTTGCGCAGGGTTAGTGCAGATCGGATGTGTGTGACTTTATATTAGATTAGGTATTCCCGACTAGTTCCTGCTGTGGCACACACCTCTTCCATAGTACAAATGACTTAGTTCAAATTAGTTTAATATATTTTTTGAATAAAAGTAAACTACTTCTGAAAAGGCAGTGTTACTCTGCAGTAGGTATGTCCTACTGGGAATTGGTCAAATACACAGCTGTTCCAAAACTAAGCTTTGTGGAAAGAGTCTTTATTTCAAATAGTGCTTTCAAGAGAATGGGTGAGCTGTCTGTGCCACTATGCATGCACCTTCAGAACTAAACCCAAAATAACTTGACTTGTCAATGTTTGTTTTCTCCCGGTTTAATAAGAGGAGGAAACTCTTCAGCCAGCTTCCTCACTGTCCCGTTTGAACCATACTGTAACAGAGCAGTTGGAGATCTGTGTTGCACAGAATATCGTTTAGGTGGTGCACAAGCGATGTTCATCATGCATGAGGAGGAAGCTATTGCTCAAGCATTTGTACTTAAGTGCTCCTGCACCAGCAAAACTGATTTATATTAACCTGAATGCCAGTGAGTTGCAATTGTCAGAGTTTTTCCCAAATCTCTCTGCAGCACAGCACAACTAAGAAAGGAATGAATTGTTCTGAAGCGCACGAACTGATGAGGGATGCTAGTAAACCTCGTAACTGCATAGCCAGTGAGGTATCACACTGTGTTGTAGCTCTGCCTGCTCATTTATGCTTCTGTTTGTGTTGACTTGGCTTGCTGTGGAACTAATGATGCTTACATGGTATCCTACTGCTGTCTTTGTAAGGGTTATTGTCGGGACTGAAACTAAACATGTATAATATGGTGTCCAGTGACAGGCCTAGGGGCAATGGCCATAAACTGGACAACAGAAGGTTCAGACTGAGCGTGAGGAAACCCTTCTTCCCTGTGAGGGTGACAGAGCCCTGGGACAGGCTGCCCAGAGAGGTGGGGGAGTCTCCTTCCCTGGAGACTTTCCAAAGCTGCCTGGACTGGTTCCTGTGTGATCTGCTCTAGGGGATCTTGCTCTGGCAGGGGGGTTGGACTAGATGATCTCTAGAGGTCACTTCCAACCCCTAACACTGTGGATCTGTGAATATATCTGTTGCATCCCCATCTAGTAAATGCAATTATGCCTGAGTCTAGAGGGAGTTGAATAGATGGCTGCATCCTGTCCCGCTGCGATAGGTGTGATATCAGTTAGAAAGGTACAGCTATTCACCATTTCATGTGTCTGTGCGCAGTCTTCTTGACAAACTGATCTGAGATATTGATATCTTGCTCAAATTTTCTTTCTTTCTTAAAGGGTCAAGGAAGCCAAAATGTAATTTCTCATATTTGAATCTAGCCTTAACTTAAAATCTAGTCCTCTCTGTTCGGGTAATTCATGCCTGGGGATTCCTAATAATCACAGCAGGCAGAGTCTCTGCAGTGTATCTATTTTAAAACTTATAGTCTTGGTCCTGAAATTTATTTTTATTGCAGCCAGTGGTGTTCTAATCATCACTAATTTATCAAATACAACATTAACTGCAGAAACGTGCTTTAAGGTCTTCACATAATTTACACTAAACCAGAGCTACCACTTTCCTACCACCCAAAAAACCTCCTTGTACCTTTAGTTCTGCTTGATGGTGTTTTATTTGTATTATAACTTACTTTGCCTGATTTGAGGATTGACTATTTTACTGGATATGGCTTCATAGAGAACAGTGATGCTTCTATGAAACAAATTGGTAAATGTCACAGATTAAATATGATTCATAAACATTTTAGCAGCCAGTTTCTACCAAGTTGATAGCCAGTTTCTACCAGTAGTTGATAAGATACTCGAAATTATATGGCGTAGATCTTCATAATCAAAGAATATCCATGCCCTTTGTAGCTTGCTGGAGTTCTATTTTTAGACAGAATCTAAAAGTCCAGTATAATTACAGTCATACTTCAGAAAACATTATTGTAAGTGCAATGTAACCGATCTGGCCAAGGCTTTGAAGTGCATCTGCCTAGATGTTCACTTTTTAACTGACTCCCCAGAGACAATGACCAAAATGGTTTTTCAACACAAAAGAGCTGACTTTTATTAGAATATTGCTTAGAAGGAACTTGGTTTTTAAATAGAGAGGTAAAAAGTGAATAGGTAGGGCAGGTAGAAATAACGCGAATTCATAAATAAATTTCCCTTTGCCCACTCTGCAGAGGAATCCTTCCTTTTAGGCCTTGCTTCGGTGAGCTTGGTGGTGGTGTGGATTACAGCACATTTTATGGAGGCTCTGTAGTGTTTAAAAGATTTCTTTGCATTTTGTTCTACATTAAAAGACCCCTGATGCTTCGTAGCTCTTCATTTACAGATCCTAGTTGCTTACTGTTAATATATGATTTCTTTTTTTCTGTAAGCTGTCCCATGGAACCTGGACACCACTCTCCTGAACAGAGTCCATTGTATCCTAAAAAAAAAAAAAAGAGCTACTACCTTTACCTTTTTCTGCTGGGTTCCCCTAAGACTAGTCACTTCTTTTTAAATTAATATGTACACAGTCTGAGAGCAAAAAATTAAACAACTAGTGTCCATCATAGTAAGGTTATTAGAATTTGGGATTTCTTTACTGGAGTATGCTGTTGTAAATCCCTTGGTTTTAATCTATTAAAGTTATAGATCCAGCATGTTAAAACACTGCATCAGTAGGATTTAACTTGTTTTATTTTAGACTGACACACAAATAAATGGCTGTAATATGTCATCTCTGATAAATACTCCATATTAGACTTTCACATCTGAGTATTTTTTTGTCAATTTAGGTGAGCTATTTAAAAAAAATTTTTTTTTTTAAGCATTCGTGTCAGTTCGGAGTTGCACTGACAAACCGTGGTAGCCAGCCAGACAAGTTAACTCATGTTCCTTTTCATACTGATTTCAAAGAAAACAAAGAGAAATTTATTTCCTGTCCAAATATATTATCCTCAAACTCCCAGACAGCTTTTGTTCCAATAGAAATTAATTCTGCTATATTTTCTAGGTGCATGTGATTCCTGAATGCACTGAAATTAGTGCGCTTGTGTTTGCATAGTTGTTCTTAGCCCATGCAAGTCGAGTGATTCTGGGCTACCTTTGTCATGGAAGAGGTCACTTTTTTGCTAAAGCCAATGCCAGTTATGAAAATTGAACAGCCATAGTCTTCCACTTTTGCTTATGTCTATTGCACATTTGCCTCTAGATTATTTTGATATCACCTTTACTGCTTTTGTTATTGTTTTAACACTTTCAGAGTGTTTAAGTTCATTGATTTTTATGTGGAGTGCAGGTGTTACCGGCATTGCATTACTGTGCAATGCTGCTTGCACACATCTTACACAAACATGTGCACTTGTAGGCACTGTCATTTCAGGTTCAGCTTTTTCCTATGTAGGATTTTATGTATTTTCTTTTTTGAACAGCACATGTGTAACAAAAATCTTGAAGGTTATTATGGGAGACAAAGAACATGATAGCAAGAATTCTACATGCAGTTTCTTCTAAGCAAATGAGGTTAAAATCTATGATAAATTAGTTAATTATACTAGTTAACAATTAGGTTATGCTTTTAGAATATAAAGTTCAGTCATAAGTCTCAAGAGGAGTTCTCAGAGATCATCCTTAAAAACATCCTTGAGGCTGTTCAAACATTATATGTAAATTGCCTAATATCTCTTGGAGTAAAAAATAGGAGATAACTGTGGCCAGCTGGTGTTAAACTTAAAACAGCCTTAAAAATAAAAAATAGAAGTCTGAAAGCAGACCCTCAACTCTGCTGTAGGTCTTCATAACCTCTTTCTTAAAATGTGTTTATGCTTCTTTTCATATGAGCTGGGAGAGGATACTGTGTACCCAGGCATATGTATGTAACCTAATAAGAAAAGAAAAAAAATAAGAGTTAGAAAGAGAGTGTTTGCCTTTCATTGTCCTTCTATTCAGGTCAGCTTGATAAAGTCATACCGAGCTGAGTCACAACACTGTGTGTCTTCAGCATTATCTAAGAAAGCTCTGTGCTGAAAACTGAAGTGGACATAGCAAACAATAATATTTTCCTTAAAACCACTGCTGCATTTTCAATATCAATGAAATCTTAAGGTCAACAAGTTTAATTTGAAGGTCTAGCTTAGATTCAGGCAACTGAGCCTAGACACAGAGTATGTGGGTGTTTGTGGCTGGTGATTGTTTTTTCGCTTTAGAGTTAGTTCCCTTGCTTCCATTTTCCTCCTTATTGCTCTTTGAAATACCACTACCAGTTTCAAATGAGCCGTTGTCATGTGGAGCTGAACTCTTACCAGAATATCTCATACGACACAACCACAGTGAAATTTGAATTCAGTCTTTGGCATTCAACGTATGATTCCTTGTAAGGTAAATTTGTTTCATTTTGTGGGCAATCTGGAATGTTTATTCTGCGTATACAGCTACTGAGATGTGTAATTAATTTGCATTTACTGTTCAAAACGACTCTATTTCCATTTATCAATGAAAGCAAGCCACATTCCAGCATATAAATTCACTAGCATTGTAGACTGCACACAGGTATTGTCCTGACATAGCATACTAACTGTTTATATTTTCTGTTTGTGAGACAAATGATATTTGAGACAGCTTATGCAATACAAACACACTTGTTTTAATCATGTTTGAACTATGTCAGATTGACTGTTTCATACTGGTATGTATCTGTATCTAGAAAGTGATCATCTTGATAGAACTGATAGAGCTGATGATCTTGATAGAGCTGGATGAGGCTTTGAGCAACCTGGTCTAGTGGAGGGTGTCCCTGCCCATGGCAGGGGGGTTGGAACTGGATGATCATTAAGGTCCCTTCCAACCCAAACCAGTCTGTGATTCTGTTATCTGTATATCAAGACTTTAAATAATGTATTTTTTTCCTACCCTTACATGTAAGACTACATTAAACCATATTGGATATACTGCATTTTTCAAACTACAGATCTCTTACTGGTTTTATATTTTTATGAAGGTGGAAGTGCCTTGAGGTGATATGTGACCATAATCTGACTGGGTTTTGTAATAGGTATGTTTTATTGTAACATGATTCTCTGTGTCCTGCAGGCTAAAAGTACACACATCACATGGGATCTGTGGGTAAATACATGTTCCAGAATCAAATATTCTCAGATGGAAACACCCTGCAACAGGTCTCAACACAGTAAGGTTGCGTGACCTAGCTGATTGTGTTTGTCAGAGTACAGGGGAAAGAATGAGTTATCTCTTAGAAAGTTGAGTCATACTATACAGGGATACGTAAAGGCAATGTTAACTCTCTGATTTATGTATACAGTGAATAGACAACTAGTAAAAACTAGAGGGAACTGGTCTAATGTTATGGTTTAAACCCAGCTGGCAACTAGGCCTCACACAGCCACTCGCTCACTGCCCTCAGGTGGGATGGGGGAGAGAATCAGAAGGGTTGAAGTGAGAGGGTTGAGATAGTTTAATAGGTAAAGTGAAAGCTGTGTGTGCAAGCAAAGCAAAACAAGGAATTAATTCACTGCTTCCCACTGGTAGGCAGGTGTTCAACCATCTCCAGGAAAGCAGGGCTTCAATCATGCGTAACAGTTACTTGGGAAGACAAATGTGATTGCTCTGAATATCCTTCCCAGTCCTTCTTCCCTCAGGTTTTATTGCTTATGCATGATGTCACATGGTATGGGATATCCCTTTGGTCAGTTGGGGTCAGCTGTCCCAGCTGTGTCCCCTCCCAGCTCCTTGTGCACCCCCAGCCTACTCGCTGGTGGGGTGGTGTGAGGGGCAGAAAAGGCCTTGACTCTGTGTCAGCACTGCTCAGCAGTAATGAAAACATCCCAGAGTTGTCAACATTGTTTCCAGCACAAATCCAAAACACAGCCCCTTACCAGCTACTGTGAAGAAAATTAACTCTATCCCAGCTAAAACCATCACAAATGTCAACGTAGTATCAGGAAGACCACCCTGTTCTCCACCAGTAGTCTCGCAGTATTCAACTGAAGTTAGAGCTATGGGGTATTAATATGATCTAGGTAGATAGAAATTAAAACTTTTTTTTTTTTTTTTGATACTAGGGAAAACCAGCACTCTCAAATCTGTATTGTTGCTTACACATAGAATTAAAATATTGCATTTAGTAGCTATCAAAATTATCCTTGATTTGGCTAGTAATTTTTTAAAGATCAAAACCATTGTTAATAGAAACAAAGACTTTGACACTTACATATTCTCAAGGACTTGCTTGAACAAACAGGACGTTGCTTATGTGCTATTCAAACACCTAATACTGGATAACTACTTCAAACAAGTTGTCATCATTCTAAAAAAGCATGGGCAACCAGACATCTGATGGAAATGAGATGCAGGTATGACCATTCTCTCAACAGATACCATCCTGACAGTCACCTTCCTCTATCATATTCCCATTTTGCAGACAAAGAGCGTGTATGTATTTACCTAAACCTCCTTAAAAGCTCAGAGAATAGTCTTACAGAAATATTCTAAAGGTGGTCATCAGAAAATTGAATAACAACATCAGCAGTGCACAGACTTTGGTAAAAACACCTTTTAGAGACGTTCTCATGTATGATCATTCTTGGTTTCCCTCTGCCAGATTATTCAAATTAATCCACTGTTGTCTCCAAACAGGGCTGCTCTGTCAGGTTCATTTTGGAAGCTGATGGTCAGTAAATAAGCTGAAATGTATAGATCTCAATAAAGTGGCTGTTTTTCTAAAATATTTTGTCTGTTTTGTAGGTGAGATAATTAAAGCATGAAGGATGTGAGGCAGTTACGCAATAAATTAGCAGCAGAGTTAAGAAGGGGAGGACTAAGTTCTCCAGATTCTCAAAATAATGCCCTGGCTACTGGGCTATGAATTAATTTTTATAGAAACTGTGTCCTGTGCAAAATTTACATGAACCATAAAGGAGAAGAGTTTTATAATATCCCAGAACTTCCTCCTGACTCCCCTTCAAATTGTCTCACCTTCACTCTGCAGGACTTGCAGTTCTGATGAGGTTTTCAAATCCCCTGCTGTTTATTTCAGTTGCAGAGTGAAAGTAATGAGTTTTTAATTATAAAACCAGTTGTGCACTTTAGATTTCAAATTCAGAATATCACATGCTTCCAGACGTTATCCTGGTGGATTGCTGCAAATATACAGGGAGAAGTTGTTTGCAGTAAATTTGACTACTCCTTCACAATAAATTGTCTATACAGTTTCCAGCAAACTGCTGCAAGGGTTTCCTGAGCCAGTGTTCATATTTCCTTGTGTTTCACGGTTCAAGATGGAATTTTCTTTCATTAGTTTCCCTAAGCCTTTTTTGAACTCATTTGTAATATTGTAGGAAATCCTAATGTAACCAGGCTGTTTGATTGCATTCTGTTAAAAGAATACTTACTTCAGTTTGCTTTAAGCCCAAAGCCTGATATTTTTCAACTGATGACCCTTAGCACCTTAATTATCAGCGGTGAATAGTCACTCCCTATTCACCCACTGCATGCTGGTCTTTGGTTTATGGACTTCTGTTGTACCCCTTGTCTCTTTCCTTTTCTTATCATCTGTAGCATCTAATTGTGTTTCTTTATTTTTTTACCCAGAGGTGTTGTTATTCTTCATTCTTTTTCTACTCATAGTTTATTTGTGAGCTGCAGAGGAGCAGATAATCCTGGATTTCAGCACATTACTGATATATACTATGGCATAATGACCTCTGGTTTGTTCACTACTTATTTCCTGGTGTTCTATTGTCTTTCTGGTCACCAGTGAGCGTGTTGCCATTTGTTTCCACAGAAACTATCTGAAGTGATTATAAGACCTCTTTCTTGAGTGTAATAAGCTTATTTGTTACTGCGTGTGCAGTTATGGTTGCTCATTACGTGTGTTTATTGTCACTGAGTTTCGTCTGCTATTCTATTGCCTGATTGCTCATCAACGTGGGTTCCTTCTGCAACTGTTTGCAAACTCATGAATGTTTAGAGCACAAAGGAAGTCTTAGATGTAAGCAAACTATTTTCTTTATTAAATACAAAGATCCTGTGAGGTTTCCTGTAGACCTTTCTGGACGTGGACAGAGTTATTTAGCTTCCACTGCTTCTGCTCAAGGTACTCCTTTTTATGTGGTTCTGCTGTGAGCACAGCTCTTTCTGGACCCCTGTACTGGTCATCACAGAAAGGTGTGAGACTCTGATGGGAGAAACTTCGACAAACACCGTTTATATATTGGCCACCAGGCAGGATATTTTGTAGCCTCTGAGGAGCTTTGGGAAGTGTTAGATCAATGTGCAAATTGCTGCAATCAAGGTTGTTGACCTCTGACTCCCACCTGCCTTAATAAAAACAGGAGCAGTAACGTGTCAGGCACTGGAATTGAAAGTGAAATGTGTCATGATAACAAGGGAAAAAGAAAACAATGGTGAACGAGGTAAATTTCAGTAAGTTGAAGGGTGATATGTCCATCATTACTTTGGGCAAACTGATGATTTGATAATTCAAACAAGTGTGATGTCTCAAGCTCTCTTTACTAAGAGGGCTTGATATTGCTACTGACTATACTAACCTCACATTTCAGGAAACAAGAGTAAGAGATGCTTTCAAGATCATCCTTGAAAACCATCCATGCTTCATGAAGGCTGTGCATGTACTGCTTGCCAGTGGCTGCTATTTGGAGATTGTATCGTGTGCCTAGTCATAGGGGTCTTGCACAGATGTCTTCTGATATCCAGCTTAGTTCAGCCGCCAGACCAGGCGGCCTCCCATAGGTCTTGTTTTACATTTGCCTCACCCACCTAGAGGTTGTGGGTGCCTAAAACAATGCTTCTGCTCATCTTCGTGAATGACTGTGGAGACTGAATGGTTATAATGGGACACTTGAAAACAAATTCATTGAAACCTTAGTTAGTTGCACAGAAAAAGAGCTTGATGATGACTCCACAGTAACAGCAAAACAGGATTCAGGGAAAACTTTTAATACATGGCATTATTTCTGTGTTAAAGTGGATATTTAATTTAGATGAAGCAGCACATATTTGGCAAGAATTATTGGATTTAGTTAGTGTCATTGTTTTCCTCATCCTCTCCAAAAGACATCTTCTGACATTTTTACTTTGGCAATTTTCCTCCCCACCCCAAATCTTCAGCTCCAGTAAGCAGTTTTTCTCCTTCACTATGAAGAAGGAGAACAGTCCCCTTACTTTGGGGAGGAACTGACATTCACTTGACTTGAATTTCATAAGTAATTCTTTTGAATTTTCATAGTGATTGTTCTCCTCTGAGCATGATGCAACATTTTCCCACAGCTGCCATAAAAAAAGAATCCCTTCAGATTTATTTCCATCTCTCTGTAAGTTCAGAAAATAGAGAGCTTTGAAGATTTCATTGTCTTGCTGTCCGGAAGAGTGGAAAAAAAAAACCCCAAGACTAATCTACTTTATGATGGCCCTGCTCCATTTCCAGAGGACTACCATATGTAAGATTTCAGAGGCCAGGGTGTTTTGGTATTTTTCCAACTTTTTGAGAGGTGATAACTTTGATTAATGCATTTCAGTGGTTGGCCAGAAGGCTTTGTTTCTAAACTTTTTAACTAAACCAAACAAAAAAAGGAATTCTGTATTACTGTTTATTGGATGCAGAGTGTTCCATCAGTTACTGTTAATGGACAAACAGGATATCATTAGGAAAAAGATATTGTGAGTGAAATTACCTTAACTCTTTCTCTTCAGTACCTTCAGCTGTGACAGGACATGTTTTAGAAACACAAAGGTTGTCACAATACCATCTCTTTTTTCTTTTTTTTTTATCAATCTCTGCATAGCACAAGCCACTTAATGGTTTGCATAAAACCAAGTAACAGAAAGAATCTGGGTTATGTCTGCTATAAATCCTAGAGATAATTCAGTTTGCAAAGAGTGGTGAGAGAAGGGCTTATAAAAAGAAAACACGTGCACTGCTCTATTGCAGAAACTGGTTGTAGGGTAGGTAGCAGGGCTCAGTTTAAGTTTACTCCTTGTCCGAGTGTTCATGCAGAACGCCTGAATACAGCACTATTTTGGATGTTTATAGAGCCTTCCCTTGAAGGAATGGAGACTTTCAGTAAATGGGATACCATCTTTCTGAACGTAAGTGTTGAACGTTTCAAATCAGAGTTTGTTTGTGTGGGGTTTTGTTTTTGTTTTGCCCTGGGAGTCTTGAGAATTAGGCATGAACTACCAAATATATTTTCCAGAGAAGAAAGCTGGGCTACTGAGATATTCTAGTTCCTAAGAAATCAGTCACAAAGTTGAAATTAGTCTGTTACTCCAATCTTTCGTGTTTGTTTAATTTATGATATGTTTTAAGATTGGTATTAATGGCACAGAGTAACAACAGTTACTCCAATGTCTTCATTTACTGTTGTTGATAAATACCCCTAAAATTATAATTCTAAGATGTTCACTCATTCTACCTTTGTACCTTTTGTAACTTTGAAACTGCTCAGTGCAGAGAAGGAAGAACAGAAATGGTTTTACTACCGTATCAGGAAGAAAACTCTTGACAGATATCTGTGTCTATATCAGTAGCTTATTACTTAGTAGCACAGCTGAAGGAAGGAGCCGTTCTAGAGTAAAAGTGCCAACCAGCGGAACTTTGTCAGCAATTGAAATAATGTGTATGTTCTCCTTTTGTAGCACATGGTGTGGGCTTTATGTACGAGTACTTGCTTTTGCAACTAACAAAAATCTGACGGAAAAATTTTGTAATGGAATCACATCAAATTCTGCTTTGAAAACATCTGGCGTTTGCTGAAAGAAATATTTTTAAAACTATTCTTGTGACTGATTAACTACTCAAACATTAAAAAAAGGCTCATAGAAATAATAAAGTATGCCACAAAGTAGAACTTATTCTATATTAATAATTTTAGAATTAATAAAATGAGAAATTAGAGATGTGAGCAAATGATATTAAATACAAAATTGATATGATATATAAAACTATTTAATGGGCTATGAAAGAAGGGATATTATAGTGTAAGATTTTTTTTTTTCATGAGGTGCAAGCAGGCATAACTAAACCAATTAAACTAAAGTCAAGATACAGTGTTAAGGATAAACTCCTCCAGTTATAAAATTAACCTGCATACAGCAAAAGAGAAGAAATGCATACAGAAGTAGATACAACACATTTTGTTCTTGATAGTTTCTTGATATTTGGATTCTTTAACTGAAATTTAAAGATTGCTACTGTGGAGAATTATAAAATCAATTTAGAGACCCAGAAATTAGCCTTAGAAAAATGGATGCCTTTTGAGCCATCTAAACAGCTAATGACTTCTCTTGCATATTCTATGAAAAATATTAGACATATCTATATTTGTTAAATAATATAATAACCTTATTTTACATTAGCGTTATTTTTGAAGGAAAACTTGGTTTGTTAAGTCAAAGAATAATATTTGACTATGTTTTTCAGCTGTAGATCCTGCTTACAAATACTTATTAAGGTTGAACTGTATATAGACCAGCTTAATTAGTTACAAAATACATGTATTTGCCTATACTCTGAGATCTTATCTCGGAGGTCTGTCCCAGCTTAGTGCTTCTTTTTTCTTAAGTACTCAGCCTGTTTGAGGAGTAGAAGATAAATATTCTTAAGCAGAGAGAGGGCAGTTTTCAAAATCAGATGATACACCCACTGTCTAGGTGGAAACTCATACCCAAGAGCTGTGCTCTCTCTGCAGAGGAGCCATCTATCACCAGCCTCTGAGCAGATGCCTGGATGAAGCCTTTTGATGCTAAAAGTGTGTCCTGCTCAAAAGTCTGAGAGATATGTGGAGGTAGATCATTTACAGCTTAGTCACTAGGAAAATGAATTTTAACATTACCTCAAAGTGCTGATAGGCCAGATGATGCTTCAAATCATGGTTCTGAAAGATGCTGCACTGTATAATCTCTTCCGAGCACCATTGCATGGAAGATATTGTACCAAATTGCAATCCCTTTCTGATACCTTCAAGAAGTTAACTCACTTTTCTTGGACATTTTTGATTTGACTTTTGTACTATTGAGGCACTGCTTCCTTGCAAAAAATGTAATATCTTTATTAAGTTTTATTTAAGCTAACAAATGTGTAATGTTGGTGTGTGCCATTCAGCTTCAAAAAGGAGACTAATGTATTGTTCTCAAACTCCTTCTCCTTGAAGAAAATGCTGTCAGGCTTCTTGCTGGTAGTAAGAAATGGGACCAGACTCCTTTGTACTGTACATGTCAGCATCAAGATAAAGCTTTTGATACTGTGGCAGACTGTTCTGGTCTATCCATTTATTCTCCCCATCCTCTACAAAGCAAGATAGGCTGTAATTTCAGAAAAATGGAACCTGGAAAGAGTCTACTTGTAGTCCTTGGACCCCTCAAGCCCCTCTTCCTACGTGATGCTCTTTGACAGGTGTAATAGTTCGGCTTCCCAGTGCCATGGAATTGGTGCTTATTCACCCTGGATCAGAGTTTAGAACAACTTTCTCCTCTTACCAGAAAAGTGACTAGAGTCTGACACCAGAGTTCATAGGTGAATAACCGGACTTTCTTCATAAAAAAGGTAGGAAGAGTACCAGTAGTGCCAGCGTTCACAATGGAGAAGGGAATGGGTTCTGTGTTGCAACACCTTTGCTCTGGGAGTGGGTTTGCTCCACTGTAGGATGATGCATTTCTGATGTAACATGTTTCTACCTTTCCAGCTCCACATGGCTCCGTGGATTTTCTCAGAGATCCCGGCCTTAGACAGCATGTCTATAGAAAGAGGGTTATTTTTGCTAATGTAGATATTTGGCTCTTAAGAGACTGTGTCTCAGACTGAATTGTGAAGTTCTGCCCCTTCATCACTCTGTAGCTCAAAGGAAACATGCAAAAGTCCTAACTATCCAATATTTTTTATGTATTGTTCGATTATTGTTCTAAATCTGAATATTCTTCCATGTTTCGTGAGTCCTGCCTCTCACAGGATGGTTTCAGCATCTAAATCTGGATTTCTGAGACTCATTTGCTCCCCTACTGCTCAAATAATGTCATGGGTGTCCACGCTCAGAGACTTGACCATTTGTTGTTTACCTGACATGCAAAGCTAAACAGCATGCGCAGGCTATCTCCACTTTACGTTCAGCATCTGAGTTGGCAGTGATAAATGTTTATTTCTTTGGTTAGGAAGTTCGGTGAATCTGAATTTGGAGGCCGTGATGCCCTGCTGAGCACGATTTAAAGTAAATACATTTGTTTCTTCCTTTCCACTTTGCTGGGAGCTGCCTATGAGTATCAGCAATCTCTCTGGCAGGGGCAGTTTAGGACTCTCAGTAACATCCCCAAGGACTATGTTTCTATTCCCAGTAGGCTTATTCCAGACTTGTCCCTCAAATCCAGTCCCATGCTTGATGCTGCAGATATTATACAGCTTTTGTGCTTTGTTCCTTTCCTGTAAAATGTCTTGCTATTTCTACTGGGGCACAAAACTTTTATTTCTTTAAACTAACAACTATATAAAAACCCCAATTACTAAAATAATGATTTATGTTAAAAAATTGAATGACCTGGATGATTTGTAGGAACTATTGCAGGTCCACTGGTTCAAGAACGTTGGGAATCAATCTCTCAGACTGTGTGAAAAGTACTTGGACATGGTTTCTCTCAGACTGAGTAGAGTCTAGTTGATTACAAATCAGTTATTACATTAGACATGAGAATTCAGAACAACTACTGGGACAATGTTAATTATGAGACAACACCCATTTGATTATATTAATGCATTTTTACATCAATTTCTGGATGGCTCAGTAAATTAAGCAGAAGCATATTTTCTTTATAATATTGTCTATTCACTCTCTGTTGAACTTACTGAATAGAATAGGTGCAGAGTTTCAAAACGCAGTAGTGAGGAGCTTCCTGTTACTCCAGTAGCATCGGATCACTGGACAACAGGCAATCTCTGCCATAAAAAAGTGTTTAAAATCTGATCAAAATTGATTGTTTGATAATTCCTACATTCCTTGGTAAACATAGAATAAAGAATGAGCATACTTAAAATTACATATCTATCAGTAACATACTGAATCTGTTCAAAGTTAAATTTTTAAATAGATGTTCAAATAATTGGTTTGGGCCAACTTTAACAGCAGAACTAACAGTGCTGGTTTTGAATTTAGTTAACTGCTTTCTGATAGAGAAAGTTACCTTCTTTCACTTGATCAGCCTCTAATGTTCACTTGGCGTTGAATAGCTTCTGTATGAGCTTAGATACTCGGTATTCATTGGATCTCCTTCTTTTTAAGACACAAAACAGAGACTTAGTTTTCTGATGCTTTGTTGAGTTAATACTTCCCCAAAATAATTTTCTGCTAGAAAAACTTAAGGTCTGTAGGATGTCAATAGGGATGACAAGAAGCTGATTTTATCTTTTTTCTTTATGACTTTTGCTAATGGCAGAAACCATAAATGTTCAAAATGTTTGTTAGGAGAAAATATGGAAGAGGTTTATATTTTTCAGATGCAGTCACCACTTTCCCAGGAATTTTTCACAGAATCATAAAAGGATTGAGGATGGAGGGGACCTCTGGAGGGCATCTGGTCCAACTCCCTACTCAAGCAGTGCCACAGATTTCCTTTTCTGGGTAACCTGTGCCAGTGCTTGGTCACCCTCACAGGGTTTCCTGATGTTCAATGGGAGCTTCCTGTGTTTTAGTTTGGGCCCATTGCCTCTGGTCCTGTCACTGGGAACCACTGAAAAGAGCCTGTCTCCATCTTCTTTGCATCCTCCTTTTAGGTATTTATGTATCTATAGATAAGATCCCCGTGAGCCTTCCCTTCTCCAGGCTAAACAGTCCCATCTCTCTCAACTTGTCCTCATAGAAGTGGTGCTCCAGTCCCTTTATCATCTTTGTATGCTCATCTCCCTTCATCTCTCCAGTATGGGTCATGGCTCTTGTACTGAGGAGTCCAGAACTGGACACAGTGCTCTATGTGTGGCCCCACCAATACTGAGTAGAGGGGAAGGATCATGTCCCTCCACTTGCTGGTAATATTTGCCTAATGTAGTCCAGGATACCAGTAATCTTTTTTGCAGTATGGGAACATTTCTGGTTTATGTTTAACTTAGTATCCACCAGGTCCCCCAAGTCCTTTTCTGAAAAGCTACTTTACTGCTGGTTGGCCCCCAGAATGTACTGGTGCCTGGGGTTGTTCCTCCCCAGGTTCAGGACCTAGCACTTCCCATTGTTGAACTTGATGAGTCAGCCCATTTCTCCAGCCTTTCAAGGTCTCTCTGGATGGCAGTATGATCCTCTGGAGTATCAGACACTCTTCCCAGTTTGGTGTCATCTGCAAACTTGCCGAGAGTAGCCTCTGCCCCATCTCCCAGATCATTAATGAAGATGTTGAACAGGGTCAGGCCCAGTATTGACACCTGGGGTACACCACTAGTTACTGGCTTCCACCTAGACTTTGTGCCACTGATCACCACCCTCTGGGCCCAACTGTTCAGCCAAATGTGGTGGCTTTTGCATTTTTATTGGGATTTTTTGGTTTTAAAAGCTAGTGATACCACCTTTATTTTCAGGCTATCAGAGTTTACGCAGCTCCCCTTGTCAATTTCAAATATGGCATGGAATGCTGATGTCAAATCTAGGTTGCAACTGTAAAACAACTTCTGTTTGTGTCACTCAGGTACAAATGCTGTACAACCGTATATTAGAATGCTCACCAATAAGCTTCAGACAAACGTGCAAAATTTTACATGTTGAAAAATCCAACTGATTGCTGGGCTGATAAACATCGAGGCCCACCTTTACGGAATGCAGCAAGAAATAAGGTAGCTCACCTATCTTTATTACAGTTGCTCCTTGGGAAAAACTGTTTTCAATGGAACTGAAAAGAACCCAGTATTTTCCAGATTTGAGAGTTAATATTAAACAATATTAATGAGTAGTTTTATTCATCTACAGCATCTTGAAATATTCCATTTTAAACTGCAAATAAGTGTTCTGCTGGATGAACTTAAATATTTTAGTGATTATATCCCTTGTTGCCATGTTAGTAACTGGAAGACCATCAGATGTTTTGTGTCCTGTTGCTTTGGGGTTGATCGATGACACTGTAGTGTGAAATCTCAAGGCATTTCCTGGGTATCAGTTGAATACTCCCATTTTCTCATAGTCAGGAATTCCTGATGCTCTGTTGTTATTGATATTGTAGCCTTTTTTTTTTTTTTTCTGGTGAAAAATATGGGGTTTTTTCCCCTTAAAGCAATATTTCAGCTGTGTATTGCCCTGGTGAATATCTGATTTGTAGTCCTGTTGCTTGCATTCTCTCATTCTTCCAAGTGTAGATAAAACAGCTTTGGCACCACTTCAATAACTACCTAAATCTTGCATGCAGGTGATAGCCTTACCAGCAGTGTACTTATTTACTTAGTTAAAGCTAGATATTTGTTGAGGTCCCTGTAGCTTTTTGTTCATTTGTTGGGTTTTCTTTGTAAAAGAAGCAGTTGAAGTCAATCATCATAACACTAGTGCTGTAAATAAGGACCACGGGTTTGAGCTTACAAAAATAAATGCTTTTTTCCCTACTTTTTATGGAAGTTATATTTTGAAATAAATTTTCATTAAAATAGGTCTATTTTTAGTCCCTATATATATATAATTTTATTATTTTCTATTAAAGAATTTAGAGCTTGCTGACAAATGAAACAAGTCTAATTATACAGCAGGTAAAATAATACATTAATTACAAGTAGCTGCAGTAATGCCAGATCAGAGAATGATGGCAAGAGATTTTTTCTTGGTGAAACTAACTATTCTGCAAGGCATGCATTTTATTTAAGTATGCACAAAAACTAAGCTAAATTCTGTTTTCAGCTGTATTTGTCTAAGTTTAGGAATAACCAAATTTATATCAGTAACATGCGTACAATCGTGTGTTAAAAAAAGCCAAACAAACTTGGCTACCTCCCAACAAACTGGAATTTCCTAGAAAAAGTTCTATGTCTTTGTAATATTATAAAGACTAATTCAGCAGTGGTTAACAGATTAAATATTACACAATTGAACCTATGTAAATATTACAAGAACAGATTCCTGTAAAATTTATAAAAATAAAAGATGACAAGATACTTAGCAAATAAGAAATCCTTGAAAGGAAACTGTAAAAGCTGAAGTTAGCACACTTATCCCTAGAATCCTGATATAAGGTTTATTGTTCCTAATTTTTATTCGTTAAGTTGTATTTTGTTAGGATGGTAAGCTAACAATGAAATGCTGAGTAGTTATGATAGGAGAAGCATGTAGAGAGTCAAAGTATGATCTCACCTGAATTAAATAAGCACTCAGGAATGAACTGATGTTCTTTACCACTGAAACATAACTACTAGTATGTCATTACAGCATTCATATTATTATGTTTAATTTAGAAGAACCCTATGTATAATAATTTGTTCAATAATATTTAGTTGTAAAGGGCTACAGAGACAAAATACTTAAATAGTTCTATAAACAGTAAAGTGAGTTAATGGGGTCTTACCCCCTTCATATTAGTTCTTTTATCCGTCTAACTCTGATAGTACATCACAAACTCCTTCCCAGAATGCTGAAGTTTCAGATCTCTTGGTAACATTATTTTATTTTGTTAAGGTAATTGTTTCTGCCCAGGAAACACTGAATTATTGTAAATCCTTGGAACAAACCAAAGAAAAATTATGACATGCCAACCAAACCCAGAAGATTTTTTTTTTTTTTGAGTTTTCATTTAGGCAAAAAATACTGTTCTTGTCAAAATGTCTGGCAGATGTGTTTTCTGTGGGTCCTGGAGGTCACACCTCAAAGGCTGTGTGCATTTCTGCTCCCTCTCTCTCCAAAGGGACACTCTGCCTGTGTATTCACAGGGATGGGCTTTCCTCCTGTGCCCTTTCCCTCTTCACATCAGGGATGCTCCTGTCTACTTTATGCGCTGTGCAACCTGCCTACCCAGCCTTTTCGGCAATTTGCGCTCTGCTTTGCCCTAAGCCAGCTCTGGTCTGAAAGTGCTGTGCTGAGGTTAATATAACAAGCCCTTCTGAGTGCACAGCACTTTTTGAATTGAAGCTGCTTCTGTCCACCTTAGCAAGATTGCCTGAAAGGTTTACAGACAGCCCAGCTCTTCGTTAGCCTGCAAGGCCTGGGTGTAAACTTTATTTAGCTATTTCAAGACCCTGACAGAGGGGAGGAGAATTCAAAATTTGAGGTGTGACAATTATTGAGGTTTAGCTTTTAATCACATTAATATTGCTCTCTTCATAACTTATCTAGATTAATGGCAATGAGGTTTGTCAGCAGCAGGGCATGTGTTCTGGTAAAGGTAAAAATTCACACCTTTCTGCTTGGAAAAAGGCATGGTATCATAGAGAGCTGTAAAATCAAGACTGGCACCAAGAATGAGAATGTGAAATAATTTATTCGCTGTTTCTCAAAATACAGGACTCAAGTCAGCCAAGGGAATTATCAGATTTAAAACTAAATTAAGTACTTTCTCACACAATGTGCCATTATGTTGTGAATTCATTTCCCATTTAACCTTGTGAGGGCTGGAAGTATAAATGGGTTTCTAAAGCATCTCTGTGACTTGGTAAAGAATAGCTCAGTTGGTGACCAAAAACCCGTCTGGTCTGGATGCAGACTCGGAAGGCTTACTTCCATGTCTTGCCACTGAGAGGGGTGTGCATGGATCTTTGTTTGTTTTAAAGCAATCTCCAAACACCTTCAGTTGGCCACTTTGGGAGGGCAGGGTCTAGGTTCAGCAGATTCAGGTCTCAACAATGTAGTTGTCCTCATGCTCCCCAAGTCCCCTGCTGCTCTGGCCTCTGACCACACGGTACTTGAATGTGTCTCTCTCTCTGCTGCTGGTAGGGATGCAGGTGAATACCCCACAGCAGAGAATAGGATGCAGGCCTAGACCTACCTGTTGGGTTTTGAGAGGTGCAATAAAACCAGAACCTGGCTGGCCACTCAGCTTTTCAGCCTTTTAATCGGAGCCTTCAGAGGGAGGCGTTGGGGAGGTGTTAAGAGAGACCGTTGATGGAGAGGATGACGTTTGATTTGCTCCTCAAATGCTGGTGGTTTCATTTATGTGTTGGTGACCTGGCACACAGCTGTCCTGTGCTAGACTGGGGAATTATGGTGCCATTTCTTGTGTGCTTGGAACTGTACAGAACAATGTTGCCACTAGTGGCTGCACACTGGCTAGCCATGGGTATAATCAGCACATAACTGGATAAATAAATTCACTGTGTATAATGTATGTATTCACTGTGTATGATGTATAATGTCCCAGCTGCCTTTATTCCTCTAAACAGTGCAGTATTGACAGATGACTGTCAATATCAGGTGACTGCAATTTTAGTGTTCATGGAATAAACTTGGCAGAAGAAAATTTAAACAGTAGTAACAAGGCATATGTTTATACTGAGAGACGTGGACTCAGAATTGTATCCTTTAAGGTTTCTGGGGAGGGAAGCTCAAAGTAAACTGTGTGCGTGCTCTCATACATAAACAAATGAGAAAAGTTTCTAATGAGAGCAAGCCGTGATATACCACCAGCTTTGTCTCAGCTGTTCCTACTTACACTAATAGGGAATGGGTTAAAAATTGATTATACTGTATGAATTATCAATAGCAGTTGTCTTTTGCAAATTCAGAACTAGTGTATTCAAGATATACCTCACCTTGGTTTCAAAGCATGTGTAGGTGCTTTTGAAACCTTCAGTAGACATTCTACAATCTACCTTCTGTTGTAGATTCCATGTAAAAATGGGGTCATGACACGTTTGCAGGTGAAGATTTCTTTGTGGGACTTTATTTCCTTAGCTACGCATTATTTCTTTTAGATTCTATAATATTTTTAAGTGTCTAGAAATAAGTTGTCCACATTATGAAACATAATCAATATGAGCCCTGGAGCTTATTTTTATAGTAACAGGAAAGATTAAAAAGAGGGTTTAGGTGAACCAGGGATGTTGGAGTCCATTGTTGCTATCTGAAAACCCCTGCTTGGTGGTGAGGTAATCCCAGATATATCTCTGCTGACTAATTCTGTCTCTGAATAAGTGACAATTCTGCTGGTGCTAGAAATCAATGTTGGCCTTACAGCCAGAGCTGCGTCCCTCCAAGCAGTGAGATCCCTGCCTCCCTGCCCTGGTGGGACTGGGATGCTGAGCAGAGTGATGTCTGTCCTGGTGTGACTTTTGAGCTTGCCCAATGCATGGATGGCACTGGGCCTCTCATGAGCTCTATCAGGAAGGTGTAATGGTGTGTGTGTCAGCATCCACCTGACAGCTACTAGTAACAGGAGATTACCAGTAAGTTACTGGTTATAGCACTTAACCAGGAAACAGGGAACATGGGCTCTGCTGCTCTGTTAGGCTGAGGGTACTCCCCACCCAGAGACTTGCCCCAGCTGCCATCTGCACTGAACGGTGACATCTTTCACTTCTCATAAGCTGGGCCATTGGAGGGGGAGTATGGCACTTATAATAAATGGTGAAGTCATACATCTTTTGATATAAAATCTACAGTATTCATTTTGCTGTGACATGTGACTTGTTCAGCAGTGGGTACAGAGACCATGCAAGTTAGAGGATGACAACAGAACCAGAAATTCTGCTGTCTCAATGTATATACTTCTAGTGATGGCCAGGACAATAAAATAGTGTCAGAGCCCCATGACATGTATATACATGCATACCTTTGTTGATGATTTCAGGGAACCTGGAGCTTATCTTTATGCTGGCCTCAGTCTTTCCAGCTGTTGGCCACCTGGATATAAACCAAGACAACTGTGTCTGATCTTGTATATACTTACATATTTGTATAAGGACATTCATAGAATAGATATATTCATAGACTGGTTTGGGTTGGAAGGGACCTTACAGACCATCTAGTTCCAATACCCCTGCCATGGGCAGGGACACCCTCCACTAGACCAGGTTGCTCAAATGTTATAACGTGCTATACATGTTAGGCATGTATAAAGATCCATTAGATCTAGTCTTGTCTGTGCCTAGTTACCTGAATTATTTACTTAGCTTGTCCAGAGAACGTGAGAGTGCAATTCAAACACACAAAATGAAGCTTTTTCAGTTTCACGCTTTTAATAACGTGGTCTTGGAATTCTGTTGTTTGAATAGTTCTAAATAAAAGCAGAAAGAAATGTAGATCCATAAAGAAAAGGTCTGAGACATCAAAAGACACCTATGTAAGTAATAGAGGATGCTGTTGAAGAGAAAATGATACTAGATTCAGAAAGAACAGGCACCTTTGAGAGAAGGAAAAACAAATTCTTTGGAGGACAATGAACTAAAAATATTAGAAGAAATTTAAAGGGAAAAGTGTATTAAAAGTAGCAAAGAAAACACTTATGGAACAGCTTTTATTTTTTTTTTCCCACCTTTAATACTATTTAGGCAAATAAAAGGAGTTTAGAGACCAAAACTGAGATAGGTTTCTTTCTATCCTTTTTGAAAAAGGAGATAGAAATGAAGATGAGGTAGAAGACCAAAGAAAATTAGGGCATTAAAAGAAGCTAAGAGAGAAGAGAACATACATAAAATGGAATAATGATAAAAAGGTTCGGGTTTTTTTGCTTTGATATTTGAGAAGAGAATTTAGGATTTTTAAATAGGTTACGTAACTACCAGTGTGAGCAGTAGTAAGCCTCAGTAATTTGGCTTCCCCATTGTTTTGAAAGGACACTAAAAGCAATCCAGCTCCTTGACTCACTGCTTCAATGCTGTATAAATCTCAACATGGAAATACATACATGGCCTACAGTGGATTGCTTGCCCATAGAACAAGGACAAAAAATTTGGTTCATGGCTCAGGTCATGTTATTGGAGAGAAACGGGGAGACAGAAAACATCAGCTCTAGCTGATACAGTGGTGATTCTCTGGGCTCCCTCTGTGTTCCCTTCTCACAGTAATTTGACGTGGAGGGACAGGCTATGCTTTTCAGGAGGTTTACATGAACAGAAAGAGGGAAAAGCTGATCTTGGACTATTCATTGTTTGAAGGCTGTCAGTCTGTTCTTGAATGAAAGCTTAATGGGAAGTATGTTGAGAATAAAAATTTTTGGAGACGAAAGTTATAGAGCGGAGTGAGGGATTACTGGGAAAGCAGACAGAGAATGGGAGAGCAAGGAGAAAGAAGCTATCACACATCACTTTAGGGAGTTTATTGGAACTGGAGAATAAATGGAAAATATAGTGCAGTCCTAAATAACTCTTCCTGAAAACGCACAAGGAGGTAACAAGACTTTATTTCTTGACTTTTCATTCCTTTGAAAATGACTTTATTCTTTCAAAAACCTTTTCTTTACTGAGGTGCACGGTGTCAGAATTGGAAACAGTGCATATTAAATGAAAGGGGACTCTGGATATGAGGTGGTTTTGTGTTTTGCTCGCTTTTGTGAGGATTGTCAGATATCAGAATGGGTCATGCAGAGGGGCTGTGGAGTCTGTGGCCCTGGAGGTTTTCAAAACCCTGAAATACCTGATGTGAATTCAATGTTAATCTTGCTTTGTGAAGGAGACTGGACATTCTGAGGTCCCTTCCAACCTGAATGATCCTGTGAGTCTGTTTGTTACATCTTTTCTCTTTATCAGCCAGAAGGAGAACAGGTGGTGAGACCTTGTGGTTGTGTCCACATTGAACCTTGTATATGGAACTTTAAATGCTACCAAAAAAAGAACAAAAACTCAAAGGAAAAAAGGGGTACATTCCTTTTCCCAGTAGTTCTGATTATGGTTGGTTCTCGCATGTAAAATAAATTCAGAATTAATGAGTATTTATTGATCAGGGTTGTTTTAATCTCACTGCAGTCCAGAGAAGTTTTACTTTGGATAGCTTCTCTGTAAAGGCCTATTAACAGACGCCTAACAAAATCAAAGGACATCAATTATTGGAAACTCTAATAGCAGATTTGTGGCAGTGCTAGTTGCACATCTGGCTGGTAATATCACTGCTGGGGAGAGCTGTCCCACCTCTCCAATGACTTGTCTTTCATGACATAACAATGCTGTGTCACAGTACAGAACCTGGCAGGCACAAAAGCGGTTGAGAAAGCTGTTAAGGGTGATAATTGGGTAGATTATCTGTCACAGCTATCTGATTATGGTAGACTATTCCAGTTATGGCCACCTTGATTTAAGAGGATACTTTGGTAGTGCATAACCTTGGTAATAACTGGCTGGCGGCATGCCCGCTGAGCAACAAACAAAAGATAATATTAAAAACTCCTGCAAAAAGAGAAAAGGAATGGAAAATAATGTATGTGTTCCTTGCTATCATGTATAAGGATCTAGACTGCATAAGAATTGTAAGACTGTTGTATGCAAAATGTCTCAGCTGGTAAAACCTGAAGCTGATTTTTCTAAAGAGGAGAGTAATTCACTAAGTGCTTTCTGTTTCAGAATGTGGGTTAGTGACATCCCATGCTCTCTGACATTAGTTCTTAGTGAGTAGAAAGGTTCTGTTCTTTATGGCAGGTTAATGTATATGAAACACTGGGTTGAGAAAGAAGGGTTAAGTGTAGGTCCCTAAGGGTTTCATAAGTTTTGTTATAGATACAGCATCTAGACGGTTTACTGGCAAACACTTTACACCAGGAGTACTGTTGAATTGCATAATGGGTTTTATCGAGGACTGGTCCAGAAATGCCCCTGTATTTGTCCTGGGACAGTTTCAAAATTTTTTCTGCCTCCTTTCCATCAGCTCCATGACAAAGTATCTCCACATTTTGTAGCTGCTCTTTGGTCACCTTTACTTCCTTGGCTAAAGCCACCACCTTGTATCTACTATTGTTAGTGAAAGTATTGTTGTATTTTCCAGGTGAAACTTTGATTCCTTACTTAGAAAAATCCCATTTTTCTTCAGTATTGATTAGCTAACGGAGCATGCATCATGCTTGGCTCTGTGAAGGAATATCTATAGGCAAAAGCTATATTTCTTCATAAAGGAAGGGTTGTCTAACACCAGTCGAATTCCAGATGAAACTTTTGCCATTCCTTTTTTTGGAAATAAAAGAGGCGTTTGATTATGGATCAGAGACGGAAAGCAAGACTGGCAGACTCAAACAGCACTCTTTTTATCAAGGAAGAGGATAAGCCATTTTCATTTTTACTAGAGCTATAGTTATTTCTCCTTTCCTCAATAAATACATAGCTAGTAAATCCAGGATCACTACCAGACATGCAAAAGTACATCCACTGTATAGGAGATTCTTTGCCAGTGTTGCTTTCTGTTTTGATAAGGTTGAGGTTACTTAGAGACAAGAGAGTAGAGGGAATGATTATCATAAAGGAAATGCGCAAGCAGTTCAGCATTTCTCACCATATTTTCTCTCCCTCTTCTTTTCTAGGAAATGCAGTTGCAATGACAGATGCTGATCTAGCTTTTTACACAACTTTTCGTTTGCTTGTCAACTGAATGTTGTGAGTTTCTTAGTATGCGGTGGGGTTCTTTTTTCCCCAAATATATACAGTTTATTTTGGCAAAAGGGATCACTTCAACTAGACTGAACTTGGGGATGTGTCAGAATGTAAAGCCTGTGGGGCCTTTTTTCATGTTTGTATTGCTTTTGCAAACATGCACGACGCCAGCTGTGCAAAATGTCCCCTTCTGCCCGAGGCTGGGCCGGAAACTGCACCCTGCCTTCCTACGCTTGGCTATGCTAATCCGTGCCTGTGATTGCCAAGCGTGATTACTGCAATGCATCCCACTGAAAAATCAAACGGCTAGCCAAGCCAATGGACCTAAAGGGAGAAATGGAAGTTTCCAGAGAGGTCTCTGGGCTTACTGAAACGCAAAGTAAGAATGCGAGGTCCAACCTTAACAACAGACATGTCTCTCCCATAGCAGCTTCCTGGCTTTTGCATGAGCAAAAGTTCACAAGTCTAAAAGAACTAAAACCAAACCAAAAAACTCTTGTTCTATTAAACAGATACTGAGATACCACAGATCAGAAGAGAGGTGTTGGGTATTTTCATGGTCTAACACCCAGCAAGGTACTGTGGCCTTCACTGTGTTTGCTTCATAGTTCTGCTACTCATGGATGCCTGTGAATACCCTTCCTACACCATTAAGGTCCACTGGTCCTTTCTGCTCTGTAAAACTGGGCTGTGTTGTTTCTTGGTTGGCAGATTTACCAGCTGAACAGCGTAGGTGAAACCCAGAGGTGTTGATGGTTTTTTCAGTCCCGTACCTTTTACACATAATGCGTTTTGTCTTGTCCTGACTCACCCTGTGTTGTCAGCCTGCTGTAGCCTCCAGCAATTCTTGAATTCCAGGCAACAGTAATCCATGTCCTCCTGCGCAGCACTAAGCTTCAGAGTCATGCCTTGATAAACTTGATTTTTTTTTTTCTATCTGAAGTTTGCTTTATTAACAGAATAACATATAGCCTGGAGTGTCTTGTTACTGTCAGTGAATAGGTTAATTATTTTTATATGTAACTAGACAGAGAATCCACTTTCTCCAAATATGTTTGTGTTGAAAAGGCTTGCAAATAATCTTCCCAGTGTGAAATAGAAAGGCAAGAAAGAACACTGAGAAACAGTTCAAATCTTCTCTTGACCATTTGAAATTTTTCATGTCCCCATTTTATTTGTGACCCTTGCTGCTCTTTTTCTTTTATGTTCTGTGAATGATTTGTATTTTTCCCTTGCTGCTGCCAAGAACTGGGTTTTGAGTGCCAGTTCCTAAACTAACAGCCAGTTTAAACTTACTTTCTCTCATATGTAAAATAAACCTGAACTGTTTAATATCCCTGTTTCATTTCTCACTCTAGAAATTGGGCTAAAAATAGCTAAACAGCGCTCATGCAGCTACTAAGGAAGCAGGTTGGGACTTTGAGACTGTAGTCAGTTTAAAGGGCTACTCCTTCATATTCCAACCTCTAACTACCAACTGCTTGTCTTTGCCTCCTGTTCCCTCCAGAATACCTTACCTTTTTTTTCTTTAAACTTTCATTTTCCTTCACAATCAGCTATGGAAATGGGTTGTTCATAGAGGTATTTTACACTGACGTGGTACATTTGTGTTGCACGATATTAAGTGTATTGAAATGTGCCATCCACTTAGTAATGTTGTTTTGTGAAGTTAGTGTCTCAGGAGCAAGTACTGAAAAAAATGACAGTGGTTGGCTGAGAACCAGGCTTGTATTGTCTAAGAATTAGGCAATTATTTCTCCTGGAGGTTATTAATTTTACCTGTGGATATTGAGGCACTTTATGGTTTTTAACCTAAGGTCTCTTTCACTTGAAAAATCTTAGAACTTGAACAAAATTAGAAGGGTTCATACTTTAAAACAAAAATTGCCCCCATGGCAAACAAGTCTGAAGGAGCATATGGGGCAAAAAACATCAAAATGTAGTCCATTTTCAGTCTGATTCCTGCCCAGCAATAGTTTTGGTTTTTTTCTTCAGTAGACAACATGAAAAATATTTATGTTGTCTTTTTGTCTAGTGAAAATAAGGGGTAATAGCTATCGAACAATTTCTATGGAAGTATGTTTCAGGAAATTTTTATTTCTACTAGAACTGAAAAATGAACTGAATACCAATGTGCCTAGGGGTTGTCCTTTGAATATTTTACTGCTTTTCCCTATGTGACTACTGATTGCATATAACTGGGAATGGATACATTGTTTAGCCAAAGTAACAGCAGTAGCTGCTATCATACCTTTTGAACATTCTATCGAAAGCCTTGTGTGTCTATAGTTTGCATGTGCACACAACTTCAGAGGCCTGCGTTATTTGATTGATGCCTGAGGCCTGGTATGTTAGGAAGTTGGGCATGGGAAGAAGACAGAACAGGAGCACCAAAAGACAAATTATTTACAGCTTTTCTCTCTCAGGTTTGGTTTGTGAGCTTTTTTTTTTTTTTCATTCTAAAAAATACTGTTTAACTCCTTTAGGTTGTATTCTTTTTTTAAAAAAGTTTATGGGGTTGTAAATGTTCTAGTCATCTTGCCTTGAGATGTGCCACAAGATCTCATACTCTCACGTTCAAGCAAAGACATGTAAAGTGAATACAAAACCTGAAGCTGTGTGTGAATGTCAGTGCTACAGCCAGAAGTATGATGGTAATTTGTGTAGAAATGTCTCAGCTGTGAACCTGCCAACTTCGGTACATCCAGCTCTGCTGCTGCTGTGGTATGAAGTGCAATACAAGCTGCAAACTCTCCAAATCTGAGTAAATACTTAAGACTAAACTGCACCTGTACCTTGGGGCCATGTCTGCAGAGCTAACACCACCCAATGAAGGCAGTGCAAAGCTAGCTTTCCAGTTTCTACATTAGCAGCAGTCATATCTTTGATTACTGCACAGACATACTCTTAGGCGTTGCACCCTACACGTAGTCTGTACAAACTAAAACACAGAACGTCGAGGTTAGCATTCATTATGCCTGTTGGTTGTGTTTCAGACGTTTAATTCCATATAAACTAAGTTGCTGTGGCATGTTGACTCTGTTTTACAAGATTCAAATTAAAAATAATCATTGTGAGATAACTGAAATGAAATTCCCGCAAAAACCTTTGAACATGAGGGAAAAAAAGTTGTATTTATTAAAAGGTGTTTATTAGAAGGCTGGATCCACTTACTTCTCTAAAATCTGTGGTGCCTTGTGCATCACCTTACTCTTCTCTCCCTGTCAGTGCTGATAGTCCAGATTGTCATCCTGGGAAAGGATGTACTATTTCTGTAACATACTTTTTTCTTCAACCTTTGATGACTTAGTTCTTTGCTCAATACCTGTTATTAAAACAAAAATCTAAGGAAGATTGAGATGATTCAGTCAAAGTACTTTCTGGCTGAACTTTACTTGCAGGAGATGACTATTTTGTACTGGGTTCTGTGAAACATGTATTTTTCAAATGTCACTGATAAAATGACCTATTTCTGTTCTGCCAAAACCTTTGTTGTCTTTAGAATTATTTATTACTTTATTTTTTCTGTTTAACCTTCAGCATATAGATTGTTGGGAATGCACGGTAAAAGGAAAGACCTCATATCACTATCCACCCTGCATCTTTCTTTAAAGCAGGAAAACATGTTGATCTCAATTGTTATGCTTATATTTTTAACTCTGATAAAGTCTGATACGCATGCCGTGCTCATTCATGCTCTGTGAAAGAAACAAGTTTTTTTGATTGATCTCTTTATGTGACTAAGGCACAGAATAAAGTGTTTTAGTTTGCAGCTACCTAACCGTTGCCATTTAGATTCAGAGTTCACATCACATTCTAGAAATATATTATTCACCATGTCACCTTGAAATAACAGTGCAGATGCAAGTGTTATCATGCACTATTTTTTAAAAGATTTGCATAGTTCTGATGGCGGCTTTTCTCCACATTTCACATGTTCCCGGTGCATGCCCTTTCTGTGACGTTGTGCTGGTTTTGGCTGGGATAGAGTTAATTTTCTTCATCGTGGCTAGCATGAGGCTGTGTTTTGGGTTTGTGCTGCAAACAGTGTTGATAGCACAGAGATGTTTTTGTTACTGCTGAGCAGTGCTGACACAGAGTCAAGGCCTTTTCTGCCCCTCACCCCACCCCACCAGAGAGTAGGCTGGGGGTGCACAAGGAGTTGGGAGGGGACACAGCTGGGACAGCTGACCCCAGCTGACCAAAGGGATATTCCAGACCATGTGACATCATGCTCAGCACATAAAGCTGGGGAAAGAGGGAGGAAGTGGGGGATGTTCAGAGTGATGGCATTTGTCTTCCCAAGTAACCACTACATGTGAAGGAGCCCTGCTTTCCTGGAGATGGCTGAACACCTGCCTGCCGCGGGGAAGCAGTGAGTGAATTCCTTGATTTGCTTTGCTTGCACACATGGCTTTTGCTTTCCCTAGTAACCTGTCTTTATCTCAACCCATGAGTTTTCTCACTTCTACCCTTCTGATTCTCTCCCCCATCTGACTGTGGGAGAGTGAGCGAGTGGCTGTGTGGTGCTTAGTTGCTGACTGGGACTAAACCACGCCAGATTTTCCTTCATATGCCCTTTTACATGCTCATTTTCTAGTTCCATGCAGATAGTATTAACTATATTCTGTTAGCTTTGCATGGTGATTCAGTGCAATCTTATAATAATTAAATGCTCTAGATGATACACTAAAAGTACCTAATATTTCTGTAGCAGCACCAAAATAATAAGATGCAATGCCTATGCGGTGGCTTATGACAATGAGTTCTCATGCTTTTACTCTCTTTAAATTGTTTTTTTCTGTCCCCTTTGCACTCTGGTGCCATCTGTAATGGTTTATTAAAATTTAGTTCCTATAGGTGCTGTATTACTAACAACTCCCTAATATAGTCTACTGTGGTTTTCATACCATCTTTTTCATTCCAGATAATTCAGGTCTTGCTTCCTAATGTTTCATAGTGCCTTTCTGTGAACTTTGTGTCCTCCTGTACTTCAGTTTTCAGCAAAATGATCATTGACTATTTTCACTTTATTCTTGATAAGAGGATATCTTTTGTTATAATCCAGCATAGACCTTTCTCTTGGCTAATGGAAGTCCATTGCCCTGAAAAATCTTCTGCATTGAAAAGATTCTAACTGCCCCCTTTCTAATTCTAAGATTGAGATAGTTAAAGTGTCTTCACCTACCAATTACAAACCTCATTTCAGACTGAACTGTGTGTGTTGAGTCAGATGTATATCAGGAGTGTCTGTACCTCTGTGTTTGTACGTAATGCGGAGACTGCGTTAGTCCTAAGAACTGACATCAGGAAAACCTTAGTGGGAAGAAAATCAAAATATTATTAATGTCATCTCCATTTTAATGATAAGCAAATGTAGTCCTGGATTTCTCCTTGCACAACCTTTGTCTGTAGAAGGAGAAAAATGGAGAGAAATGGCATCTCACACACACCAGGCTTAGGCAGGTAGCTGGGGGATGGGAGAGTAAGAGGTGATTTTATTCAAAGCCTGCTGTACCATGCCAAACATTTATTTTTCTTTCCTCAATATGTCCCCCTGTGCTCGTCAGTTTGAACAAGTTTAAAATGTAGATTACTGGTCCAGAGGTGGTGAGGAGCACACCACTGACTAGTGCCAGCAGAAAGGACGAATATAGAGCAGAAGTGTCCACCTGGATACTCCTGAAGCCAACAGCTAAGGATGAGGTAGCAGCAGCTGACAGGAGAGTGAGGAGACAACAGTATCGATCCAGGGAAAGAGAATGCTGAAGTGACAAAGATGATGCCAAAAAAACCAGTGTATAGTCCCTGTTACAGATTTATGGAATTAAAAAATACTTTTTTCCAGAACCAGGACCTGGCTTTGAATAGAGCCTTAATGCAGCTGCTTAATAACAAGAAAGGAAGAACCATATCTGAATACAAATAGAAATAGCTATTAAGAGCTCATAACTTGGGTAGCTGTAATTCTGTCAGAGATTTCCCTGGCTTGACAATGGAGTGCTTGCTAATATGCCCACCCAGTTTAACCATCTGTTCTCTGCTGAATTAACATGGATTCACCCCAACATACTGCCATGAGAGGGAGACCTGCCTAGGGCTGCTCCAAAGCAACCTTTCTTATGTGCAAGAAGTATTACAGCCATGACTGTTTGTCTCTGGTTTGGGGGAAGAGCCATCATTCCACCTTCAGATCACTAGAGTTTCTCACAGTGTCTCTGGATTTCTTTGATTCTTTTTATTCATCCAGGATAGGGTGAATGAGGTGGCAGATGGATTGTCCCTGGTGCTTGTCTCTTGTGATCATTCCACTAGTCATTGGTCAACACTGTTTGCCCTCCATCCTGCAGTTTCCACTTGACTGTCTGCAGTGTTACTCCCCATCTGACTGGCCTTCAGTCAGCTCCTCTTTTCTTTCTACACTGACACCTTCCATGCCTGTGTTAGAAAATGGCACTGATGCTGCTATAAAAGCATCTGCTAGGGTGCAAAGTCATCGTGTCTTGCTGCATTGATATTTTACTTCTGCAGACTTTGGCCTGTCCCCTTTGAAACAAATAAAGTGGTTTGAGAGACCCATCATGTGTTCCCATTGACCTTTTCTGTGCTCCCTAAATATCCGGTCATTTCAAACAGTAATTATTCAGAATTAACCCTCCTCATGCAATTTATGGATACATTTTTTCCTCATGAAGTTCATATGGAAAGGCTGTTAAGGATATGGCAGGTCATTCTCTTAAAGACTTTTCTGTCCTCCACATCATTCAACTCAACCAGCCCATTGCTACCACCCTGGGTTCCTTTCTCCATCGTAACAATGATGTCCTTCATATTTATTTGATGCAATATAAATAGGCAAACTGACATGAGGTGACCAATCCAGCCTTTCCAAGTCTGAACTTGAAAATGAGACCAACTTTTCCAATTCAGTTCTGCCTGTTCTTTTAAAATATCTCTACAAATGATTTCATCACAAAACATAAACTAGAATTGCTTGCAAACAGTGACACATAGTCACAGTGCATGCATGCATTCATCAGATGTGGTTTGATTCTGAAACCCCAGTGCAATACATTAAAGCACCCTTGAAGAAACTTGGTTCAGTGCTTTCACAGTCATTAACATCGACAGTCTGCTCTGGCAAGTCAGACTTTAAAAGTCAAATCTCTCAATTCTGGTTTTTTCTGATTATGTTTAGTAGCCTATGTTTAAAGAAGATTTTTAACAAACTTTATGGCAGCCAAGAGAATGAGAATGGAGAGGGAAAGTATGGAGAGGAGTCTAGAGCTACTGCTCGGAGGAGGTCATCGGGTCTTCTGACCTGTGGCCACTTTTCAGGAGAGCTCTGGGTGTGTTTGAGCGTCTGCCTCAGTAATGATTTTTGTGAAGTGTTTTCTTCGTGTTACCTGTTAAAATTGAATCCTGAATTAATTAATTAAATAGTTTGATGATGTTCAGGATATTTTCTTGAAATCTTTGGTTGAAAGTTCTTTTTTCCCTCCAAGAGGATATATTGTACCTTTCACTGTTACCACCAGAGTAATATAACTATCTATCATCTAATACTTTCTTGAGAGAAAATACTTGCTCTTCAAAGAATTGGTCATTAAAATCGGTGGACACCGATGAAATGGACTCAGGAATGTCAGCTTTCTCTCATTGTGTGCTGCTGGTAGTGAAACACCTCATGACTTAGTTTGATGTAGCAAATTAGAAATGAAAAATAGGGTAAAATGAAAAACATGATTATGAACTATTTCATTGAAAGACTCTTCCTGTTCCCTAACTTAGGAAATAACCCCCACACATCAAAAACCTGGAGACTGCTGAATTTGGAAATGTAAAAAAGGACATGTTTTGATTGAATATATTTTAAATTTTCATGACAGAGAGATTATAGATCCATTTAAAAACCCTACTTTGTACCTACGTCTCACTACATAGATTATCAAAACCTATATGAGTGCAACATAACACTGAAGGTGCCTTAAATGCAGAAGTACTTAGAGGTCTGCTCTTAGCTATTTTTTTGAATACCCGTGCCTGTTTGTTAATAATTCTGTACGCTTAGGTTTCTGAGACCTAACAGCATCTGCAGGCAGGCATTGTTTTACTGTCTGCTCAGAGAGCCCAATCCAGTATGTCATTAGAAAACATACCTGGATCACCATGCAAAATGCCGCTTGTAAAAGAGAAGATGAAGAAAGTATGCTTTATTCTAACTAGAAAGGCAGTATCTGGAGAGATCATCTGCTGTGTTGGAAACCCTGGTTCCTTTACTTCTTCATCCTCTATAGAGATTTAAACCCACATCTCCCATAAGTGCTCTGGTTACTGAGTTCTAGTGTCTAGTTACTAGTTGTCCTAACTGGGCTTTGCAAGGAGCCATGGTACCACCAGTCACTGTTTCCTTCTCCTGTACTTTAAAGGAAATGGTTAGGCACTTAGCACTTGAAAAAATAAGAAATCTTCAGTGAAGGTAGGTGCTTTCTTATTTTAGGGAATTAGCTACCAAAGTGTCTGGAAGAGGGCTTGCCAAGGCATAAGCTTAAATGTTTGCTAGTTTACCTGTCTCTGTCTACATCATTGAGCAGTTACAGCTGGGCCTCTTGAAAGTTACTCCGTTTTGAGAACTCCTACCGCTTCTCATCTCTTGAATAAATTTTAAACATGTCCATTGTGTGTTATATTCACCCATTTAAGACGGATATATTAAAGTCTTCCTATAACATTTAGAAAGCCCTCAGGCTTACCAGCACTTGCATCTAGCAAACACAAGACAGTTTTAATGTCCTGGGATATAAACTGCTGTGATACCTCAAGGGCTTAGAATAGTGCCTGGCAAGATATACCAGAGCTTTTGAACTGAGGGTGTTTGGTTCATATTGTCTGACAGGAATATGGGTACTTTGTTGTAACCAACCCCAACAGGTGGTATCGCATTAGTGGCAGATAACCGAAATGTGTTAAAATATTGCCGAAATAAAAATGTGTCAGAAATGAGCACTGAAGCAAATATTAGCGGTACTGTACATGTGAATTCTAGTAATTTTTTTTCTGATGGGTCATCTTTAATTATTCAGGTACAGCTCTGAGTTGCTGTTCACAGAAAGTTTATTTTCACCATAACTCCTGTTTTCTGGTCCTAGAATGTGTCCTTTTTTACATTTTCTTTCTTATGATAAATGCCCGTAGTGTGTCCGTTCTCTTACTGTTGTTCGTATGTACAGTTCTTCTCTCAGTAATTTCAATTGACGTTGAGTCTTTTGGGTGCTTTTCTAGTGTGACAAAAAACCACTGTAATTTCTCAGTTTCTTCCAACTCTGTTTCCACTCAGACAAGAGGATAGAAAGCAGCAAGGCTTTCACAGTGTGAAAGCATGTTCCTTAAATTACATTAAACTTCTAAGTTATATTACCTATTATTTCAGTAGTCCTGCATGAATGATTGTGATTGTGGGATCAAAGGCTCAAAACTTTGTGTATTTGGAAACCAAGGTTATGTTTCTTTCCTAGCACAACATAAAAACCTAAATATAAGATTCAGTGTTCGATGGATAAATTATTTCCAACTGCATGGATTAAATGTGAGGTGTTCTTAAAACCAGGCAGAGATTGTATTAATTTTCTGTGAAAGAATCTGTGTGTAGGTGTAAGTGACATTGATCATAGTATTCAAGGAATGTAAAATAATTTCCCACAAAGTGCTAAGGGAACGTGACTTATTCTGTATTCCAGATACAGTGAAAATCTTTTCCGTGAGACACCAAAAGGCATGTAGAAGTATAAAACACCAGTACCAATATCTGCATTGCTTAACTGGAGCAGGAAACATTATTAGCATCCTTGGATACTTGTTCCCATTCTCTTTGGGGCAATCATATTTCTGCACAGAAGAAAACATAAGTGAACGATTACTTGCCCAAATCAAGAGAGAGGATTTGGGTTAGGAAAAGTTAACAGCTCAACATAGCATGTCAAAAAATACTGGAAGAATATATAATACAGGACTAGGCAGCATAAGATAGCAACTGGGTACATTTTATGGGGGTAAGGCCCTGGAGTGCTGCATGCTAACAAAATTGACTGACTTAACAAATCACTGGTAACCCCAAGTTAATTATGTTTTGACATAAAAGGTTTTATTAAGAAGGTAAAACTGAGTAGCATTTCAAATATTTGAGTTCTACTTATCCTACTCTAAATAGGTTAATCGATCTCAATTGTAGTAGTAAATACACTATTTGACACTGTTTTGGTGGTGCTGTCGTAGACTCTTAGAGTTTAATGACAGAAGGAAACATTGGATCACACTGTCTGACCTCCTGTATGTCCTATTACACCCATCTTAATAATCCAGAAGGGCCAGAACTGTGAGTCTGTGTTGTGTTGATACAGAAGCTTTTCCGTGCACAATAAATCCAGTTCATTAGGCTCACCTTCTGCATGAAAATCAGGGGGTGTGATGTGCACCAGTTTCAAGAGACTTACTGCAATCGATTGTCGGAGCGCTCTTAGCAAAGCAATCCGCACACCCTGATGAGCCAGTGCTGTAAGATGGCCCCGTATTGCCACTCATTCTATTTCACCACCCTCCGCCTCTGTTGATCTGAATAACCCGTGTCTGAGGAAATGTACACATGGATAGCATGTGGTTTTCCAGAGAGGACATATTAGGTAAAAGGTGTGCATAGTTTCTATTTTAAATTCTTCTGATGTCAGATTCTGCCCACATTTTTTTGCCTTTAGTTTCACGGCTCCATGAGTATTCACTAATTTTTCCATGATGAAGATGGTTGTGCTGTGAGCAAGTCGCCTTTCATTTTTCACCTGTGATGAAGTGACAGTTTGAATTAACTAAGAACCTTTTCCCCCAAACTACATATTGGTTTTGTGGCTCTTGATCATCTTCAATTCTCAAAGCCCTTTTTAAAATACGAATATTGACACTGCTTATGCTATCTGATTAGTAGTTTCACTAAAGTCACAGTTGGAACTAATTTCACATTGCTGCTACTGATCACTGGTTCTCCTTTATCTATCCTTTTGGCGTAGTGTTGCCAGGAGTTATTGCTGAGCTTTTTTGTGCTCCCTGCCCCGTGATACCCTGTTCAGACGTGAGCACGTGATTCCGTTTGCTCTGTACGATGAACCACTCTTCATTTTGTGTTCACCCAGCTGATGTGAAGTGAATGTCTTTCCAGTACTACGAGCCAGCTGTCATCCAGTCCGCAGCTGCTACCTTCTTGTATGACATTAATTTAGGTGAAGTATGGGCCAAGGGACCTCACGTGTACGGACAATCATGACAGAGCATGCGTGCATCTACCTACCCTATACCGCGCAAACATATCTGTTGTTTGTCTTGTTGATTATTTTTCTTTCATCTGAGTTTATTACAGTCCCATGAAAAGTTTAATAATGTTAGGCAAGGTAGTTTTGCAGTGCTTTCCTGGCAATTCTCTAGGGAAGGAAAGTTCCCTGCTAGTCCCAGAGATTTCTAGCAATCTCTGTCTTATTAGATGTTTCTCAGTTAGCAATTTTTTTGCTAAGAAAGTATGCATAAACTGATACTGTGTAGCAATGGCCTTTGGTTTGTACGTCACATGGCACTAAATAAACTGCCTTACAAAATTCTACATTTATGAACAGCTTGGCAGTTATCTCCACTCTGCAAATTGTTATCTCCTTAAAGTACAAGATGAGATGGGGGAAGGTCTGTATTCCAGTAAAAATATTTAACTTGTGTCCTTCAAGACTCAACAGTTCTCTCTCTTTCCTTGCTCTGACATCAATGTTACATTCAGTAGCCCACTGTAACGTATCTCATTCTGCCTGTCTTTTTTACTTTAACAGACCCGAAGTTAATTTTTGCTCTATATACTGTGGCATGGTGGATTTGTTGCCCTTTGAATTAATGTTTTCTGATTTTTCATTTTGCTGGGAAATTAATAAAAGTGATCCAGAGATAGGAGATGGGATATGAAATGTAACTTACTGACAGGATCTTGAAGTCCTCTTTTACGTGTTACTCAAGAACTGTCATAGCTAATTGCTGCGTTGAGTACTGTAGCAAGCACTCCAATGCTTCAGAACTATCCTGTGTGCATTTCTGGTTGGTTGATGTGCAACAGGCAGCTCTTAGGAGAATCAGTGAAGAAGCTGTACAGGTGCATGAGAAGGCAGTGTTTGTCTCATCCTGCTGTGAAATGTTATGATGTAAAATCAATGCAGCTTACAGAAAGCATTCCCTTAACAATTATTGGCTGCATAACATCCTTTGCCCTGTGTTGTCTGAGACATATCTTCCTTACGTTGCTGCTAAGTGTCTGTTTTCATACGTAGATAAATATCTCAGCAGAGCAAAAGATAGCCTACTTGAAGCAGACAAGTAGCTTGTTCATCCAGAAAGGCTGGCAGGAACTAGGTTCGCACTCTGCTGCTGTCAAGGGTAGGAGGAGCAGTAGAATGCTTGAATGACAAAAGGGCATGTGTTAAGCTTTACTTCAACAAGATCCTCTGTAGTTCCTGCTACAGAAGTTTTTATGATGTGCTCCATGCCACCTCTGGATAGTGCATGGAAAGCTGGATGAGTACATAGCTTACTTTCTTGTCTACTTTTCTAGTCAGGAGAAGCTGAACAGATTTGAATGTAGATAAGAACCTTTATAGACAATCCCCTCTGCGAAGGACAATTCTGTACTGATACCTCTGTTAAAGATCTCTGTCAGGTAGTTCTTAATCAATAGCGTATGCATAAAGTGGGCTTTGGCCTTTAAAAAAAATGAGTTTGCATTTGAAGTAAATGCATTACATCAAGCATCTTCTTATGCCGCCTTTTCTCACTTGGATCACAGTATTGTAGTTTGTAGTGAAGGCAGATTAAATGCTTCTTTTGAACACCAGCTGGGAAAGGGTCCTTCTTTTCCAGCTCTAGATTAATATGTGATCTGTTCTGTTAAAAAGTATGAGAGTCATGCAGCAGCTGTGGCAAGATCAGCATCAGAACATTGTCACAACAGGGTGGAGACAGCTCATTATCCCAGCACAGTGGCAAATCCTTTCTCTGGCCTTGCTAAGGCAGCACAGAAAGGGAAGGGGAAGTGATGAAATTTGGCTATTAAAACCTGTCCAGACTGTATGAACTCATGTAAAGAGAAAGACTTGCCTCAGAGGAACTTGCTCCCCTGGAGGGAGATGCAGATGCACTGAAGCTCTTTGGGAACCTCTCTTTGTATAAGGTCTCATTTACACCACAGAAAGAATCTAGGGGATGGAGGGTCAGCAAAGGGCTGGTGAGCCATACTGCATGCAGGCTGGCTGCATCTGCAGACACTGGCAAACTGCTGCCCCAGAAATGACACCTGAGACCAGTTAGTGAAAGGTGCTATCCAGATGCTGACCACGGTTTGAGCATTTCAGTCTCAGATGCTGACCTCCTAGATGGAGGTACGTAGTACGCATGTTGCTGGAGTCTGTTGCACTTGTGTAAGCTTGGTTAAGAGGGGAGATGAATTTCAAATGCATTTATCAGACATGATTCATTGCACGTGAACAGGTGAAAAGACACAAATATTTACATGAAGGAATAAACGTTATTTTCCCTTGGTAAAGGAAAGGCATGCAGCCTGTTCGACTGTTTGGGTAGGAATGAAATATGCAGTAAATTTACAGCAAAATAAAACAGTCCTATGACTTTGGATCAAAGAAGCATAACTCAACAGTTAAATGTCCTAATTTGAGGGTCTATTGTGTGATATTCACAGCAACAAAGCATAAACCTTGAAAATAAGGTGATGATACAGCATGAACTGAGGTTAGAAATTCCTCTCTTCTATGTGGATGGTTACTATTGCTTGTTTTGGCAAGTAAGAGAGATGGAGGTGGTCCAGGTACTTGGAGATATGTTCTGGGTCACTGGATACATCTCAGCGAAACTTGGCCATAACTCAATACTATAGCTTATTTCCTTATTTCCATAAAAAGAAGAAGTATTGCTCCCCTGGGAGCAAACCCCTCCACCCACTCATATGTAGCTTTGCTAGAGATACTGGTCATATGGCTTGGACATAAAATGGGGTAGCACAGGAGTATCTGATACTCAATCCCCATCAACAGACAGGCAAATGGGAGACCGTGGTGCGGGGCAAAGAATTGGAGTTTGTTCTGGCCATGCCAAGCATCAGTTTTTAGTGGGAGTACTAGGGATGAGGCAGTTAAGCATATTTTTCCACTATATCACAGTCTTGTAATAATCACAACACCTTCCTTTTTTTAATCCGGTGTAAGACTGGTTTAAGTAGTTAAAGCCACCCAAGGTAATCTGGCCAGTTTTACATGATGTGTGCAACCTACACTGCTAGCAGAGGAGTGGCCATAACTTTATAGGTGATGTTGACAAGAGTTTGGGAGAGAAGAACCTCTTCTACAGTCACCACCAATTGGAAGAGGATGTCTGACTGCTAAAACTGCGCTTGCACTAGATCATCCTTGTGTCACAGGCTCATCTTTTCCAATACATCATTACTCCTTTCTCAGACCCTGCCTCTTACACTGTCTATCTTATGATGGTGTTTAATAGTTCTTTCTATGTATTTTCAAATGTGTGGTAGGTGGGGGTATGTGTAATCCCCAGAAAGTGCTTTCTGTGCGCAGCTATACAGCACCAGATCATTTGTTTATTATGCTTACCTTTTGAAATAACCAGTGAAATCCGAGCTCATCGGAAAGATAATTCAGCTCTCTATTATCTTATCATCTGCTCAATGTTCTGTAGGGCATACATGCCAGAAATCAGACTGTCTTTACAGTATTTCTGGATAAATTCTGTAAAAATGACAGGTCTAATTCTTACATCTATTTAGTGAAAGCACTTAAACTTTTTCATTTATAACAACAAGCCTTTGTCCACATTAGAAAATCAAACAAACCCAAACCAAACTAAACCCCAGCAATCTGTACTCTCCAAGTCAATATCAGAAGTAAAATTGGCTCAGTGACTGAGCTGTCAGAGCTAAACTCAGTGATACAGAAGTGTCTAAGCTTTAAGCCTCCTGCTATCTGAACAGATGCTATTGACTTTGCAGAGGGACCTTTTTCGACCTTTGTTTTTATGACTGAGAATCTGTGGTTCTTCTGTAAGCGCTCATCTGTATGGAAACCACTCTAGCTACACATGGGCCCCTGTATACCACACTGAAGTCTTTGAACAGTGCTGTTTGGCTCAAGTGTGTGAGCAGTAATATGATGTCTAATGAGGACATAAAAGAAGGAGTGTCAGAAGTTGTTTAACTCCCTCTAACTGCCCCTGAATGTCTGCTAGTCTGTAGTTCATTCTCTAACCTGTCCTTCTCAAGCCAGCAGGCATTCATTCCTTGTAAATTCTGCCAATTTTCTTTCTGGCTTTGGTTTGTTTTTTATTTTCACTTCTTTAAAGAATTATTCTCAACATATTTTGCATCACAGTGATTTCAAAAGTCGGATTCAGAACATGAGAGGCTCGTGCTCCTCCCAGAGGGGCAGAGCTTTTGTTTGCATTGTTTTAGGAAAAAACACTCAGCTGCTCCACCTGTCAGTCATCCTCTTCCAGGAGAAGGAAATAAGGACACTCACAACAAAATGAGATTGCTCTCTGAAAGCAAAAAGTACAAACTTGAAGCTTTTTTATCTCTGACTTCTATGATCTGTCTCTTGCTGTCAGCAAGGATGTAGTTCTCAAGGCAAATAATAGCAAGGAACTAGACCAGCTTGGTTCTTAGTGCTGAACTTCTGGGCTAAGATAAGTGTAGAATATAAGTAATATATATGGAAAGTATAATATATAGATCCTGTTTGCCTATATTTCCTGATTGAAAACAGAGCTCAAAATACCATTTTGGTAGGAACACCAGAGAGGCTTGTTCCCCAGCCAGCTCAGCTTTTAAGGGTACTTTAGTCCCTACATTTAATATAATTTATTTCCATGTATAGCAGTAGAAACACTGAAACAGATTCTACATCATCATCCTAAACTACAATCATGATTCTGAAATGGTTGTAGTTAATTTATTGTTGGTGAAAATTATCTCCTCTTCAGTCTTATCTAGAATAAATTTACTGCTGATTTTATTAAGGTGCAGAAGCAACTTTCCTTCTCACTTTATCTGCAGGGTGCTGCTAACTGAAATAGCCTAATACTCCTGTGGCTTCAGTTTCAAAACCTCTCAGGTAAGTTTTTAGAAACAGAGACAAAAACCACTCAATAAACAAAGAAGACAAAGATCTTGAATCACGAGTCCTTACCCTGCAGCTTCTCTCAAGAACCTTTCATCTCTATCATCATGACATCCATACACACTGTTCTGCTCTTACCTTGCTCCCAATTGATCTCAGAGCTTTGCAGGAGGTGCCATCTATAGCTGATACTACCCTAAATACTGAAAAATCAATGATCAGAGAAAAAGGGCCATCAATTATCAACCCATTTAGGTCCTGGAGATAAGTTAGTGATGTCTATTGGAGAAGACTTGAAGTAATTTAAAAATGACACCAGCTACTATCATTCCAGATGCTAAGAAAGCTAAACAGCTTTCTCTAATGACAGCTGTTCCTAGGGATAAAGAACTCCAAAAGCCAGATTAAAATAAGTAAAGTAAGTACTCCTCTATTTCAGTCCAGTGGTGCCTAGCAAACTAACATCATTATGTAAATACTGCTTACTGAGAGAACAAAGCATCTGCCTCTATGAACGGATTTCAGTGTCAAGCTAAATAATAAAAGGCTACATTTTCTGAAGGATATTGAAGTTTCCATAAGTAACACTAGAAATTTGGTTCTTACAATTATTTTTCCATATAATGATTGTAATGATGAAGGGTTCATGAAAAATTTTGAAGATGGGAGAACTCGGTGGAGGTTTTTCTCCTTTGAAAGCACAAACCTCTTAAGAAACTGAACATAGGACTTGCAAAGTCCTAGGAAGAATATCTCCCCAAATATATCCTGGTCTTTTGGTGAAAGTCCTTCAAATACCAGGGCCAGGCAACTACAATGTACCTACATATTTGCAGTGGTTATCAACCAGTTATGCTGTAAGAAAATACTTTTCCTTTTAAAAAGTCACCATCATCAGTTACAAATGCAACCAATTTATGATATAACCAAGACATCCCAAGGTTGCCATGCTGAAGAAAAGTGACAGCTCTTCCCAAACCCTGTCTTCAGATATCATTATTATCTTTTCTTTTAGTTTTGGGCTTGAATAATCATTAGTCAGGTCCTATAAGTAATGTCTTTGGTGTATTCTCATCAACTGGAGATACTTTTTATGGCTTTTCTCATCCTTTTCATGGATGTTTTTCATGAATGGCATGTGGAAAAAAATAATATAGCCTTGCTTAATTGGATATCTGATTGATAGGAAACACCTTTGGAAACCAAGGGGAAAAATCTACTACTGACAGTTAATTTCTTCAAAATAAAAACAGAACTGTCTTTTCTGTCTTGGACTTGAGAAAACTGGACTGCCTGGGACTCAAGATGGTAACATTCCTTTCCTTCTCTCTCTCTTTTCTCTTTTTTAAATCTTAAGGACACTAGCTTCAGTCAAGATGCATGCTTCCATACTGTGAGCTCTTTCTTTCACGTAAAATATCTGTGATTCACAGCAAAGTAGTATTCAGACTTTCCCCAGTGCTAAGGATGTTTACAGAAAGTGTTCATCAACTAGTTGTGCATATGGCATTAATGCAGTTATGTCTGTTCAATTATTTACTCAAAGCCACATCTTTCAGGACAATGCTACAGTCCTTGAACTTCAGCTTTGTTACAAACAGCTGAATCGTGTGAGAAACTGAAGCAAATTTTCACTCACTGGAGCTCAAATGGACTGCAAATAACAATTGCATACCTTCCAGAGGAGAGATTTCCAGTCCATCTGGACGATCATTTGTAACCTCAAGATAAATCTGTCAGCCACAGATTTCAGATTGTTCCAGCCACATGTCAGCTTGCACTGATGCAATGCCTGAAGCCAGATGTCACCCTTCCTCCATTACAGAGCTGGCAGAGGTTGGTATATCAAGCTGTGGAATGTCAAACAGCCACGTATGTCTCCTACCTTGGCTTCAACTAAGGATGTTCATAAAGATGCATCCTTCTCACAAAACCGCTGTTGCTGGTTTATATAAAGGGCTGCACACTAGGACCATTGGATGATCCTTGCTATATGAACCCAGATGGAGATAATGCAAAAACATTGTGTAGGCCCCCTTCAGTACCTGAGGGGGCTACAAGGAAGCTGGGGGGGGACTTTTTACAAGGGCCTGTAGTGATAGGACAAGGGGTAATGGGCTTAAATTGAAAGCTGGGAGATTTAGATTGGATATCAGGAAGAAATTCTTCCCGGAGAGGGTGGTGAGGCACTGGAACAGATTGCCCAGAGAAGCTGTGGGTGCCCCATCCCTGGCAGTGTTCCAGGCCAGGCTGGATGAGGCTTTGAGCAACCTGGTCTAGTGGAGAGTGTCCCTGCCCATGGCAGGGGTGTTGGAACTAGATGGTCTTTAAGGTCCCTTCTAACCCAAACCATTCTGTGATTCGATGACTGTGGAAGGCGAGGAAATCAGGATAACCTGGAAAACTTCTTCTTTTAAAGATTTCCATTGACCAGATGTTACCAGAAAATAAATCTCTAAGCCATTATGTGAACAAGTATGGAAGTGCCCATTTGTTATTTTCCCAACCAACGTCTGGCAAATAGTTATAATTTTTTTTTTCAGAAGGCAATCTCTCACCAGTCTCAAATGCTCTCTTGCATGGTCTGTCCTTGAATCAGTGTTTCGACAGTGAGTAAGTCCAGTTAAAGACCTAGACACTGTCAAAAAGACCTCAGGTTTTGTTTTGTTTCTGCAGAAAGAGCCTGATCTCAGAATGGTCACAAATACCGAGAATGAGGTCTCATGCGTGGCTTGCCTCTGATCCAGAGTATAAGAAAAAACAGAAGGAATTCAACTATGTTGGTCCTAATAGCTTCTACTTGTCCGAGGCAGTTGTACCTAATGAATTCCTTGCAATTCATCTCAGCCTCTATAAACAGACAAGAGGAATATTTTCTATGTGACTTGAGATGAACTAGATGCAACCCTTGAACGTTCACTGCTTGAGAAAGTCTTATCAGTGCAGTGTGAATCAGGCCATGACACTGACTGCTTCATCAGAAAATGGCTACCAAGAAGGAACAGTCCCAGGGTGTACAATGAGGCTTGCACCTCCCTCCTTATGAGTAGGTTCTTCCTTAACGCTCTAATAGTAAAGATTCTGGAAATGTGCATATGTTTAAGTTATGATACTTGCTGGAAAACCCCTGCTTCCTAACTCCTCAACAGCTTGTTTTTACTGTCTTTTTTTCCTGATTACTAGTATTCCTCTTGAGATGCAGAATACCTAATGTACATTTACTTTTTTCCGTAAAGGATTTGTGTTTGCTTCGAGGATATCCTAACCTTGGAGAAATGGGTTTCAGAGTTATGTCACTATAAGAACAATTGTAAAGGGATCTGTATGTGTGTAGGAGTAAGTATTACAGTATGAGGGATAACAAAAAAGCACAGGTAATGGAAGTGATGTGAGACTGTGAACAGAAAACACCTCACAGAAGAGATAATGAGTAAGATACAGGGGTAGGATGCAGTTTAAACAAAGGCCTGAAACTGCAGTACATGCGTACTAAATTCAGACTACTGCAGTTCCTTCAAAAGAAAGCTTATGAAAAGCATAGAGGACTGGGAGACTCGAAACAAAAAAACTGTGCAAATGTGAGTAGGCTAGACTTGTTTAATCACTTCTTGTGCAAGACATGTCATACAGGTAAAAGCTGGAGCAAAAGTTTTTAAGAGCCTAAGCCTACATAAGCTTTGAAGGCTGGATTGAAACCACAAATGAGTTAAAATATTAACCCTAATATCAAGGATTGAGGGAATATGTAGAATTCGATACAAACAAAGCCTAGCATTTTCAACATAGAAATTGGGCAAAGTCAGACTAGCAGAATTGCCTAGAAGGCCTGAGTGATTGAGAACTTAATTGGTAAATTATGTACTAGTCTCTGTACAATATGAGAAAACAGGTGGTTTTTCCAGAAAGAAGAGAGAAACTGACTTCACTAAAAAGGACTTCTTTCATTTGCAAAACCATGGCGTAAAACCTACTGAGGATATACAGTCCAGGAAACATCTGGTTCTGTCCTTCTGACATATTTTATGAAGTCTGCCAACATCATTTATGTATAATTATGCTAGTTTTAGCAGGACTACTGCCCCTGCAACTCTAATGAGAACAAATATGTTGCAACATTGGCAGACGTTTGTGCTTTTCTAAACTTTCTAAACTACAATGTTTGTGCAAGATCCTAGCTGGGGAATTTATTTGCTGGGTAGGATCAGTTCAGCTTCCATATGATACAATATAGCTATTCATTTTGTTATCATTATTGCTCTTAGGACCCCCAAGCACAGATCAGGCACTCACTACACATAACAGAGGATATTGTCCGTCCATAACAAAGGGTAAGAAAATAAAGCCAAACCAGCATTTACAAGGAAATTATGGGACAATGACAATCAAACGGGCTTGTCTTCCGCATACTAGCAGACTAATTGTTATCAGTTGTTTTTTTTTGATAGGGGGAGGATGGAATTTTTAGGCACTACAGTGAAGAGATGCGCACAAAGAGGGCATGGAAGAGAAAAGGCTAAAGTTCTGCATGTCTGTGGGGAGTTCCATGTAGGCTTGAGGGGTAACATTTTTGAACAAATAAGCAGATGGGCAATATGTGGACTAATTAAAGCTTGAACCTCATCCCTGGATAATATATGAAAAATGATTCATAGAATGAGAATAGCTGTCAGTGTCTTCAAAAATGAATTTTTTGTTTATTGTGAGGGGAACTGTCAAAAATTCAAAGAGCTGCATGAGCTAATCAAACTGGTGGGTTTTGAAGACAGTCTTGGCAGCAGTGTATAAATAGATATGCCTGGGACAAAAATGCCTTTGTCAGGGCCAAGATGTTACAGTAAGTGAGCTGTAAATAACTGTGACCTTAATGACCATTTCAACAGCATGAGTGGATGAAAAAGACCACGTTTTAGAGATGGTTCTGCAGGCATAGCAAAAAGTCTAAATTAAACCTGGCCCCCAGGTGATGGGTATTTGGACCGGTAGGATGGGAAAAGTCCTTTGAGAATCTGGAGAAGAGGCAGGAGAAGAGACAGCTCGAAGGTGAGACCAAGAGCTCTGGTTTAGCTATGCTGAACTTGAGATAGTGGCCAGGCACTCCCAAGGGCATGTCAGCAAGGCTTGCCTTGGTCTTACCCAATGAAGGTGATGTTTTGGGTAAGGGAAGAGAGGTCTGGAATGAAGCAGTACTTGAGATCCTTCAGATAAAGATGGTAATGGGGTTTGTAGGTGAGATGAAAGCAGGAGGGAATCAGGAAGAGAGGAACAAGAACGGTTGGAAGTGTAGCAAATGAAGCCTATGAGGAAATGGTGACGGAAATAGTATTTCTTCCACCAAAAAAAAAAAAAAATGCTCTTCATTACAATCAGAAAGAGGTTGGTTTATGTTGTTTCAAAGGCTGTTAGGTAAAAGAGCACAACCCCCTGCAATAATACGGTTAGCAATGCATGAAGGCTGTGGTGCCCTCTCCACTGGATTGTTTTAGGAACAGCTACACATCTGCCAAGAAAAGTGGGTACCAAGTCTAGGTGCAGCTGACTTTGCCAAGGGCTGGGAAAATTGTTCTGATGACTTCTTGCAGTCTTTTCCAAGTTTATGCAAACTTGAAGATCCATGGAAAATCTCAAATGGGAGACCTGACATGTATTTTCCACCCTTTAAGGTATTTATATGCATCCAGTATTATAGGTGTTGCCTTCACTCTGGTTGGTTTCTGGGGTAATGGGGCTGGGGAAGGGCAGCCTGCAGGTCACAGATTTTGCCTGGGAAGCGGGGAGAAGGAGGAAGGCTGTGATAGGAAAACTTAAACAAATATCCCCAGGGAAGGCACTCCCACTTACCGGCATTGACCTAACCCTGGTGAAAAACTTGGGATGCTGGCAACTGGCTGTGACACCCTTTCTGGGCCAAGAAAGCCTGGTGCCATCAACCTGAGGAGTCAGAGGGAAATGAAAAGGGTGATCATGATACCAGAGAAAAGGGGTAGATTGTAGTAAGCTTTCTTCAATAGCAGTGCTTTGTGAGTATTATTATTAATGAGCTTTTTCTGTATATTTTGTGCTGTAAATATTAATATTATTATAAGTAGACTAATAATAACTTTTAGCTGTATTTTTGCTAGATGATTAAGATACCATTTAGGCTCAATATAAATGCTTAGCTGCATGTACATGGTGTGTTACCTCTTGCCTATAAGTGTAATCTTTTCATATTAAAGTTTGATGCCTTCCTCTTAAACAGAATTGCTTAATTTATTCAAGGCCTTATTGCATTAAAATTGATAGGATACTTGATGGATAGGATATGAAGTTGTAATGCCATATTTCAAAGACAGGAAATAGAAATTCTGTGGCTATTAAAGAACTGGGATGCAGATATGCTTGGGTATTTTATGTGCTGGGGATATTTATGCAGAAAAACCTCTGTAGCCTAAAATAGTGGTGTTAATAGCCCTTTAAGTTGACAGCGATGTGTAAATTGGTGGAGCCTTTACAGTGTGAAGAATAACCTTGGTCAGCCCAAACTTCTGAAGAGGCCACACTGAATTAAACTGATATAAGGAAATAATTTGTCTTAAAAGCCCACCCCTGTCCTGTGGCTACTTGTTAAACATGGTCTTTGAGTACAGTATTGCCTCTCTTCTGTCTCCCATGTTTCAGCATTTTTCTTAAGTCTCTGAATACAGGGGAAGGAAATGTAGACAGGTATGAACCCACTGTATGTACTGGCAGCAATGACCCAGCCATGTTTTCATACTCAGCATTAACTGAAAACCTGAAAACAGGAATTATCACAACAGAATCAGGTGCCTTAATGGGATAGTAATCCTAGAGTTTGTTTGCAAAAATGTTCTGTTTTCTTCTCATTTTTACAATGTTTTATGTTTCTCTTTTTGATTGTGATCTTCCAAATTTTTTCAATGTATTCAGAAGCCAGAGAGTCATATTACATGTAGAATCTAAGCCTTTCCACAAAACACATATTTCTTCATCCACCCTTTTTTTTCATAATAACTCCTCTTCCAGTTTTCCTCATTTATCTCAGATAGTACTGAGTGGGTCTGTGGAAATTGTATTTTTGTATTAATTAAAGTATTAATATTATTCTCTTGGTTAAAATGAGGTATCAAAAGGATGTGTAAATGCTGGCCAACCTATTATCTAGGACAGTTGTGTGTCTGAAATTCTAACCTGCTTAGCACATATTGACCAAAAGCATTCAATCGTGTGTTCCTTGTATGTGGCCAGTTACAGCTGTAACTAGATGCTGAAACGAGTTGCACTGGTGCAAGCTGTGAGTTAAGTCTGGCGCTGTGCATTCACACTTCATGGTTTTCATTGATACAGTTTTGTCATGGTACTTGGAGTTCCTAAGTAACGATAGCAGAGCTCTAGAAATAACCACACTCACTATCTGACCATTGTTTAAAATGCTTGAATGCCAGTTGTAATTTTGACTTGTATTTTTTTGGTCACAATGTCGAGCTCAAAAAGTTCTTGTCAGTTTTCATCACTGAATCTTAAAGTTACAACTCAAAATTATAATTTTGAAATAAATTGGTAATAATCTCTTAGACTCTGATGCTGTTCATGAAAGGAATGATCCAGGCCGTAGAAAATTGTTTGGACATCAAACCTGCTGTGTAAAGGTGGTAATCCTGACAAATTTTTGTGGTTTTTTTTTCCAATTCTGTCAAAGATCAGGGTGGAATTCTCTCGACGTTTGCAGGTATAGCATTCTGTTGCATTTAGCTCAAGTTCTTGTAATACTAATTTTAGCACTTCTGTTTAATATAATCTGATGAAAATTCATCTGTTGTTCTTCATGCACTGCAAGAGGCACTTGAACACATGCTGATGATACTGAGTTATTTTGGGTAGCAGAGATGAAGAACAACTACAAATTCTGCAGAAAGACCTCACAACGTAGCGTGAGTGGATGTGAAGAGGGGAGATGAAGTTTCACCTATGTAAGTGTAAAGGGATGCACACAAGATGAAACAACCTTAACTTTGCATGAGCAGTGGTGGATTCTGAACTTGCTGTTGTCATTCAGGAACAAGATATTGGAGTTACAGTAGCCACGTCTGTGAAAACATCAGCTCAGCTCTCAGTGGTGGCCAAAAATAGAACTGAATGGTAGGAATTAGTAGAAAAGGATAGAGCAACACCAGACAACCTCCTATCGCTTTTATGAGAGGTTTAATGTTATATAAATTGATAGCACGCCTAAGCCTAAAATGCTGTTTGCAGTCCTGATTCCTCCTGTCTCAAAAAGAATATAGCACAAGTGGTAAGGATACAAAAACAGTGGTGGCAAGATGACCAGCCTTGTGAAATCTCTTCTAGATGTGAACTATATAAACTAAGCAAGGCCTCTCCACCCTTGAGAAGGCAGAAAATTGAGATTTAAAGAATTGTATGACATCTGGAGAAGACAAATAGAGAATGACTAGTCCCTGTGTCTTATGAATACAATGGCAATGGAAACTAGGTGGGAAGACGTTCAAAACAAAAGGAAGCGTGCCTTTTCAAAACATACCTCAGTTGTGGCATTCCTTACCCCAGGGTACTGTGGATGCATGTAGTCAGTGATGGAATAAATTATGGAAACATAGGTTTATAAGGGACTGTATAAATGTACTACGGTCCTGTATTATTGGACGTCTGTAAGTCATAAATCACTAATGGCCAGCTGTGTGTTTGCCTTGCTGAACTCTCTCTTAAGTGTTTGATATGAGTGACCATCAGAGGCAGGATGTGTTGGCTAGACAGACCATTGCCCTAATTCCAGCTCTTACACTAAAGAGTCTGAGTGCTGTGAGTGGAGGGACTAGCTGAATATTGTTTGGGAAAGGATGGGTGGATTTCAGGCACAGTACTGAGAAAATATTTTATTAGTTGGTTGACCCAATGAAGGGTGACATATTTTTCCCTTTTCCCTTTTCCTTACCCTTCGCTTTTCATTGTAGCTTATGCTTTTCCTCATCTGCTTGTTTTTAATCTCTGCTTCTCTTTAATTTCTTTTTCGTTCATGTCAAGCAATCCTCCAGCCCTAAACATGAAACAGAAGCGAGCACCCGTACTGGTGAATATACTACATGAAACATTTCCAGCTTTCCTTTTTTGTTCTTGGCTTCCTACTGTGGAGCTGAGCTGAGCTTAGCCTAGGGTCTGTGATCTTCCAGCTATCGGAGAGGACCAGGAGGTGACACAGGGGGAGGTTTAACAAGAATTAAACCATTCTTGTTTTAATGTTGTCCTCTGTTATTAGTATTTGTAAAAGAAATAGCAGTCCGTTGTGTGCTTGTTCACTGTGTGTTTAGAGAACAGCTTAAAAAAGTGGGTTTAGAGCAAGGGCACTGTCTGAGCCCCTGGTCTAGCATCAGTGGCTGACACCTCGGTGGGGTCCTGGGGAGTTGGCCTTGTTTGCACTGGAGCTGTCAAGCTTCCACTGCACTTTCGGCCTTATGCTAGCAACAGCAAACATTTGGAGGGATAAAAGTTTTTCTGTTTCGATCCAGACACTGGTGCAGGGCTCTTGTTTTTTTCCAAGATGGAGCTTTTCTAATAAGGTCACCTTGTTAGAACTAACACAAACAAGTGGGGCATTAATGGATTTTCGGAAGTGGTGTGCTGCTTCCTTTAAAGCGAGTGGAACTGAAGCTGACCTATGGCCAGCTCTGTTGAAAATCTGGTATTTAATTCTTGATATGTTCTCATTGTTCTTTTTGGAAAGTGTTTTAAGTGATATATCCATACATAGCACAATATTCTCCCTCTTCTCTCTTCTGAAATAATCAGAAGGACTTCTGTAAAAGACAGGGAATGTTTTTGAAATGAGACGTTAATTTGGTCTCCACTCCTCTGCCTAAGCACTGGAATAGTAATTCATTGCCAAGTTAAAATGTTCCCTTTTAGCTCCTGATGGTCCAAACTAGTTTGAGTCCACAAGTCTCTCTTCATTTACCCTTCCTTCCTTGAGGCCATTGCTATTGATTCTATAACAAGCAGGGTCTGGTATTGTCAAACCCAGCTGTACACATGCTGAGTGATTGCTGTGACATAACTGATTACATTTTCCACAGGCTTTAGTCAAATGTGTTTTCATTTATAATCTTAACAGAAGTAAACAATCAGTTGGACTTGGTCATTCCTTCAGCACTTCAATTTCAGTTACTTGGAAAGGAGCTGTAAGGAAAATGAGAAAATAAATACTAAGAAAGCACACGTTTGTCAGGTAATTAATTTCTGAGAAACCAGCTGTACACGGAAGGATATTTTAATTAGATATAGTTAGACACTCCATTCCTAGCTCCTGGCAGTGTTGTGGGATTCTCAGATCTTATATATATGACCATAATATCTGAGCACCTGTGGCTTTTTCACCATCAGATCTGAAGAATTTATCTGTTACAGCCTCCCCAGAAAATCACAGTGTGTAACTTTCTATTATACACAAGGACTGTTATAATTTTTTTTGATGTAACAGTAACGCCCATTGGTAGAGCCAGCCAAACCAGGGTCCTGTTGTGCTAACCACTGAGTAAATGCACAGAGGGAGATAAACTCTTTTGTGGTTTCCTGAGGTATGGTATTTATGGATGGAAATGCATTGTCAGCAGTAACCAGTATCGTTGTGCTCTTCAATAGGTCAAAAAACTGTATTCTTGATGTTGCATGGCTATCAAACATAGGATATGTGTTAATTATCTGTATTTTTGGATGAGTGATCTGAATTGAGAACTGAAAGGAAAGCTATAATTTAAAACGATAAGACACAATTCTGGTTTTCTTTCATGATCTCAACTATAAGTCCTTCTTTGCTGAGTTTTTCAGTCATATCCACTATGCAGAATATGCATTTGAATTTTGGTTTGTGTGTTTCTTCATAGAGTTCCAAGCACAATATAACGGATTCAGTCTAAAAGTTCACGCTGTGACACTTTTAAGACTTGCTCTTTTTCCTCTAATTGCAAATCCCGTTGTTGTGCAACAAAATGTAGGCACTTCATTTCCTTAAAAGGCTTTTGGTTGTATCAACCTAGAAATTATGTAACACATTCTTGCTCCCAGTAAAGTCAGAAAAAAATCTTTGCCAAAGATTTGCTGTTGACCAAAACTTCAGAATGTTTACAGATGCCATCATTGCATCTAGTGAGGAAGAAGGATCCCGCCAAGTTAGCCAAGTGTAACGTTCTTCCTGACAATCTGCTGTAAAGAATGTCCAGACGTCCCTAATGGCAGTGCCATGCCTGCTGACCCTGGAAACTTCAACCATTAAATGGTGAGTAGAAGTATTTGGAAGTTGTGTTGATCTTGTCATTTCCTCAGCTGTTGCAAAATAAAGCTATATAAACAGCAGCATTCTACCTCTTCACATTGCTTTTGGTCACACCAGCAGAATGAAAGTATTTATGACCATAAAGGCCTTTTCCAGTTCATATGCTTTTTGGATCAAACAATGGAACAACTCTCCAGTTCCCTCTCTAAAAGAACAAAACTAAGATAAATAGTTTAGAAAATCAGTAGTTAATACATCTAGACCAAACCCAAGTCCCTACACTGAACTCATTGAACCAGTAAAAGGCTACAAAATCGACCATCTGGTATGTCTTTTGGAGCTGCTCTGCACCTAGTTCCTCCAATGAGATGACTTACTGAGACCCCTTCTTTTTAAAAAGAAGAGCATCTCAGTGTGGCTGTCCTATACAAATATCCAGGCCTTGCTGCCCCTCCTTTTACAGCAGTGCTTCACAAATCAGAAGGAAAACCAGGTGAATTAAGTAAACATTCAAAGAGCAAAGACGATTATAGAACTTATTTATTTGCTGGTTTTCCATTACCCTTTGGGTATACATGCAAATTTTTGTTTTGTTGCTCTAATTTGAGAAAACTTACCTATCTAAGTAAAGAAAATAAAACACCAAACCAAAACAAAGAAGTTGCTTTATGAAAATACAATGCTGTTGCATTTTCTGCTGTCTCTTGGAGAAATCACTATGTGAAACTCTCCCAGAACCTGATGTTAATGAGTATGTGTCAGATTTTATTTTTTTTGCTAGATGGTTTATCATGCTACAACCAGAATCCTCTACAATATTGAGCGGCTGCTTGCTTTTCTCCTATGCGTACACACTTTGGAATGAACATGTCTCTTCCTTTGTGCTAGTTATCCACCACTAAGTGCTCAAAATGAACAGCTTTGGGAAGATTTTTCTTCAGAAAAGTCCTTAACTTTAGCATTAGTTCCTATCTTGTAGTCCAAGTTGCTGTGTCTCTGGGGCAAAATGCATAGCCTATTTTTGTGAAAAGTCAAGAATGTCGGCAAGCATGGAGGCTTTGGGCTGCAGTTGGATTAATGGGTGTTTTTTCTCCTATTCTCTTGAGATAATTCAGGGGTTTTTTCCACTTCTTGACTGAGTCCTGTTATTAACACACTCTTTTTGGTAGTAAAAGGAATTGATTATTCAAATAAAATAAGGATAGCATTAGCCATGTCGCTCCTATGTATTTCTTCCTTTACTCACTCTTATTTTTTAAATTAGAATCTCTGTCCACAGCTGCCAAGCGTGATTGAAATCTGACATTTTAATGCAAATTATTTCATTAACAGTTTTGTCATGCTACAACTACTTTTAAAATTTTAGCCTTTGAAGTCTTTGTAAACATGTGGCTGATGAAAGAACCAGCAGTGAACAGCCTTATTTCGTTTATATAAGCATCATCAGTGCACACATCAGCCCCCTCGGAAGTCCTCAGCTTCTTCTTTGAATTGAGAATGTCATTAGAGATAAGAGGTACTTCAAGGCATGTGAAGATTACAGTCGTGGTCTCCTTGTGGTATCTTCTGGTAGCATTTAAAGCATGATGGTGGAATTACTTGCACGGTTAGCTTTGTTTTCAGTTTTCTTTCTCGAGCCTGATCTCATTTATGAACATCCAAGTCTTATTATGTAGTAAAGAACCTTAGTAAACTAAGTAGAACTGTGTCTAACTGCAAAAAAAAAGGGGCTCTTGCTCTTTGATAGTACATCTGGACATCCCCCGTCCTGCTAAGTGTTTTGGAATGAGGTTTATTTTCTAAAACTTTAAGTTTGGAAAATTGAATTTTGGCTTCTTGGGGCTGATTCAGGCTATGTGTTCTTATCTTCAGCAAATTCTCTTACATGTTTTTGTGTGTCCAGCCAAAACTGCAAATAACTAACCCACAACATTCTTAATGGAGCAGTGTTTATTAAGTAAAATACAAAGAAAAACAATTAAAACATTTTGAATACAATACTTCTGATTTAAGTAATTTCAATCATTACAACTGTTTCAGGCTATGGAAAGCAGTAAGAGGGTTACAAACTTAATAACTGAGCTTGTACTAAACGTCCGACATTACCAGAATGCTGAGGGCAGTAAGTCAAACACTCAGATGTTAGGTAGTACTAGAATTAAGATCACCAAGTGCACACTAATCCCATCTTCCTTGAGCATCGCTTTGGGACAGAGCACCGCATGAAGGCTACAGAGTTGACTGCAGAGAGTTCAGTTCAACACAGATTTTGCACAGATTTGCAGTGCTGCTTATAGGTGACTTTTGAAAACATCAAAAAAATGTCACTTGCGTAGCATATAGAAGGGATGTTGGGCAGTGATCAGCTACAAACAGGGGTATTAACAACAGCATGAGGCGAGACCAACGTCCGCTGTTCCTAACTCACAGCCTACAGCAGCTGCCCGGGTAGACACTTGGTAGGGGTATCTCCCTCAGGTGTGTTTGATGCTTACATGTTTGACGTTGAACAGAGTCAAGCGGAACAGAACTGCTAAATCCACAAGTGCCAACGGAGATGCACAAAAACTTTGCAGGGCTGCAGGGTGGGATTCTTTTCAAGCCTGGGATGACGCAGGTGCCTCCTTACACCCCTTTTGCTCTAGTCTGATGTGCATTAGACTAATGATGGGTCAGAAGACCAAACTCTTGAGATGGGTGTATTAGTATCCAAGTAAGATCAGCAAAGTAAATGAATTCAGAAGGGTTTTAGTCTTTTTGTTTTTAGTTCCTCTGTGATAAACACTCTTTTGTTTGCTCATTTGTCTTTGCCTAATACTACTTCTATAGCCACTTTCAAGTTGTTAGGCATTTCGGTTTTTAACAATTCCAGTCTAAAAAGACTGGCTGTAAATAACACCATCTAGTTTTTTTCCTAACAGGCAAGTTAACATAGTGTAGGAGCAACTGAGGAAAATATCACTTGAATTAGACTTGTAATTTTACCACTGCTACTAAATGATCTGATCTGATAGGGAATGTGTGGCTGGAAAAATGAATCTATTACAGTATGTCATGCATCTTATTAAGCTCCTGACTGTCTTACTTCCTACGTAAACCTTCTTGTCAAGTACTTCTGGCTTATTGTGTTCACTGTGTGTTTTGGAGAGTGAAAGGGCAGAGGGTGAGTGAGATCTTGGTCACATAAATATGCTGTCTGCGTTCAACTAAAAGGGTAAATGAACTCTTGTTAAAGACAATTAGTGAGACTCTTCATAGGAAACCCCTTTTCTGATTAATCTTTTTATGGTAATTTCTGTTTAATATACATACATTTTTAGTGGATCTAAGATATGCTCAAACCAAAGCAACAATACTTGCTCTAGTTTAGCTAAATCATTTTTAAAAAGTGACTTTGGAGTTGGCCTACTTGGAGAATTTACCATTAAATTCTTCTGCATGGACAACTCCACAAACACTTCCCATGCAATATGTCTTGTTGCCTGCACAGTGTGTTTTCATGGGGTAAACTTGATTTAGAGCTCCTGAAGCTTGATCAGTGCCACAGAAATGCTGCCCAAGGATGAGGACTACACAGCTGTTAAGATTTCTTCTAGAAACTGTGCTGGTCTGATTCTATGAAGGCAGGAATTACACCAAGTAATGTCTCTACCCACACATCCCCCAAAAGGCAGCACAAAAGCCTGAAGTCTAGATGAGCTCTATATCTTGTGCTTTAGACCATTTGGCAGTGATAAGGTCATGTATATGTACTCTTCATCCAAATTCCACTTGTACTGCTGGGTGATGTAGTAAAAAAAATCCAACATTAATGACCTGCGGACAGAAAGAAGCAACTAATGGATTGCTAATATATACCCTGCCTTACTTTAAGGAGGTGTCTTGGGGCTAACAACCAAAAAATTAAAACTTAAATTAGTCTATATAAAAAAGTCGTGTAAAGCAGCAGAATGCATTATCATCCAAAGTAGAGGGAAAAACATGCTAATATTTTTATTATGTAATAATTTAAAAATCTGTGAATCTAGATATAAATGTAATAGGGCTCATATCTTGGGTTTTTAACTTTTCATAATTTCAGTCCAAATTCTGACCTATTTAAGAGACCAGTTATTAATATTTCCTATTATTTCTACTCCTCAAATGACTAGATGTCTCCAAGTCATTCTTCATTCTCACTCCTATCTTCCTCTTCATTTTGAAAGTATCAGTTCAGGGAAGTGGCTGAAAGATAGAAAAACACACATAAAAATTGTTTGACTGCAGGTATTCATCGTAAAATTTTCTTTTTTTTCCTGGAGGAGACATGAAGGTGAATCAGGAAATGGATGGCTTTTTCAGATCATATGAATCAGTACCCCAGAATTCATCATTTTCACCAAATATCTGACTACTTTTAGGGACCTGAAGCTAGATGGCCCTTATTTAAAGCTCATATAACAACTTCTTTAACGGCCTTATGTGTCAGAGACTTCAATGAAAAGAGACAATTACTAAAAACCAGCTCACACATTTCTAAATGCAAGTGCACATTCATTGTACTATGTAGTGTTGAAAATATCACCTAAGCATTCATAGAAGTAAACCATTTCATTTACAAAGAGCCTAAATCATACAAATACCAACAAATACCATGAGAAATACTACTTTATTCTCTCTTTTGATCACAAATGATAAATATAAAGTCATCAGAAGAACATCTAGCTCTTAAAAGCCAAGCAATTTAGAATCTCATCTTGCTGTTCCTAATTCATAGATATTGCAGATACTAGTCAGTGTAACCTTTAAATACAGCACATAACGTGAGACAATAATTTGACAGAAAACAGGAGGGAGTTTGTAACTCTGGCATTTATTTCCCTGTGATTTAAAGCACACATTGCAATGGTGTCTTTTGTGAAGACAATTAAAATCTTGCTCAGTCTGAACTTGTGTCTGCTACTGGGGTACGCGCTACTGGACTACCGCCTTGCGTGTCCTGCTTTTTAGCAGTACGCTTCCCTTCTGGAACCACCTGAGGACGATGTTCAAGTATGGCAGACTCATGATGGTCCAGCCTTTGCTCAGTGCAGGCGGGAAATGCTGAGGCAGACCAAAAACTTTCCTGAATCTCAGTGGGAAAGAGGAAAGAAAGAGTGATGTAGACCCAATGAATAGGTCGCTCAGCAAGGTGAATTCAAGACCCCAGACTGCACAAACTCTGCGTTCTTTGGCATTGGTTCAGGAAAGAGAGCTTGTTCACACGCACCATGCTCCTGGTTGGTCTGCTCTGGAAAGTTTCAGGTTGCCAGGAGGGTTTCTCCTGAATAATAGATGATGTGGTTGAAAAAACAAAAGCAGGCAATTAATAGTGAGATTTCCAAGGGTTTTTTTTGCATGTTTCTTATAAATTAAACAAAAATAACTAATGTTTTCAATGGAGTAGAAAAAACAAAATGCAATAAAAATAAATCCTTTGAATTCTGTCGTGAAGCAAGACAGGTCTTTTCCCTAGGGTGGGAGCCCTACATAGCTTGAGGCTCAGTTTTACTGAAACTAACTCCTCCCTCCTTTTTTTTTTTTTCTTTTTCCCTTGACTCTGACTTAAACTTTGGGCTTACAGTATCTGACTTTGTTTTTCTAAATGACAAAAGACATACTATCCAAAGTGCTTTTGATGGGCAGTGTGAGGACAGGCCTTCCCTTACAGCATGGCTTTCCCACCTAAACAGATGGAAATCCACCCCCTTCCCTGCTTTCCAACACTCCTTATATCCTGCCACCACAGGGAGGAGCTGAAATCTGGCTTCCCACCAAACTGGCCAAAAGCCTGAAGGTGCTGTGCGGCCCTTCCTCTTCCAACTGCTTTCGTGTGCTGCCTTCCTCTTAGCATGCTAGGCTCTAGTTTGTTGCAAGGAAGGATCAAAAATTAGGAAGAGTGAGAAATATGATGACAGGAAAATACAGGGCAGAGGAGGAGGTGATCCATACTGGAAGAAAGGCTGGATGGAACTGGGACTTGGTCCTCTCAGGTTTATTTTTTTCCTTCCTTAAATCAGATAGCAGAGCTTCTCCTGCTTCTTTTCCCCCTACCCTCAGCATAGTACTTCCAGATTATGTAAGGATATCCTTATTTGTTTTGGTCACAGTAACACACAGAAGCTTAGCCTGGACTCGAGACATCACTGCGTGAGGTACCTGTACAGACCCAAAAGAACTCTCAGCCACTACTTACTTGCAAGAGTATGTCTGGGGATTGTCTTGCATAGAATTGTTCGTCTCACTCAACTAAGCGAATTTAACTCTGCACTTTGATGTAGCAGAGAGTAACATGTAACGTTAAATAATGCTGTATTTTGTAGCTTTATTTCAAACATGGTTAGTCTTACAGCCAGTTTCATACATCTTTGCACATGAGCTTCTCAAAACAAAATAAAATGAAATAGGATGAATCATTAACATAATTACTGTTCTTCCATAAGATTGGTAGTTAGCTAGGGAGCGCATGACTCTGGGGGGATACAGAGGAAGTATGATTCCAGTGGAAATTTTCTTAGTATGTAATGTACATCGTTAATCCAGTATCCTATAGAGCTATAAATGTTGTGGGGTTTTTGTTTGTTTGTTTCACATATATGTCCATTGTTTCATAGCCAAGCCGCAGAGGAATTGTTGGGGGCTAAAATGTACATCATTCCAGGTGCTAAAATTTTGATTTGTGTGGTGGGTTGTTTTTTTTTTTTTTTCACTGGCAATCGGTTTTGCATACACAGTGCTTACATTTCATAGGTAAAGCATGGATTTTTGTGGTTGGTTGGTTAGTTGTGGTTCCCCCCCCTCCCCGCCCTTAGCAGTTGGAAAACCAAGTATATCTCCTCTTTAAAGCCTAAAGATACATACAACCCATGGGACTTGCTGATGTGAACAGATACGTCTTAAAACCACTCCAAACAAGTTAACAGCATATATATGTGAATCGTCCTGTATCTGCAACTACTTTGATGGCAATTTTTAGGTGTGAAATGGATCATTTTATTTTCCATACAAGTATTTTCTAGAGCTGAGGAAATTTCACAGGAAAGTGATCCTACATAAATATACATTATGTTGGTGTCTTAGAAAACTGTATTGTTATAAATAAGGAAAAGTTCTTGACTGTCAGGGTTACATGACTGTAAGGGAAAAAAAGTTTGGCCTTTAGTATTTGCTTCTGTGGTTAGGTTGAGAGGCTTTTTTTTTTTTTTAATACCAAGAAGCAATCTAAAAGAACATTCCAAATTCCAGAGCTTCAATGTTAATGATAATTTCAAACTTTCATTAACTTTTCTCCTTGAACAAGTTTCTTTTATAACGTAGCCAAAGCACCATTCTCGCTTGAGCCGGCTGTTTCAGGCAATTTGGATTTGCAACATTTCGGCTTGCAGATAAGTTTTGATTCTAGTTGTTTTAATTAAGTGTATTTTTATAGGATCACTCAAGCATGGATCAATTCCACGGGTTTGTTTGTTTTAATAAACTCTCAGTGCTTTTAGTCTCCTAAATGGAGGACTTGAAGCAAACAACTCGGTTTCTGCTGCGGTCTGTAGTAGAAACGTGCAAATGCTGCCGTAGAAGAAAAAAAAAACCTGAAACCCAACTTCGGTGGAATTCATCGAAATACATGTACGAACAAAAATAACCTCCAGGTTTAACACAGATGGGTTGGCTAAACACACCAAACCATGCGTCGAAAATACCGTGAGCGCGGACATGCAAACGTACGTACCTGGGGAAGATGCTTGCGCGCCCCGGCCGCCGGCCCGGCGCTGCCACGTCTCACCGCCCCGCTCACGCCACGGGACCTTTATAGGGAACCCTCCCAGGGCCTAAAAATAAACTTTCGGGGCTGACACGTCCATCCGTGCCGTAGAGGAAGGGGAGGGGGCGGAGAGGGACTCGCCGCAGGCTTTTACGTGGTCGCAAAAATGTCAGCGCCAAGCTCCCCCGCCCGCGCAGACCCGCGCAGAGTAGCGCGGGGGCTGGCCGGGCACCCGCTCGGCGGCTCCCAGGGAGCGGAGGGGGTGGCGTGTGCCCGGGAGCGGGGAGCCGGCGGCACACAGACTCGGCACGGGCGAGCGCTCCCGCGTCCCTCCCGCCCCGGGGCAGCCCCGGCAGCCGCTGGCGCCCGGCTCTCCTCCGCCTCCTCTCCCCGCTGCGCCCCGGCTTCGGCGGCGCCTCCCCGGTCCGGAGCCGCGCTCGGCAGGGACACGCTGAGCCCCGGGCACCGGCCGGGAGCCCCTACGGACCCCGGCACCCGCCGAGCTGCCCCTCGCCCGCCGCCTCTTCCTCCCTCCCTCCCGCTGCTGCAGCTCGCCGGGATTTGTTGTGCTTAGTTGTACTGGAGCGTGCCCGCTCAGATCTGATCGCGAGGAGAAGCCTCGGGTCGTGCTTTTTGGGCTGCGGTGAGTAAAAGGAAAAAAAAACCCAAAACCTCAACATAAAAAAAAAAATAAAATCACAATCCCCCAGAACCAACCCCCGAGCGCAAATATCTCAACCAGTTGCAACTTCTCTGCTGGCCCGGAGGGGGGAGCGTGGGGGAGGGAAGGGGAGTAATGCGAGATAACCCCAGCCCGGGGCAGCGCCGGCTGCGGGCTGCGCTCCCACCCGCGCATCGCCGGGCACGCCCGGCCGGCCGTCGCAGCCGCTCCGGCTTGCCGCTGTTCCGCCCCCGCGGCGGTGGCGCTGGGTCCGGGCGGGCGCGGGGGGCGGCGGGCGAGGCGCGCAGCTGCCGCGCCGCAAACTTGGTGGGAGCGAGCGGCTCGGAGGGGCTGCGCGGAGCGAGGCTGCGGCCATGGCGGCGTGAGGAGGAGGAGGAGGCGGAGGCGGTGGCGGCGGTTCCGCGCCGCGGAGCGGGGCATCACCGCCGCGGAGCCTGCCTGCGCCGCCTTCCAGGTAACCCCTTCCCGGACCCTCTCCCCCTTCCGCGCCGTGCTCGGGATGGGGCTGCCGGGCTGGGGGCCGCGGCGGGGCTTTCGGAGAGCCGCGGGGATGGCGCGTCCGCGGCCCCCTCGGGTGGGCTCCGCGGGGCTGCGCGCCTGGCTCTGCAGGAGCGCCCCGGGAGGAGGGAGAGGAGGCCGGGCCGGCCGGCGTCTCGGCCGCCGCAGCGGCAGGGTACCGGCAGGGGGAGCTGGCAGCCAGGCGGAGCGGCGCGGCCGCCGGGGACCGGTGGCGGGGGTGAGCTGCCGGCGGTAGGAGCCCGTCTTGGGCATTGCCCCGGCCCCACCCCCGAAAGTCCACCGAGCCTTTCAAAACGGGGCCGTCGTCCTCCCCGAAGACTGTTGCTGTTCGCTCGGGATAAGAAAACCCAATCCGGGCAGGCAGCTGCATCCCCAGCGGGGCTGAAACCCGCCCCGGCGCCCCGCGCAGCCGGCGCCCCCGGGGTCGCACCCACGGGAAGGGTTTCCTCGCCCAGGAGCGTGAGGTGCGTCTCGGCGGGGCAGCCGGGGGCTCCGAAACGTTTCGGAGGGGTTTTGTCGTACTTTCGGCAGGTGAAGTTTGCTCCTCTGCCTCTTCTTCTGGGGAGAGCAGGAGGGAAAGCGGCGTGCGGGGCAGCGGCGGTCGGCTGCGGACCGCGGGGGTTTCGGTGGGGTCCCCCTGCGGTACCACGGGAAGTCCCGGCGTACGTTTGCCGTCGCCGTTATTTAACTGGACTGGTTCGGGGTCTGTGCTGTGACTGTGTTTTGGCTTTTGCTGGAGAGGGGAGTTGGAGTTGCCGATCCTCAGCGACGCAGAAGGAAAACACCTCACTCCGCTGCGTTAATCCATCCTTGTGTGAGGATCGCTTACCGGATAAATCACGGCTATCGGGGTTTGTTGGATCGTTCCAGATGCTAAGTATGCACGGTGGATTGACACAAGGATAATCTGCCTGGGATTATTCCGGGGGTGAGTGTGCGGCGGGGGGAGAAGCTGTCAGTGCCATCGGTTCCTTCAGCAAACCGACCTGTTGGGCAGGAGGGGTGGATGCACACGCACCCTCGTGAAGATGGTTAGGAGTTGCAAGATTACAGCTTAGAAAAACCCTAAAGCTTAAAACTGTCGTTAAAGTTAGAGTGATGGCGTGCTCCGGCAGCCCTGAGGCAGCGCGTTCCAAGACTGTATTTTCTGAAAGCTGATTTAGCCGCTCTCGCTGTCAGTTTTTGTGTGAAAGGCTGGTATGATGCTAGCCCAGCTAGAGCGCTGTAAAAACAGAATTTTTCATAATGGAAACTGCGCTCAAATCTTAGTTGTAGCGGTTGCGGCGTCTTCTGGTTGTTACGTGAGTAAGGCTCTGACTCAGTTTAGCAGAGTTTGACTACTAAGAATTGTTGAACTTGGTGATGTCATCTGTATAATGCGTACCTGGTCAAAAGGGTATCCGTGCCTTAAAAGGCTGAGGTATGGCTTTAGGTGCTGTGCTTAGTCTCGTGAAAGAGTTTGGTAGAGTTCTGTACTTTGTGCTGTGTTCCCACCTTCCTCTCCGCCAGGTGCCCACCATCTAGCTTTATTACGTTTGCTAATGGATTCATCTCATTTTCTCATTTTAATGCTGAGCAGCTGTGAAGGATCCTGCTGAGAGCTCAGGCTTTGCTCTGGAGGGTGGCAGTTTACTTTTCTGTTTGAAAGGTTGTTTTAAACTAAGTAGGGTAAACGCTCGCTTTTAAGTCGTATTGCTGATTCCTTGGGATGTTGTAACAGTTTTGTTTTGGTTGGGGAAGCTGAAGGCGTTACTATCTGTATCATCTCTTTTCTTTTAATCTTTAACCAGTGCTGTTTTCTTGAAACGCTTGCAGGTAGTAGGAGTGCTGGTGCACTTTGTAATGATCCGTAAACTTTGGTTCTATCAGGTTCGTTGTACTCATTTCCTGTTGGGCAGGGGTGCAAAGGGTGGTAACTATGTATTGCTGCTGTTTTCAGAAGAACAAGAGTTGTGTGGTGGTTTTTTTCCCCCTGCTCACTTAAGGAGACCACGTGGGTTCTGTTGATGCAGTCTTACACAAATACAATGTCTTCTTATACAAATACAGGATTTTCGCTGAATGAAGTTCATTATTTTCCAGTGAGTAAACTGTATGTTGCAAGTCATGATTTGCAGAAATACAACATAAGCCTCCTGCGAACTTGAGTTTCTGTGCTAGAGGTTGTGCGAAGGAGTTCAGCCAAGGGAGCAGCTGAGCTCCTGGGATGAGCAGGAGCAAACCCTTTCCAGCACTCTGGTCTGGGAGTGCTACATCACTCCCAGTGCTGGCTGTGGGTTATTCCTGTGCTGTGGGACACGTAAGTCGAGAGTTGATAGTACTATCAGTTGACCATAGGTGTGTACTACCAGTACTATCGGTTGATAGTGGGGGGGGGGGAGGGGAGGGTGTGTGTAATACGATCCTGTGTTATTTAACGTAGAGCAGTATCCAGTAATTAGTTAATACGTTGCGATGACTGACTTCTGAATAGCAATGATATATGATTTAGCTCTGGATTTAACATCTGGTTTATAAAATTCTGATAGATCTTGCTGTTTGGTAAAATATGTTCTAAAGTTACTACAGCTCCTGAGATGAATGGGTATTGCTGCTGCCGTAATTATAGGGAGCAGTACTGAGGAAGTTCTCATTTTCTGTAATATCATTTTATGGTGATTTTTAATGGGACTTCTTGTCAGTGCTGAGTTTTCTCCAAATTATTGTTAATCAGTCTGTTTCTCTTCATTATCATCCTTTTATCCTCTTTGGCATGTGTATCCATTCCTCATCAGAAACAGTTTTAAGTTACAGATTATAGACGTTTGCTCTTTCCTAATGTGTTTCATAAAGCCGTAACTGATTCAAAAGAAAGAGTTGTTTTTGTCAAACACTCTAAACGTTTTTAGAACTGCCTCTTTTTGAGAGATGTTTGCCAACTGTTGGCGGTAGGCTGGTTTTAATTTCCAGGCTGCAGCACTGCAGCTGTGACCTGTGAAAGGCAGGTGGCAGCCTGCTCTCTGCCATTCTTACCGAAACCTGGGGGTGTCACGGCTTGAACTGGGAGAGTTGGATGTTAAATCTGGTGTTGGTAAAACAGCAAACTGTTTGGGGGGGGAAAGAAAAGATTTGGGCTTTTATTTTAGTTTGTTGCATAGATGTGCCTGATTATTCACAATATTTGCCAGGCTGCATCTAAGTATAGCACGTTTGCTTAACATTTGTCGGGAAGGTAGCAAATGTAAACCAAGTTAATGACCCCAAAACTGTAGTATCATTAGTGTCACCGCCTTGATTTTGCTAGAATGTGTATTCCAAAGTATGAAGCATGTAACTCATGTCATTTAGAGGATTTGTTCGTGCATCTATTCTCAAATTTGTACCTCTTCCCTGAGGTACTTTGACACAATCCACTTGTTTGCTGTAAAAATCAACTCATCTCCATACTCACTGTTTTTCTGCAAATATATTAATAAAAATAATCTCTTTGGGGACCTGCTTGGCAGAAATCTTTACTTGTGTCCCAGTGTGTGTTAGAAAGTCGTGCAGCTTCACAGAAGAACTGATGGTTGTCAGTGATAGTAGCAGAAAGCTGGGATTGGTATGAAGTCTCCACCAAGGCCTTTGCAGGTGAAATTCTTGAGTTTAACTCAGCTCTTAAAACATATCTTTTTCAAAGGTTATCTTTTCAAACAGTTTGAACAGTTTGTTTTAGAAAAAGTTTAAATACTGTGTAATGTGTCAGCTGCACTAACATTTCCATCTTATCTCCAATTAGCTTATCTGTGTTATGGAATGTCATGTGCAAGAGCATGATAATAAAGGTTTTCAGTCCTTTTCCAATTTTTTAAATCAGGCTATATCCCTGAGCACCAGCATACCTCAGAATTGCCAGATCTTCCATTTCTGACAGAACTGATCAACCTTTTCATGGCTACCAACCCCAGTGACATAATGGAACTTACCGTTGCGCTTTGAAGATGTTGACTGGGTAGCTCTGAATCTTTGGCATACAATTTGTTGATTTTGAGCTCTTTGCTAGATGAGCAACAACAGGTGACCATTTAGCTTAACTTGTTTGGTTTTGGAGAAACTTATAGAAAGTGTATCTTTCAGAATGCTGAAACGAAGCCTGTTGCTGTCTCTGTAAAGCTGTGGATGGTTTCTTAGGCTTTACTAAATATATGTGATGAATTAATTGCAGTGTATGTGATGGCTGCAGGATTGGCTTATGACATGAACTGGATGCCCTGAAGAGATGGGCCATGCTGCATATAGTGAGTTTTTCCCACCCTTTCTCCAAATTTCAAAACTGAGATGTTTTCTCTGGTGCTGCCTTCCTTCTCTGAATTGCTCATCTATGATGCTATTGAAATGTGCTTTCTCGTTAGACTTAGGTTTAACTGGGAATCAAGAATGCTTACTGTAAAGTTTAACTATAAAGTCTCTGTAGTGAGACTATTTTAATAATTCTGGGCCCCATTCTTCTGACCCACAGAAAAGTTGTTGCTGAATTGCTTGTTTCTATTGCTGGTGAACTCTACGCACAGATATGGGAATAGATATTTGTGTTATGGTTTTAAAAATGTTCCGGCAGTTGTTCTGTGCTGTGTTTTCTCCAGCATAAAGTAATTTCAGAAATTCCCGCTGCCTTGTTTGTGTATGTGTGTGCATTTTTTCATAATCTGGATAATTTCAGTGACTTGGTTTCAATGGAAGCCCACTAATGTTTGCATTGAGAAAACCCTTTGTCATGAGGTGTACCCTAGGAGCGCTGCTGAAATGGCTTTGGAATGGGAGAAGACGTATGGGGTGAAACCATTTCTGTTGACTGTGTTCTTTAGAAGTGAAATTGCGGAGGACTTGAGGAAAACTCCTGGCCTGGTCAGTTATGGGAGGATAGGTCATGTGTATTGCCTTGTGTCCCTCAAAGTATGGCGAAGGTTTAGGATACTAAGTCAGCATCAAAACTGGAGGCTGGGAAAAGGGATTATCCTCAGTCAGTGGGCTGGTATGTTACTTAATCTGAGTTTGGCTGTTGAAAGTCTCTTCTTTAACGTCTTGTTTGCTTTCTTATGAAGTTGCAGTAGGGTTGTGCTTATTTTATTATCAAAAACTGTGTGTGTATTCCAAATTTGATCTAGCTTTCCCTGCTGCAGTGCATGCTTTTCCTTGCTTCTTTCTTTCAACCTAAGTAAAGATATTGAAATACTTAATAAGAATGTCTAGGAGAGAGTAAGTGCACAAAATTGCTACTCGTGTCTGATATTACCCAGTACTGCAGCATGGGACTCATAGTTTAGGCAAAAGATGGGATTTCAGCTTTGTAAGGGAAGAGAGAGGGCTGTTTCCTGATAGTGCTCTTCAAGGCCTATCCGCCTGCAGTATGCCAAGAGTCTAATGATTCCTAGGAGCCTTATGAACTAGCTGTGATGGTGAAACAGCTGAAGATGATGTTGGTAGTATTGTTGTCTCTTACACCTGTTTGTGACACTGCAAAGCCACATTCTGACTCTCACTTGATAAAATACTTAAGGTTGTTTTTTTTTTTTTTTTAACTCCTGTCTAATAAAATCTTCTCTTTGTGGCCTGAAAGCCCCTGGGTGCTGTGTTCCCCAAAAGCAGGCAGATACAGAATGCTGTGCCAGTCAGTGTTGCAGTTTGTTGTCCTCCTTGGCAATTCAGGGTCTCTGTGCCACTCGGTTGTGCTAATGTAACTTGTCACGTGGAGCCATGCTGTAAATAGTATTAGAATACCGATCTTAAAAACAGTTTTTCTCTTTGAAACACCCGTGGCTGCTGGTTTCTGTGACGTCTCATAGGCACTGGTCTCAGCATAACTGTGGATGTGGAATAAATATTATCGAGTGAGGAAGGAGGGGAGGACTGTTCACATAAACGTTCTGGTTAGTCCATCAAATAACAATGAAATATAGCACTGGCAGAAGAGCTCTGGTGGATTTTGCCTCTGTGGTTTTAATTATGTTCTTACAGCTTTTTTGCTAGGTTAGCTTTATGAGAGGTCACAAGCCTTCTTGTGGAGATTGCGAATGAACTGGGGCACAGATATACATCTTCACCAGCAATCTAAACTCATCTGCTGAGGACTGAGGTATATGAGATGCAATGCCTCATTGCATTGCCCTTGAGTGGGGGAAGGGGCGAAATTCAGGATAATAACCGGTTAAGAACTGGAGCTCAGTCTTCCAGAGCTTATCTGTCAGACTTTAGTCTACTGAAAAATGATAATGGATTCTGATACATGCTGTTGGAATTGATAGCATAAGATGACATTACTGATCTGAAGACCTACATTGATCTGCCAAAAGCATGAGTTCATGCATACAGATCTACAGACGTGTGAGAGGTGAAGAAGTTGGCCTTTGTGGGGAGAAAAGCTTCTCTTGATGGATGCGGGTACCAGTCCTAAAGTGCTGTTAGCATGGGCTCTGGAAACTCGCACAAGGGCTATAATTCTGTTGTAAAGCTTGGCCAGAGTCTACAGGCTCACCTGAATTGTCCCAAGAGAATTGCAAGATTTTCCAATTTAGCTTCTATTACTTTCCTAAGTGCATCGTGTTAGACTCCTTACCTGAAGCATTATGTATGTCTTTAATATTGAATACAAAACCAGTGCAGCTTGGGCATCGTCCTTTAACTGCTGGTAACTAAAAAAGTGTAGCTAGTAGCAAGAGCAAAAAGAGACATCTAGCCTCTACATCTGAATAACTTTCTGCCATTGTTGTCTGTTACGTTAAATTTAATTAATGGTCTGGGTGGAGGGACTTATTTTCTTCCTTCAGTGTGCCTTCTATGAGTCTGCAAGTAACTTGTATTATAAAATTCCACTTTTGCTTGCTTATCTATAACTGGCAGGAAAAATTGTTTTGCAAATTTATTTAATCTGAAAGCCAGCAAGATCAATAATGGTGTTTGAAAAAAAATAGTCTTGAGCTAGAGGTAAACACTTAATTCTGATATTTGACTTGAGTCTTTACTTCTCAAACCTGAAATCACAAGGTGTTCTTAAAATCACTTGAGCAAGCACGTTATTTTCCTTTGTGTTCCTGTATGAACTCATTACCTGCAGTGGGCTATCTGCCACTTGGGAAAACAGTCTTTTTACAGAATGGCGGCTGACAAAGCTCATCCTTCCACTTTAGTTGTAGAGGTGCTGAGTTGTAATTGATTTTTATTTTTTCCAGCAGGCTTAAAAAAAAAAAAGTTCTGGCTTGTTGCTTATTGTTTGTTACCAATACTTTAATAAGAGGAAATAAAATATTTCCATAACTTCAAATATAGGGAGCTTTGTTTGTTTGCAGGGAACAATTCATATTCTTAACCTACCTTTTTGATCTGCTGTGAATTGTTTGTAGAAATCAAGCTTGGTTCATAATTGCATGTAACTGTTAATTTTGTAGATTTAGTATTCCCCATAAAAAAAACCTTTAAAAGAGGCTTCTTCCCCCTCTCCCCCCATCGACCTTGACCTTCTTTGTAACCCCCAAATTGCTAACAATGCCAACACTGAACATTTTGAAAATGGCATTTGAAATGAGCAAAGCAGTTGACACAACACTTGTTCCCGGCTCTCTGCACATGCTGACACCTTCAAAGATTTATCTGTAGCCATAGATCAAGTCTAGAGAACTCAATTACAAATGAAACCTGATGATCTAGAGATTTTTGGTTTTAACCAGTAGATCAGGTTCGGTTTTTACCTAACCAGCTGCTTGTCTCCCCTTGCCACTTCATGCATGGTGGGAAGTGTCGCTTTATGGCATGTTTGAGTCCCTTGTTTCCTCCTTGGTGATTTGGTGATTAAAACTTTCTAAGCCTTATAAGAAATTATGCATCATAAGTGTTCAGTGTTTGTGCTTCCACATAATATTTTCCACAAATCAGTCTTCATATGAAGAACAGTGGTTCTGTGAGTGTTTGCTTATCCCAGTTATCAACTACCTCAAGATATTAATATAATCTTAACAAAAAAAACCCCAAAACAACCCAACCCTGTCTGGCTGTTCCTGAATATCATTTGAATTGTCTTTTACATACTTCTAATCTCATCCTGCATCTCAAAACATTAGGAGAAGAATAAAAACCTCTTTGACTTCATGATAACATCTGGGTTGAATTCCATCATTGCATAGTCCTACAAGCATTACACTTGTGTGAACTGGAGTGCTTATTTTAAAGCCTTACTTTTGTGACCGAGTCATAAGAATTTGAGCTAACAAGACGTAGCATTATATTGTTCGGGTTTACATGTCATACTGTGTCTGAAAAGAGTTTGGGATTGCTCTTGTAGGCAGCTAACCAGGGAGGAAGCGATGAGCAGGCCTGGCTGATAATCTCTTCAGCTTTAGCAATGGCAACTGGTATGGAAGATAAGTACCCTCTTGTGAAATACTGTGTCATTTAGCTTATTTTTGCAGCAGTAGTTCTCAAGATATTCTCACCATTGTAACACTGTTCAGGGTGATAACTGTACTCCTTTTCCCTTGGTCCCAGGAGCTGATCACCAGAGAATGCTGTTGCATCGATCTTCCAGTATCAGTTTTTCTGGTGGTAGACCTGGCTGTTCAAAAATGAATGGAAATACACCATCCCTGCCCCAAGGTGTCTACGGAGGGAGTCTCTGTTCACATGGAGAAGTCCATGCTTATCTGTTATCTGTCACTCACCATTGTGGATGCCCCATCCCTGCAAGTGTTCCAGGCCAGGCTGGATGAGACTTTGAGCAACCTGGTCTAGTGGAGGGTGTCCCTGCCCATGGCAGGGGGGTTGGAACTAGATGGTCTTAAGGCTCCTTCCAACCCAAACCAGTCTGTGATTCATTCTATGTGAAGTGAAGGATGGAGTCACTCTGTAGAACCATTTGAATGGTGAGATTTCTGGTGCCCTAGGCAGTGAGGCATGAAGTAAGCTGGGGGGGTTAGCTAATTGCCTTCCTCTAGCATTTCTGTTGATTAGAAGCTGCCCATATCCTGCAGGTGATGTGTTCGCTTTGCTTGAGGTTCTGAAACATCAAAGAACGATCAAGTATAATGCATCTGTATAGTAAAACCAGAGTGCTGCGAGAAACTTTAGTAGTGTGTGAAAACTGTATTGGAATTAAACCCGGACTATGATAGACAAAGCTCATTCGAGCAATAACTTCTGTGTAGGCATTGTAGGGTGTTGCTCAGTGACCAAAATTACTAGTTGGATGACTGGATCATAGTAATGCTCCCTCCTGACAGTAAAACCTGTGTATAATTTAAAAGCCTTATATTAATTCTAAAATGTATCTTGTAATTTTTAAAGAAATGTTTGCAAACAGCAATTGTAAATGTTTCCTGGTTTACTGTATGCATGGTCAAAATTAACTTTACCTTCCAGTTCCCATATATATGCACACGTACTTGGGGGTGTATGTACGCCCCTACCTCTACATACACACGCATGCATTCACACATATGTTTTTACAGTCTGTTCCAGTTTGTCAAACAGTGGTACTGCCTAGGTCATGTGCTTCTTTAGTTTAGTCAAAATGCTGCTGTAGCATCCCAGCCAAACAAAATATTAGTGGAAGGTTGGAGAAGCCTTTCTGCAGGGAAGAACTTACCAGCTTCAGTCCAATGGTTAGTACATGAGACCATGCCAAAAGACAAAGTGAATTGAAATAGAGATCAGGACACTGTTCTGATAGTTGATAGTTTTATTTTGAGCTCTGAAGAGCTCATCTCTTTGAAGACCAAAGAAATGTTGGCATCAAATATTGATTATGTGTAGTATCTAAAATTCATAAACTTCTTATCTCTCCTGGCAAGCTGGACTACAGGGAGGAATGGAGCAACCTTTGCCTGAGAGTGAAAAACATGAATAAAAGAAATGTAATTTAAATTAATCTCTCACAATGTATGTATCTCACTATACTGAGAAATTTAAAGGCAGAGGCTATGATGTGGTTTGACTGAATTCAGAAGATACAATTGAATCGGTAGAATTTTGGTAAATTATGAAGTTATATTAATTTAGATGCACCAGAAACATGGACAAATTGTAGTCCAACTCTAATTGGACTACAGTAATAAGAATGTGCACAGAAGTTTGAGGTTTTAATATACTTTCCCGAAAGCTGATGAACACTTTGTAAGTGCAAGTGTTTCTCCATAGTCTGTCTCTGATTTGCTGGTATATTTTGCCAGGCACTCTTGCTGCAGGCTGTGATTAAATCCATGCATTGTGTAATGTTTAAGTACAGTTGTTACATTTTAATTTCTAAATTCTTCAGGTTATTTCCACTTCTGTTCCCTCAGGCTGCAGCTGTAGTTCCAAAAGTGGGATCGATAGGTCCTGATATGTTATTTGAGAGGATGCATGCTAGTATGTTGCTTTTGTAGGGTTTTCAGTTAAAGGTTAGGTTGCTTAATGCTAATGAAGGGGGTAGAATATGGAGGGTTGACATCAGCACTGATTCGTGGTCCAAACAAATTTGGAAGTAAATGTTCTACAGGGTTTGTTTATGTACCTTTTAGTTTAGCAATGCTAATAAAATGAACTTTTAAGGAAAAAAAGTAAAAATATCCTTTCCTTTATTGTAAATAGTATTAGTAATTTGACTTAACCCTGCTAGATCTGTCATGTGCAGGACGATGCCCAGGGTATAAGCCATGTCGGTGTACTCCTGCATCCTGCTAATAGGTTATGTGTGTAAGTGTATTAATGAAGAAATGGTTCTTTAGATGCACAAGTGATTTTTCTGTGCATATAAATAACAAAGCCTGAACAGCAGTGCGGTTGTCGTTTTCTGATCCCACTCTGATTAATCCGTCAAGGACGACAGGCTATTGTGAGTTTTGTATCTAAGTAGAATTACTCTTTTCTGATTTCACTCTCTAATTAAAGTCAGCCAAGGTGGTGTCCCAGCAGGTAAAATTGTTTCTGTGAGCAAGTCCTTTGCAAACTTAGCCTTGAGTTGGCCACCACAAGGTGTGCCCAGTGTCATCTTAACCTCTGTCGCATCAAAGACATGCAGGTCATTCCTGCCTTCCTGTAGCTCTGACTGAGAGTATTGCAGTTGCTGGACTCTGAATGACCTGGGGTACTTGGGCAGGCAGGACCCTGCTGGTACCCGTGCAGCTGTGTGGGTTTTTTATTGCTGCTTTGTGTCCTGAAGCTCAGTACGGAGAAGGGCAGCTGCTGTTGGGTGGGTGGGTTTTATTTATTTTTTAATGCCTCGTTCAAGGAGTAATGAGGGAAGCAGTGGGCAAGAGGGGAGAAACAGCTGGTAGAAATAAGAGGTGGGAGAGGATGTTTTGGGTGAGTGGGAATGGAAAGCTTCAAAGGAAACCAGAGCCTGTATGTCTTAGAGCAATTTGGTGGGAGCTAGTAGAGCGGATATGGGCAATTGCAAAACTGTGAAAACCTTTTTTCCTTCTCTCTGCCACTACACAGCCAGCATCCCATTCAGGCTCACAGCTTGCCTTGGCTCTTCACAGGATCTGACTCTTTTTTGGAGTACAGCAGGAAACAAGGTTCTAGCTCACCATATCCACTGCTGCTTCATTACTTCTCTTAAGTATTTAGAGGTGTAGAATTAGTTAATGAAACACAAAACATAGATGTTCTCACACATATAACTGCATGAAACTTGATGGATGTGTTAATGTAAATAATTGGCAGGCAGGAGTTGCTCTATAACATGAATTACGGAAACTGAATCTCAAGTTGGAAAACTGGGTCAGGATAATTGCAGTAATGTCATCAGCTCTGAGGGTGAACACTGTTCTCATTTGTGTGATGAAGGTCTGTGAATCTAAAGGGCTTTCGGCTGTTCTCCAGGTACGAACTTTCCATGCAGCTTGTTCATTATTTGCTTTGTTTCTTCTGTGAATTATGATGTGCTTTGCAGTAGAACTTTACTGTGGATGATATGATAGTATGGACATATTATGGAGATAAAGCACGTACTTAGCGTGCACTTTATAAGTTCGAAAAATTAAGTTATGGGATAGCTTTGCTCATCTTTTTTGAGCTCCAGAAGTAAGAGTTAAATGGTAATAGCCTTGTTTTAACTCTTGAAGAGAGATCTTTTGTTGAAAAAAAAAAAAAATTAAAAACACCACAGTTTTTGTTACTAAAGCAATCAAAAAGCCAGTCCTCTCAGTTGTCTGAGAACTTATGTTCAGCAGAAGACCTGTGAAGCATTACGGTTCAGTTTGGTGTGGGAGCACAGTTCAAATAGTTTGGAATAACATGGCAGACTTCTGCCTGAGTTCTGTTAATTATGGTGAATATGGAACACCAAATGTTTGCTTCAGTTATCTGTAATACAAAGTGCATTTGGTATTGGCAAGAATTGCAGTATAGCTTCTTTATTCCACTGTCAGCACATCCGGGCCTTTTTTCCCGCCTGTGTCTTTAAATATCTTCTTGAAAATCTTTCAAAGGTAGTTTTATTAACTTAACATAGTGCAGATGTCGCTAGCTGGGAGGAATAAGTCACAATGACTTGTAGTGTTGTGTCAAAAATATCATTAAGAGTCTTAGAACAAAGGGAGCAATTAATGAACAGTCTTCACTACGAACAAATGTCAGAGACTCCTTCAGGGCTAAGCTGCTTCTGTGCCATATTCATTAATTGCTCTTTTGAACAAAGTTGGGGTTGATGACTGGATTTAATTAAGCCTACCTGAGAAAATCCACAAAACCAGACCAGAAGTATTAGAGTGAAAAATTAGCATTCAATTTAATAAATAAAGACTTTTTCCTTCTTGGGGAGTCAGGAAGGGGTTTATGCTTCATGTAACTGTTGCTGGCTGACGTTTTCCCCTAATTATTGGGATTGTCTTCACTGGAGATTTTGGTGGAAGATACTCTTATTGTTCGCTTCAGGATGCGTGCTGAATACCATGCTCACATTTAAATCCCTATGATTAAAAATGTATTAAAATCTGTTATAGCGGAAGGCAGCTGTCAGAGCAGTCTCAGTCTACCTGTTGAAATGTGCTGGTAAGGCAAGGAGTGTGCATGTGAGTAGAAAGGTAGAAATCTTAAACCCTAATTGCTAAAGCTCGTTCCAAACCTGCTGACCCTGTGCCTTGGTTAAAAATACCTCCTTGGGAAAACTAGAAACAGCTCTGTGGTATAAACTCTTAGGTAAAAGTGGATTGTCCATTGTGCTCGGGGACTTACAGGTCTAAATTGAAACATGATGAATGGTGGTCCCCAACATCCCTGTTGCTGTGTGCAATATAGCAATACATTTATCACCATGTTTCTTTGCTGCACTTTTGATTCTGGTTTTGCCACTCAGTAAGACAGAGGCAGGTGTGGTTGGTATAGTATAGATGCCTGGAAAAGCCTAGGTAGAAAGGGAAGGCTATTTCTGTATGATTTCTTCTGTGCATTGAACTGAAAGTTGTAATAATATATGTAAAATACTCTTAATTTGGGTTTTGATGAGGGAGACTTTGGAGGATGAGGGAAGACTAATACACACCACAACTGACCTCTTCTAATTACACTGTTTCCAGGTATTTATTTTGCTTTAATTCCTAAGTTATTCTGTGTAAAGTCAATCAGAAGATGAAGAAGAATTTTGCAAAAGCCTGTAGTAGCATGCCGTTTTGAGCCAAGTGGTAACTGGAAGCTTTAATAGCCTTACAGTACCACTTCAGAAGTGGAGATGTGCCGTTGGACGGATGTGTCAGAACTTAGTAAAAATAGCATATCCGATAGTGGGCATTCATCCAGAAGTCTAAAATTAGCATTGTATCCTGGATATGATACTGCAGGTGGTCAGAAGCACTAAATAGTATTCAGCACCCTCTGTTATTCAAGCAGGTCTTAACATATACATTTTAAACATTTTATGGTTTTATGTAGAGCTGACTTACTGTTATTACTGTTGTTCACTATATGGCATCAAAATGTGCAATGTGTTTCACACGTATTAAAACAGAGTCTTGGCCAGGGATGTTTAACATGGTCCTGAGTGAATGGAAGTCGGTGGCACAATGCCAGCTGACTTCAGCTGCGAGTATAAGTAGATCCTGACTTATTTCTGATAATACATATAAACACGCAGTCAGTTGGCAAGATTGAGCATGATTTATTTCACATTATACTATTTTACTTGTAGCATTCCAATAGAGTTTGGCCAAATAAGCTTGAGGAAAAGTGCTATCCCCTGTATTAGGGGAATAGCTTGAGGAAGACCAGAACTCGGGTATTATGGTTTGATTAATTGCTTCAATATTTGTGCAAGTTACAGTAGGTTCTGATTAGTTGTATGAGGAAAGTCTGTACTGACCTTTTCTTTCCGTTATTCTCCTCTCTCCTGCCCCTTTCTGGAAAAATGGAGGGACATAGGCTTTTTAAGGATTAGGATCTTTCTTTAAAACCCATTGGAATGACCTGTAGAAATGACAGGATTTTCTTATGACTTATTTATTGAGTATAGGTGTTAGTTCCTGCGTTTGTTTCCAGAGAATGGTAACAAAAGCATGTGCTTCTCTCTTTCTCTCAATATACACTTGTGTGTGTGGAGGGGGGTGTGAGAAAGACAACAGAACTGTGTGTATATGTAAATATTCTCTTAGAGGACAAACATCTTGTGGAAAAAAATGAATGTTTCCTTTGTTTGTTATATTTTAACTTTATATGATCATAATTTTTTTTAAAATTCAAACACAGTATATTAATATATTTAGTGGTAATCTCAAAAAAAAAAAAAAGACTGTCTTTTGGCTTTTAAAAATGTGATTTTTAAGTGAGGTGGGAGAGACATCTGTTCCATGTTTTCACCTTTGCCTGCAGTTCTTCATTGCTTTGTTCACACATTTTTAAAGCATAGATTCTTATTATTCTTTGTCATATTGAATACCTGTGAGCCTTTAAACAGCTTCCTGGAGAATGAAAAAAAAAAAAAAAAATTCTTCCTTCATTTAAATGATGTACAATATTTTCATTTAGTATCTGTTCTATGAGTTTAGGTGATACTGGGATGAAGAGGTTGAAATTTTAGATGTAATGCTCATTGCTACAGTAAAGAGAAAACTATTGACATGTACAGGAGTGGTGATAGAACAGGTACAGTGGCTTAGGCAGGAGCGCAGTTTGTCCAAAGGCTCACGGCAGAGACTTTTTCTGTTTATTTGCTGTAGAAGGTTAGTGGCAGGCTTCAAAATAGTGATGGGATCTGAGCAGCACTTGTTCTTTGAAAGCTGAGGGGGGGAAAAACCCCACATATTAAATGTTTAAGGAACATATTTTTAAATGATTGCATTTTTTTTCTCTCTCCTGACATTAAGACAGTTCTTCAGAAGGTGGATCTTCAGGATGGTGTTCTCTTTTCTCCTTTTTCTGCCTTCACAAAGAAGTCCTTAGGGAAGGGGAGAAGGTTTGGAAGTGGAATATTGGCCAGCACCTGTACAGTAGCCTACCTTTTCCAACAGGTGCTAAAGGGATGAGCTAACAAGAACAACTTCCCTGGGTCCTCTTCTATGAAGTACTAAGTTTGGAATGCTCAACATCTTTATGGAAATGGAAGGACTACTGCTCAGTAAACCTAAACCCAGTGGCCTAAGCAAGTTTGGATTCTTATTTTAGTTAGAAGTTTTTTGCTCTTGTGGGAACACTAAATCCATAAGTGGTTTCAGGAAGAAAAGCAGGCTTTTGATCACCGAAATAAACATGACCTTAACATGCCTGTAGTATGGTGTCATGGTTTAACCCAGTCAGCAGCAAAGCACCACATAGATGCTTGCTCACATCCCTCCTCCCCCACTGGGATAGGGGAGAGAATTGGAGAAGATGATGAGAAAACTCATGGGTTGAGATAAGAACACTTTAATAATTGGAAATAAAAGAATGAGACTACTACTACTACTTATATGTAATAAAAAGAAAAACAACAATGGAAAAAAAAACCCAAATACTACACAACCGCTCACTGGCCGCTGACCAGTATCTGAGAAGAGAGAGGGAGAGGCCCCCCAGCCAACTCCCCCAACTTATCTAGTGATCATGATATTTTTCTGGCATGAAATGTCCCTTTGGTCAGTTTGGGTCAGCTGTCTGAATGTGTCCCCTCCCAGCTTCTTGGAGAGAAGTTGCTGGGAACACAGGTGCAGTATGAGAAACTGAAAAAAGTTCTTGGCTTAATGTAAACATTGCCTGGCAACAACTAAAAACATCAGTATGTTGTCAATATTCTTCTCAGCACAGATCTAAAGCACAGCCTCATACTAGCTACTGTGAAGAAAATTAACTCTATCCCAGCCCAAACCAGCACATATGGTATGGTGCCACAAGGTTTCTTATTTGCATCTTGGAGGAGGAGATGGTAGAGCCGTACTGCCATGGAAGTGAATGGCATCACAACTACAACATCAGCCACAATGAAGCAAAAATGAGCTCTGCTTATCTGGTTTACTTTCCGAGTGAAACTTATGTGTTTGTGTTCTTGTTCTTCACCTGCAGGGAAACAGTAAATGCAAGCACCAAAAAAACCTTTTCAGAATGTATATAGTACAGGATGAATTTTTGGAAAGCCGAATACTGTGTCATGGGATCTAGTGAATTATAGTTATTATCTTAGCATGATATCTATAATAAAGGCATATAAATAAATAATATATAATGGATTAAAAAAATACAGGCGTATAATGCCTTTCTCCTGTCTAGGTGGAGAAATTAATTTGTACATGCTGTTTGCAAAAGGACTTTTGCAAAACTCCTTTACTTTTGTAAAGGAATTCAGACTGCTTCAATGGAAGGTGCTATATATATAGCTCAATAGGTCAATTATATCCAAGTTCAGTGAACTTTTTTATTTTCTTTTAAGTAAGCACTTAAGAGCTACTAATACTCTGATAAAGAAAAACAATCCTGATGGTGTTCTAGGGCAACATAGTAATTGAAAAACACATTTCAAATAGGGAAATTCAAAACAGCTTTGGTTTTCCAGTCCTTGTTTTTTAAGAAGTTCTGATTGTTTTCTAAAACTTGTTTAGAAACAACAACAAAAAAAATCCCAGAATACCAACAAGCCCTACTCTGAAAATGACCAATTTAATGCCTATTTGAAATGCAAGGATTATGCTGGCCTGAGTGGAGGGCTGCTGAAGACTTTTGGAGGCAGAGCTTATTCCTGGACTCTCTCTTTTCCCTGACCCCCTAGGTCCTGTGCTCCTAGGTAGAAACACCATGCAGGAGGGAAGCGCTCCTGTTCCTGGTGCATCTCTGCGAACAAACTACATCTGTGACTGGGATGGTTCAGCTCTTTCGCTAAAGAAAGATTTAAACTTCACAGAAATTAATTATTACCATGTTGTTAGTTTTAACACTAATTTTACCCAAAGTTGCTTTAGATTTGGAAAAAATCCTCCGTCTTACTTGTTTAGGTGACAACTGGAGCCTCGCAAGAGAAGTAGAAAACACGACTAGTTCTCTAGGACGTGACATTTATGACAGATTGACAAGCAGCTTGAATGACATTTGAAAACACAAGATGTTGTAAGAACTCGCTGCCTTAGCTAAATGTAAACACTTCTGGGGAAAAAAAGCAAGCTTTTATTTAAAAAAGAAGAAAGTTAGGGGAGAGAAGAGCAAGCTATGCTTTAAGCTATTTTCTTGTGTGTGTGATTAACACCTGGACTGTCTTCAGAAAACAGCGTGTCTTTCTGCATTTATAATTTCAGGGTGGTTATTGACTGAGCTGTGGGATGCTTTTTTTCTTTATCTGATGCCTTACTGGGTTCTTTGCAGTCTCCTGACTTTGTTAGGAAGCTAAAATTGGAATTTTAGCTATCAGACATAGAAATCATTAACAACATTTATTGACTTCTAAACACTCTTCCGTTATCTTGACGCTTCAGATCACCCTTATCCACTTTCTGCAAAACGTAATTGAAAACAATGAAATTTCTCAACTTTTGTGGACAGGTAACAGACTGGAGAAGATTTTTATCTGAGAAAACACCATTCAGGATAAAGCTCTAAGAAGCTGCATCTGCTAGCAGTAAGGCCAGCTTTAACAAAGTAATCTCCACTAAAAAGGCTGTGTGCCTCTCCTAGTTTGTCCTTCACATTAAACCAAGAGATGTTTTGCAGAGGTCAAATAGGAAAGTTGTAATGGAAGCGACACAGAAATCCATTAACTCTTGACTTCAGATTTTAAGATTTCAGTATCTATAGCTTCTATCCACAGCAAAGTTCAGGTTTTATGGTAACAATTAATGCTCTGGTTTTGATTCTCAAAAATTGATTTATGTATGAAACTTCTTCAAAAGGGTAGGTGCTCAGTGGCAAACTGCTTCAGGGTGAGGAAGTGAGTAAGGGGAATTAAATGCAGCTTTAAAGTAGCAGTCCTATTTACCAAAGACCATTCTCTGTAAGGAGTAATAATATCCTGTCATACTAAGAAATGAAGAAAGGGTAAAGAGTAGATAATTAGAATTAAAAAGCAAAGTATTCTTTTAATAGAGCAGAAAGTAGGGCACAATACTTAAAAGCTAAAAAGGAAGCATACTGTAAAAATATAAACTCTTTTTGTAATACATTAGCCAGTCAATATAGTTTGCTTATATTTCACTTTCTATTTGGAACCCGAGCAACAGACACATACCTCTTACTGGAAATGTATGGTTATATTTCCTTAGAAACTTCTAAATTTCTTTGCGTATTAAATACAGTGAGAGAGTTTGTAAATTGATAGGTTAGTGAGAAGTAAGGTTAAGAGGTTTGGATGGTTACAGTTAATTTCTATTGACTCTTGCAATCTGGAGGTAGTAAGTTTCAGAGCACATGGTGTGAAAGTTGTGATTGGTGAAAAAATTCTGCCATCTAACACTCTTTAACAGTATCAGCTGGAGCAAACCTTTAGCCGTTTTGGTACAGATTAAATCTGTTCTGAGGATGAGATGGCTGGAGCCTTCTATTTTTTTCCCCTTTAAGTTAGATATCGATAAACAAAATAAAATGATGCCCCTGCTTAAGCTTTGTTTCTTTTTTTCACCTTTATGTGCTTTTGGTTTTGTAGAACATCCCTCCTCCTTGGTAAATTTACTAGTCAATAACCTATTCTACTCAGATGTCCTGTGCCAGCAGACACTGGGAGATTAAAAGGCCCATCAGATGTCTGTATGTGGATTGTGTTATTCTGTGTTGACCTGGCAACTGTATTTCTTAGTGTATTTTCTGGATGCTGATTGTGTCATGATGCCAAAGGAAAAGAATCCTTCCTGCCATCTATTGTGCTTTGTTGAATTTGAGCAAGTTTTATGACGTTTCTGTCAGATTACAGTGTTGTGGGTATGTGTAGAATAGTTGCTAAAAAGTCGTGTGAGAAAGATAAAGGGAAGGTCGAGCTGAGTAGTCAGGAAGTAGCAGGGTGTTAGGAGATGGGTTTGGAGTGAGTTCAGAGCAGAACTTGATCAGGCTGTGTGGGAAACGGATACATTGTTCTCCGTTGTGAGATGCGGAAAGCTGGTATGTATTTGCCAGGAGGAATATGATGAAAAATGAGTCTCGGATAACTGTCTGAAGGTTTGAAAGCAGTCTTTGATGTATTGTGAAATACGTGGCCAGGGACGCTTTCTAAACCCAAAGATGGCAATGCTGTCAGCTCTGCTTTACATGAGGACTCCTATTTTTCTTCTCTTATTTCAGTGCTCTCTGATAACCATAGCAATGGACGATGATAACGCTGTGGGACACACTGGGAAGGTGGTGCAGACGTGCTGCACGTGGGGCTGTGGTGGGGCCCTGCATGGGCGCAGGGAGCCCAGCTTCCAGGCTGCCCGGCTCATGGGGGCTGGGAGCCCGCCTGGGCCTTCGCAGCGAGCGGGCGGTATCAGCTCGGTAGATAGCTCTGAGGCATGGTCCTGCTGCAGCACTTTAAAAGGAATTAAAGTCATCATCAGGTCATGTTCAGTGTGATGCTCCCTCCGGTTCTCCTCAGGCAGTGGTTTGCCATCAGCTTTGCCAAAGTGTGTCTCCAGGTAGGAGCCACCTGGCATCTATCCATGCCTTCTGTGGTCCTTGTCTCTGTCACCGAACGCGTGCAGAGCACAAAGGTTGCGAGCGGTATGCTCGCGGGTGTTGTGGGTGCAAGTTTTCTACTGTAAGAACACTAAACTCAAATCGTTATGGAACACCCGACGTTTAAATAAAGAAACACAATGCCCCAGCCCTGATAACTCGCTGTGTTCACACCGATCATTTTGGTGGTACAGGAGAGGGAAGGAAAACTTGCTCTGACATGAAATGCCAAGCGCAGCCTGACACCAGCCTGCAGAAGGTGCTCTCAGGGGATGCTGGCATTGCAGTTTGCAGAAATCCTAGTCGGGAGCGGTAGAGTGCTGTTTGGTTTTGCACATCTAATTTTCAAATGCTTGCTGAGACCTTAGCCTGGTGAGCGTCGTTGCTGCTGGCCTCTTTGACACATACTGAAGCACATTTGCTGTACCGTGGTGATTAGAAAATATTAATTTCGTTACACGTGAGAGTCCCTAATGTAAGTCCCTAATGAAAGGTTGACCATTTTCTGCCACTGTTAATTTCATAACTTTTTGCAAATGTAATTGCTGCTATGATTACAGAATGCCAAATTGAATTTGGGGACATACGCAATATTCCTTTACCGCTAGTCTGGTCAAATAATTTTTAATGAGACAGAGGGCTAGTTGAACACCCAAATTGGTTTGTTTACTTCAGTAGCTTAACTGCATTAAAATCAAAGAGCCTGCTTGGGCAGGGGGTAATCTGTGTCATTGCTGGATGCCATTAATCACCCCCTTGACTGAGGGCAACAGTTTTGAAAAGTGACTTGTAGATGATTGAATAACTTTACTCTCCACACCATTAATGGTTCCCAGCAGGCTGCTAGTGTGCAATCACAAACATCTGTGCGTTTGGAAGTTTCCATTTCCCCAAACAGAGACATATTTTACAAAGAAAACAAGAAAAATAAGAAGGAGAAATTGTTCTTGCATGAGTGGCTTTTTGCAGAAAGGGCTAGCTGGAAATGTTTCTGCTTTAACTCTGGTATGTGATATCATCTGAGTTTACATCTTTATGCTCTTGATGCCATTAGAAGATTTTTTTGTTTTTTAAATTTGTTCACATTGTTTTGGCTCCATGGGATCTTTTTGACATTGGATATCCAGTAGTGAAAGAAAATTTATTCTGCTTGCCAAATAACTCAATGGATGTTTTCTTTTTTAACAGTTTTTAAAGTAAACGTAGCCACTTGTCCATAGACACTGAAGAGTGTGCATTACTTAGAACTGAAGGTTCCAGCTCTTTTGGAAACCAGTTTGATAAAAGGGGGAACAAAAAATGTTTCTCCAGGCTATTCTGCCGCATCTGAATTGGTCTTTTAGACAAGCATTTAAATACACAGGGAAAGAGCTCGGGGTGGTAGCTATGCTTCCCTTCTGTATTGCCAGTGTTTCCCAGTGCCACTGTGGCTGCTCACCGTGTTGCGTGTTTCTTGTCACCATCACAGAATCAGTGAGTGTAGGTTGGTTGGGACTGGTGGAGTTCCTCTGGTCAGCCACCCCTGTTCAAGCCGTGTTTGTTTTCATTTAGCCTTTTCTGGCACATCTTATGCAGTGTCTTAACTTTAGAAACTTTATGGTCTTGAGGATTTTCACTACTTGGTCTGAATAATCTCTAGAGAATTAAGTCAAGATTATCATCTTGCAAGCATGAGATTGCTGGTACAGTTTCATGATTCACTTTTTGATGTTGTTGCAGCAAAAAGACCTCAGCTAAGGGGACTAAGTAAGTATAAAAAAAAAAAAAAGGAGGAAAAAACCCAACCCAAAGGAAGAAAGAATGCCTCCTTCATCGGTCAAAGATAATTGGTTCTGTACTGAACACGCATTTTATGTTATCTATGGGCAAGGATATGACAGGCTTAATCAGTTTCATGAAGCAGTCAAAATTTACTGTGTAATTGAAAGGTGAAAGGTTTGCATCCATTAATCAGATTGGTAGTGGGGTAAGATAAAGATATCCTTGAGTTAGAAGTCTAACAATTAATAATGAAAAGGAGAGTGAGATGAATTGTGTGTGTTGTCTAACAGCTCTGCAGAATGGGGCTCCTAGGTAGGTATCTGTGCCTCCAGAATATGTTAAAAAAAGTTGGTGTATAGTGAGAGAATAGGATGTTTGAAATTTCTATGAAATACCTCTTAGGTGAAGTTATGATCTTAAAAGATGGGGCTTCTTTTCTTATTTCAGCATTGTCACTGGGGTTGGGATATGTTGCATGGATTCTGAGTTCCCACTTCCCTCTCCCCACCTGATAGTATTTTTTCATGTTGTCTCAAATAACCTGCCCAGCTACTGAGATGGGACACCCTTTGTTTTTAATTTGCCAATTAAGAGGTCTCCTGTCCCTGAAAATTGTCCTTCGTGAGCTTCTGAGCTGTTTGATTTCTGTGGCCTATGGTTCTAAATGTAGGGAAATGCATAATGCCCGATTCTTAGTAGAATTCACTAGGTTTCAGCTCCTTGACCGTATTCTGGCTTGTCATCTGAACCGGTCCTTCTTAATGATGGTAAGGAAATGGTGGAAAAAAGCGTGGCTGGCAGAGGGATCAGGATGAGACGTTTCTTTTGCTCACTGACCTCATATGCTTCATCTGTGCTTGTGTTGTACTACCTGTTTCCTCTTCTTCAGACACAGAACATTACTTTGTGATTAAAAGCAAATCCACACTATGACCGAGGTGTGCCATGTACAAATCCTTCTGTGCAGAATTCCTGTAGCCAGAGGATTTTGAGCAGCTACATTAGCAGTAAGATGACAAGGGTTGCTCGCAAAATCCCTGTGCCAAAAGTGGATTTCATGTTTCCTTGTAAGTTTGGTCTGATCCTGGTAAATGCCTTCCAGTAGTCAAACTATTTGTATACATATATATTCGTAATGTGTCAAGACTAAGAAAATGAGTTTTCATCCCATCTTGGAAGAACTGAGAACAGGGGGATCATTAGTTACTGGCATATGTCCTGGAACATAAACTGCAGATGCTATTAAAAGAATGTGCCTTCAGATTAACCCTCTCTTTAGCATGAGCATCCTGTAGATCATCAAGAGGACACAGATAAATCACAATCAAGTTTTAGAATACTTCTCCTCATAAAACAAAGGCAATGAAGAAATCTCATTTGGTCTGTGTGATCTTTCTTTTTTAAATGCCTCCCCCCCCCCCCCCCCCCCCTTTAGCATTTGTAGGTACTGCTGGATTATTCAGATGCAAATAGTTTGTCATGAATTTAGCTCTAAGATTCATCCCTTCATTTCTTCTTTTTTTCATTAATGCTGACTGAAACTCGGTTACTTATCTGTTCTTCCTCTTCTCAGCTGAAACTGTCAATACTGGTGCCCAGTTCTGCTGATGGATTTAGTGGGACAAAGCTGGGCTCCCAGCTGCCAGCATTTGGGGTAGGCAATTGGCAAATAGTGATGCCTCCTAATCATAACAAACAGGCTGGATCTGTGCAGACACTGGTAGGCCGGTGACTTTGGGTACTGTATTCACCCTTCGCCTGCACGCATACGGTTGCTGGTTTATGTCAGCTCTGAGCTTTTCTAGTGAAATTTTCATCGCAGCTTCTGAGCAGCCACGCTCTCGGGGGATGCTGGCTGGGTAGGTCCCCCTGTGCCAGCCCCAAGGTGTCCTGGGCAGCGTGCTCTGGCTGTACCTCCTCCAACGTCTCCATAGGGGTGAGACCTTGTGGCTTCAGGAAACCATTGGGATTATCACAGGAGTGGGAGTCTGCAGTAAGTGAAATATGCCCTACTTGGATCTGCAGGTTCGGTCTTGTAAATGCTCTGTTTTGCAGCTTGTGTCTTTAGAGACATGATAACTGAAGCTAAACAAAGCCAAGCAGCCTTTACAGGAGGTAATAAAAATAAACAAGCATGTACAATTTTCTTCATAGATATCTTCATTACTCTAATGGTTTTTAACTGAGACTGTAATATAATCCTCTGAAATGTCAGCCTCCTTTGTTTATACTTGGCTTCCCTTCTGAATTAGGGAGTCCCACCCTCTGTCCTGCTTGCAGCGAAGTTGGTTTGGTGTCTTTTCCCTCCCTCCTTCTAAGTAATCGAAAAGCACGATCATATGTTGTGCTCTTGCTTAAGTTTCTTCTACCTTTGTTGACACCTGGTGTTAATAATAACATTTTATTCCCCTTGTAGAGAATTTTCTAGCTGAAAACTGGACTGCCAGGGAGCATGGGGAAAAATAGCATGTGTGAGCAAAACCAAGCCTGAATATTTAAAAGAAAAAAAAATCCCCGCAAACTCCTACCTTAACTAATGGCTAAGAAGTCCTAACTAGCTATAGATGGAGATGCTGTATTTTGTGGCAACATATTTACAGTGTTCCCAGTCCTTTGCTTCTTTTCTAGCTTGGGTGTGGCAGCAAAAGCTGTTTGCAGTCTTGTACCATGGCCCATGGCATGGAAGCGGCCTGACTTCAGCAGCTTTTACCTATCTCTGCAGAATTCTACATTATAGTGATAAAACCCAGGAGCTTTGTGTTGGTACACAAGCCAGCTTCTGATAAAGAGAAGTGTTGGGAGGAACATTTTGTTCTGAAAATAGTCCCCTTGAAGGCCTGATTGGGTATTAAGGCGCTAGTTACTGATTTTTAAGAATAGTGAGTTAGTAAAGAGTTGCCTCGTAACAGAATACGATCAACTGTGTGAGATAAAGACAGTAAGGTCAATTTTGCCTACTGGGGGGTGATGTCGAATGCTGGACAGACAGCCTTGATGCTGTGGGAGCACTGCTCAGCAGTAGCCAAAACACCTTTCTAGTTAGCAACAGAAACCACAGCACTGTGAGGGCTGCTGTGTGCACAATTAACTGTATCTCAGTCAGAGCCAATACAAAATGATAAAAGATTGTCTTTTTCTATACTTATCCACTACTATTATATTTGTTTTGAGTCCTTTGGTCTTATTCTGAAGTAATTGCATATGTAATTGTTTTCACAGAATCCGTTGGGGTTATTGTGTGTTACATTTACAGGATAACTCTGAAGAGTGTCGGTGTTCCGAAATTATTACACAACTACTTTATGCTTTTCATCTTCAGATGTGAATTTTTGGTGCTGAGTATTAGATACCAATATTTGTACTTAAACCAGAGTATGCTACTGGTTAATAAATTAAGGAATTTTGGAAGAAGTTCTGGATGGTATGAGTTCACATGTCTTACGCAGGTAACATGATTGGTTTTATATGAAAAAAATAGATATTTGTGTCTACTAAAGGAAAAAATAGTAACTTCTCATCAAAACTACAATGGGATAAATTATTTAATAAAATGGACAAGCTTACTGCTGTAGGTTAGTTATCTGTGAAGCTATGTGGTATATATAAATACAACTTTCCTAGTTGTAGCAGTATAAAAGAGCCCTAGGGTTGTCTTCAGTGTTCACCCTTACTGCCAAAAAAGTCTTTCTCAAAACTATTCAATAATATTCCACTTTCTTCCTTCAATAGTATCCAGTTTCTTTTTTTTTGTTTATTGTGTGTGTGGTACATTTGGCACAAAAATCACAAAGAATATTCAACAGAGAACAGGAAAATTGTTCTGGAACCCAAATATTCTGGTATATTAAATTTAACCTTTCAGTGTCATGTTAAATGTGGGGAGGTCCTTCTCGCAGCATGCAGGGGTGTCTGGGGTAGCCTGGCCCGCCTGCAGCGTGAGCCGGTGATGCAGAGTGACCTGCATTTGCGACGCAAGGTCTTCTGTGGATCAGCTCAGGGTTGCAACCACCACCGGTGAGCTGTTGTGTAGCCACAGGGCTGATGGTAGGAGCCCTTCGCCACTGGGAGTTTGAGTCCTGGCTTTCGGGCTTATGCATCGAGATGTCAACGTGAGTTTCCTGGCACAAAAGAAGTGACTTTTTCTGGCAGCCCTTTTAAGCGTGTTTTGGTTTCAGTCACGTAAACTGTGTGTGAGCTGCAGAACAAGATCAGCTGTGGTGTAAAAATGGCGAAATTAGAGTGAGATTAATATTTTCTGCTTTGGTAAAGAACAGGTGGTAGAAATGACACACCTAGCCATTTTGTGCTATTCAGAACGGTGCTGTTATCATCTGGTTTGCATTAGAAACTGTGAATGGTACTGGTAAAAGAAGGGAATAGGAGAATCTAGCATCAAAGTTAACTACATTCCCATATTTTAAGGTAGAGATGAAAAGTCTGCTGACCTTTTTCATGCTTGCAAGCGTAATTACAGCTTGAATAGTATCCTTATAGGAAACAGATTTTCAGCCTTGGGATACTTGGGATTATAGAAGATGGGCTTTCAGAATAAAAACAATATGCGCAAGCTTTTTTTTTTCGTTAGTTTTTCTATGAATATACAATAATTATTTCTTAGTTTCAAGTCTTTGCGATAAATCAGATCAAGCAGTGAACTGAAAATCCCTCTCTCTCTTCTGCCCTCGCTAGTGAGCTCTTGTCTGCTCTTCATATTCAGCTGTATACAAGGGAAGATGTCCAGAGAAGCCTGCCTTTCTCTCATAATGTTTGGAGGGTGCTGTTCTTTATTTCTGAGTGGGTTAGGAGTATTGCTCAGCTTCAAGCCTTGGCTGGCATCTCTTTCAGCATACATGGAAATATTCCCCAGTTTCAGGGACCAGACATGAAATCTGTGAGATGAAGGCTGCTTTTCAACAAATCTAGCTGTACTATTGATTTGTGCACTTGTTAACTTACATTTTGATTGCAAGTTCTTTGTAAACAAAGAACAGAACATAATTTGTCGCTAAACAAATTACAAACTAATGTAGGCATTTTGTTTTTTTTGCAACAAGGACTGTATGATGCTTTTATTTATTTTGATATCAAATACCATCTGCGTTCTTTATTATAATACTGAGGTTTTAGCAGTTAGTGCTACACTGCTAGAGCTGTACTACATATGTTAATAATTTCTTTACTAGTTGGCATTGATCTCTCGTTCCATACTGTTACTTCTGAAATCTGAGACTCTGGTGCTTACCTCTAAATTACAGAGCCCTCAGCCATGAAGTATGTTTCAGGTTGTTTTGATACTATATAGATGTAAGCTTAGAATATTTTAAACTCAGCACTGCCATTTTGATTTATCTTTACTAATATATATTTATATATTTAAAATTAATTTAGTATATATTATATTAAAAGTTAATTTATTATTTAAATACAACACAACTTACCTGAGATAGTGCAACTTCTTCTGCACTGTCTTTCTGGGAGTTACCTCTCCTTGGATAATTATTGTGGGTTTGCAGTCCTTATGCAAGGAACTTCTGGATGAATTGGTTTACTTTGCAATCAGAGCCCTTTGTTTGCTGGACTTGTTCGAAGAGCTAAATATATTCTCTCTCAGATAAGAGGATGTCTCATGGATTATTTACCCATGGCTTCCTCTGACCAAGAAAGAAGTGGTAATGAATATGGAGAGAGAATGGGCATCATCTCTGTTTTACTCTGTCTTGTCTATACAGTCAGTTGAAGCTAATTGTATTAGTGCAATTCAGCCCTCTTACAAATTCATCTGAACTGGTCAGAAAAGTAGAGAAAGATGAGTCTGCAGGGAAGTATCTGAATTTTTTCATACACTACGATAAGGTTGAAGATGATGGTGATTTAAGGGCGCTCCCGTAACTGCCCTGTTTCCACATTGTTTGGTCCAGCTGCATTGAATGCATTCTTGTATTTAGAAAGAAAAAAAAAATTCCCGCAACCAAAGAGAAACCTTTGCATGATCAGAAGCTCAGAGATACTTCTTCCTCGGTGTCCTATCGTGCATCTTGTTACCACGTTCTGAATGTGCCCACACAACTCGCCAAGGCAGAAGTAAGCTTGTTCTGTCTGTGGTTCAAGCTGGCTGGTTGGGAGCCAACTTCCATCTGAAAGCAATGCAACTTTTCAGTTCAGTGCGGTGCCAGACTTAAGTTAACACTACTCTGCTGTGTCTACAAGTCTTATTTTTTTCCCGTGGGTTTGTTGGACAGCTTGGAGATCATGAGGTATAAACCATTCTGCAAAAGATGACATAGCTGTGCTCTTTGTCACATGCGTCTTTTGTTTCTTGGGTAAGCAATAAATTGAGATTCTTGGTTAGAAGCTTAAAGGCTGTTCACTTTTTCTCCTCTACCTACATGCCCAAACCCATTTGCTGTTTGGAACTTTTAACAACATTTAATGATTCTTTTGTGTTCATTTGTTGTTTTTGTTACAGCAGCACTTCAAAAATAGGGTATGGGAGAAAATAAAAGTCAAGAATTTGCAAGTTAGGAAACTTGTAGCTAACTTATAAAACTTGTGGGTTAGATTTTCCAGTTTTAATCTTCTTCATGACACTTTAATTCACATCCCACTTGCAAGTTAGGCACCCAGAAAACAAGGGAGGTGGCAAGGAAGTTGGCAGTAAGGACTTGTTAATCATAGCTGAGTGAAGGGGTAGTGCTGCCCCAAGCGTGACTGGAAACCTCAACTCCATCATTCTCTTCTCTATAACCCTCAGTGTTATCAAGGTGAGAATCTACCTGTAGGTGACCTTTCCTTCCCCCAGCCTCTCCAGCTGTGGAGGAGTGTGGAACAGAAGCAGGGCTGAAGATGGGAGATGCTGTGTAAGGACAGAGCAGCAGCACTGACTGATGAGCACGTAGCTTAGCTGAGTCCAAGCGTCAGGTGATAGACCAGTAGTGACTGAGTAACAAGGAGTGGAAGCAGGAATTTGAAGCACTTGTGGTCAGCTTGAGCTCTCCAAGGGTCACTGTTCAAACATGTTTTCCTGCCCTGGAAGAAAATTTCAACTCTGATTGGTTGCACTGTTAGTATGTTTATCGCAAGGGACTACTTGTTGCAGGAACTTAACTGGTGGCAGGCCACCAAATTCCTTTGGCCCTTCAAGTGGGGTAACAAAAGAAGATAAAGTGACATTTTTAATTTTTTTTTTTACTTTGTTTTAAACTTCCTCTAAGGGAGTCATGATACTCTTGAGAATACAAACACAATTCATTTTCATCAGCAACACTTTCTCTCTGCTGGTGTCAGAAGCTTGGAAGTGATCTTTACCAGAAATTAAAAGGTTGATCCTTTTGAAAGAAGAGGTGAAGAAGTCACGAGGGTGCAGGCATTAATCCGACCTGCTTGCTATCATGCAGGATCTGCGTTCCCTGAATGGTCGGAAACCTTGGCTGCTGCTTTGTCATTTAGAAAAGCTAACATGCATTTACAGCTATGGAGAATAGAAGCTATGTTTTTTCCCCTGAAGATGCCTCTACATAGCTCTGGCAATTTTTACACATCTGTTAGCTGGGGCTGAAAACCCCAGATTAATGGGCAGTGTTCTCTGTAGCAAGGAAACCTGACACCCGTCGCAAGATTAAAGTGTGACTTGTGACTTGCTCCTTTTTAGCACCAGACCTTTATTTCAATATTTGTAGAAATTTGGATGAAGGGCTTGACCTGGCCAGGCATTAAAATGTATTTTTTAACACTTGCTCCTAAACCTGGTAAGATTTCCTTGCTCTGAATGTGCAAGGCTGTGATTCACAGCCCGTGGTGGCACTGTGAGGTCGCAGGACTGCTGCAGCACATGGATGGGTTGGCAGATGTGAGCACAGTGCCTGGACTGTGACTTTGGATTCTACAAGAGACTCTCGTCTATCAAAGGTGGTGTTGACCACAGATTTCACTATCTAAAAATACTTTTTGTGTGTGTCGTTGGCTACAACCTTAGCACCTTTTGGATTTTGAGAGGTGTGTTATTATTATTATTATTTAAAGAAATCCTTACCCGAGACAAGAGGTTGATACCTACTTATCCTTTTAATTGGTTACCTAAATTTAACAGCTTGATTACTTGAGCCTCCCATTTCTTTTTTTTTTTTTTTTTTTTTAGATTTTCATATTTTTTTAAATTTCTTTTTTGTTGCTGTCGTGGGAGGGGAAATAGAGCTGATGTGCATGCAGGATCAGCCTCTTGTTTACCTTTGGTTCACAGCTGTGTGCCTAAGGACCTGGAGGAGTTTGAGATTTAGCAGCATGTTCTGCTTGGTTGGAAGGTCCGATGTTGACCATGATAATTATATGTATAACTTCCTCCTGCTCTTCATGTCAAGAAAGATGACAAGCTGTGGATTTTCATTCTTCAGTTTTAATTGGGACTGGATGAGAGGGCAAGGAACTCGAAAATTACCTTTTCCTGCACTATTATTTTCCTGTCATTCATCTTAGTTACTAATTTTTTTTCAAACCTTTGTGTATGTAGCAATACCAAGACCCAGTTTTCAGTGATCCTGACTTTGCTGCTGCTTTATAACTGAAGTTTTACATTTTTGGATTCAAACTTCTTTAAAAGTTGTTGTGGGTGAAAGTGCAATTAATCTTATCTTTCAGAATTTGCTGATTTTTTTTTTTTTTTGTGTGTGTGTGTGTGTAGCTTAAATATGATGAGTGTTGCTCCCTGTTGCAGACTTATTGTCATGGTTTAACCCCACCTAGCGATTAAATGCCACGCAGCCACTCGCTCACCTCTCTCCTCCTCTAGTGGAGGAGGACAATCAGAGGAAAAGACAAACTCATGGGTTGAGATAAGAACAATTTTATAATCGAATATAAATATATAAAACAGTGATACTAATAATACTAACAATACTACTAATAATATGCATTTAAAATAATAGAAAATAAACCATAAGATACAATTACTCCTCACCCATGACAGATGCACAGGAAGGTCCCTGAATAGTGAGAGTCAGAGCCTGAGAGCCACACCCCAAGAGTGGCCACAGCCCAAGAGTGATCACAGCCGAGTCTTGGTGAGACACATGAGCGACACCACGACCAGGAAAGCCAACTGACCCACTAGCTACCTAATGAATGAAGGCACAACTGTGGTCCCTGGGCCCACCCCTGGCTTATGTACTGAGCATGACATGCTGTGGAATGAAATACCCCTTCGGTCAGTTTGGGTCGGCTGTTTGAACTGTGTGTGCCCTACGCTGCCTGTAGTGAGAAAGTTGGGAACGCAGCTGCAGGATCAGAAGCTGAGAAAGACCTTGAGTGGGTGCAAATGCTTTTTAGCACCAACTGAAAACTACCCGTGTTATCAGTATTCTTCTCGGGTCAAATCCAAAACACAGCCTCATATCAGCCACTGTGAAGAAAATTAACTCTGTCCTAACTACAACCAGCATACCTGTAGAACGTGGTATGTCTCTTATTGGAGAATGTGGAGTGCAGGTTATAGGTGGAGAAGAGAGGAAGCAGCGGGTGAGTGCCTGCCACCTGGAGCGTGAAAATACGTACTCTTCCCCAATTCAGAGGACCTCATTGCCCAGTATTCTTCATCTGATATTTTAATGTATTATTGACACAGGGCTCTGTTGCCTGTTTTTAATAATTGCAGAGCCAGTGCCTCAGTCTGATTTGGAAGAGTTCAGCAGAAATTGGCAGTTACAGGAGGGATGCTCTTTCCCACTTGTCTGCCGAGGGCTTGTCCTCACACGTACCTCTGCATACAGTTAGCCAGGTTTGATGCCGGGTTGGACTGAACCTTGGTATAGCAGACCTGGATTTGCTTAGACTGTCTATGACATTTCAAATTTCTATTTACTTTCCAAAGTAGTTAGTGTCAGATTTTGATAAGAAATCAATCTGAATTTCTGTTCAAGACATGTAGCTTACACCAGTGCAGCCTCTATCCTTCTCTCTAAGCTTTACAAGAAGCTTCAAAATTTACATATTTCCTTAGGTCATTTTATTATTTATTATTTTATTATTATTATTATTGATATTGTGTACAAAAGTTTAAGCACTACAAAGAATAAAGGATGATATAGACATGGTGGAAAATGTATGTGATGCTATTCTACAAAATATATGCAGTTGATGATTATGTGACTACTAAATGAAAGCAAAGGAAAATGTGAAAAGAAAGGGTAGATAATTAACGATTGTTTTAAAAAATACTGTCAGGAAGCTAACTTATCAGTATGGAAAATCACACATAACTTTAGAGAATGTTTTAAGGAGGCTTTTGGAATATCTGCAGAATGAACATGAATACATATTCTGTGCCAGAGGAATGTTTTACTAGTGCCAGGTAATTTTTTATAATCTTGACTTATTTTTATGATTTTTTTTTTTAAAATCATCTCAACCTAGATAAGGTTAAACAAAGCTATAAAAACCTCTCGACTACATTGTATTCAGTCTTTCTGACTCTGCCTATTGACAGCCCTGTCTTATCTTGGTTTTGAAACCCTGATGTTTTCTAGTCATGTGATTGAACTAAATAATATCTTTAGTCTTACTGCAAGATTTGGGATCAAAGGAGAAGTTTGCAAGAGGCTGATTTTTCCAGTGTTAGAGGTGACCCTTGTATTTGTGAAACCTCTGTTCTTTTTCCTGACTTCTCTGTGTCTCTCTGCAGAAAGTGTATAAATCCCACCTTTATTACATGAGCCTTTTGAATCCATCAGGCCTGCTGTATGAATCAGAAGAAAAGCATCATGTGTGTTTGTGTGAAAGGTGTGTGATATGGGTCATTATCAATGATTAGATCTACAGTATAGACCACCCTTACATGTGTTATTGCAGGATATTATAGGGAATTGATCTACGGCTCTGTGAAGCAGCCTTGGGATAGATCAGACATGGCCAGTGAATTTCAGGGCTGTTTGCTATGGGGAGGCAGGATGGAGGTTGGAAATCATCATAGAATCACAGAATGGTTTGGGTTGGAAGGGACCTTAAAGACCATCCAGTTCCAACCCCCCTGCCATGGGCAGGGACACCCTCCACTAGACCAGGTTGCTCAAAGCCTCATCCAGCCTGACCTTGAACACTTCCAGGCAGGGGGCATCCACAGCTTCTCTGGGCAACCTGTCCCAGTGCCTCACCACCCTCTCTGTGAAGAATTTCTTCCTGATGTCCAACCTAAATCTTTCAGTTTAAAACCATTGCTCCTTGTCCTGTCACTACAGGAAATGTTGGTTTCCAGTGCAGCATCTGTATGGCTTTTGCCGTCTGGGTCACATAGTACTTTTTGGTTGTTGCAAATACAGGCCTGTAAATGTATTTTCTCTCTTCTGCTTCTTAGCTTGCCCCAGTCTTGCTTGTTCCCCACCAGTACCTTGTATTTGCTCAGCCTGTCTTGCCTTTGCAGGCTCTCAGTGTCATGTCAGCTCTCTCTGCTGTTCAGTCCTGAGCCCTTGGTGTCCTGTCTCCTCACAGTCCTTCCCTCCCTTCTGCTCCAGCTAATCCCAAACTCATTTCCCTGGCCAACCTGACTTTTTTTTTTTTTCCCCTCAGTAATACTATGTCCCTTCAGTTATTTTTTCACAAGGTAACCTTTCCATTTGTTTTCTGTTCTATCTTTTGTTTCTTGTCAAAGTTTGCTTTGTCCTTGTCCTCCCCTTCCTTTCATCTAAGGCTTAGCAGACCAGAAGATCCTGATGAATATTATTCTGCAACATGCCCTGTGTTTTTTCTCTTGAGCCTTATGTGGCTGTGATGGTCTCTTCAACCAACCAAAACAATCTGAATTTCATGTCAAAGGAACCCCATCTTGCAGGGGTTCATCAGGATCTCTGCTCATGCCTTTTTTTCCCAGGATGTACTACCCCAACTGAACCATTTCCCTCCCTCTAAATAGCTTCCTATCCCTCTTCTCTTCTTCCATTCTCACTATGCAGCTTCTTTCTCTCCTTGGTTGTCTCAAGAGAGTCCCTGCTAGTGCAGGAGAGTCTCTGCCTCCCACTCCCAGCCCTCTCCTAGTTTCATCTCTGGTGCATCTGGATCTACGGTCACACTTCCACTGGTTGTCATCTGAGGGAGCGTGCTCTGTAGCGTCCACATGTGCGCAGGTTGGCTAACTGTTAGTGTTGAAAGATGTGATCTGTAGTTCATGTGTTTGTCTCATGGAATTTGACTTTGGCCTAAAGAAGGAGGTAAGTGAAAAAAGTGTAATAGCTGAAATATAGTACGCTGCTGTTCTCCAAACATACTGTGATTATGATCCAGGATAATTCAGCTTAAAGGATCTAGGAACTTTCAGAAATAACATGTGGCGTTTAATGGTTATGCTTCTTATTCTCTGAAGCAGTAGTAAGCTCACACCCTTTCACTTTTTGACAGATGAACCAGCTGGGGCTCAGAGGGTTGGAAGGGCCGATCTGTAATAGCAAAAACCTTGGTCAATTTGGACAGGTTGTGTTTGTTCCAAGAGCTGGGCCGTACCCCTGGTGGATGACAGCTTTTCCAAAGGAGCTAGAGTTTGGCCAGGAAAGACTTCATTCCAGCCTGGAGTGAAAGTGTTGTATTGACAGGGGAAAAACTCAACATGATAGATACCATCCAAGATCACTCTGGACACTTTAGTTTTCACCAGCAGATGATGAGGGATCAGCTCATAGTGCGAGGACTGGAACGTGGCCAGGACCGTGGAGATTGCTAGACAAGTTATTTATGTGACTGAAATGCTTGGCCTGAGTCTGCTGTTGCCTTTTTTTTTTTTTTTTCTCCTTACGCAGTCCGGAGTGGAGGTGACATGCTTCCTATCAACAGAGCAGGGTAACAATGGTATGTAAAGGAGATAAGTAACATTTGTGCCTCCATCCCTTAACACTCTTATTCAATGCAAGTTGTCAAAATATCTGCCTAAGAAATGGTGGAAAGTCTCTATGAAGTATGTGAATAGGTTTTCTGTTTTCTCATTTCCATTTAAAAGTTATTCATAACACTCCAAAATGAAAGCGCTGTAACTGGTAGTAATTTTTCTGTGTGTTTACCAGAGAGCTGCATGATAGTATCTGTTTAATAACTCTCAGGCAGCATTCAATCATAGGTGCTGAAGTTTAACCCTGCAACACTTTGACTAATGCAGGAGATGATGATCTCTGGCCTGTGCTCCAGAGCAGAGGGGAAACTGAAATGGCAGAATTGTAAAGAGATTGCATCTGTCAATATTTGCCTTTACACAAACACACTGAAGTTGGACAGCGTTGTAGATGTTCATCTCTAGGTGGTGTCTGGTAATAATATGGAAATAGTTTTTGCTTTCCCTTCTCCATCTATGCACTTGCTGCCACTGCATGGGCAGTCCTAGTTCTGGCTGTGAGCTGGGATCCTTTATTGAGCAGACTTGCTTAGCTGGTGACCCAACTCACCCCAAAACGAGAACAGTTTTCTGTTGCTCAGAGGAATCAACTGGCTTGCAAAGCACCTCAGTGAGGTCTGAGGAGTGGGCAAAGCAAGGGTGAAAGGGGAGTGGGTCTGTCCATTCTGGCAGCAGTAAATTGTTCTCTTAGCTCAGCCACCTTGATTGACCATATAGCAAATTTAAGCGGAATTCAGAGCAAGAATAGGAGGGTGCTTGGAGCCCCGTCCTTCCCTTGTCGCCAAAGACAGTGTAGCGTCTCGGAGAATAGTCTTCACAATGGTGTAGCATGAGCAAGACCTGGGAGGGCTTGCGTCTACATTCCTGTTACAGTCCTGGGATGCCTGACCAAAGTAAACCTCTTGATTATTATGGTTTTATCTTGCATTTTGAAGAAGCCATGGATCACAGACGTCGGATTCCTTTCCAGTGCAACTAAACAAAAAGATGTTCTCTGTCTACTAATGGATGTTCCCTCCAGAAGACTAGACTAGAAACAGAATGAAGTGAGACACCTCAAAATGTATATAGTATAGCTGTGGACATTGTGCCCTTTATTATTGGGGAACAGTTTTATCCAGAAAAATAGCCTTAGGATATTTCTTTTTGGCTCATGAATTTTCAGTGGCTCGATGCCCTTCTCATTGCAAAGGTATGTGACTATGGTCAGAGATAAGTTACAGGTGACCCTTAGACTGGGGAACAGTCAGTGGAAGGGCTGATGGTAGAGGAGGTCCATTTTTGTGTGAAATGACAATTCCAAGTGGATCCACAGGGATTGGCAGCTTTCTGCAGCCTGAGCTGGATGCTAAGGTGATTGTGTCCTGTGCCAGATAGCGACAGTGTTGCCTGTGCTTATACCAGCATTAAAGTTTTGACTTCTGTTACTATAATTATTATTCACTCTTGAGCCAATTGCTGTTTCACCAGATGGTGAAAACAATCACACTACGACTTTGCTTTGCCTTGTCTGAAAGTTCTCAGAATCCAACAGTGCCCACAAAAAATGTAATCCACTTACTACTGAGCACTTCTGGATATTTGGCAGCTTTATTGATGTACTTTAATGAGAGAAAGGTTCCAAAAAAAGTAATTAGATTTTTTTTATCTGTGTGTATTGCATCGTATGAACTTGCAGTACAGCTGAGTTCGATCTGTAGGTGCATTATTGAAACTCATGTCAGCTGTCTGAGTGTACACACACACACAAAACACCTGGCTTTAGTTTCACTGCCATACAGTCTATGCACACACATACACACACACACTTTTTTTTTTCCCCTCTGTATTTCATTCTGAATCCAGCAAATGTAGAGAACTAATGGAAGTTTTGTTCCTGGTTGAAATGAGCTCAATTTTTAGAGAGCATAAATAGATGGACTTCAAAAAAAGATAATTTTGTTGTTGTCCAACCTCCTTCCTCAAAAATTTGACAGAAAGGAGTTTACTCACATTGTTATGTCATGGCTGAATGCAAAAGCGAAGTACAAGTTACAGTGCCGCAAAAGATGCTTTAGTGCATCGTATCAAAATCGCAGAAGAAACTGGCTAGTTTAAAATTCCATCTAGATTGCTCCTTGGCATATTTGGTTATCTATTTTGGTAATTTGTGGAATTCCGTATGTGTGATGGCATTTTGGGTTGGGAGATACGTTTTAGTCTAATGACAAACAAATAGCAATCCCGTCTGTATTTGATTATAGCAAGGAATCTGTTTAGTAAACAGTTCTTTGCTGTGGGCTGAAAGACAGTCACTTTCAGGTTTTCTTCTTTGCCTACCTATAGGAGAAGTGTTGGCTTTCTTTTTAATGGTGCTTTTGTACAAAATATGAATCTTTGAGGATGCAGCTCTACTTCTAAATTAGTGTGTCAAGGACCACTCTCTCTCACTGAAGCCAAAGAGGACAAGATGTCCTGCACTGGTACTGTTAAACTTCCTAGCCTTTGGAAACGGGACTATATCTGTGGAATATTTCCTGGATACTGCTGCCTCCTGGAGCGTGTGTAGGAGGTGTTAGGGTGAATGATAGCTAGCTCTGGTGGAAGCTGTGCTGGGGGTCATTCTAACAAGCATTACGGATAATGAAATTTCTAGTGCCTGGGCATATTTATTGGTACTATTTAATCAGCATGTGCAGAGATAGCCTTGGTGGCTTCTAATAGAGCACATAGAGCTAGGTAAAAATTCTCGGGACAAATGACAATTATATTCTAATGGCAATAAAAATGCAAGTTGTACTGATGGTGATTTCATATAATGAGGCACTACTTGTGAACGAGTTAATGTGTGCCCCGTGCCAACCTCTTAGCTGCCCGGTTTGAGGTCCAATTTTGAATATACTGGTTTGGTGTGTGCATGCATGTATGGCATCTGCGCTCTGCAAAATTTCTCATGGAACAGGGTTCAAGGTGTGACTGAATTCCCTGTCAAATAGTGGTGGTGCCTTTAAATGAAACTATGCTGTAGCCCATAGTTAGACCAGCATAATTCCGAGTAACTAGCCAGGAGGTGTACAACGTGTTTACACGAGTTTATCTTCTGGATATGTTTCACTGGATCATTTAACCTATTTGTGTGAAAATTCAGCTTATTTTTATTCTTCATTGAAGCGCGTGAAAACCCGTGATCAAATCTGCAGTGTATCAATTTGGTTATGGTAGGGGGAGCTTCACAGACAAAATGTTTTTTATAGCTGCTGTCCTATTAGGAACTCCAGGGAGGCTGGCCTGGAGATGCTTGTAAGTTTGTAAATGAGGACTCTCTGCTAGGCTTTCTCTTAACCTGGCAAGAAGAGTGTGAAGAAGCTTTGAGTGTGCGCACCTTTGGGGTTCGGGGTGCATAGTAGGCTTTAGAGGGAGAGGCTGGAGATACCCCCTTAGCAGAAGGAGTGGTAGAAAAGAGAGTGACATAAAGGAGGACCATTGTGTTTGCTTCCTGACAGCAGCAGGAGCAGATGCTGGAACAGAGGCGTAGTCACTCACTCTGTTGGGCAGAGCTCAGCATTTACTCTGTGGAACTGGCTACGGCCTCCGTTATCTGTATGTGTTGGCTATTTTGATGAACCAGGATGTAAAAAGTTAACGAAGGCCAGTGCTTTTAGTTGTCCTCTGAGGCTGTGATTCACTTTTCATACTGTCTTCCGAAATGTTTTAGAACACAGCATTTAAAGATAGAACTCATTAAGGCTTCTATAAATACATGTGTGCCATAACAAGTTTCTCTGCTTAATCGAGCAAAATCTGAGCAGGTATGCGTGTTAACCTGTAAACTAATATATTGAATTTTGTATCTCTGTATTGAATTTGTATCTCATGTCTGAAGGGCAGTCATGGGAACAGAAGCTAAGCTCTGCCTCCAGGGACCAGGGTTGCACATTTTGTAGCTGTCTCCAGGCCACCCTTGCAATCAATATTTACTGTAATTACAAATGAAATGAGGGAGTTGTAAAGTGGCGGGTGCATTTAATAAATATTATAATAGCATTGCAATGAATTGAGGATTAATCAAAACTTTTTAAACTGGTGCTGAATTGATTTAGTGATTTGTATTTGGCTTAGTGCTGTATGGCTGTTGACAATAATTTACTTAAAAAAATGCATTGCTGTTTTCTCTTAATTGCACATGGTATGCTTCAGGGTGACAGTGAAGATATTAAAATATGAGTAACAGATGTGATGTTTACTAATGGAGCATCACATCCCACATATTTTCTTCATCCTGTTACTTATTTATCTGCAGATAAAGCCTTTGCCTTTTAAAAAGAGAAATTCCACTTCTTCATGTGAGGTTTCTGTGGTTTTTGTTGGTTTTTTTTTTGTTTTTTTTTTTTTTTTCTAGAGGGCTGAACAGGTCATCTTTGCCTCATAAATCAGTAAGTGAAAAATAGCCAAGTATAATGGTTTTGTACCATAACATTATTGTTACTGTAGGATTATTAAGTTGCAATCTGGCCTTGAGAATTTTAGATGCGCACCACAGCGTTTGAGGTCTCAGCTAAAAGATGCCTGGAGGCAATAAATGATTTTGCATTCATCTCAGTGGGCTCTGTAGGAGATCCCGTATAGCTATATTCTGCCACAGATTCCAGGTGTGGCCAGGTAAACTTGCTCTTTTCCCAGGTAAATTCTTATTTTCCTAGGGAAATTCTAATTCCACGGGCACAATTCTTATATTGACCAGGAATGACAGTGTGCACGGACCTTTGTGTTTGGTATCCTGACTTCTTACGTTGCTGCTGGCACCCATGCCCTGCTTCCTCTTAACTGCCCTGTGTAGACACTCTCTCTTTTGTGCCATGGGATGATACAGCACCTGAAGGAAGCCAGAGTTCTTGAGGTCTGTCTAAGACCAGACACTAATTCTGAAATCCAGTGATGAGGAGGTACTAAGCATGCTTCCCAACTACTCTGGCACCCTCTTAACCTTTCCCTCAAGGGTGGTGTCTTGGTTAAAGACTTCAAAGAAATTGTTTCTTTAACTCATTGCTAAATCAAGTTGAATTAGACTTCTTCTAAGACAAGTTACATGTCTTTGCTCAGGAGTAAGTAGGACAAACTTGAGATTTTGAAGTTTTTTTTCTCCCCCCACTTAAATAAAGGAAGGAAAAAATAAAACCCCAAAACTCCTCCCAGCCAACTACTAGAAATGTATTAAATGGACTAATTAAAAATGCACTTTTTTCTACCAGTAACTGTTGCCTGTGCATTTAATACTTTGCTCACCTGTCAAAGTTTGAAAGAAAACTGTTGGATAAAACCTTGCTATGAGAGAAACTTACTTTGATGATAGCTTGGGAAATTTAAGCCCCTTTGGTTTCAATTTCCTCTTAGTTTTCTTCGTAGATCTATTGAGAATGAAAATGTCCTCTAAGCCATATATCTGATCTTGTTGTGTTGTAATAATATCCTTTACATTCCTTTTCTTATTCTAATATAGCCGTCATCTTTACCACTTTTGCTTATACTTAGAACTGCAGCCCAATATATTCCATAGGTGAGAATTTGGTGTTTCTTATTTTGTGACAAGTAATTTCTATCTGTCACAGACCAACTTTATGGTCCATGTAACTTCTTGCTAATAACATATTTTAAATAGTTTTAATAGGTTAATGTAGCTGTTCCTGTGTGTTTCCATAGAGGTAGAACGTAGCTTTCAGAATATTTTTTTGACAAAGAAACGCAAGGTATTGTGCTCTCTTTTGTTAATCGTTCTGTTTAATGCCTATTAATTTTTGTCATCATCCTAGTTTACCAATTTATTTCCTTCCGAGTTTTACTGCTCAAATTATCCAAACATAGCCAATTTCTTTACCAAAACTTAATGCTCCCTTATGACTCTGCACAGTATTGCATGAAATAAGAGTAGCCTGAATATATGCCAGCAGATAATAGCAGAATCACTTTATGCATTAGCTGTCTGGGAAACTTTCACCAAAGAGGCAGTTGCTACCCCTGCAAATGGAAAAATAACCAGGTGCTACTTTTTCATTGTAATGATCTTCCACATAATCCTACCTGAGGTGGTAGGGGCACTCTGTGCTGAGGCTAATATCCTGGCTCAGGGTAGTCCAGTGTAATCAGAAATTAATTATTGGGGACCCCTTCCCACCTCTTGTAGACCAAATTAATGGGACAGTTGCCAGCCTTGAGCAGATGCATAAGATGGTGTGACTTACTCTCTCTCCTGGTCCTTGTGAGTGTTAGAGCAGCTCAGGCTTGGAGCCTGGGTATCGATAGGTGCTAGTACCTAAAGATATGTGGTCTTGGAAAGCCCAGTGTATCTGTTGGGTTGTGCTGACTGACTTCATTGTGTTTGATGGGATCACAAGTGATAGAACAGGCTGATGTTTAGTATCAATTTTATCTACCCTTGTGGCCTCTGTCTGCTCCGTGTGCCCTAAGATGTACGTAGTTGTGCAGAAAGATGGAAAGGTGTGATTTCTTACCAATAGATTTTTGCTAGCAAAAGCCTTTAGAGTATTAAAATGTAACCTAACCTCTTCGACTTTCTCTGGCTCATGTTAGAGTTTTGCAGTAGTGACAGAGTGTAGTGCACCATATAACCTCCCAGGGAGGCTGTGGAGTCTCCATCCTTGGAGATATTCAAAAGCCCTCTGGACATGGTCTTGGGCAACTGGCTCTGGGTGACTCTGCTTGGGAAGGGCTGGACCAGATGACCTCCATAGGTCCCTTCCAACCCCAGCCCTTCTGCGATCCTGTGATAGGCCTGTTAAGTAGAAGGGGTAAAGCTGCTACACTGGTAAGGCACTCCTACTGTAGACATGACCTGTAATAACTTTGCTCATGGTATGCTATACTGTACCTTTTCTCTCTGCATTGCATTGCAGTAGCTGCTTTCTCCCAGCAAGGATTTAGACACAGAGCAAGGATACTGTATGGAAAACTTCATTTTGGTTATCTGTACATTTGCTGAGCTGAGATTTAACAGGTCTTGTACTGACAGCCTGGAACTTTTGTGATCACTGAGATCCAAGAGACTTTTAACAAATAAAAATACGAAAGTGTCTACTGCTGAGAAACACTGAGGAATTGTTATTCTGTGTGCATTTATTGTACTTTTGATGGTGGAAGAAGTATTTCTGAATATGTTTCAGGCTTTTTTTTTTTGGCAGCTGTGTGGTGTGTAATCCAATAATATGGAAACCAGTTGCTTTTGTTTACAGCTGATCATACTGTTCTAAAAACAAGCTTGGCAGATTCTGTCAAAAAAACCCCAAACCAAAACACAAAACAACAGAAATATCTGTTTAGTATTTGTCATTTTGACAAATCAACAAATTTTGACTTCATTTAAATGAAGTGATTTTCAGCCCTATCCTGCTGCATAGGATAAACTTCAGTAGCTGAGCCTTGCCAGATTGACCTGTTGTTAGTCCTTGCCTTTTGTAATGTCCTTAAGGTCCTAAGTAAAGTTGGTCCTAAACTGACCAGCTTTTTTTTTTGGAAATGAACGTAAAAATGGATAGGTAGTAGTTACGATGAGACCTTGAAAGAGAGTTTATGGTAGAAGCAAACTGTCCTTGATAGTCCAGCTGCTTTTCTCATAAAACCTTCTGCAGACTTCTCTGGGTGTGGGGGTTGAATGAGTTGTGAACGTTTCATGTTTGTGTCCTTGATGCCTGGTGTAATGCTGTCTGGAAGAATAATGAGAGGGGCCAAAATGCTTCCCTCCCACTCCTGACCCCTCTTTAGCCTGCCAATGGTGGTGGGGGGATGTGGGTGTTAGCCACATCTGCAAATGGTATCTGACTGGTAAACGGCGCCAGGGTAGATGGCGAGGAGGTGCAAGGCAGGGATCTGACTGCAACTTTGTCCTTGGTTGCAATGCCTGTCGCTTCGTTTCCATAATCAGTCCCTGTTTTGTGCTGAACGGAACACTCGTGTCTGTTGTTTCATGGACTGGGTTGTGCAGTGCAATCTTGTGTCAGGATAGGGCACGGAGCTCGACGCTGAACAAGGGACTTGTATAGCCCTCTGAAAACATCCTGTTACTGTGCTGTATACACAGAGATGGGAGAAAAGCATATTTTGTCTTGTAGGATATCTAGGAATTGTTTGTCTAGATGGTATTAAAGAAAAGAGTTTTCTAATGGAAAAATGATTTTCTGATGTTCAGTTCAAGTTACTGTGGATTTCTGAGTTTCATGGATAAGTTTGTTGGGTTTTTTTGAACTCATCAGAAGTGAAACTGGACTCTCAGTTGCATCATGCACTTCAATACTTGTGTGTATAGCATTTGTATGCACATACTAACAGTTAATTTGGGTGTTTTATTCTGTGAAAATCTGATCTGGGAGAAGCCTTGGTTATGATATTCTGTGTCAGCCACCCAGTCATTTCACTCTCTTTGTAAATCAAGAACCAATACTGGCCGCCTTCTTCCAGAATACAATCAATGTGGGTATTTTTCTTCATACTTCATTAAATATTTACTTACACATACTTACCATGCAAAGAAAAAAGCAAAAACTTAAGTCATCATTGTGCAAGTGGGTAGTCAAAATAGGACTTTATCAGACATTTTCAAATATGAATATATGTTTTCTAATCTTCTTTATCTTTTTATAAAAGAAAAAATTGAGATGAATGAAGTAATTTTTGAGGTAAAAATGAAAAAAAGAATTTTCAACGCCCCAAGTCCTTTTATATAAATGTAATTTTAACTGAGTCTTTTGTAACATCATATGTCAAAAATTGCCCTTTAACACCAAAGTAATCTTAACTTGTAGATTTCAAGGGGAAAACTGTTAAAAAAGTAAGAAGCATAGGAGTTGAGAATGGGAATGTGACAGTGTAATAGTGTATTGAGGTAATATTTTGTTGATAAAATGAATGAAGAAATACTTGACTGGGTATGGCTGCTTAATAAAACAAATCTGGCATATCTAGAAGTGTGGGCTTGGAGGAAGAAGATTTGGAGGTGTTACACCCTTTTTGTTTGTGCTTCATAGTGAAGGTATTTTAACCCCCCAAATACGCAAATGTATTGGGTTTGCATGGCAAGGTTTTGGTAGTGGGGAGCTACAGGGGTGACTTCTGTGAGAAGATGCCAGAAATTTCCCTCATGTCCAACAGAGCCAATGCCAGCTGGCTCCGAGATGGACCCGCCACTGGCCAAGGCCAAGTCCATCAGGGATGGTGCTAGCGCCTCTGGGATAATATAATGGGGAACAAAACTGCTGCACAACAGCAGCAGAGAGAGGAGTGAGAATGTGAGAGGAACAGCCCTGCAGACCCCCAGGTCAGTGGAGAAGGAGGGGAGGGGGTGCTCCAGGTCTGGAGCAGAGATTCCTCCGCAGCCTGTGGTGAGGCGGGCTGTGCCCTGCAGCCATGGAGGGTCGCGGGGGAGCAGACACCCATCTGCAGCCTGGGGACAAACCCATGCCGGAGCAGGTGGATGCCTGAAGGAGGCTGCGACACCCTGGGAAGCCCATGCTGGAGCAGGCTCCTGGGAGGACCTGTGGCCCCATGGAGAGAGGAGCCCGGGCTGGAGCAGGTTTGCTGGCAGGACTTGTGACCCCACAGAAGGGACCCACAATGGAGCAGTTTGTGAAGAACTGTGGCCTGTGGGAAGGACTCGCATTGGAGAAGTTCGTGGAGGGCTGTCTCCCATGGGAGAGACCCCACACTGGCGCAGAGAAAGAGTGTGAGGAGGAAGGAGCAGCAGAGACAATGTGTGGTGAACTGACCACAACCCCCATTCCCTATCCCAGGATGAGGAGGTAGAGAAAATAGTGAGGGAAGTTGAATCCAGGAAGAAGGGAGGGGTAGTGAGGAAGTTGTTTTTAAGATTTGGTTTTATTTCTCATTATCCTACTCTGATTTTATTGGTAATAAATTAATTTTTCCCCAAGTGGAGCCTGTTTGCCCCATGACAGTAATTGATGAGTGATCCCTCCCTGTCCTTACCTCGACCCACAAGCCTTTCCTTATATTTTCTTTCCCCTGCCCAGCCGAGGAGGGGAGTGATAGAGCAGCTTGGTGGGCACCTGGTGTCAGCCAGAGTCAAACCACCACGTTTGAGAATAGTCACATAATGTTCAAAATAGAACTTGTACATTCTTCCTGACTTTGTAGGGCCAAAAAGTAGAGAAGGATGAGCTCCAGATTTTCATGAAGTATGTTAGTGAAACAGATGAAAAGGTCAATGATTTAGAAGTAACCAAAGTGACCCTCCTGGTATAAAGGTTTAGCATTGTCTTCTGCATGCATATTTATTATTCAATGTTAATCATTAGCTTACACTTTGTAAGCACAGGCAGACTTTTATCTTGAAGGTTTGTGAATCAAGGAATACGAATATAGGTTTTCCAAAAAATGAAAAAGAAATAAAAAGAATGAAGGCAAATGTTCAGATAGGAGCAGAGTAATCAAATTGAGCTTCAGTTGTGTTATTACTGTCTCAGGATCTGTGGTATAGCTCCTTTATGTAATAAATTATTCTGTCTAGTCGGTTTAATTTTTATGTCTTCTCTAATCATAGTATTTGAGCACTAGTGGATAAACACTTGTTCATAAAATCAAAATAGTTGTTAAAATGGTTCTCAGTAATAGTTTTAGAAATAGTTCCGTAATAGTGAGTCTTGCTGAGGTGCCAAATACTAGTTCTGCAGATATGAATTCTTGGGGAGGACCACGCTGTAGCAGCCAAGTGACTGACATGCACACAGATGTTCCCAGGCTAGTTTTCCTGCATCTATTTCAGGGCCTGATAGGTTGGAAAGACTGGTGACTTGAGCTTCACCCCTAGTTTAGGTTTGTAGGGACGTGACCAGGTTCATGCCTGCCCTGCTATTGATACCAGTGGTAATCGACGTAGAGCCATAAATTGGTATGTCTGCAGCATCGATGAACTCTGCAAAGAAAATTCAGTGAAATGCTGCCCTCATCAAGTTGAGCAGGGGCTTCCCTGCTTTCCACTGGCACATGGTTTGCAGCAGTATACGAGAAGGAGGAAAGAGCATTTTTTTCTGACCTAGTTACGAGAACTGCCACAATTAGCATAGCCACAGAATTGTGTGGGCATTTCCTTGTGTAAACAAGCCCTGCCCTCTGAAGAGGGTAAGTGTGCAGCCTTTTGCTACCTTACTGAGACTTTGGTCATAGCATATTGCAGATAAGGAACTCTGTTTAAACCACATCTTACATTTCCCTTGTGAATTTCGAGTCCTTTGCAGTTTAATTTATGGGTATTTAGGGAAAGAGGAGTGGCAGCATTTGGTTTTTAATTCAAACTGAAGTGATCTCTCTACTGCTTGTTAATTGTGTAAGTTCACTTAAAGAGACCACAAAGGTGATGTTGACAGGAGCTTGGAATAACCTTACTGTACCCAGGGTCATAGGTGGTGAAGGTACAAATGAGATTAGGAGGACTGAGCCAATGATTAAAAGACTTCAGCTTAAAAAAAACCAAAAAAAATGGAGCTTATTTTGTAGAATGGTGCTAAACTTTTGGGTTCCCAGTTAGTGATGTTTTGGGTCTAAACTAGTATTCTGTTTCACTGAGCATAACTATTAATTCTTTTCCTTGTGCACAAAATACTTGTGTGCCCATTCTGTAGCTCATGGGAAAGTTATTTGACCAGAAACTTGTAGTTTGCCCAATTCTTATCTGTAGAAACAAGATCATCTTTCAACATCACTCATTTTGAGGAAATTCAGGGAGAAAAGTAGGAAAATATTTCAGAAAACTTGTATTTGAAGTCATGTGGAATTTTCTGTATGAAAAATTATCTTGGCACACAGAGGCATGAATATTTTAAGTTTCTGTTTTGATTCTAGGTAACGTGTATTTTCCAACTGCCCAAATATGTTTGGCTTTCCAGTTACCTCTAAGGGCATGAATATTCTTTTAATCACGAGCTGGCTGTTCATGGCATTCCCTAAAACACTTGCTCAGCTGCTTCCTAACTTGGGATCAATAACTTTAGGAGGTGGTTAGTTTAATTATCTATAAAGATAGATGTCATCTTCCATATACTTTACACTCCCACCCTTCCACTCATCCTTTTCGACAGCCCCTGCTTATGCTAATCTGCTGAGTTGAATATTAATACATCAGTGCCAGAATGCCTGGCCTTAGCCAGTGCACGATCCCTGCAAACAGCTGCACTACAGGCATTGTAACTTCATAGCTTGAAATGCAGGGACATATTTATTTATCCTAAATATAACTAACAGCAATAGAAATGCATTTTTAAAAAATTACACTTAAATATCAGCCCAGCTGTTGTGTTATGATAGTTTGCTTGAAATTACTGTTTCAAAAATTCTGAAATATTTTTGAGACTTCAAAACTAGCATAAACTGACAATATTTTTACCTTTAGATACAGTATCGAACCCATGATTTATATTAAGGGACTAGATGACTGCCACAAATGTCATACATAACCTTGAATAGCTAAACTGATCTGAGATTTATAATTCTTGTTATGAAACATGATGTTGTTCTGCAGCAAAAGACATTAAACTGGTGTAAAAGATGCAATTTTCACTTAGAAAAACATGCGCATTCATGGTTTAATGCTTTTCATTTAATTCAGCACAGTTAGTGTACTAGTTAAATATAATTCTTCCTGAATTGTGTTTTCAGGTTCCCTGGAATAAGTCATATTTTGTGTATAGATACTTCCAGTGGAAGGTAAAACAGATATATGCCTTCTTAAGGCGATTTCTGTGTTCTTTAGCTTTTTACTTCACAAAGTTTAACTTTGTTGTCTCACCTTGCGGCAAACAAATGTAGTATCCAGATCCAGGCTTGCTCTGTTAAAGATTTAGAGATGTTAAGAACAGGGATTAGACAAATCTCTGAAGAGGTCATCTATAAAATGCAGATTTTAGGCCTTTTGATTATGTTTTGGAAGATTATACTTATTACCATTTATATTTGCAAAAGGGTACGAAAGACCTTTTGCCAGATCAAAGAACAGTTGATGTGCAAAACGCAGTGATGTAAATTGGTGGAGGGAAAAAAACCAACCCAAAATATTTCAGTGCTTTGGTGATCAGTGACATTTCATTTTTGTGTAACTTGCTGTGATGCCTAAGATTTCTGGGGAAAAAAATTCATAATGTTGAGATTATCCTGAAGAGGAATTTAGATACTTAAAATTTGTATCCTTACACAGAGAAGACTGCTACTAGTAAAATAACCTGAAACCTAGTAGGCTTTAATCGGTGATGCTACAGGTTTGTTCACTGTAACACCAAAAAAAAAAAGAAACCAGAAAAAAGGAACACTACAAGGATAATACTTTCAAAGGTCAGTATCTCTCTTGGAAATTCTACTTGGCTTCTCTGTAAAAACTTGGCTTCTGTTTTAAAGCAAATCAGAATGGTTAATATATGGGCCGTGATTAAAGACATGGTAGGTCTTCTGTTGTCTGAGTATTTAGAAGAAAAAATGGCCAACAGTCTGGATATAAATCAATAAGAAATTATGATTTAGAAAATAGTGGGAACATATTTTTGATAAAGTAATTGTGTGTAGACAAGTCAGTATTTCGTTTATATAGCTGTTCCCCCAAAAAACTCTGGAATGAATCACAAAATGAAAAGGAAAGTGTTTTTAAGATGTTTAACTGTGCATTCCCATTTGTCAACTGCATCCTTTTTAGTAGTGGAGCCCTTTTTAATGTTGCAGAATTCTGAAACTGATACAAAACTAATACTAATTTGTATAAATTTCCCTATGAATACATATTACAACATTCAAATATAATGTGACTATTCTTATAAGATAATTGTATGGTTGTGGCAAACTCTTTTATTTTACTCAATTAAATTCAAATCTTAATACAGTCATTTGGACCTAAGCTTGTGGCAGGCAGTGGGGGAGTCGTGGGGGGTGGGGCGGGGAAGGGAATCAGTTTTCTCTGTAGCAGCTGCCCTGGTTTGCTCATCCCTGATTTATTTTTCTGCCCTCTCAGCTTCCTGGCAAACCACGTTGTAGTACAATGTTAGCAACATAGTAACTTTTTAGACACTTTCTTGCTTAAAGTATTAAACTTTTAGCACTATCCTAATGGATTTAATTGAAGCAATTGAAAAGTTTCTAATTAGTAAGTAATTTTAATGCAAGTGCTGGCTGTTTTTTAATAAGCTTGCAAGTAATATGCAATAAAATATTCTCATGATTCTTGATATCATACATATTAAAAGAAAACAAAATAAAAATAAAATTAATAACTTAAACCTTTCTTGTACGAATAAAATAATTGATCTCTACTAAATGCCTATGCTATAACCCTGCCATTACTCTATGAATGCTCATGGCCAATTATGTGCAAACAGAGTTTGCTCCTGAGACCACTCTGTTTCAGCATGGTAATGTAAGTATGCTGTTATGGGGGAAGGCATTTGGTCAGGGCAGGGATTCCCCAGCTTGTCTCAGGTGGACTTGCCTCTTGCTGCTCACACCTCTACAAAACAGCTGCTTGTCTTCTGATCCACCTTCTCCCATCTTAGCTGGCTTAGTAGGCTGGCCTCCCTTCCCTTGCCTATACCCTTGCTGCAGTGCAACATGCACCCCAAAATAATTTTCTCAGCAGAGTTTATTGCCATATTGGCCCACTGCATTCTTGCATTTAAATTTTACACAGTTTTATTCTGAAAACCCCAGCATGCTGGTATAACCAGCAGTAGCAGTTGCAGCAGCTGAGTGCAACCAAAAGCAGCCCTGGGGGCTAGAACAGAATTACTACACTTGATGAATCAAGAAGTGGAGGGGGAAAACATGACTGGCAGTATTGTTTTTCCCTCTCCGTTTTTCCTGGCCCCTTATTTTTTGACCTCATTTAGGCCAGTGATTTTCCTATGGACTCCTGTGACGGTGTATACGTTAGCATTAAGCATTCAAATAGTAAAGTTATTACAATCTGGGGTGGTTAGTTTACCCTTTTCTGGTTTGTAGGCTCTATGCAAGAGGGTTTTCCCCCCCTCTTTACTATTTTAAAACCTCATCAGCAGTTGCTTTCTCCATAGTAAGTGGTTCGAGCTGTATATTGCCCCCCCGCGGGCTTCGTAGCATTCAAGTAGTGATAGCTAAACTGCTTAATTTTCCCCTTATTATGAATGAACTGGTTCTTTAAGGATTTTATTTAACCAGCTTGGACATGTAAATGGTAGTGCAACATTTTTCAAACTACATTGCCTGTTACTCAGTACCTTTCTCCATGAAGTCTCTTTTACTATGGGAAATACTTTCCTTAGTAATGTGGAAACTAAAGAAAACTATTATTAACTCAGATAATGATGATTCAGATTAGTAAAAGTCGATTTAGTTGAAAAGGTAGTGCCCCTGAAATACCTGTCTTGAGATACAGGTAGAAATCAACTATTCTTTCTGTGGGGAGGAATTTTAACTTGTAATGTTAATGATGGGTGGGTCTCTGCATTTTTACTTTCCCTTTCTGTACTGAGCAGCAGATGTTCCTGTACTGAAGAGGCTCCAACAGCATGTTAACAATTCCCCAAATTTTTTTTGGCAGCGAAGTACTATCACTTCATATTGGGCCAGTGGATAAGGATTCTAGGAGCCTTCTAGGAGTTGCTTACTAGTTTGATTGGGAATCCTTTGGGGACAGCTGATTTATCAGAGGGCTTGGTTGTCTGTAGCAGAAATGGAATGAGCCTTTTATTGAAATCAGAGCCTTACTTAATTTGAAATTGATAGTAATTCTGTTACTGGATATTGATATTGATAGGGAAGGAGGAAAAATCATGGCTGTTTGATTTTTAAAAAGAGCCCAACTATTTTAAATAAAATATTTTTCTGAAAATATGGAAGGTAAGCTTCAAACAAAGGGCCTATTTGTTGGAGATGTAACGAATTTAAAATAGTTGCAGATGTTATATGTGACCTTGGGTGTGACTTACTTTTTGCACTTTCATAGCCACAGTTTCTAAAAAGAACAAGGATTTTTTTTAAGTGAATAACATTTGGATTTGTCCTTTGAAAACTAGCACCGTTTCCAGCACCCTTTGCCAAAACTCTGAGAGCTTAAATCAACACAGAAGCCTGAAATTATATTCTCGTTTGATAATTTGACACTGCACCTGTGTGTCTGCCTTTGCACTAAATATGGATGATGGAACACAAGGGTGTACAGCAACATTTGGGAGCGTTACGGTGTGCCTTCAGCATTGGTGTCAGCTGGTTTAAGGGTATTTCCTATGGATGTGTGGTGAGTTGACCATGCCAGATGCCCACCCAGCCGCTGTCTCCTGCCTCACCGGGGTTTCTCCCAGGGCCACAGGGGCATATCTGGGGGAGTGCCTGGAGCCCCCCGTCCCGCTCTCCCCTTGGGGCTGGCAGGGCTGTTTCTCACACCATTCCCCACAGCCCTGGCTGCCAGACAGCGTTTTGCCCTTTCTGGCACAGGCTTTCCCCAAGGTGCCTGCCCGTGGCTGAGGGGCTCAGCTGTGCCCAGTGTGGGGCCATTGGCTGGAGCTGGCTGCAACCGTCTGTGTCCGGCATGGGGCAGCCCTGGCCACTCTACACAGTCAACACCTTGACACCTGTAACAGGTACAACATGCACGGGCCTTCTGTCACTGACAGGGCGGGTCTTCATCTCTGCCCTGCAAAGCCTCCTGCTCCCGGCCCCATGGTCCCGGCCTTCTCTTGCGCTGGCTGAGTCGATTACTATGCTGTTGGTAAGGTACCTCAACTCTCTGTAATGACAACTTCCCGAACAACCCCACTGGTACAACAGTAGTGGGGGAGGAGGAGCGGTCTTCTCAGGTTGTATTTGACATGCAGCAGTGGTCTGCACTGGTGCCAACAGACATTGTCCCTGGTGGCTTTTTTATGCATCTCCAGAACCAGGGAAGAGTAGGAGTAGAAGGACTAGTTTCTGCCCGGTTAGCCCCTGACCTGACCGACCTCAAGGCTTTGTGAGTGATGGCGCCTGTGTGGTCTGGGGGACGTTGCCCCAGCCGGTGGCAGCTCAGAGTCGGAGTGTTACCCCCTGCAGCAAGGGCTGTTTCCACAGGCCCTGCCATGGCCAGCAGGGATTGCCTTCCAAGGGCATTGGAGCCTCTATCTCCACGTGTGAGGTGACTGTCCTCCAGTTAGGAAATTTTACATGTAGAGTATCTCTGGGGATGAGTTTTGAGTCTCGTTCTACCTGTGTCGCTAGAGTTGGCAGTGAATTTTGTACGGTGTTTATCTCGCCTGGTGGTGCTGAGCTGCTTCTGAAGCTGCATGCACGCGTTGAGTGTTTCCCCACTAAATTCCAGATTCTGAATTTCTAAATATGCCTTCCAGAAGACCAAAAGACTTCACAAACGTAGTTAAAAGGGTTGATCCTGTTTTTCTTGCAGAGATAATGCTGGGTTAGGCCTTTAAAAAATGCTTGTCACTAAAGGCCTGTGTGCTTGAATAGATGTAATCTTTCGTTCTCACGTGTTTGGCCTGAAAGCATATCTCAGTTGCCACCACAACATGTTACTCTGTTATAAGCACATAATTATTTTAGTACTGAATGTAAGGTTTGCATTGCATTTTTGATCAAGGGAATATGCAAATATTTCCTTGTGGTTGCAATGTCAGTTATGCACAGGCACCCACATAGATGATTTTCTTCATTCTATGTCTATTAATCCAGATTTCCATTAAAATGAACAGAAGCTCAACTAATACTTGCTTTGGAGGGAGATCAGGTTTGGAAGGACCTTCAGGGTCAATGTTCTTTGTTTGTCCACTGGCCAGATTGTTTTTATCTTTCATCACTGGATCATGCTGTCAGGGCCATAAAAACTGACTGGAGTAAGCGCTACTTTTCTCATTTCATTTAAAATGATATACGGATGTTGAAATTGTGGAGTAATTCTGGTAATACAGACCTCTGAAAATGATTTGTTTTTAACATACTCAAAGAGTGCTATATGTTTAAATGGTTAGACTGTAGTTAAAAAACAAAACAAAAAACAAAGTGTTTTTTTTTTTTTAAAGAGTGTTTGCAATGTGATGATTATTTTTAGGACAATGCTTTTGAGACCAAGATTGTAATTTGTTTGAAGTTTATTGGTCAGTGTGAAAATGCAGTGTGCAAGCTGTCTGTGTTTGTCAAGTTAATTTTTCAGGGGTATGAATTTCAAATTTTGCAAGTTTAAATATTTAGCACTGAGCCTGGAAGCTAATGTGCTTCCTATGAAAAATGTTATAACTCAAATTATAGCACAGTGAATTATTCCAGAATTCATATGGGTAATTTTTATTCAGTTTATGTGATTAATACTCCTTATGTTCCAGTGAACTGGAGGGTGCTAAAATGAAGACAAAATATTTTATGTTTATTGATTTAAGTCGATTATTTAAATATATTGAATCAATTTTAATAAATTACTTGGATACCCTGCAAGCATAATCATTTAGTTGATCACATTGTTTTGATCCATAAGTTTTCAGAATATGTTTGTATGTTAAATTGTTAATGACTTGTTCAGATGTCTGCAAGCTTTGACATTCTTTGGAATAATGAAGCTGCTGCATATTGAAGTGGGAAAACAAAGCTCTTCCAAGGCTTGTCAAGTGCAAAGTTAGAAATCAAAGCTGCTTAATGATTTACGCACACATATTCTCATCAGAAGTTTTGTCAAATATTAAAAAATTTAGGGACACAGGTGGATGATTACTTAAAATAATTTTGAAAATCCTTTTGCAACTGTAGAGCTCAGCCTCTGACTTGAAGTGCAAGGTGCTACAGTCACTTGAAGTAATAATATGGTAATTTAGCTTTGTTTCACCAATTCAGAGGTTGCAAGCTCAACAAAATCCTAGTACTGTAAAAGTGGAAAAGTAAGTTGCAGGTTGCCCGCTGATCTGTGTAAAGCTTTTGATTTATTAGTTTTACCATACCATTGTGTTTTGTTTAGCCTTTGTATTCAAATAACTCTTTCCAAACAGATCTGGTTTTTTGTGTTAGGTTTTTTTTGTTTTAGCTACAGTATTTGAATGTCCACTGTTTTCTTAGCTACCTTTTTTTTTTTTTTGGTATGTAAAATATTTTTCCTCAAAAAAATTTATACCATAGCTCAGAGCATCTGTTTTGTGGCTGGGAAGTCTGGATATAGATATCATTGTGAGGATAAAAATCTTAATGCAACTAAGGTGACTTCATTCAGAGTTAATTGATCTGCGGGGTAGATGGTCAGGAGCCTCAACATGATCCAGCTGTGTCCCCTGACAATGCTGAAGACTAACAGGGTCCTGGGTTATGTCAGTGGGAATCTAGAGTGTAGGTGAAGTGACTGTTTCCCACTACTTGACAATTGTTAGGCCAAGTGTTAAATACTGTGTCTGGTTTTAGCCCTCCCAGTACAAGAAGAGTGTTGATAAACTTGGGTGAATCCAGTGGTCAACCAACAAGGTGGTCAGGGGACTCGAGCACGTAAGGGAGAGAAGAAGAAGAGAGCTCGGCTTGTTCAGTCTACAGAAGAGATGAGGAGGCTGAGTAGCAGATGCACGGTGGACGCACGAGAGTCCTAAAGTCCTAAACTGAAGCATAGAAATTCCAATTCCAAAGGAAAAAAAAAATCAGTAATTAAGTGAATAATTAGTGATTAATCCACTGATTAACCCTTAATTCTTACCCATAGGCTCTCAACTCTTACTGCATCCAGCCCCAGGCAGAGCTCAGTACATTCCAGTTCCAAGTCAGTAGAGTGAATTTGCAGGTAGAATTTCTGCTGTTGAGGCTTTACAGTATGTGAATGTTGTGGAAATCTGAAGGAAATGTTCATATTCAGAATATATTTTGCATCTAATGTATAACACTTTTTATATAGTAGCTTTATCTGATTACCACAAGGTTTTTTTAGAAACTACTTACAAATTCCACTCCATCCTCAAGGCTCTCCTATCTTCTGTTCTCTAAGGCAAGGAATGTATTTTCCTTTAAATGTCATAAATATGCACATTTGAATTATTTTGGTTTATTTGCATTTGTGTCTTTCCTAGGTTTCTAGTATGGTTCCATTTCTGGTAATTGATCTTGGTCCATCTTGAAAGGAAGTCATTCCTTGTGCCTGACTGCTCCTGATTGCAGGCTGCTTCACATCTTTTTTCCTCCCTCGTGTCTTAAGAAGGATGGTGCGGTTTTTGTTTTCCACTCAAGTATTTTTGTTTGTCTTGATAGATTGGTTGTTAAAACTCCTTGCTCATGCATCAGTGACTTGACTTCATGGGACAGTTCTTTCAGAATTCTGGGGTGAAAACTGTCACATTCCTTCAGGAAAAGCTGATTTTGCCCTTAAAAGTTTTTTTCCCTTTGGACAGTCTTATTTCTGTGTCTGTACTCTCGTATCAATCATATTTTTTACTGCTTGTTTGAAGTAATTCTTTCTGTATGGTAATAAGAAAAAGGAATGGCTCCAAATCTAGGGTCCCATTCAGATTAATCAGTACTTCTATAATTAATTACTATTACTATGTATTTCACTGTCCTCCTTCTATTTACATGGCTAAAGGAGAGTGGGAAGAAGAAAACCCTGTATGCCTGTTCCACTGCAGATGCTTATGATATGTACTAAGAGGTTCCCTGCAGAATAGGAGGCAGTGGGTGGTGGGGCGCAACTGTGTCAGGAAGAGGACATCACTGGGGAAGAAAACAGGAGTGGAAAGGGAAATGAGATGGTTTGAAAGTGGAAAGGAGGAAACTGCTGGCTGACGCCTGGTGTTGGTGGCTTGAAAGCTTCAGTTACTTATTCACAAGAGGTATGTACTCTTAGTTTGGGCATCACTGAGAAACAGTGGGACAGAATCATCATCATTTAGAAGAACAGATGCTGAAGCTCAGTTCTGGAAGAAGCACCACCTTGTCTTCCTCATGAGAGTTGAGGAGAACACTTTAAAAAGCCGAAAGTATCCCCTAAAACAGCTGTGTGCTTTGCTGGCTTGAAAGACTGTGGTGTTGTCACTGTGGTTCTATTTATTCAGCTCTCTCCTTTTTTGTGTATTTTACCTTTTGTCTTAGATCAAAGTCACTGTCTTCTGTTATGGTCAGAGTTTCTTGTTTTGGAAACTTAGTATTGTCCAGGCATCTAGAAAGTACAAATAATGGGAATATTATTATTGCTATGTCTTGTTAAATGTTTGCTGCATTTCAGTCCTTTGTTGACATTTCAGGGTTGTCGAAGTGCAAGCATGTTGTGCTTCTAGTGGGGGTTCGCTAGTATGAATCTGTTGATGCTTGTTTTAAAACTTCTTGCCCCAGAATTCACACTTACACCATGTATCTTCTAAAATCCATATTAGAGAAATTGTAGGTGTGGAATACGTATGGGTCTCTTGTTCTGAGATGCTAGGAATTCCCATGTATTTTTGTATAGTACCATGTCTTTTTTAAAAAATTTCCTTGCTCTTGTGGCAAATGGGATTCATTAAAAAAAAACCCAAACAAAAAACACACCAAAAAAACATCCAGGAGAAATCCAACGAACAAACAAACAAAACCAAAACAAACCGCAGCAAAACCCAAACCCCACAGCTGTTACTGGTCTGACTTAATACCAGTGTTTCACATTGAGGGCTGATTGAATAGTTAATGAAACCAGCAGATGAATTTTAAACAGAAAGATGAATTAAGTTGGGGAAGCTTTCCTTTCTATAAAGCTGCTTGCCTCTGCATATAGAAGGATTTGCCTAGAAGTTTGGGTATTTTTCAAGTGCAAAGTCCAAAAAGACAGTTGTTCATGCTAGTTGCCAAATGTTTCCCCTTAGAAAACTGAGACGTGTGTCGAGATATGGATTGTGGTATAAACGAACTTTCTTGAAAATGGTGGGTTAGGCATGACACAGTGATGCCTTAAATGATATTTACTTAAAAAAACCCCAGAAACAAAACAAACAAACAAAAAACCCACCACCACCAAACCCAAAACCCCCAAAGCACTACAGAGAAATGAGGAATCAAAAGTTAAAAATGAGCAAACACCACCCCCACCCCAAAATAAAAATTTTACTGAGGTAAAATAAAAATTAAATAGTTTTCCAGAGTAAACTAAAAAAATCTACCTCAAAAGTTGGGGGAGAGGATGTGGATTTAGTTGTTTATTTTTGTTGGGTGGTTTGTCTTTTGGGGTTTTTGGTTTTGTTTTTAGTCTTGTTATTTCAGGTGTATATGTATAGGATCTATGTTGCTTTTGCATTCATTGATTTCTCTCAAAAGTGAGTTTGACAGAACCTGGTCTGTGTAACGAAAGTGCCATTTCTTTTTTTTTTTTTTTAAATGATCATTACAAAGATTGTATTGCAGAATGTAAAGCATGACTGCTGGGATGACTAACATTAAAAGTAAATAAATATCACCTTCTGTTTTGCACATGAAATCCCAATTTAAATATCAAGACTTAATTATAAGGGCACAACTTCATTATGAGTTGTGGGAGTGAGTGCCACGACTGGGCTGGGTTCCCTCATCTTTTATATTTCCCTTTCATCCATTTGCGAAGGCCAGTTCAGTTATCAGATAGAAGCAGGTTGTTTGATTTGTAATGGTTAATTTTGGCTTTTGTCCAAATAAGCAGAGCCAACCTGAATACATTTCATGAAAAGAAGAAGAGAAAATTGAGTATTCAGCTTGTGAGACCAGTTGTGGGTGCACTCCAGAGAATTTAGTTTGCTTGGCTCACTGAAGAAGGGATCCAAAACAAGGAATTTGAGTTGGACCGTACTGTAAGGAATTTAGAATGTATGGTAGAGAATGAATTGGTTTATATGGGCCATGAGATGTGTACCATTTCCATGGGCCAAAACTGAACCATTCAAAATGCTGAAAAAACCCTCATGTCTTTAGTCTGCTGGGGTGGTAACGGCTTGTCACACCGAGGTTTCTGAATAAAATGAAGCTGTTAAGAAGTGACGCACGTGGTAATTCGTTGTAGTGTTCCAGTTACACATTTTCATCTTTCTGCCTCTCTCATAGATTAGAGGGGACTGTTGAGCATTAGTGGTAACAAGATGCACCTCGCATGCATGCTAATGGATTATAACTTTTCCTAGGTGTAATTTGTACCTGTCTCTCGGTGGATTCAGAAAGTGGCATACGAGGAACAGATCATTAAGCACCAGTAGCCAAGCTTGGCTAATTAGCACATCTTCAAGTGCCAGCTCTCTTTTGTCCACTGAGAGAGAATGTAAATTATGCTTATTTTCTCCCTCAATCTTTTGGGCTTCTTGAGTAATGTATCTTTTTGACCGGAAGGTAGAGACTGCAGATTTGTAGTTTTCAATTGTCATGATTAATTGAAGAACATGCATGGTTTATTCAAAAGCAGGGATGCTGCCAAAAAGAATCTAATTGGTTAAATAAATAACCCTAAGCTTTTATTGCTCAAAGCATTTTTACTGAATTATTAATGCTATATCACCCTCCAAATCAGTAGCAGTTAATGAGTGATTTGCCTGAGGCTATTAATATTTTTCTAATCAGTGGTAAATTGCTATGATGACTTGTTTTCCTAACTTGTACCTCACTTTATCTGTTCACTTGGTAAAATGATGTAGATTGTAAGAAAGGAATTGGGACACTATATGATTTCATGGTGATAAATAGTATTCCCACATCTGAATAGAGGTGTGTACAAACAAGTGCTGCGGCATAGCATGGAATGGTTCTGAGCAAATGGCCAGAAAAAACAGGTGAAATGGGCTCTCACCTGTGCAAGGCACTAAAGGCCTTAAATTTTAGGTTTGAATCCTGTTTCTTTATGTTGTTTATTTCTGGTAAAGACAGCAAACCATCTTTGCTTTCTTGTACAGGAGTAAGATTGGATAGCCATCTAGTTAACTGTATCATAGGGTTATGGAAAACATGGGGATATTCCTGAGAACTCCTAATTAAATAAAAATGCTTATAAAACCAGAAAAATGTTTGATGTTATTGAATATTAGTGAATGATATTACCATGTCTTGTGTTCAAACTCATTTTGTGTTCAAAATCCTAGCTTTTCTCCGGTGCGTGAGGTGTAAGTCAGCTGTGGTGGCTGTGAGATGCATGGTCTCTCTTCTCTTAACAGATCTTGGAAATTGTTTTTCCTTTTGAAATGTTTCCAAGTGGGCCATGCTGCAGCAAATAACTGAGCCCCCTTCCCTGGAGCTGTTTGAGAGTAGGGATGAATGGGTAGTCACTAGGAGATGGATAAATGCGCTAGTAGGAGGGAATAAAAAGATCAAAGACTTTTCAAAGTTAGAGAGGAGGAACGAGTGCTGACTGCGTTTCAGAAAATCACAGTATGGGAAGTGGAGAAATGTTGCTCACTAATTCCCACCAATGCAGGAACTGAGAGAAACTTGGAACTCGGTGGAGCCGCAGACAGTGGGAACCCTTGGTACTTGGTGCCACAAGAGGTAGTGGAGACAGAGAGTGTCAGATGGGATCAAGAAGGGGTTTATCAAATTCATGGACAAGAGGTACTAAGAGTACTGCCCTCCAACATCTCTAATTCAAGAGCTGCGGATGCTGGAGGAATAAGAAGGAATAGGCTATAGAAATTGGCTGCGCCTGTGGTACTCCTGTCATGCATCTCTTGCTGCTTTGTTGGAGACAGAGCACTGGGCTAGAAGGACCATTGACCTGAGCCTGTGGGGCATTCACTAACTTCTGAGAGATAACAGTATTGACATGTGGAGCATTTTTAGCATTTAAAGGTTTAAAAATCTGACTAAATCCCTCTTCCTTAACTCATCAGTGCAGAGGGAATATGAAGATCTGTCAGCTGCTCTCCATCAAAATCTTTTATACCACCATAGCTCATAAGCTGAATTTGGGATTATCCTTGAGAGGAAAGGTGGTAACAGTGTTTCTGCATTCTGACAGTCTCTAATCTTCCAGAACAACCTTGTGGGATGATTGAAAATGTGGATGTATCATAGAACATCCTTGAGAATGTGCAGTTAGAAGATACCCAAAGGCTAAGTGGGGAGGGGTGTGGTGAGGAGATCAAAGTCACTTTGTCACCTTTGTCCCTTTCTCTCCTTCTGCTTTTGTATGTGTATGTGATAATGCTATTTCCCTGAGAAGGTATGGGAGGCTGGATAAAAACTTTAGAGATTAAAGTAATAATAGTGGAGGGTTTTTTTGAGTTCCTATGTCCTTTTTGTGCATTTGCACTTTTTGTGCAGTCCATATAAACTGTGGTTTTTTTCTTCTTCCTTGTTGCTATGGGAAAGACCCATGGAAAACAAAATGAGAAGGTGACTGCCTTGCCCATTTATTATACTCGGAAGTGGTAGGTAGATGCATGGAGGGAAAACCAAAACTGCACTCTAGTATTATTTTATATACCAATGGCACATGTTTACTTAACAAGGTAACAGTTTTAGAAGTAAATGTACTTTAAATCACATCACATCTTTAACTCTCTTTCAATAAAGTGCTGATATAAGTCCATGATTACATTAAGCATTAAGTCTGTTTTCCTCAAAGAGATCTAGCTAGGTTATAAAATGTACAGTATTTTTTCAGTGCAACGAAGGGAATTAGTTATTCCTTGGCTTTTGTGACAATAGATACAAATTATGAAGTTCAAACACATAAGCCAATCTAACTGGAAATGTACCACATTGTCTGAGAGCCGGTGCAGTTATTGTTCTATTTAGAGATGAGGTTAGATGACTTTATATTTTTTGCATTTTTAGTTTCTTTGTAATGCTTATGGCTGTGTGCTGTAATTTTGCCAGTGGAAGAAGGTCAAAGAAAGATAAGAGAGTGTGTACAGAAAAAAGGGTAAAGGTAGAATTTGTTGTATGGATTTCTTTAGTATTTTTAACAGTAACAGGTCTTTGTTCAATATATTCTTTTGGTTGTTACCTATAATGAAACAAGTATTTTTTCTGTACGGTGTAAATGTAGACAAATGTGTTATCTACAAGTCCGTGTTCCTTGCACATTCACTTTTCTTGTATTATGGGATCTAAAGCCTTGTTATCTTATAAAGACACAGTGAATGAAACTAAAGTTTATTTAAACAAATGGTTTTGGGATATGAGTCCAAAAGACCACATCATCTTAGCAGGCGAGTTGCTAGATGATCTGTTTGTGGCTTCTGAAATAACCCGCCTAGAATACAGCTTTCTGCAGCTGTTTTAAAATGAAAACCAATGCCTATTGTCAAAGTTTAAGATTTTGGCCATTTCGACTACATTGGTTTTAATTTTAAGATTTTGGCCATTTAGACTACATCCACTCATGAAAGTAATTTCCAGGTCCTTGTAATCAGGAGTTTGTTTCCTTCAATTCCACTCTAAGATGCTCTTATCGTGCTACTGAAGGTAAGAAGAAATCTTCAAACACAAATGCAGCAATATGGCATAATGTCTGTGATCTTGTTCTTTAAAAGCCAAATCCTGGTGGTGTATGCATAGAAAATCTGCTGAACGCCCTGCAGAACAGACCTTATCATCATGAGGAATTGGATTGTGGATCAAACCTGTAGAGTGACAGGTGCGTGTACCAACATTTACGCTGCTGTGCCTGTACATCAAGGCTATTGGCTGAGGAAACATAATCCCCCTGAAGAGCAACAAAATGTTCAGCATCTGTACTAAGTTCTGGCCAGCTGGCACCTAGAATAGGAAACAAACAAACACCAGAATGAAACTTTGTTGCAACTTGGTCCTTTGAAAGAAGGTAGTGGGAACTTTCTTTAAAAGAAATAATGAGAATGAAGTAATTGGCATGATGAATTAGTCACAGCAGCAATACCCTTGAGACTTACAAATCCAAAAGCTTCTAATTCAAGGAAGTGATAATGGCATGCTGTCTGTCCATATTTGCCCAGTAAACTTAATCATGGTCTGTGATCTTTGTATGTGGATTGGCAGCTGAAGATGGTTTAAATCTCTATTTTGTCTGCCATTTGGACTTACGTTTTTGGGAAGGATCCTAAAAAGCATATCATCAGACTAAAAGGTGGCTGCGTAGATTTTATTATATTAAGTATAATTTTACTTCATGGTGTTTATTGCCTACCACTAAACACACAGCAGTTTTTTAAAAGTGTGGGTTTTTTTTCTCCAAATAATATTACAACCAGAAAGTTTAAATATTATTAGCAGTACTACAGAAATGCAGTGCTTACTTGTGCAAGAAGAGTAGGTTCATAAATAAATCCAACAAATAATTCTGCACTGAGTTTTTTCAGTACTTTAAAATTATTTTTTAATAGGTATATCTAAAGTTTAGTGTTTTCTGTTCTGGACACTTAATTATTTATGTGTAGCACATTGAGAAGTCAGATTCAGAACTTAAACAGAAAGTCAGGATTTCCTTCCTGTGGCCCCTGACTTGCCACAGACCCATTGGGTCCATCACACAGTCGATTTTCAACTGTACTTGACCAGTTGACACCTGGCCATGCCCTGCTAGTTGCTACTGTGAGCCAGTCCAGGTAGGAGGACTTAGTGTGTGTTTTGTTACGTTCTTCCCCGATCAAATGGGAGCACAAGTCTTTTCTATCACTTGCCGACCTCCCTCCTCCCAGTAAGTGACAAATCGTGTTTATACTGTTGGCCTGTCCTTTAAAGAACAGTTCTTCAGTTCTTGGCAGCTGATTGTTTCTACTCGTGTGAAATGGCAGTAATGGAAATCTCTGGCTCATGTTCCGTGTGTGTATGGATTTGTGTGAGGGTAGGCACAGCGCTTCTCCACTCATTGCTTTACCGACTCTCTGTCAGAGTGTGCCACGTAAGCTTTTAATGTTTCATTCTCAGGTTGGAGGAAACAATGAAGAACATTTGTGTCAAGGCCGGAGCTGGAGTTTGTTTGTTTGCAGTTTAAGTCAAGGGCCTCTCTGGTTACCTGGGAGGTTTGTTTTTCTCCTTTTCTTCCCAAGTGTCCTTGTAGCTTGGGGTAATGAGGACCCCACATGAGATATCATATTGTATATGACCAGCGTAGTAGTGTCGATTAACTGTACTTGTGGTTTTTTTTTTTTCTCTTGGATTTTAACAAAAGCAAGCCGTATCTTACTTTTAATCTTTCCCTCTGCTTTCTTCTCCTTAGTTCTGGGCTTTCTTTCTTTTGTTCTGTCGAGGTGTACAACCCCTTCTGATAAGGGTGCTGCTGACTAGCCAAGTTGCAAGCTGGGTGTGCTGAATGCAAAACAAATCTATTAACTTAGTTCAGTGATGTGCAGATGCCTTTGATGTTATCCTGCTGGACCCAGGCTATCTGTAAGCATAACGATGTGGCATGTTAGCTGTGTACTTTCTAGTACTCTGGGCTTTTGGAGAAGTGGGTTGGATATGCTCCTCCAGTACCAAGCCAATGTTGATTTTCTTGGAGATTTTTTTCGATCTTTGCTGGAACTATGAAGACCTTCAAGAACCTGTGTATTTATGAATGCTGGGAACTGTGAAAGAGGAACCAGAAGATCACAGATACCTGCCAATTAAGAGCTAAAATCTGATTTGAAACTTCAAATACTAGCTTGGATTAACTGATTTTAAAATACTTCTGTTTTTAAAACAAGCTATAATTTTCCCTTAAGCTTCTAAATCCAGTTTAGTTGTCAAGTTCTATTCTGGCCAAAACTGGATGAGGTTTTTAGTCATAACTGCTATTTCAGTACTGGCAGAAGTTCAGGTGTTGGCATATGCTATACTGTCCCTGCTTAAACTGTGACCCTACTCTGTATCTCAGCATGGAATGCATCAAACTTTGTGCATTCCTGGGAGTTGCTGATCTGGCTATTCTAAATATAAAACTGAAACTTGTGCTTGTAACTTTCCTAATTCTTTTTAAGTAGGGAACAGCTGCTTTGAATAAATCCATTCACTGGTATTGGTTTTTTTTGCTTATTTTTCCTGACAGTGAAATGTTTGCATGCTTTGTTTGACGGATAACTGTTTCCCAGAATACAAAAAGTTAATAGTTTGAAAAGATGAATATTTATATTAAATAATTGGCTGATTAACTTAGTTTTTGCAGTTCATATATTGATTTTTATTATTGAAAAATACTACCTATTCCATAATTTTTTTTTGAAGTATAAAAATAGAGTTTGGAAATTGTGAATTTAACATTGTTCTTTTGTATGGAAAGAGCAGCCTTTATCATTGGTAGAGAGGTATTTTGGATATTCTGACAGTGACTTCAGTCAGCAGCGAGTACACAGCTGAATGCACTTAGGCTAATACGGGGTATTGTTAGTACATCCTTAACGCTTTGACACTTTCCCAGATTTATCAGCTGGAAATCATGAGAGAAATGGAAGTGGTTTATTGCTACGCTGTGATAACTGCTTCTTACTTTCCAGCTTCAACAACATGCGGTTGATGTTCTGTACACACATCTTTTGGGTTGTACTTGTCTTTTCCTCAATCACATGCACTGGATTTACTACTTACCTCAATGTTTTTCTGAAATGTCTGTTTGGAAGAGAGATTTTTGCTCTGATAAAGAGTGGATAAGAAAGTAGAGTCCAATTAAAGGACTTGTATGTTTTAGGCTAATTACACCGTGGTTTCATGGCACTAAACCAGTTGACTCAAGGGGAATAATGCTGTAAAGCTTATTATTGTAAAAACATGAAGTTTAATGATGAATTGTGGGAGATAAGAAACAATAGAACCAGCATAGTCTCTTGTCCTTTGATTTTTATCTTTGCTTTTCAATACAAAATCAGAAGCGATAGATTTGTGTTTACAGTGTCTTTCTGAACAGCTTGAACTGACTAGATCATAATTTCATATATATAAAAGCTTGCATTCTTCTAGACTAAGCAGGGGCAGAAAGTACTGTGTAGCTTGTCCGCTGTGTGCATCTACGTGTGCAGGCACGTATGTGCTGGGTGAGCCACAGCGGTGTCAGTAGATGTGAACACAAGGGCAAGCCACGTTTGCCTAGAGTCTGCTGTGGTGTTTTAGAAGTTCAGGATGTTGGAGGAGCAGGGGATGTAAGATGATGGAAATCTTACTGCTCTGAGGAGTTAGCACTTAATGAAAATAAAATGAAGTCTGTTAGATTTCTAAAGCAGTTGCTATCTGTTCAACAGACAAAGCTGGAGAAAAATAAAGTTTACGGAATGATAGTTTCATGACCTCTAGTCTTGTTAAAAGAAAAAAAGAAAAAAAAAAAAGGGGAACAGAATGCTGGTAAAAAGCAGATACTGCGAAAGCAACCAATGTAGTCATGTTGGAATAGTTTGTGTTTGAGTCTAGGAAAATAACTCTGGAAAATACCCATGCGAAACCAATTGAGAACATTGCACATGCATTACAGATCAATTTCAATTATAAATAAATGTTAGTGCCCAAGTTACTTTTGAGATTTGATCTGAAGTCAAACTTGGACTGTCTGAGATAAGTTTCTGCCTGCACAGTAGGTGCCAAATCCTGAAATGTTTCAGTGAGTCCCAGAAGAGGGCCACGAAGATGCTCAGAGGGCTGGAGCACCTCTGCTATGGGGACAGGCTGAGAGAGTTGGGCTTGTTCCACCTGGAGAAGAGAAGGCTCCAGGGAGACCTTATAGCACCTTCCAGTACCTGAAGGGGCTACAAGGAAGCTGAGGGGGGCTTTTTACAAGGGCCTGTAGTGACAGGACGAGGGGTCACGGGTTTAAATTGAAAGCGGGGAGATTTAGATGGGACATCAGGAAGAAGTTCTTCATGGAGAGGGTGGTGAGGCACTGGAACAGGTTACCCAGAGAAGCTGTGGATGCCCCATCCCTGGCAGTGTTCCAGGCCAGGCTGGATGAGGCTTTGAGCAACCTGGTCTAGTGGAGGGTGTCCCTGCCCACAGCAGGGGTGTTGGAACTAGATGGTCTTTAAGGTCCCTTCCAACCCAAACCATTCTAGGATTCTATGAAGTACAGAATGGGGGGAAAAAACTACAAACATTGACCCTTAATAAAGGATTTTTGTTTTGTTATTATGGGAAATCTGGGTATGAATATCAGTGAGTTGCTACATCCCTATCACATGAAATGCAGGTAATATGGGGTGATGTGCTGTATGAGGAATAACTAATCTTGTCTTTCCCATAATCTGTACATGGGCTTTGCAAGTTGACTTTTGGGGGGGGCTGGATCTTTTCCCCTGTATTACTTGCACTACAGGGGCACAGGTTTCTAGAAACTGGGGTTTTCTGTGTTGATGCCTTATGGTACTGCAGACATAAATGTGTGTTCTGAGGATGTTTGTATTCTTTCACAGCTCTTTGCTTTTCTCTAGGCTGTATACTCATGTCCTCTATTACTGTGTTAGAAGAACTGGAATTACTGGTTGATTTGACTGACAAGTAATATTATTAACAGCTTCATGCTCTTATGGGTATTTAATGAGAAATATAACAGTGGTTGATAACACTAACATTAGCACTTTGCATTTTATAAGCATTAAGTAAATATTCAGTATTTGGTGTTAAAAGATAAGGGGGAAAAAAGTGAAGCCTTGTCGTTTAGAAAAGATTCTCGATGGGAGATGATTTTTGGGGGTACCTGTTTGACTGCTTGATGATAATGAATGCTAAATGCCTGTATTCTTACTTTACTTCTTTTTGCCTCCAGTATAAGTTTTTTTTCAGCATATTTTTTAAAAATACCCACAAGTAAGGAATTTAGAGTACGATGTACTTGCCCTGAGTTTGTTATGGAATGCTCTTTTAACAGATGCCAATCTATTCTCATGAGATCAAACGCTGTGGGTATGTATCTATTTCTGACAAGACACATTTTGAAAAATGGTAATAGAAGTAAGTTTACTTTTCTTCTTGTATGCATCTCAGCAAGATTGTATTTTCTGTAACTATATAAATTGTAAGGTATTACTCAATTTGGCTCTGTGACTTATAGAAGCATGCCTATTCCTGTTTTTCATAATGCAAGCGAAGATGGGCAGTTTAGCAGGCAACCTCTAAGCTGGCAGAATGCCAGTTTTATAGCAAAAACCGCTTCAGCTTTATAAATGAGCAGCAGAACACTTTTCTCTTTTTATTGAAACTGTGTAAGTTCAATGCATAGAAAAGGCAAATTAGAGATAACTAATACCATCTTCCTAGTAACTTTTAAAGTACCCATCGCCCTGAAAACTCTGCTGTCTTAGTGTACAGAGGAACAGTCCTGGCGTGGTATTTGTTTTTATCTGCTGTATGCTTATAGTAGCAAACTATCTCTGAGTTCTCCTGCTAGATGGTAACGGTGTCTTAGAACATACCTAGGAAATTTGTGCAATGGTATCTTAGCTTTTAAGCAAACATGGTATGTTATTTTTCCTTTTTAAGACAGGAAATTCATAACTTGAAACTGGAAATGGTGTGAGTACCTGAAGGGGGCCTACAAGAAAGCGGGAGGGGGAGTTTTTACAAGGGTCTGTAGTGACAGGATGGGGGGTAATGGGTTTAAATTGAAAGTGGGGAGATTTAGATTGGATATCAGGAAGAAATTCTTCCCGGAGAGGGTGGTGAGGCACTGGAACAGGTTGCCCAGAGAAGCTGTGGGTGCCCCCTGCCTGGAAGTGTTCAAGGCCAGGCTGGATGAGGCTTTGAGCAACCTGGTCTAGTGGAGGGTGTCCGTGCCCACAGCAGGGGGGTTGGAACTAGATGGTCTTTAAGGTCCCTTCCAACCCTAACCATTCTGTGATTCTATGATATTCTTGTAGGTAGTCATCTAATAAATATTTCATTTTGAGTCACTGAAAGGCAGAGACAAACCTTTGTTTTATATGTTAAAATGGCTTCTTTTATTTCATGTCTAGTTCTCGATGTTAGGTGTTGTATGTGTATGTTTTGAATATGTAACACACATACTCTAAGTGATGAGACATTATTTTAAATAGGAAAAGCATTATAGAAAAAAAGTTAAGAAAGATGCTAATGAAGATGAGTGGTGAGCCAGGAAGACTTTTACATTGCTTACGTGTTTCTTAAGGACAACAATCTAAAGGAGGGAGATATGATTCCTCTGTTACTACCCTAGCAAAAAAAGAAGCCTTTGTGTGATTGTAGAGATACTGGAACGTATCTTTATGTAAAAAGATATTTCCTGGAGTCAGACTTCTAAATTGTAAAGCGTGATAGTATTGTTTTTTTTCTTTGCTTTCAGGTAGACACAGGACTTGTGTTGTGCAGACATGCTGGTGTGTCTTGTGGGACTTGCCTGGCCTTGCACAGGCTGCCTAGGTGTTGAAACTAGGGACCAGAGCATCCAGAGCAACCACCCTCTGCCTGCTCTCGCCTGCTGCCCTTCCTTCCACAGCAGCTAGGTTGCATTCTCTCTGTGCTCCTTGTTTGAAGTTCTGGTGAGGGTGTTCCTCTATAACCCTTCCAGATGCATAAATTATTGGTTTATTGAACTACAGTAGTTAAATGTCTGTGGATTATAAGAGGTTATCCTATCTGAAGTTTTGCTTATTTCTGAATTATAACTCGTCATTTCTAATTGTACAAGCGTACTGTGCTCATCACTGTGACTCCAGTTTCAGAGAATGACTGGCCACTTTCCCAGTGTTAATCAGATATATGAAATAGAGTATTTTACTGAGCTTATTTATTGAAATCAATGAGGTGACTGAAATGCTTAGTGCTGAATAGAGCGATGAGTTTTCTGTGGTGTTTTAGAATGTTTTTCACTGGGATATACATAAAGTTGTCTCTCTTTAATGAGTACTTAATTAATATGGAACCACTTCATCTTCACTGTTAAGATTATATTTATTCACTCTTGTGTAATAACAGGAGCATAAATAGGAAATAATAAGTCTTGTTTCTTGTTTAAAGAGATTTTTGACTTAATATTTAAAGGAGAATTATTTCTTTTATATGAAGAATTGTGTTCAACATCTTCAACTATCACTTGTTGATGTTTTTCATTTTTAAGGATTTAGACTAACTTGCTAGGAATTTTAATGTAGGAGGATAGTCTCTGGCAACTGTGTAAAGCCATGATACTTCTTTTATCCTGGTAATTTTATTGTTGTGTTTTCTTGCTATATGCAAATTAAATTTTAATCACTTAATACAGCTTTTCATCCACAATCCAACAGTGTATTTATGGTGTTCCGCTTTTATGAAAAGTGAATCTTTTTATCTTAGATGACTGTATCTCTTCAAAGATAATATCCTTCAACATAAACAAAGCTAATAGATTTCATTTCTTCTCCAACATTTCCTGCGTTTCACACTTGTGCTGGTGGCTGAGGACAGTCTGCCGTTTTCTGGTGGTTCCCCTCCCGATATATATCTCTTACATGGGGTCACTTACACCGACTGGGTTGCTTAGCTGGCATTCCATTGCTTTGAAATATATCCATGTAAACTGCTTATTTTCTGTATGCTTGCTATAAATACTGTGTGCAAATTTTTATGAAGGCTATTTTATTATTAAATATTTTATTCTGAAAAGGTCACTATCCTATAAAGTGGTCCCTGGCTGCCATGTTTGTGCCCTGAAATAGAGGGCAGAAAGGAGATCTTTAATAATGAGGAGATATAATGAGAACTGTTCTATTAACTGTTGAGGAAACCTGGAAGAAAGCAAAATGCTTCCGCCTTAAAACAAAATAATGCATGATGAATGGGAGTATCCAGGAAGAGTGGAACAAGTCTGTCTTGTGTTGTGAACAGCAGTGCTTGTGCTAGGTGTTTTTAAGGCATCAGCAAAGGAAGGGTAGGAGAACAGTGAAGGGATTTACAGACGCTGACATGCAGCTGCTCTTAAGAGGGATTGAGTGGGAGGAAGGTCTGATTATAAATTAGCATCGGTGGCTGGTTGCAAGGGCAAGTTGGAGGTAAAATTGGCTGTTGGTGTGGAAGGAAGAGAAAGTAGTCCATTTGGGCCTTTAAAGATCTTTTTTATTTATTTTTTTTTTAGCACAGGTTTTTAGACAACCTTCAGAAAGGGATGGAAATGGTTTATTAGGGGGAAAGATGTGCTAGGAAAATGTTTGTTTACAGCCATGTGTCTAAATGGGTAAGAACAGGCTGTAACGGTGTTCCAGGGTTAGTGCTGCAGTAATTGCACATCCTTTGCGTTTCACCTCTCAAGCACATAGATGGGTATCAAGGACAAGGCTTTAGGAAGTGTGTGTGAAAAGATTATTCATAAAAGGTCTTGAGTTTCAGCTGCTTTGTGTATTTCAGCATAAGAGAATTGGCTGCACATAAGTGTTCCTCACCCTGATGTCTGTCAGTAGCCTTAATCTGCAAGAGCCTTCAGCAAGTTAAATGTTGAGCGACCTTGACAACTGCCCTGTTTGTGGAAGGCGTATGTTGCATGTAATTCTTACCTCTTGTGGAAAGGTAGTGGAGATGGTAGGGGGAAGGGTGCTTTAGAAAAGTGGCTGCTGAGGTAAGAAGTTACTCGCAACTTCGCAACTGCATTCTGAAAGAGGAGCATCCTTATGCCTTAACACCCCCCCACCCCGTCCCTGCCAGATCTACAAAATATTTTAAATATAAAGAATTCTAGTGCTTTTAGACAATTATGCCTCTAGGAATTACAGAACTCTGGGACATTGTTGCATTTCTCGGGGAATTTTTCCCAAAGGTAAAAGTCCAATCATTTAACAAAGCATTTTTGGGTAAACTTTTCAGTGTGGATTCAACTATGGGATTTTGTAATTTAGCAGAATTTGTAGTTATGCACCTTTTCCATATTGCTTTAAAAAAACCTTTACGATTGTTGCATGCAAAAAAAAAATTATTGTGAAAACAAATTCTGTTGATATAATCTGTGTGAAGATAAAGGTAAGTCTCTTTAAACTGGCACCTTCTTTAGGATAAAAATTAATTGTGGTATAAGATTGTATACCTTTGTTATTACAGCTGGGTCAGTTTTAACTTGTATCTAGCCTCGGCTTCCCTTCTTCCCTCTGATCTTTTTGTGTCTCAGAGCTCGCTTAGCCCGGGGAAGTCTGGCACAAAGGAGGACACTGGCAGTGTTTGGACATGTGTTGTGAATATTTCTAGATGTCCCAGCTGTCCCCAGTTGGGAGCCATGAGCTAAATGTTTTGCTTTTGGTTTTGTGTGTGTGTTGGTTTTTTTTTTTTTCTTTTCAAGGGGAAGTAAGTTTTGTTTTGCTTGAAGTACTCTTCTTTTGGTACTCCTTCATCTGATGAAGGGCTGGACTATTGATGACTGTGATACTCTTCTAAATAATATGCTGAGAGCTGCAGCTGATTTAAAATGAAGGTTCATCAAGTGCAACAAGTTTTACTGTAAGTGATGGCTGAGTGTAAGCAAGGCATTTCAGGCACAGAAGCTGTCCCATCATCAGATATCTAGTAGTCGAGAGAGGTGCAACGACTGCTCAGGCCTTCTGTAAAAGAGAGTAAAGAAAAGTCATTGCTGGTATTTTCCCCTCTGCTCAGGAAGGCATTTTTTGCACTACAGTCTGGATTACTAGATGGGGAAATAATGTAGATCAGACAGAGAGCACACAGTAGTCCTTCTCATTAGGCCATTGGTTTTTCATGGCTTTGGTGGAACAGCTGCTTTTTGTAATCAGATCTCAGTAAATTGTAATTTGTGACTGGCACACTGAGAATGGATTAGTTTAAACTTCTTGATGGTGATGTGGTTGATCCCATGAGCTGATTCCTAATACTTTATCATACCTCTAGGCTTAATTTTAGTTTTTTTAGGGAGGAGGATTTTTTGTGCTAGGCACAGAGGTTGTGGCCCTTTCTGTGCCTCTTTCTGAAACATTTGTTATCTGTTCTGGTTAACACCTTGAACACTACCCCTTTACTTGGTTAATGTTTCTGTTGTCCTTCCACCCTTATCTTCAATTTCCAGATTGTTCTGAGTCATGGCTGCTGCTTTCAGCTTTTATTAAGTTTCTCTGAAGATGTGCTGTTTATCAGGGGGAGTGTTAATGGTAGGATCCATAGCATTCAGTTCTGCATGAGGAAGGGACTTTGATTTGCCCAGTCCAGTAACAGAAGCTTTAGTGAGGGTGGGTTGCTCCTGTGGAGTGTGGGATTTTTTTTCCACTGTTTCATGATAAAATATTTTAAGACTTTTATATAATGGTTTGGATGATAAGTGATTCTCTCATCGCTCTGTATTTTATATACATATGTATATGTTAGGATACTTGAGTTTTAAGGGTGATGGGAGTTGATGTTAGAAATTGTACCTGCATATTTCTTTCAATACAATTTGCCTATCCAACCACACACCATAAAATAAAATTAAATGGTTGTCTCTTGTGTTTAGGATTGGTGGTGGTGGTTTTACTTCTGCTTTCTTTTGCTTACCTATTTATTCCATAGTATTAAAATGGATGTTCTAGAAAATGGGAAAACAGTGCAACAAAAAGGGATGTTGGCATCCATAGAAATACCTATAAATATTGTTTCCTTTCTAGCTGGAAAGGACCAAGTTTTTGGAGGATTTAAGTGAGATTTTTAGTAAAAATAAATGCTGGCTGGGCTTAAGGGATGATTTTCATTGCAGCTTTCTGTTATGTTTTAAACATATTCCTCCTTTTGGTTCAGTTTAATAATCTATGACATAGAAGTTGTTCTTAGAGCTGTTTTACAGGACTAAATTATGGGGTTTTTTAACAAAAAATCAGGAGGGAACTCAAAGCTTGCCATCTGCAGGATGAGGTACTAGCATTTTAAATTAGTTTTTGGTTTGAACATCTGTTGGAGAAAAATCCTTGCCTTCCAAAGTGTGGCAGATGATATATTTAAAAAGAATTTCAGAAGAGTTGCCATGATATTTGAAGTTTAATTTGATCAGCGTTGCTACTCAGAAAAATGTTTGAGAAATCCAGGGAACAACTCACCTTAGTTTTTGTTACTCTTTGAAGTGAGAACTTAAGGTGATGATCCAAGATAAGTAATGAAGAATTACACTGTAAAATTAGATCATTAAAGGAGTGCAATAAAATACTGAAAAACCTTTTAAGAGCGAGCCATGAGTTTAGTTTTTCCTAGAATAATTCTGTTTGGGAGGTGATTTATTGGGAGTGATGATGCATTAGCATTCAGAGAAGCTGATTTGCTACTTTTATCGTATGTCTTAAGTTCAAGAAGTCCAATACCTACAATGAATTTCAAAAAAAGAATCTTTCCTGCAGTGTATCTTTGAGTGTAAGTATCAGAACTTATGTGGAAGGGGAAGAACATCCAGTATTTCAATAAATGGAAAGGATTTTGCATCTTGGTTCGTTTTCTTGAGGATTAAGTGTAATTATTGCCTTGTAAACCAGAATTTACCCACATCTTCAGATAAATTTGTCTTGTCTAATTCTGGAACCCCATTTTGATGAGTAGGGAAGGAATTACAATCATTTAGCTTGTCTGAACAGAGCAAGTTGTCAAAATCCTTCCAGGGCCGTTTCTACGCAACAGATTATTTCTCCCCGGTTCTTTGTCTCACATCCCATTTGTTTCCGAGGGCCTTATTGCATTTTGTAATATATGAATAGAACCATTTTGTGAAACAGATGGTTTAAAAATAGGATTGTCTGGAAAGAAAGATGGTGCAGATGAATGTTTTTCTGCCGTAGGATGAAATTATTGATGGTTTAGTTTTACGTAGTCATGCGAGGGGCAGGGGGTTGGACTCAATTAGCCTTATGGGTCCCTTCCAACTCAAGATATTCTATGATTCTATGTTGGATTCATTAAAAATTCACTTCCCTCATTACCTCTCTCAGTACTTTAAGGGTGAGCTTCATCTACTGCACAGTACCAAGTGTCTGACTGTCAGTATTTTTTATGAGATGGAGAACTGGTTTCCTCATTAGTCCTTTGGGAGTAATTATAGGTATTGAAAGGCTGAAGCTGTAGTTGAATGAATTCCAGTCTTGTTTGTTTGATGTTTTGTGGAGACCAGTGGGAATGCTTATAGTGACCTGAATGGAATTTTTACCATGGTTGCTACTCTTCAACTCTTCTTGTTCGTTTGCCATTGAGGGGACAGCTCTGGCATCCTTGACCTTTTTTTTTTTTTTTCTCTAAGGAAGTGGACCACACATTGGAAGTAGTGTGTCTGTGAAAATAAACTGAAACAAAACTGACTTCCTTTGGTTATGCTGGTGTACATGAAAGTGATGTTTCTTCTGAGACAATTTCTGTACATTCTGAAAAAGGGGTGGGAAACATAATTATTCCTTTTCCATATTTTCCTTTCTTTGACTCGGTGACACACAGAGGCAAGTAAAAGAGTGTTAATAAAGTTCTGACATAATCTGTTTGATGGAAAACAGGCTAATGCAGAATGGGAGAACATGCCTGAAGAAATAGACTGTGTTCCTGTGCAGTAGGTAACATACACAGCTAGCTGGTGGCTACTAGGTGGCAACTAACTTGGGCTTTTATACAAGCTTCCCCACGAGATTTCTACTGTGTACTTTGGGGAGTCGGAACAAGGTGGTCTTGAGCAGCACTAATTGCTTTTATTGACTTTGCATTCCATTGTACAGATAGGATGATTGGAAAATGAGCCTGTTAAGTTTGCCATACCGCTGTCAAAAGACTGGCATTTCTAAAGGTGTCACTCAATAGGCTATAGAGAAAATAGTGATGACTGTGACTTTCTTCTTTAGCTTTCACTTATTAACTTTATCTTTTATTGAGGAAGCAGATTTAAATTTACAAACTGCAGGGAAAGCTCTGAATCTGGAAAAACAACAGATGTCTTAAATCCCAGTGATATAACCTCTGTTAGAAATTGTAGTTAATTCAACCGTATTAAAAAAAAATAATGGGAAACCATAGTGCACTTGGCCTACCCATCCAGTTTTTAAGTAAGCAGTTGTCTGTAATGACTCTTCTCATTTACAAATCATTCAAGAGATGCAGAAATGAGGCATGAATTGGGACGTTGTCAGGAAACAGCAAATAGCACTGTCTCTTGGTACAGTTTTAAGCATGTCAGAATGTGTAAACAAGAATAAGATACGTGGTGCCCAGTTTATTAACTTCCTACTTGATGACTGGTCTTATCCTTTCCATTTCAATATTAGTTTTGATTTCCTTCAGTTATTGAGTTGAGATTTTCTTCTTTTCTCTCCTCTGCCGTAATGTCTGTCTCTCAAATGGGATCTGCTTTTGCATTTACAGGCTATGCAGTACTTTGCCATTAATGTTATATATGAAAATGAGGTGTTCTCTTGACTACCCAATATAAAAGCAGATGATCCTTATACTCTGTGAAAAAGGAAGGCAGCCTGTATATCTAAAACCAGTGTATGAAGAAGTGTTTATTGCTGTCTTTCATTGCTAGTATTTTTCTGAGCTGCCATTTAGTGGATGGGGGATAAAAAATTACCGAGCCACAGGAGTATAGCTTCTGCTTTGTGTTTTGTGCCTATAAGCTCCATTCTAGCTGCTCTGAGATATATCTCCAGCCTACCATAACAAGATGTGCATAATAAAGTAAAAATAGAGCGCTCATATTTATTTTCCCTGCTCTGTTTGATCTCTGCCTCCAGAAATGACTGCCCAACTCTGTCCCAAACCACGCTGACTGCCTGATTGTCTCTTTGCTGTGCCTACTTTGAGACTTTACGCATGAAGTACAAGGCCCGTAGGTTTCTGGGGAAGAGCATGTTCCAACAAGGGAATAGAGAAACCTTTCTGATTTTTTTCCCAGTAATTCTCAGTAGAAGTATACATAACAGTGTGAAAGATCTCTTTCTGGATGTTGGTAGATAAACTTGTCTTCCAAATGTTGCTGAATCTGAACCATGTCCTTAAGAGGATCTTCTGGGGAATGAGGAGGGTCTGTGACATAGGTTAAAGTTTTATAAAGAACATTTTTATGTATGCAGAGCCTGATTTTGAGTAACTGTCTGGGGTGTAGGTGGTTGCTCGGAGACTAGGTTTGACAGTTAAGCCTGCAACTTGAATCTTCATTCTGTTGCATCACTAAAGGAACCACCTGAAGATAACTTTTTGCATAGAAACGTGTGGACACAAACAAAAGCGAAAGCCGTCTTCTGATTTTTGTCATCTTTTGGCTTTAGTTTGTCTGGCAGTGGAGTTGCAGATAAACAGCTTTTGGGGTTTTTTCCCACCACTGAGAAAGGAGTTGAGGGGATAAGAAAATAAATATGAAGGAGGGAGAAAAGGAAAACCAAAACAACCCCCTAATTTTTTTATTTTAATAGATTGAACTAGTCTCATGTCTATACTATGCTGTTAATATAAAAATATTTTCTTCTCCAAAATCAAACAATTGCATTAGTTTAAGTTGATTAAGACAGAGCAGAGCAAAGGGGCTTCTACAGTGTCTGGAGAAAACATTGCTGAGTGCCTTCCTAGAACGCTAAGGCTTCCCGTAAGTCAAGGTTCCATATTTACAAGTATCTTTTCTCTTTTGGACAAGCCCCTTTTCCTCTTGTTTAAAGGAAGGAGAACTCTGAGTAAGAATCCTGTTTAAGCAATGTTCACTGTTGGTCAGAAATTCCTGAGGGAAGGAACTGGAGGACCTGCTGGACGTATGGAGTTATGTGCCCTCCTGGACCAGCACTGACTGCGTGGTGTCATGATGGCAGGACAGAGAGCACAGGTACTCCCTCACCCCAAGGGCACGGAGGTGCCAGGCAGAAAAGGGAACAGAAGTAGCCCTGTGTTGTGGCAAGAGGAATTAGGCATTTCTTTTAATCTCTTAACAGGTAATTCAAAAGGGTCTTTGTGGCTGTATTGAGTTTCTGTGGTGGGGTTTTGGTGGCTGGGGGAGGAGGGAAAGGGGCTATGGGAGTGGCTCCTGTGAGAAACTGCTGAAATTTCTCTGGCTCGAAGTGGGGCCTACCTCTGGCCAGGGCTCAGCCAGTCAGCGGTGGCGGTAAAGCCTCTGGGATGACATATTTAAGAGGGAGGGAGAAAACACCTGCTGTGGAACTGACAGCGGAGAGAGGAGTGGGATGTGAGAGACAACCAGGCAGACACCCAGGTCAGTGTGAAAAGGTGGGGAGGAGGTAGGCCATAGCAGAGGTTCCCCTGCAGTCTGTGGTGCAGCCCATGGTGAGGCCGGCTGTGCGCTGCAGCCATGGAGGGTCATGGGGGAGCAGAGACCCACCTGCAGCCCAGGGAGGACCCCACACTGGAGCAGGGGGAAGCCTGAAGGAGGCTGTGACCCCATGGAAAGCCCATGCTGGAGCAGGCTCCTGGCATGACCTGTGGACCCATGGAGAGAGGAGCCCAGGCTGGAGTAAGTTTGCTGGCAGGACTTGTGACGCCACGGAAGGGACCCACAATAGAGCAGTCTCCTTTAGGGGAAGGCTGCAGGGGACCTATGAAATGTATCCCTGTAGCTTGTTGTCTAAATGACAAAAAACCCCCCAAACCTTCAGATACCTGAGAAACCCCGCAAAAGTTAATTGTGTGTAATATGTTCCTCATCCTCGTGAAAGTAGTGGCTTCACTGTTCTCTTTCTTGAGAGAATCAAAGTAAGAAAAACAATGGGGGGAAAAAAAACCCAAACCCCAAATGTTCTTACAATGCAGCTGCATCTGATCTGGAGCTACAAACAATATTTATATCTACTTTTAGTTCACAGCATAAGTAAAGCAGAAATTTGAAGCAGTCTGGGAATTTAAATGTGCTTTTGAATTTCCTGATGCTTTCACGTTTTTTTTCAGTTTCATCTAATCTGCGGTAATGATTGTGAAACACTACAATTATTTTCAAAATTATATGTACTTTTTTACCCTATTACTTTAATGTTATTCCTTTTAAATCCCATTTTAACGTTGTTTTTATCTGGGATAATTTAGTATAACTTTCTGTGTGGTCTCATTTTCATTTGCAATCTCTGCGTATCAATACTGCTTCCAGCACAATGTAATGTGACAGCCAAATTAATTTGTTTAAAAAATTCAGACCTTGGGGTAGAACGTTAGAGAAAAGTTAAGATGTGGGATGGGTAAAAGACCTGGCAAATGCAGCATGGGCACCAAGTGTATATATTTTGTTAGTGGTAGAGTTTGAACCTTATCTTAGACAAAGAGCGATTATCTCTCAGATTTATCTGCAATGCACGTTTCTCTTCACTTTGTTGCATTGTTTCAAGTTCTCTTACCTTTGAAGGAGGATGAGAACTTTGGAAGGTGGCAAATTTACCAGCAATCTTGTTTGTATTTCTGAAGGGAGTACCAGTCCTAACATCAGGATTTCCATATCAAGTCTGGGTGTGCCTTAATTCTTTCTTCTCTTTCTTTGTGCTATTTATTTCCTGCACTTGTTCTAGGAAATTTTTAGGCCCTTCGTTTGGTGCAGATGTTCTAAATCAAATGCCTTTTTCTTCTTATATAATTACAAGTGATCAAAACCAGCGGAATCGTACAAGTGCTTGCAGACGGGACACACATCCTCCCATCCTGTCCTAATAACCAAAATCTTGTGTCACAATTCAAGTTGTTGAAAATTGCTAAAGGCATTTCTAATAGGCGTTTCCTGTTTATTGGGCAGGTTGCTGCAGTTAGTTCTGTTTTTATTACTGATTCATGCTACTGCCTTGTGAATTAACATTAAATTCAAGTGTTACTTGGTGAATTCTCAGTGAGAATCAATATCAGATACTGAACTTAACATTGCATTTTAATAAACACCCCTTGTGCTTAATGTCTCTTCTTACTTTTCTATAGACGTTCTCCCACCCGCTTGAGTGCAAAAGCTCCAGATCATCTCCAGCATCAGCTATCAAAACCTCTTGCTGTCTTTTATATTATGTCTTTACATGAAATGGATGTCTCAAGCAGACTTGAAATACAGGAGCAAAATCAGATCCAGGTGTTCTTTTTCTGCTGCCTGAGGTGAACATGTAGGACATCAGTGTGGTGAATGCAGAATTATGTACTTCATGCTCTACTCAGTTTAACCTTAAAAAAAAAAAAAAAAAAAAAGAGTGAATGTAATATTCCACTTGAAAGTAAGTATGGATTCTGCAAAGACTGGAGATACTGAAGGAGGGCTGTGAAAGGAAGTTAGCTGTGGGAACAGTACAGAGTAATCCTGGGGTCTACTGCCTGCATTGTTATTTAAACCTAGTGCACAGCAGGGGATAGTAGATGTTTGCTTTCAATAACAGCTTATGATGAACTAGGTGTTGTAATGAAATTCTTGACAGCGTTCCTACTTGTACATTAAACTCTTCTCCTTCCTTAATTTTGTTAGTACTGAACACAAGAAAAAACAAAAAAATCTGTTGAGGAGGAGCTTGGAAACTGTTATGCTTGCCTTCCCTGGGATGAGGTCCAGGACTGAAGTGTTTACTTCTGTATCTTTGCTTTGCTTGAGGCATATGTGATTGCTTCAGCACTTCGAGGAGCCAGGGAGATGGGAGTGTGCGTGCATGTTGGGTGGCAAAGGGAGGGATAGGCTGCTAGAAGAATGCTGAAGCATTGAATGCTTTCACTGCTGATGGGGAAAACATTTGGCCCTGGGTAAGCATATTTCAGACAAGTCTTGGAATATGTCCAGATCACAACCACCATATTCTTGCTATCTCTACAGCCACCTATTAAAAAAACTCCACAGCATTCAACTTCATGCTGAAGGGAGACGAGCTAAGAAGCTTGCCGGGAGAAGGGGGGAGCATCTATCAGTTTACAATTTACGGTACCAGATGGACTGTGCTGTGTGTTCTGGCTCTGGTGATGGATATGTTAAGCTTTGTCTTTCTCTCATGCATGCTGAGATGGAAGAAGGGAAAGCATCCATCATTGAAGGAGAACAATCTCAAGCCAAAAAAAATTGAGGCAAAATATGAAACCACTGTAGATGAAGAAACTGTTGTTAATTCTCTCTGTTATTCTTATAAATTATTCAAATACATTTGGGCTAGGAACCTAAATTATCTACTGCTTGTTGCACTAACCGCCCCCCCGTGTTGTTTAAGAAGTCCACCTCTGTTTGGAAAAGCAGACCACAGATCCTTTTTTTTTCCTGATGTATCACAACTAAAATTAATAGAATTTAATTAATTAGTCAGGATTTATTGTGGTCTCTTGTCTTTAAAATGTAGTGGATATGATTTCTTTAAATCATTTTGGAACATTTAGACTAACAAAGTGGATAAGCCAGCTTGTGGAATAAACCGACATGCGTGAAAACTGGCACAGTTGTTAAACACTGTACACGGTAATGACATTTTGTTGGGGTATTATTACTTCAGCTGCACAATTATGGGAGCCTGCTGCATATTAGCAGACGCTTTCCTCATAACCTCAAGCTATATGCACTGAGTTATTTTCCTCTTCAGGCTATCATCCTGGATTCTCCCAGACTACATATAATTTCTTTTTTTTTTCTCTGTAGTAGTGCATGCTGTAGGCAATAGTGAGTGTAATACTTTCTGCATTGTTAGGCAATGAGCATTATCACCAGCTGCAATATTCAGGATTAGTCTTTTCGTTATTATTTGGCATCTGCAGTACCTACATGAATCTGTTCAGTCCTGTTTCTCCAGAAGGCAGCTGGGCTCTGACTGAGAGAATGTGACCATAAAGCTTTCCTGGAATTGTCACTATACTCAGGAGTTCACTCTTAATTGGAACTGCAGTTTTCACAATCCAGTTCACTGATATATAGAAAAATTTGCATTTTATTTAAAGAAACTGGTATGTGTTAAAAGACATCTTCACATTTTATAATGGTGAAATGGGGACAGAGCAAGGTTCTCAAGGCTGCACCTCAAATCAGTTACTGAGCCAGAAATATAATCCTGGTCTCATAACCCCACACTTCATCCTTGGTCTGCTAGCAAGCAGATGTCTCATTAAGTATGTTACAGAAAATATACCAGCTGGTATCCTGTAGTACAGACAATGTCTTTCAGAATAGTAAATAAAAACCAGGGGTTTCCTGAGGGTTGTGGACTTTTTTTTTTTTCTCGAAAAGGTCTGTTATCTAAGTTTTATTTGAATTTTTTAAAACTAGATTGAAAAGGTTCACTGGCTTTTGCAAAAGGTCAGATAAAATGTAATGTCTTATTTTATAGTTACGTATCTAAAGGTGCTTTTGATCAGGATTTCTCTTGTATGATACCAATAGTTTTGGTTTTACCTTGCTTAGCTTACTTCTGAAAACAAAGTAGCCACACACTAGTTAAAGAAAGAGAGGGATCAACTGTTTGGTTTCATGCGGACTAATTTCATAGATTACAGGGCATTCTGTTTTGTTTGTTTTTCTTAAATTAATGTAGATACTGAAGAATTTACATGGTGATCAATGAGATTTAAGATATACACACTAACATCCGTTTTGAGTGTGTGACTTAAATATCAGAACTGCTTAGATAGGACATGAAATTACTTGGCATTCTAGGAGAGGAATACCATTTTATTCCATGGGCAGGTGCTCTTATTATGCTGGGTGGAGTGATGTTGAACCTATTTATCTTATAGGTGAAAATTGTAGAAGTTGTAGAAGCTGTTCAGTGTTGCATTTTGGGGAAGAAAGGAGATTTCTCAAGAGGATTGTTGCGTGGGTTATCCTTCCTGCCTTGTTACACGCCCACCCTACCACTGTGCCCTCATCCCCGCAAAAAAATCCCTACCAAAAAAGCCAACACAGCACATCTATGTCTATTAAGTTTCATCTTAAGGACACCCAAAAACGCTAGAAACATAGATAAAAATCAAAGTCTTGTAGACAGGCACACACATGAATCTTGTGTGCATTGTGCTATGGTGTTTAATAACTCTCTTCAATCACTTCTATTATGAAGTGGAAACAATCAGCCTCTTGTGTTGTCAGTACTAACAAAACTTGGCTGAAAGTTGCTGAGAAGTTTTGTTATTGTCAGTATCCGAGACCTAGAAAAGTCTGTCTGGATTATCAATCCAATGAACTTCAGGTTCAGGAAACCATGTAAGAGTTTGGAGAGATGTAGAAAGGGTGTCACACCCAAGAATAAATATTTTCAGAGTTTTGCTGTCAAACTCAAGGAGATCAGAGTTGTATCAGAACTGATTTATTTTAAATAAAAATACTCGGTCGTGTAATTTGCAGAAAGTTGAATAAAGGCCATGTTTTCCCTGCTCTTTGAAGTTGTCTTGAAGAACATGACTTCAGTGGGAGCAAGACCACAATAATTTCTCCTTTATTACTGTTTTTCTCCATCTCTACCATTTTAAACTAGGTAATACTGTTCATTCTGTCAGCAGTCTTAATAATGTATTATACTTTAAAAATTGCTATTTTGGGAATCATGGTGGTTTTTGGCAAGAACTAGGTGCTGCTCTTGGACTATAAATCTGTGGCAGTTAGTTAAAAGGTTAAATTTACACTAACATGTCTTGTCACTTTGACCTAGATGAAGTTAAAGCAAATAAGTAGGGCAAGTTCAGTGGCTTTAAATGAACTATTATTAGTCAAATCCTTGCAAACCCAAATAAATGTTATGTCATTCTGTTTTATAATTTTCAACCAGAGAACTCTGGCTGACTGTTGACTTCACATATTCTGATCTATGCTTTCCTGTCAGCAATACATTTCCCATCCTGGCACTCCAGTCTCTGTATTTGTTCCTATTTTTGCCTAGTGGAGAATGAAGTGATACAATAAATAGAGTTAAAGCTGTAGGTAATTCATGAATCTAATTTCCTTTGTCAAGACCTTCCCTTTCAGAAAAACTGGAAAAAAGGTACCATGGCCTTTTTGATGGAAGTATCTCCATCAATATGCAGAATATGACCAGGGCTCATGTTCCTGAGCATAAGTTATAGCAAACGCAGTGAGTTTAATTTATGGGACTCTTGTTTTTTCTTCTTTTCTCCAAAGATTATCTTCATATGGGCCGTGAGTGTCTCATGTTCTGATTATGTTGGATTTACCAAGCCTATGAAGTAAGCCTGGCAAACAGGATGAGTCAGATGTATTGCTTATGTGATTTGTGCGTGGGAGCATGTGTACGTGTGTGCGGATGTCCACAGTTCTTCATGACTTGGAGCTTGAGTTCAGCAAGGCAAGAACAATGCTGGAGCTTAAGGGAGTCCTGGTCCTGCTCCTCTTTTGTCCAGATGTGATTTCTGAGTTAAACTAGAAGACACATCTGTGAAGACCTGGATGTTTCCCAGCCCTGCACATGAAGGAGTACAGGAGCAGGTGTAGCACTCTGTACATTGACCTTCTGCTCTGCAGTGTGTGTCTGCCTGTTTGTGATGTGTTTGTGTGGGCTGGTTCTGTGATCTCAGACTGTGGTGGCTGGAACATGCTCAAAGATGTTGATTTTTTGTTCGTTCTGCTTTTTTCCCTAAATATTCCTACTTTTTTTGTTTTGGTTATACTTTACTCAATATTGAGCTTTGAAAGGCATATAAACAAAATGCAGCTTTATAAGAAGGGTATTCCTATTTCTTTCCTGTTCCTTAGGCCTAGATTTGGCTTAATAATTGGCATCTTTCTACATCCATTCTTTAGTCCAGCAAATAATATGGATTTAATGAGATCTCTTTCCTTATATGAGGAGCTCTTCAGCATAAAAAGACAAAAGATAAGTAGTAATATTAGCTAGAATACATTATAAGGAGAAATGTGTGTTCTTCTAGAAGGAGCACGAGGTTGTATATAGCAACTGTTCTAACCATTAATCCCTGAAAGTGGGATATACTTGCACAATGCTGGCCTTTTTCAGAGTAAGGGAAGAGGAGGGAGGATATTTGTATCTTTTTGTTGTTGTTGATTGTTTTTCCTTCTTCGCCCTCAGATTTGGCACGCCTTCAGTTTTGACATGATTTTTATTCCTGCTGTCAGACAGCAACAAAACCAAATAATTTGTTCAGTAGTATTTTAAGCTGTACCTAATGTTTACTTATATGTGGTCGGTTCTGTGCGCGGTGAGAGCACTGAAGTGGGGAAAAATCCCCCTCTCCGTGGTGCTGCTGCTGACACTTCTACTTCAGCCTCACCAACATCAGCAAAAGGCACTTGGAGCAGCTTGTCTGTCGCAGGTTGCAAAAGCCAAGGCTGGCTGGTGGAGTGAGGTGGAGCAGACATGTTCTTATACCTCTCAGCATCCTTTTTTGCGTTGCGGGGTGAGCAATGATTGCGGTTGGGTGTTGCGTGAAAATTCTGGGTGCCTGGGCAAGCTCCCAGCTGAGTGGGTAAGGTGAGGTGCGTGCTGCCTGAGCAGTGCCGTGCAGCTACAACAGAAGCGGGAAGTCTCAGCATGCACACGAGCCATGGTGTCTAGACATGCTATGATTATTTCTTTGCTCAATTCAGTGTGTGGCCAAATATCTTTCCAAATATGCTAGACAGACGCGAGAGCGGTGCCTGTATCCGTATGGCAGCAAAGGCTGTTAACTGCATGTGCACCCTCCTCTATGCCTCCACCAGATCTAATCGTACCACTTGGTTGCACCAGTGACTTCAGTACCGTATTCCAACAGTGGTGGGAAACAGCAGTTCTGTGTGTTTGCCATTAAATCTGGTAAAGATTTCTGGGAAACTTCCACTACTCTACACCTATGTATATTTTTATCCATTTGCAGAAGGACTTTTTCCCCTGCTCTTTTAAGTTAATGTGCTTCTGGGCGAATATAATTCAGCACCACTCCTGAAGTCCCCTCTTTTGTGCCTGTGTTTGTCACTGAGGGTAGGGAAAAACAGCAGTTTGGAAAGGGATTTTGTCTCTTGTTTTGCCTGGCCATTTTCATGCAAGTTGTTGTGTTAGATTGAAATTGGTCATCAGTTTCAGAAGTCATTTTGAAATGCAAGGGTAGGAGACGGAGGCAGGGGGTACAGCCACGGCATCCCTCATGCTTTAGCAAATTATGCTTAGCCAAAGCAAAAGTAAACTAAGGCAAGGTTTTATAACTAAAAATGATTTAAAAAAAAAGTGTTTTTTCCAGTCAGTCTTCTGATTTTGGTGGCTAACTTACAATTTCTGTAAGGTTGGTTTGATGTGGGCTGTGTAGACTGAGTTAGCCTAACTTTAGCTTAACTAAATGAATACTCAGGCTAATAGTGTATTGTGCCCAATGAGAGTGCTGCCACAGTCGTAGGAGAACAGCAGGGTTGACGTGTTAAGAGGTATAAGGGAAGCAAGACATGAATCTGTAGAAATCCAGGCTTTATGAGTTTGTTTCTCTATATGCATGTCTTCCCTAAATCAGTAAGGTGAATTCAGACTCTGCTTTCCAGTTTTGTCTATGTAATTCTTAAGATTATAACAAAAATAAACTTGTTAAAGCTTTCATTTTGCTAAAATAAAATCTGAGATGTTTATGTAGAAATACGAATCGTGAAATGAGTGGTGTGGGCACAGTGGGCAAGTTGAAGTGCATATAGAAGGCGCTAGTACTGTCAGGTTTGTTTAGAAAAATTGAGGTATACAGCCTTCTTTGTAATGTTTCAAAGCATAATAATTCAGCTGCTCATTCCAGTGAAGTGAGTGTATACATAAATCACTAGCACACTGCATCTTGGAGATGGGTTGCTTGTAGTTGTCTGTAGAACTTACTGCATGGTAACAGTTATAATTAATTACTTGACAGACTGAATGTCTCGGAGTACTTTGTCATCAGTGTGCACAAGTGGCTGGTAGTTGCACTGAGGTGCTCAAGTATTCTCTGGTACACAGTAATACGAAAAGCAGAACTTGGTCCTCTTCCAAAATTTAAATTTGTCCTTGCCTTTCTGAAGAGTGGAAGGCAAAGAGAAGGTGATGCAGTGCCTTCTCAACAACATAAGCTTCACCTACCACTTTGGACTGTGAAATTCAAAGTGACCTGCAGCCTTTAGCTTTGGTTGATCCCTATGCCACGGAGATCACTACCTGTATCTGCTCTTGGCAGCTTCTACTGCAGGGTTTGATGTTGCTGAATGTCATCGTGGGGTGTGTATATGTGCAAGTATGAGATACATTCTTAATTTAGAAGAAAATATGTAAATGCTAAAAATCTGAAGTACTTGGTGATAGGGAGCAAGGGGATTGTGAGAGATTTTGACATGATCAACGTAAATCTGGTCTTCATTGTCTAAGCTGGAGACTTCTTCCTGCTCATGTGATGTTTCCTTTTTATAAAAGGTTTTTATGTAGTACTGCTTATGCATTCATCAGATATTCTGAAACTTTTAGAGGTTGGAAAAGAACTGGAAAAAAATTGCAAGCACTTCCAGTCACTTTGTATAAGTGAGCAAACAAAGTGGAACAATGACTCCTTTTTGCCTCATGCCTCTGATTAGTTTCAAGGGTGAACTGTTGATTGCTAGTGTATTTGTTCTGTGACGTAGACATTCACAACCAAAGAAATGAGTGCTTAAATTGGAAGGACTATTACTGTGTTTTACTTCTGAAGTACCTTTTTGTTGAGGTGCTGGGAGCAGGAAACTGCTGTGTGATTCCTGTCTTGCTGTTACAAGTAAAGATAGGACTTGATTTATTAGCAGTACCTTCTTTGTTTCAATAAAGAAAAAAGCAAGATAATTTTTTGAATGTTTATATTGCCTTTGCCGCTCCTACAAAATGGGTTAACTTCTTGAAGTGCTCTTAATAATGCATCTCTTTTTCTTGAAAACGTCTTTTTTATTGTTTTGAGACAGAGAGTAACTGCGTTTTTTCTCTGGAACTTTGTGTTTTATGGACAGATGAAAGAACACTAAAATTTTGCCCACCTGAATTTTGTCATGGATTTCACTTGGGGACAGATTTCAGCTCATGTTTTAGGCATGTTTATTTTTAGTGGAGGTTAGGGCACCAAGGGAGATTTTTACAGGGGCGATTTTTCACAAATCCATATGTCCCATGGATTTTGGTTATTCTGTGACCAGTACTCCTCTTTTCTGATTCTTATCCCAAGCTGCCAGTTATTTCAAATAATGATGCTTTTTTTTCCTGACTCTTTTCTGTGGTGTTCGTTCTCACACTGTGTAGTTCAGTGCCTTGCATTTCTAATTTATTGTCTTGAAAGACACATGTTTTATGACTGCTATAAATGTCTGAGAATTGCTGATGAGCTGTTTCTTCAATACCTATTATTTGTCTTTTATGTTCTCTTATCTCCTAGGAGCCTAGAAGGTAGACCCAGGACCCCACTGTGCTAGGCTCTGCACAAACACTGAACAGAGGCAGTACGTGATTACAGAGGGATGGTGACTAAAAGGTAGGTAAGAGACTGTATTTTGTTCAGTGGGTAGACGGTGATGTCATGCAGAGATTGTAAGATCCTGTCTGGAAAAAGACTTGTGAGATGGCTTCATAGACTATTGCAAACATTCTTCCTTTCTTCCTTTCTCCCTTCCCTAAGTGAAGGAAATGCAAGAAAAACAACCTGCCATTCTGCTTTCTTCTCCCCTCTCATAAATTATGTTCAACTTCAAAAAGGAAAACTATATAAAAATGAAGATTTGTTTAAAGAAAAACTGAAAGGACAGCTGTGAGAGTAACATGTTTGTAGGCGACAGAGGTACTATTTCAGGATGCTGTTTTGGAGGCTGCACACAAATGCTTACGGGCAGTCTAAAAAAGACTTAGGAAAAGGAAGCCTGTATACCTAAATGGCAAGGCAGAGGAGACTGCTAAAAGCAGGAACATCTTAAAAAAATCTGTGGCTGCATTCAAATAAAGAAATAGGACCCCAAAATCCCCCTATCAGGCTAAACATAAACTTAATAAATGCTTTTTTCAACCACACCAGTAGCAGAATGCCAGTTGAAAGGTCTCTGTGGTCTGTGTATAATGACATTATGAAATGAATGATCTGAGATAAAGCCATGGCAGAAAACTAAATAATGCTTGTGTGTATCTGCTCATCACTGGAAAACGTGGGGTGGTTCCTGTTGTGGAACGCTTTTTATTGGAGGCTTATGAGATTGTGTTTCTCAGCTGGAAGCATTTGTAGGGGAGATTGTGGAGCAAATTGCATGTTCCCAATTGAACAGGTTCACATGTAGCTTACCCAAATTTTTAAGGAACGGATGAGTGAAATAGACCAGTTACAGACTGTGGTGTGCAGCCTGTTGCTTTAAAGTGTCTCAGCAGATGTCTAATTTGATGGCATGTTTTAGAAACCATTCATGTGGAATCAGGGAGCCTAGAAACCAGTAGGCGTCTTGTTTAAATTGAGTGGATTAATTAAAAAATTACATTAGTGGCAATTTTACAAAGGACATTGGATAAATATGATGGAGATAATGAGCAGGAATTGATTTCTGTGAATGGGAGCCTGATAAAGAGGAGATTTAGAAAAAGGTTAATATTAGCCTTGAAGTACTTGAAGGGTGCTTACAAAGAGGATGGAGGCAATGTCCTCAGTAGTGGCAAACCATGTAACAGGGGGTTAATATACACAGATTGCAGATTGAAATATTCTTATTGGGCATTGTAAGAAAATCTTTTTCACTAGGTGGGTAGTGCAGTACAGGAAAAGGTTAGGGAGGCAGGGATGACCTCTCTCCTGGTGGAGGCTTTCAAGTCCTAGTAGGACAATGCTATAGTTGACCTGATCTATTGTGGCTTTTAGATCACTTCCTGAGATCCCTTCTAGCCAGTAGTGTTGTGATTTAAAGTCAGGTCTTGCTAAGCGGCTGTCATCCTTTGAAGGAGGTAACCAGCATGCAGATGAAAGAGATTTTACAATGTATTTTTCTACTTAAATTTTGAAAAGGCCTTTCATGTCAAAAGTCCTCTCAAAAAACTTTTAAAGGAATTAAGCAGGCACAGGTTAAGGGGGAGGACTGCCAACTGTGTAAATAATTGGTTAAGTGTTACAAAACAAAACCAGGAGAAAAATGTTTTTTCCAGTTTTTCCAGGATTTTCCAATTCCTTACCCACTGAGTGGTCCATCCGTCAAATCCATGCTTCTCCAATGTACAGACAAGGATGTTGTGCAGGACAGTGTCAAATGTTTTGCTAAGTCCTGGTAGATGGCATCGGTTGCTTTCATCCAACAATGCTCTAACCCTGTTGTAGAAAGTCACCAAATTTTCAGGCACAATTTGCCATTAGCGAAGCTATGTTGGCTGTCACCAATTATATCCTTGATTTCCATGTGCCTTAGCATAGTCATAGAATACTCAGTGCCACCTTACTTTTGTATTAGAAGAGATATCAGGTGAATCAGGCAGGAAGCAGTTTGAAGGCTAGGAAAAGAGGTTTTTCTTTGCACAGTGTGTCAGTCAGTTCTTAAATTACTTGCCATGTGATTCTGTGTGTGCTGCATGGGTACAAAGAGCTGCTATGCAAAGTTGGAAAAGGAGGGAGGAAAAAAGTAAAAGAGATGACAGATACCACCTCTAGGTAAGGAAGTTACTGAGTTGCAAGTGGTGTAAAGCTGAATGGTAAGTGTTTTAGGGGGAGCAGAATAGAATATTTCTATATGACTGCTCTGGTTTTCACTGTTCCCGTAGACACCTGCTCTTGGCTGCTCCTGGGTAGTGTGGTGGGTCAGACTGGATGTTTAGTCTGAGCCAGTTTGGTCATTCCATTTGGGGTGAACATCCAGCCTGGCCCACTGTGGCGGTTCTTACATGCAATTTTATATATTGTAGGGTTGCAGAGTACAGTCCCAGAAGAGAACTCTGTTGATAAAACTATTTTCAAAAATATTAAGCTGTTATGTAATTTGAGGTCTTGCATTGAGATTGGAGACTTTTCCCTCATCGTATGGTGAATGCTTTTTAGCTTATTTTGGCACTTGATAAATTACAATTAAATTCGTCTTAATATGTTCAAGCTGTTCCATTGACAGTTCAATTCTTAGTCCAAAGATCTCACTTTCTCTTCTGTGTTCCAAGTACAGTCTGTACTGCCTGTCAGAGAACAAGGAATTAGTAAACCACCTTCTTTTACTACGTAAGTCGTAGTGACACCCATTTTGGTGTAGATGGTAGACTTTGGGTGGAGAGATAAGCAAGATGAAATGGCAGAGCCTTGAGAGATTACGAAGGGGATGAGAAAAGAGTGCTGACCTTTGAGATGATACTTTTGTGTTTGCAAATTATCTTGAGAGGCAAAATGTCAGAGTCATATTATGATGATTAAGGTGGCAAGACTGAAAGTGATAGAGTTGCATAATTACAGCAGTTGAAATAGCCAAACCAGATAAAGCATCTGGAAGAGAGAGGGTCATGGGAGAAGATTAGTGGAAAATAGGTAAGTTGAACTGAATGGGAAGAGGTGTAAGCAAGGATGAGAAACTACTGAATGTTCTTAAGAATTAACAGGATTTTAGGAGCTTAGAGGGAAGCAGATACTGAGAATGAAAGAAACGGTGTCTTTAGTTTTCAATCAGTGGCTTATGGACCTGAGATGGATGGATCCACCAAGTATTAGTGTTTAAACTTCCTGTACCAGTATCTGTACTTCCTTTGGGAAGTTTTCCAAGGTGACTTGAAATCAAGAAACACAGGAGGGCAGAACAATGGATTTTTGTTAGATTAAAGAAGGTAGTTGCTCTTGTTAAAAACAAATTTTGTTAAAACAGTAGCAAAAACGAGGCTAAAGCATCTGAAATGGACTCAAAGGACTCCTAAGTAACATGGCCCAAACTTGTGAAGATGACATGAATATTTCAAATAGTGATGTACAGTCCTGAGTAAAGAGTATTTTTCTTGCATGAAGGGGGTATTCAAGGGTGTGGGTTTAGATAAATGGAGGGGAACTGTAGAATATGAGCAGTTACAAGGGAAAAAGGAAGAGAAATATAATATAGGTCATTACCAATTAAAAGTATTGCTTAGGTCAGCCATTTCCCTACCTAATCTGAGCTCATCCGTCTGTGAAGGAGAATCCTTTCTTGTGACCCTTGTAACTCTTCTGGTGTCTTCCCTGTGGCACTGTGTGTGCGGTGGTGGGAGTTTTTCTCTTTGTGCCATGCTTGGGGAATTTTAAAAAATGAAGCATAACAATAAAATGCTCATTAATAGTAGTAATTGTTTCTTAAAAGGAACCTGCATTGTTTCACAGCAGCAACAGCAATTTCAGAGTGGAATGAAGGAGGTTCATTCTCTTGCAGAATCTCTGTGCCTGGTATGTAACATAACTGCAGACCACTGAGCTGCAAACAGCTTTGTACTGAAGAATTGCGCTGTACTTGACTCTGCATATGAGTCGAAGGAGGATCAGAGAGGGATGGATGAGGTCATTGTGTCTAATGGAAAGATCTTTTGTTTCTTGCTACAGAGAATGAGCCTCTTCCCATTAATGCTTGTTGTCAAACCTCTGAGATTAATGGCATCTAGAAGCAGGGTTTTAACACCTGGTGTGAAACTAAATGGCCTTTGAGCTATAATTTTAATGTCTTCTTTTTTTCTTTTTTTTTTTTTTCTCTTTAAAAAAGGCAAAACTTAGGAATAAGGTTCAACTACCCCACCGGCACAACTGCCCTCCTGCAGGTCACACTTCTTGCAATGCAGATGCTGCCTTTAAGTATTCCAGATATCTCTCAATTGCCTGAAGTCTCATGGGTTGTTTTCTCTTGTCTTGACCATTGAAAATGTCAGAAGAATTTGTAGAAAAGGGCACTGTTTCGAGACCCTTTGAGCTGTTGCTGTTGATCCAGGTTTGATGTATTTATAATTTCTTTTTTTTTCATGTGACAGATTTTTGTACTTGCAGTGTCTGCATTAATGTAGTGTGTATAATCTGTTGTCTCTGGAAACCCTTTCTGCAACACCACTGCAAGCGGTTTGAATTATTTTTTACTCAGCTTCAGATGGAATATGGTAGAATCCAGTGCTGGAAAACATGCAAGATTGACAGTCCTGGAAATTGAAATCCCTGTTTATCCATGGATTAGATAGCACAGCCTAACTGGAGCAAACTGTATCTTGACAGTACAACTCATTATTAACCTGCTGAGATGACCTCTGCTTCAGCTATTTCTTATTTACAGGGCACTGAAGGTTTGCAAAGACTTTGCACAGTGAGAACATCATGTTTCAATTTGTATTTTCAATTTGTATTTTCAACATCTTTCTATATGATGTGTATTGCAGTATAAATAAAGGTTTGTGTCTTTTAAAAGCAAAGGACTGTGAACTCTGCACAGGATTTCCCATGTAAAAGAGATGTGTTCGTCTATGGTTATATTATTAGTTGTAGAAGCTGATAGGACTATAGTGATTGAACTAATAAATGATAAAACATCATCTTTTATATTAAAAATTGTAACAATTTAAAAACCAGAATGCATCATGGTACTCTGCTACTGTCCCATCAACATCACGGTGAAGTGATATGTAGTGGAGGAGAGAGTTGGCCAGGCATGTAATGATGGAGGGAACCTGTTGCTGTATCCAGACTGTGCTTTCAGGACTCCAGAGAGAGAGTGGGACTTGCATGCTACTAGAGTGAAGCATGCTGAGGTAGAGCATAGCAAGCACACCTTGCTAGAGAGTTCGTTACTACTCTTCGCTGAGTACCATTCGCATTTTAAACCGGTCCTCTTGGGTCATGCATTTCCTAATGCTGACATAAACTGCTAACTTTTTCCTTGGCTAGACGCATACAATATCAACAAGTTCCTTGTTTTGTTTGATATTTTTTGTGTCCATTCTCTTTACCTTTTTGCCTCTTTCTAGCTCAAATTCTGCATTTCATTATTAAACAGGGCTCCCAGTGGAAAGTCCTTGCATCCTCAGCATTGTCCTTCTGAGCTCTTTATTTTCAATTCCAACAATTCCGTTCTCATACCTATGATGCTTATATCTCATTGCACCACTGCTACATAAACTGACGTTTCTCTGCTCTGACAATAATTTTTTCAACACCACACCTGCAGCCAAAGAGCGGGTTTTAGCTGGTTTAGTTGCCTGCTGATCAAAGAGGCGTTTAGTTGCCTCAGAAAAGAGAGGCACTGAGGTCTACAGTACTGGAAAGGTGAGGGCAGATGTACCAATATCCATTGATTTTTAAAGGGGCTAATGTATTCCTTTAACTTGGAGCTCCACCCTTCCTTAGGGCATAGTGTAAGGCATTGTTCACACAGTGGGATAGATGGTCACCCATCTTGGGACACATGAAGAAGGAATAGGCTATTCCACAGCACAACATTTTTGGATATGACTTTCCTAGCTTTCTTAATTACTTACATGTGGTAGATGCAATGACTCTAATGGGCACTGAGTGGCCCTGTCATTTGTTGCCAAGGTTCTGTGATGAAAAGGATATGAAAAACCTGTACAGGTCTCAGTGCAAGCCTCAGTTGTCAGAGTGAAGATGCTTTTGAAGGATCCTGTGAAGGAGCTCTTCAGGACCTGATGTCTTAAAATTGAACTGGCCTCTTTACTTCTTTTAGAAATGTTGCTGGAGTGGTGAGAAGGGCAGGGCTAGAGTCATGCAGAGACCTTTCTCCCTTGTCTTTTAACTCACCCTTCTCCCAGACATCAGTGCATCCAGTGCAGTATGCCAAATTTATGTATCCCTAAGCAAATAGAGAAAGGGATTAGTCTGGTTTGTATTATGTCCATTGGGTTAGCAGGTCTGCAGCTCAGGAACTCATGCTATCATCCTTGCTGTTGGGGAGTGAGTGGGATCTTGGGATGCCTTATACCAAATTATGTTGCTGATGCATGTTCATAGGTTAGCCAGCACCCAGCCCAGGACTGAGATGGCTCTGTATAGCTCAGCAGAACCAGGTGGTTGTGTTGCCTCTCTGCAGGGTGTTGAAGGAAGGGGAGAAGGAAGCTGGGTTCCAGTGGAGGAAGAGTGGAAAGGGCAGTATCTGTGTGTGGTAGGAGACTCTGCGTGATCTAATGAGCACAGCTTCTCTCAGGCTTTACCTTTCCTATGTAAGGCAGCTATGGTGGTCTTAAAAATGCAGTTGGTGGCTGGTTTCCCTTTGGGAAGGGGGAAGACTTGAGGGAGAAAATGGTGCCAGTCATGAGTGAGTGCATGGATCTGGGTGTGAGGCATGCTGTCGTTAGCTGATATTGGACTAAACTTCGATACAACCAACTTCTAGGAAGATCTGGTTTGCTTGGGAGCTAAGGTCTTTGCTCAGGGTGTGGTTTGGAACAAGAGGCATAGACTTGGTACAGGAGAAGATGAAGGGGCAGGCTGGCAAAGTGAATTGGAGGCTATCCTGGTCTACTTGGGGAAATGCCTTTGATTATTGCTGTGGGCTCTTGTCTAAGTGGGCATGTGGTCCTCCCAGCAAAGCGTACAGCATTCAACCATGCGTCAACATGTTAGTGTTGTGGTTATTTGTTCAGCCCTGGAAAGAAATCCCTGCCTGTGCCATGTGTGCGTTTGATTTTTTGAGAAACGCAGTATGTAAGGATATGAAGTTGTACCGCAAGTAGTGCAAAAAGGGGTGCAGGCCACATTCTCTGGCTTTTGGGCATAGATCTTAGTGGTCTTGGGCAACACTAGCTAAGAATGTTGTGACTGCAGGTCATCCATCCTTGCCTGATGGTGTACTGGAGAGCTGGTGAGTGTGGAGGGAGGTTTTCCACAGGCTATCGCTGTGACACTGAGTACTCTGTGTGGCATTACATCTAGGGATGGTCAGGAAGCTTCCCTTTAAGCATCTGTGGGGGTACTAGAAAATTTGGATGCAAGCAAAAAAGCCTAAAATGGCTGAAACAATGCCTTTATTTTTAGAAAAATCTAAGGGAAGATATAATCATTCTACATGTTTCTGTTTATGAGCTCAAGGTGACTTTGACACATTTCGTCTCTGGATCTCTGATTTCTCGAAAGGAGGAGTCTAAGATATCTTTCAGTGTATGCAATCTGTGCATACATACTGCATGCTTATAAGATTCCAAAGTGATAAATGAAAAATGACAGCTACAAAGCTACAGAAGTCTAAAGTGATTTTGGATATGATGGAGATATCAGTGACACTTCATGTAGTTTAGTCTTTGACTGATGGAAACTGTCAGCCCCTGAGAAGCCATTGGGAAGGATGTCACCAAACAAATTGGATTTTCACAACATTGTTAGTTTGTGAAACAGCCTTATGGAATAGATTTTTTTTTTTTTTTCCTGAAAGCTCTTAAATGGTAATAATTAAAACGAGCATCATCATTTACAATTACATAAAACATGGAAATATAAGGAAGTTAAAATATTTTTAAGAGGATATTTCAGACTTGGAAAAAATAGAGCATACTTATTTTTTGTGACACAAATACACGGAGCAGCACAATGTATGCTCTGAAGGAAAGCCACAGGAGGCTTCTGTGTATTGAAACAAATATGTCAAAAGCCATTCCTCATTTAACCTTAGGTTATTTGACATCTCCTTAATCGTTGTTTGACAGTTTCGTTGGGTGCATTCCACCAGATAGTATATGATTTCTGTTGTGTCAAGTTTTACTGCTTTTAAACAGACTTAAAAATAGAACTTAAATTTTAAACAATTATGTTGGAGGAAGAAAATACAACTAGGATTTATTCTCTTTAGAAGGATTTTTCTTTTTCTTTAATTTTTCTGTCATGCCATATCTTTGGATCCAGCAAAAAATAATCAAGTTTGTTCAGGCATATGCAGGGAAGTTCCTCATATGTGCAAAATCTTTATATGCGAATAATGGGGTTTTAAGTATAAGCATTGTATTCATTTTGATCTTTGCCTTTTAATTTTGAAGACTGATGGATTTGGATATTTTAGCTGTAGAATGGTCTTTGAAAATCCTGGCACCTTCCATTATTTTTAATTTTACCTGGTTTCTTTTAGGAAATAATTTATTAAATTGATCTTTCACAAAAGGTGTAAAATATCTTTATCTAGATTCAGGATTTAGTGAAAAACTAATAAAATGTAGGTGAATTTTCAGAAGGATTTAACAGAAGCTAAGATTTTCCCTTTAGACTTCTTATTCCAGGATTCTGATAGGTTTGTCAGGGTTTCCTATGTTTCTGATGGACCTCTTCAAAAGACAGCATGGTTAGCCACGCAGCTAATGTTCCTAATTAAAAAGAGGCATGTTTGTATGATGTCTCTGAATTATCTGGATATTAACACAACTGAATGTGGCACAGAAGGGGCATGTTGACAAGCTGTCAATTGAATCAGAGATCTACACGCTAAATCTAGTATGGAAGAGTGTCATGGATCAGTGGGGTCCCCTTTAAGCACTGTTGCCTGTAATTGTGGAGGGTTAATCATGGGGTTAGAAGGAACATTAAACAGTGCTTTCCATATGCATATTAAATCTTTGTAAGTGTATGGGAAGAATTTTGCTGATGTATAATAAAAACTAAATCGTCATCTTTGCAGGGATAATGTTGAAGAGCAAGGAAAGTGAAATAGTAGCCTACTTACTCTAGGAATTTGGTATAATCAGTGCAGAGACATTGGTTGGTTCAGTCCACCAAACGTTCATTGTAAGATACTCTTACTTATCCAAGAACCAGAAGGTTGATGAGATGAGGGGGTGTTTTGAGTGCTTACCTAGATAGAAAAGCTACATACAAATAAACAGGTGGGGAGCAGAAGTGTTCCATAGCTACCTCAACCCTTCCTTTTCTTCATGAGTCTGCTAAACCCTCTGTCACTTAAGCTGTTGCTGTAAAGAGAGACTATGTTGGTTATTGATAGGAAGAAATGAATCAAAAGCTGGTAATCAGCTAGGAGTTGAGAGGAGGTGGGAGTCTGAAATGCATTTTAGAATGGGTTTGTGAGGGTGAGTGGATTTGATATACTAAAGTGCATCCTCCACCACTGTATTTCAGCTGTCAAAGCTGTGACCACTGTGCATTTGCTGAAATGTTTTTAATAACCACTGCCCTTTAAAACTGTACCAAAGAACTGCAGAACTGAACCCACCACGAGAAGAATAAATTGGTATTATTAAACTGAAGCAGGCAGTCACAATAGTTATTTCATCACATTCTGGAGTTCATCCAGCAGTTATTTTAACTACTAACTACTTAAATATAATCTTTATTTTGGATGTTTGCCTAGTATTAATGTGCAGAATATCCACTAATTGCTTTGTTTTAGTAGTGCAGTTCTGTCCTTTACATTGTCAATTCAGATTTAAAAATGTATTCTCTTAAGTCTTTATGAAAGGTAAATCCTAAGTACTATCAAGTACTTTTGTACGGTGACACACAAAATTGTTGAGAACTGTTTTCCGTTGAATATAAAAGTTTTAAACCCCAGCTATTTGAAGTTGCTGTATTACTGTTTTCCTTCTGGCTTCTCTTACATCCATGTACAAATATTGGCATGTTTTCCTGTACAATTTACAAATATAAAAAAAGTGTGTCCAGATGGCTGCAGTGGTAATCTGGGATGTGATGATCTTCTCTCTTAATTATTCAACATGTACAACTCTAATCTGAGTGTTGCCTCTTCCCAATTTATATAGAATGCAACAGCTAAATTTGCACTGCTTTCATATTACCTTTTTTTTTACCTTCTTCCATTACCCTTGCCTTCGCTGAAAACTACTTTTTATACATTGTCAAGATTTTTAACAATTTTTTCATCCATCTTTTACCTTCATCATCTTCATTTTTGCCTCAGCTGATAAAACATCTCTTTCCAGCTAAAGTTTTTTCTATGGTTATCTCAGTGCATTGTCTTCTGCTGCTCTGTTGCATGGATCTCCTCCCAATGCTGAACTACTGCCTTTTGTCCAATCAAGTCATGTTTTTAAACCTGCTTTTTTTTTTTTTCAATATAAGACAGTTTATAATAATGTTAATAGAAAAGAAAAAGATGACAAAGCATCCTAAACCAGAGCATCTCCTCCTTTCTCCATCCTGCATCATACCTGAATCTGCGTAGAAGTCATGGTAGAAGGCAAGACACGTGTCCAGCTTTCAAAGCATGAGCTTTTGTAATTTAAGAGTACTTTTTGTTTTTATATAGTGGAGTTTCAGCACATTGTTAATGCCCATTAATGGTCATGGCTTTACTTGTAATTGTGATTCTGGTGCCACGTTCCTAATTCCCAGTGGTGAAACTTCAAAATTCACTTTTTCTGTGAGCCCCTTATTATGCAGGGAGCACAGATGGTTTTTTAGCAGATTACAAGAAGTAGGTTAACAGTAAAGCTAGGGGAGAATAGAGTTTGAAGGCTGTTCAAGAAATGTCATCTTTGCAGTAGTTCCCCTCTAGACTGAAACATGTTTTCGCTCTTCTAAAAAAATATGTAATTAGTTATGTGAAATTAATGTAATTGTGTTGCTTAAAACAAAGGAAAGACAATGCCATAAGCTGAGACTGCATTTGGTAACAAACATGATGAAAATAAGTGTTAGAAATACTTGAATTGTTTGGTCATTGTTTTTCTTATTAATCCCTGTTCAATGAGGTGGACTAGCATACTGTTGTTATATTCAAGTTTAACAAGTAAAATAAGATTTTTTTACAAATAATTTTCTCATTGAGGTGTAGAAATGTGTAGTACAGCATCTTCTTTCAGGGGCAGCATTACCGGGTCTCTGAAAGTGTATGTTGCTTTAAAGATTGTTGTCCACAGCTTTAGATAATAGATTTCATCTCTCAGGAGTGTGGCAGGGATATTCAGAAAGCATATTTGTAAGGGCCACTAACAGCATTGCTGGATAAATTGAAAGAAACTTCTGAAATGTAATTGATGTCGTGTTTTGTGACAGTTTGTAAGGAAGTCCTTACAAATGTAATTACTACATGTTTCTGTTGAAATGGAGGTCTTTGCTGACTCAGCTATAACCAGGAGACAGACATTTTTCCAAATTGTAGGGCTTCCTACTAAATGGATGAGGGAATATTGAAGAAAAAATGCTGTGGACTGGCTATTCTGGATGCTGTTTCTCTTTGTGGTCTCAACTCACGTACTGTAGTATGGGAAAAGCTGTGCAATGGGTTTTCCTTTTCTTAGTCAGATACGTATGTTTACCTTTCCCTGGGCTTTCTGAATAATTGGTAAATACAGACTTGTATGTCCTGCGTGGCAATACAAGTGAATAAAACACAGCCTACGAATGTTGGGCAGTGCAGAGCTCAGGTCTTTGCAGAACATGGGAGCGAAGGCTGTGCTTGGTGGGAGGCGAGTTCAGCCCAGCACCTGGTCTCTGTCAGGAGCTAACAGCACGCCTCTCAGGGAGGAGGGTAAGACCCCAGCAAGCTGCTAGCGTGACTTTTCCTGAACACTGTTTCAGTAATAGTCTCAGGATGTTCCTGAATTTCACACTGCAAAATAAGAGTGTCGATGTATTTCCTAACTACCCGTGGATCCTTTTTCTGAGGATCTGCCCAAACCTGTTTTGAAGCTCTGTCATTGTTTAAAATCAACAGGATCCTGTGAAAGGACTGTCTTACGAACTGCTATTAATCACAACACCTGAAAGTGTATTTTTACTACAGAACAACTTGTGTTGTATGCTGTGTCAATGGTGTTGGCCCTCTTTTGGACCCCAAGAAAGTGTGTTTAGTTTGGCAATAGTAGTACCAACTGGAAAAGGAGCAGGCAAGTATGGTATTGAGAGAAAGGAGATAATGAAATGCAGGGATGTGTGTGTAGATTCCTGAATTGCTACCATTCTTCATTTCCTTTTCCTTGCACTAGCTGACACTTCTGCCCTGGCTCATTTTCTCTCACTTCATGTCTTTCCTTCGGCTCTTAAACTATTTCTGATTTTCCTTCCAAATTTGTCCAATTTCTAGACATTTATTTGTACACAATGATTACCGTTTTGTTTTTCCATTAAAGTTATTTCATAAAGGGAAAACTGTGCTGACTTCATAGTCTGTCTGAGGAGGAGGATCCCTTTTTCACCGCCTCAGACTGACTTCTGATGTCCCAGCTGAGGCTCACAGTACAGTGGATGGCCCAAGCGATGCATGGGGGAAGGTGCTCTGGATGACTAGCAGTGAGGGGAAGGAAACTAGAAGTGGGAATCCTGGGCTTGGGAGGGTACCAGAAAGGCCGAGGAACTAAGGGATAGCTAAGAGAAAAAGGGATTTAAAAAAGAAGGGCTGACATTTTGCTGGAACTGGAGCCTAGGATGCGCTGGTTTGACTAACTATACTCTTAGATGTAAGATGCTTCTAGTGCTTTTCTGTGTGGGCCTGCTGGGTTGGCTGGTTGGCTCGGGGAAGCTGTGCCCCACTGGTGCTGTGCCCTGCTGATGAGGCAGGCATGCCCATGATGGGATAAATAAGATCTGGGTTGTCATTATGAATTTCACCCAGGCCCACCGTTCTTGAAGCCGTGCTTCCTTTGCGGAAATCACAAGTGTCGCAGCTCTTTGAGCAGCGCTGAAGAGCTCGTGTTGGTGACAGATTCTTCTTTTATGAGTTGTCACCATCAGCTACAGATATTAGCAGACTTTTGGCAGAATGTCAGTATGAATTTAAGGATTGATTTTTGACTGCGTTAGTCAATGACAGCTGATGGGTAACTGCCTCTTGCAGATCTTAAAATTCATGCCACTGCAGAAATGAATGGCAATATTAAAAAAAAAAAAAAAAGTTGAAGGAACTTGGTAATCAGTTTGTTAATTGAAGCTGACTCACTTTATGAGAATACAAATTAGAATATGCTGCTCTGTTGCATAGCAAACAGTCTGCATTGCTGGGTCCAGTGATGAGACATGATAGTGTATGGCTGGATTATTTCACTGGAGGAGCTTTATAGCCTTCAGTCTCATCTTGATGGTTAATGAGATGATCTTTGAGCTATTGCTCTAATCTAATTGTGTATCTGAGTGATATACAAATTGTTTTTCTAAAGCTATACTGGATAAGGGATGTATTTCAAAGTAATTATAAAGACGTATAGCTTTTATTTGTGCAGTGGACAGGAGAACACAATCACTAATAAAAACAACTGCTGGTTTTGTTTTTTTCTTTTTTTTTTTTAGAAACGAGATTTAGGTGAGTTTTGATATTTATTCACCTTGTGCCTATATGTTTTTAGGAGAAGGGTGACTAAAAAAATCACGGTTCATTTGTGGAAAAAAGTGAAATGTGAATGTATTTGACACACAACATTAACATTTTTCACTGGAGGAGGGGGGAACGCTGTTATTTCAGACTGATACAGACCACTTGATGCCCACCCCTGCCTTCATGCCTTTTTCATTCTGTGCTCCAGGGCTTGTCATTAGTAGTGCATCCAGGACTGGGAGTTGAGAGTTTACACATTGCTTGAGAATTTAGCTAGATTTTTTGGTGGATGTGATGGTAGAACCCTTTTTACATATTCCTTTCTCTGGTAATCTTCCTCTCAAATGATTGATACGAATTTGAGGAGTTTGGCTTTGAAAAAAATCAAGAGACATTACAGAAAAAGGCATTGAGCTACATTGTAGGGATGTTCATGTATTCCAGTTTTATGACCATGTGAGTGCTGGTACCCTTTTTCCCAAGGTGTCCATATGCTTACTAGCAATACACTAGAGTGTGGGCTTTTGCTAAAGAGGAAACAACAATTCTCCCTATCTGCTTATCACTTGTAGCAGCTAGCAAATGTTCTATTCTTTTAATAAATTGTAAATAGGTGCCACTAGCAGTGCAAACTAAGTATTTTTAATAAAATTGACATGACCAAAGATGAAGTAATTATTACTGTTTTAAAGCGTGTACAGTAGCAATATGGGACAACATCTTTCTTTGGTCTCCTAATTCTCTTCTAATGAACCCATACAATGTATAGTCTGTCTCATTAGACAACTATTTTTTTTTTTTATGTTCATGCTTGTGCACAAAGGTGCATGTTATTTGAAGTAGTTAGTTAACGTGAGTAAGTTCTTATCAAACTTCTACTACTTTGCAAACCAAGAAGCGGAGTGAAGCGTCCAGGGGAAGTGGAATGAGTCTCCCACAGCAAATTACGTGAGCAGCGTCTGCGAGAGTAGGCACCTGTGTGTATGTAAAGTAACCCCAGATCTGCTTGTGGATGCATGTACCCAGAACCAGTCCTGAAACTAGCATCTTTTAACTATGCCAAACTGCTGTTTGCACACTCATGTTGACATAAGTTCACTTCATCGTTCACTGAAAGTGCAGTTAAACTGACACAGAATCAACAAAAAAATTGAAAGCATCTTCGCTGCTGGGCGGCTGCAGTTAGTGTGGCACAATTTTATTTTTTTCGTACAGCAGTTTAATGAAATAGAAGTAAATGTAGTTTATAATTTAGAAGTAAATTGTACTTCCAACATGGTGTATTTTAACTGTTCTAGAAATACTGGCAACCTGATTATTTAATTTTAAATGTACTACTTCAGTGCCTGGAGGCAATCGTTTCTCAACAAATCTGCTTGGACCTAGAAGTAGCAGTTACATGCCTTGCAGGCTTAGCTTTGCACACTGTTTAGCAATAGGTATCTTCTGTTGGCTCAGCTAAAAGAGAAAATATTGAATTGCTTTTTTCCTCATCAATTACTGTTGATGGAGAAACTAAATACTACGTTTGTAAAAAATAGTACCTTTATGTAACAGGCCTCATTCATCTTTATATGTCTTCTAGGCAAGCTTGATCAAAAAAAAAAAAGTGAATGAGGGAGAGAGTAAGTACACAAGACCCTTTACATATAGAAAATAGTATATTGAAAGATAATACGTGTTATAAACCTGCTTTTTTCCCCCATTTTTGCATCCTCAGATTAGTGTTGCAGACTTGTAAAGTGCAATTTGTCAAAAGTCTGATTAAAGATCTGTGCCAGAAAAACTATACAAATACTATGGGTTCATGTGCTGGTTCCCAGATGTATAGCAATAGTTAAAAAGACGGTCAGCGCCACTAGTATGGATATGTTTTGAAGAATTTTCACTTGATCATTATATTTCATTCTTGAGAGAGATTTGCATATGGAAATAATACAGAAATCAAGGAATGATCCTTCTCATGTTTAGGATTCTCTTGGCTTTTGTGTCTTTTGCTGCAGGCTAACTATCACTTCTTGGCACCATAGTTGCACTTCCAGTAAGGAGAAGGCCCTATTTCAGGGCCCCTTTGCCTGCTTCAAAACTTCTGACTCTCCGTTGCAGTGTTTCAGAGCTGTTTGGGTGCTGCCTCCCCAGGCTCCCTGTCTCAGGCTGAGATGAAACTTGGGCAGAGGCCCTTACTTGGAGATATGCAGGAGGGAACAATCTAACCCCTGCAAATTCTGTGGCAAAGGATTTGGTTTTCAAGGCCTTTCAAAGGTGTCTGTTCATCTCTGCATGCTGTGGGTACACGTTGAAGGTGTGTGTTTTGTCTGTTGAGGTTTTGGGGTTTCTTGGGGTGTGTGGGTATTTGATTCTAGGGGGATGTGGGGTTTTTTGTGTGTGTTTGTTTGTTTGGGTTTGTTTGTTCATTTTTAATATTTCTTTAGCAGTGAATTAGGCGCAGTGATGAAGAGGGTAGTGAGTTCCAGTTCCTCTCAGTTGCTCAGCTGACTTAAAGGTTGTCCTTTTCTCCTAGGAGAACTTGTGATGAGTTTTATGTGTGCTACCTAGATTTACTGTTCTCTTGTCTGATTAAGGTCTCTGAAGCCTCTCTTCTGAGCAGTTGCAAGTAAGCTTCTACTTGCAGTTCCCCACAATGTACTTAATACATTTAAATTAATATATCTAAAATAATTAATAAAATTACTTAATAAAATAGCACAATACCTTTAAACAGGTAGAGGCAGAGGGGAACTGAAACTGTTACTGTTTTTCTGAGATATATTATCAGAGGTGTATTCACATCATCCTTTGTCTCTCCTTCAAACTCTAACCTTGTCTTTGGATATTCTGATTGAAAGGAGTGTTTCCTGTCTCCATTTTTGCCATGTGAGATGTATGCAGCGAGAGAACGAGTTCAGCTAGGTAGGAAAAAATCCATTGTCCCCAGAGTTCCCCACAGCATGACTATACATCTAAACAACTATGTCAGAGACTAACTATGGCATGTGTGTAGCTTCTCATTCCAGAGGTTGCTGTTTGGATATAGAGACTGATGAAAGGTGGTGTTGTGAAGGAATCTTTGCTTCTGTTACTGAGTTCTGCACACAGGGGATAGGAGGAGAGAAATCCTCTCGGTATCTGCAGGATAGAAGCCATCAGAGCTGTCAACATTTACACCTTGGTCCTCATTAATACCAGGATTACTCCCATGAAAGTCCATAACCTTTTTGTAAAGGAAACCATGGCATCCATAAATATGTACAGATTCATTATCTGGATGAACAGTACCAGTCCTTTTCTTTCTTTCTTTCTGGCGAAACAGGATTCTCTTTTTGTTGTGTCCTAGGTAGAGCTGTTTTTTGAAACTTAGTGAGCATGTGGGAACCTGGTTACGACAGGGCTTCATTTACAACCAGCGAGATGGAGAAGCCTGAGCTTCCAGTACAAACGTTAATTTTATTCTGGCATAATTTGTCTCCATTATATTCACACATTTATGGATATTTCTGAGACAATACAGTGTAAAAGAAATAAAGCTTATGTTTCTTTAACGTTGTAGTACCATATTCCTAGGTGTTGGAATACCTGCTGCTGTACTGTGTGCAAGAAGCACAGCTTTTGAGTGTCTGTGATGTGATCTCTCCTTCATTTTGTTTCCTAAATACACACACACAGAGTCTTACAGAAACCTGAATTAGAACTAGCTGTTAGTAATGTACTTGTATGATATTTAAGTTAGTAATGTCCGTTAGCTATGACATAATTCATATAAACTGGTTGGATTTGGGTAAGAATAGTTCATAATGCTCAAAATATCACCCTTGCAGAAAATGAACTATCAAAACATTGGAACAGGTGGTTTATGCCCCTATATGCCTGAGTGCACAGAATTTCTATGGAGCAGATAGAGTCTGCTGTGAGCCACAAGCAATTTATAGGGACAGGTTCATATTGGTACATGACATCATAAGATATACTACTTAGAAAGGCAGGAATATGAGTTTAACCATATAGAAGCTCTCTTGCCCTTTTTTTCTGAAATATACGTCAATTTAGAAGAAAAACTAAAACTGAATATTAAATTTATGTACCTCTCAGGTGTATTATGACTGTGATCTATTTATTTTAGTTTAAATTAATGAGGATTAGATATGTCCAGGTCTTAGCTGGAAAGGTTCTGAAGTCAGCAAAATAAAGTGGTAGGAGACGAGTATTTCATCTTACGATGGCTGGTGCTACATTAATGTTAGGGACCAGTATTTACTACCCATACTGCTTTCTGAGTGTAATTTTTAAAACACACTGGTCCTACTATGGAGTACCTTTTAATTAACAGCCCTTTGTTTCATGTGTTTAGCATGTTTATTTTACAGAGCTAAAAAGTTACCACCTTATTAACCAGCACACTGCAGCCCACTGAGATCAAATGTATTAGAGGATAGTATTGCTGATTATGTTTTCCTAAGTTGCTCCATGAATTAGCAGAATGACTTAGCATTAATTAACAGTATTCCCCGCCTTGAATGGCAGTGATATCTCATAACTGTGAGCTATCAGCAAGTAAGCTTGTGGGATTCAGTAAAGCTGCTAGTTCCTCCATTACTGATGGAATGTTTGCTATGATAAAGCTAAAGGAATTGGGTTGGATTTAAAATTATAGTGACATCGTGAAAATTCTGTTACTTATTTTATGAGTGTCTGGTTATTGGTTGTTTCAAAAAATCAGGGGGTTGAAACTACAACTTTATTCTGGTACTGAATGAAAACCATTACATCATTGATTGGTGTCTGGGTCTTAGTAGAAAGGGGTTGTCACCATTAGAACCTGCAGTATGCAACCTTGTCATTGGTCTAGGCAAATGGGTAGCGATTAAGCCACTGTCAAACCCACTGACTCTTCCTACTGTAAAGCAAACTATGTTGTCAGAGCATTGTGGTGAACCTTGTCGTACTGCTTTCTGTGCTGTGCTATACGTACTCCATGGGTAGGCAAAAACCCCCATGCTCTAGGGCTTTTGTTTTGCCAAAGCAATCAGTAACATGGAGGAGCAATTCCTTTCCTACTCGCAAGGATTGAAAGCACTGTTCTGAGGAAGGCAGAATAAGGGATAGTGGATCCAACTGGCACAAAGATTCAGATACATTCGCTGTGTCTAAACAAAATAGCATTAAAAAAATACTGCGAAACATTATTGTCTCCCCCCCACAGCACAGAATAAAACTTTGAAGTAGAAGAGTGGGGGAATAAATAAGTGTTTGAATCCTGCTGGGTGATAAACCAATATTCCTAAGTTATACAGCTGATAATAAGTTTATGAAGTAATTAGTGGAGCAGCTGATAGCATACTTTTGGGCAGTCAAATACTACACAGACAGAAATCAATGTTGTTTTGTTTTCAACATCAAGAATTGTCTAATTTTTTCTGTGTTTTGCTATTGTGCTTGAGTAAATTTCTTTGAATTCTCCAGGTGCTGTTCCCACATGAGTGCAAGAAGAGTAGCTGGTTAAAAGAAGTGACTAGTGTGGAGGACAGCATGACCACCATGAAAGGAAGCTGCCTCCTCACACTGCTGTTGGCAGGACTTGGTGTATTAGGAATACTGGAGCCAACAATAACAGAAGATACCCACTGCCACAGAGCTGAGCACCCAGTTATTGCATACAAAGGTAAGGAGTAAGCACTAAAAGACTTTTGCAGAAGTTGGCTAAGGATTGTGTAATTTCTTCATGGAAACCTCTGTTTTTAAGGTATAATGGTATGAAAAACAAAAGTAGTATATTCAGGGCTGCTATATAGTAATGTGGACTGTATTCCATACAAATTAAATAAAACCAGGCTTGCAAAGTTTGTTCACATTTTGGTGCTGAATGTGTTATTTAAATGTGGGTGACTAATTTTCCTCTGTGATTAAAAACAGCCTATATTGTTGCATGGGGTTATTCCCTTCCAGGTGCAGGACTCTGCATGTGTAAACTTAATTTCATGAGGTAGCTCTTGGCCCAGTCCTCCAGCCCATCTATGTCCCTATGGATGGCAGCTCTGCCCTCAAGCTTATCATCTGTTAGTCTGAATTTGGTGTTATCTGCAAACTTTACAGACTGCGTTCTGTTGCCTCTGGTTGGTTGTTGATTAAGGTGTTAAACAGGACAGGTCCCAGGATCAACCCTTGTGATACTCCATGTGTTACCAGCCTCATGGGGAAGTAAGGTCCATTAAATATTTACCCTCTGGGCTTGATCATCCATCTGACTATTTTACCCCTCTGGCTGCCCATTTGAAGAGGTAGACTACAATATCCTAACTTGTAGTGAGACAGTGTTGAAAGCCTTGAGATAAATGATATCTGCTCTCCCCACATCATTAAAAACAGCCATTTTATTATAGAAGGCAATTGGATTGGTCAGGTATGATTTACCCTTGGCAAATCCATGCTGACGTTTTTAGTCAGCTTCTTTTCCTCCATATGTCCAGAAAAGTGCATTCCAAGGCAACTGACTCTGTAACTTGCACTGGAACTTAAGCGAGATGAACAAATGTGGACAAACAAAAACAAGCCAGTCCATCTGCACTTTCTGAGGACATTTCTTCATCCTGGTTACTTCTCAGAGATGAAGAGTGGCCAGTTATCTCAGTGTCCTCAGCTTGTGTCTGATTCCATAGATTTATCTAAGCTGAGGTCTTGCAAGTCATCTCTTACTCAGGCCATATCTCCTGCTGGTAGTTCTTGAACCCCTTTGTTAAACACCAGATGCCTCTGAGACCTTGTTGGTGAAGACTGAAACAAAGGCGGTATTGAGTCCCTCAGCATCATCTGAGTCTGCTGGCACTAGATCACTGCCCAGTTCAACAACAGGCTTATATTTTCGTTGTTTGACCTTTCATTACTATTGTAGCAGTAGAAGCTGCTGTTGCCCTTGACATTCCTTGCAAGTCTTAACTAACATTGCACTTTGTTTAACCTGACATGCCCATGTGGTGTTTCTAAATTCCTCCTTGATTACCTTCTCCCTGCTTTTACCTCATACATCCAGCCTTGTTGCACTGGAGTTCCACCATGAGTTCATTGTGTTGCCAAGCCAGTTGCTTCATACATATGGTTGTTGTCTTGAGTATTGGGATGGACCACTAAGGAACAGTTGGAACAAAGCAAAGAACACTTGGGAGGATGTTGTCTGTAAAAACCTGAGGAATTTAATAACTTACCTGTTTTTTTTTTTATTTATTTGAATTGAGATTTTTCCATTAATCTTGCAACTTAGAAGGAGGTCCATATAGTTTGCAGCTATGAGGATGTAGGGATTAAGATGTATTGTATTACAATTCCTTCTGTTTCTCTAAGAAAGCACGTGTAATTTTTTTTTTCCAATGAATTAGGATTTATTGAATTTTAATTGAAAAAAGATTTGTTACCATTCTTTCAGTAAAGGTAGAGAGAATAATGTTGGGTTTTCTACAGAAAGTATTTTTGTTCTGGCATTTTAATAGTTTCATAAGAGTAATGGTACCAGCTATCCCTTTCTCCAATATATTGGAGAATGAACTAAAATGTTTACATTATGAACTGGGGAACAGCAAGCTATCAGTCTGTTGCAAAGGAGGAATTTTTATCTCTCACTTATCAATGAACTAAATAGTATGATTTATTCCAATATTCCAATCAAATACCTGTTTTTCTTAGAATTCATGTGGTGTGTATAATTTAGTATAAAAATGTCATTTGTATCATAACACACATCACAAAGTTGCATATAAAAGTGGCAGAGGAAAAATTCTGGCACTTAACTGCTGAATATCACAAACTAAGGGGTCACTGCATGTACCTTTTTTTTTGGTACATGCAACTGTAAAAGCATATAATTGAGACTTATTACCAGAGCCACGTGCTAAGAGTTGATTAAAAATATGTTGGTTTATGAATCTGATTCAGCCAACATTTAGGAAACTAGCTTGAATTTAGCCTGATCCTGACTTTTAGACCATTATAGTTCTCTGTCATATTTAATTTCCAGTGATGTCCTTCCAGTTCTAAGGCTTTTTAAAGGCAGAGACCTCTTCTGTTGCTTGGTTTCAATTACATCTTTTGGTGTAGCCAGAGGTAGTGTCACAGTTAGAGTTTACTGAACAAAACCAATTCCTTTGTGCTGTAAATATATTTGGGAAATACAATTATATAGAAGCAATTATTGTCAGATTGTTCATATGACATTTAGTACGATTTTCAATGCCAGACTCCTCCTTGACCTTTGTGGTAAATATATCATGAATCACTCCATATCCATGACACACCTTAGCTTTTATGAACTGACATAGCTTGAAAACATTTTCCTTCACTTAAAAATATTCTGACAAATTGTAGTTCGTACTCACCAAAATAATCTGTTGGAAATCATCAGTAAATTTTAGAAAGCACATGTAGAAACATATTTGCAGTGCAGTATACAGGATGTGATAGCTAGGAAACCTAACTGCTGTGGGCACACAGCAGTTGACTTGTAGTTGCAGGGCTGCTAGTTAAGGGAAAACAGAAGATAGGAGCCTGGAGGAAAAGATGACTGGAAGTTTGTCTTTGAACTTGTATGTTAGGAATAGATTACTTGGGGTATCAAAGCATGAAAACAAGAGATGTGTGTGAGAAGAGCTCCTCTGTGAATAAATCCTGCAGTAGCAGCGGGCAGGATTCAACCATACCTCTTACTGATTTTTGTATTCTTCCTGCAGCATTTACTGGCTTAATGAATGCCTATAGGAAAATGCCTTCTGAACCCATTGACATTGTTAGTGCTGATACACCAGCAGAGTCCTGAAATCAGTTCTTAACAGCTACGAAACCTCTAACTTGAATGCTGCATTAATATCCTATTCTATAAAGTCATCTTACAATAATATTAGATCCACAAGATCTAAATGCTCTGTGAGATGCTGAACATCAGCCAAGGCTGAGTGGCATTGAGTGGTAGCTGCTTTAAAGCTTGTTAAACTCAGTACTAACTTTACAGAGATATCGGCTCTTTTGTTTTATTTATAACTGACTAAAGGCTTTTTTTTGTAGTTTCTGGTATGCCCAAATAGCAATGCACTTACTTGATTTGTCTTCTTTTGAGAGGCATGGTAGATGGAGTATAAACTATTAAATAAAACTAATGGAATGAAAGTCTGGTCTAACATGTGGAGGAAGAGCTGCAAAAAACTAATAAAAAGAAAAAATAGTCCTCAGGTGGTGTCAGGGTGAAATATGGAAAGGGAGTGTATCTACTGAAAGAGCTTGCTTACTTTCTCCACTGCCCATCAAAAACTGCTCACTTAGGTGATGATCCTGTCAAGCTACCTTTTGTAGTGAGGCATATACTATTTCTATCACTGATTTTCCCAGCTAAGTTGTTTTAGCTGAAAGACTGTGATATATATCTTGATATCAAATAGCAAGAATTTCATCCACCAGTTGAGGACCTGTACTCAAGTACTTTGCTGGTGGAAGAGAAAAAAGGAGTTGTAGAAGCAGGGGAGATGCATGCACTTTGAATGGATTTTTTACATGATCTAAAAATGTCTTCATTTTATGTCCCTCATAGACAGTAGAAATTATCATGTTGTAATTTGTTTACCTGTATAATTAATGTTAGGAATGTATCATGCAACTTTTCTCTCTCCCAGCTACTGTGATAAACAAGAGGGCACTGTAGATCTGAAAATGTTTCAGCTCTAAAAGCTGTTGTCATAGGTATTCCCTACACTAGGAGGTACTTTGTGTCCTAATTAAAAGCTGGAAATTTCCTTATTAATTATTTAAAGTTGGTAGGAACTATCACAGAGATCAGATTTATATAAAAGCAGACCTCTAAGTATGGGATGGATTGACAGGATCAGCTAGGTATCGTGCAGTTCAGCGTTTTATGTGGTGGAACTAACTGTGATGGTGCATAGTCCTTCTTTTAGTTTCCTTTCTCTCCAAGGAGGAGTCTGCATCCAGATGTGCAAAGGTGTGCTTGTTTGTTAAAATTCAGGCTTAAAAAAACCCCCTGTGTCTATGTCATGTGCATATACTGAGGACTCACCAGCTCTGCTAACCTAAATCCAATAGAGGCATTTGAGTGAAGGTTGTAAATCATGTTCAACTTGGAGAGTTGGGTGCAAGGAAGCAAGGTGCACATGACAAAATGGACAGAAGGAGACACATAGTGTAACATTATTGGTCTTTGCATATGTTTCCAGATGTTTAAAATGTGTAAATAAATATATTTATGCTTGAAATAAGAAAGAACAAGGGCTCAAGCTGGTCATTAAAGATAGAGCCTTGCACTTTTATATTAAATTTTATTTTATCTGGATATGTTTTCGTGTGCATGTAGATATGAAATGTTAGCTCTGTAAAGTGTATTAGGTTTACTGATGGTCAACAACTTCTTGGAAAACACAGTCTTAATATAGTAAAGGGATGTGTTTAACCCGAACAGTTAAAAAAGGCTGCAGTACCCAAATTTCCTCTGGGTAGGAACAGTGAGGGATAAATCATAGGCAAACAACGAGAAACAACAGCTGTTTATAAAAGTTGAGCTATTCTTACACAAAACCCAAAGCAAACTAGTTGCATACTGTAATGTTTGTGTAAATATTTCCATAGGTTTCAAAACACTTAGCCACCCGCTTTACAGAACTTCTGTGGTAGCTCTCTGTGGAGCTGATATTTTACTACTGACTCAAAAGCCCGCAAATCAACAAAAAAGTTTAAAAGTAGTTACAGTGGCACTTTGTTCCTCCTCCATGTTTGCTGAACTTTGAAACTGTCAGGTCTGTCAAAACTCATACGCTCAGGTGAAGATGTGTGCTGTAGACTGACCCCATCCTTGAGGTAGAACTGAACAGGCCATCCCAACTGCTTAGCGGTGTGTGAGAGTAAGCTGGAAAAAAAATTGACCCACCAACCCCAGTTTCAGGGTGGGAATTTATTAGCATTGACTGTCCTGCAGTTTACCTGCGTAAAGTTGAATTTCTTAGGCTTTTCCATCAGAAATAAAGTGCAGTTGTGAACTTGCTTAATTGATGTTGAGGCTACAGCTGACATAATGTGCTCTGGGGCAAATCTCATTCTTTTATGCTCCCATAAAGTAATCAAAATTTAAGGTTGTGCTGATGCAACAAAAAAGCATCATTTGACATAATTTTAGAAGCTGTATTTAGTGATACTTTAAATACTTGCCTTGCTGTCAAGAAGTTATGTGTTGAATAAACATGCTCAAAAATAACACATCTCAATCCATAGAAGAAATGAACATAAACCCTTCATTTCTGCTTGAGGTTAACCAGAAAAAAAAATAGCATAGTTATTTTTTGGTTCTTTGGTTTGGGAGTCCTAAGAAATATATTTTCTTAACCTTATTGTCTAACCACTCCAGAATTCCCTCACTCGATGTTTGTCTAAGTAATATAGACTCAGAACATCGCTCGACTCATTTTATGATGTGGTTTTTATATAGGGTGCATGCACTTAGCATGTGCCAAGAGGAAATAACATGTGAGCTGAATGAAGAAGCATACGTGGTGTATGAACTTGTTTTCATTTGTACTCTCTTCTCTTTCCCCTAATCTTGTTGCAAGTTACTGCTTAAACTAATAGTAGTCTTCTAAGCCACTCTGTTTTTATTGCCTTTTCCTTATCTTTCCACTGGTTTTCAAAAATACACTTTAAAGACCTCCTTCCAGCTTCAGCAGTGAGATTGAGGTGTTTTGTTTTTCATCCCCTGTTCTCTTTTGGGTTTTTCTGTAAATAAAGGTGATTCATCAGTGAAGAAAAGTTGATTGCTAGATATTGGAACATTGGTTTGTCTAGATGATGTGACTACAAGATTGCTTGCACTACCGTGCCAAGAACCAGCCCCACTTAAGGAGGAAAATAATTCTTCTACCAGTTGTGTATTTTTTGCACTGAATTAGGTTTGCCTTTACTTTTGTACAGGAGACATAAGTGCCTGCCGGGGAATGGCAGCTTTCTGCTGCTTACAGTTAATTACAGCTTTGAAGACTGAGGTATACTATCCCCTTAGTGTTTCCCTGAATCACTCACTATCTTTGGTGCTCATTCCCATAAAAACCAGGGTATGGCAAGCACTGAATTCTCTGAGCAAAGGACTTGCATACTGGCTAACTTCTTGTTTTGGCAGAACTGATCATGTTTTAAAGTTAGCATCCATTTACAGTTATTTTGGCATCCCAGCCAAGTGCTGGATCATCATAGAATGTTAATAATTTAATGTTTCTGATAACTGAAAATCAGTAGTGGCTGCAATGGCTAGTGAGCTGCACGAACATGTCCTGTGAGCCTTTCCATATCTTTTCTATGGCTGACTTCTTCCCTGATGCTCTAATGTGGAAGTCTGGAGCATGTGAAATTTCCTGGTTGTTAACGAAGCAACAGAATGAGTGAGAGGCTCCTGGTATATTCCACTAGCGGTACAAAGCAGGCAGATGGAATGAAAAACTGGCTTTTTTGTTCTTTTCTTCTTCTTCAAAGGAGATTTATTTTTAATGGAGATGAGCGTTTTTACTGAAAGATGGTAAAATATCCAAACAGGAATATGTTAAAGAAACAGATCAGCAAGCAAGAGGTAGAGCTCCTAAGCAGCTGAAGTTCTGCTGTCTTCTAGAGGTTTTGGTATGTTTAGAGACAAGAGGAAATGCAATATTTCTTTGATTTTTTTCTCTATTGTTTTTTTTTTCTCTCCCCACCAGACAGTATTTTAATTTTTTTCATAAGATGTTTAAGGTATATTCTGTTCCTTCTGTTGACAGCTGTCACTGTGAGCATTCTACTGATCTACCCTTGGAAAAGGCATTAATGAAGCATATCCATAGTTTCTAAATCATCTGGTACAGTGTAAATTATGTTGTGCTGAAGTTTTAAGTTCTCTATGCATAATGTGCATGCTGGTTCATGTGGATTCAGTTCCAGTACCTGAAGGGGGACCTACAGGAAAGTTGGGGGAGGACTTTTAAAAAGGGTCTGTAGTGACAGGACAAGGGGTAATGGGTTTAAATTGAAAGCAGGGAGATTTAGATTGGATATCAGGAAGAAGTTCTTCCTGGAGAGGGTGGTGAGGCACTGGAACAGGTTGCCCAGAGAAGCTGTGGATGCCCCATCCCTGGGAGTGTTCAAGGCCAGGCTGGATGAGGCTTTGAGCAACCTGGTCTAGTGGAGGGTGTCCCTGCCCATGGCAGGGGGTTGGAACTAGATGGGCTTTAAGGTCCCTTCCAACCCAAACCGATCTATGATTCTATGACTCTTCTCCCTCTTCAGGGATTGCATTGCAATGTGTCCAAAGCTAATGAGTGTTGATTGAAGAGTAAGAGTATGCATATGGCCAGTTAGCATTTCACAGCTGAGGAGCAGAGAGTCGGCCCTTTTTAGCTTGCCCCAGCCCTTTTTAGCTTGCCTGGTGTAACCCGTTTGTGCCCAGCATCACACAGAGCTTGTGGCTGCACGTCGTGACAGCCCAGCAGGACGCAGTTGTGCTGTGTGGAGCAGGAGGCCCTGTGACTCCACTGGTGGTGAGGGGCGGGCCCAGCCTGCCAGGCCTCTTGGAGCAGCCACAGCAGTGTGGCTCTGCGTTTCACGAGAAACATCCTTGATTCTGTTCTTCTTGGTTACTTCTCCTGAGGTAACCTAGGCTGATAGTTCATGAAAGATAGTGACAATTGGAGTTGCTGGCCTTCTGATCCTGGGAAACTGTTTTTCTACTTGGTAGCAACCAAATTTCTGGTAAGACTTGGTCCAGTGGTCTTCTCTTCCGGGTTCTGTGTAGCATTTACGGGGCCTGTCTTGCACTCACATGGTGGCACCTGATGTCCTTACTGCCTGTCACTGAATGTCACCTGATGGCTGTTGCATTGGCTGAGAGATTTGGAGAAACCCTGGCCCACTCTTGGGTCTTGCCTGGGGCTCTACAATTTCCAGGAATCTTAGAGGTGTGGAGGAAAAACATCCGTTAGTTTTCTCCTTTTCCCCTTAATTTGTTAAATAATCTTCTCGGGATACTTTGTGTTTATTTGACAGAATGTGTGGAAGTAGGGAATTGCCTTCAGTGCTTCTTCAAAGTGATTTTTTTCCATGTGCTGTCTTTCCTGCCTCCCTCCTGTGGCACTGCTCCTTTGCTGTTGACAAGACTATAGGACAGTGAAGAGCAGCTGATTTTGTGTGCGTGGCTGAACATGGTAGATACTTACTTGCTACATGGCAATTTTTCACATTCAGGTGAGACCATGCGGCAATTTTTCACATTCAGGTGAGACCATGCTTCAACTTGTCATGATCTTGTCTTTCCACTCAGAGTGCTCACTTCAGGTTTTGTTCTGAAGGATTTATGGACAAAGAAATGTGATTCTTCTCTACCGTTCCTAAGAATTAGGAGGTCCCCATTTACAACTAGCCCTACAGTAAATCGACTCAAGTAGTTGTTAGTAATGATGAATACCTGGAGTTTGACAGTGCCCTCTGTAGAACAAAAATAATTTCTACAAAGAGAAATGTTATTCTGTTTGTGAGGTTGTGGTTTTTTCTCTTTTTTTTCTTCCTTGTTACCTTCTTTTTTTGGCCTGGGGGCGTCTTTTTGTTTTTGTGGTGGGGGATTGGAGAGGTGGAGAGTATGTTCCACTTTGAAGTCTGGGCTCCAAGCTCTTACCAAGGTTAGTGCCAGGCTTTACCCTATATGCCCTTTGTGCTACTAGGTTTTTGCAGAACTGATAGAATCAAGAAATTGTATTTTGCTAAAAAAAAATGTAAAATGTAGATGAAGAAGTTTAGTGTGTTCATATTCCAACATAAATAAGAATGTGTCATTGCAAAACAGCCAGTTCTAGAAACAAGGTCTTGCTAACTGAAACAGATATTTCCCACAAAAATAACATGGCGTTATTATAACTGCCTATATGCAGTTGGCTTTATGCTTCTGTTCCCTACGATTCACATATAAAAACTGAGAAGGTTTCTTTACAAAACTCCACGTCAAGACCAAATACTGTTTTCCAATAATCATACAACATGATTTCTTTCAAAATTAATTCTATGGCTGGTTGCCAAAGCCAGGATGTGAGTGTTAAAATGCCCTGAAGAGGAGGCATGGTCAAGGATGTCAAGTGTGTTAAGCGGTCAGTCTGTACCTCTTTGTCACGTTTGGGAAGACAGGCAATGACAGCACAGAGGCCAGAGCTGGTAACTGGAAGTGGGAGCTGTGCTTGCTGGGAAGAGCATGTGGGCTCTGTACATGTTGAGGTGTGAAGTTACTGGTTTTTGGCTGGCAGAACCTCCCAAGCAGGACAAATAAAGGACAAAATAAATCTTTCACCTGTTTGGGGAAGGGCACATACTGCAAGTAGTATTCCACAGGTAGAACACAGCTGAACTTCATGGCCTAGTTTTCACAGCTCAGAAAAAGTCCTTACTGTAGTAGCATGCTCATCTCTGCCTGTCCCACTGCGTGAGTCTCTACCCAGAATTGTGGGTCAGCTGACCTGCAAGGTAATTCATGGTGTAAATTGGATCAAAGTTTCTCTTGATTCATCCTTCATTCCCTGATGTTTTTTTCTTTCTCCTCAGAATTCTCACACCCTTCTTACAATTTTTTTTTTTTTGTTATAGATCTCTTGCATTGATTATCTTTCTGTACTCTCTCCTTCCCCTTTTCTTCTCTTGTCATATATTTCAGGTTCAGACCATTCCTAATTTTTAGAGATTGGATTGAGACATAATATTAAGACTTGATTGATAATACTACTGCTGTCTACAGCAGAGTCTTTATACCTTTTTTTTTTCTGGGCCATCTTGAACTAGCAGCTGACCCAAACAGGATATTAAAACAGAAGAAACATAAGTCTCATGCAGGATAATAATTCTTGTGTTTCCCTGAGGTTTTCTCTCCCTTTTTGTCTTCTCCCTGGTTTCCCACCATTCTTCTGGTCTTTCCCTCTGTGCCCTCTACCTAAATCTTACATAACAGTCTTCCATACATATGCTGTCCCCCAGGCTTCCCTGTCTTTCAAAGCATGTGGACTTAGCCTTACTGGTTTCTCAATATGGTGCTGTTGGTCCAGAACACCAAAAGTGTTTTTGAAACTCTCTGAATCGTTGCTCAGCATCTTTCATTAGCACTGCACTGTCTGTTACTGTGTTGTATACCTTCTTGTGCCTCCTTACCTGAACATCATCACATCTCTAATCCACTTCTGGCCTCATGACAGGCTTCTGATCACCTGTGATATTAAAACGATTGGGTTTGTTGATCCTTGGTGTGGTGTGTGTTGATTTTTTTGGTGGTGGGTTTTTTTTTTTTTAATTGCTGTTTATATGTGCTTTGTGTTTCTGGCCTGGATGCCTCCTCCTTTGCCTCAATAAGTATGTGTGTTTATACCTAAGAATCTTGGAGTTGAAACGATACAACTTGTAAGCCATTCCATCACATGTAGCCTGCTAGAGTAAATTGATTTTAGTAGCTTCCAGCGCTGCCTCAGATCCCTGTCTTCCTGTCTAGGCTCCTTCTAATGCATGTTTAGCTATTTACTGATATACAGAAGACTCATCCTAGCAGTGAAATGCAGTGGAAGTGACTCCTTGGTTGCCCTTACACACTTGACACCTGAAATCTGTCTTGTCATTTTCCAGGTGCTCCCCTCTGGAAATTCTCTGTTATGTTTGTTTTCTGCTCTAAGCATCCTCTGCCCCTGAGCTCCTATCTGTTGTACTGCCAAGTGTATACACCAAGAAGTGTGGTGTTGCTAAATCTGCTTCTGACAGCTTCAAGAAAACAAAGTTTAATGATTACTAGGAGGACGGCAGGTTCCCGCAGCTGAGATACTGTAGAATCTAAACAGTGAGAGGGCAGACTGCAAACCCTACTGTGTTTCTACAACAGTGGGTTTGAGTTCATGTCAAGGTGGTGTTGTTCATGCTGATAATTCTGAATATTCCACTACAAAATAATGAGAACAGATGCATGCGATGACGAAACAGAGTAAGAATGACAGTTAAATGCAATCTGTAAGTAGAAGAACATGAGTCGGTATTGCATTTAAATGCATCATGGGAGAACCCCAAAACTGAGCCCCCCAAACTCAGATGCTTCAGTTTTGGCTCTTCCCTTCTCCTTTTTCCTTAATCTTTGTTTCTTCATGGTAGTCTGCTGGTATGAAATTTTAATGGTTCCTAATTTGAACAATTAGTAAATATTGATATGCCTGTTATTTTAAAGTTGACCAGGATTTGGTAATCCTGTTTCAACTTCTGGCTTACTTGACAGTCACTATACGTTTGTTGGTCAAACTATGGTGTGAAAGATCAACCTAAAATTAAGCGCAGTTCTTGGCAACTTAAACTGTTGTTAATCATACTTAGTTTTAAATACAGTGCTATCCTCAAATGACTGATACTGTATAATTTAAAAATATTATAACATCAGGAACGCCATCTTTGAGTCAAGGGTTTCTTTCTTTAGAAGTGGGTAGGGTATGGTTAACGAGCTCTATTCCAGCTGGCTAGCATAACTTTGCAGTGTAGGTTTTATTGCCTTTTTTTTTTTTTTCTGGAATGGTCTGGGGCTCTAGTTTCATGCTGTTTCTGTGTATGAGAGAAAGAAAACTCAAAGGGGCTGTAATTGTATATCACGGCTGATACCTTGTCACTGCATAATTTCTGTAGAACTCGCAAGTGATTCTGAGTATATAAAAACTGTGCTTGTAGCGCTGAAACCGCTTTCATCTAGGTGGGGGTTCAGTCTTTTTTCCCTTACACCTTCTTGTATTTGTATGCAATGTGTGTGTTTGAACAATGAAGCATAAACAATTCAAACCCCTTGTTCAGAAAAATAAGAAATAAGTAGTCATTGCAGCAGATGTTACTGTCTCTTCCCCGAGGGCACAGACAGTCAGAACCCAAATTCCCTTTAATTATCCCAGTAATAGACATATGCACACACATAAAAATGCACAAATATGTACTTCCAGCTGGGGAAGCTTAGGCAGGACAAAGAAAACAGGAATGCAGACTGGATTTTAGACCTTGAGACTTTGGGGGTTAGAGTGGAATGTAAAAGCAGGTCAGGAACCAGGAGAGGGCAATTGCTGTGAGTATGCCTGCCCTGCCTGGAGAGTGGTGGGCAAGTGGCGGAGGCAGTGACTTTATGCATAATGACAGAACCAATGAACGAGGGTGGTGAGGCACTGGAACAGGTTGCCCAGAGAAGCTGTGGGTGCCCCATCCCTGGCAGTGTTCCAGGCCAGGCTGGATGAGGCTTTGAGCAACCTGGTCTAGTGGAGGGTGTCCCTGCCCATGGCAGGGGGGTTGGAACTAGATGGTCTTTAAGGTCCCGTCCAACCCAAACCAGTCTATGCTCCTGTGATGAGAAGTCAGGTAGAAAGAGGTAAGTTTACAGTAGGCTGAAGAAAAGCTTAAGAAATAAGTTCAATTTCCTTTGTTTAAAGTCAAGAAACATATAGTTTATGTATGCTTTATTTTCTGTTTTTCCCATTAACAGTGTTACTTATAGTCCTGCCTCATTACCTCCAAAATTGTTCTGAAGTTGTAATAGTTGTTTAAAAAACAAAGGTCCAATAAGCAGGTGGTGAACTTTCTGGAAAATGTCAAGAGGTTTATAGTCTTGGGTTTTATTTTATTAGAGCTGATTTGAAGTGGAGAGGAGCTCAGGGAGCTGGCGGAGCTTCTAGATAAGGCTAGAGCTGCATATTTGATTCTTGGCCTCTGCAGTTCTCTTTGTAAGGAAAAGCAAGCTTCAGGACTGTGTTGTGTTGTATAGTAGAAGGAAGGCAGCGGCAGCTGCCTTGTTTGTGATCTAAAGAGGTCTCCAGAATACTGGATCTTGAAAGGGAGCTGTAGTTTTGAGGTTGTTTTTGTCTTTTTTTGATGGTTTTGTGGGTTTTTTTTGGTTTGGTTCTGCCCCACCCCCCACCCCCCCCAAGCAAAGATGAGCTCTCAACTGCAGATGTAGATCTGACACGTTTTCATGTTTCCAAAAAGGAGCCAAATGTAGTGTGGTTAAGACTTAAAAGAAGAATCTCTTGGTTTGTGGTTGCTGATTTAATCATGCTGGGCAAAGTCATAACTCCATCTTTTCTTTTATAGAGGATTGGATTGCATTAGTTAACCCTGCCTAAACAATTGTTTTTATTTTTTTCCTTGTCAGGAAGAAATGATGTTTTATTTTCTTATATCCTCCTGGAGTCCTGTTTTTTTAAACTCTACAGTTCTTACTGTCTAATTACTGTTTAATTACTAGAAGACCTATATTTTTCGGTGTATTATTTGGATTAAAAAAAATCTTAATTTTTATAAGAAATATTTTTCATTAAATATCCCATTAAAAGTTAGGAGTTCGCTACTATAAACACATATTCTTTTGTTTCCCAGTTATCATGGAATCATAGAATGGTTTGGGTTGGAAGGGACCTTAAGTTCATCTAGTTCCAACCCCCCTGCCATGGGCAGGGACACCCTCCACTAGACCAGGTTGCTCAAAGCCTCATCCAGCCTGGTCTTGAACCCTTCCAGGGATGGGGCATCCACAGCTTCTCTGGGCAACCTGTGCCAGTGCCTCACCACCCTCTCCATGAAGAATTTCTTCCTGATATCCAATCTAAATCTCCCTGCTTTCAGTTTAAATCCATTACCCCTTGTCCTGTCACTACAGGCCCTTGTAAAAAGTCCTCCCTCAGCTTCCTTGTAGCCCCTTCAGGTACTGGGAGGTGCTATAAGGTCTCCCTGGGGCCTTCTCTTCTCCAGGCTGAACAAGCCCAACTCTCTTGACCTGTCCCCATAGGAGAGCTGCTGCAGCCCTCTGATCGTCTTTGCGGCCTCCTCTGGATTTGCTCCAACCGGTCAATATCCTTCTTATGTTGGGGGCCCCAGAGCTGGATGCAGTATTCCAGGTGGGGTCTCACAAGAGCAGAGAAACATGCTGGCCATGCTTCTCTGAATACAGCCCAGGATATGGTTGGCTTTCTGGGCTGCCAGCGCACACTGGCGGCTCATGTCCAGCTCTTCACCCACCAGTACCCCCAAGTCCTTCTCCTCAGGGCTGCTCTCAATCCATTCTCCACCCAGCCTGTACTTCTGTTTGGGATTGCCCCGACCCAGGTGCAGGACCTTGCATTTGGCCTTGTTGAACCTCGTGAGATTGGCACAGTCCCACCTCTCCAGCCTGTCCAGGTCCCTCTGGATGGCATCCCTTCCCTCCAGTGTGTCAACCACACCACACAGCTTGGTGTCATCAGCAAACTTGCTGAGGGTGCCCTCAATCCCACCGACCATGTCACTGACGAAGATGTTAAACAGTACTGGTCCCAACAACAACCCCTGAGGAACGCCACTCGTCACTGGTCTCCACTCAGACATTGAGCCGTTATGATGTCCACATACTCTTAATTCTGTGCTACTAAAGTCAGTGTTGTACACAGCCCTGGTATAGATGTGTTTTGTATTGTAAGGACTACATGCAATATCTCTTTCATTAAAATGCATTAATGAATATTGCAACAGACCTCCCTGTCCTAATCCTTTCATTTTACAGAGGAATGTGAAATTGTGTCAGCTGATACCATCTTTTTGCAGTGTAACTAGTACTTTGCTCTGCATGTGTTGTGTCCAGTGTGCTTCTGGTGTACTCCATTTAGATTCTTAGAGCCGTCTGCTAGCAAAGACTGATACATCTGTTACATCCATGACCCTCCTTAGACTTGAAATCTGGATGTTGATACCATATATATGAAAAAGTGGACATGCCAACTACATTCTAGTCTCAGTAACAGGTGGACCAGAAATTTCACTGGTGCGCTGCAGGATGATTGACTTGGATTTTCAATGTTTTTATAACAGATTTGTCTCTTTCTGTAAGGTTTAAATGCTAGAGTTGTCTTTTTTCTTGTTTGTCCGTTTGATCAAGGTTATTAATGCAGTAGTTTGTCTTTCTGGTATACTAAAAATCACAGAAAAGGCACCCCCCTGGTCTTTTTTTCATCCTGGTGGAGAATGTGTGCTTGGCATCTAAGGATATACTTGGGTGTTTTCTTGCTCCTTATGCATAACTTCAACTCTGGAACTAAAATACAATGTCAGTACTATCTTTTAGGTTCTACTATTGTGATAAGCATCAATAAATATTTCCTCTGACTCTGAAATGCATGCTAAAGAAGGACAGCATTAGGAGGCATGTAGAAAGGGTAAATGAATGCCCGGAGTGTTGATCCAAGGCTGTAACTATATTGAGAGCTCTTGGCTTTGCATCCTACAGGGAGTCTGCATGCACAGCCTGGGCAACAGGCTCTTCACACCATCCCCCTGTGGGCTTTTCCCGAAATCTTCTGTGGAAGAGAGCCTCAGCATGGGCAAGACTCAGTAACCTTAGTGATACAGTTCAGCAAAACAACCTGTCTGAGCAGACAGAATCATAAAGCTAAGGACATATACAGTCCTGGAAGACAGATCTTCCAACATACCATTGCATATAGAAAGCATATGTCTGGAATTACATGTTTTGGCAAAACAGCCTGTAATGGGCAGGCCTTTTCTGCTTTGCCCTAAGCTGCTGTCTTCAAAGTGTTCAGCTTCTACCGTGCACCTTATGGAAGAATAGCAAGGAACAGGGCAGATGGTCATTTTGCGATTTTGAGACGAGTATAATTATCATACTGCTTTTGTTGGGGTACTTCTAACTCCTAGAATGACTCTTTTCTGTAAGAGAAATGGAAAAATATTTGCTGCACTTTATTTGTTAGATGAGGGTTTTTTTGGTTTATGATTCATTTGTCTTGTCTTTGCTTGTCTTTCTCAAAAGAAATGGCATTTTTAATCATTTCATGGTTAATGCATCCAACAGGAATATACCTATTGGGAATAGTCTGTTCTGCCCTGTTTTGCAGCAGTGGTAGGCTAGGATAGAGGAAGAATTTGGTCCAAATTAAGTACAAATATATAAAGAATGATTTAAAGTCATTAAGTAATATACAATAATGCACATTAATTACAAATATCTAAAGAATGACTTTACAACTATTTAAAGAATAACTTGCATTTATGTGGGTTTAAACACTATGTACCAAAAATAGTTTCACCATAGCTGTGGTGGAGCTTCACGGCACAGCAGCCTGAGGTGTGCGCAGGGTAGTTTGTTCAGGCCTGGCATAGGTTTCTCTACACTACAAGGACAAGTGGACAAGCCCTGATGCTTGAGCTACAAGTTTTTTTGCAGCTGTGTTTTCAGAAGCTCATCTGAGGGGATAAAACCACCTGTATATGACATATTATATTGTCACTTACATGTTTGTAACTATAGCTGCTTTCTTCCCACTATTAACAACTTCTTTTTTTTAAACCTTATTGATCAAAATCATTTAAAATGCAGAGTCATTGTATATGGCTGCTGAGCAACACATGCCTTGAATAAGTACTAGAAAAGTAACTTATGTTGTTGTCAAACTAATGCTCAGCCCCTTTTGGATAAGCAGGGGTGAATTGGTATTGGTTTCATATGTAGTACAGCCATTCTTCGGCTGAACTGTCATGATGGAGTCCTCTCTTTTTGTTGGAACCTGTGGAATATGTGCATATATTTCCTTTTTTTGCTCGAGCTTGGATATCTTTTTTCCCCTTCATCTGCAGTGAGTCAATGACTTACCAGCAAGAGTGTGTTTAATACACTTCTGTGTGGAGAGAATGCAGTGAAAGAGCTAGAAAAGACTGGTGATTTGAAATACAAGGAAAAAAGTATAGACAGAAGTGAATCATAAAAGATGCAACAGGCTCTAGCATGCCATTTTTCTTAGCTTTTCTTCCAACACAGGGCAATGCTTGTTTTCCAGAAGTTGTTCTAAGTGAATTTATTATTCATGGATATATTTATATTATAAAGGGAATTTAAAAATGAGGACTTAACAGTCACACTGAATTGATACCGATGATACACAGAACTTACTGAGGAAAATCTTGTTTGCTTAGTCTTGGTTTTAAAATAGGTAGGGACAATAGAATCCTGAAGCATCACAGCAGAGTTTTCACAAGTGTACCTAACTTTGTCCATAAAGAGCGAAGGTTGCAAATAAATCCCAAAACAGGACACCCTGAATGAGTGAACAGGTGGATCGCCTCTTGCCAGCCCTGACACCTTGCTTAATAGTTCCCCTCAGGTTAATGAGGCTGGCACCGGGGCTGCGGAGGTGATGTAATGGAGTCAACGTGGCACATCACTGCGGAGACTTCTGACTTTTCTCGCTGCCTTTGAAGAGGATAGTAATGTAACTTGAGTATCACAGGAAGAGAAGATCTAAGTTAGGCTAAAATCATTATACAGCTTCAGGAAGATGGGGATTATTGTATCATCCTTAGATTAGATACATGTAATTATAAAATCACTTTAGTGTGCAGTAGTATATTTTAATTTTCTTATGATAAGATCAGTGAATTTGTTGTACCGATGCCACCCAGAGACTTCTCTTAATATTGCAAATCTGCTAGTTTTCAATGTTGGCAATATATCATTATTATTATTATTGTTGTTATTATTTTGCTGACAGTTTCTTCAAGAAGGTGGTACTGCACACATGTTTAACTTTGTGATCACTATTTTCAAAACTGACACTGTAGCATGAGGTGTCACATACACACACCCACAATAAACATTAGTGAAACTTTTAATACCTTTGTTAATAAAGATCTGATTTCATTTAAAAATTGTTTTTTAACTTCGTTATTTACCATTAAAGATCACTTCTGAGTCATTTCTAAACGTACCACTCTATTCCTTGTTAGTAATTTCTTAATTTATTTTACTGTTTATTGGAGCTCTACTTTGAAAACCTGAATAATGACATTTAGGTTAGAAAGAACTTTACCATTTTATTTGCAAAGAACTGTAGAGCTCAGCCTTTGACAAATCCTTGGACAATGTAAACCAAACAAGCTATGGCCTGTTGGGCAGATACTAAATTTAAAATAAAACCAAGACAGAATTCTGGAGCTTCATGTATCTAACATCCTCCTGCCCAGCTTTGATTGTTAATGTCCTTTGTCTTTAGAGCTCCTTAGGAGACTCCATGGACCTTTCCTAGGAGGCGAGGGCATTTTGGTTGTGTTTGCTTTGCTGTAGGTTTATGAGCCGTGGCAAACTTTGTTTCCTGTTGAATCTAAGTTATTAAAACAAACAAAAAAATCACCAAGAAAAACCACAGCATGTGATTCCCAGCATGTAAAAGAGAGCTGTAGCTATCTCAGAATCCAACTTCTTCAATATCCATTTTTTAGTTCCATGGCAAAATGTGCATTTACTTTCAGGAACATTTTGGAGTTATAAGGCCTGCAGTTTTCAGCCCTGTAATAGTAATTAAAAAATAAATTAATCTTTTTTTGATAAGGCTAAGTATGTCTTGAATGTACCAAGAGGACCCAATGTGGGTTGGAGACCCGCTGTTGTCATGACTGTATGTATACCATGCTAAGAGTTTTCCACGGACAGCTTTAAGTCTGAGACTGATGTCTGCAGAATGGTAAACATGAATACTTAGTTTTAAAGGGGGGGGAAAAAGTCCAGGTTGAAGGTGTGTCTGAGTAAGTGTTTTCAGTATCAGGTGTAAGAAGAGAGAAGTCACTTATGGGAGGTATTTTACTGTGCTGTATATGAACTGAGGGCAGAGGAAAAGGAGGGGAATGCCAGGAAGGGGAGAGTTAGAACTGGAAGGGTGAGGGATGTTGTCCATTGTCACCTGTGATCCACAGGCAGTACAATTAGGTTGCATGTCAGCAGGCCAGCTTAATTAACTTACGCATTTATTTATGGTACTGTTGTAGTATAGAAAATTTATAGCTGTGTTATTCTGTAAAGCTTGTCATGTTGCATCTAGGTGAAAATTATTAATAAAGTGAAATTACTATTGCTTATTACTTTGAATTAAAAACTCATGGTAAAATAATTTATAGACCTTTAATAGCCTATTATATATTTTTGACTCTAAGGAGGTAACTCATAATAGAACTGAAAGGTCCTGTTTCACCTAAGGCTTTTCAGCAAGATTTTGCTGTTTAGATGAAAATAAATCTAATTATTCTGTTGATTTAGTTACATAAATTTTCTGTAGTGTAACTCAAAGCAGAATTTCAGCAATAAGCTTTTACTTTTACAGTTTACCTGGGTTTTATTTGATTGTCTTGTTTGGTGGTGGTGGTGGTTTTTTGTTTGTTTTTCCACACAGAATTATCACAAAGTTGTAGCTTTATCCCATAAAGGCTTATTCCTGCGGGACACATGATGCCACTGTGACACACTTGAGACAGTTTCAGAGTGTTTGATGAAAAAAACCAAGCTCTAGCTGCCATTTGTTCTTCCTGACCTTATTCCCTCAAGCAAGAACACTGCTGAATGCAGCAAAGACAGGATAAAATAATTTATATGTTGAAGGGACAGAGGGGAATCGGATTTCAGAGAGATTTCTTAGCAAGTCCTCATTCTCTTCTTGTTCTCTAGCCTGGGCTTGCCTTGCACTGCCTGGCCCCTGCCCCCTTGATCCAAACCTGGAAATAGTCTTAATCATCTGCTTTTGCTGTACCTTGAAGCTTTATTCTGCCTTGATGAGACAGCAGGAAAGTAGAAGAGAATTGCATCCTTGAGTCTCCTTCTTCCTTGTAGTCGTCTGGTGCTTCGATACATCTGTGTACTGAAATGGCCCTGGCCTACCCATGCCACGGGCAGCTACGGCTTTCCTCGTTTTACAGGAGACTAAGGGTCTGACTTGTCATGCCAGTGTGGAGCTGACGTAATCCCGTTGTCAGTTGGTTGCCTTGTCTCTATTTCAGAGACTGCTGTTTCCTCAGCGGGTCTGGCTTTACCTGTGTGCAGAACTGCTGCTGAGCAGGCGTTTTTTTCTGCTCTGCATGTTTGCACGCAGCAATACAAATTTGAATGTTAATGCATTGGTAGCTTGAACTATACTTTGGCAGTTTAGGAGTAGATTTGTGTGTGATTCTGCAAGACTGTACCTCAGAAGCAGAACGTAGGCAGGGAGAGTCCAGGGAGCCACAGCTCTGAAGAGTGCAAATTCCCTGTACGCTGGGAAATAATACACTGCAAATACCCTGATGCAGCATTTCCCATGGCTTGTGCAACAACATTGTAGGGAAATGTAGCATACAAGGGACTAAACCTATGTTCTGAGTTGTTCTTCCAGCTCCTTTTGCATCCTCTGGCTTGGTTAGACTCCCAGCCTGATTGCTGTAATACATTTTAAAAACCCTTATTTTTTTCACAGGATATGTGTTCTGTGGTTTTATCAATTATTGTGCTAGTTTTGGTTGGAGTATAGTTAATTCTTTTCACAGTAGCTAATTTGAAGCTGTTTTGGATTTGTGCTGAGAAGAATACTGACAACATACTGATGTTTTTAGTTATTGCCAAGCAGTGTTTACATTAAGCCAAGAACTCGCTTCTTCTCTGCAAGAACAGGAAGGGACACAGCCAGGACAGCTGATGCAAAACTTTCCAAACGAATATTTCATGGCATAAAATGTCATGCTCAGTATATAGGTTGGGGGGAGTTGACCAGGGAGCCTGGCTCTTGAGGCTCTCAGGTCTCTTGGGCTCTGTCTCGCTCTCTGCTGGGCTCTGGCTGCTCGGGGTCAGGCTGGGCATTGGTCAGCGTGTGATGAGTAGTTGTTTGTTTGGGTTTTTTTTTAATTGTTTTCCTTTTCATTACATATTATCATTATCAGTAGTAGTAGTATTTTCATTACATACTATTAGTAGTATTATTAGAACTCTTACTATTTTTGGCATCATTATTTCATTTATTTTTAATTATTAAACTCAATCCATGAGTTTTCTCACCTTTTCCTCTGATTCTCTCTGCCATTCCACTGGGGGAAGGGCTAGGTGGGCGAGCTCACTTATTGACTGAGGTTAAATGACCAGAGTTATTCATCAGTATTATGATTTTGTGTGAATTTCTGCTACATTGTAAGGTGGGTTTGCATCCATTTCTGTCCTAGTCACAGTGCTTGATACAAGGAAAAGTAGCCTCTCTGCATCCCTCAGAAATGAGAGCTTTTTCTGGTTCAGAGTGCGTGTGTATGAGTGTATTTTCTCTGTGAAGACCATGTTCATGTTCTGTGCCCACGTGGCAAATGTCTGAGGGAATTTATGGATGTTTTAGATACACTGGCCAATAAACTGATAGACGTAATTTTATTTAGCTTTATTTCTCTTTTATTTTTTGACTTTTTGTCCAGCAAGTGAGATTCTTCAAGACTTAAATGTGGATTTCCTCATCTTCTTATCCTACCTAATTTCTCAACTTTTTAAAACTTTGTAATTGATTGTTTCATACAAAATGCACTACTGAAAAGTTAAGGTTGCAAAGTCAAGTACAAAAAAATTAAGAAGTGCCTCTTTTGGGCTTGCCTGTGTAACTTTATATATATAAATATACATAGATAAATAGGTATCTATAAGGTTACACAGGCCTGTGATGTGTGTGTGTGTATAATTTTTTCCCTCCTATGGAATCCTGCTGGGTTCTATGCACAGCATCTGTAGTAGTAGTAGGTGATGGCAGCTGTAATCATAGTCGTCTAATAGGCACCCCCATCCCATTTCCTGCCCAGTGTTTGGATCCTGATTTGAGAACCTGTCCAGTGCAGATAGAGTCAGCACTGGATTTAGCTACAGGTTCTGCAGAACATATACAAACTGGCATTACAGACCTGAAATTGCCCAGATATATGTAGGCTGTCATTAAAAATGCAGAAGTTAGTTTTCTGACAGCCAAGTGATTCTACAGCATCTGTTTTTCCAAAGTGGGTGATACTACAGCTTCTGCACACTATGTCTAATGGTTCCCTGCAATTGCCAAACATGTTTTGACACAGGACATAATTTTTCCCTTGGGCCCTCTCCTTGGGAATGGATGACTTATTTGTGTTAAAACTTTAATATTTAAATTAAGAACCAATCATCCTGAAACAGGCACCAGACATGGATTATTTCAACTCAGACATTTGCAAAAGGAAAAATATGTTCATGAGCAAAGAAAACTGCTTAAAATGGCTGTAGGCAACCTGAGCTGCAATTGGTGATACACCAGTATCAAAATTTACATTGCCACAGTGCAATCAGAGTGGTTAGTGTTGATTCTGTGTTCTAAATGGTCATGACCATGTGCTCACCTTTGATCTTTTTATTGACTGTTTCACATCCATAGTCTCCAAATAGACAGTTTCACAGCCTGTTGTGACATACATACATAACCCTCTTCACCTTTCGCCCACGTTCTGGACCACTGCTTTGTGACTACATTAAAAAAAAATAAAATAGCGTGAGAACTGGGAGAGAAACTCTAGAGGATGAGGCTTTTGTGCAACTGCACTTAAAAGAAAACAACACCATTTCTACTGTTACAGCAATTTTATGTATTCTGTGTGTCTGTGTAAAAAAAACAGCCAAACCAAAAAACCATGCTGTATTCCCAGAACAATGTTTCTGTACATATAGCTGCACTGTTGTGTATTCAACTAACGATATAAATGCAAAAATAACTAATCATGCAAATATTTAAGGAATCAGTGTGCAGGTATTTATGTGTGTTTAACCTTTAAAGTAGGAATAGATTCATATTCTGAATACAAACAATCCTTCTTGCTCATTTTCAGCAACTCACCCATTTGTCTGCAGTAAATTGATTGGAGAAAGGCAGGTTTAAAAAACACATAAAGTTCACCTGAATGTCAACCATTTCCCCTTTTTCATCCCTCACATCTCAACCCTTTTATTGTGAAAATGATGGAAAGTCAAATTTACTTGTTTTTCTCATTGTTTTCCACTTGGTCGGATCCTTTTTGAAAGAACAAAGCAAAACCACAACCCCAGTAGTTTTCAGCTGCTTCTGATGCATGGAAAATTAATCTGACTTCACTTGAGTACATACCGGTGAATTGCAGTTGTACTTTGGTGTTTTCTGCTTTATCTAAGGAGGAAAATCATATCTGGTTTATAAATCAGACCAAAATATGAATACTTCATTCAAGCATGTAGGGGGTGACTGCTCTGTATTTTACAGGACTGTAGTGTAAATTACATGGTAAGGTGGTAAAGGTCTCCTATGTTTCCTTAGAGGACCACACTGAGAAAATTGCAGCCCCACAGTATCTGCAAACGTGATGTTGGCTACCTGATGTGCTACAACTATGACATTTACAGTAACAGTTGTGTTTCTTGATTGTTTTTAGATATTGCCCCTTGGTTACACATGTTCAGAGCAGAAGATGCTGTGGACTTCTCACAGTTAACATTTGATCCAGGACAGAAAGAGCTTATTGCTGGAGCAAGGTGAGAAATACATTTTCTTTTCATGTTTTATGTCTGGGTTTTGTTCTTTGTCGATAAGTAATATTGACCCAAATTCTAACATCACCTTGCTCTTGTGTGACTCCCCTGCCTTCCAGACCCACTGAACTGAACATTATGCATGTTCGTTTCTTTTATTCCTGACCAAAGTTAACATATAGGCTACCTGGTTATCAGGGATCCTAATAGCTTATACGATCCTCATTTTTAAGAGGGCTGACTTGGAGTGCTCGTGGACTTGGGATGAATACAGTACAACAGGCAGATACTGTATGACAATGTGACAAAACGTACCATAGCATAAAACTTACTATGATCCCAAATTTGGCTATACAATATGGGTCTCTGTACTTGGATGATTCTAAATTCAGTACAGTGCAGGAATGACCTGTGAAAGACTGCAGAATTAGTGGTAGTGTCAGTGACAATCATAATTTTTGCACAGTGGGACAATGCTTTGCAAGCTGTGATCAACAGTGACACTGTCTTAGGTGTCAGCACTGAAGCAGTGACAGTCCTTGAACACAATTTTTTCTTCTCTTAGAATATGAAGTATAGGAAAACGTGTTAGTTGGCAAAAAATTGTAACCGTTATTATTTAAAAAGTTATTATTTAAATCTCCATAGTTCTGAATATACTCTTGAATTACCAGTTATACTCACTTCATCTTTCTGTTTGATTTAACATTGGAACATACTTCCTTTTCCTAATTTGTTTCTCAGTTGAAAATGAGGTTCAAAATACAGAATCATAAAATGCAGTGCGAGAAAATTTTTTTCTGTGTGCCAATGGAAGTTGCTTAGCTACAGGGGCAAAACTTTCTGACTGAGGATATAGATGTATATATGTGTCTGTGGCCCACCTGCAGTGGGATATCCTATGCAGTCATGTTGATTTTCTTATTCTGTAAGCTGCCAAAGGAAATGAGGCATGAGACCGTCAAGCGGTGCTGTTCTGTAAAGACACCCAGTGTAAGTCAGAGCTGTCTGGGCCTCTACTCAGTCCCATGGAATTGTGTGTTGGACCTATGTGTACTGTACAGATCTCAATAACTGATGAAAAAAATGTTTGGGTTTTTTTTTCCCCTCTGTACTGTTCATCTGGGCTACAAATCTCAGCAAAGAATATGCTCATGTAAACTTGTGCTTTTGACGAAGTCTTTTGAATCACTATTGGATAAGCCTTAGATGATTTCATTGAATAGTCAGTAACTGAAGAAATGCCAGTTGCCAATTCTGCCTTTCGCAAATGACCCAATACAGTAAAAGCAATAGATATCATTTGGTTTCTTTATAAGTTAATGCTGCTTCAGAGCTTCAGATCTCTTGTTCTAGCTAAAAATTACAAAATAATAAGTGTTTTTTTAAATCACAACAGAAATCTTTGTTTTCCATGATACAGTGTATTTGGCTGTTAGAATTTGTTTATATCTGTTCATTGAATTTGTTGGATTTTTCTGTTTTTTACTCTGCATTTTCATTCTAAAATCTAAGTTTCTCCATGGTGCTGTTGTGTTTGACCACAGAGACCTCACTATATAATGACTGCGAGTGGGTTTCTCTAATCGCACATATCGTTGACATTAGCATGTTCTTTTCCCTACACGTTTTTCTCTTCTTGAAGCATTGTTTCAGCCTACATGGTGAAAATAATTTCATTTCATGAAGTCACAGATTTAGAGACTAGCATCCCATTGTCAGCGTGCTGTACTCCCAATACTGGCAGTGTTAATCCTACTGATTATGCACCTTTTGCATGTAGTCCCTGCTACCATGTAGAATGAATTTGCTCACTGTGAATATGATGTTCAGTTTTCTGCTTGTTTGCAGTAGTGGTGTTTGCAGCCTTCTGCAGTCTCAACTGGCTGCTCTGTTGTTTTTTTCTTAACGCACTGCTTGTAGATACCCCTCACCCAGGACCATATGAACAGAGCATTGCTATTACCCTATTTGTGCTGTGGCCTGTGGATAAAGTTTTAGTACAAGTTTCTTGCACATGCCTCACTGAATTCACGTATCTGAAGAGCTGCTAGAATAATTCATTTTCTGTCCTAAGCCACAAATGTGCTGTCATAAAGACAGTGAAGAGAATGCACTGTTAATTCCTCCTCCCCGGTAAAATAACTTCTGATATACAGTTATTTCTCTTAGAAAATTCCAATAATTTCCTTTTTTTATTATCTTCTTGTACTAACACTTCAGTGTTGAAAAACTCATAACTATGTGAAATGTGATTTCAGTAAGATCTGAACAGTTAAAAGTTCCTGTTCAGTTGTGAAAATGATAATTTGTAGCCCTCTAACATGGTTTTACCTTCTCTACACAATCAATTGTAGAGAAGGCAGATGTGCAATGTGGCATGTGGCAAAGCTACGAATAAATGTAGATTACTCTGTTTACACTGCCAAGAGATGTATTCCTGTTATAATTTACTTGTCTAGCATCCAAGCAAAGGCAGGGATTGATTCTTACAGCTCTAGGCCTCTGCTTTAGTAAGGTGCTGGTGTTCTAACCCAGAGGAATGATTTTCACTGTCAAGAAATGTGTCTTGGGGCTCAACTTAAGTTTATAATTGATGTTTTTCATCTTAGTGGTTTAGTGAACTCTTCCCCCAAATCCTGTCTTAGAAACCAAACAAACTAATGTTGTGAAAATTAGAACTATTGGAATTTCTTAAATCCGTTTGCTGTCATTGATACTTGCTATGGGTGATGCTCCCATTTCTGAAGTTTATAGCCTCTAAAGAGGTTCATGACTCATCTTAATAAACAAAGTAGCAGTGATTCCAGCCAGGATTCAGACTGGTTTTCCATTGGGAGCTGCCAATGTCATGCAGCTTTGTCAAAAGACAGATATGATCCCATGATGCCTCAAAAGGTGTCTCCTGTAGTGACAGAAAACTATCATTGCACAAGGTCCTTGGGAGGCTTTCCTTCTCCCACAATCCCCATGAGGGAGAAAGGCTGCTAGTCCCAATGAAGTTTGGTTTTGGCTCAGTCTGACTTACCTCTGGAGCATGCAGTCATGTTTCTCTGAACACAGTAGAAACAAGTAACTGTAGTCAGTTTTGTTGTTCACTTTTCAAATTCCCCGTAAATCCTGTACCTCAACTCTGGGCAGTGTCTTTATTTTGTAGGTCACACTCATGCGCGTTTTCTACCATGAAGTCCAATGCCTTTTAGTAGCGACTGCTTTAGTTTCTGACTATTGCTATACAGTACGGGTTCAATTGTACCTCCTGGTTTAATTTTAAACGGAGATTATAGCACAACTGTGAAGTTTAATGAAGCTTTCACTTGTCTTTGTGTCAAAGTCACTTGACAATTGTTAACCCTTTCCAGTGTAACAGGCCTGCTTAATAACATATATTAGATCTGAAGCATAAGTGTTGTAATGCTGCTTCTGGCTTAAAACAATGTCATTTGGTCTTCTGTCAATCTGCTGTGCATAGGAAGATATATGTATACTATTGGTGAGGGCTTTAGTGGGAGAAGAGTATCTTCTAAAACGACTGGTGAATCAGCCAGGAACTCAGTAACAGTGTAGAGTTGCTCTGCCTGCCTGGATCATTTTTGCACAAGTTACCTGTGTAGAAAAATTCATTTAGATAGGTTTGAGAAATAGAGGAGTGTGGTAGAAGGGTTGGGAACAGACAAGGGAAAAGGCAGAGAGAGAAATTTATCTTGCACGACTTTGATGAAACAGCCCAAAGTGCATAGTGAAGACAAGTGAAGATTACAGTTCAATTTATGAAGCTTCATTAAGGGGAGAAGAATGATTTTTATTACGGTTGCTGGGTTTAAAATTTGCATTTGAAAAATGCAACAGATTTTTCAGTGTTATGTCAATTTAGTCTAGATTTACTGTAAAAGGAGCTTTTTCTTAATAGGTGTGTGCTAAATTCTATGAGAATACACGTTTATGTAAAATGGAAAAAAATAGGAAATAGATTGATGAGAAACCTACTACAGAAAGAATTCCGTATGAATGTTTACCAGTTATTAGTATCTTATGAAGACTATTGGCCTTTGACACAGGGTAATGGAGCTATGTTCCCATGAAACTGTATCTTTAAAATTTTCTCCAGGCATTCTTCTTAACATCACATATGACCTGGTAGATAAAAATTAATGAGTTCTCTTGCAATCTGAAACCTTCTGGGGAATTCTGCTTCCCCCCCGCTTGCCCCCAAAAAAGCTGTATTGCAAGGCAGAATTTACTTTTATAGTTCGGTGGCATCAGTGGATTACTCTTAGGTCATTAGCTCCTCAGTAAGCTCAAAGAAAAGAGAAGCTGCTTACAGAATCATAGAATCATTTAGGTTGGAAAAGACCTTTAAGATCATCAAATCCAATCCTTAATGTTGCCAAGTCCACCACTAAACCATGTCCCGAAGCACCACATCTACGTGTTTTAAATACCTCCAGGGATGGTGACTCAACCACTTCCCAGGGCAGCCCGTTCCAATGCTTAACAACCGTTTCCATGAAGAAATTTTTCCTAATATCCAATTTAGACCTTCCCTGGTGCAACTTGTAACCATTTCCTCTTGTCCTATCACTTGTCACTTGGGAGAAGAGGCCAACCACCACTGCTCTGCAACCTTCTTTCAGGTACTTGTAGACAGCAATAAGGTCTCCCCTGAGCCTCCTTTTCTCCAGGCTAAACCCCACCAGCTCCCTCAGCTGCTCCTCACAGGACTTGTTCTCTAGACCCTTCATCAGCCTGGTTTCCCTTCTCTGGTCAGACTCTAGCACCTCAGTGTCTTGTAGTGAGAGGCCCAAAACTGAACACAGTATTTGAGGTGCAACCTGCCCAATGCCGAGTTCAGGGGGACAATCACTGCCCTACTCCTGCTGGCCACACTATTTCTGATGCAGGCAAGGATGCCATTGGCCTCCTTGGCCACCTGGGCACACTGCTGGCTCATATTCAGCCGGCCGTTGACCAGCGTCCCCCAGGTCCATTTCTGCTGTGCAGCTTTCCAGCCGCTTGTCCCCAAGCCTGTAGCGTTGCAGGGAATTGTCGTGGCTAAAGTGTAGGACTAAGAACTTGTCCTTGTTGAATCTCATACAGTTGGCCTTGGCCCATTGATGCAGCCTGTCCAGATCCCTCTGAAGAGATTTCCTACCCTCTGGCAGATCAACACTCCCACCTAACTTGGTTTCATTTGCAAACTTTGTGAGGGTTCACAAAGGACGATCCCCTTGTCCAGGTCATTGATAAAGACATTGAACAGAACTGACCCTAGTACTGGGCCCTGGGGAACACCACTTATGACTGGCCACCAGCTGTGGTGGATTTGATTTCATTCACCACCAGTCTTTGGGCCTGGTCAAAAACATTCTTGTTTATCATATTCTGATAAAATCCTGAATAAATATTCAGATTAATATTTCTCTGTGTGTTACTTATCAGACTGACTTAGCATCTAACTAAATGTGATATTGATTTCTGTATTTTAAAATGCCTGTAACATGGAGATTCATGGATTTCCCCCAAAGCAATCTTGCCTTATTTTCCTATGAGGAATTGCTTTGCCGTATCTCCTGCAGTGTTTTCTTTGTTTTCCTACTAGAATGGTCAATCGAGGGGGTAAAAGACGAGCTCATGGGGGAGGATACAGCACTGTCTGAACTGCCTTTGTAAATTGTGCATTTTCCCCTCGTTCCCTGGCAATGCTCTAAAGACTTACTAGCTCTAGTTCTTATAAATAAAAAACTGTTGAAAGTGGTCCAGCCTTTTTGGTAAAACAAGAGTCACTTAGAAGCATGTCTTGCTCCCAGTAGGCTAGGACAAAAATGTTGAGGTTCAAAATAATTAGTTACATTTTCCTTTTAGTCTATTTTTTTTCCCCTCTTTTTTTTTTTTTTACTTTAATCTTTTTTTTTTCAATATTTTATTCAGACCTTGCAAGAAGAATTATGTCAGAAGAAACTGTTTTGTTTAACGGAAAAATGAAGTAATTCTTCTCTTCCCAAGTCTCTTGTGTTTGAAATAATTAACTGGTAGGAGTCTAGCTAGAGTTCATTCTTAAGTTGTGTTAATTTATTTTCTAAAATTCAAGTTGGGCTAGTTCAGCTATACTTTAAAATTGTATAGGGTACTTATCAGAAGTGGTTGTCAAAGCTATTCAACTTTCTTTTTAATTGGATATATTGGGTTTGTGTGGTGTGGTTTGGTAGCACAGGAGGGGATACAGGGAGCCAGAGCAGTTTGTGAAGAAAACTGCAGCCCATGGGAAGATCTTGTCCAGGAGAAGTTAATAGAGGACTGTCTTCTGTGGGAGGCACCCCACGCTGGAGCAGGAGCAGGATGTGAGGAGTCCTCCCCCTGAGGAGGAAAGAGCGGCAGAGACAATGTGTGATGGACTGACCACAACCCCCATTCCCTGTCCCCCTGTGGTGCTCGCAGGAGGAGGGAGAGAAATCAGGAGCAAAGTTGAGCTCTGGAGAAAGAGAGGGCTGGGGGAAAAGTGTTTTAATATTTATTCTTATGTCTCATTACCCTACTCTGACTTTTGACTGGGAATAAATTAAATTAATTTCCTGAGTCAAGTCTGTTTTGCCCATGACCATAATGCATGATCCCTCCCTGTCCTTGCCTCAGATCATGAACCTTTCCTTACGTTTTCTCCCCCACATCACACCCGGAGGAGTGAGTGAGTGTCCTTGTAGTGCTTTTTTGCTGGCTAGGCCTAAACCACAGCTTTGGATAATATATATGTAGACATATCTTAAGTTATTTCTTACACAGAGTATCCTAATAATGGTGACTTTCTCCTGTATGTTCTTCAGCAAGTTAATTAAACTTGCTTTGAGGATTGTAACTTGCTTTGAGGTGGCTTATTGCTTCAGTCACTCCTTATCTCGCTGATGAAGGACTTTAACAGTATGCCTTTTCACTTAATTAGATGTGTGTTTGGGAACGTTAATTTGAACCATTACCACTACTTGCCATAATAACAGAAAGGCAAATTAAAGGATTCATTAACAGTGGTTTAAAAATCTCTAATAAAGGAATAAATAACTGTCCAGGTTTCCTTCTTGCTGTTGTCTGCTCCCAGCAGGAGAATCTGAAAGCTTCTTGTTAATGAGATGCTCTGAGCGCTACCTAGTGGGAGAATATATAGGCACTAGGAATTAGTGCTATATTCTTTGAAAATCCATCTGGGTTTTATTGACCATTTAACACTTAGCTCAGGGTAATCAGTGTCTGTCAATCCACTGATTGATCTGATCTATTCTAAGGTATGGTTTAATGTTAAATCTCAGAGAAGTTATCCTATTGCTGCAGAAGCAGGAAGGTCTTCCTCCTCCTACTGTTTCCCTTTCTTACCTTGTAAATGGGTTCCTAAATATTTTTAAAAGCTTTGTACCTCTTTTTATACCTTGGTCCACTATGCATTTTTCTTCCTCCTTTACACCACCTGTGGTAATAGTCTGGTTGCAGAGTAACAGTAGTCAGTTCACTAACCCCACAAAAATTACTCATTTTCTGCGCTGATTTAATGTCCTGCCATTTTAATTAGTGGAGCTAACATGAAGCATCATTAGAGGACTCCTGGAGTTGACTCAGGGTAAGATGAAAAGAGAAATGGCAGGGGTAAATGTAACTTCTTTGGCAGAGAACATTACTATTTCAGTGTATGCCATCTTCAGAAATTACATCAGGTGGGTGGTGTTCTGAAGGTACCTCTCTTTAAATGAAGTCATGGCAGCGTATACACATTTGATCTGTGCTAGTGGTAATACATGTCCTGCTACAGAATAAGGCAACTTATGCCTTCTCTTGGCTACTGGTTAGACTGTGTTCTCATGCCTGTTAGCTGCTCCTTTCTTCTTCAAGAAAGTTAGTCCCAACATACAGTTTCTGTCCTACGTAGCCAGCAGGTTGGTACTTGCTGAATTTGTCTATTTGTGTGTGCCTTTAAGGCAGTGGAATGGAGGGCAGGGAGCTGCTGGCTGGCCTTGGGCTCATAACCATGCTATAGAAGCTATCCAGGAGAAGTACCACTCGGAGGAGCAGTTGGGTCTGCGAAGGACTCTTCCCTGCCTCTGAAACGCCGGTGCCTTGCATGAGGTACTGCAGTGCCCTTGTGAGTGCACTCGAGTGGTTCACTCCTTGTGAGAGGGCTGCTTGGATGCTACGTGGGCATGTGGGCCTCCTTCCTCGTTCCAGGAATGCAGTCAGACAATGTAACGGTGCAATGATGCATACTGTGTATGTGACCCTCAGCTCTCAAAATTTGATGGGAGCAAGATTACATTTTATATAGAGATGTGTTGACGTCATGTTCATGGTATGCATCCTGCTTCTGAGGTTCCCACAGAGAGCTTCCACTGAAGCGAAGGTCCTTGTTGGAAACCGACAGCTCTGCTGGAGGACTACAGCATGATTACAGGTGGAAATTGAAGGCTTTCTTTGAAAATGTGGGCCATTTGGGTCAAGTATCTCCTTCCTTTGAGTATTTTGACATGGACGTGATCACTTACACTTTTTGCTAATTTTGTTGTGGCAGTTTCTTTTCTTAATAAAAGAATGAAACAAAAAAAGCCCCAACTTTTGCTACCATAGATTTTTTTACCTTCTCTCCTGACCCCCACTCCCAAAAAAGCCCAGCTCAAGCAAACTGTATTTGCTAAAGTGGATTCCTGTAGGAAAGGAGGCCACAAGAAGTGCGAACAGTCTAAAAATTCTAAGTTTATTTAAGCTCATTCCCATTATTGTTTTTTTTGGAGGAGATGTAACAGGAAATTTAAAATTTAATTTAAAATTGATCTTGAAAAGAAACAGAAAATTAGGATGTTGAACAATAAAATGGTAACAAGACCGCAGAGGATTTGCATGGCTGTTGATGTGGGTGGGTGCTGTACAGGGTATGCCATACCCACCAAAACACAAAAACAAGGAGCATGTACTTTTAGCCATGTGTTGCAACATCAAAAAGTTTGGTCAGCCACAGTTATGAAATCCAGGGTTAATGTTTTGGTTGAGGTGGTATTTCAGGATGAAGTTGAACCCAACAACAACTTACTAAATGAATAGTTGAGTAAGCTCACAAACATATCTGGACTAAACCATAATACTTGAAAAAACCCTTAACCTGCAGGCATCAGAGGTGCACAGGTGGCAAATATTCTGAGGCCGTCCCCAGCTGAGGAACTTGGGTGCCGTGTGTGAGAATCAGGGGCTGAGAGGAGAAGACAGTAATGGATGTATGAAATGATATGGCATGAGGGACTGCAGAGAGAGAGTTGCAGAGACAGACCACTGGTGCCTTTCTGCTTTTCCTGGAGAAGGCCATGACAAGAAAGACGTAGAAGAGATGCCTGGCTGTTGGTGGACATCTATGCAGAAGTTCTATGATCTTTAGTCACTGCTGAGGCCATAGGAGCCACTGGGAAGTGAATGTGGTAAGACTTGCTAATCCCATCAGAGAAGGAAATCAGATTTTATAGGACCTTCTGTGGATTAATTTCATTTATAATGTGATTCTTTCCTAATTGACTCCAACAGTGTTTTTCTTCCTCATTTTGCCAAGCTGTGTCTCCCTGGTCAGCCTGTGATCAGCTGTGTCTTCCTTTTTGCCCTTTTGAATGTTAATAAAACATGGTTAGTCTTTTGTTACTCAAGAATACCTGTAATTTTAGAAATTATTAATAAAGTTCAATAAGAAGACCAAAGATCACATCACCATAATTTTAGGTTGAATTGGCGTCACCTGCTGGTATGAAAATATTTATCTCTGTGTATATGCTGTTTTCACATCTTTAGCATTTATCAGTAAGCTACTTATTCTCATTTTCTAAGACTTCTATTTTCTGCAAAGTGCAGATGAAACCTACTTTTTGACCATTCTGCTTTTCATTATTGTAAATTGAACATTTTCATATAATAGTTCAACTAGACCACTTTGATTAGGTTTATTTCCAATATAACATCCTTAGCTTTTTCACATATTTTCCCTATCGTATCTTTGTATAACCAAATGAATTTTCTACATCATAAATTTTTATATATATTGATTGTCTCCTTTCCTCTGATTTTTCTTTCTTTTTTTTTTTTTTGGTTTATTTTCAATTGCTGATTTTACTACACTGCAGAAATAGAATTGGCTTTTACCCAAAACTTTTCTGTCTTGATTGTGGAATCGTGACTTTTACCTTAATAGTTGATTCTTACAGAGCTTATACTTTTCATTTTCAGTCTTAATTTTTTTTTTTTCTTTTCAGTAAATTGAATAACATTTTCTTCTTTCGTGTGAAATTTTTTCTTGAAAGTAGAGCACAGGAAGGAATTGTTTACTCTTTTATTTCCAGGAGATTTGGCAGCATATCTGGTCATGCTTTGAGTTTCTGAGGTTGCTGTAACCCCTATTTATTGATTCATTCTTTCAATTGCAGATGCGTAAGGGGGTTTGGGGTAGGGTTTTTTTGTGTGCTCTCTTAAGAGTTTTTCAAAACCTTAACCTGTAGTACATTTTCCTACACTGTATGGGTCACCTTAATGTCCTTCTACTTCATGCTTTTGCTTAACGCAACAGTTTTCCTTGTTGTGTTCACGTTTTATGCCTTGCCGTTCCACCAAGAAAAGGGTAAAACTGTTCACAACCATTGCTAACATGCTATACATTTGAATCTTCATGGGTTTTCAACTGATTTTTGAAAAGGACTTGTTTAGGAACGTAGAGCAGATGAGTTTTATACTTTTATCTGTAGTTATACCGAGTGTATTCACTGCAATAGGTCAAAATACATTGTCGTCGTGGAGGTGACTGGAGCATGCTTTTTGTGGTGCTGCATCCAGTTCCCTCTGATACCAGTGAAGTTTCTGCCACTGAGTTTGAGTAGGCTCTTGATTGACTGGTTTTACTTATCACAATTCAGCTAGAAAAGTTGTTCAGTACTGTGAATGTAAAGCAAAATCCTTATTGCCCGCTTGCTGTGTGAAAGGGTTATAGGATACTGCTTTATCTCAGAGTTAGTTGTGTTTTCTTCTCATTACAGTGTCCTTCTGCTTGCAGATTTATGCAACATATTTGCTTTCCTCATTCATTAAGCACCAAATGGAAACAAATTTACCAATTACTGCCAGTGTCAAATCAATTTAATTCCAGCACAAAAAGTTGTATTTGTCTTCCTTTTATTACCACCATATGTGGACGAGAGACAGGCCTACGTGCAAAGAGGCCTAACGTGCTAAGCCTATCTATGCTTCAGAAATGTACTTGGTCATATTTATTTCACACCTTTTGTGACTTCAAAGTACAAATTCAGTAGAGTGACGCTACATGGGGGTTTTAAAATGGCAATCCAGGGCATAATCTCAGCAACATATTGAAAAAAAGTATTCTGACCTATTCTTTGAGCGGCATAATGACTGTACGTCATGAAAATTGGTATTGACTTTTTCTTTGGACTGCCTGATATTTCCAGTGTGGTTTCTGCTGTCACGCTTTTTAGATTCTTCTTATGTATGTCCTGTGGAATAAGTTCTCACATGTTAGAAGTGCATTCCTTAGCATGTTAAACTGTTGTATTTGTAGAGCTAAACTTGGTCCTGCAAGGTTTACTGAAGTGGACACTTTCAGGTAGGAGTAGCTCTGATTGCTCCTTGAGTGCTAGTTTACCACTTGTCCTAGCATTATTCTTGTAGTCACAGGCACTGTCTGCAACACTGTCAGTTTACCTCTGTGTTGCAAAGGTGTAATGCTTTTACAATGTCTTGCATTTTGCTTTTCTTCTTCTGTTTTCTTTCTGCTGGCTTTCTACAGCTGAAAATAGTATTGGTTACTGACAGTCACAGGCAGTTGAAAAAATGTACACTAATTACCTCTGGCTCTTGGCTCATTCACAGGAACACAGACATTTTAGTCTTCCCAACACTTACTGGGTCAATATTTCTAATTCCACACTGGATATATTAATGGGTAGAAGTGATTTGCTCGACTGCATAGGATACAGTTCTCATTTTCGAGGTTTAAAAAAAGGCCCCCCAAAAAAACAACGCCAAAAGTTTCAGCCTCTGTTTTTCTTCAGAATAACACTGTATTTATGCATTTAGAATTTTTACAATTTGGGACAATAGCTTACTTTTTAACAGGCTGAAACGATGCCAGGATGAAAGACCATAAAAAGACATTAATAGTTCAATATTCTGTCTTAAAACGCCACATCTATCCTAAATCTTCAGTAGGTATCTCGAGATGATGTATGCAGTGAGATTGACATGACACTATGTCAGTTCTGACCCGAAAACTACAGGTGTGGGACCAGACTGCTCATACATCCTACAGCAGGGACAGCATTTATTTGTAGAGTGAGATGGGACATTTGTGTGTCATTCCTGTGAGTCTGATACCACTGAGTTAAGAAAACAGTTTATACCTGCTGAGGATGCAGTTCGATTTCTCTGGATGAAAGAAGGTATTCTGCTCCTGTAAGTGGAAAAAGAAGATTTGAAACAGCAGTGAAGTTACAGGTTTCTTTCACGTTGATATTTGGAGTGAAAAAAGCAAAATCAATGATGGCTGATGGAAGCTTATATGCAATGAGAGGAGCAGTCTGAGTATTTATGTTCCCTGCTGAGTGTTTCTGAGCAAGACACTTTGCAGATATGAAGGTATCTTTTGTCCTTACAGAGAGTGTGTAGATGGGTTAGAAAGACTATGTGCATTGCTTCCTGACATTTCTCTGCAAGTCTTTCAAATCAACTTGCACGTAGCTTGTGGATAAAGCTTTGTGTAAACATTGTCCTGCAATGTGCTGTTTTTTCTGTTTGCCCATTTCAGGTCTCTTCAGGAGTAAAAAAAAAAAAGTATTTTAATTATTTCCTTGTGGTGATTTGTCTGTGCTAGTAACAAATATTCCATCTTTATTTTACTTTGTCATGAATTCTTGCCCTTAATAGCCTGGCTTCTGAGTTTTGAGTAATTCCCTTTAACAATATTCCTAGGAAAGACTAGGGACCTGACTCTTGTACATCCCCAATTTAAGTAGACCGTATATGTACTAGAGCCAATAAATGAATACACATAGCTGCACCCCAGAGTCCATAAATAAAGCTGACCATGATAGCCGTTGTGGTTCTGAGATACATGCTTTGAAAATAATTTTTCTTTGGTTTTTTGACACATTGGTTTTGTTTCCTCCCCATTTAAAGTTTAAATGTATTTATCTCTTTGTTAACCTGTTTCTTGTTAAGTGAATTTGCTGAGTTCTTAGAAATTAATGTTACAGATTTGTTATTAATACATTAAAATTGAAATAATTTATATTAAACTTTCAAAAATCTTCCTTTATATTTTTTGTTATAAACCAAAATCAGTCTGTAGTGACATGGGAAAATCAGAATTGCTTTAAATAAGGGAAAAATTAGGCAGAAGAGGACTGAAGAATATTGTATATGTGAAAAGGTAGTAAGAAAAAAGACATAATGAAAGAAAGAAAAAGAGGTGTGAGAAGAAACTAAGGAAAAAAATAAAAATTGGGCATGAGGAATATGGACATGGGGCATGGAAGACCCTTATTGCAGACCTAGCACGAAAGAGAATCTGGAGTAGAGAAGGATGTGCTGAAATCCATTCAAAGATGGTGTGGTATTTGCTCATTTTTCTGAGGGTCATGAACCGATATCATGAGCGCTACCAACAGAGCTGGATTATCAGAACAGGTTTGACAAGACAGCTGCTTTAACTGGATAGACGCAGTAAATTGGGAGGAGTTGTGACAGCGCACATATATAGCTCCAGTAGGTGCTGAAGGGCGGGGTTTTGGTCAGTGGGGCACTCTCACCTACCCGAGTATCCTAACCCGTCATTTCCCCAGTTTTGAAGCAGTGCCTTTGCATCACACCTTGTTCACTGTTTGCCTGAACTCCTCCCATGTTCTGTACATACAGCGGTACTGCTGTAGAAGAACAGTGGAGTGAGAAATGCTTTTGCAAGAAAAGCATGGGCTTTTGAAAAATATGCTTGGTTCATGTGTAGCTCCTGCTGTACGTGGAAAAAATCTCGGTGTTTCAAAGAAATTAGACTGGGTAAGACAGGACTTGAGTCAGAATCGTGAAAACTCACTGACTTCTGCAGATACTCCATTATAATGGAATCCTTTGCTTCAAACTTTACGTATCTGTGGCTGAGGTAATTGCATAAGATTCCCATCACTGGGAACAGCTTTAATCTGCCTGTCCTCTTTATTCTCATTTAGACATATAACACTGGTCACACAAATCTGCTGCAGCACTGAGTATTTCTTCCCAGTGGTTTTGAAGGAAGACTGGAGCAATGACTCAGATGTACATGTATGCTGTATAAATATCTACTTTATTCATATGCAGCCAGTCCTTCAAGTTGAAAATCTGTTTTAGAAATTGCCTTAGCCCAAAGGAAGTGTATATTAAGACAGTCATTGAAAAAATTGAGTCCTGACTACCGGTCACTTTTTAATTCCTTCCTGTGTTTTATATTCTTTAATTTTGTCATAATTTAAATACTAGTAACTTTTTTTTAACTTACACACTAGTAATAATTAATTTTTATCTACTATTTTTTCTAACCCCAGAAACTACCTCTTCAGGTTGCAGCTTGAGGATCTCTCTCTAATACAGGTATGCTTTATGTTTGTTTTCTTAGTGCTTCTGCATGGTGTAGGTAAGCAGATGCTTTAAAGCAGATAATCAAGTGATTCATAAGCTTCATTACTACAGATAAATATGCATCTGTTTTATTATATAAGTCCCATATTATATAAGTCATATTATCCATTTTAATTCCAGATCAGCCTTTGTCCTAGACCATACAGACCTGATGTTCTTTTACTCTCTTCTGTGATTTTGTTAGAGTGGATCTAAAAAAATGGAGGCTGAGAAGGAGGATCATGTTCTCTTAGAAAAATGTTTCAACTTATTATTGTGCAGCTTCTGTATTGAGAATTTATTCTTATTATAGAGATTTTTTTAAAATAACAATAAATAAAAATTTTCATTCATACTTGCTAAAGTTAAATTAGGCAAATGAGACAGCAAATTTTCAAAAACAAAATAGTGTGAACACAGATATCAGAATCTCAGTTTTGTATATAAGGCAGCTATTTATTGTTTAAAACTTGTTAGAACTTGGAACATGAAGCAAACCATTTTAGAGGCAGTTAGGCTTGATAGAAAAGTGAGTGAGAATCCCTGATCAGTGTACTTTACCCTCAACATCATCCAACTTCCATATACCAGCAATCTCCTCTTCTTTCAGTCTTCAAAGTGGCATTCCTTGCTTAGGTTTGGTTGGTTTTCTCTTTCATTGTTTTTAACCATGGCATCTTTTCTAACCATCATTCATGTGTTTGTGGCTCTAAGAGTTGGTTTAGTAAATGTAATTAAGTTGGCTACCTTGCTGAGGCGTGGAAATAGTAAATCACAATGAAATAATAATGTATGTTTTTTCTTAATCTTTTCATTTATACAGTTTTAAATTAACTAGCTTTAGATTCAGTACTGTGCCTATTATTTCACAAAGTACTACCATACAGTTGAATATGGAAAAATAAAATGCATTCAGGGAAGGCTGACCTTGTAATTTGTAGAATTCCTTGTCTGTGCTTTAATTAGGCTTGCAGTCTTCCTTTGCTTTCCCAGACTAATAGAAATAAAATCTGAAGTTGACTTATAATTAACCAAAATTGCGGTATTGATAAATATTTGATTGTATTGCTAGTGTTTAATGCTGTGATGCACCAAGCACTATTAATATCCAGAATTCAGTGTGTCTGCTGTCATCTTATGTGACATAAGGTGATTGGTGACAGCCAATATGGCTTCACTAAGAGCAAATCTTGCCTGACAAATTTGGTCACCTTCTACAGCGGGGTTACTGCAATGGTGGATAAGGGAAAAGCAACCGATGTCATCTACCTGGACTTGTGCAAAGCATTTGACACTCTCTCGCACAATATCCTTGTCTCTAAATTGGAGAGGCGTGGATTTGATGGGTGGAGCACTCAGTGGATAAGGAATTGGCTGAATAGTCACACTTTGAATTGTGGTCAATGGCTCAATGTCCAAGTGGAGACCAGTGACGAGCGGCATTCCTCAAAGGTAGGTATCGGAGCCGGCACTGTTCAGCATTTTTGTTGGCAATATGGACATTGGGATCGAGGCCACCCTCGGCAAATCTGCCAACGACACCAAGCTGTGTGGTGCAGTCAACATGCTGGAGGGAAGGGATGCTATCCAGAGGGACCTGGACAGGCTGGAGAGGTGGGACTTTGCCAACCTCATGGAGTTCAACAAGGCCAAGTGCAAGGTCCTGCACCTGGGTCGGGGCAATTCCAATTACAAGTACAGGCTGGGTGGAGAATGGATTGAGAGCAGCCCTGAGGAGAAGGACTTGGGGGTACTGGTGGGTGAAGAGCTGGACATGAGCCGGCAGTGTGCGCTGGCAGCCCAGAAAGCCAACAGCATCCTGGGCTGTATCAGGAGAAGTGTGGCCAGCAGGTTGAGGGAGGGGATTCTCATCCTCAAAGGGATCTTAAAGGTCCCTTCCAACCCAAACCATTCTATGTTTCTATGTTTTTCAATATCCTAGCAGATAATTTTGATTAAGTCCTGCAGATTCTTTTTGAGAGGCTGCACTCTGAGGTCTCTGATGGTGCTGTTGTAGTTTATTCTGCTAATTCTTAGACTGATATTCACAGCTTTTATCTGTTAGGGTATTAGTAAGCTGAATTCACTAATGAGGGAGAAATATGTAGATCATAGTGTGTTTTAATTGTGCTGACTGACTTGAACGAAGACCTTCCCACTCAATCAGCAAAAAATATAAAATGACAAATCATACCGTTAATCACATACTAGCTTGCTAGGTTTTGTGAATGTGCAGAAGCCTTTCAACAAACAGTCTACTCGAGTTGTCGCTTGGTAAAGTTTTTTATTCCATCTTCGGTGCTGTAGTACTACTGGTTTGCCTCTTTATCTTCAAACCTTTTTCCACGATGCTTTAGGAACATTGTGTTTCTAAATGAAAACCAAAGTATGTAATTTTTTTCCCCTCTTTCACCAGCACATCTTTATTACTGCTACTCCAAGTATTCCAAGTTTTTTGTCCTTACTTTCAAGCCTACCATTATGACTCCATTGTATTTGTCCTTCACAGGTCTTCTCTTCCTCCTCTTCCACTCTGCTTCCCTTCTTGTTTAGTTAGAGTATCCCAGGACAAAAGATATGCCTCCTTGAATGTGCCAGTTATGGCAGCTCTAAAGGAGCTGTGAGGTGACTGAAGCCTTTGTTTTGATGCAAGTAACCCAGGATGTAAGGTGTATTGTTTAGGACTCCCAAACTCATTACACAATGCTCTTGGGTTGTTTTATAATCTTGTATAAATGTATGAAGTTAGTCACTGATCTTATAGCAAAGGTAGGTTTGGGAGCGTTCTTGAGAGGCCGTTTAGCCTCTCCAGGTACCCCAGGGCAGGATCAGTGGTCAGTGCTGCTGTCCTTACTGGTAGTTTCTTGTTTGAACTTACAACAAGTCTTCAGCCATATAGATCCACAACTTGTCTCAGCCTTTGTTGGAAAATGTTAAGACACGAAGAGTCTCTGTCTCATGCTGGCAAGTGTGAAAGCATTAGTAATGAAAGAGACAGTAACCATTCCTGTGGAAACTTGGAATTCAAACTTACCAGCTGCCAACCTGACCCCCCCTAGAGCCAAGAGTCTGTTTACCATATGATTCACCAAGATTTACAGACCTTTCAGATAGGTTTTGGTGGAATGACAGAATCCTAGCTGCAATCCCAGTCATCCCAACAAGTTGTATAGGATTACCTCAGGTATAATGGAAGTAAACTTTGATATCTGAAACTTTAGGGCAGGTGAAGTTTCTCTCATTCACATGTGGTGAAATAAATATATTAGTAAGATTAGAGGATATGAAGTTTACCAAGTTAGCAATTAAAAATTAAGGTATTTTGAAGCTCCAAATCTTTTAAAAGTGAAAGTCTATTATGGTGAGGGAGGCAGGACCAAAAGTGAGAAGCAAAATGAAAGTTACATGAAATTGTTGCATAACAGAATGATGGAATTTCACAGGTGAAATAAAGCATACTGTGGTTTAACTCGTTAATACTGTATGTGCTAGTTAGCATTTGTTTGCTGAGGGACTAAACACTTTGACACTTCATGTACAGACAATAATTTTTAGCATTTTTTTCTTCACCTAATTCTTGTAATAATAATAATAATGTAAAATACAGTTTAATTCTTTTACTTATGTTGCTCATTTTGATGCCTTTGCATGAACTAGTCTTTGTGAAAGCATGCAGATGTTTCACGAGATAATAAACTATGTTTTTGCATCTGGAAAGGAAGGCACATGATCAAGTGCTAGCTGTAAGAAGCTTTCAGTGCACCACAATAACAAAATGAAAGGGCTATAAACAAGACAACCTGCACATCCATTGTTTAATTACTTTAGAAAACTGCTCAAGCTTTATCTTTACTATTGTGTGTCTGACGCAGGAAGAAAGTTGCTGAGTTTTCCTCATGCACAGCAGATACTTCCAGCATGGAAGCAAGGAGGATTGTTACAATTTTTATCCTCCTTTTCTACAGTTTTCAAATAGACTTTTAAAGCTGTTTATTTTTATTACATTGATTCTTTTATTATTTTTTTTCCCTTTGACTCATCAGTTTAATCTATCTTATAGTACATTTCTATCTGGAAAATAAAGGGAAGGCCTAAAACTTAGTCTTGGCCATTGATGAACTTCAGTTAACTTTTGTATAAACAAGTTTCCTCATCTGTCATGCTTAAGTGTGTTGGAATGTGTCATTAGTTTGTCCACACACCATTATGTAGATAAGAGGCTTCATGTTACATGTAACAAACTGAAACAGTAAGAATTATTTAGTTATAGCAAAAGCATCTTTGCAAATATTTTGTTAACAAATTTACATATATTTAAAAAAAAATAGACATATAAAGTAGTATTTTGGAATATTATCAGACATTACAATATTATCAGATGCTGTTTTGTCATAGGAAAGTTTTCTGTAAAGGAATAAAGTAAAATAATGACTCCTTTCTTGCAAACATTTACAAAAAATTACTTTGGGCAAAAATATGTGTATGAACAATATGCAATGTAGATTGTATTTTCTACAAGTGTATACTTGGAAAATAATTCTAAAACACAAGATAAACTTCCTTAAAAAAGAAAACAAAACCCTAAAACCACCCACAAAACCAGACAATCATTTGAAATGCATGTTCTCACAAAAGAAATGCCGAACAAAGATTCAAGTATTAAAAGGGTACTGTTTCCATCAGTTTAGTGAAAGTTAATCCTTTGTAAAAGTGAGGGTTGGAGTGCTACTAGATTGCATCAGACAGGATGTGTATCTAAACGTGAGCTGGGAATATGCAGTGAGATCTTGTTGCCCATTGTGGGTACATCAAAGTTGTCATCCCACATGTCATGGTTCTGTGCTCTGTACTTTATGGGAAAAGCCTCTTGTTTGAGTAAGCAAGTTGCATATGATAGTGTCTGTAGCAAACCAGTATGTGATGTGTCTCAGCAATTTCCTTTGTGTAGCGGAATAAAGAAGACTAAAACGAGTCAAAGCCTTTTAAGCTCTTGCCGGAGAAGCCTAAGAGTCAAATTGTTCAAAGCTGACTGTTGGAACAATGCGTGCATAGCGATTATGGATTAGGAAAGAAGCACTCCATTGGGCTGTGGTTGTGGAAGGACAAATATTTTATACCTTTCAGTGCTGTAGAGTAGGCTCACAGACATAGAGGGCCTGGCCGCAAGGTTTTGTTTTATGAGTTTGGCTTTGTTAGTGCTCACCTCAAGTAATAGTTGAATAATCCATTAAAAACATTGGCCATGATAAAAGCTGTATTTCCTCAGAAATCTCTTACATTCCTTAAAATATAAAAGCAGAAATCTACTACTATTTAGCCAAGTGAGTAGATTTGTTTCAAAAAATGTTTTTAATAAAGGTATCTAGCCAACGACAGGATTAATAGGGTGCTTTCTCATCATGTAAAGGATGTTTCTAGCAAGTGTCTGTTCTTTACTTTTTTTTTCCCCCCAATTATTTGAAAGGAGAGCTTCTGAATGCAAACATTTCTTTGTGTCTACCTACATGACAAGTTTGCTGATGTATCTGTAAAGAGTGAAAAACTCATACATGCTGGCTTGTAAAAGTGCTTATGCTACAATTTCCATAAACATTTTTACAAGCCAGCATTTATAAGCTTTTCACAAACCTGATAGAATATATGCATCATAGGGATGGTGCCCTGGGGTTCCCTTTGCTATGAACAAAATGAAAGCTTGTAAGAACTCATCATGTAGAATCAAATCTTTAGTTTATGCTGATATTAAAACTTTCAGTTATAATCAACAACAACTTCAGAGATAAAGGAAAGGAAGCTAAGCTTTAATATTTTAATTTCCTTAGTTTGTTGAGTTGCCAAATGAATAGAACCCTTTAAAAGGCAGCTAGGTGCTTTTTCTAAAACTCAACATTCACTGTATTTCAGCCCATTTATTGTTGTACGTTACAGTCACTAGTTGGGTAGTAGATTTCTGATTTGTGAAATACGTGAAGGAAACCTAATGAATCATCATTTTATTTTGGGATGAAGCTACCTGTGCAGAAAAGGAAATTCTCTGATTTCACAGTGGAAGGCATAAGGGAACTACCCGAAGGATAACTTATGACAGCCGTTAGGTTGCCAATAGTGAAATGCAAGGTAGACTGAGATTTAACATTCTATTTCTGTCCTTAAGAGAGGGTGGGGACCCAAACAAAACAAACCCAAAAAACCCCTCTGATTGGATTCTCCTGTACCTGAAATACACTTAAAGGGGTGAGAATTCATCCCTATTACAGGTGGGTATTCCCGTTCTTTATGTGAAGGGAGCATCAGCCACCACAACACTATTTCTGCTTGGGCCCTACATGTTTGTGTCTGGGGCATGTGAATGAAAAATGATAAGCAGCGCAGATAAGTTAGTGTTACTTTTAAAGACATTCCAAGACCCTTGAAAGCTTGGAAGAAGAGGAAGCAATCAGTGCTCGTAGAACTTTTCCGAAGACTGAGATGAATAAGTTGCAAAGTGCCCAAAAGGTGACAGAGCAGGTATAAACTTATGTTTGGGTGCTAGGGATGATCAGAGCTTGAGGATGGATTTGAACTGTTACCTTTTGTATAAGGTGGTACTGAGTTTATAAAAAAAAAAAAAAAATGACAAAGCGCAGTACATCCTGCGTATAATAATGCCATTTCTACACAGTATTTTCCTCTTGTTGATACCTTTCTGACGGCAGACTGTTGGATTTTATTATACAGCATGTCCATAAATAATTAAATTAGACAATTGGGAATTTAATGAAGAGTTAAGAAGCATTTGTGAAGCCAGGGTCCTTTGTGGCAGGTGGAGATGGACTTGGTGACTGGTTTTAGGTCCGTTCCAGTTTATTTTCTGTGATACCATTACATTTGTATTTTCGTTATGTTGTTTACTACTTGCAGAACAGTAGTTTCTGACCAAACTTTTAACTTGATTGAAGCCAGAAAAGGGTGAATTTGGCTAGCAGTGCATAATTTCACATATATCTAACCTTTACCCAAACGACCTCTTTTACATGCAGCTGAATGGGGCTTCCTCAGGCTAGATAAAGCACATTAGATCACACAAATCCTGATCTTAACTCTGCAGCATGTTTCTGGGGAAATAATTTACCAGAAAACCAAGCTCCATTTCTGCTGAAAAAAATTCCGCTACCGAAACAGCTGGTGTTCGTAGATTCATCTACGTATTAATGCAGATGATGGCTACTGTGCTGAAATAGTCTTTGGTCGTATTTGGCCAACTACTGATTCACTCGTCATTCTGAATATTCTTTCCATGAATGGGGTTTTTCACCCGCACAGATGTAGTTACTTGTATTATCTACTTGTTTGAGGTTTTTTTTGTGTGTGATGTTCTGAGCTTATATGCAGAACCCCATTACAAAACCATGGGGAGGGCATATGAGGCAGCCAATTGGATCTGGGACTGCTCTTCTGCTCATCTCTGCTTGTTTTTCATTTACACTTGGCTTCTACATAATTGGGAAGTTTTAGTCTCCAGAATTTGTAATTGCCTACCCTTCAGTGCAGCTGAAATTTGTCACATATATTTAGAAAGAGTCTAAGTGAAGCAAAAGGATATTGGCAAATTGGCAGGGTTTTGCTGCTGCTTTGGTTTCTCAGTATGTGTTAGTATTTTGGGAGATGGAGGAAAAGAGAAGAAAAAAGAAGCCAGGCAGAGATGTTGTCATTTTTCATTTATTTGCTCTATCTGTCATTGTTTTGTGGCAGTACGGAAATACAAGTGCAAGTGCCTTTCAAGACAAATGAATCTGAATACATCCATTTAGCTGGAGAAGCTGAGCTTTTTTCTTTCTATTTTTTCTTTCTTACCTCTGCTTGTTAGGTTGCATTTCTTGTGTTTTTACAGTAATTTTCTGTTCTGGTTTAACAGTAAAGAAGAAAAATAGCTACTAAAAATTTCACTTCCATTGGAGTAAAGCTCCTCTTTTCTTTAGATATTAAACATTTGTGGGTTTTTTTCTTAGATAAAGGGGAAGCCTGGTTCACCTGAATATATAATATGAGTGCATTTGTTCTCATGAGAAATAGAGGTGATGTCAAAAGTTATGGGCCTGTGTTTGACAGCAGATATTCCTGAAACAGCTGATGTGGGTTTGATAGTGGTAAACTTTATTCCTTTCTGATAATTTTTGCTGTTGTGTTTGGTGGTCAATCAGGCTGCATTACATGCACTAGAAGTAACTGTGGAAAAATCTTTTCCTAAGAAGGTGGCACTCACGTTTACATTTTCACAAACGTGAGTATAGCAATACAGCTGCACAAGAGTAATTGCCAAGTGGCATCTGTTTAAAAAGAAATAAGGCTACTGCTTTCCAATTATCTGGACCTTGGCATACTCCAGCTAATTCTGGACTAAAGCAGTATTCCGTGACAACAGGGCAATACTCATGGAGGGACACAGGCTCTCCTTAGAGAATCAGCCTCTTTTGATGTAGCCTCTGTACTGAAAAAGTGCAGGAATGTTAGTTTTTTCTGCTTTCATTTTCCATACAGTCTGCTAATACATAGACAGAAAGCAGATTGTCATCGTTCTTATATCGTCTTGCCCAGGTGGAGAGTCTGCCACATGCAGTTGCTGATGGAGAGTTTTTGGCACCTAGATGCTGCAGTGCTGAGCAATTTAGAAAAGAGATGGAATGTGCAGTATACATAGAAAGAGATTATATCTGCAATACAGTATCTGCAAAGATGATTATCGATTCTTGCTTACAGACACTGATATGGAACTTTATTGTCTGTTCTGGCCTGTAACAACTAATTTGACTTCAGCCACAGTTTGAAGCAATGCATATTCGAAGAGCACATATTCGGACACATCTCTGTCAGAGAGAGGATTCTGTTTTCCAGTGCTGCAGAGATCCATCCAACAGTTCTGCTGGGCTGATGGACATAGATGCTTGGGTAATTCTACATACAGGAGGTGGGTTCAGCTTACACCTGTATGTCAGCTATCATCACTACCGAGCGAAAGGGCACTGTGTGGCTGTTTCCCTAAGGCAAAAATTTATGCTACCTTCATCCCTAGGGAAGAGGTGGAAAATTTTTCAAGTTCAGGAGACCAATTTTTTCCTCCTGCGATTAAGGAAAAACAGGTTTTTGAAAAACTCAAGGAAACAAAGCAGCCACACTGAGGGTGAGAAACAAGGACACTTGTTGCTATAACCTAAGGAAAAGATCTGAGGAACCTGCAACAAGACCACTGTTGGGCAAGGAGCCCCTGCAGGGGTGCATAGGAGGGAGGATCTGGCTCTCCTAAGTGGTTCAGGGCACAAAGGGAGGGTCTGTGCTGCTTCCAGCACCTTACTTGCCTGGTCAACACGGCTGAGCTCAGTGTAAGATGAGGATTGTTGCTCCTCAATGTCTGAGGGAGGCACTGCTTAGACATGGCATAGGAAGCTAGTCCTGGTCCAACTTGAGAACAGAGTACTAAAGTTCTTTTGAGTTTTCTTCTGAGAGGCTTATCCAATCTTTTGAGATGCCTTTTGCCTTCATTTTACCAATCCTTATGTTTCTACTGCCTTTTCCATCCCCTGTTTTTAGTAGACATTCTCTTCTCTTTTGTGTTGTATTGTTTTACCCATCACAGATGGTACCACAATATGATGCTTCTGTTGTCAAGTCTGGGAGCAATAAATCATGTCAAAATATGGAAATAATTTTATTTATTAAAATTAAAAACTAACTGTGTTTTGCAATATCTGGTGTTAGATACATATATATATGAGATTTCTATATAAAATTTTTGGTGCAGCTGTTATTTTGGATTTATTTGAAGAAAGGCAAACTGAAAACATGATTTATTTAAGTAATGTACTGACCTCATAAACAGCTACATTATTTCTCTTAATTGCTTTATGGGTAATATGCCTTTAGAGAGCAATTCAATATAATGTGGGGATTACACTTGGTCTGTGGGGTCTAGACCTGTCTGCCCCATCACATTATTTTTAGGCATCTGCCCCCAGAATGGAATTTGGAGTCTGCGGTCTGGTGCTTAGACTGTCTGCCCAGTGCATGGGGCTAGCTGTATACCCAAGCACAGGCTCCACCAACATCTGAGTTCTGAGCTCTCTAGTCCTGCTGAGAAGGAATGCTGAGAGAACAGGGAAGCATAAATGCCAACCCTTTTTTGAGTTAGGCATCTGTACGGAATTTGACAATAATGATATTTTTCTGCATCATCCATATGCAACAAGCTTCTGGTATGAGTAAGTTGCATCTAAAATATATGTTAAACTTTCTGTCATGGTTTCTAAACTGAAATAGTGTAGAGAGTTGAAGACTGTGACACTGTTGTGCATTCCTAAGTAAGGCTTCATTCCTGACAATGTCAGCTGGTCTATTACAGAATTAGCCTTGTTATAGCTTTATTTGATTTACGTTTGGGGGTTTTTCCTTCCTTTTTTCTTTATATATATGTATTTATATATATGTATATTTATATATATATAAAGAAAAAAGGAAGAAAAAAAATATATTTTAATTCTGATTTTAATGTTAGGTTCTGTAACCAGTACTTCTGGATTTCGCGTGTTTGCTGTAGTGCTTGGAAAACTATGTTCTTCTCCAGATCTGTAACATAATTTTTATGTGATGGTGGTCGGTATACTGATTTTCCAGTCAAATGATGAAAATACCAACATAAAAATTAGGTCATTCCAAAGTTGTGGGAAATCAGAAAGTCTAGATTCTGTATTTGGGCCTATTCATACATGGTTCAAAGAAAACCAATTATTACAAAATGAGTGTGATTAGATGTTAATATTTATAACTGCAGTTGTGTATATATTCAGTTTTGAAAATTACTGCCTTGATGAAAAACTATTAGTCTTTTTCCCAGGGTATAGTTACCACTGTAGTACTCAGAAGTAGCCAGCCCCAAAAACGTTTGCCTTTTGTTTTATATTCTAAATTGACCAATTCAGTTCTGTTTATTAAAAGGCAAATGAAAGACCTGAGAATATCTCAGAATTCTATAATTATGTGAGTACTCAGGATAAAGCAACATTATGGAAATCAGTTCTAGGCATAATCAGTAACTGGGACATAAAAAACCCAAATTCCTGTTAATTATTAGTTAAATAACAACTTAATTGAGGTATTGGCTATTTTTATGTGGTATGTGATTCAGTTCCTTCATGCTTTAGTCTTGAAATGAAACCTAAGGTGAGTATGATTTTTCAGATTTTCAAAATCACCTTGGAGATAAATTGATCTCTTAATAAATATTTCTAATTGGGAGAAAATTTAAGTTGAATCACTCTTTTCTACTGTTTTGGAAAAAATATTAATTTATGCAGTTATATCTTTGACTTTCAGAGCTTTTAAATCAATTGCATACACTGCACGTTGGTTTTTGTCAATTACATTTACATATAAACGAGAGAGTGTATTCATTCTGAAGCCACGTTGAGTGGAAAATGCAGTAGCTGCCCAGTATTTCTTAATTTCATTGCTTTTAGGATACCTGTCATTGGAAATACTGCTTACAAGTGCTTATAAGCCTTAGGCCCACAAGCTCCACAAGTCTGCCTAGATATTTTGACAGTTCTGGGCAATGGTTCTGTGCCTCCTCTCACTCATGCTGGGGAGCTGAAATGACGAAAGGTCAGACTGTTCCTTACCTCTTTCCCTGCCCTGTTACTATGAGATGAAAACATAGTGTAGTGAGAGGAGAGATTTTGTGAGAATTGGAACTGCAGAAGCACATCTGCGAGGATCTTCAGACTTTTGGATACACTTTAATTTCCATTGATGAGATGAAAGCTTCCTCGGTGAAACTCCTTCAGACTCCTTGATGTATGGTTATTTTTGATACTCCAGTAGAATGTTGCATACTGGTTTGTCTCAATATCTGGGCAATTAGCAAAAAAGAGAAAAGAATATCGATATTAAGTTTTATACTGTCAAGGACACACAAAACCTTTTGCAATGTAATTTTTTTCTTACTTTATTTAGGCAAGGATTTATTAATGAAGCTTTTATAATGTGTCAGGACGGGTCTGAAGAAACAGTAATGCTGTAAGTTCACAGAAGATCAAAAATATGTCTTCGTGTATTTATGAAGATTGCTCTAGGCAGGATTCCACCGTCTTTTCTCACATGGCTGTCAGTAGTGTTACTGGTAGGATATTGTGCTACTCAGCATGAGGAAATAAAGTTGAATGAGTTGTACTCAACAAAACTCTGCGTATGCATTGACAAATAAAAGCTGAGTAAAGAATTTCACATGCTAGTGTGTATGTAGACAAAATCCTCCACTTTTTGTTTTTTAAATAATATGGTCCATACTGACGAACAAGAAGTGAAGCAAAGGCATTGGGAGACCTCTATGGATGCACAGGGAGCTCCCAGCAAAACTCAAGCATAAAAAGGAAGCATACAAGTGGTAGAAGCAGGGACAGGTGACCCAGGAGGAATATAGAGACATTGTCCAAGCAGGCCAGGGTGGGATGAGGAAATCCTAAGGTACATTTGGAGTTGAATCTGGTAAAGGAATGGGAAGGCAAAAAAGAACATTATGTTAAAAGAAATTAACCAGATAAGAGCTAACTGCTGTCACATTTCTCTTTAAGTTATATTCAGTTTATACATTCTTGTAATATTCCAGTTATCCAGTAAAGGAGTCTGAGAAGGAAAGTTGAAACTTGGGAACTGATGCATGAAGAATCATGTCCAAATAATCTACAAAATTAGTCTTTGTGTGTAAATCAAGAATATTATTTCACTAAAATTTTTAGTTTCATTGTTGTGTTTTTTCTCCATACCCAGCTATCACACACAAAAAGAACTGCTTTCATTTCTTATTGGAGAGGGGAAAAATAAAGGAATTCTTATTTCTGTAAAATTACATATAAAATGTATTAAGTTATTAATGTAATTGCACATTAACATAACCGAATAAGGAATGATAGATCTACCCAGGCAAATATTGAACAAATAATTTTGTTGCGATCACCAAATTTTACCAAAACGTCATTAGTATCCATGATCACAGAATGAGTAGCATCGTGGGAAGCTGGTGTGTAGAAGTTACATTCTCACTGGGATATTCAAGCTGTTGAGAAGAACTGGACAGGATGGAACAGAGGAAAAGAATTAATTACTGTGAATTAATCTGATCAGACTGAGGCACTGTAAATCCGTTCTACAACTGATGTGACGTACAAAACTCATGGATGGCGTGGTGGCTATGGAGGCCTGTCTCTGCTAATCACTCATCTTTTAGCATGAGAACACAGTCTTGCTAGGGCTAATGCACGTTGTAGATAGTAGTCAGGGAGATCACAGAAGGGTAAGTTCCTTGTTTACTACGAGAAGTAAGTAAAAATGTATTATTTGTTTTTATTTCTAAAGAAGGAGTAATATTTACCAGTCTTTTCCAGAACAGCAGGCATATATACGGTATAGAACATAACGGAAAGGATCTTGGAGTCCTTGCTGAGAGAACCAGTCATGCATAAACTCCCTGCTGCCTTTAGCCAGCTGAAGGAAAAGTATCAGAAAGCTGGAGGTAACATTTTTTTTTTTCAGAAAAAATGTGCAGATTGAGTCTGGTTTATGTAGCAAATCAGAGTCAAGTAGATGAAAGAGCTTTAGTCAGCATAGGCCAGAAAATGTAGCTCTGGAAGATAAAATCTCAGGAGAACAGAGGATTAAAACCAGTAGTTTCTTCAAGAAGAACATCTGGTCTGGCTGAATACATTGCACATAAAGAAGCCCTGTAAAAATGGCCACAAAATAGTCACAGAACTAGAGTATCTCTGGAAGCCAGCCAATGTGAAAAAACATCAGAGGCAAAACCCACCCAATCAACGTGGCAGAGAAGTCTTATAGAGCACCAGAGCAGGTTGGAGGCAGTGCAAGCGTACGATGATCAGACTGAAGGAGAAAGGCTAATGTTGTGTTTACCAGGCTGACATTCACAACTTCCAGCCAGAATTCTTACAGAACAGGTGGTTGAGACTCTCCAGATACCCATCTCTACAAAGATCTGCAAATGGCTGTGCAGATCCTGGGTGTAGTCATTCAAGTTTCCTGGTTGAAACAGTCTGCCGAGAGCTGAGCGAAGCCCAGAGACTGTCTGAAGGTATTCACAACTCCTGAATCTGCAGTCGGGGCGGCACGCTGTACCTTGCATCTGGGGTCGCACAGCCCAGTACGCTCTCTTACCTGCGGCTGGCCTCTAAAATGGTACAAGGCTTTTGCGGACAGTGAAATGGAGTGCTTAAATAAAAATACCTTTAGTACCAAAAGTAGGAAAAGGAAAACTGAAAGAAAGAGCATCTGAATTAGGTGATTCCCAAATTGCTCCTCCTGTAGGAAACACACTGGATTTTCTCATGTATGATAGGCTTAACACAGCTGATAAGCTTACCTGCTCTTCTTTTACAGGGCAGGGTGTAGCAGACATGTATCAAACCCCATTTTCAGAAGTTGGGAGTCTAAATTGGAACCTATTTGGGGGCTACAGCTCAGTAGTAAAATGTAACTAAAAGTAAAATGAAGAGAAATGTACTGGAAGACTGCACCGTATCAAGCAGTCTCATTCACCTGTTCCAGTAGATGGTGTCCCTGCCCATGGCAGGGGGGTTGAGACTAGGTGGCCTTTAAGATCCCTTCCAACCCAAACCGGTCTGTGATTCCTAGAAATGTCCTTGCTTCTGAGATAAAACAGGATGGAGCTGGCCAGTGAAAATATAGAATGAATTTGAATGCTAGAAGAGCTTAGCTACTTTTCTCTCTCATTCAGAGGTAGTTTGTCATACCCTTGATAAGCATTTTTGGTTGACTATGTGAAGTGGAGCATCTCAGAGGCAAGTGAGAGCTGGAAAGTGAAATAGAGCTAATAGGCAGTATGCTAGCTGTTGGACTTCCAGTGTGTGCCGGGTTCAGTCAGGAAAGGGCTAACTCCCTTTACTCTGGTTGCCAAGAAACTATGTTGCTGGACAGTAAGTGAAAACATTGATAAGGCCTCAGCTGGTGCTGGGGATGGCCTGTACTGAACTCAAGGTCTTTTGTCCGCTTTGGATACTGTAGCTGACCCAGACTAACCAAGGAAGTATTTCATCCCATAGTCCGTCATGTTCCGGTCTCTTTGGGTGGGGAAGAGGGTCCGGTAGCCATTACTCTGCCCTTCTCTCTCTCTCCCTTACTCCCTTGCTCGTCTCTCCGGCCACTTGCTAACCCTCCTGCGTTAGCTGCTTTGCCAACTCCTGTGCTGGCTCATTCGTGTGGGAGCTGGTGGATTGTTTTGAGTTTTCTGGCCATGTTATCAGTGTTAGGGTTTGCTCGGAATCTGTTGCGTAGGCTCCCGGGCTCCGGCCTTCAGACCTCTCGGGCTGTGGGTCTCGGGCTCTCGGGGTCTGATTTTCATCCCTCAACATCTGGGTGTGCATTGGTCAGTGGATGGTAGGAAATTGTATCATATTGTATATATTGTACTATATGTTTCATTTTCTACTATTTTAATTATTTAGTATTAGTAGTAGTATCTGTATATATTGATTTAGATTTTATTAGTAAATAGTTCTTATCTCAATTTTACGAGCTTCCTTATTTCTTTTTCCTCCGATTCTTCCCCTCCACTGGAGGAGGGGAGGGGGATTTGTGAGAGCGGCTTCATGGTATTTTGCTAGCCGGAGTTAAACCACGACACAGTGTAAGAGACTGGGTCCTGTCTATTTCTCATCTGATTCACAGCATGGATTTGTACCTGTCTTTTCTGTAGCTTAATTGCGTTTCCTAAACAGTAGGATTCAGAAGACTCTTTTTTTCCAACTTTGAAGATATTTAATTCAGGCTCCAGGAGGCTTTTCTAGTAAACTTGGAACAAATCTTGGAAAAGGTTTTGGAAATGGTGGTGATGGATGGATCTATTTTTCCTTTAATATTTGTGTGTGTGTGTGTGTGAAATTAATGCTTTCCATGGGCATCTCTGTTACTTTGTTGGAAAAGTCCTGGCCAGATATAATGTGTTTGTGTGGTATAAAATCATGGCTTTAAGAGAGGGGAAGCCTGCAGGACTCCTCAGGTGTGCCTGTGGGGTGCTTCTGGGACTACAGGTTGGTGTGCTGTAAGTGCTGGCTAGTGTTTGTTAGGCTGACGTTCATGTGACATAGCAGAAGTCTTATAACTCTTTAGGGCTCTCAGTTTATCTCTATTTTATTAACAGATAGCTGAATGGGTGAGTGGATTTGGGTAATGCTGCTCTGCTACCCTCACAGTATGGTATGGAACTTGCTAGAAGCACTGTTGTGGCTGTGCACACACGTGGCATACCGGCGGTCCATTAATCTGGCTGGTGCGTGGATTGATGGTAGCATTAGCCGTAGAAGCATGGAATTCTACACAGACTGTGCACCAGACTTCCTAATGTCATGGGACTGGAGTAGCAGATGTTTGTGTTAATTGAAGCATGTTGAGATATCCTTTATCTCACCTGTCTGTGGTATAGACATCGCTTTAAAATGCCTGTCTAACAGAGAGTGTAATTACTGTGTAGAAGTTTATAAATACTGTAATTACTGATTCTGATGTTAATGCCCTGTTATGATAGCCATGGGAATATTGGTTGAGTCCCTTTTCCTACTGGAATTTGTTTTCCCTCCTGTTTTGTTTTTCAGAGGAGGAGGACAAAGGTGAATTCTGCAGCACAGGCTTTAGAGCAGTGAGACCATGTTTGGTGTGCCACATAAAAAAAAAAAATCTGAATCTACTTTTTCTTGTCTTGAAGTAAACAGACTTTTACATGTTCCTACAGCAAGTTTGAGAGAAGTGACTTCTTTTGTATTTATCATCTGCTTGATCAGCAGAGACCTCTGTGACATTCCTGAGACCAGGAAGTGTTTAATTCTTCAGGACATTGGAAAGCAGGGCCCTCACAGGAGGAATGTTTGCTTTCTAATATAAGTTCTGCTGCTGTTGCTGTCATCGCTGCTTGAACAATCGGACTGCAAAAATAAGCTTCTTGAAATTACCTGGACAGTGGCAATGTGCGCCTGTTTGTCTCCCTTGTGTGCATTATGCAGTGCAACCGCTCTGAAAAGTTCTTGTAAAGAAAAGCAAACAAAAATGTCACCCGTACAGATTCTATCCGGGAAAAATTCTTCTCTTCCCATGCCTTATTGCTAGCAATAATGGTCTATCAGGTTGAATTGCATACTTGGTAATACTCAGAGAATCCTGCAAATAGCTTATAAAAATGAGCTGACTGACTGGAAATCTGATGAATAATCCTGTTGGTAGACAAAGAGAAAGCAGAGCTGAGGTTGCTTTTTCATGGGGGTGTCAACTCTGCAGGACTGTCTGGTGTAAGAAGAATGAAAATGTATCGGTTTTGGAGAACAGATGGGGATCTGAATACACGAGTGATTGATTTAGGAACAGATTAATGCTGGGGGTAGGTTGCTGATTTTAATAGGCATAGCTAGTTATGTCTTGACGTGCTTTAGTGTCTACCTAATGACTAGGAGAAATTTTCAGCACTTTCTCTTCTTTCAAGAGGCTTTTAGCATTATTTTGCAGGAATTGAGTATCAATACTTATATGAACGGAAGCTTTTCAGCTCTCCCCCCGGGTAGCTATTACCTTTCCAAAGAGAAGGTATTTAACATTGTTCATATAAGAGCATCCTACATATATAAGTCAGTGGCAAGCCTAAATGTTTACAGTCTGCTCAAATTCTGTGTCTATTGTAAGTTATTACTTTTTCCAGGTAGAAGGTATGAGACCTCTAATGCCATTTCTGAAATGCTTATCACTCTTGCCAGTACAGGCCTTTTTGATATCACGGTCCATTTTGATGTAGTTTTATACAAGGAATTTCAGCAATATTGCTTTCCTTGCTCCACAAGTTTAAAATAATAATACTTATTGCTATTACTAAAAAAAATGTTACAATCTCTCTTCTTGAAGTTCTCTCCAGAATGATTATTGACTTCCACATTTCCTTATGCTCTAGGGCTGAGCTATTCATCCAGCTCTAGTTTTGCCATTTTAAACTTAGAGGCCATTTTCAGTACTTCAGACAAGCACAGGGACCCATGTTCTGGGCTTAGGAGGCAAACAGATCTCTGAAATTTAACTCTTAAATAGTCAAGGGAAAATGTAATACTGAGAAAAAGTTTATCTACTACTTACTGTACTGGTTGTAAACAAGACTCTGTGAGAGGACTTATTTTTGTAAGAGATGAAGAGTCATGTTTTTATGAACAGGTGTCATAGCATGCACCAGAGTGGAGCAGCAAGCATATTTCATACATGGAAGAGGAAAGTGTTAAAAACCATTAAGAAAGGGTAGAGCAGATAGTCTGTGTTAAAAGCAGTTGGCCAGAAACTGCTATGAAAGAACACATCAAACGTAGGCAGGACTATAGCTTTTTACTGGTTTAGATACATTAAAAACAAGGTGTGAAAATAAAATTTTGGTCTGTTTACAGAACTTTCAGATACGCACATTGAAAAATTCTTGTTGGTGTTATTTAATGACAAGCAGGGTTGTGTACTTAGTATTTGTGAAGAAGTGCAAGCACGAGAAGGATGGAGAAGAGAGTTTTTTAGACTGATTGTACTGATGAGGTGATAATGTCAGAATTCCATACACCATGGAAAAATATGTCTTATTGTAACTTCTTTATATGCCTGTACCTCCTGTGAATTCATTGTGAAACTATAGCAGACATAAGTGGCAGGGACCCTAAGCAGAAGATGGAACAGTAGATACCAGAAGCTGCATTACATTTGTGAACCTTTGCTTATGTTTTGCTTGTAGGGAAAACAGAGAATTAGAGGATAGCAGTACAAAATTTGTATACAATACATATGACTCGATTTATATTCTGATTTAGTAATTCATCAATTCTAGCAATATAACAATAAAACAAAACACAAACTTAACATTTAAAACCTGTGTTTACAAAAAGGCCACATTAACTGATAAAAGTAATTTTGTAGAGCTCCTCAGCACAGATTCACATGTAAGTTTAGCAGCAAAGGGACCAATGTAGTTAGGCAATATTTATCTATTTCTAGCGTTCTTCTTGGTATAGGTCAAGACTGATTACTTCTGTTCAATATTCAACATTGCTAATGTTAAAGACAATTCCATTTGAGAAACCTTCTTTCATTGGTTTAAGAATATCCAGTGTCTCTATATACCTGAGCTGAATGTTACATTTCTTGCATTACAGTAAGACCTTTCCAGGTTTTGTCACTGTGGAGAAGTTAAAACCTCCAGTGAGGAGATTATACAGTGAGAGCTCTAAGTTCAAATCTTTAACAAGATTTATGAAATGAGTGTAATGAGTGCTGTGCAGTGTATACTAATATCAGCAAGCTTTTCAAAGGTATCCATAGATTTATATGACACTGTTTTCTATGTGTCTGTCCTTGTCACTTGCTCAACTTTCCATGTGTGTGGGATGGCTGTAAAGGGACACTCATCATTGTTTCAAGGTTGCTTATGAAATGCTTCTGCTGAAGTTCTAGACCATTTATTTTATGGAATGATAGCTCATGAGTACATCAACTTGCATTATCAGCTGCACTTCTTATAACAAGCTCTTTACAATAGTGTTCAGACAGCTTGGTTTCAAATTTAAATTCTGAAGGTTTGAATCACAAAATGTTATGTCCCATATACCTTTTTAAGTTCAATAAATGGGGAATTTATGGCTCCCTAAATGTTAGCTAAAGTCCAGAGAGACAAATACTCTCTTCCCCTATTTGAAAACTATAATACCCTGACAGCGTGGATGGTAAAGATTAGAAGAGTGGTGATGATAGTACTCAAATGTTAAACTTCTTGTTCAACAGCTGCATAGCCTTGTAGGAGCCTGCCACATGTCACTGTATTCTCTTCTTTCCACTGTTACTGAAATAATTTTCAACATATGAAAGGTTAACTGATGACATAAAAGTATACTGATCTTTTTCACAGACTTCAATTTTTCATGATATACTGAAGTTTTGGGTATGTAATACTGACTTGGGCAAAATTCATATTGATGTCGAAAGAGGCTTTACACCTGCCATATCAAGAATATTTAAATATTTAAATTCAGAACCTGCTTGCTCAGGGGTAGATTTGCTGTGGAGGCTGGCAGAGAGAAAGAATGTTTTGAGGTGGCTTTTCTTTATCTCCATCCCTCTTATCTGCAATCTGGGGTTACATCCATCCAAACAGTAGTTTCTTTATTTTGAGTGTCTGAGCCTCATGGTTTCCTCAGGTCTAATACATTTCTTTAAAGGACTACCAAATGTTTTCAAAAGAATAAGTAATTGAAAATCCTAATAGGTGATGAGAACGATGATAGTGTCAGTCTGACAGATCCTCAAACGGCCACGATGCTCAGGTTGACAATGCAATCTGATTTAATTGGGGATGTCAGCATTCCTATCCATCCTCTCTTACTCTGTCGAGTCTGAACATCACCTTCTTCTCGCACTCAGCACTCTCACTTTTCCAGTCTGTAAGGAAAAAGTGAAAGTTTTTAGGCCATTTTTGTTGCTGTAACAAGCTCACTGTAGGACCGTGCAAATGTGATGGCACAGAGGAGGAGAAAGCAGGAATTTGTGAGCAAGAATAAGATCAAATTGGGATGAGGGGGAGCACTAAAAGGCCTCACTAGGATTGCCTGAAGCAGTCATGGAACCACAACGCTCTCATCCCAGGGCAGAATTGGGAACGGAGAGGGAAACACACTCTTCAAATCATCAGCTTATTATTAGACATGAACTCACCCTCCTAAAAAAAAAACCAACCACCAAACCACACCTGTTACTTGTTTTGACTATCTTTTCTGTTTGTTTATATTTATTGGAAAGAGGAAGCGGAGAGAGCTGTGGTTCATTTATAGCTGGTAGGTATAAATACAATGGTCATGAATGTACCTGCTGTTAAAGAAAACGAAACAAACAACCTCCCCAGAAGAATCTGAAATCTCTTAAGAACTCTTTTAAAATTAACTTTAAAAGGAGAAAAAAAAAAAAAAACCTGAATTTGTGAGCTGTGACTTGTAAGAATGGGTGCATCCACTTGGAAAGTAGTAGTGTGGCAGAACTCCCCTGAGATTCAGCTGCTCTTTTCAGGTGCTGCTGCCAGAGATTACAGCACAGCTTGAAAAGGCCAAAGGCTTGGACAGTTTAGAGCTTGAGGGAAGAACAAATAGTATTGTTTCTTCTTTACTTTTAAGATTCCAAACCCCTACTATCACTTTTCCTTTTAAGCAGTTATCTCCTTGAAGGCATTTTTTTTTTCTCTGCCATTTCATATAATCCATGTCTCTGGATGTAACTGGACTGAAAAATCATACTGAAATAGATAGTTCCTTTTCAAACAGAGTTACTTCTTTTGAAAATCTATTCTGCCAGTTTATAAATCTCTGTTTTCTCCTTGTCTTCCTTCAAACTGTAGTTGGTAAACTACCCTTGGAAGTTTCAGAATTTAATTACTTTGCAGTATCTTGCTCTCTAAAGAATGTAGAAGAGGGATAAAGAAATAAAAAATAATCAGAAAGCAAGACCAACTCTAGATAAAGCTCCTAGACACAGTAGAGGAAAAGCCTTTCTTTGATGATGTTGGGCGGTTTTGCAATGATATTGACACTGGGCTGTAATGCGAGTGTTCCAAATCTCCCCTTAAACTAATATTTTCTGTACCATAGATGGCACTTCTCATCACATGAGTGGTATGCTGTGGCGCTGCATGGAGATACTCAAAATCCTGTGTGCCCAATAAGCTAATGAAAAATATATTGATAGTAAGAGGTTTTATAAACACGCAACTGTGGAACAATGACTCAAGTCATGTTTTTGAAAGTGTTTAAGAAAAATGAATGAGGAAAGTCACTGCATGCAGACAGCACACTTATTTTCAAAATAGATATATAATTTCTACCCACTCTCCTGCATTTTTCAATCAATTCCCATCTGCTCCCCATGCTGTAATGTTTAAACAGTGCCTCTCAGACTGTCTAGAATTTATTCAAAGTACACTAATGGTGGGGTAATGTGCTGTCTTTTGTTTGAATTTGCACTATGCCTCAATATTTTATGTCGAATGGCTAGCACAGGGGCTGGATAGACACCTAGGAAAATAGTTTTTATGAGTAAAAACACAGTTGTAGCTGGTCCTTGGCAAGCTCTTCTGTCATTTTTATTGGCAGAATTTGTAGCTACGTGGGTCTTTGTCCTGTGCTAGGAAGTTGAGTGGAGCTCTGGCTGCCGCTAACCTCAGTTCAGCCCTACTACTTTTGTTTCAAAGACCTGCCTGGCAGACTTCTGTGTGCTAGTAAACTCAGTCCAGTGTGATCCTTGTGAGAAACAATGTGTGTTGGGTTTGTATGGCAAGGTTTTGTTAGCAGTGGGAGCTACGTGGTTGCGTTCCATGAGAAGCTGCTAGAAGCTTCCCCTAGGTCCGACAGAGCCAATGCCTGCCGACTCCGAGACAGACCCACCACCAGGCCAAGGCAGAGGCTATCAACAGTGGTGGTAGCACCTCTGTGACAGCATATTTAAGGAGGGGGAAAAAAACCCCTGCACAACAGCAGCAGAGAGAGGAGTGAGAATATATGAGAGGAACAGCCCTGCAGACCCCCAGGTCAGTGGAGAAGGAGGGGGAGGAGGTGCTCCAGGCCTGGAGCAGAGATTCCCCGGCAGCCCGTGGTGCAGCCCATGGTGAGGCCGGCTGTGCCCTGCAGCCATGGAGGGTCACGGGGCAGCAGAGACCCACCTGCATCCCAGAGATGATCCCACGCTGGAGCAGGGGGATGCCCAAAGGAGGCTGTGACCCTGTGGGAAGCCCATACTGGAGCAGGCTTCTGGCATGACCTGTGGCCCCATGGAGAGAGGAGCCCAGGCTGGAGCAAGTTTGTTGGCAGGACTTGTGACCCCATGGGGGACCCAGGCTGGAGCAGGCTGCTCCTGAAGGACTGCAGCCTGTGGGAAGGACTCACATTGGAGAAGTTCATGGAGAACTGCATCCCATGGGAGGGACCCCATGCTGGAGCAGGGGCAGAGTGGAAGGATCCCTCCCCCTGAGGAGGAAGGGGCAGCAGAGATGACATGTGATGGACTGACTGAAACCCCCATTCCTTGTCCCTTTGTGTTGCTCGGTGGGAGGAGGTAGAGAAATTGGGAGTGAAGTTGAACCAGGGAAGAAGGGAGGGGTGGGGGTAAGGTGTGTTAAGATTTGGTTTTATTTCTCATTATCGTGCTCTGATATGATTGGCAATAAATTAAATTAGTTTTTCCCAAAGTTGAGCCTGTTTTGCCTGTGACAATAATTGGTGAATGATTTCTCCCTGTCCTTATCTCGACCCATGAGCCTTTTGTTGTATTTTCTCTCCCCTGTCCAGCTGAGCAGGGCAGTGATAGAGCAGCTTTTGTGGGCACCTGGGCTCCAGCCAGGGTCAACTCACCACACACTCTTTTGATCACGGCATCATGTTTCTCTCTTTAAATCATAACATCTCCAGTTACAAGCAAATAGTAATTTGGCTTAAACAAGTGTCCTGATGCCAAAAGCGACCATAAAAAAAAAAAAATGAAACAAATAAAAAAATTAAAACTAAAATGCTGTGCTACATAGTTTATGACTAAACTAAATCTGAATAACTTGCCTATATTTCAAAACTGGGTCTGCTTCTTGAGCATCTCAGCTGGAAGTCTGGAACTATTGCAGTAAAAACCAGTACTCGCCTGAGACTCAGAGCACTTCAGCCATGCATCACTGTGTCAGAAGTGTAGAGCTGCTGATGAGCAGAGTAAGAAAGACAGGCTTTTTTTATTTACATTTATGCCTATTTATGTGGGAAAAACTCATCAAACGTAGTTTTTCCTACGGAGATAGTTACATTCAAAGCTGAAACCATGCACTGTTTTATTTGCTATTTATTTGTAGTCATTCATCCAATTCATGTAATTTTAATAGTCTCATTTTACACTGACATTATTAACAATGCCCCATAATGTGATTTGGGGTAATGTTAAAGGAAAGAAATGTGGAAGACCTACTTAGGCCTTCCAGTAAGCTCGTCCCAACCAGTTTTATAGCCGCAGGACAAAATTGTGCTTTATGCCTCTTTCAGTCTCCCTGAGGCTTTCCCTCAGTGACAGGCATAACATCACTTACTGGAGCCGTATGGACCAACTGTTCATGTTTCCTAATTGGGCTAAAGAGAAATACCACCTGTGTTTGGCATTGTGTAAGCCTTTGTCTTGAATGGAAGACTAATAAAATGACCGAAGCTATTCAGAAAAATCTCTGGAGTAAAATGTTTGTTTAACTCTATTCCTAAACATACAAAGCAGAGTGAAAGCTAAGAAGAGTAAAATGACATTTATTTATGCATCAGTTGTAATCATAACCTTAGTCTTTCTCTGTAACTGTTTGTTTGTTCCCTTTGCTCCAGCTAATTTCCAGTTGCAGATTATCTGGATTCCTGTGTCATCTCTTAATCTGTATGTTTCCTTTCTTGCCTTTTAGTTCTTGCTGGCTTTGAGCTGTTTCTACTTTCCCACTTGTCTGCCTTGTTTTAGACTGGAGGATCTTCAATATTTTCTGTAGGGTTCCAGAATCCGTGCCTTAGCCATGAAAACGATAGATCATTCTCTGCCTGACTGGAAATTTATAAGGGATATTTTCCAACAAACATCCCCTTTATTTTTAATCTGGAGTCTCTGTCTCCAGGGCTTTTTACTCCTTGTTTATTCTTTTTTCTAATTCTTTTGTCATGGGCAAACACTTGGGCCTACATGCTGCATTCAGAAAACGAGCTTTCTGAAAATGGTGGAGTTCAGTTTAAACTGAAACATGATGGTCACAGGACCTTCAGGGTAGGGAGAAGACTATAAGAAGCCAGAAAGAAATAGTTGACAGACAGTGATGGAAAGAGTCAGAACGAGGTGAAGACTATAACCTGGTAATTTTTGAGGATAGATGAGAATTTTGATGATGAAAAAAAAAATCTTAGTGAGCTGTTGTAGCCAAAGTAAGGAAATTTTTTTTTACAAAATCTCAGCATATTTTAACACTGCCTGAATTACGCATTTTGATTTTTTTTTTTAATTTTTTTTTATTTTGTGTAGGCTTTGGTTTGTACTAAGAGGGAAAAGAGTTTTAGAAATCCAAACAAAGAACAGTCTAAATATTTTGGATTAAATTAAACATTTAGTTGAAATGGAATTATTTAGAAGAATGAATAAGAAAATTTTCTGTATTTGCTTTGGCAGACAAACTGAAATATCCGTTGTTTTTACAGGTCCATCTGGGACCTTGTCCTGCTGGCCATTACAGTGTTGTGCTGGCAAGTAGAAGTGGTTCGATCAGGACAGGGAGAGCAGAAGGGAGGTCACTGGTAGACTTTAGATAGATATTAATAGATTTAGATAGATGTAAACTTTCAAGTAAAAATTGGCATGCGCAACTGCAGCTGGATTGCCTCATAAATCTTAGCTGGATAAAAAAGCTCTGAAACTATTCAAGGGTTGAATTTATAATTCTGTTTGGAGTTCCAAATGCTAACTCCTATTTCTCTGTGAGACTTTTTAGACATTTATTCCTTTTTCTTTCTGAGCTTGGATTTGCCAACATCACAATTTGATGATGTTTTGATCTTCAAAACGTACCTCAGACCCAAATCCTTTCCCTTTTTATTCAGTGGGTGCTTTGAAAGGTGGGACGTTGTTTGCATCATTCCGTGTGCGACATTCAAAGCTCTGACTTTGGCATCTGTCACACAAAGTCCCTGCTGCAGGCATAATGGTGCTTGTGCCTGGCAGGCCCATAGCTAGTTCCATGAGACAGTAAACCTATTTGTAATATGGAACGAGGACAAGGCACAGCAAAGGCTTAAACAGCAACAACACAGTGATGTGATTCCTGGACTGGTGCCATGTAAGTGGAAGCAGGTGGCTAGCACTTCAATGCAATCAATGCAGTGCCAAGGTACTCGAGAACCAGAAAGTGAGTACCAAAACCCAAAGCCTCTGTTACTGATTTGAAATAGCTTTTTTTTTTTTTTTTAATTTTTGAAAGTAATATACCTGGATTTTATTGCAGATCAGCTAAAAATGTGTATGGCAAGTAGAAATGGATGTGCATGGAAGTGTATGAATGAGCAAGGAGCTCCTAACTGAACTCGGAAGACAGAAAAATAAAAATGAATTCTACAAAAGCTGTATGAAAGAGCAGGTGGCCCAGGAGCAGGATGGAGTAGCTGTGTGATCTTGCAGGGATAGGTTCAGGAAAGCCAAGGTTGACCCTGAGTTGAATGTGAGAAGGAGTGTGAAGAGCAACAAAGGATTCTGCAAGTGCCTTAGCAGCAAAAGTGAGACTGGGGCAAATATGGGCCAGGGGAACTTGTGACAAACGACACAGAAAAGGCCAAGGTACTCAGTGCTGCCTGTACCTCTGGTTTTGTGGGTAAGAACAGCCTTCAGGAATCCCTGAGACCTATGAGAAAGTGTTCTCTCTTCTTTCAGTGCTGTCATTTCTTACTGTCCTTGTGGGGCAGCATCCAAGACATCTCACCTTCAGTCATTTCCCCCACCCCATTCTAAACATCAGCTTACTCCAACCAGATCTAAATGTCAGCAGTGGATGTGTATTACATTTTCCTGACTTCTCCCAGCAGGAGTGGAAAACTACAAAATGCCAGGGCAGATAGCAAGAATGGGTTTATTACACGGCACCAGCATGGACAGAAAGCATAGCCAGGCAACAAGAAAAGAGGACCTTCATTTATCAGACAGGACACAGAACGGTCTCTAGACATTCTTCCCTCTGCTTTGAATCGGGGAAAGCAATTTGGAAAGGGAAATGTGCAAAATATGCAAAACTTTGCACAAGGGAAATTTTGGTAGCAAGAACAAACCAGAAATGGGGGGTACACAGGGAGAAAGACAGATTCAGGTTCAGGTAACATGATTATGAGCTTTGACTCATAACCTGCCTAGGACAGAACAGATCATAAGTCACTGGAAAAGTGCATCCTGTGTAAAATAAACAACATATGAGGGAAGAGGAGGCAGTTTTTGCTGCCTGAACCTGAATGTTATAATAAAAAACCGAATGCATTTTGTGTGTAATCAAGACTTAAGACAGGATTTAAATTCTTGATTTTATTCTCTTAATTAATAAAAACCCCCAAAAAACGACAGACCACATTTGATAAGCATATGATATTATTTGCCTTGCTATGAAGAATAAATTTAGAGATGTTAATTATAAATTCTTTCATGCTTGCTGAAATTATTTTTAAGCATCAAAATATGTAATCTTGATGAAAGTTTATTGATCGTTTCAAGAAAATTAAGGTAAGGCTGATAATGGATGATGTAACTCTAGCTGGAGTTATAATTAGAAGGTTATATTGATGCTGGTACTGGGTCAGATCATGCCTAGCATACTCTCTTGCCTTCAGCCCACAGCAGGTGCCTAAGAAAAGCCTAAAGAGGTAATAATAATTCCTCAGAAAACTTTCCTAACTATTTGAAACCCATGAGCTTCCTGAGATGAAGGTAGTGGCTTGGATGAGTTTTTATCCAGTCAGCTTTTCAGCTGTCACAGGGGATTTGCAAAGTGGGGTATCCACAGGAACAGAACTACACCACTCAGTGGCAGAAATTTTAATAATAATGAAACAATTATCTGTGTTTGATTGCGTTTTGTAGCACAAAATAGAATCGTGTAATGAGAGCAGGTCAGATTTAATCAAGAGCTCACTTACCTGAGCAACATTTTCATGTTGGCTTCACCCTGTGACATTTAACTCAGATCTGCTTTTTGTATCTTCATTGTCCTGTGGAAGAGAGTTCTGCAGCTCATCATGTAAATGAAGAACTTCTGGGTTTTACATCATTAAATATTCTTTACTATTCAAAGAACAGTGAATACACTTTTAATTCACTGTTAAATATCAGTGAACAATATTCCCTTTGCACCTTTCTAATGATTGTAGAGCTGTCTATTATCTCTCTCTTCAGATGTCTCTTTTTCTAGTTGAGGAATCAGTCTATTTAATCCTGCCCTGTAGAGAAAACACAAAAAGCTGGAAGTCTTTTGTCCCCTTTCCATGCATCTTTCCTAGTTCTACTTTCAAATTTGATATGGGGAGTTGGATCAGAAATGCACAAACTGTTCAAAACAAGGGGGTAAACGGATTTGTTCCATGGTACAATGGTGTTTTCTAGTCTTCCATACTTCTCATAATTTATTCTTAATTAATTTTTTGTTATTGTAACTCAAGATCTCATTCTTGAATAGTAATGTTTAGTTTGAAGCCTGTCAGTTAATACATGAAATTAAATAATTTCATTATTTAATATTATTTTTCCTGGTGTGCAACACTGCATTTATTGAAACTTCAAATTAAATTAAATATAGATAACTAACTATTCAGATTTATAAGGGTTCCCCAGAACTCTATACAATCAGCTCGCTGATAACCTGAATATTTAGCAAGTATTGACACTTCACTGTTCATTTTCTTTTCTGCATCACCTAGGGATATGTTCAACATGTATGAGTTCTGATGTAGATTTCTATGGGTCTTAACTGCTGACCAACTCCCCTCTGAAAATTGACCATATACCTACCCCACCAACTTTTTAACCTCTTCTTTACCCATGGAAGAACCTTCTCTCTTATGCTCTGGTTACATAATTTCTTTAAGAGGTCCTTAAAGGTGCTTTGGTAAGAGAACTCATCCAGTGCATGTTGGAAATCCAAATGGAATGTATCCTATGGATAGCCTTTGTTCATACTTTGTCCATATCTATAACTATCTTTCTAGAGAGTCTTGTTATAGGAGATTATTCCATTCCAGATGCAGGACTTGGCCTTTGTTGAACTTTATGAGGCTCCTGTCAGCCTATTTCTACAGTCTGTTGACATGCCTCTGACATGCCTCTCCCATTTCCTTTGAATCTCCTGTAATGTACAAACCTGCTGAGGGTGCACTCTGTCCCATAGTCTAGGTTGTTAATAAATACATTAAACAGTTTTGGCCCAAATATCAGTCTTCATCTGACTGATAACTGGTTACCAGATGGATTTTGTGATACTGCATGCAACCCTTTAAGCTGTGTGATTCAGACAGCTTCTCACTCACGTACTCACCTGTTAATCCAGTCAGTATCTGAATAGCTGGGCTGTAAGACAGTGACAAATATATTGCTAAAGGGAAGGTAAAACAGTGTGTACTGATCTCATAAAAAAAGGCAATCAGGTTGGTAAGGTTTGATTTGCTCTTGGCAGATCTGTGCTGGCTGTTCCCAGTCACCTTCTTGTTTTTCACGTCCCTGGACGTGGCCTCTAAGATAACTTGGTCCATAACCTGCTTGGAGACTGAGGTAAGGCTGAGGGACCTGTAGTTCTCCAGGTATTACTTGGTCTTCTTGAAGATTGGTAGACAAATATAATTTTCTAATTGTCAGGAACTTCCCTTGGTTGCCATGATCTTGCAAAATTGATAGAGAATGGCCTTGCAGTGGCTTAGGCCAACTCCTTCACTACGCTTAGCTGCTTCCGATCTGCTCACATAGACTTGTATAGACGCGGTAAGTTTAGATGCCCCCTAACTCTGATCTTCCTTGGTGTTTGGTAATGCTTCACTTCCACAGACTCTGCTGGTAGGCTCAGGGACATGGCAGACCTGTGGGCTGGTCTTACCAAAGGCAGCACTATCTCAGATGGTTTTTAATGTTGCTTGTCATTAGCTCCCCTACCCGTTGAGCTGCAAGCTGGTGTACTTACAGATGTCTGTCTGATGCTGTTCACTTTTCATCCTGGTTTCAAATCTGGCTGAGCTTTACCTTTCCTAGCTCTGTTCCTGTGTATTCAGGCAATGTCTCTAGATTTTTCATGGAGAGCTCATACCTTCTTCCACCCTCTTTATATTTCTTTTTTGTGCTTCATCTCCATCAGGAATCCCTTTTTCACATGTGCTGACCCTCTGCCGTTCATGCTCAGATATCTACGTGTCAGATTGGTCCATTCAAATGATGTGAGAATCAACCAGCTATGCTGAGGCCCGGTGTCTTTCAAGGCAGTCTCCCATGAGATCATGCCAAGAAGATCCTTAAACTGAAATCTGCTGTTCTGAAGTCCATGGCTGTAGTTCTACTATTTGCTTTACTTAATTTTCTAAAAATTGTCAACCCCACTCTGATCACTGCAGCCACTGCAGACCTCACCTTTCACATGCCTGTTCTGTAAAAAACAAGTCCAGAATCATTTTTCCTGGTTGGGCTGTCACACACCTTTATGAGGGAATTGTCATCAAAGTATTTCAAAAATCTCCTGGACTGCTTCCCAGCAGTCAGGGTGGTTGAATTTGCATACCAGGCTTGCATCTTTATTCAGTCTGTATTACTTATTGTACAGTTTTTCATTATTTCCTTGGTATAGACATCAGTGCTGCTGTTTTCATGCATCTTCCTGGAGCCCATTTTAGAATTAGATATTACATTTGCTATCTTCCCGTCCTCAGGTACAAAAGAGATGTAAGCTAAAGGTCTTACACCTATTAATAGTTCAGCACTTTCATCTCTGAATTCCTTTCATATTCTTGCACAAATAACCATCCTGAAAATCCAATGCTTTTAATTTTATCTGTGTTCTATAATCTCTTCTAATAACAGTATGGTTTGTGACAGTTTTTGCTGAGCAACTCTCCTCCCCCCCCCCCTCCCCCCCCCCATTCTGGGATGAGAACTTCCTTGAGCTTTTCTATGGTAAAGTTGAGCAGGGGTGAAAATGTATTGTGGCTTTATCTTCTTATTCACTTCCTTGATCATTTACTGCTTCTGTGAACTGTGAAGCTTCCTGCTTTTAATGTGTTTTAAGAAGGATTTATTAGTAGTAGTTATGGCTTTTGCACATTGTTCTTCAAGCTCTTTTTGGTCCACACTCTTAGTTTTTTAGCTTCAACCTGCCAGAGTTTTGCTCTGTTTTCTTCATTTTGACACTGCTTTAGTTTTCTGAAAGATGCTTTCTTCTTTTTATTAACTACTTCTGCCCTGCTGTTAATCCATGATAAGTTTACTTTTGCCTTTTCCCTTGTGTCTTATTTTTGGTAGGTAGTGTTCATCTGTTCTGTGTTTCCAGCTAGGTGTCCTTCAATGCTGCCTGCAAAACTTTAAGTCTCAGCTGTCTCATTTAGCTCTTTTTTTATCAAGCTCCTACATAATGAAGTTCCCTATTATGAAGCAGAATATGCTGTAGTGGATTTGGGTATTCAGTTGCTCCTGCGGTCATGCTGAATCTAAGTACATTACTGTTGCTATTACAGTGCTATTCCTGCCCGCTACTCAGGACAAAGTCAAGAGTTGCTTCTTCACTCTTGGGCCTCATGTTGAGTTGCTTCATGAAAACCTTGATTTGTGTCTAAAACTTGACTCTTGCTGCCAGGCCTCAGTGTAATGCTTACCAAAGTTTCTGAGGGTAGCTGAAATCTGCTATTACTACTGCAGTTTCTGACCTCCTAGCATCATTTAGAATATGCCCTTGATAAGACTACTTGTTGCGCTGGAGAGGATGCTCATCTATGTACCTCAATAGCTTCTCTTTCTAGCTGGCCGCTGGAGAGAGGTTTTCCTTTTTCTCTTTCTTTTTTTATCCTTGTTTTGTTTCCATCAGTCACTTTGAAGATGATGTGTGGCATGAGCTATGGATCCCACTAAACTTGTTTCAGCTTTCTTAGTGCAACACCTGCTGATCAAATCACCACCATATCTCACTTCTTTTTTGTTGGCTTCTCTGCTCCCATACATCAGTACAGGGAGAGAGAACCCAGCACTGGATCATTTTCCAATCCTGCTCAGTCACCTGCTACCATATCACTGGGACTTCTCTCTTGTGCACAGTACTGTCCTGCCGTGTCCCTGAAGGTCATCTCAACAGATGCCTATATAAATCTCTTAATCTAATTATTCTTCAACAGTTCAGGGCTTTCGCTGTCCCTGTGTAGAAGTTCAGTGAATTTTTCCATTTTACTCCAGTTGAAGATTCTTTCTAACTACAGTATGTCATTTTCTCAGAAAAGGCCAAAAGACACTTGCCCTGTCTGCTCATGGGGCCACATACTCACTTGTGATGGCGAGATACTCTGCTCTTTCAGAAATACAGCATATATAGTCTATGCGACTGCTAGCAATATTAGCTAGCGCCTTCTCTTCTTCCAGTCCTGCTTCCACTTGCAGTGTTTAGGTTGAGGGGTATGCATGAAACATGTAAGGTGGGAAGTGAAATTGTGTTGACTTGTGCTAAGATACGAATGAAATTCCCTCAGTACTCCCCATGCGGCACAACACATCTGCCCTTTGTGAGCAGAAAGCAGCCAACCCATTGAAATGTTTGGCTTGTTTCATTGTTTTAATTTATACAAGTGCATGTTTCAGTTTGAAAATGAATCCGAACAGATTAGCATTTGTGGAGAACCTCCCTCCTAAAATAGATGAAAATTTGATAAGAGATGTTATTGTGGTGGGGACAGTGGGAGGGATTTGAAAGCATGCATTTTAAGTATGTTCGGACTGTTACCAAGTCAGAATTGTTATCTGTGCTCTGCCTTGCATCACATCTACATTATCCCCCCAGGATTCTTCAGATACCAGTCTCTCTTCATTAAAACAAGAACAGTAGCCAAGTGATTAAGATTCCTGCTTGGCTTATCACATCTGGAAGGCTAGCATTCTTTCGACAGTAAGACACGACAAGCTACATCTATACTTGAAAAATAATGGGTGTTAGAAAATAACTTTCAGCTCGCACAACATCAAATATGATTTTGTATGTAATTTAGATTGAGATTAAAAAAAATTATTACACGTGCGTTATTCTATCAATTTATTGAGGCAAGTTTGTATTTGTTGATGCTGTGGCTACTGTATACTGGAAGTTGCTCATGGGAGCTTAAGGAGGCATTTGTAAGTTAGTGGACTGGTTAGTTAAAATGTGCCAATTTTGTTATCACATTTAGTGAGTTAATTCCACTATAAAGGAGTTCACAGTTATGTTTGAAAGAAAGGAATTCAGTTGATGAATACACAAATAATTCCTAAGTACCATTAATCCAGTGCAGCAGTTTGTTGGCAGTGGATTTGGGACAGTGGAGTAAGAGAAGATGATGAAAACTAGCAAAGACTAAAGTGTTATGCCTTCCTTTTACCTCTTTCTATTTTTGCTTACTGACATGATGACTTTTATTTTACATTACTTTTAGTTCAGGTGCTTTCATATTCTTTTAATACAGCTGTGCCTTTGGTGTTCTAGCAGTTGGTTCCAACTGCAAGTGGGGCAGTCAGTGCTCTAAAATGAAGCAAACACCTATCTCATTTTTGGGGTACCCCTTTTTCCTTGTATAGTTTACTTGTTTGCTTTAATACTGCTGTTATTGGTGTTACTGTTATTGTTGTTATAGTACTTGCAGTAGCAGTTCATCTTTTAGAAAATTCATGATCTTGCTAAGGGCATTTTTTTTGGTGCAGAAGAGTTTATTTTAAACAATTGAGTTTTCTTGCCTGAGGACATCAGACATTGATATGAAGTTATTGACATGTTATTTAATCGTCTCAGAAAAATGCAAAAAAATGCAAAATCTCTTTTGTGCATTCATGATCCTCATTCTGTTCTGAAGTTTTCCTACTCTCATAACTTTGTAAAATCAGAAGTTTTTTCCAGTCAAGCACAGAATAGAACTTCTCAAAAAGCTGCCTAATATGCTACCTTATTTTCACCTCAATTGCTTTGTGATTGTGTTTGTGGAAGAAGAAAGAGGCAGAAAAGAGTTTTACAAATAGAACAATTATAGAAGTTCATTTTCTTCTACTCTCATTTTTACAAATACCTTCTTTTGCTCATATTTTCCTCTCTAGCCTGGGAAAATTTCAATCTAAATGGTGGTGGTTTGGAGGTTTCAGGAAGATGTGAATTACCAAGAAGTGGTAAAAGCAGGTTATTATACTAAAGATCTGGTTAGCCCTATTGATTGTTCTTGAAAATATGATGTGTGTTAATGGATCTTCATAATTTTTGGTGTAATCCAATCTATTGTGTAAGAACAGAAAGATGCATATAGCATATATTTTTGGAAGAGTCATTAAAACCCAAAGAAAATATGAAGGTATGCGTCAGAATCAATACTTTTAAGAGCTAAAGTGACTGTGAGAAGAACTGTTTTCTGGCAAATGGAGAGTATTATGAATTAACATACATTAAAATTTAGGTGATTTGAAGAGGATAACATGGTAACTATTAGAAAAAAAGTGCAGAATCAAAGCTAAAAATTGCCAAACACACATATAATAATTCCATAATAAAAAGACATAAATTTTACATAATTAAATTTATATCATGTATCTCTATAATGTATACACCCATGTAATAATTCCGTAATTCTAAATCTCATTCAAGTTTTAGGGTTTTTTTGTTGCTTCTGTTTCTCAGTGCAGTGGCTAGTTTTTGCTTGCATGCAACTCTCACTGAAACCTATCTGCCACATCTTGCTACAGCATAGGTTTGGTGGGATTAACTGGAAGTGCTTTCTTGCAGAACTGTAACTTTCAAAATTTTCGATTTAAAGAGAGTCTCTCACTATGAATGTTGTTTGGAGCAGAGAAAAGTGTGAGGAGGAAGGAACGGCAGAGAGTAGCTGTTACAGGCTGGCCACAGGCCCCCATTGCCCATCCCCCTGTGCCACTTGGTGGGAGGAGGTAGAGGAGTTGGAAGTGAAGGGATGAAGCTGGTCCTGTGAAAAGGTGGTGGCAGGGAAGTGTTTTAGGTTTGTCTTTGTTTCTCACCATCCTACTCTATTTTTAATTGGCAACAAAATGAATTTATGAGAAAGCAGCTGGGTGGGCATCTGGCAACCAGCCAAACAGCCTACTTCCTAGCATGGTTTTTAAATATACACACACTCTTCTCTCTCCTGCCTTCCCTCTGCTTTCTCCATTAACTCATAGATTATAATTAATATTTAAAGTAGCTGAATTCAAAGCACCATGATTAACACAGAATATTGATAGCCTGGATGAACGTTGCCAGACATTGTCTACTGCTGTTTCTAAGAACGTGGCTAGGGAAGAATGCATTGTTTCAAACGATTTGAAAAATTATGTGGGCATTGTCCTTGAAAAGATCTGGGCAGTGAGACAGGACCTGTCTCATGTTTCATATATGAAGTTCCTCTTCTACTTGAGGAATTAGTTATGTAGATTATTAGTCACAGTTAACATGCAGGCCAAAAAGAATGTCTCTACCCTGGGTTTAAACATTAGGATCATTCTGTTTCCTTTGCCACACAGAGCAAGCGAGATTCACTGATGTGCCTGCTCCTTTTTGTAGGACAGTTTGTGTATTGTAAAGCTGAAGTGTGGGTCTTCAAGTCTTTCCTTTAACATAGAGCCAGATCTTAGTCCTGCAGGTAAATTTCATCATCATCACAGAATGGTTTTGTTTGGAAGGGAACTTAAAGATCACCCAGTACCAACCCCCCTGCCGTGGGCAGGGACACCTTCCACTAGACCAGGTTGCTCAAAGCCTCATGCAGCCTGGCCTGGAACACTTCCAGGGATGGGGCATCCACAGCTTCTCTGGGCAACCTGTTCCAATGCCTCACCACCCTCTCCGGGAAGAACTTCTTCCTGATATCCAATCTAAATCTCCCTGCTTTCAATTTAAACCCATTACCCCTTGTCCTGTCACTACAGGCCTTTGTATAAAGTCCCCCCCCCTGCTTCCTTGTAGCCCCTGTAGGTACTGGAAGGTGCTATAGGGTCTCCCAGGAGCCTTCTCTTCTCCAGGCTGAACAAGCCCAACTCTCTCAGCCTTTCTTCATAGCAGAGGTGCTCCAGCCCTCTGAGCATCTTTGTGGCCTCCTCTGGACTCGCTCCAACCGGTTGATATCCTTCTTATGCTGAGGGCTCCAAAGCTGGACACAGTACTCCAGGTGTGGTCTTACAAGAGCAAAGTAGAGGGGGAGAATCACTTTAGCTAAGGCCTGCTTGAAGATCCCAGAAGTTTAAGAATGTGTGTGCTGAAAAACAGTTGAAAATTCAGGTCTGAAATGTACTTCAAGAAAAGATATTACAGGAAAGTCTGGTTTGATTGTGTCCAGGTTTAGGCCTCGTATGTCTTCCCTGATGAGTCAATAGCCTTGCCTGCAATGCATATTCATTTAAAATATGTAAGTTCCCGCTTTAAATCTTTAAGTTCTTCAAGTCTTCCCCCCCCCCCCCCCCCCCAAGCCTTTTTGATTCGTAGCCATTCTGTTTTCAGAGTGACAGAAACATGTCTACAGATGAATGCTTTACCATGAAACTTGGGCTCTCTGAGTTTTTATGTATTCCTTGAATTTAGGTAAAAGAACCGGGTAATTTCAGTAGCACTGAAAAATTTAAGCAGGTGTTCTCCATTGGAAAAATCTTCCAGTGCAAGAAGAGGTTACAGAATCTGCAGGGGGACTGACAGTATTCTGAATGTCACCATTAAAATCTCACATTATCCTTCAAGAACACAAGTCTAACTTCTGGAACTCTGTGAATTTTGATTTGGCTGATATTAATACCTTGAGCTTCTTAAGTGTGCATCACACTGAGTATTGTGGAGAAAAGCTAAGAAAATGTTTGTGCCATTGAACTGCTTTAATACATATTTTTCTCTGCACTTTCAGGCAGATAGAAATCCAGTGGTGTTTTTCACAGGAAGTGTTTTGTTGGATTTTTTTTCTTTTCTTTAATACTTAATTTTTTTTACCTCAAGAATAATGAGAAATCTTTATTTTGATATACATTACACTTAAAACAGAAAATTGATTTCAAGCTTTCGGAGCGTTCTGCCTTAGCAACTGTGTAGAGGTGCACTCAGAATAGCCTGGTCTGAGTTTCAAATTATTTCACTATTCAAAGGAAAGTAAGAACTATAAATTAATGGATTTTGGTCTAATTCTAAAGTTCTTCAGCTAAGGGGGTTTCCTATTACAAACTACTGTGCAGAAGCAGTCAACTTTCTATAGTGAATATTGAGAATGTTTACAATTTCTAGTCTTCATTTTAGACGAAGTTCCCTTTGATTTTGGAGTGTTTTGCTATAGTAAAAACTCTGGGATTTGGAACACTGACTTCAAAGGATTCACTTCATCAGAAAAAGCACAGGAGAATTTTAAAAAATAATTCCGAGTAATAAAAAGTTTCTTTTTACTTTCTTTTTATAACTCTAAGCTAGTATCCAATATAAACTAGTGTTAAAAAGCTAAGAGCTATAACCTACCCATCGGGGGATAAATTGTTAATAAGGTATAATTTGATGGTGGAAAGCTGATGGCATCTACAGAAAGAAATAAGAGCCCCATGGCTGCATAGAAGAGCCTGATTAACAGTTGCACTGGGCATCCTGTTGAATGAGCTTTATTTATCATGTTTTTATAGCTACCTCCACTGAGCTTTCAGCTTCTGGGAGAAAAATACCAAAGTACGATATTGTTCTTCCAGTGTAGCAATCAAAAGGTTTCTAAGCCAAAAAAAGAAAATGGAAAAGGGGCTACAGAATGAGTAGGAGGAGAACATCACACAGCAGATTCAGAAATAAATTTTTTCAATTAGGCTCCCTGTGTGAGATTGTTTCAAAATTTGTGTGTGTCACAGAAATTTAGGAGATACTTTCTCAACACTTAAGGGCTCCTTTACTTTGACTTTCTTATATAAATTGAGAATTGAGCTTTCTGTCATTAGTTTTAAGGGCCTATCACTCTTCCAGTTTATTTCAGGGGTATGGGTGTTGCTCTTCATGATTCTGTCTCACAAGTATTTTTCCTTGCTTGGTAAGTTCTCCCCTGGCTACCTTCTATACAGTTTCCACAAAAGTGCCAGCAAAGACAACGGTGTTATTTAGAAGTACAGCCATGAGTTTTTGGGGAAGTGTGATTTGTTTTTTTTTTTTTATACAAATATTTGGGATTCTTCTACTTGAAAAATTGCAAAGAAAGAATGTAGTTAGAAACCTTTGACAAATTGCTATCACTGTAGAATAATCCAGGAGTTGATCATTAAAACTATTCACAAAGCATCTGATACATTTAGCTAGGCATCAGTGTTTTATGGACTATTTTCTCTTTCTTGGTTCATGAATCTCTAATGCTAATGGATCATGCAGTAATAAAAAATACAGAATTCCCATTCTATACACCAGGCATCACATCACATGGATTGTGATTGTTTTTTCCCTCCTCCATTTTGATTTTAAAACAAAAGCTGTTTCGCAAAAAATTATCAGAGGTTCACCTGTGTTCACCTGTCACAGTGTGGGCTTGGGTGCACAGCAAATAGTCACTGAGCAACAAGGGCATATACTGAATGGCTATCAGTTATTTATGAAGTTTCATTGCATAAATACTTTTTAGCAGTGTAATGATTAATTGACTGTGTTACACAGTCAACCTGTCGTTTTAAGTGATTACTCAGTCTGCCAGACAATAGATTACATTAGGTTACATCCCAAGCACAAGTACAGGCTGGGTGGAGAATGGATTGAGAGCAGCCCTGAGGAGAAGGACTTGGGGGTACTGGTGGATGAAAAGCTGGACATGAGCCGGCAGTGTGCGCTGGCAGCCCAGAAAGCCAACCGTATCCTGGGCTGTATCAGGAGAAGCGTGGCCAGCAGGTCGAGGGAGGGGATTCTCCCCCTTTACTCTGCTCTTGTGAGACCCCACCTGGAATACTGCATCCAGCTCTAGGGCCCCCAACATCAGAAGGATATCGACCGGTTGGAGCGAGTCCAGAGGAGGCCACAAAGATGCTCAGAGGGCTGGAGCACCTCTGCTATGGGGACAGGCTGAGAGAGTTGGGCTTGTTCAGCCTGGAGAACAGAAGGCTCCAGGGAGACCTTACAGCACTTTCCAGTACCTGAAGGGGCCTACAAGGAAGCTGTGAGGGACTTTTTACAGGGGCCTGTAGTGACAGGACAAGGGGTAACGGGTTTAAATTGAAAGTGGGGAGATTTAGATTGGAGATCAGGAAGAAATTCTTCCCGGAGAGGGTGGTGAGGCACTGGAAGGGGTTGCCCAGAGAAGCTGTGGATGCCCCATCCCTGGAAGTGTTCCAGGCCAGGCTGGATGAGGCTTTGAGCAACCTGGTCTAGTGGAGGGTGTCCCTGCCTATGGCAGGGGGGTTGGAACTGGGTGATCTTTAAGTTCCCTTCCAAACCAAAGTATTCTATGGTACACAGGTCCATCAGTCATGTTTTCTACAAATGTGATCATGGTCATAAATAACAGATTCCTCAGGTTTAAAACAACTGTTAATAACTTTTCAAATCTATGAAACTTTAATCTCAGTCTAAATATGAATTGTCAATTTAATCTTTTAAACACTCTTAGAAAGTAATGATTATTCTTTCATCTGCCATTAAAAATCCAGTTGACTGGTAATGGATATCCTCCACTGAAGAAACTGAAAGAATACTCAGTGACTTAACTTCCTTACCTGAGAAATTCTGATGGACTGAGGTTTGTGGTGGTTGACAATAAACTAAGTCAAATAAAATTCCCCCAGCTCTAGTGTGCAACATGCCCTCTAGCTGCAAGTGTGCAAAGGACACAAATCAGCCCCATTTGTCACATTTTGTTTTCTTTGGAGCAGATTGGCTGGAATCCTTAGACCGAGTCTAAAGGTTGAGCAGAGCTTCCTACAACAGTCCTATGTTTGCTGAATTATGAGGTCAGCAGTAAGGGAGATACAAGTGAAAAAGTTGGAGATGAATGGTTAAAATATGATGATGATTGTTTCAGTGTCCGCTTTTCCAAAATTCCTTGTCAACGTGGAGTGAGGTAAAAACCTTTATATAAAAACCTTTATATACAGCAGGGGTATTTCTCTCCCTCTAAGTAGCCGTTCTGTTGTCTCTGCAAAACCAGCCAACTATGACTTTTTTGGACCTGAATGTTTGTCATTTAGAAATTGGATCAAAATGACCCACTCATTTTACATAGCTAATACTAGGTTGCCAGATGTCACTGACCTCCAGTAATTAATAACCTGAATTATGTTTAACACATAACCTGGAGGTGAAAAGCTCCATGTGCCATTGACATTGCTCTAGACACTTGTGTCAGAAAAGAGAAAAATGAACTTACATTCAGGCTTTTTCGTAGTGTCATCCTTATCTCAAATCTTCATAACAAATCTGTAATTTAAAGTTGCATTATGGGCCTCCTTGTTCCCTTTGGTCCTTCCATGGAAATTGGGGTACATAATGTTCTCTCGAAGACTTACATATTCTGAGCAGATACTCTCCTTAGTCCTAATTCTCCTGTTTGTCTTTCTCACCCTTGGTTTCTGTGTAGTTTAACAGTGTAGCTACACTCTGGTGATTTTCCTAGTAGCTATAGGTTCAAGCTTTCCTGTTTTAATATGCATTTTTGCTCTATGTACTTAATGAGAATTTTTCTCAGTGTGTTGATTTTATCCATTTCTCCACTGCTCACAATATTGTCTGTATGTTGATGACACTCATTTATGTGCCTCTTTTACTTTTTATTCTTCACCATATTCTTGCTGTTTTATGTTTCAGATTATCTTAGTGTTTGTGAAATTAAATCCAATTATTTTAAAGTAAACATAACCAAAATAGAAATTACTTTGTTTCTTCTTTCCCCAAGCGAACGGTCAGTTGTGCTGTCATCAACGCTGTTGCCAACTCTTTGGAAATTTGGTTATGGTTTTTTTTTTAATTTTATTTTATTGTGTTCCATTTTGCCCCATCCACTATCTTAATGTCTTATATATCAATGTTTTATTCTTAAATGGCAAGAAGAAAAATATAATCTTGGTTTTCCAAAATCACCTGTATGGTCAATTAATATAAATGGAAGGATGTGAAAAGTGTTTGTATCTCTCTGCTGTTGAATGATTTATTACTTCACTGCCCTTTTACCATACAAGCTGTACACATCGGTGGTTCTTAGATTTTTTCTGTAGCATTCCGCTTTCTCTCTACTTTTATTTGTATAAAATCATCTTACCTTGATTTGGTTACATATTTAATGGACATATGTGTTAAAGTTCTTTCAACAATTTTTGTCTCTTTGGTGTCTTGTGAGATGACATTTCTAGGCTAACTTTTCAAAGTGTTTGTATTATTGTAAATAACTGTTATTCTGAAGTCACTGCAATATTTTCTCTAGAACTATAGATGTGATTCCTATGATCAGAATGAAACCTGCCGTTACTAAAGCCTAACAGCAAAACTATTTGAGAAAATAAGTAAAAAAAAAAAAAAGAAAAAGAAAATTATGATAAAATTTTTATTCTATTTCTAATTAGACATTATGTACAAAATTATTTGCATACATACAGAAATACAGAGATCTCTTTTTTGTAGTCTCAGTTATTCAGTATGACTTAGAAGATCTTATAAAATTCATCCTCCACCATATCTCTCAGGTTCATCTGTGTTTGTGAGCTCGTATCTGGAAGCTATAGTATAGCTGGTTTTGACATCTCAGGGGCAAGATACAGTATGTTGACTGTGCCTCTGAAAAATTATTTCAGGAAGGTTTTTTATATGCACAGTCTTCTGAAGTGTCATAATCTCCTTGGCTGAAAGGTTAGGAGCATCGATTGCTGGGCTGCTTCTTTAATTCTGCATCCCACGCTAGCATTGCTGTCTTGAACAGCAAGTTAGCGTGGGACAAGATGGCACACCTTCCAGTGCTGCTTCCTCCTTTCCCATTTCCATGTTTTTAGCAGCAGTGAACAGGTGTAGGGGAAAGTCTGCCTGCCTGTGCTCAAGGTCCAAACCAACATTTTGTCGCACTCTGGTGCCAGGGAACCTTTTTTTCTTGCTACTTACTCTGTTATTTAACCTAGGGGGTTGAGGAGTATGAAATTACATTGAAATACCTATCCTTTCCTTGAAATGAAGAGAATCCTGACATTCCTCATCAGCACCTAGAAGTTTACAACACTATTTGTAAAAAAATAAAATGAAATATTGCTTCCATAAGGTCTTGGAGACTACTAAAATCAATGTTATTTGCCAAAAAGCAGGAAACGCTTTAAAACTCAGTGCGCTAACACAGATGTTAAATCTTAAAGGATTCACATATAATTTATTCAATACATTAAATTTACTATATGTAGTATAATTTCAGAATATGCATTAAAAATATGTTATGGAATCTCATTCCTACCTGCTGAATGACTGCCAAGTTTAGTAATGTCAGAACATTTTGTTGTTTTACCCCTTCAGCACAATCCTGCATTCAATTTTTAAATGTCCATAAAAACTGTGAAAACCTCAAAATGCCAGATTGGAACATTCAAAACAATGAAAGTCACAGTGCAACAGGTTTGGTTTTTTGAATAACTCTCTGGAAGCAGTACTAAAAACCCTAGTTCCAAACATACTCCACTTTTTAGTTGCTAACTTCCAGGTTTGAAACTGCATTTTCCTCTGTCTGTTAAAGATAAACCAAGTGGATGTTTTGTGACATTTAGAAATCTTTGGAGAAGATGAAGAGAGGAATGCACAGGTGGATGGGTAGGTGACATCCGTGAAAGTTCAGTCTTGGGCAGAGTCTTGTGTCATTAAAGTCAGTGGAGTAGCCCAGCACTGAGGGTTGAGGCTTTCACTGAGACTTAGTGAGTCTCAATTCTTCACTGTTATGCTTAACTGTTTCTTTTAATTTTATTATGTTAATTCTGATAATTTTCAACAATTTCTTATTTGCATAGTCAATAAAATAAGCTAATTAAAACTTCGGATACTTCATGAGTTGGCAGGGTATGTACTGCTCACTCTTATGTACTTCAGGCCAGTATGTTTGAAATAAAATTTACATCAGCTCCTTGAAACCATATAAAGCTACATATTTTACTTGGGTTTAAGTATGAAATTATATCTCTATCAGGGGATCTCAGTTCTTACTGCGTTCCAAACCCTGGGAAATTTCAGCATGATTTGATGTTTATTTTCATATATTTTACACTGCTTACTTTATAAGAAACTGTAATTTTCTAACTGCGGATGAACAGTAAAAGCTGGTTCTGAACAAATGAAAACACACATAATGTTATTCCCAGGAAAACTGGCTGTTACATGCGGTAATTGGTGGCAAGATCCTGCAGTGACTGTAGCCAATTACTGAAGTTCTCCATACGGTGTTGGACTTCTTGTATGAGCTGCTGGCCTATCACTTCATGTGAAAGCCTAACCAGGATGGTTTTAGTCTCCAGAAACCAGATTTTTCTTTTTTGGTGAGCCAAAAGGGAAAGCTGTGTTAAAGGGAAGTCCCTTTTTAATATTTTACCCTACTTTATCAACAGCGGATGATCACCCTCCAAAGCTGACTGTTTGTCAGGAGCCTGTTATGATAGACAGGTCCAGCAGTAACGGCTGCAAGGATGAGGGGTCATGACTCTGTGGAAAGAAGGAAAATGGTTCCTCTGAAGTATCGGGAGGTATAAATCTTTCTTAAGTGGCTTTACATATTTGCTGGAAGCAAGAATGTCATTACACCAAGCACGCCTTAAAATTTCTGGTAACCATCAAACCCACCACTAACTCTGCGGCTGCTAATTTGCTGCTAATGTCTTGCTGGTATACTTCTCTCTGGCTACATTCTTTCTTTGCATTTACGATCCTGACACTTTCTTTATGGCCTCTTTAAACTCAGCTTTTGGACTCCAGCATCCATGTTCACTGGGAGCTAATTAGGCAGGCTGCAAGACACCGTTGCCAAACAAGTCAACAACTTTTTGAAGCTGTTCCATTGCTGGACTGATGTAACAATAAGGCGATATTATTCATGTTGTTTGACATATATTATTACGGTTATTACCATTATAACTCAGCTCCCCAGAGTATTGTTTAAATACATGATATAAGAGATGAAAGCAAGCAGATAATGAAAAAGAAAAAAGGAAATATCTTGTAGTTGTTAATTTTTGGCATTGTGTAATTAAACCATCTTCTTTAATGTTATTTTTGCCAGTATCTAATTAGCAGAGCCATCTGCCTAGAAGTGCTGGACCATCTGTCTGGAATACTGTTCTGTTCATTTTTTGGTTCTTGAGTAATTAACTTCTTTCTTTATGAAATGTAATAGTACATTCTGTTTCTACACTTCAAAGAAGTTCATATATAAAAATACCTGTCTACATGTGTATAAGTATCTGTGTAGCTATAGGAGCATAGTTCTTCCAGGAGGTCTGATTGTACAGAGTTGTGTGTGCAGCTTCCACTGTAATTGAAAGCCACGTGTTTTTCACTGATCTGTAAGTACAATTAATACATATCTCACTTAACACATACTAATTGACCAGTCTTTTCTTGACTGTGTTCAAATTTCCTGTCTGAATCTACTGATTAAAGTTATAATTGTAGAAAAGGGATATATTAAAGTTAATTACTTAGGGGTTTGATATTTATTTTCCCTTTTGTACTTCATAATTTTTCTGGAAAACCATTGAATGATTTAGGTTGGAAGGGACCCCCAGATGTCTTGCCTGGGGACTTACTTTGTTGGTGCATGTTGGTCATGAAAGAGAGCCCCTTGACAGTTATTTCTTAAATGGGAGGGACACGTGAACATTATTCACTGCTTCTACACTTGCCATGATTCTTTTAGTGTCCTTCTAAGGTATTGGGATAAATCAGTTTAGATTGGAGATCTTCTTTTGGTTTCCATTGAAACTAATGTATTTGTATTAATTTAATTTGCCTGATGAAGATACAATAATTTGTCTTTTAAGCAAGACTCTTATAATTCCAAGAATTGAGTTGTTCCAAAGAATTTGATTCATTTTAATAGTGTAATATTTTACATAACATAGATGAGTGTTGGATGTATATTTTTTCTTTATTTTGAAGATAATGGTTTCATTATATAGGTTGAGTTGGAATTTGTTTCTTCTCTGGCTGGAATTTCTCTCGTCCCACTACCTCCCTGAAAATGCCAGGAGAGATTTCATCTGAAATTTTTGTCGCACTTTACAGACATCAGCGATGTAATGTGTAAAACACTGACTTACAATTGAGCTTTTACAAAAGGATGCCTGCCATTGGTTTGAAACTTGAGATCAAACTTAGAAGTTAAGTGTGCACCACAGCCTTCTTTCTATTCAGAAATAGAAACATAATATCTGAATTTCCGATTTTATGTCAAAGCTGATGGATGTCTGCGGTCTGTGTATTTTTTTTAATTGAAAAAACAATACATGTTCAGAAGTGAACTGTGACTTCCTCATCAGAGTACACTGGGTCGAGTTCAAGTTGTCCCTGTCAAGTTCAGTCTTTATAGTTGGCCACACCAACTTTCACAGGGCTAAAAATATCACTGCATATATTATGCGCTGCTCTACTGGTGACTATGCCATAATTAAGTTTATTTATGTCTAGTACAATGTAGTTCTGCTGAAGATTGTGAAATTAGAAGAAAAAAGTAACCCAAGGCACTAAATTCATAGAGGTGCTTGAAAGACTATATTGATAGCAGGATTTTTAAAAACCATGGCACTGTCGTGTCAGCTTCCTATCAGAAGCAGGTTGATGTGCTACCTTAAACCCTACTCCTTAACCTCTATGCAGCTGGGTTCTTTGTGGAGATGCATAGCAGTAGCTGACGTACTACCTGTCCTTATTTTCTCTAGCAATAACATTCAAATCCCTGTGTCCTCATTCCACAGAGTGAACAAACTTGAGTGTCTATAATTTGGTTCAATAATTTTTGTTGCCAGCCTAAGTAGAATTATAATATTAATGAAAAGAAGTACACATAATGCTGAAGGTTGTATTTTGCTGTGTGAAAATTGGGGCTTCTTTTTAAGAAATGTGGGAAAGAAAAGATCCTAACGGGATAAACTTTAGCTCTGTAGGCCTTCATCATGAATCAAATATCCAACAGGGTGTGCATATCATATTTGCACTGCTCATCTGAACTTCAGGGAAATATTAGCAAATGGTATCAAGCAGAAGAATATGTCAGTTTAAAGCAAGCAATGGGTAACAGTAACATTTTTCAGTAAACCTGGATTTGTCCTTGCTTTTTAAAATAAGACAATTTGTGTGTGTCCTTCTGGTCTTTCAGAATTAAAACTTCAGAGTCTTAATCTTTACTGTCAAAACCCCATATTGTTATGATTCTGTTGGGACACTCTTTTGCCTTTATCTTCTGAAGATTCAGGACACATTTTTCTACTCTTTTTTTCCACACTGAAATGACATTTAACTTGAGGAATTTTCCACCTGTCTTCCCCCTGTATATTTCCAGTAGGCTGTGCTGAATATCTGAATTTCCATCCTGTGGGAAACTCCCCCAAATATCCTGAACATTAGAAGAAAAACAAGTGAGCTAGATATGTTTGTCTATAGCTGTTCTTTTCATTTAATCAGCAGTAGGACATACGTATTCATTACTGAACTATGCAGGAGCCTTAGGGACCAAATCACAACAGCCTGAACTACCCAGTGCTCTTCAGATGCCTTTGTAATATACTTCAATTGCAGCCTGCTCGGTTATTGTCTCCCCCAGCAGTGGAACCCAGGGCTGTAGGAATGTAAGTACACTTGATTTCAAAGGTGGCACTTAGCTTTGTCACCAGTGTGTCTGCACCTACTTCTTGTCCAGACAATGTTACTCTGGCATATGTGGTCATGAACAGGGTTTTCCCAGAGTTTGCCATTTGATTAGTTTGCAAGCATATGTATTCAAATATAGTTACAGTAGTTTATTCTATTTGGGTTATTGTATGTGCTGGTAACTGTTGTATCCAGAAATATTAGGTTATGGTTTAATATATAATATTATTATTTAAATCTGTGCATTTTGTGGATGTCAAAGACAGACAAGAAAGTTTATTTTCAATCATGCTAACAGCAGTATTAGTGGTTTTATGATGTGGTGGTCAAATTGTTAACATTTAAGGTCTGAGAGGTCTAGCTAAGATGTTTATCCTAACTAAAAGAACATTCAGCTAAAGGAAAACTGTGATCTTTCTCCAACTCACCAATTTTGAACTATGGTAGTAGGGGATGTACTTCTCCTGCAGGCTCTACCAAGAGCCATATCTCTATATTGTCACACGATTTACTGTTTGATACCTTCTTAGAAGTGTAGCAGTTAGCAAGCTCCTTAAGGAGTCTATCCTTCCCAGGGATGAATACCTGGCTTTGCTAACATTGAAATTCTTGTTTTTCTTCACCTCTTTCTTTCTTTCTGAAACACTGTATGGGCTAGGTCTCTTGACAGAGATCACTTGGCAAAGAACAAGGGAGCAGAGGGAGCTGTCCCAACATTTCCTCACTATGATCAGGGTTAATAAAGCTTCTGCCTGACTTGTCCTAAACTTTACTTGTATTATTATGCGCCAGATTCTCCAACCATGATCTGCTTGCAGACATGCATTTTATGCTTTTCTCAGGTTTCGTGGAAAGCTTGAAGAACTGTCACTTTTGGCTCCTGAATTTCTCATCTCCAAAGTCTGTTGATTTTCTTTTCCAAAACTTTCAGTGCCTGAGAAATGTACTTAATTTCCTTGACTTGTTTCATTGTATAATTTTTGCATTTCACATTCTTCTCCTTCAAATTCCTCTTTTACTGTGGAATTAGAGCCAATTGAATGCTGGGTATTTTTTCACTGAAAATGGATGTATTGATAAACTTTTTATGTTTAGTCCAATCTTTCTGTCTTATTACTTCCTTCTGTTGATGCTTGGCATATTCTTCTCAGTTCAGTTTTGGCATGAACTTTCCTTCAAACCTTCCTTTTAAGCACCGACATTCCACTAAATCTTTTTACTGTGACCGCCTGCTGATAACTCTTGTTTCTGATAACTGGTTTCTCCAAGCATTTAAAATATTTTGTGCTCTTTAAAGATAATATATTCAGTATCACATACTTGTATCTAGTTCCATTTAACATATAGGTTCAGGTTGTCTTAATGGATTGATTAGGAGCTTACATTGGTCATCCAAGAGCAAGCTTTTGTACTCTGATCTCTGTTATGGACGTAAATTGCTTTTTGCAGTAGAGTCAACAGTGTTAAGTCATTGCTGCTTCTTTGACTAGCACACTGCTGCTTTTTTATCTAATTCGCTACAAGATTTCTTTTGTGCTGCTGGATACAGTTTGACATAAATACTAGGGTCACGCACAACCAGATTCTTCCAGAAGTTTTCAATATATTCCCCAATAGGCTGTACTCGTGCATCTGCAAAAGCAAACACTGTAAATGAAAAGGTTTTGGGTGGAGAAAGAGAAATAATGGCATTAGTTTTTATTAGTCTTTTTTCCTCTGAAATGAAAAAGCTTATTCTTGGGCTTGTTGAAACACAAATCAAAGAGTATGGCATAGTATGGCGTGTTCCCCTTTAGTCTGAATATGCTTTCACCCTATTATTTTTATTAATTATAGAGTCTACTTGCTATTAGTATGGTCTCCAATAAAAGACAAGTACAAAAAATTGCCTATATTAAATATGAATGAATGGTCTTTCATTATTACCTGGTAAATAAAAATGAAAAAGCTGTGGTTTCAATAATTAAGCAGCAGTGATTAGTTTAGAAAGCTCAGTTCTTACTGATGAAACGTTATAGTGCTTTGCGGCATTTTTTATCTAAAGAACTCACGGATGTGCACTGTCGAGGTGAAAGAATTCAGTGATTTGAAATGCACTCTGACTGCGCAGCACATACAGGCATTCAAATATGTACGTGTATTGGGACGTAACCACCAAGCACACGACCTGCTCCACTGAACAATAAAGTTTGTAAGTCATAGCTGTTGAATGCTAAACATGGAAATAATTAGAGTTAACTCATGCAGTCAAACTGTAGTAGTGCAGACTAAACGTTACAGTCCTGGCATAAATCTGTTGAAGCAGAGAGACAGCTCAAAAATTAGGATAAATTGCTTCTGCTTTACAGTGCTCCATTTCACTGTTGTCTTGTTTGTGTCTACCCGTTGCTCCTTACTCTGAATGGATGATTTAGTCCTTCTGATTAGTGCTGCAGTCATACTTGGAGAAACTAAAATCTCCATTTGATGCTTGAGGTAAATACTGCAAAACCAGCAATGGGGCACATTTTCCTACAGCACAAGGTGTCTCAGCAGAGCTGACCTCAGAAGCTATGTTGATGCAGACCAGCTTGTGCTGGGGAGAGAGGGTCAGCCTTTCTCTGTGTTCCTAACTGCTTACCTTAATAAGACTCATACAAAAGTGGCTAAATCGCATCAAAGGTGATTGTGATTATTTCTCCTGTAGCGATAGGTACAGTGAATCACCTGGATGGACAGCTTCACTTTGGATTAAGACACTGAAAACCCATCAGCAGCAAAACTACATTTCTAAGGAGAAAAAGCTTGTAAGGCGATTATGGATAGAATCACCCACAGCTAATTGTCAGTATGCCTGAAGCACGTCTCTCAAGCATGGGTTTAGATAGCTCTGAGGTTTATATTCCTGTGTTCCCTGCATTTCTAACTAACTCCTGTTGGTTGCAGGCAGTGGAATGGCAATGTGATGAAGCTACTAAAAGAGCCTGTTACAGTAAAGGCAAATCAAAGGTAAGCATGAGACAGCTGTTTCATTTTAATACAATTTATATGTTAATAGAAGGTGTAATTCTGTGTATAAATCTCTACTGTATGCATTTTTACTGTCTCCCTTTCCATAGAGAGTTGTAGGAAAGTAGTCTGACACGGAAGTATAAGCAAAGGAATAAAAACCAATACAGGGAATGTGGGTTGAGTGGTACAGTCACGTGATTCTTTTCTGAAATTATTAAGAACTTGTTACCAACAATTTACTGTTTTGACTCTACAACATGTCATATGTAACGGGCTGTATTCTCGCTTCATTTTCAGTGCTGTAAATCCCAAATAACTGTGTAATTACTTCATAAAATCCTCAATTTATTTCTCTGTGTATTAGATGCAATTGTAGGAGCACTTATCTTTCATATCTACTGGCACTAAAGAGAAAATAATATGAAGTTCACTAGTTTTTTAGACATGGGACTTGATGAATTTTTAGTATTCAGAACCATTTCCTTATCTGGCCAACTATAATTTCTTTTATCCAGCACAGGTAAGTGCAGTGTAAAGATGGAACCTGTATGGATGCTGTGTTCTTTAGTTGCTGTCCTAAGCTGAAGCTAGTTATCAAAATAATTCTAAAAGCACTCAGAAGTGCATTCATACTGTGTCTGTAACTATTATACTGTTTAATGGTTAAAGTTAATTGAGTTAAAACATAAAGGGAAAACACATCGAGAGCGATAACTACAGCAGAGCACACAGGACCCACATTCAGTGGAACATGACAACATATGTTATTGATGTGCAAAACGTAAAAAAAACCCAAACCCCAGGCTTCAGAAACATATTCCAAATGCTTCTACTATCTATTAGAGCTGTTTCTTCTGCTTAGTCTTCTAATCACTTTTTAACTTCTCCCATTAAAGAGTTCATTTCCAGCTTTTTTTACTAAGTGGTGGAAAATAGTGTTGCAGTGTACCATTGGCCTATCCATTTCTGTTTGAGATTAAAGAGGAAGAATGGCCTCACTTAGAAGCAGGGCCATGTTATACTTTGAGTGGAGAAAAACACAGAATTACTTGGAAAAAAAGGCAAGCTTAGGGAATGTGCATTCTAAAGCTTCGTGCATGGAAGATGATTGTCTTTATGGAGGAACATGTTTCACTGTAGAAATGATTACTGCGAAAAAGCATGAAGAATGGTGTTGCCTTCTTTGTCCTTCTCACTTGCCTTCCTTTCCATCCCAGTGTTGGAAACTGTAAGATTTACTAGTTCATTACCTATTAAGTTTCAGGATTTGCAAGGAATACAATATGTATTAATAGCTAGATAAAAGAAATTAGTTAGATTTTACCTAAAGGTTTCTAACTTAGGTAGACAAACTGGTAACTCCAGTTATGTGTGAAGGCTTTATGACAGAAATAGCATCTAGCAAGTATTCTGATCTACAATCTTGCTTGTCGTTTGTGGAGAGAAAAGAAAGAGCTTCTGGGACCTCATATTTAAGCAAATGTTTCATTTTGTAGCTTGCAATTTCTCCCTAGGAGATTTATGCTTCTTCATGTGATATATCCCTTGAGCCTTAAGCCTTAGTTTGGAGATGACAATACCTGAAGAAAGAGAACATGCCTGAGTGACAATACGACAGGTTTCATTGATCAAGGTGCATATGCAGTAGGAATGCAATGCGTAACTAAAAGTTTATGCCTCTCTCTTATAGTGATTTTCCAAGTTTAAAACAGTGAGAACAGCATTCAGCCTATCTGAAAGTCACAGTGCAGTGACTGTGATCTAACATCATGGATGAAAGTAATGGTAAATTTGAGACTACAGTAGTGTACTTTTGCATGTTATGTTTATAATACTGTTTGTGGAGTTTAATCCACATTGAATTCAACAATGAAGAAGTTTATGTTGCTATTAAATAATTTTGCTAAGAGGAATAACACTGGTGAAATGCATTTAAGAGTGGACCTTGGTGTAGTCCATAGGTGCAGATTTTCTTTCATACTCATCATACCCATCTGCAGAATCCAGGTGGTTGGAAGTTATGCTGTCACTGTACAATAGTATATGCACTGTTCTAATAATGACCTCTGAGATGATTTCTTAGTACGGTTATTAGTTGGATAAAGATTGTTTTGTTTGTATCCATAGCCTTGTTTCTCATTCACAAGCTAGAAAAGAAGTTAAATCCTTATATTTCATTGCACCGGAAGGTGATCCTGGGAGGAAATATTTATTTTCTTATTGTTACCATAAGGCTTTTTTTTGTTTTGGTGTGCAGACTTTGTGCCCTGAAAGCTTCATGTAGGAGTTCCTGGAGAATGCAGAGATATTGACTAAGGCAACCTACCCAGCTGGAATGACAGCTGTCTTTTTGACTTTCCATGCTTCTTTTGCTTTCACTGGTGTGGTTGAAGTTAAAATCAAAGGATAAACTTAAGGCCAGAGGAAGGATAGCCTAATGATGTTCATCTTTTCTTGCCTTATGACCTAGACTAATACAAGGTCACTCTACACCCCCATAAGAAGCACTTACGCATGCAGATGAGGAAAGCACTCCAGTGCTACAGTGAATTGGGGGAATCCCCTGTAAGACACAATTCCAGTTACTGTTATCAGGACTGCTTGCTTGCTTCTTGTTGTATTTGAGTGTTGCTGGGGGTTCTGTTTCTATAATGTTTCTCAGGGTGACTTCAGATTTCAGGGCAGACACATGTGTGACTGTAGGGAGGGGACAGGAAAGATGGGAGCCAAAATACGTTAGACCAGCCCAGACTGTGGCGAAGGAGAGATGAGGATTATGAGGATGGCAGTGGGTAAGTTACTCATTCAAATTCTGGTTTCTTTTGAAGCTCTGCTGCCCACAGTGTAGCATGGGGACAATGAGTTCAGGCAGCCAAACTATCAGTCAGTTTGCTGATGGAGTGCCCTGAAACCAGAAGCTAGCTTTGAACCCTGAAGCAACTGTAGTAGTTTTGAGATAATGGTCAGTTAAACACAACTCTTTTTTTCTGTTCTTGAGAAAGAAGCTGCACAGAATTTTTGCCTCTGGCTGTTAGCACTAGTTGTTCTGAGGTTTACGCTTCAGGGGCCAACGAGGGAAAAGAGCTGAAGGGGAAAATATATAAGGACATCTGTCACATTTGACAGTGTGATGCATACTCGACTTTTGAAGGCTGATGTTTGTAAATGAGACTTCAGATATTTATTCACCAATTTACGCTTTTGCTTAAAATAGCTAGTGGCTCTAGGAGCAGGCCAGACAAAATGATGTCCTTGTGGCCAGCATGCGTTAGCATTTAGAAGTCTAAACCACCACACGTGGTTAAAAGAATAAATTTGGCCATTCAGACTGGCACTTCTGGTAGGAACTGCTATAAAGGAAAAATATAAGTACACAGAGTAAAAACGCAATAAACCAAAGAGAGATTGGAAAAAAAAAAAGTTAATACTCTTATTGCTTGTTTATTTAAGATTCTAATGGCTATGTGTGTTAGCATCTGAACTTTCGATAAAAGTATTAAAAAATTAAACACAGCTGTGTTTAAAATGTTAGCCTATCTAACAGAAATTACTGCAGATGGATAACCATATGCAGCTAGTTTGTCCTTGAATTGTCAAATTGGTTTTACACTTAAGTAGCAACCTAGCCTGCTTGGCTGTTGAGTTGTTCCTAGTAGTTGTATTTTGTTTCAGTTTTGCTGCTATGAAAGTAGAAAGTACTCGCTAAATTAATGTCTTTGTTTCAGTGATATTTTCATAGGAGAATATGAAACTATATAGCATAGAGGTCAAGATGAAATAGAGAATAAGACTATGTAAGAGACGACTACACAACATACCACCACCTTCCAAACTAAAAATACCCCTTTGGTTCTGAAGTCCTTTGCATTCACAATGCCACTTCTAAAACACACATCTCTTTTGCCCATCTAAAAGATGAACCATCAGAGCTTAACTCCAGAGCGAGAAAAGTTACTCCGAACAATTCAAATGACTAAATAATGGAGTCCTTTTCCAATGTGTTTGAGTGGTTATTATTTTATTCGTAACTATATTTTTTTAATTTTATTTTTTTGTATTGTTGTGGACATGTCATATAAAGAAAATAGCCAATTGTAAAAGCTGTCCTTTCTGTTTTGATTTTGTTGTACTACGTAACCAACAAAAATTTGATGCACAGTATCTTGCAGTCGGGATTGTTGTGAAGTGGGCATAGGACTTGGGAACATTAAAGAGAAGAATCTTGTGAATCCCAGGAATGTCAGAGTTAAAAAAATTAACATTATTTTTGAACAGAAAGAGTGGGTGATCAGCATGCAAGTAATTTTACAATGGCACTATTTCAGGGAGCTCTGGAATATGAAGAGGAGAGGTTGGATGGGTTGTAATGTCAGTACCCACTTATTTTTCCTACACTTACATTCCGTGGCTTGCTGCAAAGGGCAGGATGGAAACAGCCCGAAGAATAAATTACTGTGTTATATTCTATGAATATCCCTGTGCACCCATCCCACAAAATAATAAGGAGGAATTACTATTTTTTTTTTTTTTGGTGTAGTTAAATGACCTGCAACAGAGAAATGGTCCAGAAGTGAAATAATTACTTTTTGAAAGGCTTTTTGCCCTGCCCAAGTCTGTTATATGGTTGCATATTACCTTCTGATTGGTTGAAAGAAAATTAAAATGACAGTTTTGATAGGTTTAAGATAAAGATGTGTTTTTACTCAATGGGAATCAAATCTTAATTCTAAGACATCTGATGCTTACCTTTAAAGGTCAAAGAGAAGCGTTGAAATGCTATTTTTTCATGAGAAACTAATGCAAATGTAGATTTGTGGGGTATTTTTTCAAAGAGTGGGTTTTTTTCTGAGATTTTATGGTGCAGGGTAGGACCATGGTGATGTGTTTTGGTTTTTTGGTTTGGATCTTTAAAGTATTTTTCCCATCTTGCTTTGCAGTATATTTAGTGCCTGTTCAATTTATTTCTTGTCCTCCAGGATGAGAGTCTATTTTAAAGATAAACAAGCAATACATTCAGTATAACTGTAGGCCAGATAATGGGACTTCTGCATCATTACTATTACATGGATTTACTTCTGTGATTCTACTTAATATCTGTTAGAATTGCGTAGCAGTATTTTCACAAGTTTTTTAATGTTTTACATGTAACTATCTTGTGACTGGATGCTAGTGAGTGTTTAAATTGAAGGTTCCAGGAAACTTTATTTCCTGAGTATGCTGTTGATTTTTTTCATTTTATTACATAGGGACATTGATTTTTCAGAGAAGTTGGATCTTTCCTACATGCAGTTCTGGGAGATTTTTAGTTTCGCAGAAAAAGACTTTCTGAATAAACAGTAGAAATTGCTGTTGGTTTCTAGCTTCTGAAATGAGAGAAATGAACATCATAAAGCCTTCACACATCCTGATGTGATGAAAAATATGCAAAGTTATTCATCAGAGGTGACCGGTTATGTATTGAGGTAACGAAATTTCTTGAGAAATTCAAATTCTAATAAAAAATACTTTACAATTATGTAACTAGTAGTGACAAATCTGCATCTGAACAGCTCAAGAATTTTATTTGTACTGGTTTCAACACAGTCCTGTTACTGACAACCTGTTCTTTATCCTGTTTTCCTCCCATATTCCTCCCTTGGCCTGATGTGCCTTCAAACCCAGCATCTGATCTCTTGAGACAGCAGTGTATTACTTAAGCCAGAACCTATCACTTCAGAGTTTAGCTAAACTTTTGAAATACACACTTAGAAGAAATCTTCAGTACTGAAGAGGTTTATCGTTATCCTATTAAGAATTTCTCACAAAGATTGATGGATGCATGTGTTGTAGATAGGAAATCTGTGTATATCATGATTGCTAACACATCACATATGCTTAAACCTTGTTCCCCGAAATTTTTATGTGTGGACACAGAACCACGGAAATCAAATCATAACTAGACTCCCCTGTCCTTCAAAGCATCACTGAATATAGCCTTTCTTTTCTGCATGGCAGGAGGAATGCCAGAACTACATTCGAGTGCTTCTCGTTGGAGGCAACCATCTCTTCACCTGTGGAACCAATGCATTCACTCCTATCTGCACCAATCGGACGGTATGAGTTAAATGTTTTGTCCCACAGGCTGTTCTGAGCCAGCAGAATCAAAGGCAGAGCATCCTGCAGTTGAGTCCAGGCTATTTGCGTATCGATGGGTGAGCTGGTATGTATAAGGCTGATTTGGCTAGTGGCAGGCCAAAGAGGAGCTTTAACTGATGATCTCTTTGTGCAGTCTTTTCCTCAGCAGTGGGAGAGAGCACAGCTACGAGCAGCTCGGGTCCACCCACCTGCCCATTTTCATCATCCTTAGGTGTTTGTAAGACTTCTTCTCTGCCAAGTTTGGTTGGCATGGACTGATTTAGTTATAAGATGTAGTTGGGTAGCTGCATACTGCATGTGTGTAGTTCTGGAGAAGATGAGCGTACCTGTATTAATGATTTCTGACTGGCAAGAATGAGAAATCTTTGTTGAGAAAACCTGTCATTCAATTTCTGAAAAAAATCCTAGTTGTAATTTATGTGTATCAGAGAAAGAGAGACCATTAAGGACCAATAAAAGTTGTAATAAAAATCAAAATCTCACTGTTTGAACTAAGCTGGCAATGTATTTCAAGAGGGGAAAGTTCTTTAAATAACAAAGAATAGATGTATCACCAAAAACTCCTTTGCACATTTATTATATTTAAACCTATTTTTCCTTTATTTTCAAATAATATATTCACATCATACTGTGGTTTATGGCAGGAAGCATTAGGGCTACTAAACCAGGCAGATAGTTCTGCTGAACTGGAAAGCTCCATTTTTTTAATCTCAGTTTTCATGTGAGATTCCTTCTGAGAACACACCAACAAAACCAATAATAGTGGGGTTTTTTTCATTGTCTGACCATTTCCTGTGGTGAATACCTTAGGTGATTCTGATGATCAGATCTATTTTTTCATAACAACAATCTGTTTAGAGATAATTAATTTTTGAGTCGCTTCTAATATAAAACATTTTAGGCATGAAAGCTAATGGTTAACTTGCATGTTTTACATACCAAAGTGGCAAAACCGAGATCAGACAACCTTCTGTAAAACCTTCTGTAAAACCTTCTACATGAGACGGTTTCAGATTGATGTAAAGTTCAGCTCATTACTGTAGTGCAATAGCAAATCAGATAACTGGTGTTCATGATAGGATTTTGCTCATTGGTGCATTTTGGCTGAAGTGATAATTTTTGGGTCATTTGAATGCCTTTTTTCTCACTCTTTTACAGTTAAGCAACTTGACAGAGATACACGATCAAATCAGTGGCATGGCTCGTTGTCCTTACAGTCCTCAGCACAACTCCACTGCTCTTCTCACTTCCAGTGGGGAGTTATATGCTGCTACAGCTATGGATTTTCCAGGAAGAGATCCTGCCATTTATCGCAGCCTGGGGGCCCTTCCTCCTCTCCGCACTGCCCAGTACAACTCCAAGTGGCTGAATGGTGAGTGCTGATGGATCATGAGACTTATCTTTTTTTTAACCTATGTTCTGCATAGTCACAGCCTTGAAATTCCATTATGAGAATTTGAATGGATTTAGAGTATTATTTATCTTATTTTTAAGTTATTTTACATAATGCAGTTTTTATTTCAGTAGTATAAGGATTATGGAATTTAATTAATATTGATGCAGTTTGTAGATGTGCAGTTAAATATTAAAGCCATGTTTGCAGGCGTAGGGATGAGCTGCACTGTATGTCTCAGGTGTGCTTACATGGTAAAGCTGGGTCAGTCAAGAGCACTATCTTGCCTTGAGCATTCTTTCGTTGAGTCCTTCAAAAACCTAAGAAGAAAATAAAGAGTGGAAAATGGACTGAATTCTCCTGGCTTTCCCTGCAGGTCCTAGCCTTGACAAGAAGAAAAAAGTTGTGCTTTCAAGCTGCTTAGGTGGCAGACTGTTGCTTTTGACACTTATTATAGTCAAAGGATAGGGACAGGTCTGCAAAACATATCTGTCGTGGTTTAACTCCGGCTAGCAAAATACCACGAAGCTGCTGTCACAAATCCCCCTCCCCTCCTCCAGTGGAGGGGAAGAATCGGAGGAAAAGGAAATAAGGAAGCTCGTAAAATTGAGATAAGAACTATTTACTAATTAAACCTTGTCATGGTTTAACTCCGGCTGGCAAAATACCACGAAGCCGCTCTCACAAATCCCCCTCCCCTCCTCCAGTGGAGGGGAAGAATCGGAGGAAAAAGAAGTAAGGAAGCTCATAAAATTGAGATAAGAACTATTTACTAATTAAACCTAAATCAATATATACAGATACTACTAATAATAAATGATTAAAATAGTAGAAAATGAAACATATGGTACAATATATACAATATGATACAATATGATACAATTTCCCACCATCCACTGACCAATGCACACCCAGATGTTGAGGGATGAAAATCAGACCCCGAGAGCCCGAGAACCACAGCCCGAGAGCGATCGCAGCCTGAGAGCCGCGGCCTGAAGGCCGGAGCCTGGGAGCCTACGCAGCAGATTCTGAGCGAACCCTATCACTGATAACACAGCCAGAAACTCAAAACAACCCACCAGCTCCCACACGAATGAGCCAGCACAGGAGCTGGCAAAGCAGCTAACGCAGGAGGGTGAGCAAGTGCCTGGGAGTAAACGAGTAAGGGAGAGAAGGGCAGAGTAATGGCTACCGGACCCCCTTCCCCACCCAAGGGACCGGAACATGACGTACTATGGGATGAAATACTTCCTTGGTTAGTCTGGGTCAGCTACAGTATCCAAAGCGGACAAAAGACCTTGAGTTCAGTACAGGCCATCCCCAGCACCAGCTGAGGCCTTATCAATGTTTTCTCTTACTGTCCAGCAACAGAGTTCCCTGGCAACCAGAGTAAAGGGAGTTAACCCTTTCCTGACTGAACCCAGCACAATATCGTAAAATCATGTAGTAGCAATGACTTCTGTGTCATGGATATTAATCACCTGATGAGAATTTCCAGTTGGCAGAAGCCGTAAACAGATAGGCATTCCTGAGATGTAATGGGGCCAGTTGCCTTTTTATGTATTACAAAAAAAGAAGCAGATTCTTCTAAAATGAAAATTATTATTTAACACAAAATATGAAATTATGTATATTATCATTTGCCCATGGTGGACCCAGTAGAAAACCCCCCTGCATTTTCATAAGGCATGCTACATGACACAACAGTAACCATCAGTCCCTATTCCCACAGTACATTTCATGTTATGAGGGGATTATTCTCATGTTTGAAATTAAGTACAAATATAAATCCTTCTAGCTTCAGAACATTAGGTCAGCTGCAAGTGAAAAGCTTTATTTTGAATATTTCAGTTCTCATACAATCTGAATGCTGAGTTGTGCGTATTTGCTTGGTGTTATTTTCCTTGTACAAAGAAGCCATCAGAGGTAGCTTGGAGAAATTTGTGACCTTCTCTGAAGGTCAGCTGATTTTAGAATATTAATTAGCAAAACAAAACCAAACTGCATGGAACATAACAGAATTACAGAAGTGCAGTAGAAATGTGAGAGGAAAAATTAACTCATTGTATGGATAACCCTGTTCAGACACCTTTCGTCTGCACGACCGTGGTATGGGAACTATATTGCTGTGGTACACCTGGGTGCTTCTGTCAAAGGGAAAAAAAATCTTCTCACTGAATTTTCAGTTTAAGCGGATATGTTTTATGCCAAAGGGCACACTAAAATTCTGCCCCCCTCCCCCCCCACTAATTAATCAGATTCACTGTATTTACAATTTGTCTATTTGAAGCTTCAGCTGCACCTAGACATTCTGCATTAGAACCCATTCTTCTGCCTCAAAACTGTTTACAGTTAAGTTGCCAGGAAAGTATGGCTTTTATTACTGGGGAGGAAGAACAAGATGAATTTTGTAATTGGAGCCAGTTCAAGCAAATCCAATAAAAGGCTGGAAGCAGCCCAGTTACCTGTGTGAAAGAGAAGGGGAATGTCTTCTGAAGCAGCTAAGAGTTGGGGATTCATCTGCTATTATGTCAATTTGCCTGCTCATATGTGACTCAGTGCCAAGAAACTGCATTAGTTTTTCAGTGCTTGGATGGAAGTGAAGATTTTGCTGCTTTCAGGAAGGAACACACATAATCCTGTAAAAAAAGTAAGGCATCAACTGGAATGGAAGCATTCTAGTCAGTCTCTCTTCGGCAGCAGTAGCTGACAGCTACTGTAACTGAGCCTTGGTTTAGGTGTGCATGTGCCTGCACATATGTCTGTCAATGTTCCCAATTTACAGTAAGTTTTTCTTTTACATCCGTGTTTCCCTCAGAGGTGCAATGTTTTTCCTCAGATTTTCTACTCTGCAAGTTGGACCAATTCAAACCATCTCTGGGAGTGATGGCACTACTCTAGAACACAGCTGATTATCTTGTTCCATGTGTTATTGCTACACAATAAAGACCTTGTTGATGTTAACGGCTAGCACATTTCTCAGTGCATTCAGGGGTTTTCAATGCCATCAGTCAGGCCAAAGGGACATGTCCATGTGCTTAGGCAGTCAGCTGTCAGTGTTCATTGTAACTTGCAGTGAATGATCTTGACATGGGAAACTCTGAATCGTTGTCACAGAAGAAACCTTGCTCCTAATCTTAATTGTTAGAAAGTCAGTAATCACAGGAACTATGACACAGTGTGGGAGGGGGAAATGGAGCTGATTTGTCAGGTGGTTAGGGTGTGATCCCATATACCATGCTGTGATTTCAGCTTCTGGAATCAGAGATATCACATATAAAATGAATTTAAGTTGATGGCCTGTCTGAGCTTCCCCATTCATTCTGGTTCAGGCAGTCATATATTTATTATCAATTCCTGTCTTCTACTCGGGGCTTGATAGGCCTGGAAGCAATCCACATCCAATCATGAATAGGTAAGTTAGCAGTTATTTTCAGAATATGTTAGTGATCAGTTGCTTAACCTTAGTAGAGTATGGAGAAGTCAGTGAACTTTCATTTCTATGTTATAATTTTATTGATGCACTCAGCATTCAATTATCTGGGGTGATGAAGAGTTGGGATAGCTTGGTTAAAAATATAAATTGTTCAGGTTATGTGTAAAAGTAAGTTACAAGAAGATACTGTGACAGTATAACTGAAAGGAAAAAGGAAAGTTCCATCACCCAACAATATGTGAAGCGCAAACACTGATCCAGAAAGGTACATGGACAAGACAGCAACACTGCCAGCACGGAAATCCTGTTGTTGACTGGAGCTAGTTATTATGGGTCCATCTTAGAGGGTCTCTGAATATGCTATTTGTTCACTTACTAGACAATCTGCTGATAGTATCTGAGCTTTAGCTCCCCAGAATTTTGTCTGTTTTGACAATTTTTAATGGCAGAAAGAACAGTTGGCCAAATGTTACAGATATCAGTATCTGCCCACTTCCTAAAAGTTTTTCCTATTTTAGAAAATTTTAGAGTGTAAACAGTCATGTCTGTTTCAGTGATGGAAGAAAGAAGCATCTGGAGCCAGTTATCAAACTTAATCTCTTTTAACATTAAGATCAATAATCTATTCAGCTCTTGATTATCTCTGAATACAATCACCAGTTATGGGGGTTTTTACCTCAGAACTTCCTTCCTCTTCTACAAAAAGAAATTAGAGAGCCGCTTATGGACCCTGTTTCTGTCTTCCTGGTGTTCCTATAGACAACACTGAATGCAGCTGGCCCAAATGCAGTGAGCAGGTTTTTCACCAGTCATCACCATGCAGAGATTCTGCACGTCTCCGTGAGGAGATGCCATTGAAAGACCGGACTGTCTTGGTGCTATGACCTGAGCGTTCACCATAGTTCAACAGCTCTACAGGTTGGGTCACTCACAAAGAATTGATCAGCTGACAGTGAAGAGGAAGACTACATGTTATCCTCACCTTTCTTGCCAAACCTGTCAGTACTCTCACTCTGTCACTATTCTCAATCAAGAACACCCAGACAAGTTAACAGCTGCTGCAAACCAGCGCTCTCCGCATCCAACAGCCTAGGTGGCTGCAGTATAGTAAATCCCTCTCATGTTTTCACATTTTGGTCTTCACATTTCCCATGTAGAGAAAAAAGTAATGCTTGAAGTTACTCATGTGAATATATGTATATGTGCACAAACAAATGAAGACAGTGGAAAAGCCGCTTACCAGTAACTTACTGCTTAAGGCGTGTTGTTCTGGTACCTACACTCATTTCTCTTTCTGAGTCTATGTTCAAATACTTTTGGGCTTGAGAGAAACTATTTTAGGTGATATAGTGAACACTGAGGTTTATGGCTAAAGGTGACAGCTCTTCCATTGATTTCTTCTCCTGACCAAAGCCATCAGCAAGACCTTGAGCTTCAGCCAACTGCTCAGGTCAGTAAAGGGAGGATGTTGCTAGAATGTTTTAAAATTGCCTTTGTGGTATTTCATAAAAAGAATAGTCTGCCTTAGCGGTCTGCTTAGGACATTAATAAATTAAATCTTTCATTAAGTCAGAAAGTACACCTTGATTTACAGCTGGCATGCTGTTTATTTGAGTCTCTTTAAGCTCTTAATGTAACATAGAGTTTAAATCATATCCAGAGTTGACTGTTATAGTGTGCTTCTAATTAGACTTTGCTTTAGAGTTGATCTGCAAAGTGCAACGGGGGCAGAATTCATCATCGTTTGCTCTAGACAGAGGTAAATAGTTATATTTGTAGTTGGCAAGCTGCAGTGGGTCCAGATTGGTGAGGAAAAGTCTCCACTTCTTAGACTTAGAAACTTTTCCTCTAGTCCAGTATTTACAGTTAGTAAAACTATTTCTCCTTTCAGTTCATGTCCTCAGATCAGTAAATGTTTGATTTGGTGCCTCAGTGTGAAAATTTCCCTTAGTCTTTAAAGTCTATTTGCTTCACTTAGCCAATAAAATAGCAAAACAGATTAAAGAAAAAATTGAGAACCCAATCAACCCCTTTCTGTTTCATCACCTGAAGAAAGACTGGACGTTAATTAGTTCATAATTGGCCAGATGCCTTTACTTACCATTTCTCAGGTCTCCAACTATCTTAAATACATTGTAGTTGTTTTCTTCATCCTTAAACATTCAATGATAGATGCTATTTGAACATGTTAAATAAATAAATAATTCGTTACAAATGTCAAGCCACTTCATCAGTGGGCAGACCATAAATGATTAAAATATAATCTTATATCAGATATAGGCCTGAAACAGGGGGAGGGTGGGAGGGAAAATCTCCAACGGATTAGAAACCTTTCCAGCTGAGAAGAATATAGGAATGTTTGGATTGTTCTGCTCTACTGATAGACATAATATTACCACTTTTTGCTCTTGCTGTCTTAAGCATTTAGTTATTAAGATACCCTTAAAATAGTTCTTTGGAGATCACGTTCTTAAAAATGTTTAACAAAAAGCTTATTAATCTAGAGCAGGTACTTTTAATCTTTACAAGTAGCAGTAAAATTCTTACAAAGGTGGTTTGGTTTGTGGGGTTTAATGCAGCTTTGAATCCATTCCTATTATTGTTTGTTAGTGGACTTCTATTATAACCCTTGCTGCTAGTAGAGTATGTGGAGGGAAACTATGACCTAAGAACAAAAATTAATCCTTTTGCTTTTAAGGATTAATGGAAATGGCTATAATAATTCAGGGTTATCCTTTCATTTTTCTGGGGTTGTTTTTGATGAAAAGCCTTGTGATTACCTAGTGCAAGCTTCTCTTATTATGTAATATTTTACATAACACAAAACCAGTGTGTTCTTGAGATGTGAAATTTTGTCTTTGGCTTTCAGATAAGAGACCTGACTGAAAATATGCAAAGCATATGCTACCAGTTGATGCTTCTTTTCCAAGAAGATAAATAATTACTTTCCTTTGGTTGTGCCACCCATTAGGTTGGTTCTGTTGGTTTGTGTATATCATCCTTTCCACCAGTATCCTAAAATGGGAAAGAACTGACTGCTGGTTTTGAAACCCATCCTTAAGCTTGTTCACTGGAGCTGCTACCGGAGGAAAAGTTTGAGCAGTTATGTTGTCTTTATCCTTTCAAAGCTGTACATCCTATCCCAGATGGCAGTGACAGAGTAGGAGAGCAGAAAGTTGATGGGAGATGGAAGTGCATCCCCTGACCTCCTTTCTCCAATGCCAGACTAATTTATTACAAAACACCTTTATATCGCAATTCCTCGCCCGTCTCAAATAGTAGACAGGCAGCACTTCCCCTGAAGGTGGGATTTTTTTTCTTCTTATCTGCCCTAGGTAAAACAGCAAGCTCCACCTTCCATTTATGAAAAGACTAGGAGGCTGCTGAGGACAAAGCCTGTTCTTTTATATCCCATCTAGCCTGCTCGTGTCAGGTGTCAGTCGGAGAGGCTGAAAGAGAAGGGAAGAAAGGCACCCCTGCAGGCATATCATCTGTGCCCAGCTGGGGAGAGGCAGGACGGGAGCATCAACCTCATTAATGCTGCAGAAAACTGTAACACAGTGGGCCAGAGAGAATGAAAGAGCTTAGAACTGAAATACATCTCAACCAGGGGACGGTAGACAAAGGGACAAATTTTAGGGCACATGAACACATGAAAAGCAGCATTCACCAAAGAAAGAAGGAGGACACCAATACTGGAGGCAGAGATAGAATTTCAGTAGCAGACATACCAAGCCTTAAGGTGAAAGGGAAAGGAAATGATTATGAATATGAACTCTGGTTTCCATTCTGCTATGGGAGGGATGGGGAAAAAAGGACCAGGTCTGCTGGGAAAGCCTTTTGATCATGTCCTTCTCTGCAAAACCAGATCAGAGGAAAAAAAAAAAGGCAGTCCAAATGTTTGGAGATAAATGGATAGGTCATCATAATTGGCTGTTCTTTTCATACCATACCTGCTGGTTGGCAAAATCTGCTGAAAGCAAGTTAGGTTTCTTTTTGTTCTTGTGTACACAAACTGCATCTTTTGATAGATCCCTATAGCCCAAACCTCTAGAGCTCCTGAGTGAATTAAGGTAGTCTTCTATATTTTTGATTCTCCAACTCCAATATACTGCTGTGCAAGGTGTCTATCCAGTGAATATGGGTGATGCAAAGTCCAGATGGGACTCTGAAGGACTCGAGTGGGTATTAGATCAGAGTAGAGAATGGTTTCTGTCACTAAGTTTGTCACTGGTAAATTTGCATCAGCAAAATGATATAATAAATTGCAAAATATTATGCCATTATACTTTGAAAATGCAGGAGATTTATTTGAAATAAAAAAATAGGCAATAAACCAAGGAATTTTGTACTACTACATTTGAAAACTATTTTTCAGAAAAGAAATAATTGCATTTCAGAATTTATTAGAGTACATCAGTAAAATGTAGTGTCTAATGAGTACATCCACTTTTATGATTATACTGAAGAAGTGTATTGTAAAATCTATCAGCAATATAAAAGAAGATTAGAAAAAAATGTTCGGCATACACAGTTTTAGTGTGGCAGTCCTTGCTCTTCCATACCCATAAAATCTTCAATTTAGCAAAAGGAAAAGAATATAAAAGAAATCATGGAGAGCTGAGGCACTGCAGAAGAAACAGTAGTCAAAATAGACCAGTAGCCAGCTATGCTGTGACAGGCTAGCATTTTAAGCATGTGTCCTAGGTAATTATGAAAGACAGAGGAAAAAACTGCTAATAAACAATGATTTTCACCAGTTTTATACCAGGACTTAACGTTTTAAAGTTCAGCTCCTGAGGACGGATATAACTACAATGGCTAGAAGTTATATATTACTTTTAAGGTGTCTAATGCTGTAGGAAAAATTTAGTCTATGATTAAGATTTGTCCTTAACCATTCATGAGCAGTGATGCCTTGGTCAGCCTAATGCAAGAACCATACTGCTTTCCAGCAGATGCAGAGGGCTACACTGAATGAATATACTTAATGAATATATGGGGATGGCAAAATGCAAATAAGAAAATGGACTTCATAAATTATATCAGTAATGTGAAAGAAAATAAAATAGACTGGCATATTTGGAGCTTAAATTCTTTCCATTATTTTAAGTTTCCCTTTTTGGAGAGCTTTTCTCACTGGAGGTTGAACATTATTAAAAAAAAAAAAATCAAAGGCATGTTCCTATAATTTGATGCCATTAAGTGTGTGGCTGAATGCAAATATTTGGAAGAAATGGGTCTTTAGAGGCCAGCAGTATGAGGGTGCGTTTCATTTATCTCAAGCTCCAGACAGATGTCATTCAGCTTTAGACGAGTGTCTAGACATCTAAGATTTTGAATATATTATAAATGCATATATCTATGTGCATTATTTTGTGTGTGTATATATATATATAATTTGATCTGTGTCTAGATCTGAAAAATCACAGCTCTTTCTTGCTCAGACTAGGCTTTGGACCTTAAAATCCTTAAGACTAATTGCTGTTACATCCAGAAAGAAAGGCAGATCATTTCCTGTCATTTGGTTCCCTTTGGAAACAGTATCATTCACTAACTAGGAAAATTAAGTCTCATTAGTCTACTTAAGAGGATGTGGAGTTCTTAAGAGTAAAGAGTACAATCCCACATTCTTGCTTCAAAACGAGGAGGTAAGAGGAGGTCAGGACTGCATCAGATGCTCTTACAGAGCTCTCTTAGGCTCCTGTTTCCCATTGCTCTTTACAGAAACTTTGTCTGGGCCGTTCCTCTCACCCTTTTACCCACTCAGTCTACATCTACAGCACTAAATAAAAAAGGTCCAGGGAATCAGCTTATGTGTGATATCCTTGGTCATTTTAGTGCCTAACTGTTGACTAACTTCCCAGCCTTGCTTTGGACCACTACAGCTACTGCTTTCCCAGTGAAAACCTGGGTGTGACTTGGAGAAGTTTGCTTTAGCAAGAGGCAGTATAGGGCGGTCTGTACCACTTGGCTCCTTCTTCCCTCCAAAGTGCCCCATCCCCATTCCCAGCAAGCCTTGTGTTCCCGAATCCCCCTTCACGCCGCCTCTTAGGGTGTGCGGCACACCCTTGCTTTCACACCAGGAGAATGCCATTCTCTGGGGTGCAGCGTAAGCGTGTGCTGCATGGCAGGGCTGGAGCCCGTCTCCACGGCAGCAGTCGGTGCTGTCAGACAGCACCAACATGCAGCCGATCTGGTGCTGAGTTATGGGCTCGGTCTGTTTGGTCTCCGAGTTCCCTGGGCAGGTGGAAGGGGAGAGTAAAGGGAAGCATTGTCTCTTCCTAGAAAACTGTCTTGTCATTAAGAACAGAGTCCGTGCTCCCCAGAAAATATAGGTTTGTCTACAACCTTTAGAAAGAGGTTATTTCTGATTGAAGCACTATCTTGACTTTGTACAGTTCAGTCATCTTTTTTTGCAATAACTTAGAAGAGTTCATGGGGAAATGGCCTTGCAGGACAGTCATGCTGCTGTAGAGATTCCCAGGCCTTGTACTGAATAAGCAAACTTCAGAAGTCACTCGCTACAGTGTGTTTGCTCAGGGGTAGCACTAACTAGCCACCTAGTGCTTTCAGTGCATGGGCTTGTGTATGTGGGTGGCACTGCTCCGTGTCGTACGCTGGAGATCTTTGTTGTGTCACGCTGACAAACTCATTTTCTTGCTTTCCTGATTCTGTTGATTTGGGAAAGTCTAGTCAGCCTGACACATCCGTAAACTGAATATATTAAGAAGGTCATATAAAATACTCGTGACATTATTAAAGGTTGATATTCTCATGTTAATCCATACTAGCTGTATCCTGTCACATACCAAAATCCTTGCACTTGTGGTGGTGATCTAATCATTCACAAATGAGATGCGTTTACCCTTCCACAACTATTTGCAAATTCAGCAGGAAACAAGAGAGTCAGTTCATTTGCTGCATTACAAACTTGTATGGGAAGGCCTCCCTGTCAAAAAATAGCAGTTCATGGTTCAATATTTGGAAATGTATTAAGCAATTTTTCCTAGACAGGAATCTCCTTTTCTGCTTTGAAGCTTTAAAGTGATTCAGTTCAGTTTTCCCAAAGAGAAAATGAAATAAAGTCTGACATAATAATCCCTCCATATCCATGGAATTCCCCAAGGTAGCTCTGAGATTATTACTTTTTGTGCAAGTGAAAACAGTATTCGCAAGTTTCAACAGCAGGTCACATTTTCATCAGTTCATAATCAGTAAAGTATATGCATAGGTGTTTGCAGATGTATGTACTGTTTCTCAGTTTTGAATCCATGCAATACGAGTACTAGTTTTTATTTATACATGTATTATGATTATCAGTGCAACTTTAAGATATTGTCTCTTGAAAGATTGACATGGATTTTTGAAGAACTCTAAAAGCATTCTGAATGCATTTCATATGATGTTTATTCTTACAGTTTGTGAAGATTGTATTTGTAATTTGTTATTCTTCACACTTCAGGTACTTCCAGTAGTGGTTTTGGCTCTGCATTGTGATCCTATTGTGACAGTGTAAATACCTTTTTATGTCAGTGGGCCTCCAGTGAGAATAGGCATCATCAGGCCGTATTACAAAGGACTCAGAGTTTAATGGTTGTACAGGATGTTTTTGGTGGATGTATCGAATTGATATTGAATATTTGCACATCAGTATCTTTTTACATCAGTTGAGATATTTTTGAGATCATTTCAAAGAGCAAGTAGGGTTATAGGCTACAAAAAGTCAAATGCATATTTGGAAAATTTTACTTTCAGGATATTTCAGCTGGGTTTTTTTTTCTTAATGTCTACCTTTAGTGGATATTGCTTTTAAGTAAGATTTCACCTTAGTACAGTGGACAAGTAGCCCAAGTTACACTCAGATTAATGAATACTTTTACTTTTCTTCACAGACAGTGAAGTGGCATGGACATAAATTGACGCTGAATAATAAGGGACAGTGGGTTCTTTCTTGTTTTAGTTAGCATGGTATTCCTAAAAACTTTTGTTTTCTAGTAGGCTTTAGTTAAGTAAATATGTTTGTTCCATGGAGTTGAAAACATTGATGTATATTGAGAATGAATGAAACGTAATTGGGCTTTATGTTAAGAAAAAACCCCTTTGCATGCAATATCTTTGGATATATGTTTAACATTTGTTGTCTGCCAAAACTGTCTAACCTCTCTAGATTGCAATAGTGTAAAATGTTGTGATTCTTAACCACACATTTTTGTGATCTTAGCTTTAATACTTGTAATTAAAACTTATATATCACTCTACCCTGTTACCTATTTAGCAAATGTGCACATTTTTAGACAAAAGTAGGTTAACAAGGGTAAAAAGTAAGGTTTTTTTCAGCTTTCTCCAATTTCATTGTTTAGCATGTAAATGTTTAACAGTATTACAGGTTATTTTAAGAATGAGAGCTCATGAGCAACTAAGAATTATTTCTGCAGATCTGTAAAATCTAATAATGATGTTCAAAGGATTTTGAAACCTGTGGAGCACCTATTGTAATGCACTTTTTACACACATGCAAAATGAAGATATGAGGTTCTGATAGGGAATTACTAATAATTTATCTCTGTATATTTTCAATTTTATATTTATTGCTATCACAAGTCCTGTCAAACTACTTTATTTTTCCTTTTTTTTTTTTTTTTTTTTGACACAAATGAATTGGTACTGCGTCATATATGAGAGCTCAGGGTCCCAATAAGTACTCCTCGAGTGTTTGGTTGCCATCTTCCAGAGAAACACCTGTTGCAGATCTGAGTGTGAGGAAAATGTCATGTGTTACAGACTAATCTCAAGGAAGGGCTTAAAACGATAATGAGTGAAAGTTACAGGAAGGAGTGAGAGCTATCATATCTGCTCAGCTTCAAATATCCTAGGTGGCTGATGATCATTGCTGCCAGAATACCAGCCCTGGAGACTCTCAGCACAGAAGATAGAGAGGGAAGCAGCATCAGAGGCCATGTAAGATGGGAGCTGGGCCGCCTTTCAGAAGAGTTCTCTGACAGAGTTTGGACTGCTGCATACAAATGCCAGCTTCCTTGCCTTTCTGGTTCCCTCAAAAGTTTTGAGGGGCTTGAGATGTTCCTGCAAAAGACCTAGATTCGATTGCAGCAGCTTTTTTCTATGCAATAGTGCTGTCAAGATATCTTCACCTATTAAATTTCTTCAGAGTGTTTCCTCACAATAGATGTTTTTAAACCAGTTTTGTTTGTTTCTTTGTTTCCCCACTTTAGAATAAAATTTGTGAATGAAAACAAAATTTTTGCTTGTTTCTCAGGGGTATGTACCAGTGATCAGTAACAGTTCCAAACATCAGGGTGGATCTTCTCCACAAATCTGTGATTCAAATTTGTCTTTGCTTTAAGAACTCATCAGGCTGTCAGTCTCTCTTAAGGTCATGGACTCTCCTCCGTTTTAGTAATCCTTGTGGGAAATGGGCCACATGTTTATTGTCTTTGGCATCCACTGTTTCCTTTTTTTTTTTTTTTTTCTTTTAAGAAATATTGCCATCTGTTCTGGATTTTTTAAAAAATATATTCTGTAATTTCTCCTGCATCACTGTCGGTTCCTTTGATCAGTTTTTAGTCATAAAAAGCCAAACAACAAACAAACAAACAAACCCAAACAATAAAACCTGTAATACTACCAAAAACTTTGAGTGAGACAGGGCTGAAATGCAGTTATCTTGCCATCAAATGTTCGTGTAGAGTTCTCTTTCTTTTCATAACAGCCTCTGAGCACATATTTAGTCACACTCAGTTACCAGCCCTTATTCTGCTAATCTGTAGTAATGGCACAGTGGCAAAGCACATACAGAGTTAACACAAAGGATAAAGCAATGACCTTGTAAGTATACACTCTGCCCATATGCGGAGAAGAAAAACTCAGTGATGCTTGTGATGGTAGAATACAGTGGGCTGGACCAGGGCAGCCTGACACAGTCATGAGCGACAGAGGCCCAGAGCAGAGCCTTTCTGGCTAGCCATGTTCATGCAGCTCATAATCCCGGCTGGATGTGAGCTGGCCTGCTCAGATGTCATGGGGCCAATTCCCTGCAAGGATGATAAAAGGTGTGTTTTCCTAAATCTATTGTTTGAGGATAAATCCAACTTCCATGTTAATATGCGTGCATATATCACGAGAGTGATAAACAATCTTTTCTTCTGTTATTTTCAGAGCCAAATTTTGTATCATCTTACGACATTGGGAACTTTACCTACTTCTTCTTCCGGGAGAATGCGGTGGAACATGACTGTGGGAAAACAGTCTTCTCTCGTGCTGCTCGGGTGTGCAAAAATGATATTGGTGGCAAGTTCGTGCTGGAGGACACCTGGACTACCTTCATGAAAGCTCGGCTGAACTGCTCTCGCCCTGGAGAAATACCGTTTTACTATAATGAACTACAGAGCACTTTCTTCCTCCCAGAATTGGACTTGATCTATGGGATCTTTACCACTAATGTGTAAGTAAATTCCATGATATATTTTATTTTATCACTGTTTGTGACAGTAAAAACTGAAGCTTCTGAACAGCCCTCTTCTGCATATCCCAAATAAATATCATTAATTCCAACTGTGTTTTACCCAATCCCCTTTCCTCTTGTGAAGAAGTGTCAGTTCCAAATGCTTCCCACATTAATTGTTGAAGGAATATGAAAGAAGAATTCTTCATATTTCCTTACAGAAGGGAGCCAGTTTTATTTATGACTATTCAGTCATCTTTTTCATACATTTTTATAAAACCATTATTTCTTATTTTGCACACTGTTGTAATACATAAATACATTATGTATTGTTGAAGTAAATATTTTATATTCATAATATGACATGGTCATTAATTTGACATGTTGTAATTTGACCATGTCAGGAAGACCTAACCTTACCCAAGAGCTCACCTTACCCAAAAGAGCACCAGAGGTGTTCTTACATATTTTCTATTAGACCTAACATATACTCTTATGAGTTTGAGGGTCAAAACAAGAATTTAATCTAAAACTGAACCTGTTATATCAACAAGGTATAATTAAAAAATGTACAGTTTGGTCTTAAAAATTAAAATTTGTTAAATAAATAAATATTGGATGGACATAAAAGCCCCATAGACTCTGAACTTGGTATCAAGAGTTGCTTAACTCTTAGGAAAAAAGAGATATTGATCTCAGAAATGTCCTTTTTTTCTCTAAATGTGATAACTGGAGTTCATATGTTGCTCAGTGAGAGCAATCCAGTCATTATAGATGTACAGTCCAGTGGTCAGTCCACTGGAACAGAGCTTCAGATTTTGGGTTCTGGTTCTCTTACCTGCTTGTAGTGTCTTACTCAGGTAAGTCTGTTTTGACTAGAATTTTTAAGGTACTTGGGCACCTGAAAGGTAGATCAGTGCCCCATAATACTGCTTAAACATCTGGATACCTGTCTTCTATAAACATCCACTAACCAGGTGGAAACAGTCACAAATTAATGCCAATAAATTATGATCTCTAAGTACTTTCGGCAGTGAGCGTGAATTTGAGCTTAAGCTAGTTTCTCATGCATTTGGTACAGCCCTTTACTGACACATCTAGGCATCTTCCAGACTCAGACCTGCTCCTGGGCCAGCAGCTCAGGCTGTGATCATGACTAGTGAGGTGTTGCTTGCACCAGGCTGTGAAATTCCTTGTGACATTGGATGATGAGTTTAACCCTGTTTTTGCAATGGAGTAATGCAGTGAATCTAAATGCTGCTTTTTAAAAGAGAATAGTAGAGACTTCGGGGCTACTGCATATATGAAAATTTGATGGTCTTTTCAAAAGTAATTTTAATTTCATTGGTCTGCTTTACTAGCTAGTTTGAACCTTAGAAGACAAGTATTTGTCAGGTGGAACGCTCATACACTGTTCAACATGATCTTTCATGAGAAGTCAAAATAGCCGTGACATGCTTCTGCCACAGGAAGCCCAACTGTAGGAATTCTGCTCCATAAAATCCATAGGGCTTTGACTGTGGGAGAGGAATAATATGCTTCTCAGAGGGGCTGTCCTGACAATCTGGGGAATAATGAAGTTTCCTGTGCTACAAATTCCAGTTTCTGAGTTTGTATAAGGATACCAGGGCTGCCATCAGCATACCTTGGCTCTTCTGAAAATGCCACGTGAAAGTAGGCAGAATTTGAAACCTTGCTGCTACTTCCCTCTGCCCCAGTAGCTCAGCATTCTGCCTTGTCCAGCAGAGATGGACCACTGAAAGAGGAATTAATTACAACTCTTTGGGGGTGGGGTTTTTTGAAAGCTCCATTGAAATTATATTTTTTCCTTCCATCAAATACTGTAACTAAATTTTTGGACATTGCTGAAATGTAGAGTTAGGATTACTTCCCCATGTTGAATACCTGTTCATAGATATATGCACAACCCATATGATTCCACCTTTCAGCCCTGCAACCTGACTGTGGAGAAGCGCCAGGGTTCCCGTGATGGGGAGCAACATATTCCTTTCTGCTGGTGTAAGGGCGTCAGATATCACTGAGCCTCATTCAGCATTTTTCAGTCTCAGTATCTACAGAATTGGTTTTTTTTAATATACTGTGAATCTTTTTGTGGGGAAAAAGCTGAAACATTTCCGTCAACAAAGATTGAGTAACCGCAAAACCTTCACACTTTATGTTGTTGACTGTTAAGTCCACGGTAGCCACTGCGGTGTAATGAAGCCGATTTTGTTTCTTTCAGACCATCTGAAAATCTATAAGCATGAATCTAATGTCCTTTAAGGACTTCAAGAAATTCAACAAGACATTTCCATGGTTAATAATATTAGTGAGCTGCATTATATGATAGTTTATATAGGCAAGAAATTATCAACTCCAATGATAATTGATTCTGCAGAAATTGTTTGCATGAAACTGCAAGTTTTGGGGTTTCTTTGAAATAAGTGTGACAAGCATAAGAAAGCAAATTGCTTTTGTGTCCTGCTATTAAATCCATATATCCTAACTCTTTTTTTCAGTTGTTGGTAGATTTCATCTTCTAGGGTTATTTTTTGTTTCCATCATTTTGAAGTTTCTATAGTAGGCTTTCTTAAGCTTTGTGTAAATTACAGGATAAATTTTTTAAAAAAAGAAAAGGAAAAAGAAAAAAGAATGCTGTGTGTATCCATTGTCAGTAGTTTTACCTACAATGGAAATCCATGCAACTGCCATCTTCATTATCTATTCCCTTTATCTCAAATTGTGGAAAAGAACAATGTAGTTTTCTGTGTTACAAGCTCTCATAGTGACTGGGTTATATTGTTTACACGTGCAGAATTACTTTATTGTCATGTATATTACATTTTCAAGACAAGAGCAGGAAATTCTATGTTTGCCTGGCTGCTGTTTATTACTGTTTATTCTTATAACGGGCTATCCTGTAAAATATGCCGTCCACGTTTTTTTTTTCTTGATGAATTTCTGGAACTTACGTTCTTATTGCTGTATAACATCTCCTGGATGATGGGATTTTCGTGAAGGTGTTTTAGCCAGGGGTTCCATAGGGTCCAGAGATATACCATACATTCAATATCCTTACTTCTGTCATGATGCCATTTGTTGTATAGAAGAAACATTAATAAGCCCTGAGAATAATCTTATCCTGGACTTTGTAACTAGAAGAAAGGTGTCCCTGATGCACCTGATTATGTGTGGAAGCATGGCCTTGTGGTATTAGAGCAGCAGCAGCAGCAGAAGGTAAGAAGTTCTGAGTTTCTCCCACACCAGCTACTTGGCAAGGCTGACAACATTTTAAAAACAATGTCTGTGCACAAATCAGCACATCATATATCATTTTGAGATATCATCTCCTGGCTGATCCTATCTGCTTTGTTATTTGAAGGATTGGAGAGTTACTGCCTTTTAAATTTGTTTTACAGCAGATGGACTTCTTAATGTTGTTTCTTAGGTTAATGTTTATATTTCTTTTGCAGGAACAGCATAGCAGCCTCAGCCGTTTGTGTTTTCAACCTGAGTGCCATAACTCAGGCCTTTAATGGACCCTTCAAATACCAGGAAAACTCTCGCTCTGCTTGGCTTCCATATCCCAATCCTAACCCGAATTTTCAGGTACAGATGTGTGGGAGAAGGAAAATAGTTTACGTGAGGTTTTTTTCAAAGTGCTGTATGGCTCATAGTTGATAAATCCGGTTTTGTCATAGCCTAAGACATTTAAAACTTAAGAGGTCCCCTTATTTCAACATACTTACTTTTATCAGTACAAAAAATAATTTGGGTTGAAAAGCAGATGTGCTTTGAAGGGTAGGAGAACAAAGCCTTAACTTCAGTCTTCTGTCAAAACAAAACACTATAGTTATCTGTCAAGGTAACATTAATTCCTGGCTGAAGTATGATCAAACTGCTATTCTCTCTTACGTTGTGTTTGTACAATTAGAGCCTGAAATAGGAACATAGTTTGACAGAAAAAAGAAAGGGGGCTGGGAAGGGTCATAAAGGACGAGTGGTCAGGATTTTGTATATATTCCTGAGCGATGTGGACAACACTCCCTGAAGAGTCCTATTAAAAGAATTTGTGACATGGTGTGTCCCTCGTTTGAACTTGTCAGCCTTAGAGGGTGTAATGATCTGCAGTTGGTTGACAGCATAAAACTAATTAGTCCAAGGTGGGTCACTCAGAGGAAGTTTCTGCAAAAAGAAAAGGGTATATCAGGTAAACATATATGCGTTGTTTTCTTCTTCTGCATAATCACCATTCTACCAGGACGATTTTAGTGAGTGTGATTCTGGCAGGGAAAATGGAAGGCAAAACAACATTAACTTAGTGATTAACAGCAATGGCTTTTCACCAAGATACTTAAGTGTATTCATCTTGAGCCATCTTTCACCCTCCCTTAATCTAATTCAATTTCACAAGTTCAGTGCTGTTCCTATAACAGCCTTCCCTATCTCCTTGTAAGGGTCATGAGATCTTTGCAAGCGTGGAACAGAACTACCCGCTGGTGATTGTAGGTAGTTTTACTTCTTGATTGATGCAAACAAAGTTAAAAAAGGCACTGAATTTTCTCTGACTTACAGGCCAGAGCCGCGTTACCGTTCCTAAATACTATGTTTGGCGTTAGCCCCAAGTGACAAGACACCACTTAGGTAAACCATATTGCAGAAGCAGGCTGTAATTTTATATAGCATTTTACGTATTGTAGAAATATTTGTATTGTCAAAATAGTAATAGAATGAGGGTCTAAGTCTAAATATTTGACGTAGAAAGCCTGAAGAAAGGCCTGTATGTAAAAATCTTATCTTCTTTCTGACTAGATGAGCAAGTCCAATGAAAGTTATGAAACTTTCCCTACAAACCTCATATTAGTGTGTTGATGATTATTGTGAGAGCACCCCATGCAGAATGGTACCTGCAAACAAAGATGACAGCTGTGTATAAATGGTTCAAGTCTCTATTGTATTCTTGGTGCTCATCTCTAAATCCCAGTCAGAACTGAGGTGTGGAAGTAGTTTGTTGCTTAGATAGTGTGGTTGATTTTAATACTGCCGGTACTTCATCAAATTTACAAGAACAGTTGCAATGGTTATATCATATCTCATTGAAAAACAGCTTTGCAGGCCAGCGTTCATATTAAAAGCTGTAACATAGCTTTTTACAACACAGTATTAAAGCAAATTGACATTAACTGATCTCTAGGTATCATTGGTGATGTCAAATTTCTGTTCTTTTGCAGGTGCGATCTTTTATTCTGTTGAAATTTCTGTTAGATTTCTGGCTGCGTAACTGCAGCACTGGTGTATGCCAGAAGCTAGTCTAATGCTTAAAGCTAGGTGTAACCATTTTTTGTGACCTGATGGTGCTTTAGAGTACATACTGCATGTAGATGGGACATGCTCATTGACTGAGTCACTGGTTTTCCCAGAAAGAAGGACCTCTGTAGAGTGCTTACAATAAAATATCAGAAGTTCTGTTTGTGTAGCCTCAGAAATAGATTCATCCTCAGAGTAATCCCCCCTACTCAGCAACAGCAGACAGAAGTATGTGATTTCAAGGAAGGCTACTGCTGTGTAGTGATAGTTATGTCAGAATTATATTTCCAAGACTGGATTATATTAATGAAATCTTTTCCAGATTAGAATACTACTGGAGTCCCAGTTTTGAGGAACACTGTTTTTCTCCAGAGATTGTGGCTTTTATCTTTGCACAAGACAGTTTCCATTGTAAGACTGAGGACCATGTGTATTTCAGCGTATGATGAGCATTCCAGCTGGAATCTTTCCTGCTTGATAGATTCAGATATATTCTTCTTTGGCGTGGTGTATTTTTTTCGCTGCCCTGACATGCAGGGTGCTCACAGAGCAAGTAATTGTTTCCTACCAGTTGGTTAACTGTCTTTCATCATCATATGATCTCTCATTATGAAATTATTTATTTGAGTTTTCCTTAACAATTGTGGATTTGGAGTGATCACTTACTTTCAGATTGAAAACACGGCAGTAACGAAAAAATAACTGGTAGGGTTTTGCACACTGTTTTATTTTGTTCATGCTATAATTCATAGCATAATTTATGACTGACATATTTGATAAATGTGGTGAAGTACTGCTTTGCTTCTCTGCAATTACATGTGAGTAAACGTGTGGATGTTTACATATTCACTTGTGCTAAGCAGCTTTCTCTTTTGTGTCCTTGGTTAGTTGAAGACTTAAAACACAAAGATGCTAAATTAACTGCCCATTATTTTGAGTGTGTTTATTTGTGCTTGGAATTTGTGCATGCAATTAGCGAATGCCTTCCTGTAGGAAAAAAGTACAGTTTTTAAGTATAAAATACGGTCGGCTCCAAAGCAAAAATGTCTTTGCTCTGGGTAACACTTTGAAGTTAGAGCTCCGCATTGTCCACTCTTGGCTAGCAAACACTGCGTCTGAAGAGGTTGATAGGACTGTGCATGGTGTTGTGACCTGGGATCTCTTATCAGACCCTGGCTGTGCTGGGGCATGGGATTTCCTTTGAAAATTTGTTCTGTCTAGCACTGTGTCTGTGTAAATCATAAAGAAAACCAGTCAGAAAATTCTGTGGGTTGTTGAACGGTAGCTTTTCTCCTTTCTGTTCTGTGAACATAGGGTATAGCAAAATATTGCTGTAGCCCACTTGTGGTGGTCAGTCTCATGCCCTTCCATATTGTTTAGAGTTAAGGACCCTCTGTATTACTGCCTTGAGAAAGTGGAGCTTCCTCACATCACTGTGTGGACAGTCTGGTCAGCACCAAAATGAGACCTGAAAGTGGAATCCCACAGTGTCATTACAAGATATACTCTTTGGTTTTATTTTCTTGTGCTGTAAATCAGAGACTAAATTTGTTGGTTTTATTGACACATACCCTCATGTTACTTTTCTGTGTTTACAGTGTGGCACCATGGACCAGGGGTTGTATGTAAATCTGACCGAGAGGAATCTTCAAGATGCTCAAAAGTTCTTCTTAATGCATGAGGTCGTTCAACCAGTTATTCCAATTCCTTACTTCATGGAAGACAACAGCCGATTTTCCCATGTGGTTGTGGATGTTGTGCAGGGGAAGGACATGCTTTTCCATATCATCTATCTTGCCACAGGTATGACCTCTTCATTACAGTGGTAACTGCAAAAGTTTATGAGGTCTATGAATTTTATTGTTCTGTGTATCAGTTATGGAATATGTATAGTGCACCTTGAACACCAGCTTTTCTGCTTTGGCAGCATTAACTCTACCTTCTACCTTTTCTGAGTAGATGGATTCAGCAGTTTGCAATGTCTTTGTTTATTGTGAACTCAGATTTTGGTGTCTGTTTCCTCTTCTCCTTTAAAGGTGTGAAGCCTAGATGCTCTTAAAGGAGTGAACAGTTGGAAATTCTACAATCAGGACTTCACAAGTCTCTCTGTCTTTTATTCTTTTTATGTAGTTCAAAGTACAATCTCACCAAAGATAAGATGGTTTAGGATCCTCTGAGGTAGAAGTAATTCTGCAAATAGCAAATACAATTACTGCTATTGCTATTTCTGACTTCTGCTCACACGCATTTTATTACCTTTCATTTTGTCTCATTTTTAAGTCATTCATTATGCAGCTTTACACTCTGCCTTATTATTTTTCCATTTATATGTGAGCTTAGCAATGAAAGAAAAATAATCCGCCACCTCAAATTGCCTTGGTTAGAAGTATTGCTTTCTTGGTTCAAAATTTTAAGTTCATAAAAATAGTGAGGGTGTCAGAGAACTGTTTTTGCAGAACAGGGATGTCCACAGCTGAGACTGAAATACTAGATTGGCGTAACATGCTTAGAGCCTTATGGCATAAAATTTAGGGCAGTTCTCAAATACTTACTCCCATGCAATTTAGTAAGGGATAGCTCATCAAAGCAATGATTTGTTAATGTGCATAGTTTGCCCCACAGTGAGTAGGCACCAAACACCATACATTTAGGGAAAGAATCTGTTGATCAGCAAGACGAAAAAAAAATCCTATTCCTATTTATTTGATCTTGCAATCAATGAAGTAAATTTCAAAATTGTCATTGATTCAGTAGATCAATTCTTTTAATTACTAAAATTATTTACTAAAGAAAATTGTATATTCTATAGTTTATCATTTATCAAGAGCCCAAGAAAAATGTGTATTGTGGTTCAATATATGATTTCATTTTCCCTTGAAAATGTTATACTATTTTTCAGAGAAGATTGCCTTTTTTGAGGCAAGTCTTTTGAGTCTGAGGAAATTTTATAGTAATTTGGTACATTTGAATGAGACAGTATTTCTTTCAATATTATCCTTGTAGGTTTCTCATTGTGCTCCTTCAAAGATAGGGTGTAATACAAAAGCTTTTAATAGGTTATAGCTGTGCTTGGATTTGACCAATTAAAGTCAAAACAGCCCGCTGGTTACTAAATCATAGAATTTTAAGTGAAATCATGCCAATACTAAATACTGTTTGTGTTGCAGAGGTCTCCTGAATCTGAATTACACCAACATGTACTGAATTGGTTTTATATGAAGAGATTGTCACTGAATTGTGGGATATTTACATTATAATAGTGGCACTGAGCATGATGTAATTTGTCATAATTCTGATTGTCTTCAATTTTCAGTTTCCCTTCCTTTTATGTTTGATTCTGTGAGGATCTAAAGCTTAAAGAAGGTAACCTAGGAAAGGTTCCTAGAAAAGTAAACATTAGCCAAGACTGTGCCCTCGTGGCAAAGAAGCACAACAGGGTCTCGGGCTGTATGAACAGGAACATAGCCAGTAAATCAAGGGAAGAGGTTATCCCCATATACTTGACACACTTTAGACCACATCCAGTTTTGGCCTGCCCCCAAATACAAGAAAGACGTTGATAAACTAGAGCAAATCCAGTGGAGGGCCACCTTTTACACAGATCCACAGGGTGTTAGGGGTTGGAAGGGACCGCTGGAGATCATCTAGTCCAACCCCCTGCCAGAGCAGGATCCCCTAGAGCAGATCACACAGGAACCAGTCCAGGCGGCTTTTGAAAGTCTCCAAGGAAGGAGACTCCCCCACCTCTCTGGGCAGCCTGTCCCAGTGCTCTGTCTTGTTGGAAGCTGGAGCACCATGCCCTAGGAGGAAAAGCTGAGGGAACTGACCTTCCTTTAGGAGGAGAGAAGGCTTCAGGGGGAGCCTGTAATAGCCTGGAAATACCTACAAGGAGTTTATATGACGAAGGGAGCCAGGCTTTTTACAAAAAAGAAAAGAAAAACTTTTTCACTCCAAGGGCAGTCAAGCAGTGGATTGGATTTCCTGGAGAGGCTGTGCAGACTCCGTCCCTGGAGGTTTTCAAGACCAGATATCAACCTGGTCTGTTATAGCTAGCTGCTTTTTCAGCAGAAGGTTGGACTTGAGACCTCCTGATGTCCCTTCCAACCTAAATTATCCACTGTCTATCTCATGCCAGTACAATGTGCAAATTGGTTGGGCTAAATTACATGTTTTGTCAACACCTGGATAATAGATATCATCGTACTTTCTGCTGCCAAAAAGGAATTACATTCAGTTCTAATAGTAGTACTGGCAGTAAGCAATTTACACCTACTTGTGTAAAGCAGGATGGATCCAACCCACACTGTGTGAGATGTACCCTGCATAACTTTTGTAGTTATAATTCATTACAATATTCTTGCAAATATAGTCTTTTAAAATGCACAAAGCTGATTCAGTGTAAAGGTAGACATATAGATTGGATTCAATACAAATGAACGCTCTTCCGTCTTTGTTACTCAGAGCAAAAATCTCATTCTTTGAAGCAGATGGGCAGTAGTTAAGAGAAAATTCTTCCCCCCCCCCCCCTCCCCCTTCACTTACCTATCCACCTATTATTAGAATACAAATATTACAGAGGAGAATAACCCTGACAGTATAAAAGTGTAATCTAATTTCATTAAACCTTAAATAGAGATAATATTACTTGAGGAGAGACTGGGAGTAGGCAAGCAAATGCATTAATCTGCTGTATCAACAGTCTTCATTTCCTAAACCTTTGCCAAGTCATCATTTTGCTAGGAGGTTCTGATGTGCTGGGATTTAACAGCTACTGCTCATACCAAAAAAATACTTTAGTACTTTGGAAACACATCTTAATCTTTCACTGCACTAACTTCTAACACAGAATGAAGGGATATATCAATTCCTGCACATTTTGTCTTGCTTACAATTAGCAGTGCTGCTGGCATTAGACAGGCAGAAATCCCTGAAACAATTTTCAGTGTTTCAGAAAGGGAAGTGAATGAAAGCATTCACAGAAGTTCTGAGCTAAAAATAATCTATAATAATAAGTTAAAAGTAGAGGAAGCTAGAGAACACAATATTCTGACAACTTTTCAAGTTTAAAAGACTTTACTTCCTTTTTCCTTAGAAAAAATTCAAAGAAAATGGTGCTATTTATGTCATAGTTTTGGTAACATTTGGGGCATTGTATTATCTCAAGTTTGTTTAGGTTATTAGATGTTATCTGAAGACAATTTTTGTAGAAAGGAGCTATATACCTATCCTCTCATTTCGAGAATCACCTTTTTAGTCTAGAAACTACAGCATAAATGCAATCATCATAATGATTAAAGCAGTCATTTTGAGTCACAAATCAGGTGTGAAAGTGGTAGGTAGTCTATTTGTATGTATTAATACTTTCTAGTTCAAAAACAAAGAAACATTAAAATCAAAGTGCAGATGGATAATGGGGCAGGCAGTCATCACCTTTTAAAACTATTTCTTTTCTCTTGTAACAGAAAGCACGATTGCTTTCTTTCTGACGCCTTTCCTTGACAAAGGTATAGTGTGCTTTTACACAGTTGTAAAGCACCCCTGCAATGGCTTTGAAACTACTTCCCTGCAATTTCTTACCCTGCTGGCCTTATGCAATGTCATTTTAAGAGGCTTGAAGCAAGGACAGTCATCAATTACTCTACTGTCTAAAACTGGTGCCTGTTGAAAGACACTAGTCCTAACAGCAAAATGATGATCACATTTGTTTAAGAAAAAGAAAAAAAAGGCAGAAATCGTAAAATTATTAACCTTATTCTCTGCTCTTTTTGCGGTGACCACTGCCTCTGATAAAGGAAAACTGTAGCTGAATAAATACTTTGTCTTTATTAATAATCTTTCCAGGAAACATTTTGCTGCAGAGTTTTAAAAAAATTATTTAAAAGATTACATGTCTTTGCCTTCAAGGGTCTAATGTTCACTCTGGGATTTATGCTAATGTTACTAAGAATGCTTGCTATATATTCCTGCTAGAATATTTATGTTATTTTCCATGTAGAATGTCTTTAAGGACAAAGAAGGATAGTGTAAACTGTAGCAGGTTTACTATGTAATTTAAACACCAAAAGGTTGATTTGCCACTGCCTTGTGTATTGTGTCATCTGTACTGGGCAAAGTGGCTTTAAAATGTTACCAAATGAGAATGGTCACGTCTGAAGTCCGGGCTGCAGAGTTATTAATGATACTGTAGGGCTCTAGAGAATCAAACCCAGCATATTAAATGTCCAGCAGTACTGATTTCCCTTGGCTTTATCACTGTGTGTAGAGATAAATCATTCTGCCAGCTCCAATTGGAGAGTGCTAAAGAGGTTTCTTAATAAATAGATGGCTCTAACTAGAGCTGGTTAAATTATTCATTAACAGCAATTTATATGTGAGAATTGTAGCTCTTTATTTGGTTCACAAATTACCCACCACTTGTTTGTAGACATTTTTTGTTATTATAATCAACCCATAAATAGGTCATGATTTTGATTAGTTTCTTGCTGATCTTTGCTCGTATAGTTTGTTCGTATTTTAGATAACATGTTCATGAATTGCCTGCTGCAAGTAGATGGAATTTGTGTTCTGTTCTCTCTTGGGAGAAATTTGAGAAGCCCTTTTTTTTTCTGATCACAAATTATCATTATGTCTTTATAATTGCCCAGCTCTATCTGATAAGGACTATAAATAAATGTCCAAAGAACATATGGTGTGTGCACGTCTGTGCCGCCACTGGAAGTCAGAATTGCTGCAAGAAGCAGCTACTGGCTGAAGAACAGCTGGCTCTGCATGGGAGCGAGACTAATGCATAGGCCAGGGAGGGAAAGATTGCAGAGAGCTGGAGACAGTCTCAACCTTCTATTAAAAAGGGACCAGCTCCTCTTTATCACAGTGACTCTGAGCTTTCAAATCCTGTTTGGCTACTTTATAAGCCTAGAATGCACAACTAGCTTTTCCTTCTTTTTTTTTTTTTTTTTTTTTTTAAGTTTTTTAGGGACTATCACCTCTTCTTTCTGGCTGGGAAAATAGACTTGATAACCCCTACATTCATTTGTTATTAGATAATTCTAATGCACAGAATGAGAAGCTGTGAGTGAAAGAGAGATCAGAAAAGTTACTCAGAGTTGTTCTGCTGTCTTTGATGCTAAGGTATCTATTCGCAGCTAAGCCTATAGTAAAATCTCTTGCTTTGCCCCAGGTAGTGTGCAGTGCTGGTTAACAGTCTTGGTCCTAATTTTGAAAACAGTTATTGAAATTAGCTTTATCTTGGGTTGAAGTTTGAGCTTTGGACCAACTGTGTAACTCTTGCATGAGTAGACAGTGTTCAAGACTGCTCCTGAGAGATGATGGGAGGGAGCCTCCCCTTTGAAGGGGCTTGACTGTATCAGAACTTTTCAGAAAGTATTAGTCAGCTTGGCAAATTGCTGAGCATTGTGAACACCTTTAAAATATTCTACAAGCCTTTTCAAAGGCCTTTCATTTAAGGTGGACATGCATGAGTGACTCAATGAACCCTTGCCAACCAAAGAAGAAATTAGAATTGTTAATTACTGGGGGGGAGGGAAGTTCAAACATACGTGGAACTCATCTTAGACTCTTAAAAAACCCTGAGATGTTCGATCACAAGAATGATGACATAATATGTATGATATTGAGTGTGAGCTGTCAGTTAATGAATTGTATTACATGGAATTTTCTACTAAACTTCTGTTTTTGTGAACATTTATGAGTTTCTTCGTTATGCAGTATTTTTCCCAATAAACCCCAATAAATAAAAATGTTTACAACTAAACAAATCCAAACAGTGCCACCAGTAATCAGCAGGGTTTTTTTCCAATAGTATTTGTGGATTTTTTTCTTTCCTTGTGTTTACCCAGCTCTGGTCATAGGATATGGCAAATCTTCATAAGCTAAAGAATTTCTCAATAAAGAGATGCCTTATTTACTTTGTTCTGTGACTTGTAAGAGTCATCAAAATGTGAAGATGTGTTATTACAGATAACCTTTCTGAGGCCCTTCTGTGAAGAGTCATGTAATCAGCAGGCAGACTCACAAAAAGATAATTTCACATGCATTTTACTATATTGAGTCACTGGGTAAGAGTCATAATATTTGTAGCAGAGACTCACTTGTGTACAGATTCCTTATTCTATTTTTTATTTATTCTTATTTTCTTTCATATCCCATGGATCTTGGAAATTTGGTTCTACAACTGCACACCTTCAGGAGGAATAAGCATGATTGCAACTATCATAGTGGTTAAATCACTTGCCTAGGAGATAAAAGCTGATTTTTAACTAATGAGCTGTGTGAGATTTCCTGGTTATTGCCAGATGTTCTGATTCCTAGACTATTATATAAATAATATAATGTAGAATTATTATATATATTACATACTATGGCTACTACTGCTTCAGTGTCCCAGAGTAGTAGAGATGAACATCTTCTGGTGAGATTTTTTTTCAGGTACATATCTCTCATCCCAACTTTTCTTCTGTCTCTTGTCCATTTACTTCCTAATTTACATTAGTTTAGAAAGAAAATTGTTCTCTCCTTATGTATTTCTGAAAAAAAGCTTTGCTTTGTAATGAAATTTCTGCTGAAGTCCCATGCACATCATACTGGATTTGAACTGGATCTATGTACTGGATTTGGCTCATCTGGGGACTGAGCCATAAGGGCATGTATTGCAAACTGCAAATAAGTTTGAGTAGAAGATGGTCCCTGAAACCTTCTAGTCAGCCAAGTTTATGTGCTTATGGATCCACAGAGTAGTCGGTTGTCTGTCTGACACTTCCAATGAAAGTAGCCACATATGACTCGGTTAAGAAATCAGGCAAGGTTTATTGTGGGTTATTATCTGAGAAGTAGTTTTCTCCACTTGTGCATGTAAGTGCTTCTTTGATCTGAGCACTGGAAAATTTATTCAGTGGGAAAACACTAACATATTCATAGCATGCGTTAGGTAGTACAAGGTATTTATTATTGTGGTGGCATGAAGGAAGGCAATAAAAAATAATAGGAGCAGTAAGCACTCCCTGTCCAGTCAGATCCAATCAGAGTTAATACATCTCAACTTTGGGAGACTGGCAATGATCCAGGGCCTGTATTTGATAGTAATGTTACCCTTTGTGTACAATGTGGCATTCTCCACTGCTTCTCTGTGTCAGGTAGCAAGCTTTAAATCATAAGAACCATTTCATCTTGCGATTAATATCTATGTTTATCATCTACTCTACTACTTTAGTTACAGGTTACACATTGCTTTAGACGTGCTCATCTCCACTGTCTGAGAAGACCAGTCCTACCTATTGGTTAAATATTTTAGCAGGTCTCTCCAAAATTGGAATGTTTTTTCTTCATGAGAAAAAGCTTCTGGGAAATTAATATAGAGGTTTTTTACTTGTTTCGTTGTGAATTGTCTTAGTAGCAACCTTATAGTTTTATTTCCTTGTCTTTTCTGAATCCAGGGTTTTAAAATTAAGCATCTCTTGACAGGTGTAACGTTCCTCATTCAGAACCATAAGAATTCTTGTGTCTTCTTTGCCTCAGGGCTTCAGGTTTTGTATATATATGTGTGTTTTTAAGTACAGTAAAAGCTGGATGTTGCCAACAAGAGTGGCTCTAAATACAATATGGGCATTCCCTAGAATAGGTGTTACTCACATGTAGCTCTTGATATTGAATCTGGGTGTTTATCATCTAAGTGGCCTTAGGGAGTAAATTTTTTTCACGCTTGGGAATAGAAGACTGTTGCCAGTCACACTCTTCTCAACCACCTTGTCTGACCTGCAGCCTAATTTGTCCTGATTTATGTCTGTAAGTGTGACTAGATGGCTCACTTCTAAAATCTTCTATGGGCCTCTTGGTAAAGGTAGTCTCATAGCTCATGCTCACAGGTTAACGTGCATATGGGCAGGATCTGTTTGTTGAAATAGAGTAACAATGACCAAAGGTAATAAATATGTACATTTTGTTTTGGCTTTAGGTTTGATGCACCAATGTGATCTTGATACTCTATTTCATTTTGAACCTGACATTGTTGAAGCACATTCTTTTTCTGAGCTGGAAGAATGTGTCTTTTTATATGCCAAGTTATTTCAGTGTGATGCAAGACAAAAAAAAAAAAAAAAATGTTATGCTGGCCTTCTTTAAAGTTGATGGCTTCAGTTGTCATGATCCTTGTAAATATTTTTATTGCTGGGTAACTTTATAGACAGAACTTGGGTACGTTATATGCAAATTCAAAATTAGTTTAGTACTTGGTAGTATCAAGGACTTCTGTTTGATGTTGTTATGAATCAACAACATAGAACAACTTTGTGTTCTATCGCCTACCTGAGATTTCCTGATACCTCCCCAAGGAAGAAAAAGAGAACGAGTGTGGAGTACACTTGATATGGGGACATGATCAAGTAGCTGTGCCTTGAGCAAACCTGATAGGCTTCTGTGGAATTATCCTCTGCAGCAAACACAGCAACACGAGAGAAAAAGGTCAGCCTGTTGATACAGTGATGTGGATGGTAACAGCACTCGTGGGATATGTAGAGCTGAGGTTTAATTTCTCTTGGGCTTCAAAGTTCAAAGCTGTCTCTTGCTCCTCCTTGTTGAATGTTTGATCCAGGAGAGAAGGGGCTGCTGTGGATGGGGAGGAGCCCTCCCGGATCCACTCACTGGCTTGATCTGCATGTGGAGCACACAGTTCATCTGGCCTGCAGATGCAGGAGAACAGCAGCTCACGAGCCAAGTAGGTAGAGAGTTCAGCTACAGAGATGAAGCCTTGCTCTCTGCTACAAGAACCACTAAAATGTTTTTTTCCAATGCCTTTTAAAATAAGCAGTAATTGTTCCCTGAAATTCTCTAGGGACATGGAGGGCACCTATTGCTTGCAGGGCATAAAATCACATCAAAAGTTGCTCAGAGTAAGGAAGATGTATTTTTCACAAGCTCAGTATATATGCTTATCTCTCCCTTCCCTGTTCCCAGACCTTTGATACTCTTCCCCACTGGTGTATGTTAACATGACTCTCAGAGACTTATGATTTTTCTTGGCTGCATCTAAGGCTTTTTTGTCTTTAATTCAGCTGTCTCCTATACATTGAGGTAGACTAAGGTAACTGCTTGCCCCTGGTTTTGAATCTGTCAGCAAATCAAGTCAGTGTGCAAGAAAGCAGCAAAACAAAGAAGTTTTAAATCTTCAGTAGGAGAAGGTACCTTTTAAAGTATATATGCTAAGATATTGTTATAGTTACATAAAACAGCTTTACAAAAAGTGAAATTTCAAGTGTTAAACATTTTCTTGTTAGTTGGTATTACTGTTAGTAATAGTTTCACACTCGGAGTCTTAGGAGAGAGAAAGCTGGCAATCAAACTCAGGTGTCGCAAAGTCTCCAAATTGATCCATAAGAGCAATTTCTTTATTAAAAAATTTATCGTTGAAAAATAATTAAATGAGATTTCAAATAAAAAATCATGAAAAGATACTACTTCATAAAGTCATGAAATAACTAATGCTTTATGTCATATAAATAAAAGTAATGTACTACAGATTGAAATGTTAATAAATGGGGGTTTATTGACTATTGCCTGTTAAGAAACTAGCTGCTATAGCTTTTGCTTTTTATACTTCTGAGTAACTTGACTGCCTGAACTGTTATTCAGCTCCTCCAAATCAGAAAAAAAAAATTATGAATTTGTGTCTTATATCTCTGTCTCATCGTTGACAAGCTGAAATTCTCTTACAGTATTGAAAATGGAAGAGAAGTAGTTAATAAAAGTGTGTACACTGACCATGATTCATGAAAAATGCATACATTTTGAGATTGTTGAAAGTAGTGTTTCTTTTGTCACTCAGGAAAAAACATCTGGTTTAGATCTAAGGAGGGTAAAAGTTTGCCACTAGTGTATATGAGCTTCAGTCTAACAAATTGAGGAAAAGGGGTATTTGGTTTGATATTCTTTTATTGTGAAGAAAACAGACCTAATTGATGTGGAGGCTGAGACATGTAATTCAGCATGTGTTTTGTTGTTTAGCATGGGGTTTTGCTTAAAACTGTAGTAAAGACAAAGGGGAAAGCAGAAAAAAGAGATTTCGTTTTTAGGAGTTAGCAGTTTCTAGTTTGTAGACATAGTCATTAAAAAAAAAAAAGGCATGCTGCTCTGATTTTGCTGCTGGTTGCTTAGCATTTTAGTCTCAAATAAATCTGAATTTCCCTTTATAACTTGAATTCTTTATTAATTTGAAAGATTTTTGAGTAAATCTTATTGGAGCTGCCTTTAAGTACCAGTTTGAGATAGGAGGCATGAAATGGCCACTGGGGAATGATACACAAATTACACTGTTTTCTAAACTACAATACATTTTTGATTCATAAGTAACACCTCTAGTGGTTACTAGAGGTAACCAACAAATACAACACCAACTTACAATGTGTTGTATTTCAAGAGGCAGTAGATGTTTTCTGTATTAAAGCAGTTTTTTAACTTTATTTTTAACTTATCTTTGCATGGTAATTACTTGAAGAAGTCTTTGCTGAGTCAACTGCAAATTGAATAAGTACTTGATGCTTTTGAGACATTGTTCTACATGAGAATTAAGTCTACAGAATATAGAAGTGCTTTAAAGAATACATTATGTTTTAAAAGCTTTCTCTGCAAAACAATAAAGAGAGGATTGAGATGATAGTTAAATTCCAAAATTGTTGTATTTGAAAACTCAAACTAAATGTCTGTCTTTCTTGGGGAGTGGGTTAAATCATCAATAATTCTTGGACAGTGTCATTAATTTGTATGTTCTTTGTCCTCCCAAACACACTGCTTTGCTTGAAGAAAGCTCCTTATTTTGGCATAATTAGTATCTAGATGAGCACATTTTTTGTTCAAAAGACTCTGAATCAGTAGTTCTAATTCCTGTGTAGAAAGGACAGTCCATAAATCTTCCCTTCATAAAATGAATACATATTACATTTTGACATACAGCCATGAGAAACTCCTCTAGTTGAAGAGGTACAACTGAATTTCTCTTGGAATAGCTGCTAGAGCAATAAGAAGCTTGCTGATCATTTTAGAAGGCATGCAAATAGATTGTAGCTCAAATTGCAACGTTCAGATTCTTAACAGTTGGCAAATGAGTTAAATCATCTCTCCTGCATAAAAGCCTGGGGACCTGTAATAGACCTTTGTACCTCCTTTGTTGACAGCCATTATCAACAATGTATCTCATTTCATCTTTAATTCAAATTAATTTCCAGTGCTGTAAGGAAGCACATCAATATTTACTTGAAACATAGCAGGAAAAAGGGAATAAGGAGTCAGAGCCAAAGAAAAAGAAGATAAATCTAAAATATTATGCATGCTTGGTTTTTATAGACTCTTTCAAAACTGCTATTGTTACATCCAAAACTTGAAAGGCAAACCCAAATCAGATTGCAGAAATAATATAACTTTTATCCAGAGAAGAATATTTTTATGTAGGATTTTTCTACATTTTTCTTCTGCTGCTTTCAAAACTATCTTCAAAGACAGAGCCAAAACTTTCCGATTTCCTGAGTGTGATAGTTAACCAACTGTTCTGTGTTTTGAAAGTGTTAATACACTAACCACTGGTATAACTGTTGTAAGTAATTTAAAGGTGGCTTTTACTAAAATATATTAAAATATGTACCATTTTAACACTTCTTTCTTTCTAATTGTCAAGACACCAGAAAACAGAATGTCTAGTTGTAGGATTTCTGTGAACTGTGTATAGTTTGACAGGAAGCAAGAAATTTTGATTAGTTATGAAAGCAGCTTTTCTTTAAATTTGGGGAAATTTTCTTCCCTGCTCATTATTGTTAACTTTTTCTACTAAACATACCAGCAGATCAATGGCTCTGTTTGTGCCTAAACGTTCCTAAAACCTTTTAATCTGTAAAAATCTGTGGCTTTATGGCCAAGGATTCTTAGATTATTGTTACTCTCTATCAATAGCAGAAATACGTAAACAACGTCTGAAATCCAAAGCCCTTTGAAATTTGGTATGGAGAAAGAATGATTTATTTTAAAGTCTGTGATTCTTAAAAAAACCCTCAAAACCCGAACACACACCACCACCACCACCACCCTGCTTTTCCTTCTGGAGTAGACCTAGAAAGGACCTGTTTTTATATTTACTTCACATGAGGCCCAAAACTCCTAGACCAAACATATTCACTGTTTTGGACTAAGGTCCCACATGAACAAGGTGCAAGATTTCTCAAGCCCCAGAGTGTAGCTTTTTATTTAAATCTAACATCTCTTCTTCTGCTTATGCAGTCCAATTTCTTGAGACACATTGATGACACATCGATGACACTCATGATACTGCTAAAAATATAGCTTACATGGTAGATTATGTAGATTTTTAGTTGTTTTGCTTCTTGCAACTATAAAAAACAACTAGGTAATCTAAGAACTTCAGTTAAGGCAGGCTTACTTCTCAGTGGTTTATGTGTATTTTTTGCAAGTGGCAGAAACCAATTAGTATTTATTTTTGTTCTAGGTTTTCAGTGGAATTAATACTAGCTTTTATAGTACTGAGTTTGTCACATGGTTTACTGTTGCTTCAGTAAATTAAATTTACTGAAATTTAATTAAATGTCCATGAGCAATGATTTGGGAGTTTTCCAGATTGCATGCATGCTTTTTCTCCAATCGTGTCCTACGATGGAGTAAGGAAAACTAAGATACCTGAATAAGGGAGAGCTTAAGCTTTTCTGTTTTATGTGAGTAAGTGATGGCACACAGGGTAACCAACATTTCATGTAGCCTATTTAGTGTCTACAAATAAGTCTCCATATTAACAAGGCAGAACAATTTACAAGATTTATTGGGGAAATGCAACAAAGTTATTTTTGTATTTCCAGCTACAATATTTGTTAGAAGCTTTTGTTTTACAGTTACATACTTGCCTTTTTAATCTAATAAATGTGCTTTGTATCCATATTTCTGTTAATATCCAGCATTCTCTTGTTTTTATCATAGGATCATAGAATAGAATTATAGAATCTTTTAGGTTGGAAAAGACCTTTAAGATCATCAAGTCCAACCGTTAACCTAACACTGCCCAGTCCACCACTAAACCACGTCCCTAACTGCCACATCTACATGTCTTTTTAATACCTTCAAGGATGGTGACTCAACCACTTCCCAGGGCAGCCTGTTCCAGTGCTTGACAACCCTTTTGGTGAAGAAATTTTTCTCAATGTCCAATATGAACCCCTGGCGCAACTTGAGGCCATTTTCTCATGTCCTATCACTTGTCACCTGGGAGAAGAGACCAACCCCCACCTCTCTGCAGCCTTCTTTCAGGTATTTGTAGAGAGCAATACGGGCTCTCCTGAGCCTCCTCTTCTTCAGGCTAAACCACACCAGCTCCCTCAGCTGCTCCTCACAGGACTTGTTCTCCAGATCCTTCCCCAGCTCCGTTGCCCTTTTCTGGACACACTCCAGCACCTCAGTGTCTGTACTGTAGTAGGGGCCCAAAACTGAACACAGTATTTGAGGTGCAGCCTCACCAGTGCCAGGTACAGGGGGACAATGGCTGCTCTGGTCCCGCTGGCCACACTGTCCCTGATGTCAGTCAGGATGCTATTGGCCTCCTTGGCCACCTAGACACACTGCTAGCTCATGTTCAGCCACTGTTGACAACACCCCTAGGTCCTTTTCTACTGGGCAGCTTTCCAGCCACTCTTCCAAAGCCTGTAGCATTGCAGGGGGTTGTTGTGGCCAAAGTGTAGGACTAAAAACTTGTCTTTCTTGAATCTTATACAGTTGGCCTTGGCCCATTGATCCAGCCTGTCCAGATACCTCTGAAGAGCCTTCCTACCCTCAAGCAGATCAATACTCCCCCCCCCTAACTTGGTTTTATCTGCAAATGTACTGAGGGTGCACTCAATCCCCTCATCCAGATCATTGATAAGGATATGGTACAGGAGTTGATTGGGATAGTGGGGTTATTTTTTTCCATGGTAGCTAGTGTGAGGCTATTTTTTTACTTGTGCCGAGAAGAATATTGACAACAAAGTAATGGGGTTTTTTTGTTGCCAAGTAATGTTTGCATTAAGCTAAGGACTTTTTCAGTTTCTGATACTGCACCTGTGTTCCCAGCTTCTTCTCTACAAGAGGCCAGGGGGGGACACAGCCAGGACAGCTGAGCCAAACTGACCAAAGGGACATTTCATGCCATAAAATGACATGCTCAGTATGTAAGTTGTGGGGAGTTGGCTGGGTGTCTGTCCCTCTCAATGCTCGGGAACGGGCTAGGTGTCGGTTGGTGGGTAGTGAGCAGTTGTATCACTTCTTTTTTTCCATTGCTGTTTTCCTTTTCATTGCATATTATTGTCATTATTATTATTATTAGTATTTTCATTCATTAGTAGCAGTAGTAGTAGTAGTATCATTATTTAATTTCATTTATTTTCAATCATTAAACTGTCCTTATCTCAACCCACAAGTTTTCTTATCTTGTCCTCTGATTCTCTCCCCCATCACACTGTGGGTGAGGGGAGAAAATTGAGCAGCTGTGTGGTGTGTGGTTGCTGGCTAAGGTTAAACCACAACAATATTGTTGTAACCTTACTGAGGGTGCACTCAATCCCCTCATCCAGGTCATTAATAAAGATGTTGAACAGAACTGGCCCCAATACGGAGCCCTGTGGAACACCACTTGTGACTGGCCTCCAACTGGATTCAAATCCATTCACCACAATCCTTCGGGCCCAGCCATCCAGCCAGTTTTTTACTCAGCAAAGAGTAACTGATGATGATGATAGCTCACGATGTTTATGAGCTATAATAGAAAGGCAACCAGAGTAGTTTATTGTTGAAATTCTTTGTAAGGCTATTACAGTTTTTGTTCTGTCAAGCCTGCAAAACAGAACGTGTTCACATTTTTAACTTCCATTTTTGACTGAAACTGGGAGAAAACTCACATCATATATATTTTATTACACCAAGTAATATTTTAAAAGTAAAGAAAAATACAAATTAACTAGCACGCTGACCAGCTTGTTCAAACAGTCTTTTCATTACAAATAGAGAGACAAACTATGGTCATGTAAATCAGCTCTGAAGATAAAAACAAAAAGAATTTTAAAAATATTAAATCTGTGCCTACATGAAGCATGAGAATTCCATATTAATTTTAAACATCACTTTTTTCCCCAAAGCATTAATGGATATACATTTAGAAATATGAAAATATTTGAAGTAAAACTCATAAACTAAGGTCAGAATTTTAAAATCAAACTGTATTATTTCTTTGTTTTCTGCATCATTGGAGAGATACTATGTTTACATATAATATATTTTTAATTGTTAAAGCACAAGGGTTGAAAATCTGTCTTTCTCTTGTAATTTATTCAATAGTGTGATTAAAAACCTATTCCTTTAAATCAAGTATAAATGCGTATCTCAGAAACCTGGAGGTAAAAGATAAATTAAGTTACAGAGAATGGTTATATTATCTTATCTTCTAAATATGCCCTTGCTTTAAACCAAATTGTACCCCACCCCTCTATGGGAAAACAAATTATAGAATAGGCTTTAATTATCCATATTCTACTGATGATTCAGCTACTTTTAAAGTTATTTTTAGGAAGGGCAAAAAAGCTGTTTTTAAATCCTCTCATATTCTGTGTACCATATGCATCTTTTTCTGATGTTACCCAGATTGCTAAATCCTAATTCCTGGGCTTTCCCTTTGTAGGCTCAACCAGCTGCTGTATGAGCTGTTCCTGTGGGTTTTTTTCTGTGTTGAGCGCAGTTAAGCCCTTATGCAACCTAATACTTTTTGTCTTTGGAACAATTTTCTGCTGTTAACCAAATGCACATTCTGCTTTGCGGTAGGGCTTTCCTTCAGTTCCTGTGGTGGAGGAAAGCAAATACTGATGATACATTTTTTCGCAGTGACAGGGTGTTTATCAATCACCTGGCACTTTCTTCGATTTTTTTACTATTTTGTGTTCTGTACATCAATTTTGTGTTTGGTATTTCAGTTTATGCTTCTGTAAGACCTCTGCCATGAAGACAAACCTAATACCCTATTTTTTTCTGTCTCTGTGGTGTTTAATTATTGCAAATGTTATATGATGAAAGCAAACACTGTTTCTATACACATATGGACAATATTTATACGAAATCTAACATTAACAGATATTTTCTTTAATTCCAACAGTCTTAATACTATATGAATGCTTTTATTTTACCACTTGAAAAATAATCTGTATACAACAAATAATATGCAAAACCAGTGTGTAATGCACAAAATCAAAATAGTTAATGTATATGATTTTCCAGAGCCGGTTTTGAAAATACAAGTAATTTGTATCCATTTCAACCATGCTTTAAAATGTATTCTCCCAAATATCCATCTATTAATTTCAAACTTTTCTTTAAAACAAAAAACCCCTGATTATTATGTTGACAGATGGTTAAGGAATGAGTCTGTTTACACATATTAAAATATACATAGTGTGTTTCCTACATAGATGGTACCTTACTCAATTACGAAGGTCAGTTGAAGTAACAGATATAGCTTTAGCTTCCATTTTCTGTGTCTTGTGTTGACTGCCCCTTTCCTCCATCCTGACCATGTTCTTTCATTTGCTTAAGATATCTTGCTTTTCTAAATAATATCTTGTACAGAAATGGCAAAATAGTCCCTTATTTATATTCACTGTTCTTAGTTTATAACTTCCAGTTGTTTTTTCTGTTCCTTGAGGTTTTTCTTGGTACATGTGAGAAGATTTTCACACCTGTAAAGGCACCTCGTTGTGCTCAGGAAGTACAGGAATACTTGTAAAGTCACAAACATAGGCATAAAACTGCCCTGAGGGTGTATTTGAGACTATTACAAGTTTATTTTGCTGGCAACTCATATCGTTTAGAGGGCACCAATGACTTTTTTTGCAACATTACTGAAAGATGATACCATAGGTTTGTCTTCTGAAAAACACTGACGTGGATTCTGTGTTCTGGTGCTGGCTCGGTTGCTTTCTGGAGACCAAACTCCTCCCCAAGGTACTATGCTAAACTACAATAAAATGAAGATTATATTAGGTTTTGTTTCGCTGTCAAAAATGGCCTGAGTTAAGACTCTTGAAAGTGTTTCCCTCCCAAAAAGACCTGTAGAGAGGGGTTTTTCACTTCTTTTAAAGAAGTGAAATGAACTTACTCTGATACTGCTGCATTTTGGATGGTTTGCTAATAATGTTTTTGCTTGCAGAATACAGCAATATTTGTAATCTTAATAGCTCATATAAATATTTATGCTTCTCCACAGCAAGAAGTTACTACAGCCTTTTTGAGTGTCCTTATTTCTGTTAGGAAACTCAGGGGATTACATGTTTATTAGTTTTTTGCATCTGCTGTCTGCTTTGTGTGTTCATTTTCTGTTGTCCTTTGCAGTGTCACCACAGATGTTACAATGCTTTCAGCCATGCTTTTGCAGTATGGTTCTCCATTGCTGGCTACGCGTTATACCATTTACATCTTAAACTTTGCTTTTCAGTTTTACAAACCATCGTTTGATTTTGTCCTATTATGATTTTGTTCATTACAGATTCTGTTGCCTCCACGCTTCTTCTCTAGAACTCCAGCTCAGGTTTTCCATTCAGTTCTTGGCAGTCTCCTATGCATTACTTAGTAATATTCCAACTAGAAATTTTCTTTCCTTTCCACCTTCATTCACGGTCATTAGGTTTGTAATGTTCAGTTGCTGGTTTTGCAGGTCTCTCTAGAATTATAGCAATACAAGTTAAAAACCCCACATTATTTACTCATTCTGGCCAATGTAATTATCTTTTACTACTCCTGTGTATAATTAGTAATTCTTAAACTAAGGCTGTCAGGTGTCTGGATCTATTCCAGCATATCTTGCTTATCTCAGGATGTGAAGATGCCATTCATTTGAGTTCTTAAATAGCTGTTCAAGTCAGCCTTGATGTTTGCGATGAAACTGAAACTTTCCCTGTGTCCATGGCAATAAAGTTACATCAGTTTGGAAGGTCTGTGTTTACTATTCTTCTCAGTTATTTCTTAGCAGAATTGGACAGTTAGTTTGATTATAAGGTAAATATTTACTTGAAAGATTTTGACAGGTCTGAAAACCTCCATGCCCCAGAGCTGTATTCAAGACTCATTTCTTCCGCTACTTCTTTCTTTAGTTTTCCTTACCACTGTGGTGTGAAAATGGCTGAACAGACAACACTTTTCCGGCTGGGATTTTTACAAGTTCTTTAGGAAATGTGCAGTCTCTGCCAAAGGCTGGATGCGTGATGTTGCACACTTTGTAGTAGCATTTGAAACACTGGAGCAAAGCACCTGACTTTTGAAATTACTGATGCAATCACTGGTTTTCCACTGCAAGGAAGACTGGTGTAGGTAGTGTCACATTCTAGTAGCTACATACCCTTGCTACGTTCCATAGTCTGATGAACATAGCTGCCAACTCAATCTGTGCCTGTCTTAAAATTGCAGAAACCCTAAAAACCAGAACCTCACCCTGTTTTGGGCTCCCAGATTGTCCATGCAAAATTGGAATCACAGGCAGGAGGAATTTAAAGCAGAGAAGGTAGGTTATAGGTCAGAAGTAGGAGAGTCTACTGAGACAGAGGTAGATCTCAGGTAACATTTTATTCCTTTTCACTGAACTTATGTATGACTCATATTGCTGCTGTGAAGGGTAGTTTCTTCCTGATAATCTGTGCGAGCTCTGGCACTGCTTCTTCGCTTAAAGCCCAGTCATTTATGACTTCTGACATTTCTGTGTGAATGCTGATCCTCTTAGACAATGAATTGGAAAGGAATTACGTGGGAGATGCTGAAAGAAGGCAAGAGGAGGTGGGAGGAACAGTGCCTCTCTGCCAAGATAAGAAGGAAAAACAAGAGCAATGACAGCTGTCCTGGGGAAGGCATTAGTGCTACAGTTCTCAAACTGAGAATATTTTATTTTGTTCTAGGGTAGTATGGTGTTGTAACCATATTCTCCTGGTCATAGACCTGAACACAAAAAGATTGTCAGGATTCTACCCTTTGCAGTAAGCAAATTTACTGAGCAGGAAAAAAAAACAAAACAAACCCCCCCATTTGATCTTATTCTCCTGTCCAAAGCTGCAGTTCTAAATTAAATGTATATGTAGTCATGGAGGCCTCCAGTCATGGGAGTTTTCTTCTGTCTTTGGAGAGGTGACAGCATGGTGGAAGGAAGAAACATCATTCTGTATGAGAAGCACGTGCTGCATCCATACCTGAATTTTGTCTCCTACAGGAAAAAGATGGTAACCCAAGTGCAGTGTATCATGAATCGTACTGAATCTCTTGGTTGCCAGTTAGAGAAGTGATACAGAGTTGTACTAAGTGATCTATAAAGTGATACCAGCTCATTCACATGTGTAAGATGATCTCACTGGTTCTTCTTTTCTTCCTCTTGGTACATTTTTCCAACTTTTGTGCTCCAAAAACCTTTTGTTTCTTTTCGGTCAGTCTCAGGCCTTGACCTTGAAGGTTGCATCCAGCAGCAACCAGTGGCCACACTGCTTGTTATGCTGTTTGGTTGATCTGGTTACCAATTAATTATGAGGCAAAACTGACTGTAGGCAAAGATTTAATTGATTTTTTAGTATAATTCTACTTTAGTTGTTTGGAAAAAAAGTGATAGAGGGTTTTTTTCTATCAAAAATGTTAAATTTTAATAAAAAATTAAATTGTCATTTAGTGAAACTTTTTTTTAACAAGCACTCTTACATGCAGTAAATCCTGACAAGCTTGTTTAAACCAGGAAAGGAGAAAAATGTAAACAGTTATATAAAGTGATTATATGAAGAATTGAGAGGTCAGTCAGGAGACCTTAACATGCAGACATGATCTATTACACTCAAAATCTTGTTATGGGCAAAGGGAATACACTTTACGTATCCAGCTAAGCATTTATGGTTCATCTAATTAGTTTTGATTATCTAATATACTGAAGTCCATATTATCTGATTACTAAAATTTTGTTAGTAATATGGTTAAAATCTTATACATAAACTTCCTACTAACTCCCCCTGTTATTTGGTGTTATGCTTCCCCTTATAGTATTTCTCTGGGTCTTAAGGTTGACTCTTCAGTGTTCCGTAGGAAGGGGAAGGAGATTTTTAACAGCAATTAACATTTTGGGTTTCCCACCTCCTCTTCAGTTTTGGATTCTGCTTGCAGCTACCCTTTTGCATTTTCTGAAGGTTGCTTACTTGTTGTTCCTCGCCACTTCCCAGGCAAAGCGCAGGCTGCCATCCCCCAGCCCTGTTGCCCTGCAGGGACTGTTTGTCCCGCAATGACTACGTGGGGGTACCACCCCCTGCCCCGGCTGCTCCCAGAGCAAAGCCAGTGCAAGGAAGTCACAGGCCTATGGCCACCAAGCAATTGCTGCCATGACTAAAATCAGCTCCCACCAAGGCAGGGCCTGACATGTCCTGAAAGCTTGCACTGCCAGGTCAGCACCAAGCCTGTGGCCTTGTGCTAGTGAAGGCAAAAGTCATATTTACTGGGCTGCAGAACAGAGCATCCCAAACATCTGTCTTGTAGTGGTTACTAACCCGTAAGAGATGTTACAGTCTTTTGAGACTTCACGTGAGGAACAGCTGATCTCAGTATGTGTTTGTAGCGTTGGATCCTTAATATTTACTATTACTGGCACACAGAAGATTACATAACATGGTCTTGGTCAGACAGCTACCCAAAATATTTATCAGTGTGAGAATGGGGGTCCGTTGTGTTCAGAAAAAATGTTCTTTGATATTTTGAAATTATTTAAAAACTTGGCATGAGTGAATTAGAAATCTCATCAGTCATCTGACGCTGGTTTGTGATGCGTAACAGTCTTTGCTTAGAAATTACAATAAAAATAGAAATGAAGAGCAAATGCTAAAAGATGTGATTTTTTCAGAGGTCAAAATCCAGATAAGTACGAAGGGAGGCAGCCTTGTCTCATTGTTATGTTCACCTAGACTCAAGTAACACCTGCAGATATTCATGCATGTGTACTTTATTAAATGAATGCAATATGTGTTTAAACCCCAGAGATTTTAACACAAAGAATTTTAAAAACAACTGGGGCAATGATGGACTTTATTGCTTTTTAAACTCCTTTAAACATAGTAAAGTGTAATAAAATGTGGTAAAGTGAAAACAGTAACCCTTGCTGTGAATGTACATTTACAGCAGCCAAACTTTGAAAGCTTGTTTTCTAGTGACTGCTGCTGTGAAGGCTGTTCTGCACTAATAAAATTATTTTTTACTGTATTGCATTACATAGAAAAATTTAATGGCTGTTTTCAAGTTCTTTTCACTGTACTATAAGCAATTTAGGAAACTCCAGTCAAAGTACTCCCACAGTCTGAGGCTCCATTGAATGCATCTGGGATGGGACAAAGGTTTGTCTATGATATGACACCAAATAGATAGAATTACTAATTTTTAGTAACTCATTTTCCTCTTGCCTTTGCAGACTATGGCACTATTAAGAAAGTACTTGCCCCGATGAACCAGTCTTCAAGCAGCTGCCTGCTCGAGGAAATTGAACTCCTGCCGAAAAGTCAGCGAGAGCCCATCAGGAGCCTTCAGATTCTGCACAGCCAGAGTGTCCTTTTTGTGGGCCTTCAGGAACATGTGATTAAGGTCCCCCTGAAGAGATGTCCATTTTACAAAACATACAGGTATAAAGAATCACCTAGTTTGATTTGATTGGAGAAAAATTCTTGAGGGGTGGGAGTGGGGAGGAGGGGGGCAGGGTAGTGCGGGGAAAAATGGGAAGGAAAAATTACTGTGACTAGGAATCCTAATTAGTTACCTCTCTGACCAATGGCTTTCTATTTACACTGTTTATCAGAAGTGCCTCTGACTTGACTAACTTGTTAGGACTAGATGAGACTCAAGGAATTATTTTGATATTTAAGCATCATTATACAGATTCTGAATTGTGAAACAAAATAGTAAGAAATGGTTTATATAGAAAACAAGTATCCAGTAATGTGCAGTATAGCTGCTGGTGTAATATATTTAAAACTCGAAACTCAGACAAGTTTAAGTTGGGTTTTTTAAGCTGTATTCTAATTGAGGAAACAATATCTCTGTGGGTTCAGAAAGAAAACTGGATTGAATGAACCAGGAGTTAAGACTAGTTGGAAAAATGGCTATATAAAGGTAGTGCTGGATCAGGAAACCATAATAAATGTAGGTATTCTACTAGGTGAATGTGTTACTCAGCTACCAGTTGTTTGATCAAACAAGGAAAATTACTTTAAAATTTTCACTTAGTTTTAGACTGTCTTATGGTAGTTAAGGAACTTAAAGTTCAGCATACAACCTTTTCTATAGGTTATCTAGAAGTACTTCTGGGTTGCAAAACGTATACTGTTAGGAGGTGGTTAATTTCATCTGTTTATATCTTCCCCTTGATATAAGCCTGGTTCCAGTAATACAGTACAATTGTTTTACATCAGATAGACTCTAAACCGGTGTGATGAGCTTTTAGAGAACTGTGACATGCATTTGATGGGTTTTCAGCTTGTTTTGCTTTCAGCTTGCTTAATATATGTTCCTTTGAAAAGCTGAGCTATTAAAGGAGGGAGAAAGGCTGCCAGTTGCCTTTCTCAGCTGCACCACTCAGGACCATGGAGACATTAGTTGTGCAGCAGACAGAGAGATTATACCTCCCGTAAAAGGCAGTGACTATTTGCCGGTAGAGACTTTTCTGGCTGTCAGAGGGAACGCACGCGGTCGCAGCAGGGAGGGCACTGCAGGACACACGTGTAGAGCTGTGGCTTGGAGACAGTGGAAGGAGTTTCCCAAGGGACCTGACTTTACGTGGGGATTGGTGCCATTCAAGAGGACAGTGAAAGGCTACTCAGTTGAGAACAAGACTGAAGGAAAAGCTGTGCCCTGGGAAACAGGAATACACCAGGGAAGGAGAGATTCTCCTTATTACAGTTCTTTACCAGACCTTTTTGTTTATATGGCGTTATGTAGCATATTTAAGGATTTTCTGCTGAAATAGTAGTGATGGGACACTCCTATCACCCCATTGAGTGTCCTGCAAAGCTCACTTTAAGGAAAAGTTATATATAGGCAAGTCTCTCTCAAGCTTTTGCTTTGCTTCCTCCTTTTTGTTAAGTGAAGGCCTTGTGTTTCTGGAGAGGGCGGGGTGTAGGTGTGTATATCTGGAGAAAGAAAAAATATAATCACGTATTCTTGTGCTTTTCGCTTTTATTGAATATGGCATGATTATGCCATCCTGGTTGTACAAGACATTAAAGATATTTTCTTAAGCAGATGTGTATATTTCAAAAAGGGAGATTGGGCTGGTGTCCTGTGTTTTCTTTGAGACTCTGTAAACACAGAGACCTCAATAATATGGTTGTCCCATATTTACACCAAGTCTGCGTTCCACTTGAGATATTTCAAGGCTGGAGCCTTATTATGTTATTAATGAGGTGTGAACTCCAAAATGCTTAACTGGTGCATGTGCGATGGTCCCACGAGGTCCCTGGTACCTGTGCTTCTGTTGGGACAATTCCCAAGGCACATTAGGGCTACTCTGGCTGCAGGGCCCAAACATGCTTCTGCCCTTGCAGGGTGGGACAGTTGTCTCAAATCATAGACCCCATACACGGCTGCAGGCTAGGCGTTCCTCTCCCTTTTTCAACAGTGGAATCTAATTGACTAGATTTTAAGAGTGTTAAAAAAAAAGTAAGTGGTGCTGTTCCCATTTTACTGAGTAAAACAGTACTTAAATGAATCAAATCCTGCTGAAATGATAATTTATTCCTCTGCCTTGAGATATGTCAAGTCTTGTCTACCACTAGAACTACTTACTTAAAAGGAGATAAAATTATTACTTGTGGGGTTTTCCAGTAATATCTTCTGTAGTTGCATCACTTTGCTTGGAATAATTGAACATCCATTGCACCAAAAGGGTTACCATCCATGCTTTCTTCCTGGTTAGAGTTCTCCAGCAATTCCAGTTCTGTTTCGTCAGAAAGGAGAAGGTGTACAGCAGTGATCTAGATGAAATAAAGCATCTCATCATCATCTATCATTAGAGACTTAGATCGTTTGGAAAAGGCAGATGTAATCTTTCTCTTACCTATCATTTACTTTTGGCTTGACTAGTTTTTTTCCTGACTTGTGCTGGATTTCAAGCATACTTGGTTCCCTACATGTGGGGAGAGTACTTGGGAATATAAATTGCACTAGGTAATGAAACATCTGAAACTTAGTCACTGAGTTGCTGGGTGTTTTAACACTCACATTCTCCTTATATGTTGCCGACCATTACTTCTATACTATAGCAAGGGGTAAATAGAGTAATGGCTAAACTTCACCTAAGGAAAACGCCTTGTGGCATTGTGCTTCTTTTTTTTGGATCATTTTAATTTTATCTATTCACATTTGTCATAGTTATCATACTGTATAGCTGTGCCAAGGCTATATTTTGAACTTCCATCAATAATAACTGAAGTTTCCTCCCCAGATCAAGGACATGTGGAGTCTTTAGTATCTACTTCACATAATTTTTGAAAAATAGAACATGCTTGTGTATAAATAACAGCCTTAAAAAAGCCAAAAGTCTGAAGATGTACTAGCTCATCTGTCCTCCCCATCTGTGTCAATGGCAGACCGGTCACCAGCTAATCTTTTCTAATCTTTTTGGTTAGGTTTGTTGCAAGGTTTTCAGACAACACAACTTCAGTCCCTCTTTTGAGTAGACTGTTCCATGAGCTAACATCTCAGTGTCAAGATGATTTTTTTTGAGATTGTCTGTCTTTTAATTTTATTTCATGATTCCTTCTTTTATCTTCATGTACCAGCCTCTAAAGCATGTCATTATTGCTTTTATTCATAGTTTATTATGACTCCTTAATTATCAATCTGATATGCAGCACATTTCTAGCTAATTTATATTTCCTTGAAACTGTGTTCCTTCAGCACTTTCTTGGGTGTTGCCTCTGACAGACATTCCCTCTGATGCAGGACAGCCCTGTTCTACCGGCTCGCAGTTCCACTCCCACAGACAGTGTTATCAAAAGCCCTTGAAAATATTGTCCTACAATTCGAGACTAAATTTGATTTTTTTTTTTCTGGTGTTCTAGGTGCAATTCAGTGCACTTCATTGCTATGACAGCAGATTGTACTGTTACAGAAAAGTAACAAAAGAAAACTCTCTAAACCAAATGATAGTTTAGAAAGCCAACATCGGTTTAGAGAGTTTTCTTTGTCACTTTTCTGTAATTGTACTGTAGTAGTTCTGTAACATTTAGATTAGATATTAGGAAAAACTTCTTTACTGAAAGAGTGGTCAGGCGCTGGAACAGGCTGCCCAGGGAAGTGGTGGAGTCACCATCCCCTGGGAGGTGTTTAAGGAATGTGTAGATGGGGCTCTTGAGAACATGGTCTAGTGGGTATGGTAGTGCTGGGTTGATGGTTGGACGAGATGATCTGGTAGGTCTTTTCCAACCTTAGTGATTCTGTGATCCTGTGATTTTTGGTAGCAATACCACAGGCAGAGCCTGTTGTCACACCTGTAGTTTGGGTTGCTCAGCATTTCCCATTACATTTTTGTTCTTTGTAAGTTACCCGTGTTGGTTATTTGGACTGACAGTTTTCACGGAGGGGGTCTCCCTCAGACTTTTGTCAGCGGCTGAATAGTTTTAAACATCCTGTCATAATCCTGCTGTTTCCAGGAATCAGCTAGGGAAAAATAGTTTGGGCTTTGTGAATTCTTACAAACAGTTTTCCAAAAAGCCCTGGTGTCTTCATGCTCCAGGAGGAAACAGCAGAGCAGTTACCTTAGTTCAACTTTCCTTGGGGAAAATCCTGTAAGATTTGACCAGGTCCTTATCACTTGGGTATTGCAATTCACACATTTGTCAAACTTTTATGGAAGACCATCACCATTATTCACTGCAGCTATTATTTTCATTAAGAATTCTCCAGCCTTGTGTAATTCTTCAGAGTTGAGTAGGACAAGTATAAAGCTCAACTGGCTTTTGTATACCCACTAATTAACTATAATGCAGGATAAATAGAAAGATTGTCATGAGAAGATAACTGTTAAACTCACTAAAGTTGCAGTGTTTGCTGTTTAGTGTGGAGGCTCTAAGTATCTGTAATAAGGAGTAAGATCTGTAGCAAGAGGGTAAAGACTCCATCCCCTGAAACAAATAACCAGTTGGCTTTCTTTTATTGGCAACTGTTGCCTTCAAAAGCAACCTCGGATGACAAGGATTTCTCTGAGGCAGATCTGTCAATGTAATAATTTCTATTGGAGTTTTCAGTGCATTGGTTTTGAAAGTAGGGGCAATGAAAGGTTGTATCAGCCCAATGTTCTGCAAATTCTTAGCAAGCAAGGGTCAAGAATTGCAATTTCTGATGGAACATAAGTTTCACACACTTGGAAGGCTTGAAAGCTGATCTTACCATGATATTATGTCTAAGTAAATCCATAGTGCCTTCTGCTAAAAGCTGTACTTCTTTGGAGTAAAACCCCAACTTTTGGACATTTTTGTGTACTGTTTTTTATTATTAATTTATAATTTATATTACTGGGTCAGAAGATTGTTTTGCTAAGTAATGGTATCATAGATATTCTACTGTAACCCTGACTTTTCTCTCTCTGTATTCCGTAATTTTTATTTTGGCTTCTTTGTTAACCATCAGCTACGCAATCTGTGTGTACATAGACAAAAGATAACTGTAGTAGCACAGCAATAATGGGAGTACTGGATTAACTAACAGAAGAAAACAATTATTGCAAATTGGGTTGTGCTTTATTTCATTCCTAGAACTCCAGCAAGATTACTGGATTAAGTATTTCAACCCCTGTTGCATTCCTTTATTTTTCCTTGGCTATAGATGTTGCTTCCTCAGAAGTACTCTCACATTCAGTAAGAACCTGTTTTCCTGGGAATAATACACTGTGGCTATCGCTACATAGTAGAATAATGATTCCTATATACTAATGTTATAGAAGTTAACCAGTAAAATGGTCTAAACGATTACTAAGTGCTAATGTATCCAGAAGAACTTGCCAACACATGCAATTGAAATTGCTATTTGGAAATAATAATTCCAGAATAGTTATGTTTGGATATCCAGGTGGATTTCCTTATTTCAACTTACACAATCCTCATTCCAGTTTGAATCAGCAAGACACACTGCTGCATTAGAATGTCAAACCCACTTGAGACCTAATGTGAATTAATGATTCCAGAGTAATATTCCATAATCAGAATCTTTGCAGGTTTCCCAGATGAAGATAAACCATAATCCTGGCTGTGAGACTAGATTATAAGCACATTTTAAAAAAGTGAAGTCTTTTTTTTAAGGTAGTACATACACTGCAAAATTATCTTCAATTTATGTGAACTTCTGGGAACACCAGTAAAGTCAGCAAAACTATGAAGTAAGCACGGTTGAAAATATTCCTCGCTCAAGAGTATTAATCTCATACTGGGGAGGGGAATCAAGTGACGTTCTGCGGATCTGAGGCTGAACTATATTTCTTCCTCTGTGAGGCCCAAGGTTTTTGCAAAAAGTGTCTTTGCCTATCTGGCCCACAAAATGCATCAGAGACAAACTATACATTTGCATTTTGCTGCACCTGAAATATTTAGTCACAACTCTTCAAAGTGTGTGATTTATGTATGTAGGTATTGTGTTGTAAGCACATGTTTTTGCAAACAAGGAGGAATTTTGATAAACAAGTAGAATTTTACAACCTGCTTCCAATGTATTTATTACAGTACCCTATGAGGACATATGAAAATGTCTTTTCCTTTTATTTGCAAAGTTGTAAGAAAACCAGATGGACTTGACTACATATTTGCAATTCAGATTTTATTAGTAGGATATTATTTTAAACAAAGACGTGAGTTAAGAAATAAAAATTTAAAACAGACATGTGGTTTTCATATGTCATGATGTAATTCGTTTCTTTGCTTTAAGAAAAATACCAGAACTTTGAGGAATTTTAAGTTCAGTGTAGTTACTGTTAAGTTTTTCTTGAAAATCACCTGACATGTTTAAAGCAACACACTTTCCAAGACATCATTTCACTACTCACTTGATACTTCACGAGTGTATTCTCTGGAAAAGGAAGTTAAAGGCACTGGATGGTTTAAAAACAATTGAACAAAGAAAGGTAAATCTGGAAGATTTTTTATTTTAAAATAATTTAACATATCAGATACTGGACTGCTATACAATCAGGCCAGCACACATCCTAGGCATCTCAGCTTACAGTGCTCTGTGTTACAGAGCAGTTATTTTCTTATGGGAATTATTTGCAGCTCTCTTAACATTCTATAACTTTTTTGTGGACATTTTCATTTCTTTGAAAGTTTACAGAAAATTACATCCTAATTTGGAGTCCACTATTGACCTGAATGCATGAAAGAGAGAGAGAGTATTCTTGGTGTAATAGTGTGAACTGTGGGCAGGATTCCAGAACAGTTTTGATGCTCCGGTTCTATGAGCCCAAACTGAGTGACGTTGAAGGCTATTTGCTCCTCATAATATGTTGTCAGGCCAGTGAAGGTATCTACAGTTACTTTTGGAATGAGGTAACGGTGCCCTGAAAATGTTGAGACACCTGCTATCAGGTTAGTACTTTTTAGGAGTCAAGTCATGCATCTTAACTCTGGGCCTGTTATCTTTATAATTGATTCATATTCTAGTATCAAGTTAACCTCAACATCTAAGTTCACAGGAGCCTGGGTTACAGCTGGCTAAAAGAATATGGAAGTTGTGTAACCTGTTTATTATATTTGTATCAGCTAAAGATGTGCAGGTCTTCTAAAGACATGGGGATGCCATATGGAAGCAAACATGTCCAGCTTGGGCAATCACTGTTATTGCTGTTCTGATCTAGGAACACATCAATTTCTGGGAAAATCCCCAGATCTGTTACTCTTGGTTTCCCTTGTGATGTAGGTAGCTCAGATTTTCAGAGCCTGTTTGCTAACCACAGATGTGCAGGCTCTAGTTTCAGCCCATCAAAAGGGCTCTGAAAACGCTACATGCACCTGGTGCTCCCAGCATTTTCAGGCTCCTGCCTCCTAATCAGGGGACTGGAAACCCTGTCTTGGCTGATTGACATGGATGGGGACCTGAGATGTTATTTCTTTACAATGATTGGCAAGCCTACCTTCTCTTGTAGAGAGCATGTCTTTCATGTTTGCTCCAAGTAGAGCCACCTGGAAGCATCTGTATTTATAGAATTGTGTGTTAAAAACAATTTTACTTAAAAGATTACACATAAATTCCTGATTCTGTATTTGAAGAGAGGAGCTTGTAAACTTAAGGCTAGTATTGTCAGTGCATGTTGCAAGATTGAATCATACCTAGATGGATTTTGATTGCCTTATAGAAATTCAGGTAGGAGGAAGCACTAGTAGTCCACACAGAGTGGCTGATTGAATAATCTGATTTTTCTTAATGGTACAGGCAAGGATTAACAGGATTCTGAATATCTGATAACATTTTAGTTTGACCTCCTAGGACTTTATAAATTGTGCGCATACCATTTACGTTCTTCTGCATCATTCATCTACATCTTTAGATCCCTGTTCTTCATTGCACTTACATATGTATATACACATATATATATATATCTGCAAAACCAGTAGTAATGAAAACACCAATAGGTACCTGTGTACAGAAGCCCGGTATGAGATGCGTGTATTCATTCAGAAGTAGATAACAAAGTGTATATTTGGAACATGAAACAGGCTTTTATTTTTGGTTGTCAGTTAAAGTTTGCAGTGATGAATCTGGCTTCTGTGAAATAAGATGGTGACCCCAGTTCAGTTCCTGGTATACAAAGTGTCCAGATCACAGTTGACAGTAATTGGAACTAGGTAGGCATGGCTATCTCAGTAGGAAGGATTTGAAAGGGTCAGGAGACTCAAATATCCTCTGTTCTTCAAAATGCTGGGTATGGGTAAAGACAGAAAAATGTTTCATTGAACAGTCTCAGAAGATACACCTCAACATTTGTACATTCTCTGAATAAAATGTTACAGAGGATACCTGATTAGCACTTACCACGTGTATTGATATCAGAATATATTCTTCCTCTGAAAGGAGATTTAAAAATCTCCTTGAAATCAACGGTATTAGGATATAGGATATATTTTAATATATTTAATTTAATTCATTATACCATTATATTATATTAATTATATCATATAGAAAAATTATATTAATTTAATTTAATAAATATATTTAATATATTTTAATCTTAAGGTTGGGGTTTTTTTGTTCTTTGGAGCACGCACAATGAATTCTTTTCAGTCTAAAAGTGTATGGGTCTTTTATATGTTTTGCACTGAATGGCGTTCATTTCTGCCTCGTTTTCTGTCTGAATAAATTATCTCAAATATAAGTCAAGTACAGCAGTTTCACTAGCCTGCTTGGTGATAATTACAAAATAGCTGAGGAAAATGACCTGCTACTGCTGGCTTGCTTTAGAGTGGGGTGACTTACCGTTCTGTTACTAGTCAGTCAAAATCCATTGTTGGAGTGTTGCGTGACTGTCAGTCAGCATACAGAACCATTGCAGCCAAATGAATGCCTCTCAGGAGAGACACTCAACTACGTATCATTTACATTTGGTAAAAAATGTGAAATGACAACGTAGAGGAAAATTAGAATCAGTCAGTACTGTTGAATGTTTTTGTAAAGAGTGCTGACTTGATGGGGTAAGTGGCATTGAGAGTCTTAGAATGAACCAATTTACTTTTATTCCTGAATTTCCTTCCTGCACAAAATTGCCAGTTTTAGCAGTGCTGGACAAATCATGTGGTCTTAGAGATGTGGGCTGGTGCCTACTGAGAGTAACAGACAAAACATTCGCTTTCAACTTTGGTCAAATTGAGATGTAAGCTAGACTTCCAGAGACAAGGTGGCTGTTACCCAGCTCTGCTACTTCCAATGTCACTATCTGAAAGGGCCCTGTCAACTGAAAGACCTAACATTAACATTTAAATTTACCTAATTTTTCAACAGTAGCATCTAAGATGGATTTAATTTAGACAGAGGTTTGGGAGGAGAAAAGGATAAAGATGTATAGTGGTATCTAATTTTCGACTTTCTTTATATGAATTTGACAGCCATTTTGTACAATTTCTGTTGTTATTTCATGTGTACACTGAAGATGTTCCTCTTACTGCTGTCTCTTGGGAGAGAGATTCCTTAAAAAGTAATTAAAACAGTACAAAATTTTAATTGATGGAGGGCACATAATTGTCAGTTAATAATAGTCCCTTTAAATTTCCCATCACAGGTAGAAGTTCTAATATTTTCATATTTACAAGCTTTATTGTATCCTTACTTTCATCTGTAAATTTATTTTGTTATCTGTTTGTTTTATTTTTTTTTAATCTAGGCATAGCAGATAAATATAATTAGCTGCTGTTATTCACACATTACATTTTACATCAGAGGGAAGAAAATATTTTTTAAAGGTGATGTAATTAAGAAAATAGAGACACAAATTCACCCAGACATTACCTCTCTTCTTCTTTTAATTTAAAAGAAAATATAGTCACTTTTCAGAGATATTGGTGATCTTAGCAAGTGATGCAAAAGAGGTAAATAAGAAAACCCTCTGAGATGTGAGGCAGGGAGAACAGAAAAGGACCGTTGTGCCACTGCATCAGAACAGGGCAGCTATTTAATCTGGGTCCTGCTTCATTTCATGAATGAGACATGGTGAACTGTAGTGCCAGAAAGAGGGCGATGATGCTGAACTACACTTTCATTATGTTATTTTTCTTTCTGAACATAAGATTTCAAAAATTAAACTTTTTACAAGGTGAGATTTAGATATAATAATGATTGGGACAATCAATTAGAACATTATTTAAAAATAAAGGGCAAAACTAGAGTTTCTCATGTGAGGAATACCTCTCAGAGAAAACTTCCTGTTGCTTTGTTTGGAATAGTTTGTATGTTTCCAGGAGTAATTTATGTAAAGAAATTAAAAAATATTGAGGACTGTTAATGCCGTTCATTTTTGGAAGATGTTCTTCACACTTAGCCTCTATTCAGCTGCATGAGGTTAGCTGAGTTATTAACTTCTTAAAATAATAGTTTTCATATGCTCAGTGGATCTTCTTAACTAGATTCTGAAAATATTCACCTCGTTTTATCTTGCTGTAGCGCTCTCCAAACCTGCTCACTTACTGAAATGGCCACGTTCGGTATTCGCAGCGTGATTGAACATGCTTTGTCCCTCCAGCACAAAGGCTTTTCAGCATTTTTAAACTTTATCTCTTCCATGAAAACAGGATTTGTTCTATTGCCAGGAAGTTATAAGAATGGTCAAAATATGCTTTTAGTGCCCTACTTACAAGTTCCAAGTGACTTGTAATGAAAGGTGCAAGTCATTTTGATTTGCCTGAGTGGAAAGTGACATGGAAACAGAAGGCAAAGAAGAAATCAGGTCTAAATGCAGAGTGGGAGAAGGATCAGTTTACTCCCAGGAAAGGAGGAGCATAGTTCTAAGTGAAAGGATACTGATGTTTAATTATTTATTTGGTTTTTTTTAAGTAGAAGTTTCTAAAGTATAACTGTATTTACAATATTAACACTTAACATAAAGGAATAGTGAAGTTGGACAAGTGAGCACTTCTACTTAGAGAAATAGCACAGCTAAAGTTGCCAATTATGCATTATGTCAGCCTTTAACTTTTTTTGTATTCTTTTTTAATAAAACACATGCTTTATCAGAGATACTTCATAGGAGATCACTGAACATCTCATCTTGCAAACACTGTAAGGCCAAGACACTTAAGACTTTCCATAATTTGTATTCATTGTCCTCCTCACTTTCTAGAGAGTTAAATGTAAACACGTGCCGCCTGAGTTGCAAAAATGCTGAGTGCTCACAGCTGCAAGAGCCATCAGTGGGAACTCTCTTCTGAACACTGAATCCCCTAAAACAAAATCTTTATTTTTGAACTGGCAGCCTAACTAGTGGTACCCAGGGAGTTTTGGCTATTATGTCTCTTACTCTATGCCCATTTTGCAGATGGGAACTATCCTCCCACATAGTATTGGCAATCCATGCTGTCAAGTGTGCTGTAGAAACTAGTTCTTTGAAATTTATAAGCACGAAGAATCTTCTGTGCTGGTATTATGGAATAGCATACTAGGGAATTAGTAACTGTGTTTGGTCTGACGTTAGCATGGAACTAATGAGGAATGCAGCGATAAGTAGAAATATGAATAAAACACAGGATTTGTGAGGACAGAATCACAGAAGGGTTGAGGTTGGCAGGGGCCTCTGGAGGTCAAGCAGGATCAGCTACAGCCAGTAGCCCAGGACCACATCCAGATGGCTTTTGAATATCTCCAAGAGGAAACTCCAGAACCTCTCTGGACAACCTGCGCCGGTGCTTGGTCACCCTCACATTAAAGAAGTGTTTCCTGATGTTCAGAGGGAACCTCCTGTGTTTCAGTTTGTACCCACAGCCTCTGGTCCTGTCACTGGGCACCACTGAAAAGATCTTGAATCCTATTCTTTGCATCCTCCCCTCAGGTTTTTGTACATATTGATGATAACTCCTCTAAGCCTTCTTTTGTCCATGCTGAACAGTGCCTGGTCTCTCAACCTCTGCTCCTAGGAAGGATGCTCCAGTCTCTTAGTCATCTTTGTGAACCTTCACGAGACACATGTGATGTGAACAATTAAAGAGAATGATAATGCCCATGGATTTAAGTTGAAAAAGAATGATCAGTCTAGCATTTTGTGTATCTGGACAAAATGTTTGAATGTATGGTTTTTTATGTGTAATTTATAAGTATTTTTACAAGTGTTAAAACAATTGTATTATGCTTCACTATGATGGGACTTCCACCTATGTTCTTATCTACCTTTAGTTATGAAGTTGCAGACCTATTGCCTGAACTGTTAATGCTTGGCCTATCAGTAGCAGGAGAAAGCTGCCATTTAACAGAGAAAAGAACTTCTACTTATGTACAGTGGGCCTTTCTGAGTCTGTAAGAAGCTGGACTACCATCCTCCTCTCTAACCTTCTTACTTCCTCCATATGTGCTACTAGGAGAGTATGTCTGGGCAGCACGTGATATGCGAGAGGTGTGATGGCAGCCACCAGTGCCCCTTTGAACTTATTTTCAGGGATGCTATAGCAGTGCAGAAAATACATCAGATGGTTTTCTAAGTAATTTTCGAGGAGTAGACATTGTCATCTGATTTTTGACAAAGATGACAACTATAACTCCAAAACTGGTAAAGACTAAGAAGTAACTCCTGAAATCTTTAGTTGGAGCATACAACATACGTTCTTTATGAATTGCTGTAGTTTTCTAGTAATTAAGTGTAATAATTAGTCTTGAAAGCATACCATGCGTGCAGCCAAAAATGCAGCTATGCACGTAACAGAAATCCTATAGTTGTGCATCCATCCAAATTCATTTTTCTTTGGTTTTGTCATTTCATCTGTGCCATACCACAATGGGGATCAATTTCACTGTCTGTTTTAGGCCTGTGAAATATGAAGAGATGCCACATAGTTATTTAGAGATCTTTAGCTGGTACAGATGAAAATAAATGTTCATGTTTTCTGACTGGTTTTCATTCACAGTGCATGCATTGGATCCCAAGACCCTTATTGTGGCTGGGACATGGTGATGAAGAAATGCACAACACTGGAAGAAAGTCTGAGCATGAGCCAATGGGAACAAAGCATTACAGTGTGTCCAGTAAGTCCAAATACATTCACTTACATCTTAAAATTTTTGATTCCATATGAATTTCATGAAAATAAGCTGGCATAGATTTTTCAAGGTCAAAAAACTATTTAATGCATTTTACTCAGACCTTTCCATCAGATTTTAACAGGATGTTTAGTTTCTTTTCGTATTTCTTATCAAGCTTCTTATATAATTTGATCAAATTATTTATAGTACTTTCAAAAGATAGTTGACTTTCACCTGTAATGTCTGTGTTCCACCTTGAAAGCAAATGTTCACTAAGATTAGAGAAATTTACATGTTTTACTCTGCAGGATTTTTCTCCATTTTGTACTTTGAAAAAATTTAATTACTAGTGGTATACTCTTTTCTTTTAGGATCATTATTACCAATATAAATGGTCATAAACCATCTTTCAACGTCCATGAATTGGAAGGGTGAATTATATGAGTGGTCTCACCCACATAAATGGCGGGTGTGATAATTATAATAAACTTATAATACAGTTGCTTAACACTTACCTTTAAAAATGATTGTGAATAAATTTAATATAATAAAAACAAACAAGAAAATTGATTTATATGCCTTCTTTTTAATGTGGTTCCAGTGTTATTGTAATATTCCTTTCCCTCACTCCAAAGAACACAAAAAGATGGTTAAGAATGATCTTCCTTGAGCAACTAAGCTCTCCTTTGAAGTCTCATCCTGCTTTGTCTTTGCCTTCTGCCCATGAAGAGGGAGCCTTTCCATCTCAATTCTGCTTTCATCGCTAATAAGGACTTTTTGAACTTGTCCCCACTCACCACTGGAACACACGCATCTATGAATTTATGCTCATAGGACATCCATGTTCAATTCTCCATGTGTTTAACAAGCTCCTTTTGCCATCTTAACTGACACTCCTCTCTTAAGCTGAGCCCTATTTAGCTGAACTAGAGATATGCAGAATTAGTATAAAGTTTTTCCAGCTTTCACTTGTCATCTCTATGTGTGTGGCAGCAGCCTCATAGGCACAAATCACTGCATTGATACTGAGGTCCTTGAGAACTAGCTTCTCTCTTCTGACTGCCTGTGTCTAACATTAAATAGCAATTTTTTAAAGCGTGCCTTGTCCTGTCCTTTGTATCCATGCTCTCACATAGTGGCCTAATAAAAAAGGCTTGGACTAGATTCACCTGCATTAGAATTTTAGCTCAAATCAGGAGCATCTTTGGGGCAAATACTCTGATTTTTCCTACCTACTATTCTTTGGTTCATGTCACAAAGATGTTCTGAAGCACACAAGCCACATTACTTTCAGATGAAATTAAACAAAAAATGTGCTCCAGCTACTACTGGACATTTGATCCATGGCCAGAGCAAGTCCAGAGTAAAACACAGAAAATACGTATGGTGTATGTGTCAAGTCTTCAACACCAACTGTTTTATTTTCCAGATTTGCAGTTTATGTGTGCACCACTTGCTAATATAGACATAGCTGTTGTCTCACAGAAAGTCTGCATTCAGTCACTAGAGCAGTCCCTGTGTCCCTGATAGGCAAGTAACTAGATGCGCGGTACAGTGTAGTCATTGCCAAGTACATGGAGTATATCATAACTCCCTGTGGTAATCCCACAGGCTAAATGTGGTTATTGGAGGGCTTGCTGGTGGCCTAGCTCGTTTGCTGTATTAGGAAGGATTACTGGAACGTGTTGGTTGGTTGATATATGCGTGAGCGTCTTTGTTACCATCTCTCTGAACACTGTGACAAATGTGGTTACTTTGGTTATCTTGCTTTCTTTTAATTCTCAAGTTGGGTTTTTTAGGTTATTGTTTCAGTTGTCATGAGAACACCAATTATGCATGATTATAGATAGCAAGTAACGCTATAGCACGTACGTGTATGTTGAGCTTCGTTCACTTCATCAGATACCCCTATCATTCAACAAATATTTTTATAGTAATGAAGATTTATTGTTTTGCCAAAATATTTTCCAGTAGGACCACTTTTAATTCACCACATAAAATTACACTGTTTGACATTATCAAAGAGCTTTTACAAGGAAAGTAAAAATAATGTTAAAAAAAAAAAAAAAGATGTTGGGTTGTTTTTACATAAGTATGCGACATGAAAATGCTTCACTTTTGCAGCTGTAGCAAACACTGCATGCAGGGAAAGAGTATAGTGTGGGATCTTACCAGAATTCATTAGCAGCTTCAGGAAATACTCCAGAGACACTGAATTCTACACAAAGTAATCTCAAACCAAAGAGGTCATGGAGACTTAAGGACTGGGTCACTGGGGATGCGACCTTGACTCAGAGTGCAGAGGCACAAACTGGGAAGTCAAGGTGGCTGCAGAGAGGCTCGGGACAAAGAAGATTGGTATTTGGAGGACATTAGGAAGGGAGAAGGGACTAGAGGTATCTGCAGAAGGGAAAAGATGAGAAAAACAGGTTTGTAGAGAGGGAAAGCAGAGTGTAGCCATGACACAAAGTACAGCCATATTGTCTGATTGAATGTGATTTTCCTCTTAAGGTGTGTCACATCGGGAAAGCTTAATGGGCATAGGTTCTGATGAGAGCTAAGAAGTATATTCTATAGTCCTATGATGCAATTATTTGATATCACTTGTGAAAGTGATAATAATCCCTTAATAGAGAGACAGAGCAGGTGAGGCAAGGGGAACAGCCAAGACTGCAGTGGGATAATCTTTACCGGAGTAGGGGGAAAAAAAGAAAGATAAATGTGCCACCAATATGTGCTTCTGAGCTCAAGCTTTCAGCTACATTTTATGAATACTTTCCCTGCCACTTGGTACAAATAACGGTAACCATAGAAAACTGTAACTTCAGTTTATAAATGTAGGCGCAATACTAAAGATGCTCTGGTGCAGCATAGAAATAAAAAGCCATAAAGACATTTTCACATCTCTGACATTAATTGTATTGGGGAATTATCACTGCTTGTTTATGGGCTATATATTTGTTAAACCAGCAGAGTAAGAGAGAATGGGTTTACTTGTCATTAATCAAGAAGTATTTCCTGTTGTCTTACGAAAAACAACAGTGTATACTCTGCGTGAGCAAAGGTTGGTGAGTTATTTTCAATAAACAGCTGTCAGCAGAATTTTGAAACGCTGACTTATGGTTATGTCAGTTGTAGCTGGCAGAATATGCACATAGCTGTTCTGTGGAGAAGCTGTATCTGTGAAAAATAAATCATGAGAAATGTAATTAATAGTGAAATTATGGAACCTTCATCACAGTGGAAAGAATCAGCCAGCATCCTGCATGGCAGTGGAAACATGTCTTGTGCTGTAATAGAAACTTTTGTATCTTCAAATTATTAGTGAAACGTATAGGTCCCTCACCACTGTTAAAATGACACAATAGGAAGAATAGTGAAGGGGGAGACATCATCTCAGATCACTTGTGACAATCTGTAACTGTAGTTCCTATTTCAATATGTAAGCAAATGTTAGTGTTGTGTTCTTATACATTCGATAAAATATGCATGGCTACCACTTTACAAACAATACACAGTAATTTTTATATATTTGTGTCTATTTGTGAGTGTCTTTAAATGGTAGTCTCCACTTGTTTGTACTGTTGTTTTGACTGAAAGTTAGAATGTGACAATCAAAAGGCAAATCCTTTGGCATTTAAGTGAAAAAGTGGCCACCATTTCCGTTTATGATCACAGCTTTGTCAGGATTAACACCTTGCTGAATGAGTTTATAATATGAAAGCCTTTGTTAAGAGACCTGAATTCCCCATGTCCAGCCTCATTCTCTTTGGAAGTTTCAGTAACCATGGAGGCTGCTGCAATTTCCATTAGCACATTTTGTGTCAGCTGAACAGTAAAGTTTTCTTACTAACTTGTGATGTATGATGGAAATGTTTCAGTCAAAATGAGAATGGTCCAACCCTTCTAGCCAAAGGTGTTGAGAATTGACTTCAGCAGGAGCAAACTGTCACACTGGGGGGATTAGGTGCTGCTTTTTGAAGATGTCCTTAGGATTTATACATATAATTACACCTTCTGATTAGAAAGTCATATTTAAAATCACATTTCACTTTTATGAAATGCTGGTTTATGATATGTGCCTCAAAAAACTGTTGTCAAAAAAAGACACATCATGGAGATTTGAGGTTGATTCATCCAGTTTTGTTACCCTGGACTATTATCCTCTGCTGCCTCTTCCTTTTGATCTAGATTTAGGTTTCCACAAGCATTCTTACACATGCTGTTTTACAGTCAGTATCCAGGTTCATAATAACAGGTAGATTTTAGGAAACAGGGAGTACTGTCATCAGAAGGTGATCAAGGAAGTGAAACTCTACTTTCTATCGAATCACTGTGGGCAGGAATGGTTGTGAAAGGTAACAGTTACTTGTGATTATTGTTAAAATGGTGGCATCCAGTGGTCCAGATCAGTGGAGGTGGTGGAATCACGCGGATACAGAAATTACAAAGGGAGCATGATGTCTGGAAGGTACACCTCCCCACTGGAAGCTTTTGTCGTTGATAGCTGAAGGCTGTACCTCCATGAACTGCAGAATTAAGAGGTTGTCTAGAGGAACTGTCAGGCCTCAGGTAAGCCTTTCTGTTGTGTTTGTTTCTAGGTGAGAAATCTGACAGTGGATGGGCATTTTGGAACATGGTCACAGTGGAAACCTTGTACCCACACTGACGGTGCCAGTGTTGGCTCCTGCCTCTGCAGGACACGTGTGTGTGACAGTCCCGCTCCTCAGTGCGGAGGCTGGCTGTGTGAAGGACCAACCATGGAGATTGCCAACTGTTCCAGGTATACAATTTCAGGTTCTATCATTTATGGTTTAAAAGTTTTTAACTTAATCAGAATATAACCTGCCCTTTGAAATCTCATCTGCCATCCGCTGATCCTGTTCTCTGCATGAAACAGCTCATAGCCGTGGCCGCAGCACATGGGACATTAGAAACAGACTTTGTGGGAAAGAGAATGAGTCAGGTGGCAAATAGTGATTTCAGATGCTGTGTACCAAATAATATTGTCCTCAGCTAATTTTAACAAAAGTTCAGGAAGAAAAAAATCAATGATAGGTAATACCAAAGTATGATACTTTTTCTCAGTTCTGTAAGTCATAAAACTTACTTTCTGGAAGTCGGAACTCTTTACTTCTTTGCAGGTGTCATGTCACCATTGCATTCCTCCATTCTGCCTTGGGAAATATATTTTCATTGTATCTTTCAGTTGCATCATGACATCTAGATCTATTACTACTTTATATGCCACTCTTTAGCCACTCTTTTCTTCGTCAGGCACGTAACCACTCCCAGAAAAAACAGTGAGAGCAGATCATTTCAAAGAGACTCAGAACACTGCATATTCTGAACTGCACTAGAAGTTCATGTTTAAAGCATTATATGTACTTTAATTGCAAAATGAAACTTAAACTGGTGTGTTCTGATTATTTTTATGTGATTCTTTCTGCTTTTTGTCTCTGCTTTTTTTTTTTTTTTTTTAACATCAGAAGCACATCATGGTAGTGAATAAAACTGATTATCCTTCTGCACAAGATAACTGCAAGCTCTGTAAGTGGAAATAGTCAATTTTAGGGAAATCATTAAAAACATAACAATAAAGTATATAACAGCAGATCAGGAGAATAGTAGAAAAGATAAGCATGCTGTGAGAAAGGGAACAATCAGTTACTGGCTGTCAGGTTTTGAAGGGAATTTGGAACATGATTTGGGACTTGATTCACATGTTACTATTGGCAGTATTACACTACTACTTTAACATCTTACTTACATCTGTTAACACTGCGATATTAATAATTGATTCCCAGAATTTGTGGATATACAGATATTTTGTTCATTTTACTATTTGGATCAGACATTGCACTGACAGAGATCTTATTTTTTCTGTCTGTGTTACTGGTGATATTTGATTATTTTTTCAAAAGCTCTTTTTCTGTATAATCAACTCTTATATCCCTTCTAATATCAAAACATGAAGATGGGTGAAATTGAAATTGATAATATTCGTGATAAATTGCCTGAATAATGTTATGTCTTTTTTACTACTGGATTTAGTTAGTTTTCCTTGTTAAAAAAAAGTGATTTCAAAATTAAGTAAGACACTATTTTAATTTTTGCTTTTATGATGAAACCTCAAGAACTCATTAGTTTCAATTTTCTTGATTTCTGTCTTTCTTCTACCAGTACAGAAAGTGCAAGCTAACCATCAAAAGGTTTTGGCAACTGCTGAAGTGCATCATTTTTTTGCTTACTATAGAGTATGAAATTGCTTTTGGGATGTTTGGTCTAGTATATTTTTTTCTAGGTTATACTGGGCAGGGACAGGAGTGTCCTTTCCAAAACGTCACAAAAGCAGGGTATAGCTGGTGGAATCTGTTTCGTTACGTTGCAAATAAGGTAGTGGCACCTTATCAGTATATCCTGTTGAAACTGGACACTGATGTATTTTTTCACTTACCTATTACTTTTTTTCCTTTCATCATTTTCAGAAGAGGTAGCAAAACTTGACATTTTAGTCTCCCTGAAAAAGAGACCCACAAATAATCTTTGGAACAATATGTAATTAATAGTTGTCTTCAGAACTTTGATACAGGAGTTTGCAGATGAACTTTACACGGAATAAAGTGACCAAAAGGAATTAAATAGTTTCATATCGTTCTACTTCTTGTGTAATTAGGTCATTTTAGCAGTTGCTGATTACAAAGCATGGAATATGGAAGAATCAGAGCACCTTTATTTTGGGTCAATATTCTTCAAAAATGGAACACAATGCAGTATTAATGACTTCTACAGAAATATTAATGGGTCAGATTCTGTTGTCAGTCACACCTAATCAGCCATTCGCTATGTATAACAGATGACAGAGCCTGAGCTTTTTATTCTACCAGAAATGGAGGCTGGACACCATGGACTTCTTGGTCACCTTGTAGTACCACTTGTGGAATAGGCTTTCAAGTTCGTCAGCGTTCCTGCAGCAATCCAACCCCTCGACATGGAGGACGCGTCTGTGTGGGACAAAATCGTGAGGAGAGGTGAGCTGTCTTTTTCTACTGTCTCTTTTAATTTCTTCTGCTCAGCTGTATTCCACAGGACATTTTCTCCTTTACCTGCCTTGTTTTTCTCTTCCCTTTCCTTTCACTCTCTCTTTAACGCCACTGCTGCACAGTAGCAGTGTTCCCATTAGCAAGGCTGTGGGTCTGCAGCAATTCTTTCATCTTTCACTTAGCTGCATCCCTCCTGAGCCAGCCGAGAGCTCCTGGTAGCGCCAGAGAATTGTGCTGAAGCAATGTGCTGCTGTCCCTTGAGACCCTGAAAATTGATTCTCCTTGAAAATTGATTGCAGTGTGTTTGAATTGTAACTCACCCAGTCTCAAGACCTGGAATTCAGAGCAAAATATAGTAAGGTCACAGCACTCTGTTACTGATGCTGAGTTCAATTTTTTTCTGTCTTAAACGAATTAAGCATCTATATAACATGAAAGGATGTTTCAAGGGCTTTTTTTTATATTCAATAAATATAATACACCTTGAACTGAAATATCTTTTACTAAGGCTTAAGGGTTTGGGTTCTTTTTAAATTGTTTGTAACCCGTGAGCAGATCGAGTCAGCTCGGATTTGGATTTCACTGTATACTGTTTGGCACTGGACTGGGTGGTTTGTCACTAGCTTAGAATGTAAAGTTCAGGCCTCTGATTCCATTTTACATGCACCTTAATGTCTCTGATATGTAATTTGTGTTAAGAATTTTAACAGGAATTAAATATTTCTTTAACTCAAACTAGAATATATTTGGATAAAATGCAACTCTTAGACGTATTATGTTGTTTTCCAAGGCATGCCAAAAAGTTATATAGCAGAAGACTGGTGTTGGTGTAAGAATTTGGAGTACTGTAGTCGTCTGTTCCAAGAGATGTATGCGAGTACGTTTCCCTTGCACTTGCAGGTTACTTCAATGTTTCTGTATGGATGATTTAGTATCCTATCTTGCTGTGGGATGAAAGCAAGATTCAGTAACCTTTATGATGAGTTTCAGTGAGGGATTTAATTAAGAATGAACTCTGGCATTTCTTCAGATGAAGAAATTCCATTGAAGGGGAGTTGCAGTGCACATTTATGTGTTAACACATCATCAGGGACCTGGTCTTTCTGACTCTAAAGGGTCCATATTACAGAACACGTGAACACTTCTTGCTGTTTCAGAACCTTGAATATTTACCATTTCATAACAAAGAAGAGCATTTTGTTATTTTGTAAATTGCTTCCTGAAAATAGGTTGCCCAACCAAAATGCCATCACCACCAAATGTAGGTTATATCTGCCATTACATAGCTCTGTCTCAGCATGAATAACAGTTACTGATTTTCTTGAACAGAGAGGTCAGTCCAGGGCAGGACACTATAAGATGGAATATAGAAGAAAAGAGTTTCGTTTGAACAGGTTTTCTGGTGATGGACTATCAGTGTTCGTAGTCATTGTTCTTCTTAAGTTTAATGTGGAATAAGTCCAATAAGGAGTTTTGGAAAAATACAGAAAACCATGAGAAGTACTTCTACAGTTATAGGAGAAAATGTTCAGTATTAAGACAATGGGTGCACTAAAAAAGCAGTTACAAAATGGAAAGTGATACTTACAATGACTCGAAATAATAGCAGTCTGGAAGGATTGAATTTTGGCATGTAACAGTTCTAAAAGAACAGCAGGCTTATATTGCTTTGTTTTAGTAGCCTGCAGGCTACTTGTCCTTTCCTTCTTCATCCAGTTCAGCAGCAATCTGGGATGTACGTGCCTGTGAATTAACTGCAGGATGCCTTTTTCTCTCACAGTTCCTCTGTCACTGTTTCCTATCTCCTTGGAACACCCTTTGCTCTCACCAGCCCTGCACCTGTCTCTCACTCACTTGCTCACAGTGGCCCTTCCTGCCTCTACCCTGGGTTTTTGTTGGATTTTTTTTAAGTTATCCATGATGCGTGCTGATACTTTTAAAGTTATGTGTGTGTGTGTTTTAAAATACTTTTAAAGTTTATTTCCAGAAAGTGTGGTATGTTAGAAAGTTTTGTCATATCATAGAGGAAGGAGCATCAGTTATTTGCCAGAATTTGTGTCATTGTCTACTTGGAAAAATCTTTTCAGAGCTGTAAAAAGCATAAAGTGCTGGGAAACTCACTAGCCAGGGCCCAGCAGAGGAGTGGGGCAAGGCTGGGGATGGTGGCCAGATCCAACCAAGAATCCAGATCATAGGTGATATCATGGCAATGAGGCAGGTCTTAAGCCCAGCTCGGAAGCCAAGCCACAGGCCAGGGTTAGGATCAGGTTCAGTGGCCAGCAGGCAGGACTATAGCAACAGGGCCAAGGCCAGTCCACACATTGAGGTCTAGACCAAAGGGCTCCATGGTGGGCCAGGGACAATGTCCAGCACTTCTCTAATAATACAGCTCAGGCAGGGATTGAAGGTGCCAGAGCTTAAATAGACCTCCTGGGCCTGTGGGTGTGGGTAAATGTCCCAGGTGAGGCTGGTTGGGGCCATCAGGGCTTTATGGGTGTCCTCAGGGACCTGACAGCTTGTAGAGAGTGTTGTGCTTTGCGGGCAATGGAGTACCAGCATTTATAGTAGTCCTAATTCACTGCTTCACTCCAGTACCGCTGGAGTTACACTTGTACCAATGCAAATAGTACATTTGAGAATTGTACACTTAGGCAGGCTGAGCAAATATTCCAGTAACTCTGAAGAAATGTTTACCTTGCTCTTGTATCCAGAGTATCCATAAGCATCTTCCCAGATTGTCTCATTTAAATTAATCAATGCTTATAAATAGCCTAACATTTAACTTTCTTAATGGGCCAGCTTATATGTAACATGAATCATAGAATCACAGAATGGTTTGGGTTGGAAGGGACCTTAAAGACCATCTAGTTCCAACCCCCCTGCCATGGGCAGGGACACCCTCCACTAGGCCAGGTTGCTCAAAGCCTCATCCAGCCTGGCCTGGAACACTGCCAGGGATGGGGCACCCACAGCTTCTCTGGGCAACCTGTGCCAGTGCCTCACCACCCTCTCCATGAAGAACTTCTTCCTGATGTCCAATCTAAATCTCCCCGCTTTCAATTTAAACCTGTTACCCCTCATCCTGTCACTACAGGCCCACGTAAAAAGCACACACCCCCCACAGCTTTTATGTGTAGTCTTAGTAAAAATTGGAATTAGTTGTTTTACACATTGTATGCATTTGTGTTTTTAAAAAAATGCATGTTTACGTCACCTTCACATGTTCAGGAGCATAAATATGGGATTTAGTTTCCACAGCCAACATTATGCCAAACCTTGAAAGAGCTTTTCAACAAACAGCGATTTCAGAAGTCCAGTACTCCATAGAAAGCAAACACAGAAAAGACACCAAATAGCTGAGGTAAATTCACCTGGAGATGTGAATGCATATTCAGTCTGAAAGTATGTGTTCATGCGTTAAGAACTGAATGTTTGTCTAGGTTAGGTTTGGTTTAGCTAATGTATAGGTAGCTCTGGGCTTGCTGGTCATTCCCTTGGAATCAGTGGTGATGTTTACCTGTTTTTAAGTGTTGCAGATAGGTTAAGCTGTTGCATGCCCTGCTGCTAAAGGGGTCTGTGTTGGGGTGGGGGTGGGGGGGTGTGGGTGCAGGGGCAGGCGGGGCCAGGGGGGATATAGTTGAGAGAGCAGCAAAGACTTATGTTACAAAGCTAGTGCGCAGTGTAGAAATAGGTCAAAAGTGCAGCTGATGTGTGTTTAGACAGAATATGGAGAGGGAATAAAAATAGTATTTTTTAAAAATTGCTAATCCAATAAAATAAATTTGTAGTTAGGCCTCCAGATGGAAGATATCCTGATGAATTCTTGAGGGGATTAAAAATTTCTGGTTTTTTTCTGTATGAGAAATATTCACTGAAACTGCTGGAAAATGCTCTGGGTTTTAGTTTATAGAGTCTGGTATCCTGTCTTGACTTTTTCATTGCATGAAAATGTTTGTCCTCTCCTTTCTGTGGAAGGTGTTGTGGATATGGGCTCGTTAAGTCCACGGGTCTCCCTCTTTCTGGGCAAGAATGAGGGATATTAGAATGAGAATCCCTTGTTTTCAGTGACTCTAGTTGTCTTCTATTAAATAGGAAAAAAGAAAGAAAAAAAGCATGGCAAGTTGGAAACAGAAAAATAAATTTGCTGCAGATGAGGAGTAAACATTTGAAAGCTCTGGAAATTTTTTGCTGTATAAGATTAGAAGCAGTACGTATTTTCACCTTTTTTGTACACAACCACAGCAGAGCTTTTGGGCTTGTTTCCATGAGAAGGAGAGACTGCTGAGAGTCAAGTGCCTGCTCTGTGCAGCACTGCATGTTTCCGAGCTGTGCGAACAAGGCTGATCTCCTTCAGCAGAGCAGAGCGAACAAACACCATGAGACTTTGGGCTTGCTGGCGCTCCCATGCCTGCCTCGTCTGCTGGGAAGCATCCGCTCCCATCCTCCTTGCTTTCTCTGCTCCCTCCTCCTCTTCCGCAGAAGCCCCTGGGAACACATGCCCTGGCCCCTGCCACCTTCCACGGTCTCCTGGGTGGGGATTTCTGTCAATTCAGCAATCTCAATCCAGTCAGGCATGTGTGTGCGTCATGTGCCTGCCTTCAATTAAAGGAAACCAGCATTCCCATCAACCTCACTGTAGTCTGCACTTCCCAGTAAGTCACCAGCTGGTAATCGCGAGTACCCATCACCTAACAGTATATTGCATACAAGGATGGGCAGACAGTACTGAAGGTTAGTTTGTTATTCTTAAATACATGCTAGTATAATATAGTTAAATATTAAAAACCATGTGTTTACATTAAAAGCATCTCTCTGTGGAATGAAACAGACACATTTGTAACTGTCACGCAGTTAGCCTGTGGTACTCAGTGCTGCGTGGCAACACTGAAATAAATTGATGTTTTGCTGAAGGATGAGATCTTCCTAGGAACAAGAATAGTAATTCCAGTTGTACTGGAATTGCCTGGATTAAAAAATAAAAAGATTACCTTAGGAACGGGTGATTGTGGACACTACTGGACAGATGATGTTCTGCCTTCCCCCAGTATGACAATCCCTTTATTAGGGCTTTTGAACTTGGATTCACTGCATGGGGAAATGGGAAGGGTCACTGTACAAAACCCAGAGTTCTCCAGGCTGTTCTCCCTTCTGACCTCATTGCAGTTACATTAGGGGAGAGGGCAGCGGTTTCACAGATTCAAGTTGCTTGCATTTCATGTTTTGTTGAGTTACTGTAAAATCTTAGCCCTGTGGGTCCTGAGAACAAAATTAAGAGGGGAAGAAAGAGCAAAAGGGAAAAAGGGTTATTGAGTGACTTGAAATGCAGCCAAGAAGAGATATAATGAAACTTGGCTTAAAACCCTGTGCTGTAGCACAGCTCTCAAAGATCAATTGCAGGGATGTCTCTAGCTGTGAAAACATACCTGTTGTTTTCAGAGACTGGCTGAAATGAAAATAAGATTCTACTTGTATGCTGTGTTGTGGTTTTTTCTTTTTCCTTTTCCTGAAAAAAAAGGAAAAATTGTCAGTCACTTCTGTTGATTTGTAAGTTTGTTTGGTTTTTTTTTTTTACTGAACGTAAGTACTTGCATAGGCATTTTAGGGCTCCTGTAGTTTGAACTGCATCCTTAAATGGTGTTGATTAACAGAATTTGCCAGCCTTTAAAGTCCTTACTGAGTTAGTTGTTAGGTTTCTTTTCTGTCTCCCACTTTAGTGAGTGAGCAGATGACAGGGCATATTGACACTAAACAAGGCACTGTATAGTGTCCTGAATCCCATCTAAGTGAGATTTATCACACCTAATTTCAGGTGTCCATGAATGTGAGTGCTTGTGTGTGTAAAGTCAGGTGTCTCAACTTCCACTACAGTCTGTAGAAATCTAGTCGCTACAGGCTGTGGAGAACAGTGTGTTTTGTCTCCTTCTACTGTACATTCCTAAATGTGATCAAATTAAGCATTCTAGCCTGCATAGCTTGTATTGACAAAATTCCCAGTGACTGTAACAGGAGGTCAGATGTCTGTCTCCCGTGCAGCCTTTGTAGTCAACAGAGAGAAATCAATATGTTGGGGGCTGTATTTGCATGACCTACATTAGACATCTGCTTTAGGGTGACATAAATCACTTTTTTAAAAGGTCTGGTTTTTTCCACGAACTGTTGCTCGGGTTTAGATGACTGCTTCATTTATAGACAGCTACGCTGTACATATCTATATTTAAGGTGAGCTGAGTCCCACCCTTAATTTTACTTTTTGCTTGGCAGAACATATGTAATTGTCAACTTCACGGCAGACTTGCTTTATCCCATGTGTATGTCCCAAATTAACATAGCAGATCTCCATTAAGAACTAATGAAATTATTCAAAATATGTACTCATTTGACTAAATAAATGGTGATGTTGCATCTATGTTTCATTGGGTGCATGTTCTCAAAAAATGATTGCAGAGACAAACTATCACAAACATTCACATAAATGACTGCAGAATGACAAAGAATGTGTGCAGCTGTTTGAGTTTTGGCGGAAGAATATCCAGGCGCAGAACATTCTTCTGCATCTTTAGTGATAGCATAATGTGAACTGTGAATCGCAAATATTGAACATGTAGGAGGGAAAAAACGTAATTTGTGTATAAACTGCTGTTGAAAAACATTTGACCAAATTGCGCACTGAAGAATTCTGAGATAGCAGATTCAAGTATTTTGAGGGTTTGGGGTTTTTTTCCTCAATTTACAACTAAACGGCAGACAAGGTCAATTCAAGTTGTTAATAGTTTCCTTTGCTATACAGAAACAGGAAACTAAGTGTCACTTTCCTATTTACCCCTCTCCCAACTTTTTAATTTTGGAATTTTTTAGGCCTAGGGACAAATTGTGAATCAGGCTCCAGCATATGTGATAAAATGTCTGTTGTATATAACATACAGAAACAACTTTTTTTTTTATTCCTATGGAATTCTGAAAGTGCAAATTTCTTGGTAATGAAGGATTAGAACTTAAGGATCATGAGGCTTTCTGGGGAAAAAAAATGTAGTTATGGCTATTGTTGAAAATTACAACAGTTTATACTGCCATTTTGCTTTTTGTAGAAAATTAATTACTGAAGGATTAGAGCCAGTTTTCATTGCAGGAGAGTGCAAAGTGGTGGAAACTTCTTAGAAGGGCAAGAAGACAGTGGGTTTTGGATGGCTGGTGTAAAGCATGAGGAAATATTCTAAGAGATTTATTTGGTTTTTTTCAGGACAGTAAGTAGTTGGAACAGAAGCCACCCAGACACATTCATAAATGATCTGAGCGCTCTTTCAGGGTCATCTGTTTTCTGAGTATCTGTCATGGCTTTGCTTTGTCTGAAATAACAGCTTGGTCTCTTTAAGAGCCCCAGTCATACTTGCTCGTGGCCCAGATCCTTTGGACCTGTGTAGAGAGTCCTTACTAAGCAGCTTACGCTACAGCTGGAGTTATTGGATGGTGCACTCAAAAAATCAGGAACCTTAGGTTTTTACAAAAAGTGGAAAAAAAATCACTAAAAGTTGGGACCCTCCCACATATCTGAATGTCTTGTTCCAGTGTTGACAGCTCAGTATAGTAAAATATTCCTGCTTTCCTCAAGAATCTCGTAGGACTCTGAATCAGTTTGCAGCTCGCTGGGAAATACTTCAAAGATTTTAATAGCTAAAAACACCCTTTAAAAGATAAAGTAATAACATTATGAAAACCGCACATTTCTTTATGCCTATAATCAATGCTTGAGCTTTCGTTTTACCCACGGAAGTGGAGGCACTGTGGAAAGCAAAAAGCAAGTTTAGCTCTCTGAAGAGGAGAGAGGTGGATCCCAAGCAGTGCTTAGCTGTAAACTGGTAACCGACTGCCTGCATAAATGGTTGCCTTCCATTTGGTTGACTCACTTCTGCCCCGGATGTGTAGCCACAACTGTTTTTAATAAAGTAGCTGCTGACCTTGCTTACGTGCTTGCAGTGCAATAGCATGGTTCTATCAAACGGATCGTATAAAGGCACTGGATAAAGAAAGCAAATGCTTCACCCACGCAATTGCAGCCTAAAACAACTCTCAGATGTTTAAAGCCTCTGTGCAGTGTGACAACTGTTAGTTCAGTGATTTGTGAATAGAGAGGGGCCCTTTGCATAAAATATTTCCCTGCAAAAAACATCTATCTAAATAATACAAGAGAGGGATTTTTGGGGGAGGTGTTGTCTTGGTACTAAATAGATTCTCTGCCTCCTTGTTTGCCTCTTCTCACAGGTACTGCAATGAGCATTTGTTGTGCCCCCCTCATGTGTTTTGGACAGGCTGGGGTCCATGGGAGCGCTGCACTGCTCAGTGCGGAGGAGGGATCCAGGCGCGGCGTAGGACATGTGAAAATGGTCCTGACTGTCCTGGCTGCAGCGTGGTGAGTAATTCTCTGTTTTCCCTTCAATATATATGCCCACCAAATATCTGTGGGCATATGCTGTGGATGACCCTATGTCCATAGGGCACATGCATATTTCTGTATGCTGTACCCCTAAGGTGAGTCACCAGAGTGTGTTTGTCTCTGTGTTGCTCGTGTGTGCTGAAATTCACACAGTTTATCAGTCAGAAATATATATAATTCAGCTTTTTCACAATGTCATCTAGGATATGAGCTTCCTGAAGCAGGGAAGTTACAGATGTGGCTGTGTCTTTGGCAGGTTTATGGTGGTTTTTTTATCACCAGACTACATAGGAACTCTTGCTATGAGCTGAGGACTCCAGTGTGTATCTGGTCCTGTACAGCACAGAAAAAGATGTTTAAGTTCTAAATACATAAGGATAAGTGGATACATGGAACCACCAGGAAGTGCTGAAGTAAGCTTGATTAGCAATAATGATCTTATCACGGCAGCAGCCTAGAAGCTGTCAGGCTTTGAAGCTACAGTGGGGCAATTTGAATGAACAGAAGTACCTTATGGATACCCGATGTATGAAGAGGAATGTATGGGAAAGCATATAGGGACTTCTTCTTATATCTGAACAAATATAGGCGCTAGGTTTCATGTGATGGGAACATCAAAATGAGACATTGCTTTCTTGAAGGTGAATGAGATGTTGCGTATATGAGTGAAGGAGAGAAATATAACAGAGACATGTAGAGAGCAGGATGACACATTCACTGCGGTACACCGGGAAGATAACCTTGGCGAGTGTATTCCTGAATGGATAACACTGTCAGAGCTGGAGAAAAGGGCATTGTTGCAGGACAAGGAGAAGCTGAAACAAAAACAAAGTCTTATCAAGTGGAGGTGAATGTCAGAAGAGAGCTGCGGGGTGATGTTTCATGACAGTTTGAATTCTAGTGGTGGATTGTCGCTGAAGGGGTTACTATGTACAAAGCGTAACCTTGGTGAGAATTTGAAGTGGCCGAAACTGCAGAAGACAGATCCTGATGGTGAATGACAGAAGGTGGTGTTAATCTCCCCGGTGACCAAGAATGGGCACAGCTCAAAGGAAAAATGAGAGGCCTGATGTTACACACTAAGAAACATGTACTCAATTTTGTTCCAGAATATTCAAGAGGTAGAAAAGTCCTTTTTTTTTTCCACATATTAAACCAATTTTTACATGACTTCATTTCAGAGGGTAAGCTTAATTCTGAGGTTTGTCATCATCTGTGGTCTATTTGTTAGACTGGCAGTAATTCAATAGTAAAGAAACGATCATTTATTACCTTTTTCTAATGTTAAGGTTTTGTGCATTTTCCCAGGATTTGTTCTGTTTTAACATTTATCCTGGTGGTAGGATTGCATTTTCAGTAGATTGAAAACATCCAACAGGTTTGTTCTTGTCTTTCAGTTGAACTTTAAGAAGTAACCCAATAACTTAGAATTATACTAAGTTTTCAAAAAAATATTCTTTCTCCTCTGATGGTACACAAAAAACCAGAGCTATTTTCTAGATCTATTGCTAAACCTTCCTGGCTGGCATAGAAAAGAGAACAAGCTGAAGGCTTTCCATCTCAGTCATCCCTGTTTATCCCATACTAATGTTTACAAAAGAAAGCAGTATTTTGTTTCGCACAGAGACTTCCCATGGTCTAAAATGAAAAATATGCACCTTTAATTTTCTTGGGAAGCTCCATGAGAAAAGTAGGAAAACCTCAGTGTAAAAACGTCTTAATTATAACTGATTTGAGATTAATGGTACTGGGTTTTGTAATTCATTACCAGTGTTAGCACATTGTCTCTGATGTGTCACAAAAAATTTACCGGTTCAGCTATGGAAATGTTTTGGGTATCTTTTATTAATTAGAAAATTATTGTATTGATGGTTTCAAAAAAGCACTTAGCTTTGGAGTACAGAGTTGTCTCGTTAATACTTACGCACCAATGTAAACCAACCTAAGGCAGAAATGCTCTATAAACCCTGGTGTTCTTGCAAGACAAAGGACTCGGGTGTAAAGTCTGTGTTGTGTTATATTATATAAGTTTCAATAAATTTGAACCTGGAAGTTACCTGTCTTAGAGTCAGGTTTTGCAGCCATGGCAGGACCTTGTCAGTAAGTGTACCTGGAGAAGAAAGTACTTTATCAGCTCTAAGACTTTGTTTCATTAATTTAGGAAAGGGCAAGATGAAATATTTTTATGCCCTCTTGTAATTGTTGAATAGATCAAATATATTAATAAAGTCCTAATGCATGAGGAGCAGGAATTTCAAAACTTGTTTATTAATCAGAATTTCTTCTGCTTCAACAAAATATTTGGTTTTATTGCTGTAGGTATGTGTCCTTCAAAATAAGTTGAATTATGGATTTTTATCATAGTGAATAAAGGAGACATTCTTGTGCCTTGTTACTATTAATTTCTCTTCTTTACTGGTTGTAGCAATACTAAACTTATGTGGTGAATGATTTTGCTAAATTTAATTTGTTTTAAAATCCTTCTATTCTGACTATCTCAGAGCACTTGGAAAGTTAAATAATCTCAGGAAAAGTTAAAATGAAAGTGGTACTAATCTACCCTGTCTTCTGGATATCAAATCTGGAGTGAAAGATGTTCTGAGCCAAACTTTCACTGAATGAATTTAAGGACATAGCTGAGAATAGACTCAAAGCTTTAAAATGTCCAGTTCTCTCTTCCAACCCTTAGATATGGTAGGTTTAAATTAATGGAGACTCTCCAGGTTTCTTATTTACCTTCACTGAGGATGAACTCTGGGTAACTTTCACAATGTTTGAATGGCATGAGTAGCCATGGGTCATCTGCAGCTGCATAGTTCAGATTCTCTGGTCTGTTCATAAAAGGTGGGAAAGAAAAATGTGTAGATAGTCTGGAGAACACATCATTTAAGAAGATAATAATTATGTTAGGCTTCATTACATCTTGAAAAGAAATTTTTGAGGCATCAGAGGTGTAGGGTAGACTAAATGCTGTCTTGGGCCTCCTTTAAACTATGGCAATTCTTTGTTTTTAGAACCATTTTTCAGTGGTGGGTCTGGGGAGAAAAACAACAACAACAGTTTTTATAAGCCATAAGAAAGGAAGTCTTACAGCTTCTTTTCCAGCAGTATCAGGAGACCAGATTTTGTGTCATAGAACATACCTCTTCTGTTTTTCAGTCTGCATCTAGGCTGAGACTGCAGTTTAGCCAATCCAAATCTATTTAGCTGTTCTGATTTTTCAGCTTTTACCATATTCATGGCTGTTTTCTGTGTCCACCTAACAATTTGTACCACCCGATTTTACTGAATATTTTCCTTCCCTTTAGTTTGGTTGTACTGCTCTTTAGTCTGTAATATCACAGCAGGCAGCTACTGCCTGTGTTTTGCTTTTTACGTGTTTCTCATCAGTTGGCTCCTTGGCTTTTTCTGTCTTACAGCAGAAATTAACCAAGTCAGTTGAATATTTATTTTTCTATCAGGACTCAGTAGTTCCCTGCAGTTATTGCAAACTTGGTATCTTATAAAATAATAATGACAATAAGAATAAATCTTTTGAGGCACATAAATATTCCAAAGAGAGAAAAACATGATGATATTTAAAAGATACGTCTCTTATTGAAGTGCAGTCAGTACATGAAAATAGATGGCCAGTGACTTAGGACTCCAAGCATTTACACTGAATATAGAAAACCATAAAATGTTACGATAGAGGAGAATCGGACCACAGAGACTCACAAAGGTCAAAAAGATGAAGCTCAAAATTAAAATCTGGAGCCATAAGGACCTGTCAACGTCTTTATGTTAATCAAAGTTAGAAAAGAATGTTTGAAATTATCTAATAAGAGATAAGATCATCACAGCCAAATTTAAAGGCAGCTAAAATTTGATAATAGAAAGCCTAAGTGGATCACAAAACAGGTATTACTCTCATGTATTCAGGTAGTACATGTGCTGGAGAAGGAACTGTGGAATTCTGTGAACTGTGCTAATATGACTCAGAGGACAAATATCTTCAGATTTTACAGCATACTCAGATAAGTTGTACATTTGCTTCAGAAAATGCTTCTTTTCCCCTGAGAAGCATAATCTCAGTTGAATTTGCCTCAGGCCAGTAATAAAAAATAACTTTTTTTAAGAGTTATTGCTAGAATAAGAAATACAGTTTGAACCTCAAGATGGGTGACATACTTTACGTATATTTATCTGTGTCCTCATTTCAGTCACGCTACAAATGCATCCATTAATTTTAGTTTTTGTAATGGCAGACTGGTAAAGTGTATATGCTTTCCATATACTAAAACAAAGCATGTTGGGTTTTGTTGTGGAATTTAAAAAAAAAAAAAAGGAGGAATTTTGTTTGTTGCTTATAAATTTTTGTTAGCATTCATTCACCTTTATTATTATTATTATTTCAATGTTCTGGAAGCGTGATGAACACAAAAGTTTGTGAATAAAAATTAACTGTATTCCAGAGTTTCTGTTATGACATGAGATGAGAAAAAAAAAAGTCTTGGAAAAACAAATATCAGAAATATTTTCTTTAATTAAGTTTTTTAAGGGAATTTGAAGATGGAAGGTTTTCAGAAGTACTTTGTCCATCAGAAAGGACAGTCAGCCTTTAAAATACTTGCCATCTCACAAAACAAACACCAAATTCCTAGTCTACAGAAAAGATTATTATGCTTTTTCATGGTTCTTTAAGTTTCCATTTGACCTCTTTGAGTTAAAGAAACATAAAATAATACAACACCTATTGTAAAACAAGAAAACATATTCTCACAAGCATGAGGTACAAAAAATTGTACTTTTTATATGGTATTTGTCTACTTCGTGCTCATTTCCTTTTCCAATCCTTTTTTCTGTCAATAACATAAACTCTGTTGAGTGGGTTTTGTATGTTTTAAAAAGTTAGAAAAGTAGAGCCTATTTTCTTTGCTGCAACATGTCCTATTGCAATTATAAGGAATCCCAAGTTTACCCAAAGAAGGTAAAACAAACAAGCAAACAAAAAATCAAAATCACAAGAAATAGTTTCTGAAAATGCGAACACATATTGATTAATGGTACATGTGGTGCTCAAGTTTGTCAGTAAAGTGACAATCAACTTGATGTGCATAGTCAAGGTAAATGTGTAATATAAAGGTAAACGTGTAATATAAACCGGTTGAATTGATGTGTATATAGATCTGAACGTGAGGTGCGTAATAGTCTGCAGCTATACATCCAGTAATCGTTTTGCTGTTTGATTTATTTAATTTCAAAAAAAGGCTAAAATTGCAAGTTGTTTCTTTTCTTGCTTAAAACAGAGCAGTGTGAAGCATCCATTTTTTGAGAAGTGTGTAATTTTAAAAATAAAGGTGAGAAATTAGCTGCTGGAACACTGTCACTGCTCCACTTGAAGCTATTCAGTTTAACCCGATGGCAGTGCTGTTCTGAGGATCCTATAGCAAGCTCTTTCAGGGGCTTCCAAGTCATATACAATAACTTCTTTGGTGGACCAATACCAGTCGATTTGAAATCTCTGTCAAATCTAGTTAGAAGGGTTCTCCAAAATGAGTATTCTCACACTCTAGGGTGTTACCTTAGACATATGTATACCTGTGATACAGATAATATGTGCTTGATTCAGAAGTCCAAACTTACTCAAAAGTAAGCACTCAAGTGCCTTCATCCACTTAAGTAGTCGTATTGATGGGAAACAGGAGACCCCATTTGCTACATCCACAATTTCCCACGGTTTCCTAAAACACCAAGTTCACTAGAGCATCCCTGTCTCCGCTATTGCTATTTGTTGCAGTTTCCAGTGGCTCCCATGCTGTAGATGTAGTCTTTGTTATTGTTACTTAGATGCCATACCTTACACCTGGCTATATGAGGCTCTGTGTTTGAATTGTGATCATTACTGTGTCTGGTAACCATAGGAAGCAGAAGCATATTAAGTCTGCCTCATTCTGCACCCAACAGGCACAGCGTTGAGCTCAAGGGCTCAGAATTATGAGACATGAGCTTCTACATCCCTTTCACTCGTCCGGTTTTTGGATATGAATGGAAAAAGAGAAAGATATTTAGGAAGAAAGGATGTTGGGTGCTGAGGTTTTGTGCTGCACTAATTTTAGAATGAATTAATGAGTTATGGTGAAGTGGAGGATATTTCCTGGGGACTCGTGCTCCTTCCAGCCTGGGATTTTTTCACTGCTGTGAAGCTAGAACATTCAGTTATCTCTGGAAATCAACATGTAACTCTGTCATTGAAGACTGAAAATGAAAAGAAAACGTAGGTGGCATTGTCTAGCTCAGTTTCATCACGTAATAAGGCTTACAGGATCATATTGTAGTCTGTCAAGTATTCTTTTCCTTCTGCCCATAAGTAAGGAACTCACTCCACCATTATAACTGTGTTGGATTGCATGGCAATCTTAGATGACAACATGGAACGGACACGTCACATGAAAAACAGTGTCCTAGTAGAGGTGAAAAACCTAAATTAGTTCCCACCATGACAGACAGAGTTGCAGCAGAGTCCTTATTCAGTCCAGTTTGCATCAGGTGCTGGTCAGGAGTGTACATGTTAGCACACGTAGATTATGACTAGCCACTGCATATCTCATTTTTAGCAGTAGGCTGCTAAGTCCTACTGGTAGGAGATATGGGAAAGGGAAGGGAGAGAAGGAAAAATTTAAAGGACTTGAAATATAGGAAATCAGGCTTCATTAGTTCCAGTGCTTATGGATCTACTTATTTATTATCTGTAGTGTAGCTTTATTTGGTACCTAAGTAGCATTTCCATGAAATGAGAACTGACATAAACAGGGAGAACTGTAAACAAAAATTACAGAGAGATTTCAGCAGACTCAGGAAATGTGTAATCTTGTGGCAATTGAAATGTATTTTTGGGGAATTCAAGCCAAAAAAAGAACAACAGATGTAATGCTCAGTGTTTCTACCAATCATCTGTTCTGGGAGGATGTTTCTTCCTGTCCTCCATCTAGCAGTCATGGCAGTAGGATACACCACATAGTTGTATAGTAGCCCAGATAGTATTTTCTGTACTGTCTCAGAGTTCAGCCTCAGCTCAGTAAGGGTCCTGTCTTCAGTTGCAGCCACTCTCAGGTGCCAAAAAAAAAGTAAGAAATAAGAAAAAAAAAAAAAAAAGTAGACAATTTTTGTATATTCAAAATAGTCTTTCTTGCCCCCTGAAAGCAGCTGGCTAAAACTCAAAATATGACGGTTATAGTAATTACTACACTATAGAGAGGCACCAATTTTTAAATGGTAAATATAATAGACTTATATGGACCAGTAATTTGGAAAAAAGAAGGAAGAACCAAGTAATCGCTGTCCTGGAGTAGTGGAAAGACTGGAGCTATATTTCATATTCTGGTTTGGTTTGGTTTTAGAAAGGAAAAAATTTGTAGCAAGCCTCATATCCAAATTTAAGGATAAGAAAAAGGTGATGCAGGTAGAAATCGGCTGTTTCATCTGATCTCTGATTCAAAAGTGTTGAACAACTTTAGGATAAAAAATAATGCAGATGTAAGCAGAAAATGCAGTGTAATCCCTCAAGATGTTACCAATATAGACCAATTCATATCTTTCTGGCATTGTTTTTCAATAAGATAAAGGGTTTCTGACAATCAAAATGGAGCAGCCTCAAAGTATATGGTCTTAAAATTGAATCATGGAATGGTTTGGGTTGGAAGGGATGTTAAAGATCATCTAGTTCCAACCCCTCTGCCATGGACAGGGCCACCTTCCACTAGACCAGGTTGCTCAAAGCCTCTACCAACCTGGCCTTGAACACTTCCAGGGATGGGGCATCCACAGCTTCTCTGGGCAACCTGTGCCAGTGCCTCACCACCCTCTCTGGGAAGAATTTCCTCCTCATATCTAATCTAAACCTACCCTCTTTCAATTTAAAGCCGTTACCCCTTGTCCTGTCACTACAGGCCCTTGTAAAAAGTCCCCCCCCAGCTTCCTTGTAGGCTCCTTCAGGTACTGGAAGGTGCTGTAAGGTCTCCCTGGGGCCTTCTCTTCTCCAGGCTGAACAAGCCCAACTCTCTCAGCCTGTCCCCATAGCAGAGGTGCTCCAGCCCTCTGAGCATCTTCATGGCCCTCCTCTGGACTTGCTCCAACTGGTCTATATCCTTCTTATGCTGAGGGCTCCACAGCTGGATGCAGTACTGCAGGTGGGGTCTCAAAAGAGCAGAATAGAGGGGGAGAATCATCTCACTCAAACTACAGGTCACACTTCTTTTGATGCAGTCCAGTATACGCTTGGCTTTTTGGGCTACAAACACACACTGATGGGTCATGTTGACCTTATCAACCAAGATGCCCAAGTCCTTCTCCTCAGGGCTGCTCTCAATCCATTCTCTGCCCAGCCTGTACTTATAGTTGGGATTGCCTCGACCCAGGTGCAGGACCTTGCAACTCCATGAGGTTGGCAGTGGCCCACCTCTCCAGACTGTCCAGGCCTCTCTGAATGGCATCTCTTCCCTCCCGCATAGGGACTGATGTGATACATTATTACAAAGAGGGTCATTATTACAGTAATACACTAGCAGGAAGGTGTAGGAGTTAAAAGACAGAAAGCTAACTGGACATGCCAGTGGGTTGTCCCGGAAGGGGAAACATCAGATTGTTTAGAGGTTACTCTAGGAATGACTTTAGGGAGATCTTACTTATTAGTGTTATTAGTAGTTTTGGTAGACAATTTTGTATCACGTCTGCTGGTGACCTGAAGTTGTGGAGCAGTCAATACAAAGGTTGATTTGCATGTCATATAGGAGGCACTAGATGTCTTTGAGGGCTTCAGTAATAGAAGTGAAGTGAGTTGTATCTTAACTGCGAAGTTGTGAACTTAACATAAAATTAACAGAAACTGCTGTTTTCACCTTGAAGCACAGTCAGAAATAAGACAGGAGAATGACCCTGGTGTGTGTGTTATTTATGATACTAGCTATAAGCCAGAAAAGCTGTGAAGCAGTGAAAGATGTAGATTCAGTTTTATCATTTAGAATGTTTCAGCAAGGTGTTTCTAGTAGAGACCAAAAAGGTTGTCTGGGGATTCATATAAATTCATCACAGAAGGGATGACTGTAACAGTCTGGACTGAAGTTGGTTGAAATCACTCTTTTTGTTTCACACATTGCAAGTAATGTGATTTCTTCACCGTTGCTGTTATCTTCAAAGTGGAGCTTATTCTGAAGCTGAATTTATCTGACACCATTGGATCAGTGACTGAAGTCATGGAAGCTCATTATGGTTTCACATACAAATTTTCAAAGTTTCTTCTGTTACAAAGATACGTCTTTTTAAGTATGCAAAAAACCTTAATTTTGCTGTAGGCAGTTCAGTAACAACCTTAAGTCATTGTGCAATTGCAGTCTAAATGGGGAAGAAAGAGTGCATGAAGCATGGCATTGAAAATGACCTCAGAAACATGACAGAGCTGTTACATAAAACTTTTTCTGTAGCCACATATACTATTCTTAAAGGATATGGGAAGTGGTGGAAATGGGCTGACCCCTGGAAAAGCTCCCAAAGAAAGGCAGCAGATCAAGATTCTGATAAATAAGAGTAGTCAGGATTCTAGTGTATGAAGGACTAATATTTAAATTAATGATAGGTTTAGAGAGGGAACACTGGGATTTCTTTTCACTCTGTATTCTTATATACTGAATTTTAAAGAAATATGAAGCCAACTAAGGGAAATAATTTCTATCCAGAGCACTGTAAAGTGATGTAATTTGTTGCAAGAAATTGTTGAGGCTTGAATCTTGAGAATCAAAAATCCACACACGAGTGAAATTATGCAGGTTATCAGGAAGAACTTGAATTGCCATAGACAAAAAAATATTTACATTTTAGGTATCATGGTTAATCACATTTTAAAGTCTTAAATCTTATTCTGAATATTAACAATCAGATGGAGAGCTGTGCTTTGGGCATTCCACTTATTTCTGTGCTATACTTTGACTTTAACCAGGGACAACATGTCTGATCTAGAATGGCATTGAATGGTGTTGAATCAGCTTACGACAAATTGTCCACCTGATTTATTTTCTTCCTTTTAGGTTTAGCCACCTGTAGTTAACAAGCTGCTGGGCAAACATGGTAAATGTGCTTACACATTTTATACTGAAAAGCGTGCTTGCACGTAGACCTGATGGTTAACATGAAGCATAGTTTTGTTTCAGTGTTCTTCACTTTGACCTCAGTGGATTGATAAAGCCTGAATAAATGATAGGTGCTGTTGCCGTTATAGCTTCAGTACTGCAGCAACTGTTGAAGAGTGCGAAGTTGATTTGTTAGCTGAGCTAATGGGCAGCAGTCCTTAGGCATCTGAATGCAATTAAATTAAATTCCATCCAAATTAATGATATTTATCTGCCGGCTTTTGTTTTCATTTAGTCTCAGAGCATTATAGTAATTTTTTAATTTATTCAGTTCTGGTAGGATTTTGCTTTTCATTGAAAATAGATTTAGGCAGCCCTATTCTCACACAGGTTATATCAGCCTGGGGCATCATTTAAATTAAAAAAAAAAAAATTATTGATGGAGTTATTAAAACTACCTGGTTTTGTCTCCTGGGTTGATTCCCTCATTCCTTCCACATTCAGTTGTTGGCTTAGACAACTTCTGCACCAATACTACAGCCTCAAAACAAAAGACATTAAGTTATTGAAAGCCTCTGAGATTGATCTTGAACAAACATGTTCACAAGCCTTAAAAAAGGCAAATGTACATTTTCACTGTGGTTTTTTAGAACTTATTTTGTATCTTCAGGATGTGGTGCACCTGTCTATTATTATTATTTCAGCATTCTGAAATAATAAGATTTAGGCCTGAATACTCCAGTAGATGGGATTTTATTCTTCGTGTCTGAGAATATAAGATCGTGCAAACACTGAGCTGATTTACCAGCATGCGCAGTGATTTGTCCTTGCAGCTTGAAGGGCAGGATGTAGTTTCACAATCCCCCTGTCAGGACCTCTTACGGTACTTGAAAGCAGCATCACGTAACATATTTCTTTTCTACCAGAGGTATGTGTCTGAAAGTAAAATTATTAATCCTGGAGATTCCAGAACAGAGTTTTTGTCATTCAACAACTCTTGTCACACCATCTGAAACATCAGAAAGATTAATAAATTTGAAGTCATAAAAATAAGTCTTTCAGTTTACATTATGAAAATCTCCAACTTTGTTACGTATGACAATTTCTGCCATAGAGATCGGTGAATCATTTACTACTCTGTGAAGATAAAGGAGTTGATTTATCTTTTGTTTGAAATTGGTGAAGCCCCTCTGCAGACTAGGAGTGGTCCAGAAAAAGGTCAGCCCCAAAATGCAGTGCTGGCTTTGCTTTATCAGAGAGGCTCGAGATGGAGGGAAGCAGTTGTAGACTGTGCCTTTATTTTTCAGCTATCTGATTCAGAGGAAGGACAGACTCACTTTCATCTCTTTGGGCTTTAAATCAATTTCCAGGAGAAAAAGCGGAAAAGAAATGGTAGAGTTCACGTGCTGACTCTGTTCACAGTTTACTCACATTTAAAACTGGGAGGAGTTGACCCGGTTGTCAGCTGCTACGAATTCTTGAAACCCTGTTTATTCCCTGTAGAATGCATGAGAAAACTTGCAAGTTACAGATTGACATATTGCTCTCCAAACTGTGAAAATTTCTGCAGAAGAAGGTAGTACTTAGAAGATGGTGAGTGCCTTCCTGGTCCCCAGATCAGGGTACCCTCATTGGCAGCTCTTTGGGCTGTGAGAGTGGCTGGGTGTTTCTTCCACAACATGCCAGGTGGGAGGCTGTGTGAGTATTGAGGAGAAACAGGCTGTGTCTGAGATTGCACTTGAACCTCTCATTTCCTTCCTGGATTACAGAGGAAAAGGAAACTTATCTCTCCCTAGATCCTACAGCTACTTTGCCAACTACGTAGCCTAGATTGCCAGGTGTCAGGTCAGATACGAGGCTGTTACGTCGCCAACATCTGCACAGTGCTCACAACGAGACTTTTCTGTGTGATTGCTCCTTTAGTCACATACAACCCCATTTTCAGTACATGAAGGTTATTTATGGAGGTAGCAGCAGATTCCAAGATTCTTTATGAAAGGTCATTTATATGTCGACACTTGTGAGGACATTGTATACAGCTCAGATCTGCAATATGGGAACTCAGATAGTGTGACTCTGTCCATTTACTGTTCTGGTAACATCATGCCATTGTGGATGTACCTATTCCTAGCAAAAATTTCATTTCCCACAATGAGTTTATTCTGTCCCCATCCCAATCAACACACAACATATGAAAAACATGAGAGTAAGTCAACAGACCCACATGTCTCAGCATTGCCTGACAGCTGTCTTTTCACAGCCTTGAATGATATCAGCCAGCAGAAGTCCAGAGAGTGTATCTGGCTGTTAACTCTGTCTGGAAAACCAAGACCTATAATCCTGCTTTAATCTGAAATGAAATATGTTCACTCTATTTAAAGCATGAAAAGAGATTCAGTCAGAAGTTTCAAAAATTTTCAGGCAGTTGCTCACAAAACCAAAATTATACTTTATGCTTTAACATAGGAGCACATAACCCTCTTTGCAAATTCACTAAGCTCCCTATTAAAAATAATTAATTTATGTGTCCTATCCCTATTCAAAAGCTGATTCAGAATCCCTATTCACATATTGAAGCATTTGTGTGAGACAGATAGCTTGGCAGCATGAGTATTTTGTTATAGAGGTTTTAAAGTACTTAGAAAAAGAAGTAATATCAGTACATATAATCTTCTGAAATGGAGGGCTAAAAGGAATATTAGACATACAGTGAAATCTAGTATCAGCAATTTGGTATGAAGTATAAAAATGATCCATTATACAGAATGCAAGAAAAAAGCAAATGATGGATTATAGGAATTAATCCATCAAAAACCTTGCTGGGGATCATATAAATGTAAATTTGAAAAAAATAAAGAATGCAGCCTCTTCTCTTGTCTTAAGTTTGGGAAATGTTTTCACTTCTTTGTTTTCAGGATGGTTGGTGTTTTATTTACCCATTAGCTTTCAAAGTAAAACTGCACAAGCGTAACAGTATGAGATGCCATAACTATAAAGTCAAATTTGACTTTCCATAATAGTCCCAAAATGTCAAGAAAAACCAACTTGTGTTGCCTTAAACTTAATAGGAAAAATAATATATACGACCAGAATTTTCTGTGTTGTGAGAGGCAGATAGGGTGAAATGTGGAGAAAAAAGGAAAAATTTCAATCGTGAGAATGCAAGATTTAAAAAAATGTATTAGCCTTTGCTGAAGTCACAGAAGGGCTTTGCCTAAAATAGTCACACAAATAGAAAAAAAAGTTACTATTAATGCTTTGCCTTTGACAAGGTAGGCACCCTTGATTATTTGGGGAAAATTTATTGATGTGTTTAGTTCTTAGAATTGCGTTCTGCCTACAGTAGCAGCTTGATACATAGTGTGCACTTTATTTACATACTTGCCCTCTCCCTTTTCCCCTGAAATACCCCCTTCAGAGCGTTTTCCTGAAAGTAGACAGCATTTTAAATACTACAGTGCTTCCTGTGCTGTTGAATATGTTTAACCACACAGGTCCCAGCACAGGCCGTGTTGGACACTTTCCATTGTGAAAACTGTCCATTTATGCCTCTCTTCCATTTCCCATCTTTTAAGCAGTTAATTATCTGTGAAAGGATAATAGCTTTTCTCTTAGCTTGTGGCTGCAAGTTTTCTTAAGAGACTTTGAGAGACATTGTGAAATGTCTTTTTGAATTTGAAGTAAATATTAACAACTTGCCTCCCGTATCCATATATGTGTTGACTCCTTCAGAGGCTCTGATAGGTTCGTGGCTTCTTTTTATAAAAAAAGCAGGGTATATTATTTTGTCTTCCAGTAGGTCAAATACACAGTGTGGTTTTTGTTGCTCTTCAAAACCATGTTATATTTTCTATGGAGTCACAAACTGACACACAAGGTGCATGTAGTGCTTGATGGTCGCTGCTAAAACAGGGCCTCATCCAGAAGACACTGAAGTCAATCTTCCTCTAATTTTAGGGGCACCAGGATCAGTCTCAGACCTTCTGTCATTCTGACTGATGATTTTTAAAAATAAGGACTCACTATGAATGGATTTCCAACAATCAAAGAATTGGTTGTCAATGGCATCAGAGATATTTTTTATGAATTGGATGCAAGGGGGTTTTGTTTGTTGGCTAGTTTAACTGGGTTTTTTTGGACATCCTTTTTTTCCTCTACACAGTTCAGTAAGTATAACCAAGGTTTTTATTCAAATCTAACATGATAATGTTAAACTGTCACCATGATCCAGTAAAATGGATGTTCTGTGACGCTTCTAAGTTGCCATGTTTTTTTGTGAAACACCATTAAAGGCTGTGGGAGTAGGAACAGTCCCTGATGAATTCACTTTCCAACTCTGCAAATACACAAAATCAAGTACATATTCATTGGAATAAGGAACGTGACTAAAAAAATAAAAACCTCTGTACCCCACAGCTGGAGCACAGATGCCAACAAATATAACTTTGATGCTTCACAGATGATTCTGAATACAAAGCTGTTCCAATTGATTCCTTCTCTGCATTTGCCTTGGAAAAATGTTAAGTGCTTTGTGGTTTGTTTGTTGTTGTTTTTTTTAAGTGGTGAAGAGATTATACAAGTCCATAAAGAAAGAGTTTTCATAAATGGATGCACGCTTATTTGATTCTATTAATTAAAGTTAACAAACCGTATGTCTGTATATTTTTAAGTGTACCGTACAAACAGTACAGTTTTCAGGGCTTTTCTGGATGTGAGTTTGAGAGGTAAACGAGGAAGTGGTACAGTTATGGTATGCTAGGAAGCTCTTGAAGGTTTAACTCTGCAGAGTTTATACTATGCCAGAAAACTTTCATATTTTAACCTTACAAAAGCAGATAGGCCCTTAAATACCATCTCTCAAACTTTCCAGTTAAAGTCTAACAGTGGAATCTAACTTGCAGTTAGTGTTGAAGTTAACGAAGGTATGTATCCATGTATATAGGTAGATCTGTGACATATTTGGGGTTGTAAATAGTTATTTTTATATGTGGGTATGCTCAGAATGTACGTGATAGTCGAGCGTATTGTAAACTTTAGGTGAGAATCAAGAGCACAGCCATATCGGGAGTGAACAACAGACGACTGTGTTCTGGGGAGTAGCTTATCCAGGTTTGTCTGGGTGGCTGCCCAAAGTAAAGGATACTGAAGGAGAAGGCTACAAAACTGATTGCAAGATGTTTAAAAGGATTTTTTATCTTTGACTTGAGTGAATCGCTATAATTCATGTGGGGGTCAGGCCCTCCTTTGGAGAATGCACATTCATCCAGGTTTTCTGAAAGCCATTTTGTTGTAGAGAGGTGATTTAGAAAAAGAATGACTTTACCCATTTCAGCTAGTGGCTTAGTTCACAGCATTGTTCTCATTTCTCTTAGTTTGGATAGTACCAATCATTGCATGAGCCTGGGATTGTTTAATTTGTCAAAATCAGCAAAGCATGAATAACTTCTAAGAATTACTGCCAATAAAATTTGCATCTCAGTCGCTATAAGTCCTGTACGGTCACAACTGTAATTGAAAGTATTGCATAAGTGGACTTTTATTCATTATATTGGCAGTATTCCCGGCTACACAGGCAGAGTAGACAACAGACAGCCTTAGGAAACATAAAGGTTTGTCTTAAATAGCTTGCTCAATAACAATGATGTTACTTACAGATCAAGAACCAAGGAGCAGTAACTGTAGTGCCTGTTGTACTGGAAGAGCATCTTCCTGATTTTCTGAATCATGATGTCCCCATTTTCTTACCCTTAAACTCTATCTAGGGCAGAACAGTACACATTCAAGGACTTAAAGTACTGTAATTAATGTTAAAATATTCCAGATTTAGAGGAAAGAATTCTCAACACATTTTTTGAATTCAGAGCATTTTTGAAATGGCTCACAATTTATAAATAAATCTGGAGAATATGTATTGGTGAGGAAATGAAACAGCTGATAGTGTATGATGAATGCAGTTATACCTGTATTAGCACATCCTACGGCTTCATAGTTCACCACTTGGTTATCACCACAGTAAGGTCTAGAAATAAGGAATCTAGAGCTGAATTGTGCCAAGACTGCTCTTACTGTTCTCTTCTTCCCTCTAACTAATTTTTTCCTACTTCCTGGACAGTTTTTTGGTTGGTAAAAATCATTACATATTCGGTCTTCACAACATAAAATATGTGGTAAATAATTCCACCCTTTTTGGCAAAAAAGAAGAAAAGGGAATCCATTCTTCAGTCACCACTCTCTAAGTCTTTAATGGGATTGGTTTGTACTGAGAAGTGTTGGAATTGAAGTTCCCCTGTCTCCTCTGCTAATCTACAGGCTAACGGCAGGCTGCCTGCAGATGAGGGAGTAGCTCTACCTGATCTGGGCCTCATGGTCATTCCTTACCTTATGATTTAAAACATTCCACTTGACTTGGTGCTGATGAGGATTTCTTTCTGTCACCTTTCTTCACTCCAGCATTGAAATGGCATGCTATGAATGAGAAATCTGGTTTTGATTCATTTCTGAAAATGGAATGAGAATGGAAGCTAGAAGCTCTGTGGAAAAATAAAATAAATAAATAAACCAAAAATTTTAGATGTTGGTCTCTGCCTTACAATTCCCAGAAATTTATGGAAGTATCCAGATACTCAGAAACAAATTTTAATCCTTTGGAGCAGTTCTCTTCACAATTGTCCTAGGTCTCCATTCTGTAGGCATTTCCATTCTACAGTCCTATATGCATCCTCCGTATTAGATGAGTACGATTACAGTATAATCACAGCTGGAGAGGCCAGGACATTCATGTCTGCTGGTATCACGGGACAACAAAGACAGCTTAGATATGGGAGGGCAGTTTCATTACAAAGTCTTCTAAGAGGTCAGGATAGTAGTTGTTACATCTCATTATTGGTTCTTCCGAAGTCTACCTTCAAGTCTCTGAACTGAACTTTTGTTCCCTCTTTTTTGGAGACTTAAGACTGCTTTGGGTTTTTTTAAATATTGTGCTGAAGAGATTCATTTGCAAAACAAAAATCAGATTTAAAGTCTTTTCTGAACCATAAATAGAAAAATGCACCATATTTCTTTATTTTGTGTAAATTGAAAAGAATGCTTTGCATTTCTTCATTCTGTATCCCTCTACATTTCTTATGAAGTGTCTTTGCCACTGCTACTCACTACTAGAAAGACATCTGTAGAGAACAGACATCAAACAGAAAACTAACCAATATTGTTGTCAGTTCTGGTTCTTTATATCATTAATGCACATGAGTATTCATGCTTTTCCTCAAGTTTAACTCTTCCCCCTTGTGTGTATATCTCCCTTCCCCAACATGAATATGCTTTCCTGCATTTGGGATGCTTTCAAGAAATGTGCAGATTTACTATTTGCCCATGTGTATTTTGACCCAGTAAATCTAAGCGTGTAGGATTTGAAGATTTTTTTGTCCAACAGGGTCTGGTTTTTTTGTTTCACATTTTCTCATTTAATCTCATAGTTCTAAATTCAAAGGTACCAGTGGTAAATTAGTTTAACATAGCTTTGTTGATAATGGTTAAGTCTTCATCACAGTAACAGCAAAGAATCATGGTTTTGGGGTTTTTTTTTTTTTGATCTAAAGACTAAATGCAAACTCAAGCATTGCAATGAATGATCTAATGACTATAAAGTTGCCAATGCAAATTTAAAAATACCCTTAATCATGTAATATTTCAGGAGAAATTTGTTGCAGTCAAATTAGAGAATATATTGCTTGGACTTCCACCAGCTTAACACTTATAATCCTGTTACAGGCAAAAAGGAATACACCATTCACGCAAAGCCAAAAATTTATTCTTAATCTAATTATAGTCTTAGTGGTTGTAACGGTTGTAACAGCCATAAACAGCCATATCAGATAGTTTCATTTACATGCAGGTAACATAAATACACAAACTATTTAGTCTCCCCCTTCCTCTGGTTTTAGGTTTGCCCTCCCTCCACCCATCTATGTGATAAGGTTGATGGTTTCAGTCTGAGGGTGGGTTTGCAGCAACTGGTCAGTGTCCCAAGTCCTTTGCCAGACATATGTTGACACTGATGTTGATGGTTTCTTCCTTCTTGCTTTAGGATGTGTTTGGTATTATTTTCGTGTTTGCTAACAGGCTCTATGCCTTGCTTATTATTCGTTGGCCTGCAAGTCCATATTGCATCTGAATTTACTATGTAGCAGTGTGTTTTACATATGTGGGATGCTTGTTCTTTGTTCTCTTTGCTACCCCTAAGGCTTGGCAAGAATGACTTGGCTTACCTTGCTTCTGAGGCTGCATTCCTTTGATGACCAGTAATTGGCCATCAGTGAGTTGTTTATAGCCCCTGGGCTTCAGGTATTGTCCTCTACCAGGTCTTTCAGAGCTTCTGATACTCCTCTGTGCTGTGCTTTATTAAGGAGGTCTAATAGGTCATTCTACCCATAGTAACTACATGTCACAAATACCCATTAGTTACAAAATATGTCACTGTAGACATTACCTCATGCAATTATACAGAGCTAATGAAAAGTGAAAACAGAGTGGATAGTAGACATCTGGTAATTAGATAACTGCTGTTGCCTGCAAAAACAAATCTTCAGGCGGACCAAGACAAGCACAGGCAAAGCCCAACAGGTCCCGAGGCCTGGCTTGCTAGCTTAATGCAAAACCTGTGGGCTGATACAAGCAGCAGTTACTCCCTATTTACCGAGCTACAGAGCAAGGAAGCATGTGAGTTTGGACGATCCATCTGCATTAGAATGCAAGAATGGCTCCTCAGAAGGTTTAATGGTACTTGCCATACCCAAGGAAAGAAAACAAAACACACTGGATTTTCAACATTTGAATCTCTTAGTATTCACATCAATTTCTCAGGAATCCCATTTCAGCCAAGGATTATGATAGCAACCTTCATTTGAAATAAGTTCTGTGTTTCCTGAATTTATGCAGTAGACTTCACATCCACTGGAATACATTACTTATGTCATGAGCTTCTGTTTCTTAATGCTGGCTAGTAGTCTTACCCCATCCCAAAGATACATCTGGTTTTTTTGGTCCTGATAGGGGAAGCTAGACATTCTTATTTAACTCCCTTAGTTGAATGCAACTGTTCTATATTCATGTCTCATCATCTGTGATGCCAGACCCCCATTGTCTCTCTCTTTGCCAGGAAATAAGATGGTACACTGTATTGATAAAATGACAACATTACCTGTTGGTATTTTGATCAGAAGCCCCTCTGAGCCAGATCCTTCTGTTTATCACTCAATTAATGTAGATACGAAACACACAGCTATCCTTATATTGCTGTTCTTAAACTCCTGTGCCTACGTTTACATTTTTTTAATTAATAAACTTCAGTATATAAAAGGGACACATGGGACCTCATTAGAAGTGTCTCAAAGAAATCTGAATTTGGCATTCATGTAAATCCATGTAACCCCCAGCAAGGAATTGCTTTATTTTGTTAGAAACTCATACAATCTGTGCACCCACTTGTCCTTCCTGCTCTCAGTAGAAGACAGGAAGCAGAGGCCTTTTTCAGATAAAACACAACTTTAGGATGTGAGTAATAATCACATCTAATACTATTATAGCACAAGATGTGGTTCCTATATCTCAGCTTCCTCCTGTGTTAAGAATTATTCTCTGAGGCAAAACTGATGGAAGAAATGATGGGGATGTAAAGTATTTGAGGATGTTATTCTCATTCAACTTGAACTACTGAATGATTTAAATTTTTTTTGAGGTTTAATGTCACTGAATCCTAAAAAAAGTGATTTGCTTTTTCTGTAACGTTGTGTGTCTTCGAGACATGTGAGCAGCCATACGATTATAGATCCTGTGTTAGGTGTTAGCTAAACACACTTTGGAACTCTCCCATGTACAAAATGAAATGTCTGCCTCTGAGCAGGATAAAGTCATGCCACCTTGGACTGATCCTTTTCAGAGTCCTTGTTTAAAAACAAAAAAATGCCCTCATACACCCGCCACAGATTCTTCCAAAGGAAACAAATAGTGAACTTGCCATTTGGTAGAGTCAGAGACTGTCTTCCTGCAGAGTGATCACATTAACTTCTTTCTTTTATCATGGAGTTTATAAAAGCAATTCCATAATTTTAGAAATGTTTTGGCTACATCAGCTGCAGTTAAAGGAACAATAGCTTCAAAGCTGTGACTTCTCACAGGCGTATCCAAACACGAAGAGACAGTAATGCAATCTTAGGTGGCAGAACAGTTACAAAAATACTTTTTCTTATTGAAAAAATTCATAAATTCTTTATGAATTTAAAATAACAAATAAAAACCCACCCCATTCTGTTCCAAAATAGCATGTATTGAAACAATTGTTCTAAGCAGTACTTGATCTTAAGAGTAAGAAAGCGGGGTAATGCTGCATGAGTTTATACACCTTAAATCATTCTTTAGTAAACTTACATGTATTGTTCCTCCTTCCTGAACTCCTTTTAGGCCCCTCTCTTATGCTTCTCTACTGGCACACTAATATCTGGGCTGAATCTCTTTGGTTTCACGTAGCACTGCGATTCATTAACATAGACAGTTTATATATCATTCAATGTCTGCAGAATGATTACTTTTATACACCAAGAATTTGGCACAGCGTGTGGGACTAATTTTCTATACCTTATCACTGCTACTAAAATATTTACTGAAACACCTACACCTTGTTGTGAAGCCACTGTCTTAAGATGGACTAGAGTCTCTGACCAAAACCGAGTCCCACATTATACACATTTTTGAATTATGGAGCTAAAAGAGAAAAGATGTAGCATTTCTTGGGCTTTTTTAAAAACTGAAACCTTATGAATAGGTGAATTAGTTGACATTAAAAAAACGAAAAGCTTTTGAGCCTTCCCTTTAAGGCTTTGTGAGGATTTTTTTCTGCAAAGCAAAGATTATTGAAAATTACATTCTGTCACTCTCGTTCTTCCCTTTCCCTTGGGATCCTGTCGGCGGCTTGCATCCTCACACTTTCATCCCTAAAGTCTTGCCAAACACCTGCATTTTCTTATCAGTGAAATATCATTGCCTATTGCTGCCTTTATTTTATGTAGTCACATTAACATCTGTCTATGGGTATGCAAACTCAGCTCAGTGTCATTATCTTCTATTTATTATCTTTATAGCTTTTTTTTTTTTTTTTTTTTTTTTGCCTTTAAGCATTCTTTTACTTGAATTCTTAAGGAAAAAATTAAAACCAAAGTAGGTTGCCTGTCCTACCCATTCTGGACCATTTTCTGCATTTACTTCTCTTACCAGTGTTCCTTCACTGTGGACATCTAGAAGAAAGACTTCTGTTCCCCAGAACTTGTGTATTTTGGTGACAAGTTTCTCTGAGTATCACAGATCAATGGGGAGACATGGACATCCTACTGGCTTGTCTGAGGGGAAAAAAAAAGCAAGCAACACAAAAACATTTTGCTATAATTTTCCTTTTCCGTATGTGAAACTTTGAGCTGCCTTTACATCCCTGCCTTTCCCTCCCCAGATAGTACTCCTGTGAGCTTCTGTAGCTTCCTAATCATCCTGCAGGACAAGACTCTGAAATCAGCCAGCTCCAATAGTGTTTTGCTGGGCAAACTCACCTTCAGAGTTTTGTTTGATAAGACAGAACTCTTCATAGATGGTCGGACATTCTGAATTTAAAAGCACAATGTGAATACAAAATACTTCTTATTATTTTCCTATAAAAAGCAATTTGCAGTCTATAGCTAACACTTTTATTTTCCAGTTACTAATGTCATTGGCACTGAAAATGCCAAAGAACTGATGGTATGCTCACTGAGCTGTCAAAACGAAGCCTGTATTACAAAGCCCGCAGTGTAAGTTCAGGACACCCATCCTGACCTTGACCTAAAATTCAGTCCTGTGAGTTTGACTCGTGGATTCCAGCCACGTTTACACAGTTACTGGCAGTAAGTCCTCTGCACATTGCAAGGAATGTCTGAAATATGACAGCGTGTGTTACCCAGCCCTTGCTTTTCCAATAATATAATGTGAGTTTGCATACTGCTTTTATAAGCAAACACAACAGTACTACCCAGTGGCAGTCTGCAGCTTCAGCATCCTGAAGGCATGGACCACTGTTAACTTTTCCAATCTCTGGCATGTAACTCAACTCTCCTAAGTTGTAGCTACTGATGTACCTTTTTCTGGTTTGTTGAAAAGAATTCTGGTATGTGGCATGTTCACTGACTTTTGTTTTCCTGCCCAATTTGATCACTGCAGTGTAAATTAATCCTTGATCATGTCCTTTTTTGCTTCCTCTTGTAAATGAGGTTATGTGAATGTTATGATAAGAAGTAGGGCAAAGCTGACGTGTGGGAATTTGATTTGGGAGAAGACTGAGGTGAGTGTAGCTGAGTAAAGAGAAGCTAAGGATCCTGTGTGTGCATTAAGTAGTAAAGTTCTTCTTGAAGAGCTCTCATGAGATTGTATTAAGAAAAGATATTGTTGTGATACATTCAACTTGTTGAAACTCAGAAAATGCTACATTTGAAACATGCCTTGATTTAATTTTACTAAGCAACCATACTCTGTTCCTGGTCGGTTTATTTTCATTACCAGAGTATTTTCGTTCCTCTTTTTGTACAGTCTTTCACTTTCTCCATTCATTTTCTTCATTAACCTTCTGGCTTGAATGTCTTTAGCAGTGCCACCTTTCCCCTATATAGCACTTAGTTTTTTTGCTGAGACTTCAAACAAGGTGTAAAATAAAAGGGCTTTAATCCTCTCCTAAGGAATTTCCCCAGAGCAGCGGAGCATAGGCTTCAGCAGTTGTGAGCTGAAACACACAGGCTATTGTCAATTAAAACCTGATCTGATTTATGCTAGGGTCATGCCAGTGACAGCAGCTCATATGTGAGGAGATGCAATGGAAGCACATGGATATTCTTGCCTTTCTCTTCCTCATAATGGAAATAGAGCATAATATGAAGCTAACATCCAATTAGTACTTTTTTCTTTTTTTTTTTTTTTTTCTTCTTTTTCCCCCAGAAACATCTGTCTTGCCAGGAATTGGCTGGAGATCAAAAAAAAGTGTTTTATTTGCAACCGCAGGGTTCCAAAAATACAACATAGACAAATTAAACCCTTTGTAAATAAACTTTATATAAACCCAACAATATTAAAAAAGCTAAAAATGAAGAGTGTTGTGTGAGAGAAGTTGTTTTATAGGGAATTTTTTAGATTGCCACTAATTAAATGGAAAATGTGAAACAGTTATTTAAATCAACAGGAGATTCAGTTCTGACGTGATTCTGGAAAATGCCAGGCTCCATTAGTGGATGGAGGGGTGGGATGCAGATTTGCCTAAACAGGGACATGTGTTGCTTTTTGAGAAGCCACAGGGGATCTGGAACATCTGAAAAAGTGAAAAGTGGAAGATACATCTGGGGCCGCATGAGAGACTCACTTGCTTTTAGAGCAGTTTGGAAGCTAGGGGAGATAATTTGCAGCATGTAAACTGGCAACAGAGCCTTGCATTTGGGCAATCAAATCCTATGTTAAGGGTAAAAGCCTTGAGAAGTTGAAATTCACTCATGAGAAAATTAAAGAATATTGTATATTTATATTTGCCTGTGCAGTTTCACTTACTTAACATTGTAGAGCACAAACCTGGGAAAGTTTGTCAGTAATAATAATTTATTTTTATTATCACAACTAAAGGCATATTTTTCATATATTTGTTTCTGCATTTCTGCTATTCAGCCAGGCAACTTATGAACTTTTAGGCTATTATCTGGATTATCTTTTTATTCTTTGTGATTTTTTTTGCCCACATAGCCAGGGGCTCTGAGAGATGAGTTACACTGATGCTTGCTACAGTGATTTAACCAGCTCCAGTGTCCCCCCGCTTTGCTAGAGGTCATATTTTCCCACTGGAGTTGGCAGAAGCAAATGCATTGGCATCTTGGTTGCTCTGCTTCCTCATCCAAGTGATTACAAGCTTTAACTGAAGATGGTTTTGTGTTTATACATTCGACTGCAGCAGCAGCGATTGAGGTGTGGGCACACGTTCATCTCTGTCAGCTCTGCTGTAACTTCAGCCCGCGGGAAAGGCAGATGTCACTGCTGTGATAAAGTATTAAATTGTGCTTAAGTGCGTTTTCAGTTCAGTTATACTACTGTTCGCTTCAGTGTGCCTGGGTCAAGGCCTGAAAAAGAGAGGTTTATAGCTTTTTTTTTTTTTTAACCTATCTGCTATACCCATTTTCCACAGGTGCTCTCCACTCGACATCTAGAAAAATTTTGCTAGAAATTAATTTGGGGGATGGGAGTTGTGGTTGGGTTTCCCCTTTCATTCAGTCACAGAAGTGTGGTCTTTGGACTAGGAAGATGTGGCTGTTCATACGCACATTAACTTACCATTCTTGACTTCCCTCCTAGTAGGTAATTGTAGCTTCCTAATATTTGGAGGTTTTGGAGGTGACAGCAATCCATCTGGTGCTGGAGAGATCTCTGGCAGACATATTTTGCCACCTTCAATAGTCTTCCAAATCCATACTCAGATCCCCTACTAAGTGGTTTCATTTTCAAAACTGCAGGCCCTACCCTTCTGCTACCTCATCAGAAGGTGCCGGTGATCAAAATCTTTGACACTGTCTCATTTGTGTGAATAAATCTCTTTCCAATGGATTTAAATACTTGCACAGTTTAATGCATTTAAACAAGGGGTTCTGTTTTTCACTGCATCTCCAGGGTTTGGACTAGCAACTCTGAATTGAAGTTCATGGCTCCACATCTGTTCAGTTTGTATCGTTAATATCACTCACGCATTTGTTGTTTAGCAGCTGCTCTAACATTTAGAATGTTATCTCAGGAGTGGTGACATTATAGGATTTTTTTCCCCAGTGATTTGTATATCATTTAAGTCATTCTTCGCAATGAAAAATACAGTAAGAATATTAAAATAATTAGATTTTCAGAGCAAAACCAGACTTCAGCTCTTTCTAATGTTAGCTTTCTCAAATTTTGCTTCCATTTTTATATAAAACACAGTTTATAGCTCTTTTTAATTAAAAGGGAAAAAAACCAACAACAAAACAAGACAAGCTCCAATTGAGTGCTTGCGGTCTAAATGACTTCACAAGCGGTTACTAATTTCGTACTCTATGGTCTGTTTCGATGCACCGCTGATTAGTAATTGCATTTTTGACATCAGATTTTGAGCTTAAAATGTGAAAGTTCAGCTGAACCTAAAAGATTGTGTAATTGTAAAAAATAAGATTAATGATGATCTGTAGGCTGATAAAAGGAATAATTTTAATACAAGGCCACACTGATGATACAGTAAATGACTGTGGAGAAATGAATAAGAATCTGAAAGTGTGCTCTATGCCTGGGTATAAGGTAGTAGTAACTGTTTTGTTTTTCTGCATTACTTATTGGCTGGCTTTTCACACTGTTGATTTTCCAGGTCAAAATAGTATGGAAGGATATGTGTTTACAGTATGTAAATTTCCAGAACTACTTTACCACTGTGCTCAAGTTGAAACTGCCTTGTGAAAGAAAGGAACTGTTTCTCCATGTAGGAACACCACCCTGGTTCCTTAACCTCAACCCCATGATTACAGCTGTGCAGCTTTTACTGTCTTCTCCTCTTCTTTTTGTGAATTACACATTGTTTTAGCAGCCTGTGGAGTTAGTGACATGTGGTAGCAGACAAGCTCAAGTGAAACCTGTTTGCAGATTTCTCCCATTGCCAAGTTCAGGGAAAGGCACATTGACAGTCATTTTAGCTACCAATGGGTAAATCTACAAATTGGGAATGTAAGGGTCAAATTATTTCTAGGTCACAAAGTAGCAAAATAAATATAGTTCTGCTTGTGAAAAATGAAGTTTCAGATTTGCTTCCGTTTTTGGTGTTTGAAAATTTGTTGTTGAAGATTTCCTTGTACAACAAGAATATAGCTCTCATTGCCTTTCTAGAAGCCTACACCAAGGAAAAACCTACGCTGCAGAATAGAAATGAAGGTAATCTGTGTGTGAATTTCCTGTCTTTATAATTAAATGTATAAATATAGATTTCAAAGCTGATGTTTACACACTAATTTTTAATATTGATTTAAATGCTAAAGAGATTGATTTTGATTCATGTACAGGTAACACATCGTTTACCTTTAATGATATTTATATTTCACCTGCTACTTGTCATGCTGTTGCTTACATTTGGAGGTCATGTCTTTCCTACTACAGCTGAGGTCTTCACTACGTGTCAATATAGCACCTGCTTAATTGAAATAACTTTTTGAGTCAGTTTTGGTAAATCCATGCAGTCATTTATAGGTAGACAATCCCTTCAGCCTTATGGCCGTGATTATTTCACAGAACCATAGAATCATAAAATATCAGGACCTCAAAGATCATCTGGTCCAACATTTCTTGGCAAAAGCATGGGCTAGACATGTTGGCCCATCCCCCATCCAGCAAAATCTTCAAAGTGTCCAATGTCTGGGAATCCACCACTTCCCCAGGGACATTGTTCCAATGGGTGATTGTTCCCATTGTGAAAAATTTTCCTCTTGCATCCAGTCAGAATCTCCCCCGGAGTAACTTGTACCCTGCACTCCTCATCTTTTCCATGTGACTCTTGTAAAAAGGGAGTTTACACTTTCTTTGTAGCCACCCTTTAAATACTAGAACATGGTGATAAGGTCTGCCCTAAGCCTTTTCTCAAGGCTGAACAAACCCATGTCTCTCAGCCTTCCCAGTCCTTTGATAATCTTTGTGGCCCATCTCTGGACCCTCTCCCGCCTGTCCACATCTTTGTAGTATAGTGGGGACTAAAAGTGAATAGAGTATTCCAGGTGTGGCCTGACAAACGACCAGATAATCACTTCATCTCTGCTGGTGATGCCCTTGTTGATGCCACCTAGCATCCTGTTGGCTTTCTTTGCCGCAGCAGCACACTATTCACTCATACTGAGCTTATTGTCCACGGGCACCTCCAGGTCCCTTTCCACAGAGCTGCTCCCCAGCCAGGTAGATCCCAGCATCTGATGTAGTCCTGGATTATGGTTCCCCAGGTGCAAGACCTCGCAATTGTCTTTGTTGAACTTCATAAGGTTCTTGTTAGCCCACTCTTCCAGCCTATCCAGGTCTTTCTGCATGGTGGCTTTCCCAGAGTGTCCACTTCCCAACTCGGTTTAGTATATCAGCAGAATTCCTCATGGTACACTTGATCCCATCATGCAGATCACTTATGAAAATATTAAACGGTGTTGGGCCCAATATTGACCTCTGGAGGACCCCTCTTATGACAGGTTGCCAGTTTGGAAAGGAGCTATTTACCACCACCCCATGGGTGTGATCTGTCAGCTGGTTCCCCACCCACAGCACAGACCACTTGTCTACACTGCAACACATCTGTTTCTGTAGGAGAAGGCTGTGGGAAAGCCTTGGAGAAATCCAGGTAAACAATGTCCACGGCTCTCCCCACATCAACTGAGCAGGTTACTTTGTCATAGAAGGTGATCGGGTTTGTTAAGCACAATTTGCCTTTGGTGAATCCATGATGGCTTTTCCCAATCACGTGCTTCATTTGACTTGTGATAGCCCCCAGGAGGATTTGTTCCATAACTTTCCCAGTGACTGAAGTAAGACTGATGAGCCTATAGTTTCCTGGATCTTCTGGAGGTTCCCACCCTACAGTAGAGCTACTAGAACAGGAGGCATGCTTATGCTGTCACAGTTCATAATGCCACATAAGAAACCACAGGCAAGGGGGGATTTGCAGTAAGATTCCTGACTATGAACACCAGAATGAGTCCTGAACACCTATCTCCTAAACATTAACTTACCTGCAAAACAGAATTTTTGGTAGAAGGATAGGACACACTCTCAGTAATGATAGTGCATAAACAACTTAATCAGCTTCCTTTACTAGATTGACTCCCCCATCCAGCGTTCTTTTAATCCAATATAATGATTTTGAGGACCTGCACGATTACTTATCGATGTTTAGGACTGGCAATTAAGTACCTTTGACTCCTAATTAGTGGCAAGTCCCTAACAACTGCACGACTGACAAAAATGCTTAAGTGTGACACTTAGAATTAGTGGTGTACACAAATGCAGAAAAGCACATAATTGCATCAATGTGGTAAAAATCATGAAAGTAAAATTTGTTACCTAAAAAAGCCCTAAGTGGAAGGAAACCTGTTTGCTCTTTTCTTATGGGCAGCTAAATATGGGATCCTTCAGAGCACATTGCACAGCTCATCCATTTTGTGAGATGTTTCATAGACCATGTGTAGAGTAAAAGAGAAGGAGGAATGTGATGAAGAAGGTTCTGTTTAGGCCATGCATTTTTAGAGACATTACTTGTTTCCTAATCAGTAACAAAGCATTCAATATCTTCAGTGTTCCAAAGAGCAGCCTAGACTTCAAACTAAATCCCTATTTAAAAAGGAACTGGGTGACAAGGCAGAATATTAATTCCCTTTGTTGATGTGAAACACATCCCTGGAAGTGAGGTAAGCGTCCAATAAAAACAAACATGCAGTCTCCAGTTTCAGCCTATTCAGGACACTGAATTCTGAGTTGTTATTGGACATGCAGGCAAGTGCCGGAAAAGACATCTATAACCAAAATTCAAATCCATTTCACTGAAACACATTACGTTTCAAGTGTACTTCATTCTTAGTTTGAAAACTGACAGTAAATTGTGCTAGTCAGTTCTTTGACTGGTTTTGAGATGTTTTCCAGTATTAAGAACATACAAGCACTGGGGGTTTTTTTGCCATTTTAGAGTTCAGATTCCCATAGTCACTATAGCTTGGGACCCATTCCTGCCATAGCAGCCTGGGAAGGATGGCATGGGTGCAGTTCCCTGGTCTTGGCTTGCAACACGCTAAACTGTCAGATTGCAGACCTGCTGCCTAGTGTAGCAGGAACCTGGCCTCCAAAGTGTTATAGTTGTAGCATTAATATTGTCTTTCTGCCTGAAAGCTTTAATATTAAACCAGGATCCCATCACACAAAGGCCTGCAACGAAGCAGTCCAAAATGGCCCCTGGAAGCTCATAGTCTGACCATGCAAATGTTAAATGGGTGTGGAGATTTGAGTAAGGGCACTGTGTTAGCAGGCTGCCCTGTGCACGGGGTATAGGAGTGGGCTCCTCCAGTAGCAGCACAGGGACTACACCAGGGACATTTGAAGGATCGGTACAAATTGAGCTGTCAGCAGCCAGACTTGCTGTCCTGAATTTACTGTGGTTCTACTACTTTTCATTTCGCTATGAGCAGTGTGCAAAAATACACGTAAGTTCTTGATATATTCAGTTAGTGGGGGGGGAAAATAAAAAAGAAAACCTATCTACAAATCATGACAAATTTGTCCTGTTTTGTATCACGTAGCAATTTCATTTGCTAGGAGCGGGTGGTTAATTGTAACACAGGTCCGTAAATAGATTAGGTTTGGAAAAATCCAAATTAACTACTATGCCTCTTTCTATATTTTTAAAAAATATCTGTCAGAATAAAGAAGCTTTTTCTTCCTTAGAGATTTCTAGTTTTCATTTTGAATATGAGGTGATTCCAAATATCATGCTTTAAAATGACCTGTTACACCATTAGGAATTGTCATGTATGTGACAATAATAAATAACTCTAATTAAAGGATTTAATTTTTTGTAACAATTTCCTTCACAGAAGTTTGACTAGTTGGACATAAAACGTAGCTTTTGAGCATGGAGTTACACAAATGGCTGATAGAGAAAAAATGAAAAGAAAGAGGTGGCTTTCTTGACTCCAAAATTTGATGGTTTTATGAAGAGATTATGAAAGTAGGAATTTTCTTTATCTAAAAAAATGAACGATGTTGAATGTAGGAAGGGTTTGGGTTCCAAACTGTCCCAGTCTGATGACCTGCCAAATGGCCCTTAGCTTCTCCAGCGAAAATGGTTCCAAATCCAGCCTTTAATTTCTTTCAAGTTCCACTTTAAATCAGTGGAAGTTTTTCCAATTATTTTGTTTAAAATACACAAACTTGAAAAAAAGGTTGTGCTCAGTCAGTATTTGAAGCCAAAAAAGTAATCAGTTCACTTCAGAAGAAACCTGTTCCTTTTGCGCACGATCAAATGATTTTTCTCACTATCCATCCAAATATTTTTAAAAACCAGTGATGAACACAACCTACCTACCCTTACTTCACAGTACTACAGGGCTGCATCTGTGCTCAGAAATAGTCTCCAAAGTCATAGTTCCACTGGGATCAATAGAACTATTCCCACTGATGTCAGTTGGAGCTAAAATACTGCCTATATACTAGGATATAGATGTGTCTTTGCATGATTAAAATACACTGGGGATTTTATAAAGATTTTTTTGTTTTTTAAGTGCTGTGAAATTTGCAATGTAGAAGATGTTTTGCTTAATGACTTGGATTTAGTGGGGTTTGGGTGGTCTTTCAGGTCATGTTTTTGAAATAGCATTGTAATAGAAAAATTACAGTGAAGTAGATCTGATAGTTTTTTAAGCTGTGGAAATAAATAGAAACATGATCAGGGACTTACTTGTCTTTTGGTTTAGTTTGAAAACACTTTTCTAAATGGATAAGACTTTACATTTCTGTAATGAAAATAAATGAACCATTTATTTTTTCAAGTTCATTTAGTGATTTTCTAGAATTTGTTTTTCAACCACTGCAACATAAATGTTACCTATCTTCTGTCTCTTGGAGAGGGAGAGCATATATTAGTCCTTCAGGAAGCTTATGTTTTGATGTGTAAACAAGGCCTCCTATAAATTGGAACTGTTTTTCTCCTGAGTTTTATAGCACTGTTACATTCATTTTGGCCTTTGCTTTGATTGCATGTGAGAGCTAGCCTTTCCTTTAACTACATATTGCTGGGACAAATTTAAACATTGGAAGATGGCTGAGAGACTCAGGTTCTTATATCTTACAGCCCTCTCCAGTCCCAGGTGATATACTAGGCCATTCAATTTATGAATCAGTGACATTCTTTTCAAGTGGTACCTTAATATCTGAAAAATTAAATAAATATTTTGGGTGAGACAAACTGAAGTTGAGCACGATGGAACAAAAAGCAAAAATTTTAAGTATTTTTTAATCAATGGACTGTTCAGTGATTCCAAAAGAATATTCAAGAACTAATACAATATCTTAAAGGCAAATTATAAAAGATAACTTTTGGACTCCAATAAATTAAATGGACTGTTAATGTCGGTTTAGCTACCTTGTGAAGATAGTTTCTCACACTAATAAGAAAGAAAAACACAGATGAGAACAAAAGAAGTGCATTCAACATAGGCATACTATGTACGTCAAAGAAATGTGAGTTTGTTAGGAGGAATCCCACCATAACATAAACATGTAATATAAATGGGAATAGAACGCTCTATCTAAATTCTGGTTCTTATAAAAAATATAGTTCAAATGTAGATATGATTTCATGCTGTTTAGTTAATTAAAATAAAACTTAAATTAAGACCAACAGTCTCAGAGATTCTCAGAATTTTCAGGAAATTGACTAAAGTGGTTATGCTGAGGAAAAAAAAATTAGTCTGTCCCGTGTCCTTTATGAGAAAACAATAGAATTTTGTTCTACATTATTTAGCACCAGACTCCTCCAGTTTGAAATAAAATATTTTGGAAATAACATTTTAGTTGTTCTTTTCTAAAATAGTACAACCATATATTTCTAAATAAATCTTGGTACAAAACACGACATTAATATTCTTGTTTCATTATACACAAATATTAGGAAATATTTAAAGACAGAAACATGGCAGCTGGTTAATAGCATAATCAATATTTATGTTCTATCATCCCAAGTTATATTTTTAATTCATGATGCCTTTTGTCATATTACCATTAGTATGCTTCATGATAATTTTTTAATTTATCATTTTCAGAGACATATTTTGTGATGTATGTATTTATTTGTGAACTTTGTGTAAAATTCCCAACTAACCGTTGATCTGTCACCTGAAATTTAGTCGTTAAAGGTCTTATTGCATCTTTTCCAGGCATAGTCAGGCATAAATTTAACAAGTCAGCTGACTAAATCCACTCTAAACAGAAAGCCAAAATATAGTGATTTAGGCCCCAAGTTTTAGGACAATTTGCAAAAAGAACTTTGAAAATGTGATTGTTTTAACTATGCAGTGCTGGTTTTGGAGTCTGCAAGTGGCCTCAAATAATGTACTAATGTATTTGAACCCATCATAGGAGCCAGCCCCTGAAATTCTCCTCTGTGGGTATCTAGAGACCCATCCCAGAACAGCTTGACCCTGTCTCTTCCTTCAGTCCACGTGGAACACACAAGGTGGTTTGGCAGCCACTGTCTCGTTTCCTCCCAACAGCCCAATGGAAGCAGAATTCTTCTCTGATTTTCTAGTTCTTTCTTACCACTGTTTTACTGAGACCTCAGTGTTTCATCTGAGACTTTTGTTCTGTTATGTGGTTGCTTTATTATTGCATCCAGGACTCTAGCCGATCAAATTGCTTTGGAGAGGGCCCATTCTATGATTCTATGATATTCCTGAAATCCCTCTTAAGTAAATCGTTCAAGCATTGGACAAGGTGAGAGAAGGAGGATGATTCGAGCAGAGATGGCGGTTTCCATAGTCCCAGTCCCTGACAAAGCCTTCAAATCAGACTATGTCTTCATGCTATCAGCACTAAATATAAGCATGTGTGATCTGAATTACGCCTGTTCCCTCCCCTCCTTTACTTACATCCAAATCTGACACCGTTCAGAGCAAGATCATTGTTCTGCTTATACTGGAGTTTTGTACCATCAGATTGCATCCATGGTTCCATGAGGCACCATGCGATTTTCCATTCCTCTGCAGCAGATGTGGTAGTTGGTGGTGCAGTGCAGCACCCCCTGTTTGTGAAAGAAGCCAGCAGGCTCTGCCAGGCCACTATTAATGCCAGAACTTAATGGAGTCATCCATTGTTAGGATATTCCTCTGATTTTTCTCAAAGAAAGATTATTTACTACTGTGAATAATTTCTACATAATCTACACTTTTGTTTCCCCTGTCATTCTGAGCCTTTCATGGGTATTATCCAGTGATTGAACATACGGGCACAACAGCACAACGAGAACAGAAAAAGTAACAAATGGCCTCTGCAGAGACTCTCAAGGAACATCTTTATTTTGTGGCTTGTGTAACAACTTATGAGTATGCTCTCTGTTAGGGTGTAAGAAGGCATTACACATCCTGAGGCACACTGATTACTGCTTCTCTGTCTTTCTAGAAACGAGTGAGCTGATGTGTTCACCTCAGATGTGTGTTAGCAAAGCAACATTCAATACATTCCTACTAAATTAACTTCTTCCTCTATTGCCTATTTTTATTTGACAAAGGGTTCATTGCTTATCTCACACATTGTGCTTTTCATGACCCTCACCTGTCTACGCCAGATCCAGTGAAGACGTTGTACTTCTAACAGCTGTTATTTTTGATTGAAAAATATCAATACAAAAATCAACAGCTACTGAGGAACTGAAACTTTTGGACTGTTGTGACTGTATTGAAATGAACATAATAGTTTTCATAATAGCTACTACACTGATTGAATTATTCCTGCTCATGTGCTACTTGAAAAGAGCTTGTGTTTCAAGATGTTTGAAAGTGATACAGCACTTCTCCCAGACTGTCACTGAATTTTGCCCAGACTTTTTCCTTTGCAACAGAAAATACTTTGATTTGGAAAACTGAAATATATGGCAAATGTTAAATGAATTAAAAACTGGCTTACTGACAAGTTGAAAAATGTGGTGAGAATGGACAAATATAAATGACTGGGATGTGTCTAGCAGGGTCTGCTAGACATGAATCAGTTTGTGGGTCAATAGCACTTAACTATTTATCAACAGTCTAGAGAGTGATATAAGACACCTTCAGTGAAGCTTGACCATGCCAGAGATTGTTGAGGTAGTAAATAATATGGTAGATAATTGCAGAAGCTGATAGAACATATGTTAATATTGCCAAACACCGTCCTCTTGCGTGGGATAGGAAGCTATGTGTAGTTGTAAAGCTGTGGTTTAAAGGACAGGCTATCAAAGATAATTGGGTCTACTTAAGCTCTTTGTGCAATGTTGTGGAAGGAGAAAGCGCTAATGCAATAATGTATGTATTAAAGTCAGACTGTCAAGTGGAACGGGGTCAGGATTGCTTCTGCATGCTGTATTGATAAGACTGCTTCTAGAGTGCCAAGTCAAATTTTGGTGTCCAGACTTTGATGCCCAGGAAAATAAGTAAATAGGACAAAAGGAAGACAAAGGGATGCACAGGACATGAAGATCAGGTTTTAAAGCCTGTGTAGCTTTAAGAAGTTCAGCTTAGTTCATCATTATGATGTGTACTTGGGCATGGAAAATATGTTGGTAGGTATGGGACAAGGAACGCTTTCAGTATCGTGGATAAAGGCACAGCAAAATTCAGTGACTGGAAAATTAAATTAAGGGGAAAATGCAGCCTTGAATTAACTTGCAATTTGTTAGCTCTGAGGATTACTAAATAGTGGAACAGCTGATGTGGGGAGGTGACAGACTCATCAGTGCTAGACAACTTTTTTTTTTTTTTTTTAAAGAGGGAAAGACAGAGGGCTCTTAATAAAAGCTGCACTGTAATCTGGCTGCTGGAGGGGACTGCTCGTTGGGGGTGACCAGCTAGTTGGGATGGCAAGCAGGGTGGTTCCTAGGATCTGTTACTTTTGTGATTTTCTTTATACAGTTGATGTGCTCTGATGAGAATAGACGTACATATTCTGTCCTCAGTCTAAAACATGTATGATTTAAACAGTTGCCTGGTGGAGTCATGAAGAAATTACTTCCCCTGCTGTACACAGGACCAGATTGTTGATTTGTTCTTTGCTGTCCTGTGATCCAGAAACCAGTCAAGGTTGAAACTCAGATCCCAGAAGGGTTGATCAGTCCTCTGTGCTCTAAAGAGATCCTCTTTCATAGATGGTCCCTGGTGGTATGACCCGTGTGGTAACCATTGTAGTGATCGCCAGGTTTTATGGTGGGAAGGGACTTTGCGCAGCCTTGAGGAGTGAACAGGAGTAGTCTAGCTGAAGTCTTTGGGCTAAGAGCTCTTTCTTGCCTGAACTGCCACAAAACTATGAAATCAGAAATTTTGTCATAAATCCACCTGGCCTCAGAACATGAGTCTTGAACGTGGCGCTGGGTTCTCTGGTGACTTGCTGTGTTAGTGGGGCAGGGGTTTCTGGAGACCAATGTTTTTTTCTAGTGCTAACAGATGGGAAAATTAGAAAAGCTTTCAGACAACGAAACTTTAGACCTATAAACAGCTTTTAAACCAAAATACATGTTGAGAGGCCTTGCTCTCAGTCTCATTGCATATGTTAATGTTAGACCATCTGAGAGAAGTAGTGGACTGGGGAAAGTATGAGATAAAAAGGCTGTTATCTCCATGGGAAAGAGAGGAGCAGGTGATCTTTGCTTGTTGGAACCTGGTGGCATCAGCTGAGGTAGGGGATACAGAAGAAAAAAAATTGTACTATTGCATCCATATTTTTTAGCATTTAGTGGAATTACAAACTTAGTCAGTAGGCTCCTTTTCAGCGGGAATCTCTAAGAGGTCAGAGGTAGAGACATAATTTAAAAATTGTCCCCCTGATCCCTATTTCTTTTTTACTCTTATAATTTGTCACTGTGAATTCATTCTGGTATTTAATAGTTATTTAATAGTTTTATTTCACCCATATAGTTTACAAATCATCAGATGAAGTGTATTGTGCTCCGAGACATGAATGAGCAGGAGCCACAGATCTCGAGGATGCTCCTCAGAAGACTTATACTGTGGGGCTTGGGAATCCTGTCAATTTTGCATTTGTTTCTGAGGTGTGGTCTCTCCCTTTTGGTGTATATCAGTCCGCAAGAAATTTGTTTCTGATGGCAGGTTTAACAATAATGGAGCTATGGTTAACATGCCCCTCAGGGAGCCAGATTCTGTAATAGAAAACATTTTCTGTCCATTGTCCCCTTGTAATACATAAGCAATATACAGAATGGATGGTGGTTTTCTTATTTATATGCCATTAGATTTACCAAGGAATTATTCACTGGTTTGTGTCTTCTACTTGCACTTTTATCAGAATTCCTCTTAATTAAAAGCTTTAACATATTTAGCTACACCTTATTTGGGGCTATTAATTTATAAAGGATGTGCTTTATCATGGTACTTATGGTGTACAGCCTACTGTTTTTATGGATGTAATAGATCTAATTGGTACTGGTATATTATTGCTTTTAACAGTGTGATGCTCTGCTTGCCTAGAAGCAGAAAAAAACACTTTCAGTTTGAGATTGGAATAAGAAGTTTATTGATGATTACAGCTATTGAAAATACTAGAAAAAGTATCAGAAGCTTTTTTTATTGGTAGTCTTTTTGTCTGTTTTGAAGGTTTGTGGAGGGTTTATGAAGATATAGGTAATTATTTTATTAATTGTGACCCTGTGCTTTCAGGAATATCAGCCTTGTAACACCAACGCCTGCCCAGAGTTAAAAAAGACAACTCCCTGGACGCCTTGGACCCCAGTCAATATTTCAGACAACGGTGGCCACTATGAACAACGTTTCCGATACACCTGCAAGGCGCGCTTGCCTGACCCGAATTTGCTAGAGGTGGGAAGGCAAAGGATTGAAATGCGTTACTGTTCCAGCGATGGCACCAGTGGATGCTCGACAGATGGTAAGCAAAGCTAGCGCGGCTGCACGATGCCTCCTACTAACAAGTTGGCTGCAGTTCCATTTTCAGCACAGAGCGGAAGTTTTTGTTTGCTGGTGTTTTGCGTAACAGAAGTGATAATAAATGAAAAGGAGGACATAGTGGTGACAATGGGGAACCTATCTTGTATTTCTTCTGGGCGTAGCTTCACCATTCGGACTAACAAAGTCTTGCTTACCACAGATTATGAGATTTGCCAGTTTATTTTAATATTCTTTACATTAATCTGCGAGCCATGACATGGCAGCCCAGTTCTTGGAAGGTTTTTTCACCTCCTTATAAGCTCTCAGTTTTTGATTAGGGGAGAATTTTTGCAACATTAAGGTATTTGATAAATATTTAGCTAGAATATATAGTATTGATGCTGAGAATAACTCTTTGCTCTGTAATTCTAAAGTAACAACTGTAAGATTCAAGCAGGTGTTTAACTAAATGAGGAGTTTATGAAATAGACAATTTCTATTATAAACGTTTATGTTATGCTATTGCTAGAAATTTAAAGTTCTGTTTATTTCTGAGATGGAAAACTGAACTCCTCCAAAATCTTTTAACTTTTAACTTCCAATTTTAAATTGGAATTATTTTATTTCAGAATTTTGTTCTTTCCCTGTCAGTAATACATAGTTTTGAATACATATTATGTGTATATATATATAAAATAAAAACTAGGTTAACTTCTGGCAGTTACTGTGATTTTATTAGTACATTTCATTAATTATCCACTTTTAACTATATGAATAGATTTTATTAATTATCCAGTTTTAACTATAAATCAGTGTTTATTTTTGAGTGTTATATTTTAGTTATATAATCTAAGAGAATAATGATTATTAATTATTACATTTTAATATTTATAAACCTGCTTTCCTCTTACATAACCTTTCGTATCTTCGCAACACCCACGTTAGCTGAAAAAATGTATAACTGAAGGCATTTGGCTTACCTAGTGCCAAGAATAGTCTCTGGGTCCTGGGGTTTCCTAATTCTCAATTTTTTCAGACAGAACAACTATTGTGAAACTCAGGGTTAAGCGTTTCCTGCTTGTACTGCGTTTAAGTGGCAAGTTTTTGTTAGAGGTTTGGGGGCTGAAGCTTCTGTGAAGAGATGCTAGAAGATTCCCCTATGCCCTTCATCCTGTGTAAAACTTTCTTTGATTCACGTGACATCTGTGTTTCTTTGGAGGGGACAGGGTGCTGGTAATGTTTTTAAGAAATACATAGCAGTAAACCACTTGACATAATGAAATCCATGGTACTGCAGGTGAGACAGTTTCATACTCTATGTCATTCCTATTTTAGGTAATCTGCAGTCTCCAGTGTTAATTTTTTAGGCCTGGATAGCAAGGCAGATTTTGGCATGGAGCAACTCTTAACAAATGTTTTTGCTATGCTCCTGTTTTCATCCAATTAATGTTTCAAACTATCATTTAGGAAAGATTTTGCTCTGCTAGGATTGGTGTGTGACCTACCTTTATGACACCTTCTTAAAATTTCGTGAGATTAAATGAGAAAGATGCTATTTTTCCCCAGAGATAGTACAGAATTAGGAGAGTTATCACAACAACTAGAGGTAGATCTACGGAAGAATCTAGGTATATTTTTTCTTACAGCCAAGATGTTGGCACTTGAGAATGGAGTATTTGAAAGCCAACACGCTACTTAGATAGCAGGTTAGTAGGCAAACCAGTGCAAGAGCCAATGTGTCCTAGATCACATTGCTGCAAGAAAATCAAGCATGGAGCCACCTTTCTCAGGTCTGAAGGCCTGATTCTAAATCCTTTCCTGGAATTAGCTGCATAAGCTCTTACAGAATATAATCAGAAGTAACAGTGCCTACCTTTTGTTAAATAACGCATTCAGGCAGAGTGCAGGAGACAAGGGTGTGGGTTCAGAGACATTCCTTGCTTGATTAGCCTGAAGATTTTCTTTCACTTCTGAACATCCAATTCCTGAATTTTCTGGTGTTGTAACTTAATTGTTTCATCTTGCTGAAGCTGCTGCTTTGCTTCTTTTGGAAATAATTAACCATTGAGCCAAAAGTATGGGAGTGACCCTGTTGGATAGTAATTGAAATGTTCATCTGGGAGAAGAGTTTTTGCTGACTAATCTCAAAACTACTGAATATTAAAATACTGTATATTGAGTAGTCCACAGGGCGGAAACTATTATACATCTGTCCATTCTTCCTACTGAGTACCCACATAACTTTGTCATTAATTTGTGCTTATTCTTTGATTCTTTTTGGCCAGTCAGTCTTTAATTATTCTGTAATGAAAGTTCAAACCCAATTGGTGTTCCAAGTGTCTGCATTAACCAATATGCTTCTGGTGGAAAGAGTTACTGTTACATCTCCTTTAGCCATGTTTTATTTTGAACTTGTTTACTTAGGCATTTTCTGATTATGGCTGTCAGAACAGTATGGAGTGGAATTTTTGGGTGTGGGGAGCATTGCTTCGATTTGCTTATGTGATCAAACTTATTGACTGCCTCTAAACTGAAGGAATCAGGAGCACTTCCATTCTCCCAGGTTTGGAACTGGGTCAACACACCTCCCCTGTGCTGCTCCTTGCTTTCATGAGAAGAAAATACCTGAATAGAGTCATGTAGCACAGCTGTAGCTTTTGGAACAGAAAGATATCATGAGAATGGAAAATCATGAATTTGGGCAGACACTTTCACAATTTCTGGCTAGCTCGCAAGGAAACATAACTTACTTCCACCTGAACAGAGCCTGGATACTGGGAAACATTCTTTTCATTATCTCCACGTAGCGATTTGCTGACTTTTATAGAAAGATTGATACTGGTACAGCATGCTTGGCATACCTCATTACCAAAGGTGTGTTCTGCAGAGATCAGTTCTCTGTTCTTTGCAGAAGAGAGCCATTTGTTAGAAATTTTCTCATTGCCTATAATCTCCCGCTGTGCAACTACAGTCATGCCATGTTAAACAGAATCATGTTTCACTGTCAGACACTAGCAAAGCAAACTTTCTTTGCAGTCTGAGCTTAAAGGTAGAACTTCTTGCCAGAAACTCACTAGACTCCTCCTGAGTGTGGTAAGATTTCTATCGCAATCAATCAAACAGTAGCATTTGCACAATGTGTTCATGCTTTTTTGATCTGAAGTTTGATTAAGAGGAAAGGAAAACATACTTTGTTCTCTGCCTCTGGGTTTTCATATAGTGCTTGGTTAAGAAAATATATTTCAAATTAACTGGGATTGTACACATTGTTGCATATTCACTCTGTGAATATCTTAATGCAAATGTCTGCGCAGTCTAGAAACTACATCACCATAAGCTTTAGTGTGTGCTTATGAATCATGTAAATATCTACATGAAACATACTGACTGACTCTCTGTAGGATTATCTGATATATGAGCATTATGAATTGTATTGAAAGCATAAGCGTTTAATCCAGGGATAAAAATTTCACTAGGTATGAGGTTATCTGATTTGTCTGGGTTGAAATCATCTCACCTAACTCTCGACTCCACTGTAGTCTCAAGGACAGCTAGTACCCCTGAGAAATGAAAGATCCATCTGAAAACAAGCATTTGATACAATGGGCACAAGTCACCCTCTAGAGGTACTACTTTCTTTCCCTGGTGTTTACGAAGGGAAACAGCAATGATGAGCTTAGACAAGACACTTGAATTTGACATGGCCAAAGTTAGATGAGGTTAGCTCCCAGAATACCTTCAGGAAACAATTAAGCAAAGACAACCCATATAATTTCAGTAACAGTCTGAAATAGACTGTTATTTGCTTTTATATTTTTGGGGGGGCAGAGGTGTGTGGGGGGGGGGTGTTGTGCAGCAACAATAAAATCTGAAGAAATGTCACAAATTCCTCAAAGGAGATGGCGGCACCTGGAAACCTGAACTTAGACTCCCAGTTGTCAGTGCTTTCTCTACCCCAAACTTAAAACAATGGCTATTTTTAAAGGTAGGATGTTGTCGTGGTTTAACTCCGGCTAGCAAAATACCACGAAGCTGCTCTCACAAATCCCCCTCCCCTCCTCCAGTGGAGGGGAAGAATCGGAGGAAAAAGAAATAAGGAAGCTCGTAAAATTGAGATAAGAACTATTTACTAATTAAGTCTAAATCAATATATACAGGTACTACTAATAATAAATACTTAAAATAGTAGAAAATGAAACATATAGTACAATATGATACAATTTCCCACCATCCACTGACCAATGCACACCCAGATATTGAGGGATGAAAATCAGACCCCGAGAGCCCGAGAACCACAGCCCGAGAACGATCGCAGCCCGAGAGCCGCGGCCTGAAGGCCGGAGCCCGGGAGCCTACGCAGCGGATTCTGAGCAAACCCTATCACTGATAACACAGCCAGAAAACTCAAAATAATCCACCAGCTCCCACATGAATGAGCCAGCACAGGAGTTAGCAAAGCAGCTAACGCAGGAGGGTTAGCAAGTGCCTGGGAGTAGATGAGCAAGGGAGAAAGGGAGAGAGAGAGAAGGGAAGAGTAATGGCTACCCGGACCCTCTTTCCCACCCAAAAAGACCGGAACATGACGTACTACGGAATGAAATACTTCCTTGGTTAGTCTGGGTCAGCTACAGTATCCGAAGCAGACAAAAGACCTTGAGTTCAGTACAGGCCATCCCCAGCACCAGCTGAGGCCTTATCAATGTTTTCACTTACTGTCCAGCAACAGAGTTCCCTGGCAACCAGAGTAAAGGGAGTTAGCCCTTTCCTGACTGAACCCAGCAGAGATGTAATTTTGTCTGAAATACCATTTTAGTAGCCATGATCTCTTGTGAAGAGTTTGCTTAAATCCTAGCGTTACCCACAGGAAACTTGCAGTGCATTCAGAATTTAGTACAGAATAAAACAGGTGCTAATATTTGGTAATGTGTGGTAGTCAGAAGGAGTACATATTGGGATGTTCTCCCTTATACGGTCTTACTGAAGCTAAACTATGGTATTCTAAGATAAGATCAAAATGAATTGTGGAAGTTGGAACTCAATTTGATTACACATGAAAGTTTGATTGACGAACAACAGTTCTTCAATGGAACTTCAGTGGTAACACAGCATCTTCCATCTGCATACTGTTCATTTTTTTAAAATGTGTTATCTTTGCATGGCATTAATGTTTGGCATTGCATTTTACCATTTAAATTTTACTAAGTAAGTTTTGAAGGCTTATAAGGTTTTTAAAAGTTTTAATTATATAGGCCTGAAGATATGTAAGTTTATGCTTCATTGATATTGTCAAACACTTGCAGAATATCTTCGGAAAGTGACAGTACTGAAACAATCTATGCTTATCCTTGTTACCTGATGCACTTTAAACAGTGTTTCTTGATGTCATTTAGAAATTATTCAGGATACCTGAATTTTGGCTCCATATCATCTTTTACCAAAGTCATGAACCTAGACTGCTTGGATAATTGAATTTTCTTTGTTAGGTGTGAACAGGAGGACATAAGGCATAAATCAGTCAAGTAATATAATTTATCAGGTGTCACTGCTACTTCTCTCTTATTTAGAGCTGTATTTCTTAGCTACAGGCTAGACAAGAGAATTATTATAAATATATGTTCTTTATTAGACCATCACTTCTAAGGAAAGTTATCTGAACTTGGCTGAGAATGTTGCAGACTTTAAGAAGAATCAGCCCAATCAAAGTCTCATTACAGGCTTTTGCAGAGGCAGATTTTTACACCTGTACTCGTCAGGGCAGGTGAGTTTCCTGTTAACATGTCTCTGAACAGTATTGATTCCTTGTGGAGTTATAAGACTATTCAAATTTGACCAAAAAGTTTCAGAAGATTACTTAGAAATTATCAAATCATCCTGGTTTAGACCAGAATTGTGTAACTTAATTAGGCATATTTTTCCATCATACGTTCTTGCTAAGTATATTGGTCTGAGTCAGCAGCACAAGAGTGCTAATTTCTCTGTAATTTTGCCCATACTGAACAAAGCATAAGCACTTAAAATGACAGAATAGTCTTCTGTTTAGATGTCAATTCATATCTTCTCTCTTCCCTGGGCTTAGCAGCTGATGGTTCTTTTGTCCACACAATCCCTGTCATTGTTTTAACTGATGAAGTTTTTGCAGTAGTCTTGTTACTTGTGGAAATTTTTGCTTTAGGGAAGCCCAGCTGCCTATTTAAAATGGGACAGGGATTACATAGTTAAATCCCCTTTTCTACCCTCAGTGTGCAGCAGTTTATTAATGGAGTACAAGTTCTAAACAACTGAAAATAAGCCTGTTGGTAAACTGCAAGCAGAATTCATACATTCTAGCGGTTCACAGGGATTTAAATCAGTCATGGGCTTTCTGAGAACAATTGAGTTTAAAACATCTGAATAATGAACCTGTCATAAAGGCCAGATCTGGATTTGATTCACAGCTCTTCTCTCTGTCTTGGGAAAACTCTTCATTAGTTCACTGATGATGCCATGATAGATCATACTTGTCACAGATTTCACAAGTATGTCTGTAGATCTGCTTGGAGACCTTAGGAGTTCTTCTAGCAACTAGACTTTTGCTGTTAGCAAGCCAGTGGCATTGGCCCTTGCGTTCTGTTTTCGCCAGGTATTTCCATTTTGTGGGCAATAAGCTGAGAAGTACAAAAGTTGTTTTCTGTTGGGTGGCACAATCTGATTTCTGTTCTTGGAGGTCGATATGAAGCAATCAGAAAGTGACCTAAATCAGAGGTGTCAAGCAAGAAGACCACAGTTTAATGAGAAAAGTAGGAGTTTTCATAGTTTTGTGCCACTTGATCTGAAAGACTAAAATGCTTTTATATTTATACCTTCTCCTATTGAATTTGATGTAAACTGTGATACAGATAGGACTCGGTTCTGTATAGCCACTTACTTTCTGAAGAAGTTTTTTTGAAGAAATTCTCCCGTGTAATCTTTTGGTTAGTTTGGCCTTAGTCTCCCTTGCCCCCCGTCCCTGCCTCAGTTAATAAACAGGACTTCTTAGCTGAAGGACTAAGTGATTCTTATTCTCCATCAATTTCCCATAGCTTAACAAGTTACTAAACATCAGTTGGCCAAAGAAAGAAAGGGGAGTTTGGACTTCCCATTGACAACAGTCTTTAGTTAAAACAGCTCTGCAGACATGTAATAAGTAGAACGAGTCTTCTTTTTTATATGTATATGTAGGTGTATATGTGTGTGTATGTATTTATGTACATGCATAAGTACATATTTGTATGTATATGTGAACATGATTTATTAGATTGTCCTCATGCTGATATTATGCTAGGCAAATTCACCCTAAAGATTCCTAATCTGTATTGGCTTTTCAAAATAGCATGTGAAAGTATCAATATTCTAATACTAAAAACTTCTTAGGGAGGCGCCTTTATTACATATTAGCTATATAGGATGCTGAACAACTTTTATTTAAAAAGAAGACTGCATGTTCTGAGTTGTAACACAGTGAAAATTGCTCAGAAACACAAGGTCCTGAAACTGAAAGGAGTTGTTACAGTGTTACAGGATGCTGTCTCATTCATTTTCAATCATATCTTATTTTCTCTTACATTTCTTTTCTAATATCTATTTTATATTGTATCTGCTATTATATTTATATCAAATCATTTTTTCTTCAGTTCACACTTTTTTGTATCATCCATGAAGGAGATATTTACAGGTTTTGTAGAAATGCAGAGGCTACATTGATGGGATACTTAGAGTGAGTTTTCTGTGACTGCCAAAGGTACTCTTTAGAGTTTCGTGTTCAGACAGACAGCCGTTCTGTGCCTTGCCATCTTCAGAAAGAAATAATCTTTCTTATTCTTTTCTTTAATGTATCTGAGAGAGAGGAACACCTGCTTGGTTTCTTTCCCCCATCTTCAGAGGCCTAAATTCTTATAGCACGCAAGAAATATACTTAGAAAAATCTGTAAAACAGATTTACAATCCATCTGTTCAAAGTGTTTTCCTTTTACAAGAAGTTGCAAGTAACTTCTGAATACAATCAGCAAAGGAGATTTTAGTTGTGGAAAGTATGAATATGCAAGAAGAAGAATGCTGGAGAGGGACCCTTCTTACAACGACATGTAGTCACAGGACAAGGGGTAATGGCTTTAAATTGAAAGAGGGTAGGTTTAAATTGGATGTAAGTAATAAATTCTTCCCGGAGAGGGTGGTGAGGCACTGGAACAGGTTGCCCAGGGAAGCTGTGGATCTCCATCCCTGGAATTGTTCAAGGCCAGGCTGGACGAGGCTTTGAGGAACCTGACAATGTCCCTGCCCATGGCAGGGGGCTTGGAACTAGATGGTCCATAAGGTCTATTCCAACCCAAATCAGTTTATGATACTATTATGATTCTATAATAGGAAAACAGTCATGTCTTGAATAATCCATCATATCTCCTCCGTAATAGAGGAAATGGTTGAGATAAGTAACATTCACTGCCCTCCCCTCATCCATGAACCTAGTCACCTCATTGTAGAAGGATATAAGGTTGTTGAAGGAATATATAGTACAGCATTTCCAGAATGTAAACTGATCTTGTTATTTTTAATGTCATTAATGTCATATTGTTAATTTTTAATGTTGTTTCTGTCTGAAGAGAAAATTCTAAAAGCCCCTCTATGAACACTGTATGAGTTACTGCAAAATTGTGAAAAGACTGCTCCTTGTAATAAATCTTTTAATGTTTTGGAGAGAAGAAAACACAGTGAAACACTTTCTGGAGACCAAACTCCATATTGAAAACATTCTTTAGAATATTCCTATGGTTTAGAGCTAAAGTACCTAAGAGCTTCCCTTTAAAGATTCTCCTTCCCAGTCCCCAGTTTGAACTGCAAGAAATCTAATATCACAATGGCAAATGAAGTCACATATTTTCCTTAGGACTGAAAAACTTACAGTGTTCTGCAAAAATGTCTTCAGAACATCCTAGGATTGTTATGAAATGATGCACACTGCAGTGTTTTATGAAGAAAATGACTGGTAATCTGGTGTGATTAACACTTTTTCAATTGCTTGCATTGCTGTTAATTTCATAACTAAAAAAAAAAATAATTTTACATTCTCATATTAAAAAACCCTATAATTTTGTTCTCACCATTCACTGCATGCATAAGTTGGACTTTTCTATGGCCAAAGTGATACAAAATTGCAAAAAAAGGTTCTTACAGAGCTGGCAAGTGGGCCTGTATTCATAATTCCCATACTGTTCCTCTGTACTTGCTCCCTTTTTGTATATGTATGTATGTCATGTTTCTTGAAATGCTGCTTTTCATATCTGTGTAATAGAATCTGGCTCAGCAGGAGAGAAATAGTTACCCACTATAATCACTGAAAGGTTTTACCCAATTTTAGTCATTTTTATATTGCTGTTCTGCTGCTTTCTTATTAATTTCAAGAGATTCTTATTACAAGTATTTCTGTGTTGCTGTGTCATCATTCCAATATTGCCAGTTGTTATCAAGTGTTGAATGAAAATATATAAAGCCCCATTTCCTTTCGGATGATTATGAATGTGCTTCACAGGGCAGAACTTCAGCAGTGTTAATAGTGCCACAACCACAGGCAGAAATAGGGTGCAATCGTTTCATTAGTGGACACCACGTTTGAGGGGCTCCCCCATTCTGGTTACCCAAAGTGCTGTTGGGCACTCACATCACAGTATTAAGCCTATCTGTTTCCAGTATGTGATTCAGTACACCCTCTGTTTCTTCAGCCCCATTTAATACTCCCACAGTACCTGTGCTTGTGGGTAGGGCATAAAACAATTTCTTAAGAACGAAAATTTGTGCTGCAGTTTAATCAGCAAACAATCCCCTGCTTTTCTCACATCTCCATGGGTGATGACACCATTCACCCGTACTTACATAAGCAATACCAAAGCTCTAGCGCAGGCAGGAAACCACATACATCCTCTGCTGTTTTCATTCACAGGACCTTCTCTCATCACAACTACTTAAATAAGTGCTTGTAATAAAAGCAGCAGTTAGTTTTCCATCGATTGTAGAGTTTCCAGTGATGCTAGCGCTGGGGAAGGTGAAGGGCCTTGGCACAGGAAGAAAGCCCCGTAGTGTTGCCAGAGATGCTCAGTAGTGATGCTGAGGGGTAATACTACAGCTCAAGAGTTCGGTGTTGTGCTGAGTACAGTCAAGGGAGTTTTTCTCCATGCAGGACCAAACCTGAAAGTGACAAAGATACTCAGATTAACTGCAGATGGTTAGAACTTCACCCAGAGCTACATCCACATATATTGGCTGTATGCTGTGGGAAAGATTGTGTGCCCCTTTCACTGGTAAATAGTGGACTTCAATCTCCCTTGCTGTTTAATACAGTGCCTTTTCTTGGTACTAAACTCACTTAGAAACAATGTTATCCACTTGCCAGTTGGTTATTTTAACTAGGAAGTAGGTTATCATGTGTGTCTCCAAAAGGCTGATTTTCATAGCTTATGTGTGGTTTAGAACACTTCAACTCGATGGAAAATAAACTGTTTTTTAAAGTGGCAAAACATTGCTCTTCATAAAAGGGCAGTCTCATTAGACTTTGTGGAATTACTGCTGTATGCCATCTAAAGTCTGATTATGGTTAGGTTAAGGGGATTTTCTGATGACAATTCCTGTGCAAGAGAGACATAATTCGTATCATCCTCAGGTGGAGTAAATTGATTGTAGTTCAGTCGATGCAGCTCTAAAGCTTTGACTAAAGAGTTGGATCCAAGTCTTCACTGTAGTTCCATGCAGGTGATTATGAAATTTCTATTATATAAGAGATTCTTGAAATGAAACTGGGGTTTAGATTGTGAGAATAAAGGGCAAGACCATGCTGGTCATATTACTATAAGAAGCCTAAAGTAAATATGAAGAAGAAAAGGTTGTTTTGGGGTGAGATACTGTTTTAATTCAGTATTGTCTTTTTCAATCCTTATTTTATCAGGATTGTCAGGGGATTTCTTGCGTTCTGGACGATACTCTGCTCATACTATCAATGGTGCCTGGTCGCCCTGGTCTCCGTGGTCTCAGTGCAGTCGTGACTGCAGTAGAGGTATACGGAATCGCAAACGGGTCTGCAGCAATCCTGAGCCTAAGTATGGGGGACTTCCTTGCCTCGGCCCATCTCTAGAGTACCAGGAATGCAACATTTTACCTTGTCCAGGTAAGAGTCAAATGAAATGAGAGAATTATGTGAAAATAAAATAACTCATCTTCAAGGCTATATCTTGCAGTAGTTGGTTTGGTGGTTGTTTTTTGGGGGTTTTTTTGGTTGGTGATTTTGGGGGTTGTTTTGTTTTTTTAATAAACTAAAGCTCAAATTTGCCTTTATAATATAAGTGGATTTGGATAAGATTCAAATGTGATGTCAATCAGTTTATCATCAACAGTATTAACAGCTATGTCTTTTTTTCACTTGTGAGACTTTGACTATAAAAACATAGTTTTGATAAATAAACTTTTAAGAGAAAAAAGACATAGGAAATCTGGCAAGACATGAGAAATCTGGCCTAGTCTTTATTTAAACTGAACTATTGTTTTCATCATAGTGGTTATTGGCGTTAAATCTGTGCTAACATTTGAGTGGAGAGCCTCCAGCAAATAAGGTTCAGGACTGATCACCAAACTGGGGGGTACCTCAAGTAGAACATAAAGATTGTTCTTGGAATCTTGAACTTCTGCTTCACTGAAAGTTGTTTTATGATTCTATAAAAAAGATTACAAGCAGAATATATGTTTTCAAGAAACTACTTTGGGTTATAAATCACTGTTGTATCTTAGACATTTTGGGGAAAAAAAAAAATCTTGGTTTCAGTCACCTCTCACCCTTCGTAAAACAGACATCCAAATTCAAGGGCTTTTGAGCCTTGCAGGGGCTTTGTGGAAAAAGAAAGGGAAAGGCTATAGGAGAACACATGAAGCAAAGAAAGTGCAGTTGGAATAGGAGTAAAGAGTTTAAGGCAAGAAACAACAGAGAGAAATAAGGATAATAGTATCAACAAGTAATTTTATAAATAATGTTTAATTCATCTTTAATTGTATTAATTATGTATAACAGTGCTGCATATTTTGTTGTTGAAGACTTGGATTATTTGGCATTTATTCAAGCGTGGACCTAAAATATTACTATGGCAATATACATATTACACATATATATATTACTATGTATATGTAATATAGTAATATGTACATTACTATAGTAAAACATACTTGTGTGTATTTATCTACGCATATATATATCTATATGGTTACAAGATAAAACTGTGTTCCCTGAATCATGGATCTGGGGTTTTTTAATACGAGTATTTTGTCCAATCTTGCCATTGCAGTACTTTCCCTAAGCTTTGCAAGCCCTTTGACAGTTACTGTCCATTCTCTGTATCACAATATAAGCAGCAGATCTTTGCAGAAGACAGGGCTTCCATTTCAGGAGGATACAGGCTTTTGAAAAACATGCTTCCATCTTGAACTGAACCTAAGTAATATGTTTTGGCAGGTATCCCACAAACCCAGCAGCTCTGTGAGCATTCTGGCTGCTCAGTGAAAGTCATCTTCTCTGCAGTTTTATGGCTAACAGGAACAGTAGGATTGCTTGGCAGCTTGAATTCCTCAGGCAGCCCCCTGAGGCATTCAAGCCTCCAGCTCTCTTGCTGATGTGGCAGATCCAAAGGGAATTTCTGCTGGGGATCCCTGTTTCCATCTGAGTGAACACCCATGGAGCCATTGAGGTGCTAAAAGAGGTACTTGGGCACTAGAAGCCAGCACTTTCTGGTGATTTTTTCTTGCTGCATCCAAAGAAGAGGAAGGTAGCTTTAGATGCTCACTGGGTAGCTTCTCTACCTGGCAGTCTAAGCGTCTGACGTGATCAAGGGAAGAGGTGATGTGCTTCTTTCTGGGTTTAGAGGCATGGTCAGTGAAGGGTGGCCAAGTTTTCTACACCAAGCAGTGTGTGAGCGAGGTGGAAGGGAAACAGCAGAGAACTAACAGTTGGCAGAGAATTATAAAATTGTGGCCCAAATCTTCTCCACATTTGCACAGCCCCAGTATATGCTCCAATTCATTCGTTTCTGAATGGCAATCATAACGCCTTGCTTTTCTTGAAGAATAGATTTATAAACAATTCTGTTTCATGTGGGTGCACTGTTCATCCATGGAGAATTTTGAAGGTTGGTAGGCATGCATTAGGTCACAGATTTAGGAGATCATTGTACTAACATGTGCAGCCTCCCCAGGGATGCGTTCAGGAGGTGAAGCAAACTAGAACGTGGCACCTCCTCATTGTTTCCTTCTTCCCTTGCAAAGGGAATCCCTCCAGAAGACACTGCCTGCAGCTTCCTTTGAGGCAGGTGAGTGGTGTGGTAATAGATGACAGCTCTGCTCACAAGCCTTAAGATATCTGATTGTGTTACCATGCTGTAGGGACTGAAGTACATTCATCAAATGGACCCAGATTACCTATAAAATGGGGCCACATTTGTTGTTCAACCCTTGCTGTTGATTATTGAATTAAATGCTGTCTTGAATTTTGGTGCATTTTTTCAAAGTTAAAATAAGTTAAAGGTTTTCAAAAGTGGTATTTTCAATTAGCTTTTCAACTAGTACACTCACAATATTTTGAAGGAAATTATGCCAACCAGGAAAACACACAGTTATGCAGACATATGTTTGATGTAGAGGCCCTTGTTGATATGAGATAGCCAATACCTGAAACTAAAATATATGAAGTTGTAAGGCAGAACTTGAAATTGTGCTTTATATAAAAATTATTCCCTCTTCTGCTGTTCTGATTTTGAAAATATTTTTAAAGACCAGTTGGTATAAAATATGATGGGCCTTTCTGCAGCAAGAAAAGGTGTCCTAGTATATCTAATAACTTTTTTCAGAGACAAGATTCATCTTTGGGTTTAGTGCAGACAAATTTGAATAAAGATGTAGGGCTTGAATTAAGTATTTAGATGTATGATAGCCTGCGAGGAATCACAAAGTTCCTCAGCAACAGAACTACTGCTTGCCAGTAATTAAGAAGAAATGTAAAGGGGCTAAGTCAGATCTCAGATAAATCTGAAGGGAAAACATTGTAAGCAGTAGATGTAATTGATTAGGTTTTTTTCTTAAGACATGGGAGAGTAAAAGATGATTGCAGAATAAGGCTTAACCATAAATTAGACCTGATTATAAATTTGTAGAAAGGGAATAAATTTTTATTAGAGAAGCATACTGGTGACATTGAATTATCTCCACTTCTAATGAAAGTCACAGAAAGTTAAATTGGTGGGTAAACATGAACATCTATTAGGTTGACATTCATGAAACCTCATCAAGTAAGGGGAGACATAAACAATACATGGGTGAAGAGCCTTTGTTCCAGACCCATGCATACAAACCTGGCAGTAGGAGCATAGAAGAGAGCAGACAGAATGAGAAACCATGTTTGGATCAATTTTCAGCCTTCTTGCTAACTGCTGTGCTAGGGACTGGACTTCATTTTCTGGCTACTTATATTTAGGATACCTACATAAAGTTATTCTTACCCTAGCTGTCTGAGTTTCTAAAAGGTCTCTGCTAGGCTTTGATCACACAGCCCTTGCAGATGTCATGAGAAAGGTTGATGTAGGTGTAGATGTCATTGTGGTGTTAACTATACCCTCCTCACACAGGCTGGACTGTAGGTATGGTTGCAGGGACTGAGTAGGAGTAAACATGCCAGGCCCTTCTTGCCAGTGTGAGCATTGAGGAGAAAAACAGGGACTCTGCATAGTTCCCTCTTACCCATGTAGATAAGTGAGGTGCAGACAGAAGGACTAAGGAACGTGAGGACATGTTCTGGTCTCATCCCAAACATAATGGCCATAGTACTAGAATTAAAGATGCCAGAAAGAATAAACTGACACTTTCTAAGATTTACCTGAGCTCCCTTGGGGTAACGACAGCTTCACCTGCTCCTTGCTGGCACAGAACCATTTAGTTACATGCCAGTCCAGTCATTAGCCTTTCAGCAGTATTGTGGTTATGGGGAAGGGTGAGTTGGCAGCCATAAAGAAGCCTTCCTGCTAGTGCATGCTCATGTTCTGCTTTCTCCCTGTTCTGTTTCTTGCAGACAGGATCAAGCCCTTATGATGTGAACTGCTGAGAAAGATAAGTGATAGAGAAATATGCTGAGCAGTGCTTAAGTCATGCTGAAAGTCAATAGGACTTTATGCATCTAAATCAATTAATCTGGGCTCAGTGTCATCCTGGAGAATACTAAGTGCTCTGAAGGAGTGACACAATTAAAAAGCCCGTGGAACAATCACCGAGTATACAAGGGTCCCTTGTCTGGTTAAGTGTCTTGCAGCATCATTTTTAAATATACTTATTAATATATTAGTAGCCAGTAATTTCTGGTTAAATGTGCTGCAGGATCCCAGAGCTTTAAAAAAATACTGAAGCCATCTAGAACTTGCCTTCAGCAGCTACTATTAAATCTTTCTTGAGCCTGCAGGGGAGAGAAAAATAGTGTCTTTTTTCCCACAGCTTGTAGCAAAGTAAATGGTCCACTGGCGTGTGGATTGACGGCAGTCACTGGGCAGATTACTTTTCGTTCATAGTATTTGAAGGTTGAATATATAATAGTACATTGAACAGTGCTAGAAAATTGCCAGCAATTATACCCAGACCCAGGAATATGATTTGTCGGTATTGTACAGGGAATGATCCTTCATACAATTTTGACTTCAACTAACTAGCACTCTCCCAAATAATCTGCAGAAATAGTTTACGAGTGAGTGTAGGGTAAGCACTGCTCCCAGTAGTGAGTTTCCATGTGGCCAAATTTCTTTGAGGGGCAGAAGAATTTGCACTGTTGTCTTGCACTAACAAATTATACTTTGGCCGTGTTCCTCAGCTCCTTCTTTATGGTTCAGAGATGTGATGAATAGAGTTGAGCAGGCAAGCACTGAACAGCCTCAGTAGCTGTGGAAAGGATCTGTGGATACTCATATTTCTGGTTTGAATTACTGATACGTGGTCAATATGAAAAGAAAGGAATCTGTAATCAAAGATGAGGGTTCTGTTATCCTTGGGGGCTTGCAAGATATTTACATTATGAAGAGAAATAGATGATGAAGAGAAGCATTATTTGAATTGTAAATTCTGTGAATTTACAAAAATGGCAGGAATTTATTAACTAAAATATTTGTTTGCCTGAAAATACTGACAACCAAATATAAGGAATTCTGTCCTAGTTCACAATATTACACAACTCTTCGGTTGTGACTGTAGGAAAAGACAATTTTTTCTTAATTTTTGTTTTGTTGTGTTTCTTGTCACCTTCTATTTTTGCCTTTTGCACATAGGGACACTGTGGCTGTTGGGCCTTAATTAGGAGTTTAAAGGATGAGCGCCACTGAGTAGCATGAGCTGCAGGAGTTCCTGTTCCCTCTTCTCCTCAGTGCATAGTGGTGGATCAGAGGGAAAGGACAATAGCCATCTCTTAGATTTGAAAGTCTGATACTTTATGACAATATTTTGGCATTTTACCAGTTTCAACTTTTTATTATAATAGTTTTAGTTTGCTTTAGTTAAGACATTTTGGCTGAGAACTGAAGAAATACATATATCACTAAATGTGCTAATAAAAATAAAGAGTTTCAGATACACAAAAGTCCCTGAAAGACTGTTTAAGTTATTTATGCATCCCCTAAAGCCAGTTATTGCTTGCTGGTTTTTTTCTTTGTTATTGCTTTTCTTTTTTGTTGCCTCCTGTTTTTTGTTTTTTCTTGCAGTCATACTTGGCCACAAGGAAACAGGAATATATTTAAAGGAACAGACAAAATTTATCCTACAGTAACTTCCTAAATCAGGGGAAGAAAATTACTTTGATCCAATAAAGCTTGTCTCTGAGGCTGCGGAGATCCATCTCTCCACATGCATTGACCTCTCTAGGCTGCCTCTGTAGGCAGTAAGGAGAGGGCTGAACTGCCCTTTGGAAGCAACTGTTGCTTTTCTAACTTAAGAGTCTCAGTTACAGATTTAAACCTGGGCTGATCTTTAGAATTTGTTATACTTTCCTTAGAAGCATTTGTTTGCCTTCTGTGTTTCTGCACTGTACTATGTGAAACTTTCATCCAGCATTGCTTTTATGAATGAAAGGTATCTGTAGCATCACAGAAAAAAGACTTTGCTTTTGCAAACCGTGATGTAAAAATTGCTCTTTCCCACACTGGAACACGCAGCAGTATCCCACAGGATTAGGAAAAAGCAGTAGAGAAGTGATGTGGAATGGGATGATTGCCAGGTGTCTGGAAGGGAACAGTACTCTATTGGGTCTGCAGGCTGCCCAACACCCAGTACTCCCAGATGTACCTTTTACTCAGCCACTGGGAAGCACACCATCTGCATTTCTGCGGGTGGAAAGGACTACTGCCCCGCTATTTATATTCCTTCATGCATATAGAAAAGACTGACTTCTCAGCATTTTTTATTCTCTTTTGCTAGACTTTCAAAAAGATGAACATGAGACGTTATAAACCTAAACACATACATATCAAAAACCACAAAGATTTTTTTTTTTCTTTTTTGGTTGTTTAACCTTGAAATGAGACCAGACAGTGTATGAAAGAGCCTGCAATCCTATATGTGTTCTCATGAAAACAGGTGAGGTCACTATGTCTGCCCACACTTCTTTCCACTTTCATGTAAAACCCAAAGCGCATAGCAGGGTATCCAGTTTACTTAATTGTCTCTTGGAAATTCTCCAGTAGTATGGATGTTTTGTCATGTGTCCAGGAGATCCCGTTTCTGTACACTGTTTCTCCGTAACAGCCCTCTTCCCTACTTTTTTTTTTCATTATAGTGAAAAAATATTTATTAATGACAGCAACAGGCAGTAGTTGTTTGCTTTACTATAAAGGAAGGAACATTGTTTGAGAGCACCCTGCTAGCTGAAGGGTGCCTTCTGCCGAAAGGGACCAACCTCAGTAATTGTCAGAAAACTTAAAAATTCTTTCATTGTGGAACAACTGCTTTAATGACTTTGTTTTGTTCAACAGCTCTACAAAACTCTTATGTAAAGAAACTGTAGTGACTGGAACTTTCCTTGCAGCTGTGTATTTTTCCTTCTATAAGAAGCAGAAATAACATTAAGGACTCCATGACAAAAGGAAAAAGAAAAAAAAAACCCAGATGGTGCTGTGTTGCTAAGCAACTTTAAAGAAAGATGAAAGAAACCACGGAGCTCTATTTAGGTCTTGTAAAAACTCAAGCAGTAAATACCCACTCCTTTGATCTTATTTAACCATGATGATACTTCATCATCCTCTGTTGCTGAGAAGGAAAAGTTCTGGGGACAAATAAAAGAGGTAGTTATGATAGTTCTTGAAAGGTCTAGAGATTTAGGATAGCAGCTTGTCAATAAATAGTTATGAAAACCAGGTACAATTACACTGTCCAGCTCATCCATGATCAAATCTAACGTTGTCTATTATATTATGTCTGTCCTTTCCCAGCTTCCCCAGACACACTTCTCCATTTACATGCAAAGTCTGATAGTACAGCAACCATCACTGCAGTTGTGGAACATGGTGATATTTCTGGATGTCACATCAGTCTCTGGGTTCTCGGCCACCTATAGATAGATGACAGATGGCAGTTTCAAATGCATGTGTGTTTGTAATTCTCACTCTGGTCCACTGAAAAATAACTAGAAAGTGTTGGGGGTCACTGTCTCTATTACAGTAAACAAGCCACAGGTAATGTTTGCAGACAATTTGATCTTCTGTCTAGGCAGTCTCAGTCTGTCAGTCTGTTTTGTGGACATCTATGTACTGCAGCAGGAATAGCTCTGATTATTCATTCAAGCTAGGTAAGAATTATTTTAAATTAAAAAAAAATAAAGAAAAAAACAAGAAAGAAAGAGAATATCTGAAATGGTAAAGCCTTAATATCACATGAAATCAATAGCTTAGGTAACAGCTTCTGGTTTTATTTGACATAATTAAAAAAAAAAAAAGAGGCGAGTTCTGAATAAAAGATAGCATGTCTTGAAATTGTTATAAAAGTGCACAGTATATTTCACCTGCACTGAAGACAAATAACCTGTGGCTTTCTTAAATATGAGCTTGCATAATACTACAATAACAGAGTTATCTCAGGCAACAAGACACATTTGTTTTCCAGTGACTGTATGAATCAGAGAACAAGTCAAGCACTCTACCGAGATGCCGTATTTATTTATGATAGATAGTAAAAAACTCTCTCATACATCTATATAGCTAGAGGATTTGGCTGATAAATATATCCTGGAAAAAATGTAGCAATCACTGAATTCCTTAATAATAGAAATAATTAATTTAAGTGACATACTCAGAATATAGTACCAGATTCCATGAATCCTGTCTGTCCAATCAGAGTCCAGATATATTACTTGCAGTAGTTTTTACAACTCTTGTTCTTAGCAAGGAGGTGCCAATGCTTTGCTTTCTTGATTTATAGGATAATGTTGCAAACAATGCAGAGAATGAAATGTTATCTATTCAACAACTTCACTTATAGGATTAGTTAATAACCTTAGGTATGCACTAGCAAATTACCTGTTTGATTAGCAGTTGAGAACCTGAGGGTATGCTGTATCTGAAATTACATTCAAAAATGCACGTATACTTGCATTTATAAAACTTTAATATCGAAATAACCACATTTTCCTGGCTCATTTTCTCACTGTTGCAGCCTTTGTGTAGAAATCATTCTACTCAACTCACCAAGCGCATTGTCATATATAATGCTACCAAACCAAAATAAGTGTTTTTCTAATGTTCTACATTTCCATCTGAGAATTTAAATGCAAACACTGCAGATATTTTAATTGTAAGATACTTTTTTTTCAGATTTGGATCCTCCGTTTTTTGGTAGGAGATAATTATGGAATAGCGTTTCAATAAAACAGTGGAAACTGTTCTTTGAAAGGCTTTTTGATTAATTGAACAGAAAGGATCAAAAGGAGTCATTGTGAAATGCTGGATGAATTTTTCTGAGAATTCAGTGACAATCAATGTTTTCAACAAACCGTGAAGTAATGTCTTACAAAGAATGTCTTAAATGAGCATATTGTAAAAATTCTGTACAGAAAATGTGTACTTATCTGGTATTTTTAAAAGTAGGAATTTATGAGTTTGTCTTGTGTTGTAAAATGCTCTCTGCTATTGTGAGTGATGGAAGAAATAGGGTGAAACCTCTGCTCAGTTTAGGGCTCTGTCATAAAATGAAACTTTACTGGCACGTTGCCTTTATTATTCTTAGGGTCTCATTTATTAGTGTCAGTTGAATTACACAATATTTGTTTTAATTACTTGCAGACATGGTAAATAATTTCCTTAAGTATTAAGAAAGCAAGTGATACCTCTTTAAATAGAAGTTTGGAAAGAAATTAATTTTTTGTAGAATATTAGAATTTTGAAATTCTAGGGGGCTTTGCTTTTTTTCAAAAAAAAAAAAAAGATTGAAAGAGAAATGAACAAAATACTGAGATTCTTTGTGGAGGGAATGCTGTCCCTGGGAGAATTACATCTGACTTTGTCATGTGGCTGCAGATAGGAAGCCTTTGGCAGATGGGCTGCAATATGGCCATAAATGCCAGAAATACATCCTGGAGCAGTAGCTTTAAGAGCAGGGGCTGCAAAGGAGCCAGTCCGGTACAGGCACCGAGGCCAGCATTCACTAGAAGCCTGTCTAGTGGCCATGTCTCGAAAGCCGTCTGACAAATGTGGCTCCCATGAAATTCAGCCTATGCTTCAGAGGAACCTTGTGAAAACTCAGACTGGAAAACGGTTTGACATACTCGAATTTGTAAATACTAATGGGGAAAAAATATTATTTATTCTTCAAAAACCTGCATTAGAAACTTTAAGTGGCAACTCCTTTCTGCCTCCTTTAAGGAGGCAACTCCTTCTTTTGTCTGTTGCTTTTTTGAACTACTGCCATTGTTCTGCTGCTGGCATTTATGCTAGAGATGCATTAAGACTGCAACATTACATTGGCCCATCAAACCCTACAACTGTCTTAGATCAGTTGAAACGGGTTGCACGATTAAGGCAATCATCTCACCTGGGATGTGAAACAAAATCTGGATTCCTCTGTCTCTGTCAATATTATTGGGCTAAGCTTTATTTTATGAATAAAAAATTACTTTGAGCTTATAATACTTCTGCTAAATAAGCTTTGGTATTTTATTTCCTCACAAGTGAGAAAAGAAAAGGAAAAGAAAAAGAAAATAGTTTTGGCCTTAAAGATACTATGGTAGCCACTGAAAGTGTCTTATATGGATGAGTAAGTTACCACTTGTAAGGCTTCCCAGTATACCAGGGGCTTTTAAAATAAGTAAATTGAATTGCATTGGGGTAAGATTATAAATTTATGGGCCTGTGTTCAGTGGCACCTAAAAATGCTCAGTAATTTCAGTAGGACACACAAATTACATCCACAGAATATCAGAAAGATGGGTTGGGTTATGTCGTGTTGTACTTTAACAAGGAAAAACATGATATTTGTTTCCTTTCAGTGGATGGAGGATGGTCTTGTTGGTCATCTTGGTCAAAGTGCTCAGCAACCTGTGGAGGAGGGCATTATATGAGAACCCGCTCCTGCACAAACCCAGCACCAGCATACGGAGGAGATATCTGCCTTGGACTGCACACTGAAGAAGCCCTCTGCAACACACAGCCGTGTCCAGGTATGGCAAATCAGCCCACGCAGCTTTGTTGTTCATGTACCACAGAATAAGGCATTCGCTGTTAGGAAACATAATGCTCCTTGATCTATTATTTAGGAGCAAATAATTTCTCACTTATTAAGTGCACAATCAGCTCTTACATGCTACAATCACAGCAAATCAAGCAGGAGCAGGATGTAGCCTACAGGATACCACATCCTCCCCCTTTAAAAATTAAAATTTAAGTTACCGGGTTCACGTCTGGATAAACTAAAATTGTATAATATCTGAGATGGATCACGCAAATGGCCTGGGAGACTTTTAATAACAATATCACAGAGAATTGCATTTGTTATAACAATAGACATTCACAGCAAGCAGATTGCTGAGGTTAATATTCAACACATGTTATCACAGGGTCCTGTAAGTCGGTAATGTTTGCCCTGGTTTTGTATAAAACACAAGGCAAACCGTAATGATCTTTGTAAAATACCTTCTTCAGCTTCAGATAGTGAGGAGCAGAGAATTCATCTTTTTAAATGACTGTGGAGTACTTAGTAAATGAAATGTCTTGGCACTCCTGCCAGTTGTATATTATGGATCATGACTTTTTCTGTAACTTTCACTCTGCCTTTTGACCCATATTAAAGAAAAATCACTTTTTTCATGAAATTTAAGTGAGAAGTAGAGACTAGAACCATATAAAAACAGATAAGATCATTAGTGGAAAGCCAGTGGGAAAACTTGTTTTCATTTATTGATTAATGGATTACAGACAGCAGCAAATGGAAATAAGCAGCTTTTATTCCACAATGTATTACTTGCTTCACTTAGAGCTCCTAGACTTCATAGCAAAAGTTTTCTGCTCACATGATGAGGTTGTGCACATAAAGGCAAAAGCCCCAGGAGTTTGAATTTATGGATCCTATTACCTCTGCTGAACTACAGTTTAAGTTAATTTCCTTTCCTAGGCACTGCATGTCTTGCAGCAGAATAAAAGTACCTACTTTTTCAAAATTAAAGCAGATGTAACTCTCTGTATTGTGTTTAAAAAACCCTCAAACACAGAAATCAGTTGATGATTTGATTTTTCAAGATAAACAGTATACTTTTGTATGTAAAAGTTACATAGCTACCTTGGAATCCTTAAGGCGTCTTCAAAAGGTCAGAACTGGCCCGTTCATTGTGCTAGTATTGTAGCTCTTTCTCTTGTTGTGCATTTATTTTCTACCACTATTTTTCTAAAAATGTCAGTTTGAACACATTTCTAAATAATCTCTTCATCTTATTTTGACCTGCTTGTAACCCAAATTTAGTACTAGGTGGGTGGAGAAGGAGGAGGTTGGTTTCATTTTGGTTCAAGAAAGTGAACACTTTTATAAAGCAATAAAATTTCAGAGGGTGAAGTGTATTTCCCACATTCTGTAATATTTTATTAATATTTCAATCTCACTGAAAATTTGCCATAAGTTTTTGAAACAGCACATCATCAACTAGTTGTGAGAACAGCCCTTGCCTCATGTTTACGATGCAGATTTCAAGATTTTTTTACTGCTCTTATTTCACATGGGTATGGGACAAAAATAACTGCAGTGCTGCACATGTCAAGTTTGGACAGACTCCTGCATCCCTGCAGAGCCTTTTTCTTGTGGTGAGGATCATGTGGCTAGTGGTTCTTCCTTGTGCAGATCTGGAAGTACCATTGATGACATTCACAGCTTAAGTTACGTGTTTAATATAGGAATGGAATAGTAGTGACACTTGGGATCTAAGAACAACCATCACAGAAATGTATATGCAAAAATGGAAATAATGTTGTTTCTTAAGTTGTGAAAAAAGCAAATATTTCTTGGCATTTGAAATAATACCTTTTTTTTTTGGCCAAACAAAGCCAGCAGAAAACTAAAATTTCTGGAATCCTCACACTAAAGATTTCTTGAGGATATGGAGGGTTAATGGCAAATCCTACAGAAAGTATGCAAGTATGCACTTAAAAAAAGTAACAGACATGTCTGCAAAATACATCATTTTCTTCATTTTAAAAGCTATATCACTGTGTGTGTGTTTCTTCTTGTAATGTATCCAAATGCAATCACATTAATATGAATGGAAGAGCTTCACTATTGATCAGTAGTGGTTTATAGGCTGCTTATCAGTAAGTGTAATGGGTTGCAATGGTGTCTGCCGTGTACTGAACGAAGCAGTATTTTATATCTAAAGTATTTACTGCTGCTGTAAGATGGGAATATATACTCTATCCTTGAATTTCTAACTCACACATGCAAACAATGGATAAAGCATTTGGGCATTTAGTAATGATGGTGTAGTTCTGCATGAAAGGAATTTATAATCTTACGGACTGTTGGCCTGATCTTTCTGAGGTGCCTTCTTCACCAAGGGATCTTTGAGGAACTGCTTGGACTTAACCTGGTTTCAAAGGCCAGCCAAGACTCTTTAGGAAGAAGACATGACATCTGAGTAAGCATTGCCATGTTAGAGGTGAAAAGCAGTTCCAGATCAAACGTCTCTCCAGTCCATCCCCCATTTTTCGTTCTCATGACTTTGGCAGAGAACAGAGGAGCAAGTTGAGGGGAGCCTGCCTGAGGTGCCAAAGAGCCTCAGATACTTTGAAGATAAATCAAAGGGATGAGGCAGGCTAACAGAGTCTGTAGAAGTGCATGCAAAAGCTCTGGGTTCAGCATCTTTGTGATGGCAGAGACAGTGGCTCCAGAAAGGGCAGGTCTGCCAGTTTGAAATGATACAGCTGTCAGTCTTCAGTGCCTTAGTTCTGCATGACTCTCTGAAGTCCCAGCAGGGGCATTCCTGAAAACACAGGTTTCATACCAGCATCCACCGTTGCAGGAATGTCCATCCCTCTCACATTTGCACTGATGTCCCCTCTCTGCTCTCTGTGTTTCTGTGGATCAGCCAGGTGGAGCTGATCAGCATGGCACCAGACCTGGGCTGTAATGCCTGGGCTGCACCCTGGCACTCAAGGTGGGAGGGAGATGCTGTGTGTTGCATATGTGGGAAGGTCCCAGTGCACACAGTGTCTTTTATAGGACCACAGGGCAGGCTGAAACAGTAGCCTTGCTCAGTCACCAGTATATGGCCTAGCATGACCTACACCTACTCTGAGGTTCTTATTTTGTCATGGGATGTAGCCCCTTTAGCAGGGAACATGGTGTTCCAACACAGGAATAGCCAGGGCTGCTGAGTGCACCAGCCAACAAGCTGCCTTTAGAATGATCACAAAAATTATGGCAGCTGCTGCAAATATCCACATTATACCAGGACTGGGCAAGAACTGGCTTACGCATGTTCTCTGCCACTGATGAGAACTGGGCCTAGATTTGTAATGAGCAGCACTCTTGGATCTGAATGAGCAGGGCTTTATTGTTGCTAAATATTTAAGGTAAAGATCCATGTACTTAGTTTACATAGGTCCAGCAGCTGACACTGGCAGTGCCAACAGCAGATCATTGATGTGCCATGCTAAGTAAGCAGGAAGAAGCCTGTCCATTTGCTTGACTCCCACCTCGACGCTCCTAGCCTCCTGAATAAGGATCGATTACATTATGTCACCTGCCTCCATGCTCCTACTGCCTGCTCTGCAAATGAGTCCATCCCAGGACCTCTTGTAGGAAACAGGAGCGCCATAAGGCAGAACTGAGTATTCTTGCTCCTTAAATAACAGGATCCTACTGTTTGACATCAGCTGCCTGTGTATTTGCTCTGTTGCTCAAAGGAGGCCCCATCCAGACAGTTGCTAATTGTTCATAAATATCAATATCCAAGTTTTCACCTGAGCTGCTGAGTAAATCTATTTTATGAACAACTCCGCAGGTGATAGCGTGCATCTGAACAGCATATTGCTCAGACTGATTGCTGCTGTCTCTAACCAGCACTCTCCTACTGTCTTGAAATGGTCCCGGGACCACTGCTTGAGATTTCCTGTTCTAAAGTTATGTCAGTCTTTATGTCATCCATTTCTTTTTACTATGATATTGGTTATGAAGTGAATGTCCAACACTGTCATGGAAAGCATCTATTGCTTGACATTTTTCAAGACTGCAATCTCAAATATTCCTGCCAGAATCTGTTAGATTCTAGCTGACTGAGAGTCTTAACTTTTTCCTCTATGTCCAAGAAGACAGTAATAATTACATGTGAACAGGCTGGATTTATGCAATGTATTGAAAGGGGCCCAAAACAGTGTAAGACTTTCCTGATTTTACACCCGATTCACAAAGAGCATACAAAAGCTTCATGAATTTCCCAAATTATTCTATTTTAATGTTCTTTGATCAAACTCAAAACAAAATTAGGTTAATATATACTTTTTCATTTGAAGCAAAATTAAATTTGTAAATCTGCTTCATATTCTATTTAAATTTTTAAGTAGAAACAAACTTGGTTTGCGATAGTAGGACTATTTATTCCATATCAAAACCATAAAACCTATCTCAGTGGGTAAGCTGACAGAAGAAAGAATAAAGATTAACTGAGCTCTGTCTTTACTATACTTGCCAAACTCAGAAGCCTTCTAAGAAGGCAAGGCTTGTGCTGGAATTGTAAAAAAGCTGAGCTCAGTAAACTCACAACACCTCATGGGAATTAGATCAATTAATTTAATTTAAAGGAAGTGTTCTGAGATCACACGGGCATGAAATAAAAATGTCTTAATCAAAACTACATAGACGGAGGAAGAAATATAGAGAAACAATAGAAGCTGATAATGAACCGAATGGTGAAGAGAAGGTGAGAATACTTGCTGAGAACTCTTCTATCTACAGCAAAGAAATGGACCTGAATTAAAAGCTAAGTATCTTCAAGGTACTACTATTTTTGTGGTTAAATACACATCCTGTTTCAGACCTGGAATACATACTCTTCTAGCTCTCATTGCTACTTGTCAGGCACATAAATAAAAAGACAGTGTGATTGTCCACCCTAATGACCTAAACTGGAATTAACCCCCCAGCAATCACTCATTCAGTCAACACTGCGGAATACCTCTGGCTTCTCACTTCCACACACAAAGTCCGTGGCAGAAGCCAAAGCCGTAATACGTCTGCATCAGATTTACTATAACACTCTACACTTCAGAGACTTTTGCCAAAGCCAAACTGCCGTTGTTTTACCATAATGAAAGAGCTGTCCTCTGCTAGTTGGTGGTGGCTGGGGATGCGGCCTTCTGTCATAATTCAGAGATACAAGCTATTTCTCTCTCACTCAGTGTACTTGAAGCATTTAATTGCAGTGTCTGCATGTATGTCCCTCTCTGCCTGTTGCAGACAGCTGGTCCGAGTGGTCCGAGTGGTCCGACTGTGACTCGTCTGGCTTCCAGTTCCGTGTTCGTCAGTGCATCATTTTGTTTCCTGTGGGCAGCCAGTGCACGGGCAACACCACGGAGAGCCGACCCTGTGCTTTGGACTCCAACTTTATACCAGGTGAGACCAGCCTGCTCCTTGAAGGATTAGGGGAGTCTCCCAACCTCTCAGGAGCGAGGCATGGTACTGTCCCAGATTGCACTGTGCAGAACCAAGAGCTTTTGTCAACCAAAGGTGTTGGTCTACCATGTAGAGCTGATGTTGCCAGATCCGGTGTCTTCGTTAAAATCTGCCTCATGGCACTGAGTGCTGTGGAGCTGTCCCTGCTGTCACTGCCTGGGACCTTGGTTAGTCACTGCCACAGCATTCTGCAGGTCCTTCCCATCCTACTTGGTAGCAGGGTGACAGGATGACTACAGACAGCTAGGAGGCATAGTTTGCTTTTTACTTTAAGTGGTTTTCAGACTTTGGGGTTATTAGGGAAAAATTCCTCCAGGTTTTCTGTTTTGCATATACAAAAATGGGTGCTGTGGTATTTAATCTGAAAACCATTTCACAGAGTCCCTTAAATTAATAACAGCTAAATACTATTAACTGTGCCTCAGGTCCTTATCTCCCCCATGACTGCTAAGTACCTGATGGATAGTCGAGTCATGTATTATTCTATAGCGTTTGTCGATACTCATAACTGTACTCTTGTTCTTTTAAAATCACAGCAGTCATTTAAATCCACACAACAGTATGGGTGGCCACATTGCATTGCTGTTAACAGTCATCTTTCCCCCTGTGTAACTTAAAAAAATCTAGCAGTCTATTCACAGAGAAATTTACATTTTAATGTATCATTTGAAATGTAATTATGTTTACTCAGCACAGCAACCTTTTTTTCTGTGACTATGCGGTACAATATAGTACCAAAGTAACAAAGAAATCAACAAATTTAAACACTGTTTTTATGGACGGTGCATAATGCTTTAACTCCCAAGTAATACTTTTTTCCTCCAAAACCAGTGTGAAAAATGTCAGTGTGAAAGCAAAAACTCCCACACTGTATTTTTCCCTTTCTCTCAGGCTTTTGAAGCAGCTCTGCTAATATTCACATTCTGTGAATCCCCTGCTTAATCCAATATAAGCTCTACATCTTGTTTTGGAAAGTAGGCATTTTCAGAAGCTGAAATGGGCCACCTCTTCTCTCACCCTTCTGGTTGGTTTGCCACTAAACCTCAAATTACACATATCACAGCAGATAAATTCATGGCCATTGTGCTTGCCTGAGGCAAACTAGCTTGCTTTCTTGGGGTTGCTCAACTTGCCTTCACTCCTTCGGGTCCTCGACTCAGAGTTGTCTCCCTCCCTGCCTCTCTTTCTTTTGGGAATTCACCTCCCTCCTTGCCTCAGCTAGTGTGCTGGCATGTCCACGCTCATGTTTTCTCCTCCTCCTGCTTACCTTAGCTGTCGTCCTCTAGAGAACTTAGTATATAGAGTGATTCTGGGAGAGTGCAAAAGTGACTCTTATCATTGCTCGCTGTGTTTCCAGGGTTGGTCCTTACCAACGTTACGCTGCTCAGCTTTATAGTTTTCTGGTACATTTTTTTTCTGCTTTTTGTTTGTATTGTGAATCAACAGTCTCAATCAGGCAAACCATGCCTTTAACTCTCCATGGTAGTGTTGTTTTGTCAGGTCTGACACTTTCTTGTTTTGAAAACACTTAGTATTGATTTAGCATGTGAGGAAAGGTAAAAAATTGTTATCCATTTAGCAGTAGCTGCATGTGGATCATCGTTTGGCAATGAGAGCCTACTCTATTAATTCCTCATACAGAAGCTGTGGCATGCCTATGGCCATCATTGCTACCCTTCTCTGGTCTGTCTTTTAGTTCTACTAGAGACATCCTTCGATGAGAAAACCAGAACTGCACGCAGTGTTCATGGTGTGGACAACACATTACGGCACTCTACACGCTTTGTAAAGTGCCATAATGCTGACACCCCGTCCTATTCGCTGTTGCTTTCTCGGTACTGTCTAGCACTTGGTTTGCCTTTTTGATTGCTTCTGAAGACTAAGCTGATATTTTCATGGAACTATTTGTCATGACCCATCAATTTCACTCATTAGTACTAATGGTCAGCTCATAGCCCATCATTTTATATGTGAATCTAGGATTGCTTTCCACTGTATGTATCGCTTTACACTTACCTACATTCTGTTTCATTTGTTATTTTATTGCCTAGTTTTGTAAGGCCCTTCTGCAGCCCTTCACAGCATGTCCCTATCCATGCTACCTTAACTTTATATCATCAGCAAACTTCGAAACCACATTCGCCTCCTGCTTTTCTGGCTCTTTGCTGAAAAGCCAAGGTCCCTGCAGAGGTGGCAACCTACCTCCACTGTAAAGACTGGGCACATAGTACTACCCTGTTTTCTGTCTTTTCTCTCATCCCATTTGTTGCTTGGAAAGTCTTTGAAAAAAAAAACTAAAAGCTTTTTCAAAATCCAGGTAGACTGCCTGAGTTATCCCTTCTCCCCATATTCACATGATTCACAGATTCACATAGATCCACAGAGTGTTAGGGGTTGGAAGGGACCACTGCAGATCATCTAGTCCAACCCCCTGCCAGAGCAGGATCCCCTAGAGCAGATCACACAGGAACCAGTCCAGGCGGCTTTGGAAAGTCTCCAGGGAAGGAGACTCCGCCACCTCTCTGGGCAGCCTGTCCCAGGGCTCTGTCACCCTCACAGGGAAGAAGGGTTTCCTCATGTTCAGTCTGAACCTTCTGTTGTCCAGTTGATGGCCACTGCCCCTAGTCCTGTCACTGGACACCACTGAGCAGAGCCTGGCCCCATCCTCCTGACACCCACCCTGTAGATATTGATAAGCATTGATAAGATCCCCCATCAGCCTCCTCTTCTCCAAGCTAAACAGACCCAGCTCTCTCAGCCTTTCCTCATATGGAAGGTGCTCTGGGCCCTTCATCATCTTAGTGGCCCTGAGCTGGGCCCTCTCCAGCAGCTCCTTGTCCTTCTGGAACTGAGGAGCCCAGAACTGGGCACAGCACTCCAGGGGAGGCCTCACCAGCGCAGAGTAGAGGGGGAGGATAACTTCCCTCGACCTGCTGGCCACGCTCTTCTTAATGCATCCCAGATGCCATTGGCCTTCTTGGTCGCGAGGGCACACTGTTGGCTCATGGTCATCCTGTTGTCCCCTAGGACTCCAAGGTCCTGCATTAACCCTTTCAGAGAGGTTCAGGAGATTTGTAAGGCAGGACTTCCCTTCACAGAAGCAATGGTCTTGAAGCAAAGCTTGCCAACGGATTTTATTCAATATTTATTCAGAATGCTTCTGAAGTCAAAATGGTAAGGAATTACATTTTATTAGTTTACAACTGAGACCCATGAAATTGGCAGTCATCTTTCTTGAAGATTTGTAGATTCCCTCTGTTCACATTAGGGCTAGATGTGACTTCTGGAAGTAATGAGCCCATTAGAACACAAGATAATTAAACTCTCATTAATTTTACTATTCAGAAAATCAATGCTTTCTCAACATGCTTAAACTCCACAAAGAATGTTTTCATGTGCACTTCATCGTTTTAATTCCAGAGATGTTTTGAGGCAAGAATTAAAAGTATGTTGCTGCTTTTGCTTGGGAAAACTAAGGAACCTGAAGGTGTCATGGGACCTTTTTTTTAAATTCTACCACATAGTCACAATCTTTTTTACTTTGCATTTGGAATGAATGTAGTAGAATGATTCTTTAAATCCTTACTGTGTTAGTCAAACTAGTAGTTGTCTGTAATATTTTTTTCTCTTTGGCATAAGTGGTTTATTTATTTTTCTAGAAATATCAGTGGCACGATCCAGCAGCATAGAGGAAAAACGATGTGGAGGTATGCTTTTCAGCTCTAGATGCGTATTAAATGCTGAAATATTGATTCCCCATTTTTTGCTTTTGTTTCACCTTTTGCACTCTCTTAGTGTTATTCTACCTTCTAAACGCTGCATTCTCATTATTTACACTTGTACAGAAAAAGAGGTGAAGTTACTACAGGATTTCTCATTGAATATCCATCTGCATTGCTGACCTTTGAGACAAGAACATGTATTACTGGATGTTTGTGTTTTCTTCTTTTTAGTACAGCAGTCACCCTTGTCTCAAAAAGAAATTCCTACTGTAAGCTAGTTATCAGTAGGTCAAAACTGGTAAAGTTGCTCCACCTTTTTCAGGATAATAATTTCACAAGCCTCTTTGGGACTCCAAATAAATAGCAGAAAGCCAGCCTGCTAACCCATTTAATAGCTCAGACTGTATCTGGGACTCATTTTCAGCTTTGCTGCCAAAGACAAAACTAAAAAAGGAAAACAAAAGTTCCATTCCAGAGAGTCCTGATGCTAGCAAAACAAATCTTGAAAGAGAAAACTGTTAGAGGAAAAACAAACAAGAAGAAGAAGGAAAAATGACCATTTTTTTGTGCAAAGCTATCACGCTTAGTCTGTGTCGTCATGGTAATAGCTCTGACCAGTTCTAGTATTCTTCTATGCACAGATAAGCTGCTTTTTTAACCTAATAAGGGACATTGAAAACACAGGGGTTATGCAAGGGTACTAATGTGCATGGTAACGTGTTATGGGATCCAGGATACTGTGATTTCGGTTTTTTCTAATTAGCAGGGTTACTCTGAAAACATTTTGCCAAGTTCTGCAACAGTGGGAAACTCTCATATAAGTATAGGAGGATATTTCAATAATTTCTATATTGGGACATTCAACATACTCACCTGAATATTATTTTGTGTTTCTAAATACCCAGTAGGCATATAAAGGTCCTACCTCAGGCATTTGCAAAAAATGGGACCCATGTGCTGGCCCATTTTCCTGTATTATGGTGAAAAAGGTTCAACAGATGTTTTTCAGACCAATGCCAGTCTTTCAGTTTAGAACCTTTCATTGGTGCATCTAGGCAACCACAATCAAACTTCCAGCAATGTAAAGATGAAATTTCCAACGTGAGCTTCTTACTGATACTTCTTTCCTAATCAAAAAGCACATCTCCAGTTCCAAATAACAATGAAAGGCAGTGGTGCAATTTGTTTATTTCAAGCTAATCCTACTGGTGCCACATCTGACCTGATATCTCTGTTCTGTAACATCAGGGGATGACTGTGCTTTAAATTCCCTTCTACAGTTTCATGCAACAATGAGTTTTCTCTCAGTTTTAATCCTTGCGTAGGTGGAGGGGTCTTCCCATTGTCTGATCCCACAGTATCCCTGAAGAGCAGAGGAGACAGGAGAGTGCTTGGTTCTAAGTTGTTGACTTTGCCCTCTCTGGCTGCTATGGTTAAAAACGTACTAAGCTTTAAGGAGTCTGTGTCCCCACCTCCCTTCCCATTTTCCCCTAAAACAATACCATTTCTTCCTCTCCTTACATATAGAAAAAATTCCGAAGGTCAGAGAAGAGAGCAAATCGGCCGTATACCAAAGACACAGAAACAGTGAGACCCAGCAAGAATCAAAGCAGGGGGTGGAAAAAATGTATGGCACTGCTTCTGGGACATGCACCAAATAAAAGGGATACAGAAAGCATTTGGCACTGCTGAGTTAACTGTTGGACTTTATGATCTTAAAGGTCTTTTCCAATCTAAATGATTCTATGATTTTAGGGAAAGCAGGATTGTGATTCAAAGATACCAGGATTTTGTTGGTTCTGCCACAAGTCACTGTGTAAGAGAGAACTGGAAGAACAGCAGAGGAGGTGATAGTGTAGTTCACAGCAAAAAAAAAGCTGTGTGTACAGTATATATATAATTTATATATAGCAAGGCTTTGTGATACAGTCAGAAAAAAAAATTGCTAAACTATTCAAACATACAAAATGCAATTAATTCATCTGTTATTTGGGTTCTGAACTTGTTTAAGTATCTTTCAAAAATCTCAGTCTTAATACTTATGGAGATGTGTGCGTATCTAAGATTCCTATAAGGATCCCTTCAGGGAAGTACAATGCATTTGATGCTGTAAGGATAAACCTTTGCAACTGAGATGTTTCTGGGAAACAGATGAAATTTCCCTTATCCTTATTTGAATCAAACACTCGTCTACATTTTCCCCCAAGCTTAAGCTTTTATTGCTATTTCTTCAAAAATAAGATTGTCTTCTGCTCTCCACTCTGCAGAGTTCAACATGTTTCACATGATCGCAGTGGGATTAAGTAGCTCAATACTTGGTTGCCTTCTTACCCTGCTTGTTTACACTTACTGCCAACGATATCAGCAACAGTCCCATGATGCAACTGTCATCCATCCGGTGTCACCAGCTCCTCTAAATACCAGCATTACCAACCATATCAACAAACTGGACAAATATGATTCTGTAGAAGCCATCAAGGTGAGAAATTAGTTGAGAGCTCTATACTGCACAATATATATGGACTTAGACAACAGTTCAGCTCTATCAAAAGAATTCTACTTCCTGCTATTTTCCAGTGGCATTTAGACTCAGATTATGATGATTGTTAATAACAAAAATAGATTTCACTTAAGGTATGGTAATTACAGATCCTTTCCTTTGTCAATCCCTATTACGCAGGAAGTTAGATTTTGTGTGTATGTGTAATTTATACAGCAGCAGCCTTTCCCTGGAAAAAAACACAGACCACTCGAGTTTTGTTCTGTGAGGTTTTTTTTCCCAATTGTGTTCCCTAGTGGCTTGTTCAAGAAATAAATAGGGCCATTAAAATCATCATGGCATATACTGAAGATAATCCTTTGGCTCCAATGATGTGGTGTCAAGGGCACTGTTCATCTTCCAGCACTATGTCTTTATAAAGGAGATGTGTCTGGTGAATCTATTCTGGGTCAGACTCTCAGTGTTCACACCCAAAACATCCTGTGAGTGAGCAGTACAGATTTACATTAGCTGAGATTCTGGCATGATATCTATATCACATGATCATTGTTCCCAAACAGCTCTTTCTTTTTATGACCTTTTAGAACAGCTCTGCTTTGCAGATCCACTGAATTAAGGAAGGATGAGCATTCTGAAAATACCTAGTTCAGATTACACAGTTTATTCATGCAGACACAAAACTTTTTGTAAATGAGGAAATTTTTGTTAAATCCTACTTGGATAATCCAGTTTTTAATTTCTGCATTTTTCTTCCTAATTAAAGAGTTTTTAAAGAATTCCATTTAAAAAGGCAAGAAAAGTCTAGATTTTGTAATCAGTGGTGTAATATGTACCTAATTTAAAGCTTTTCCAAATTCCGCTTATCATCTCTCTGGATAGCTACATACACCAAAAAAAAAAACCCTTTGAAAATTCATACTCCAAATACTTGTATCACTTTAAAAAAACCCAGGATTTACACTTAAAACCTTCAGACATTTCTCCTACATATTGCATTTGAAAACCAAGGAATTAGTGCAGTAAAGAGAAAATAAGTCTTATTTAGTAAAAAGATGAGTGACTCATTTTAATATGAAGAACTGAATATGTATGAAAAGTATTTTTAATCATAAATTAGTTTTAGAATATTGGGGGAAAAGTGCCTGGCTTCATTGAGTAGCATTGCTTTTTGTAGAATGATGTAAGCAGATGCATGCAAATACAAGTTCTTGTAAATGTGCCGGTATTTCTCAATGCATTTTTGACTGATTTACCGTACATAGATATTCGCCACAAAAATTGCCTTGGAGAAAGAGCACTTCATGGCTACCTTTCTCCTGTCCTTCCCATTTTCTTACCTCTTTTTTTTGTTTTTCTCCTCAGGCATTTAACAAAAACAACCTGATTCTGGAGGAGAGAAACAAATACTTCAATCCACATCTTACTGCAAAGACTTATTCTAATACCTATTTTACAGATTTCAACAATTATGATGAGTACTAATGGGCTTGTGTATTTTCTGGCCTCCTGTAACTCCCCAGTCCCCAAGGCCTGTGCTACTTGACTGCTCATGTGATTGAGGCTTCAGAGATGAAGTTCAGAGACATTTCAAGCACCATCCAAGCCATCTATGTCCCATTGCTGCCAAAAGCCCAAAACACCCGTTTGTGACATGATGTTTTCTTTGCAGAGTGCAAGGCTGGCCTTCAGTGTCGGGTGCAGCTGTAGCCCCTCAGTGTCGCTGGACCACTCATGAGGATTGCATCGCTTCACTCAGTTTCATAAACTTCCAGTCAGATTTCTCTAACAAGTAACTAAAAATTCCTGAGCTTTAAAAACAAAACAAAACAAAACAAAACAAAACAAAACAAAACAAAACAAAACAAAACAAAGCAAAGCAAAACAAAACAAAACAAAACAAACAGGTTACCCCTTAAAGCTGCGCCAGGAGTACGAATCCAATTTTCTTCTTAGGCATTGTCTTTTATTTCCATGAGGTTTGTAAAGGGAGCTCTGCTGTTAGCCAAGCAGCCTCCTGAAGCTCACACCATCACAAACTGCTCGCAGCGTGCTGAGAACAACGACAAGAAGAAACGTGGTGGTTAAGCGATGCTCTGCAGCAGCTCTGGGTTCTGTAAGGCTCATCGTCCCGGGCTGTAAATCACTCTGGCTGCAGTTCAGCTGCTCAGAGTGCAGCGACTACAGCTGTACCAAGGGATACAACCTTGTAATAAACCCAGAAAGCTAAAGTGTCGGTGGTTTCCAGTTGCGAACGGAACCCATCGCATAAAGCCTTCACCTGGTTCTGTTTAATTTTTGGAAGGGTGCGGAAGGGCATGTCCCACAGGGAGGCCAAGGGAGGAGGGCAGAAGGGAGAGGCACAGCAGTTTTTTCTGTGCGGTGTTAGTGAACCAGCCTTGCTGCAGTGTGCGGGTTGGCACGAGTCGTGGCACCCCGCGGGCTGCCTCTCCGAGGCAGCCCGTGCGTATGGGAACGCGCTTCTCTGCCGTGGCACCCGCCGCCACATGGAAAGGTACGACTGCGCCACGTTTTGTGCGCTCTCTCAGGCTCTCGGGGGGGGCGTAGGCATAATCGTAGAACTGCTTTTCTCTTTCTGGCTTTTACTTTGTACGCACGTGTCTGACAAACTGATCTGGCTCAGGAAGCACAGACGTGTTGGCAAAGCCTTCTCTCGTCTTGCCACCGAGTCTGACCCATGCTAGTCAGCCCCTAGAGGAACATTCTTACAGTGTTTTAAGTGATTATCTTGTTGGACTTCATTGATGTAAATATTTAAAATACTGTTTGAGATTTTAAGTTATCAGTTTTAATTCCTTTTTTAGTGGCAGGTGAGGAAACAAACAGAATTTTTATACCATTTTTCTTTGTTCTGTCTGGCTTCACCCACACTCATGACACTGTTATTTTTGTATCTGAGATTCCAGATTTATAACTAAAAAGAAAAGGGCAGGGATTTGGGCCAGATATTTCAGGGTACTTAGTAATAAGGCAGCATTTGCTATTCTCAGAAGCTTGTGAAACGAAATTAAAATTGAATATTAAGGATTAAAGAATTGGGCTTGGGGTTTTTTGAGCATGCTAGACACAAAGATCACCACACCAGAATACCAGGAAGGTACGCAAGGAGAAGCAGAGTGGAAATGTTTCCTCTCTGCCTTCAGAACCCTTCATCATTAGGTTACACTATGACAGGCAAATAGAGAAAAAATAGGTACAGCTTATAATGATTCGCAACTATGTGCAGAAAAGGCAGAAAGTAGAGAGACTCCTTTCTAGCACCACTTTGGTGGTCCAGCCACTTACATAGCAAGGCTAAACACCACATCTAACGACCGCAGTGAGCAACATTTTTGAATGGGGATGGATCTGAACGTAGCACTATGCTTCCTATCTGTGTTCTGCAGTAAAATGAAAGAATTCAAAGCCAGTGGTCTTTGAAATGCTGTGCAGTAAAATAAATGCACGTTTACCATTTATGAAAATAATTAAGATCAGCTGCCTAGTTTTTCCAGCTGAATAGTTTTCTCCCTGTTACTCAGTCAAAAGAAAGCATCCCACCCTCTCACCAGTTCATCTGAAGAAAGTATAATAATAATGGTTCTCAATAATTTGTGATTTTGTTACTGTACATTAGATTTGATTTTCCAGGAAGAAATTAGCTGACTGACCTTGGGTGAGAGGAAATTTTCTCTGCAAGAAAACTCACTGAAACAGCTAGAGGTGGACAAAAGCTCTCCAAGTTATAACCAGTCCAGTATCTGAATCATTCTGTTCATGCCAAAAGATAACATCTTACGTTTAAATAAGACAAAAAATTAAAATTATATTGCTGCCACTGCCAAGAAAACGCAGCACATGCACACATATGCACAACACTGTTCCGCTGTGCCCCTGTGGTACGAGCACATTAGTCTGGCTTATGGATTTTATATTTAGACTATTAGTTACGAGACCAATATCTTAAAAATATTTGAACTATGTATTTTTATTTTAACCTTTTTTTTAATTAAAATTATCTGAAGTTAGCTTTTTTTTTTTTTTAATTCTTCAGTAGTTTGAGGCACGCCTGTCTTTACAGTGATCTTTTTTCCATTCTTTTAATGGATATATACATATGTTAGATACGTGTTATATAGGCGGTAATAATACCCTAGGTTAAGTCTGCATGCCCATAGGTAGAAGTGCATTTAGCAGATGCTCAGCCTGCTCACACTTCCGTCTCCCAAAGGATTATTTCAGGTGTTCCAGATCTGTGAGCAACTCCCACCTGATGTCATTTAAACACCATGCAAACTTGTCAGAAAAGTGTTTCTTTTAAACTTTTTTTTTTTTTTTTTTTTAGTCATTTGGCTTCCTAAATTGCATTGTTCTAAATCACAGGCAGAGGTGTATGCAATCCTCTATCTAAAGCAGTAGGGGAAACGTGGAAATTTCACAGCACTTCAATGAGAAAAAATTCATGGCAAGATCTCCTTGTCAAGCTAGATTCTGAGACAACAGGTTTTCAAGCTGTCAGATATTTGCATCTAAGGTAATGTTAGGGGACCTGAGGTGCACCGCCTGTACTAGTATGTTCGTCTTCTGAGTTCTACACCGCTGCCCAGGTAGTTTAAACCAGCCTGCCCTAATACATGGAGTAAGGCAAAGTACGATCTCTATTAATTTTCAATATTTCCTTTATTTAACATTTTTTCTAAAATAGTCTACACACATTTTGGTGAAAAGCAGATTTCTCCATCAAAGCTCCTACTTTTCTTCTGCCAGGAATGTAGCAAAATGGGCATTTGCCTACAAATCTTGTTTAATTTGATATAGCTCTCAAATTTGTGCAAGGGTAAATTTTGGTTCTTACAGCATTGTTCTGTTCTTGGAATGGGAAATTCGACTCCCTTGCCCACTAAATGCCATGCTTAAATACCCCTTTTCCTTTTGCTTGGATAAAGTGATCATTTCTGGATAAATAATTGCATTACCTCTGATGCCAATAGTTAATATTACTAAATCACTTTTGCACTGATTTAATAAATTTAAAAATGTTTCTCTATTTTGAATGCAAACATCTCAGCAGACAGATCAAATTTCTCTGAGTAAAGCTGTTTCTGTGTAGCCCTGCTACGTGGAGGGAGGAGGAAGCAGGATTCCAGTCGGATCCTGTACAGTCTATACTTTCATTGGATAACATTGGAAGTAGAACTGTGCTTCAGTACACATTTGGGGCTTATTTTTGTGTCTGATACATAGCGTACATTCCTCAGTTGCTTAGAAAATGGACTCCTGTGCTTGCAGATTTATCTTGCACTTTGATTTGAGTCTGATGACCTTTATGGTCATTTAAAGTTACTTTATGTGGAAGCTTTTCCAGCTATGTGCAGTCACCTGCTGTTGGAGCAGTGTGGTTTGGTTGAAACTAATCAGGAGATTTTTGACTAGGATTAGGATTTTCATAAGAGAATGGGAGAAAGAATGGGGCTTAAATGGCTTTGATTTCCAGGCTATTAAGCAGTACTGATTAAAGTCTCAGATGGGTGCAGGACATTGTGCATTTAGTTAGCTCTACCAGAGCTCCACAGTAACCTCTGGGAAAATACCACATCAATGTATAAATCAAGAGCTACCAAAGCACTTATGTTAAGTGAAGAGTGTTCTCAGAGCATCAGACCCTATGGCTGTTCAAACCAGAAGAGGAAGTAAGAGGTCCCAGATGTAACAAAAATGTTAATAGGAATAAATGCTTCAATATTTTTTTTCCTCATAATTATAGAACGAATATATTTACTTCTTTAAATGTGGGACCAGTTTTATTAAAGTCAGCACAACATAAGCACATTCCTAAGGTTAATTGTATGCATAATGGCTTTGCTGTATGAGATCAATTCTGTAAACAGTTTGGTCCAAGCTTATCTTGCTCTGCTTGAGGCATCTGACCAATTTCTGACTGTAGCTGCCACCAGCACCCTCTGTGTCCTGTCTGGGAGAACATCCTTAGGTGGGCAGAGTTATGTCCTGGCAAGGGCTTGTGTCTCTCCACCGACATTACAGTGAGCCTGGAGAGATACACTTCCGATTTTCACTGTCATTTGGATGCCTAAATTTAGATTGGCAAAAGCTAGGCTCTTGAATATGGATTTACTCATTACGTAAGTAACCACACTGAGTCCGGTGGTATGAATGTCACAAGTTACTTACTCTAATGTGTTTACAGGATTGACCCCAAACTACATTGCTTCGGCACAAACCCATGCGCGGTACGAGATGACTTCAATAGTAAGAAACCAGATTCATTTAAACTTGTTCACAAGCAAATCTCCATCTTGATATCAGGGAATAGGTATGTGTTCATCGTGTGGGGTATTTGAATTCATTCCTTTCTTTGCTAAATAAATGAATGACAAAACAAGACACTGCTTGACTTCATTTAAAAGCCATTCTTCCAAATAAAGAAGGGTTCTGGGATCTGTGAATGTTTTCCCTTTCTTTCTCTCATCTCCGCAAAGATGAATCTGCGCGTGGCTGAAATGGCCTCTCGCTAGCCTGCTCCGTGGAATGCTCTGCGTTGCGTTGCCATGCGACAACATTTTCTGACTGGGATGGTACAAAGCGGGAAATGTGCTAACCTGGGAGGTTTGGCAAAGATTGCAGTCACAGCAGCAGCAAGGGGAGGCAGAAGTGGAAACAAAAATGCAGAAGAATGGGGCTGAAGGCTTGGCAAAGTTGTCAGTTAAACTTTCACAGAAGCTTAGAGGCTTTTTGGGAAGCGCGATGGGCGAGGCTGTTGGGACTGTAACCTCCCGAACAGCCAAGCCAACTCGTCGCTCCAGCAAAAAGCAAACTGATGGCAGCAGGTACTTGTGCAAAGCTGCGATTGTCACTCGGAATCAGTGAAGAAAGGAACGGGTGACACTCTCAGCACCAGGTTAACCAGAAGGGCATGGAATGCTGTCGCAAGCAGCGAGCGCCACCGTACAGGTGGCATTTTGGGACGATCTGCATCGGCAGGAAGGGTCAGGCAGCGGGAGCAGATCTGTAGGGAAAAACAGCTGGCGCTGAACTCACGGCTTTTGGACTAGCTCCGGGGTAGTCCCGCAGGCTGAACACCCACCACCGGTTGGAGCGTACCCCTTTAGTTTCCCTCGTTCAAGCAACAAACCCCACACCAGATGGCATGCTTGGAGACGGCTCCTTGGTGCAAATGAAAGCACAGTGAGAGGTGTACCAGGAACACACAAATCTTTGGTTTCCAGCTGGTTCCTTTGGATCCAGGTTGGGCATTTATTTGCATACTTCTCCTCTTGCCTTTTGTGCTTGTGGGAAAGTGGTTACAGCTCTGCCTAGCCGAGGATTTATCATTTTGAAGGAGTGATATTATACCAGTATGGACATCTCCTAAAAATCTGTATTGTAAAACTGACATCAAGGGCGGTGCCAAAATTGTTGTACTGATACTGAGACTGTCTTATTTTAATTGTTCTTAAACTGAATGTGCTATAGCAGTTCCTCAACTGAAATGAACATCTGAGCAGAGATGATAGATTCGAAACATCATTTCTGAAAAAATTCAGTCAGTGTAACTTTCAGCATTCTCACAATCCAGTCCCAGGGGCTGAGAACGCGGGGGGGGGGGGGGGGGGGGGGGGGGGGGGGGGCGGAAAGCTGGGTTTTGTGCTTTTTCATTTTAGTTTTTTTTTTTTTTTTATCCAAAGAATTTATCCACAAACCTTATCCAACAATAGTTTCGGATTTTCAAATATCATGGAAAGTAATTAACAGTAACACGGTATATGTTCCAGGATTCAGCACAACCACATTTGCTAATCACTAAGCCCATGCTTTTGAATTAATTCTCCCTTTTGTTAGCGGCAGCAGTAGGCATTGACTGAAAGCGGAGGAAAAAAAAAAATTCAAATAAATGGGATGTTTAAGGTCCCAACTTTTTAATAAAGCTTTGAAGCCAGTACAGCTGCAGAAGAAATTCCTTTTATATGTGTGTGCCAAAAAGTGCTTTCTCTTGTCATGGCCCTGTGAAAACTCCTGTAGTGAAAAAATTGTTTTTAATTGTGATGTATCCAAGATAGAATAATTGAAATAAAGCTCAGAGATTTTTAGCACTAGTGAACACTTTTGGTTTGGTATCAGGAGAATGCCACTGCTTATTGCAATAATGGCAGTAGATGATCCCTGTACAATACTTTACAGGGAATTATTTTCCCTTGCCATTAACTCCTTCAGAAACAGCTTCCTTAGCAAAACTTCCCAGGAGAGCTGCTGAAGATACTCACGTTTCAGGGGAAACATTGATGCGGTGGCTCAAGCACGGAAGTACGGGTGCAGGGGTCTAGGCCAGTTCCAGTGACACATAGCTCACTTTGGATTTGCACCTACGCAGACAGCTCGCCAAATTTGTATCCTAACGGCTGTCTGTTGTCTTACTTCATGCTCCAGGGAGGTCTTTTGACATAATGCTTTACTGGTCGTCTGGAACACAGAGGAAAATCTCAATCAATGGGTGGTTACCCATCATATATGTCTGCACCCTGTATTTTCCTCTCCAGCAATATATTTGGATATTTTAAATGACTTAACTTGATGAATTAGCTTATATCAAATTGGATTCTAGGCTGAGGGGTGGAGGGTGGGGAGCATGCCACTTTTCTAGTCTCCATTACTCATATTGATAGTTTTTAAATGCCTTAATCAGTATTCACCATTTCTTCTTGACTTAGTGTCTTTTTCAGGCTTCAATAATAACGATTTTGCTGCCTTTTTCAGGCCTTTAATGTCAGCATGACCTGAACTTCATCCTTTTGTGCTCATTTAACATTTTTCCCCAAATCAGAACATTTAACCTTGACACGCATACTCAAATCTCAGTCACACATCTGTGATCTTCCAAACAATACTTTTTGTTTGCTTGGTGTTTTTCGCACAAGCGCAAACAGTACTAACCCACAAGGGAATACCAATCAACTTTTTCACCTTTTTGTATTCCCTTTGAAGCTTGCTGCCTGGTGCTATTCAGGGACCGTAGCGTATGAGTATATTCCTCCCCAAGACTGCTCTTCAAGTCAGTGCTCTCAGTTAAAGCCGTGTTTATGGGATTTCCTGATCCCATGTAACATTAAGTGTATTTGATATTAAAACAGACATTAAACTTGCCATCAACCCACACCCACAGAGAAACATCTTCAGTAGAAATATTTTCAGATCTCATGATTTGGCCTCAAATATGCATTAGTTACTCTACCTCATTCCCTTGATTTCCTAGAAATATTCATAACTTCCTAAAACCATTCCTTGTATGGGTGTTATTTTGAAACCTTAGCAATTATTCATCCATGGCCATAATAAGCCCACTTTTTCCTATGATTTCCCATGAAACCTGAGCTAGTATTACTCCTGAGGTATAGATAAGAGCAGAAGACACTTTGTAGTAATGGATCCATTGCTGTTAACATGCACACTGCTGCAGAAAGGCACAGGTTGAAGAGAGAATTTTCTTCTTCCTATTGGCAACAGTTATGTAGCAAATGAAGTAGAGGAAAGTTAGGTAGTTTGGTTTGCTGGGACTGGTTTTGGAATATAAATTTCTCATATAGATTACAGTAATTAATGTGTCATAATAGGAGCCATCGTGCTCCTATCGACTGGCTGGAGCAAGTCCAGAGGAGGCCACAAAGATGCTCAGAGGGCTGGAGCACCTCTGCTGTGGGGACAGGCTGAGAGAGTTGGGCTTGTTCAGCCTGGAGAAGAGAAGGCTCCAGGGAGACCTTAGAGCACCTTCCAGTACCTGAAGGGGCCTACAAGGAAGCTGCCGGGGGGGGGGGAGGGAGGGGTGCTTTTTACAAGGGGTAATGGGTTTAAACTGAAAGCGGAGAGATTTAGATTGGACATCAGGAAAAAAATCTTCATGGAGAGGGTGGTGAGGCACTGGAACAGGTTGCCCAGAGAAGCTGTGGGTGCCCCATCCCTGGCAGTGTTCCAGGCCAGGCTGGATGAGGCTTTGAGCAACCTGGTCTAGTGGAGGGTGTCCTTGCCCATGGCAGGGGGGTTGGAAATAGATGGTCTTTAAGGTCCCTTCCAATCCAAAACCAGCCTGTGATTCTATGATTCTATGCCACCTAAGGCCAAAAGCGTCTTTAAGCCTCTCTCCTGGCAATAACTGACAGCATCTATATTTGTGTTTCAACTGTTGCTTACTTTGCTATAATCCTTTTAAAGAATATCCTTTCCTTGCTATGGAATCAATTTCTTTTTTTCATTTTTTCTCACAGGAATTAGGACTCCCCTAATCATAATGGGATTGCTTCCTGCGTAGCAATCTTCCCTCCCACCATAACTACAGAGCCCCTCCACCTGTTACTCTGCGCTAGAGCAGGGTATGGTGCCATCTTGCAGCCCTTATTCCAGCACAAGTTTCCAGACACTTGCGTGGTTGCCTTCATCTTGTCTTTTTCCAGCCAGGAGCTGGTTTCTGGTTATGAAATTTAAATCTGATACCCGTGTGCTCTCTGGTCAGCCGTGACTGGGTTGCTTCAGACTTCGCCTGACAAGACACCTCAGTTCCTCAACAAACACTTGATTTCAGAAGCCTCAGGTGAGTACTTGGGGACAAACAGCATTATCGAGGTGTTGGTAGTTTTTAAGATTAAGACAGAAACATTTTTCAGAGAAAAAACATGGTAGGTAGACAAAAGTGAGTTCAACCCTCCATGTTAACAACAGTTTATGTCATGGAAATATATGGCTTAGATCCTAAAATCTTACACAGCCTTTGTGATTAAAATTTATAGGAGAGCTTGGTAAAAAAAAACAAAACCAGAAATCAACAAAAAAACTTAAACCCACAACAAAGCCAAACAAATATCGAGAGAGAAAAGTTCATTCACGATACCTCTCCAGCACATCCCCTTGATCTAGATTTCAACACCAATTAAAAAATCAAAGACAGTTATTAAGTGCTCACCAAACCCCAGGTAAATAAGTGAAGAAGCAAAAAGTGTCTAATATTCAGAGGAGCTGTATTCCTGCCATGTTACAAGAGCTGTGTGATGACATCAGACAGTTCTTAACCTGGAAAATTTACAGGTAGTAACACTGAAACGTATATGGCTGTTTTAGCCAACACAAAGAACCTTCCTCAAAGCTTTCCTGGAAAAGCAGAAAGACTTCTGCTGCTGAGCAGATCAGGATTTGATTTATCTCACCTTTACATTTTCTGCAACCAATAGCAGGTGGGATTCAAGGCTGGTTTTTTTTAGCGTAACTTCCTCACATGGGTATTTCTGCTCTCTGATGTCTGTGGATGAAAAGTCCCTGCTCAAAAGACAAAGTACTGCACAATTGCCTTATGGCTTTTTACTTGCTCTTTGTAGCCTGTGTGGAAAAACATGTATGTTCTTGTCTATCTTGACCCACATGCACTCTCATGCACACATGCACACAAGCACATACACGTCCAGAATGACAAGGGGAGACTGAGACAAAGGCTGCTGAAATCATTGTCTCATCATAGTTTTAGCTTTTTGTGTATGCAATGATATTTTTTCTGCATGTTCCCTGTGACTGTGTTTCTCACTGATGCTTGAGAGCTCACACACTGACTGAGATCTGGTACATAAACACAAACCAGAAAATCAGGATTCTGTGTGGGAGCTGTTAATGTGAGTTGCCTCAATATTTGACCAGTAGGTGCTGGCAGCCTTTGGTTTAAATGTGTTATTTTCTCTGAAGAAAAGCATCTGAAGGGTTACTCAGCCAGTCGATACCAAATTAATTCAACATCCTCTTGGTTTCCTCATTAAAGAAAACATCACCAGGTTTGCAAGGGGCAATTAGTGATCATCATTGACAGGGGTACCACTGGGTTGCTAGCAAGCTGGTCTGCCGTTTCTCTCCAAAACTGTGCTCCCTGAACTTTCAGTGGGAACCAAAAGAGACGCCAACAGAAACGAAAGCACCACATGTGAAGCTTTGCCTCCTGAAGCATGCCTACTTCCAGGCAGCTCCCAGGAGATCAGCAGCTTAGAGCACCAGCTTCCCTGGTTAGAAGCCCTCCACCAGATCTACTTGTATGGCCAAGAGTCATTTTTTTGTGCTTAAGCTTTGTATAAACAGGTTATCTCTGGACTGTGTGTGAGGACTGAAAACAAAACTCCAAAACAAATCCTGGGAATGATGGATTTCTTTTTTTTCTTTTTCTTTCTTTCTTTCTGGACCTCTAGGTTTTCCCCTTCCTGTGGCTGTGGTATCAACTGCTCTCCAGTTCTTTTGAACCACTGTCTTTGAGGACAGTAAGAATTAAAAAAACCCAATTCTCTCATCTCAGATGAACCTGTTTTATCAAAGAACCCCAAATCTCTGTTAGGCACTGAATCAAAATTGAACTGGTGTTTCATGAGGAAAAATAAAATACTGACCAGGAGTAATGAGGCACCTCTGCTGTAAGACCTCATGAGTCTCACTAGTTTATGTGTAACCAAACGGATCTGATGTGGTGAACTCAGAGCTGTCTTTAAAGAGTGGGCACTTGCCAGCAGTGTGGGACCTCATGTGAGGCCTTACACATAAGTGAGGCAACCTCCAAGGTTACCACCAGCATCATCACCACAGTTTCCCTTCAATAGCGAAGTCAATGCGTATCAGAAACGATAACTGCTCTTGGAGGTGGTGTTGGAGTGATGTGTCCAGATGACAGGCTTCACTCGGCTTTGTCCGCATGATAATAAACTCTTGGTTTACTCTGTACACCAAATAAAATTCCTACAAGAACATTACCCTCTTTAGCCAGTTATTAACTTGAATTAACTTCAGCAATAGCCCTTTAACCAACCAATAATGACCTTTTCCTCACCAAAAAAGTGGAGTAATATAAAATAAAGAGAAATACTATTTCACTGTCTGGCTTCTATCCATTACAAGTATTAAAGTCAAAACATTCTTGTTTAGCATTTTTGCCATGCTATCTGCTTCAGCCAAATCAACAAACAAAACAGGCTATTGCCAATAAATTTTATCTTTATGCAAACATGTGAAATAGAATTTAATTTACCCAACTCTGAGCAAGTGTTAAATTGTGAAAGCCTGTTTGAATACAATGAATGCTGTTGCAAAATAGTTTCAGTCCAAGAGGACTGAAACAGAGTTTAAAGTAAATATTGAAATGAACCATTTCAATTTCTTTTGCTGCAGCTTCATCCTGGTGGTGAATATGATTACAAGATCTAGGGTGAGAATAACAAACAAATAAATAAATAAATGGTGGGTATTTACATAGGTCATCAGGAAACAAGTGTCGTGCAATATGCAGGAATACCTGTGGCTAATGAGTAAGGTGGGTTGTGACCTTTTACCCTTTTGCAGTTGGATGGCTTGGAATTATTTATGAGTCTGAATCACATCCAGGCCATAAATCTAGTCCACAGGCTGTTGTGAGGGACAGTCTTTGTTGAAGAAAAGACGTAGGCAGCTGGCAAAAATTCTCCCCTCGCAAGAACAGGTTAAGGGTGGCACCTTAGTTTTACCTCAAACACTGTGGTACTTTGTGGGTTACATTTACCCAGGTGCTAGGGTGCCTTTATGCTGCTGCAGCTCTGCTAAGCCACCTTGAGCCTACCTGTGCTGGGTCTGAACGAAGGCTTCCGGGTGCTGAGGGCTGCTGAGGGAGGCCTGACAGCTGGGATAGGCTGGATCCTGGACTTTCTGCCTGTTATTTCTCTTTGCTGGGTGGCACCGGTTGCCCACACTGAGGCACCAGTGGATGTCTTCGCCTTCTGGTTGTCCCCTCCCCCCCATCCCCAGCAATTCTTACTCTTGGCCTGCAGCTCTATGCAGAATTGGGTAATGTTATGGGAGATGGGTCTCACCTACCACTTCTCTGAGCATCAGTAGGCAGGATGAACAAGAACAGATGGTATGATTCCTTTTTACTGATGGAGGGACAGTGGCACGGCAAGGCTAAGGACCAGTTTTTTCAAGGTACAGAGCAAATCTGGCCCCAGATAACTCTCCTGAGATGCAAAGCTTGACTTGTGTCAAAAGAAAGCACCAAACTCTAACCTCTAAGCTAGAGGTTTATTCAGAAAAGTTCTTTATCTCACAGTGACAGTTTTGAGTTAAAAATGTCGCTATGCTCCCCATCTCACCTATAACACCCCTAGGAAGCAGGTGGGGTTTCAGCTTCACCTGCATGGTCTGTCGCCAGAGAAAAACCTGAAGCAGATTCAAGCAAGCTCTGATGTATGGCTGGAAGTATGTCACATTTTGAAGCATTCTCTAATTTTTTATCATGTCATAGCTCATCAACAGTTTTGGCAAAACCGAGTGATTTTTCAAGCCTTTTTTCCATAATGCAGTGCAGAAATCTGCTTTGGCATTATCCACCTCAGCAGCAGGAAATGTGAGAATACTTGAGCAAATATGGACAGTCCATCATCTCCCTAAGCCTTTATACATGGATCTGTGAAACTGGGATGCTATAAATCTGCACATAATTAGGAAAATTCTTCTAAAGTAAGCTGAACTATTGCTGTGATCCTGGAGAAAGGAATAGCCATTAACCTGTATGAAGCTGGACGCGCCGTTTAGTGCCCCGTTATTCCCCTCTCACATTCCATGTGCTATCGCTTAGCAATTTCACTGCAAAGCTTAAACAATACCACTGGTATGCAACATATTAACACTGGCTAATTGATAGGTCACTAACAAAGAATTCTCTGGATGGAGTGTTTTTAATAGGCTTTCACAGAAATCTATTTTCACCCCCATGTTGTTTAATGCTTTTTGTGTTGGTCAGGGGAAAAAAAAAAAAAAACAAAACCAAAAAACAAACAACGCTGAAGTTGCTGACACAAAAATATGGAATAAATGAGTAAAGAAAAGGAAAAGCTACTGTGCAGGCAAAGAAACCATGTTTTCACATAGCTTATGCAAGTTCCTAAGTATGATAGGAATAAAGCCACTAAGCCACGTGCACTGTTTAGGAGAGTCTGTTCTGAGAAGTGGTGAATAAAACAGAACTCAGAGCCATGGTGGAGAGTTCAAGGACCAGCACCATGGGTATAGGTGGAAGTATTACAGGATCAGGAGTTTCCATCCAACCCAGTAAAATTGCTGCAAACTAAAACTAGGAACATTTTGATAGAATGTATTGTATATCTTGACCATATTTATATGAATATTACTTATAAGGTATAGATAACTGACGTATTTAGAACAGCTAAGGTAATTAATCATTAGATTACCTTCCAAAGGGTATGCTTTTCCCCCATAAATATCAAGTTTTAGATGTTATTGGAAGTTCTTGGGTTGTTTTTTCTAATTCATGTAGAACACATTCAAGGCAGTCCTATACATTCTTATTTAGAAATCGACAAAAGAAGAAGTATAGCCCAGGCCTTTTGTTCTCTCCTGATGAGAGAGGTTATATTAAGAGCTCCACACTTTCCTGCCACATCCTAACGCAAGTTTATGAGCCATTGGTAACAGCACTTAGTGTGGAACACGTATCTGATAAAAATAAGTGAAGATGCAAAAAATGTAGAACCTCATGTTGACATCTTTAAGAAGGCTCTTTAAGTTCTCCAGCATCTCATATGTTTCAGCTGTAATTAAATATTAATCTATGCCTATCTTATGGCTGTGTACATTAATTAATGTTGAATTTCTTATTCTTCACTTCTCACCTGTTGATCCTCTTGTGATGCAAATGACTGAAGCTGGACAGTCTGCACTACTCAGATGCGCAGTAGCACAGAACAGCCAGGCATGGAAACAGCACCGAGCACCCACAAAGGTATTACAGAAGAAATGAGTTGTCAGGATTTTTTATGCAAGCTTGAAAAATTTTTAATTGTGGTCTGATTTTTTCAGACCAAAATATCTTGCATGCTGCCTGAGCCCTGACACAAATATTCGCAGATATGTAAAAACAGTTCCCTACACCAGTGATTCCCAAAATTTTTGGAGGCACCAGCAAAGACTGGGAAACTTTGAAATTAAAGAAAGACAGTTCAAAAAGCACAGAAAGTTCTGCAAGTTGTTTGCAGGGGCTTGCGTATCCATTCTTGGACCCATGCTTCCCTACCTGAAGGTAGAGCTTGGTGACTGCAGCTGATTGTACCCACGTGTGAAGCCAGAGGTCCTTGGAAAGCTATGATCAGTTGCAATGCTCTTTCTCAAATCCAGTGACCGCCTGTGGTCAGTGGTGTGGCTGTACGTCACACAGAAGGGGATAATCAGTACAGAATAAGAGCATGGGTGCATAAGGGGGAGATCAATATTTTTGTCAGTAGCGTTATTTGGGGCTCATAGCATTTAAGAATATTGTTAGAAATGCTTTCTTGAAGTTTTAGCTGTATTGTACCTTGCCATTACCCTGTTCCCAGCTGAATGGATGGATCATTTATTCCATAAAGAATATGATAACCTTGGAGGATTTATAAACTCTCATGGTGTTTCTCTTGAGCCTTCTTTTATTTTTCTTCCTCTTTTTTTTCTTTTTTTTTTTTTTTTTAATAACAATTGCATAGATCACAGAGATTAATTTGGTTTTGGAGGTTTAAAGGCTAAGCTGAGGCATCATTCAGATTTCATTCTGAGAGCTCACCAAGGGCTGATGCTGCCACATAAAAAGCAGTCACCAAAGGAATGTAATTTTAGCTTCAGTTTTAGCTTTATTTAATGGATGTTTTGTAACAGTATAGAGTATGTCCTTAATTTGCTTCTCTGTAATGTGAAGCTGATATCCTTGAATAAAGAATTCAGAGGCAAGCATTATATTTTTTTTTTTCCACAGTAACATTCTTTATTGTGGAGACAATCAGTGTTAAAAGCAAGACAGTAAAACACACTATTTTTTGGATATCTGTAGAGACAAGATGTCAGTTTGGAATGCAGGTGTTCTTTGGTGAATGAAGCATAAAAAGATCTACATGCAAGCCTTAGTAATAATGATAGTGGCAGTGGGAAGGACAGCCAAGGTTGCGAATCCAGATTTGTCCGCTATACAGAGAAACGTTGGAAATTAATATGCCCAGAGTGTAAAGAGAATCAAAAGAACACAAATTAAGTTCAGGGCTGAACAGCGGTCCCACAAGAGCTCTGAAAAGGCTGTAAGAGAAAGAGGATGCCCCAATCAATGCTGTTCCCAACAGGGAGACCTTCCTCCTGTGATGTGCAGCCCTGCAGACTGAGATGTTCTGCTGCTCCTGCCAAAGCCTGAGGTGCCCTTACATCCCTAAATGTGAAGCATGGGCATGTGCACAGTATTAGTGCCCATGATTTCCACCCCTCAGCCAGAAGCCACCCAACAGGCCACTTTAAGCCCCTGAGAGGTGTTGGATTTTGCAAAAGGTGGGTGTAAAATGCTGCTGTAAATCCAACCTGGTGGATTGCAGTCACTCTGTGCGGCCACTGATGGCAGCGAGTGGTGGAAAGGTGCTGGAAATGACCGGCAGCGGTATCTGCTACAGGCAGAAACAGACATACAAAGGAAAAGGAAAGGTGGCACCTGGACTGGATCAACTGAGGCCCTCAAGCCCAGCTGGCGGAGGCAACCTGATACTGGGACCATCCAAAACCGAGGGCTCTCCCCTCAGCACCCTGGCCTGGCTCCCCGTGCTGGGGAAGTGACTTTCATTTGGAGAACCAGGTGGGGGTTTTAAGCCTCAGGGTAAGACTGGTTGCAATGGAAAGCTGGTGGAGGTCATGTGGGGCAGCTCCTATGGGGGAGGGAGGTGCGATGGTTCGGGACAGCGGGATGCTTTACCAGCCACCTTTCCCTTTGGCTTACAGAGACTGTTTCATGTACTCTGATTTACAGAAGTGCCAAATGTCACACAGGGAATCTGACAGCCCTCCTCCACCTCCCTACAGCCCAGGCTGACCCCCTGTTCATCTGTCTGTACAGTGCCACTGCACTGTATTTGCTCCAGTCAGCTGCCAGGGATCACTGTGTTGTCAGGTTAACAAGACTTAATTTTTACAAATCAAAATTATAAGAACAGTTCTGAGATGAAAGCTGTAAGGCTTCTTGGAAATGCCTGGACTGCTGAACAATGGGGTATGATGGCACATCCTTCGGAAATTATTTTTTTCTCAGCCTGAATGAGTAGGATACAGCCTCATTTGCAGAAAATGATTGTTTCTGCACACCTTTGGTCTCTGTATTATTCTTGCTTTATTCTGGAAAGCAGCTAATCACAAAACCCCGAAGTTAAAATGAACATAATGCTGCTCCTGTTGTTCTTTCGCAAAAGTCAATAGACTTTCATCTGGGCAAAGGCTGAATTATTGACCTTTGCATTTGACACCACTGAAATCTCCCTCCTCCCTCACCCCAAACCCGAAGAATTCTTAGAATAATTATCCTATTTATATCATGAGTGTAAAAGATAAAAAAGACTTCCCCTATTCCTTTCTGTCCAACACAATCTTCTAATTCCCAGCAACACTGCCAGAAAGAGCCAGCGGCATGTGAGCAGCCAGGAGAAACCCTTTCATTTGCAAGTAGCTACATGGGACAACAGGGTAGTGGGGCAGGTGGACAGCAAAGGATAGTTGCAAGAGAATATTGCTGCCCTGATGGAGCAGGAGGAGTTGAGTCATCAGCGCTGGATCACAGCTGAAAGAACCGAGGCCAAGGACAATCTGGGGCAGGGACGTCAGCTTGGCATGCACAGAGGTCGAAGGAAGTCCTCCATGACGATGTTGGCGATGGGGGAGAACGTGCTGCATTGCACACAAAGAAGCAGGGGGGAGGGCAAGGAAAGCTCCCCAGCTCTCCACACTTTGAGGACAGACTGCAAAGAGAAGTGAATACAACATGGGATATATAGGTGGGAGCCCAACGATTTTGTCAAACTTGTCCTCTCTACAGCAGCGTCAGCCAAACCCACAATAGGGATTGCTGGGCAGTGCCTGAGCTGTAGCCTTACAGGTGAGATGCCAGAGGAACAGGTAACCGACAGGCACATGGGGAAGCTCGTTTCAGACATGCATCAATAAAGGAAGAGTGGAGCGGTGGGCTGCAGATGCCACAGCAGTGGCACTGCAATGGGTTTTCCCTGAGAGTTCTGGCAGCTCCTGTGGGAGCTGCATCTGCAGACCAGATGCACATTCCTGATGGAGCAGAAAAACCAAAATCTTTTGTAGGAAAATGTCAGTTTTGAGAAATTATTTGCTACAGAAGTTTTGAAGTAGAGCAACAATTCTGCATTGAGTTGGGCTGGTTTTATTTCTGTTTTCTCAGATTATTTCAGCTCTGACTCCATTTCTGCTTTCTTTCCTCACGTAATTGCTCACCAGCCAGCCAGCTGCATGTAAGGCTGCATAGAAATAGTTTTGTTTTCAGTGTGACTGGTCAATCTTTTGGGGGTTTGTGTTTGCATTCCAAGGAGCATGCAGTTTTCAGATTTGCTCATTTTACACAGGAGGCCACTGTGATGGGGTGGCAGCTGTCACTTTGACTGGACTCAGTCATGAAATCAGTAATAGGTACCACTCTAGATCTGAACGTGTGGCAAAAGGAGCTGGAATTGCCAGTTTCTGTGGCTGACTCTCAGATGTTGGATGCTGATGTGAAACAGTGAATGCTCATTTATTTTACAATATAAACTCTATCCTCCTTCCCTGAAGGGATGTGGAATAAAATTCTAGTATTAGGGGTTATGTCATTTCCTAGGCAAAAATTTAATACAGCATTTGTCTCACCTTACAACGAGTGCTGCTGAAGTGCTGTATTAATTGGGAAGACCACAACATAAGGCTGCTCAGAAACAACGTTCTTCCATGCAAATGTATCAGGAAAGAAGAAGAATGAAACGTAGCTGGAGAGTCTTGACCTTGCTCTTTTTGTGTCTGTTGCTGAGTGCATGTTACAAACCACCTTTGTGAGAAGCACAGGTGAGATGAGATGGTACAGCCCTTACCCTGCAGATAAGTAATACACTTATAGCTGTGCAGGTGCCTAGACATTGCCAGCACGTGGATGAGCAACCGGGGACATTCGTCGCTGAGGGAGCGGAGGGGAATCACATCAGAAAATGACCGTCAGCATTCCTGGAATATTTTTCTGTGACATAGTCAATGGCTGATAATAAAAATGAGCAGACAATAACATTTTACTAGAAAGTGTTAGGGACTGGCCCAAAGACTAGCTGTCACACCTGCTTCTAAAATATTTCTCTACTTGAATTTAGGATGTAGTTTGGTGAGAGATTCAGTTATTAGTTGTAATGCAAAGCCAAAAAGAAAAGCCATTTTAAAATAAGTTTTTGAGAGGTGTCAATGAATGAAATGAGTATTCCTTTCTCTGCTTTGACATCTGTTTAGCTTAAAAAAAAAAAAAGAAAAAAGAGAGATAAATGAAATGTATGCAAAAAGTAGCTCAGAAATGACTCCCACAAGCCTGAGTTTAAAATGAGGACGACTTTTTTGCCCCCCACCCCCATTTGACCTGGGAAATGTTTCAGGGGAGAATGTACAATAGTTGGAGTAAATGCACAGACTGCATTCTCAGGGGAAATGATGTAGGGCTGCAGTAACACAGCTGCAGTTTTCTGCTATACATGCTTGCATCCTAATCTGTGCTGAGCAATCAGGCAATAATGGCCCTTCTCAGATCTTCCACACTTGGTCAAAATCATTCCTTTCAGTTACGCTGAATAAAATTAATTCAATTAATGACTTTAATTTAGTTCAATTATACTTTTATTATAGATACACATATAATTTTATAATATTATATGTAGCATATTTTACAATACCACACTGCACGTTACATAGTAAATGATGTCATATATAATTGCACATTATGTATTTATCTGTGAAATAACATATTACAAATTCATAACGTATGAATATAAATTACATAAAAAATAATAAATTGATTTTATAAAACACCATCACTTACCAGTGTTCCCAAATTGACATTCACTTGTCCAACACATTTGAAATATACATAATTTTGTTCATGTCATCAACAGATACTGAAATGCTACCCTCTAGCCAGATACATTTTCACAGGAAGCTGTGAGGAGCGCTCACGTTGCTGTCGGGAAAAGTCTAGGAAATGAGACACTAGAATACGTGCCTGTATTGGGTGAGTAAGAGGAACCACCATGGCCATGGTCCTGCCTCGCCTGTGCTGGGACAAGCCTGCTTCTCCAAGATCCTCCTGCAAGAGGCTTCCCGGTCCTCCTGGCAGACACTGTGACCCCGTTGCAGCAAAGGTGAGCATACAGACGGCTTGTCAAAACACCACACTAGGCTCTTGGCTGGGTATGAGCGGGAAAGAGCACCATGGGGGTTATGGCCAGAGAGGGGCAGGCAGACATGCCGGCCAGTGTGCAGGGGATGCTGGTGCAGCCTGCTTGCCCATCTCGGAGCCAGGCACTTCCCTCTGCTTCTGGTTGGAGCCCACCAGCAGCTTGCTGCTAGCCGTGAATGGGCACAGCATTCCCTCCCGGCCCTGCCTGACAGCAAGCATACCACCCAGCCCCCCCAGCAGTTAAAGAGGAAATTAAACAGCTAGAGTATGTTGGCTTCAAATATTGACAATTTGAAACGAAAATGAGTAGTTGAAGCATCGCCGTTGCCTTTCAGTAGTCAGTCATCCTTGTTCCCTCCTGATAGCATGGCTTTTGTCCTCATCAAGAAAAGCTACAAATCACTGCTCATTTGATCACAGCTTGAATCCTTGTCATGAAAACAAAAAACAATCAATTAAAACTCAGTCTGCTGCATGCTGCTCTTTCATTTCTAATGATAGTTTCATTTGCTACCCACTTCTTTAGCTCACCAGAAGGGCTACGTTGCAATCTCAAACCATTTCATTCTGTTCACTATTCGTAGTCGAGCATGGAAGATGGAAAAATCCTTCAACAATTTTTTTGATGGGATATGGTCTGAGCTAATTTGCTTAGCCCTTCCCTGATGGTATGCCCCAGGTTACTGTTCATTGTAGACCTAAACAGAAAAGAAACAGCTGTGTTTTCTGGCCAAGGGGAGCAAGGAATTTGTGTTAGTAACCAGCATTTCTCCAGAGATGCCGAAGTGAGGTTGGGGGGTGGCATCAACATCCACTGCCCATTCAACCTGCCTGGCACTCCCGAGTCGGTAAAAGAAATAGCTTCAGTTTTAATTGTCTTCCCAAATAAAGGTTTCATGTAAGCCTCCATCCAGTTTTTTCCTCTCCTTTTCTGAGAATGGTGAGTGCAGAAAATGGAAAATACTTGCCAAAGCCAACTGAGTATATATTTGCATTTCATAAAATGTAACAGTTTGGATGTGAGCTGAAGCAGAGGTTCAAGCAAGTTTCTAATACCAGGGTCTGCCCAGGCTTGCTCTGTACATCCCACAGTGGGCTATTGAGCAAGGCTGCTTGGGACTTCTTAAAGGAAAACCTGAAACCTGGGCTGGGTTTAAGCAAAGATTATGCGATGACAACAGTCCTCCCTAGAAATATGGAGCCAACTAGGAATAAATTGGAGTCAGGCAAAACTTAGCAGCTTGTATTAAGTTTCATTTTAGGGTTTATTCAAAATAGGAGTCAGAGAACAGTTACTATGGCTGCTGAAAAACTGGGTTTACTTTGGAAAATGTTAAAAGGACTTTTGAGTGAAATTTCAGCTTTTTGTTATCACTCTGCTCCTCGTGCTTCTCTCCCCCCAAAAAGAGCCCAACATCTCAAACCCAGTAATATTAGAAACTTTTTTACAACAAAAATGGTTACTGTTTTGTCAAAATTGTTCTTCTGGCCCTCTCTTTCCTCATTCTCCTCTGTTGATGTAGTTATACACAATTATACATCCAGGGATATACCACAGCGTTCCATCTTCCCAACGCATTTGCTGAAGGAGACCTCAGGGATTTGAACGCTCATTCTCAAGAGATACTTGGCAGCAATTCTGAGAAGACATTTTTTAGTATTCAGGTATTCACATTTTCTGACAAAAGAAGAAGCATTTAATCTCTTGCTGGAAAATGTGCTGTTATGATAGCAACCCCCAACTTTCTGCTAAAAACAGTTCTGGAGGAAAACTTCAAATGAGCTGCAGGTCAGAGCTACGCAGAATAGGAGGAAAAAGAGTGTTGAGAACTGTGACCTGAAAGCATTGGATTTTTCACAGCCTGTCACAGAGGAAAATCTTCAAAAGTTTGGCATTTAAATCCATTTAGGATTTAGGTATCTTTGTTAGAAGGCTGAAACCCACTCATTGCAGGCTGTTAGAGTAAATAGCAGTTGGTTTTGCCAAAAAATGTTTGGGGAATTTGTGTTTTGGTCTAATTTTAAGCATATCTGTAGCTAGAAATACTTACATTTATTTTAGTACTTTCTGCTATTGAATATGAATAGTATTTGATTTTAAGCTCCAAAGACAGTTCCCTGTATCAATAGATAAACTCACCAAAAAGCCATACATGTTTTGAGCAGAATTCTTAGTGTGTCAGTGCTTAGGAAAATTAGGGGGAAATGCTGCATGCTCAGTACCTTAGAAAACAAGATTTGTTTAGGCATTTGAATATGGATTAAGATGCCTAATATAAGGTTCCCATCTTTTGAAACCCGATATTTGGTTTGTGAAAGAGTTTCATACTTGGCTTGTTCTTTCTCTATAACATATTCATCCAAGTCATTAAACTTCCTTAGTTTCTGCAAAATAAATTTATTGATGCAAATGCTGTTTTGGAAAATATTTGCAACTAATAATGCAGGCTAAATAATAACGACAACAACAGCAACAATGAAAAGCCTCCTGAGTCTGGAATATTACCTATAAATCACATTCAATCACTCAGATTTCCTTTTGGATGCTCTACTAAATCTATGGATTTAAACTTGTATAAGAATTATTGAATTAGTTAAATATGAATGTTTGTACATTTTAAACTGAATAGTTGGCTGTCTCAGAGCAGGTAATGACCTTGGCTAGACAGGTTCATTTCTCTCCTGGCGAGACCAGAGTTCACATTGTTCTTATATCTGATGCTGTCTGTCAAAATAGGACTACCTGAAAATAGCTAAAATATTAATATTACATTAAAACAAAATACAAGAGTATTGAAACATTAGCTCATGGAATTCCATTAAAAAAAAAAAAATAATACATATTCTCTTGCTTCACCCCTTTCTGAATGTCTGTAACAATTTTGCCAGGAGTGTGCTGGTAACATCAGATCACGTTCCTTCCATAACGTTTAAATTCAACATTTTGGTGCGATGTGAGCTTATATGTCCTCAGTTGCATCCAGTAATCTCTTTGGTTTAATCAATGATGTGTTATTAAAGGGGGAAATGAAGAAAACAATGCAGATGAATGCTCAGCACCTGCTTCCCAAAAGGTGTTTTTCCTCGGTGTAACACCTCGATGACAGGCCAGCTGCTTTCCTGCCCCACTGTGTGGATAGGAGCATCACTCCCAGGCTTGAATGTCCATGTCCTGGAGCTGCAGGGCAGTAGGCTGGGCTTAAACTGCAGCCACCCGTGTTGTGGGAGCTGGTCTCCCGTCCCACCTAACAGCCCCTTGTTTCTCCCAATGGCCGCTAGCCAGGGCATCACATTGCTCTCCTACCTGCTTTGTCTGGCCACCACCAGCCATTTCTGTCGCTGCAGCTCTACAACACGTGTAGAGACAGTGTTAAAGACTGACATCACCCTCTTATGTGCAGAAAGCTTGTAGACAGAACACTTCACACTTTTTGAGAGTCCCAGACCAATCTCATTTCCTTATTCCTTAGTCTTGTTACCTTATTTCCTTATCCCTTTTTCCTACAAGAAGCCTTGTGGGAAAAGCTGCTGCTGGACATCAGTGTGGCCACTCTTCCTGCCACACCTGTGCACAGCTGGCAGTACTGGGATGTGGTATGCTGTTGCAAACCACAGGCAATTCTCTTTTTTTGGGCAGGCCTCTTGTTTTGAAAGAAATGGTTTCCTAGCATAATGAAAGAATGCAAGAAAATTCCATATCAGGCCATTCTTCTCTTTTGTTTTCCACCACATGTCAACAAACCAGTTTACTTTTTTTTCAGTTTCCTCTTCTGAGAAAACTTTGGGTAGATGTAAGGAAAAGATCTTTCAGGTCCCCATTACCCTGTTTACAATTAATGTTTTATGCTTAAATAATAGATCAGTTCCACCAGCTATTACAGAAGTCAAAAGACACAGCACTTTATACTTTCAATTAGATTTAATACTGGGCAAAGGCACAAATGGGGAATGACTAGCCTTTGATTTTGCAGATAATGAGGGGAGGGCTGTTCTCAGAGGGGAAATGCAGATAATGAAGAAAGGTAGTTATTCTCAAAGGGAAAATGTTCCTACCCAGAGATTATTGGCAAGCCACATGAATTTTACCCATTTATTGCTATTTTCCCTGTAGCTTACAAGTATCTGAGATTGCTCATCATGCACTGGACAACAAAATTGATTTTGTTATGATAGGAAATGAAGTGAGAACAAAAGGGAAGCATCAACTTTTGAACTCTTGCACTCAAAAAAAAGTCATCTTTCCCTAAGCAACATGAAGAATTTCTACAGCTTCTGTGAACCCTGGCACAAATGATGGGAATCTGTTGACACATTGCTCTTTATAAAGTGCAACACTTATAAAGCAATGTGGCAGAACATATACTGTACATTTTTGCCTTTTGAAGGCTGCTGGCCAAGACATTTGGTCCGACCATGAGAATTTATTCCTTTTTTTACTCCCCTGGATAGAAAGAAATTGTTGACAGCTACCAAGGGGTGCAGTGGCAGGAGTGGGCTGTAGAAGGAGAAATTGGAGTAAAGAAAAGAAACGGAAAAGACTGAGTGTAAATACTTTAGTTAAGAAATACATGAAGGCTTTTTGACTGAATAAGCCCTGTTTCTGGAAGTTGTGAAGCATCTGAAGAGGAAAACAACAAGCTGCTTTAAGGCTGAAGGGAGTCCAAAGGGGCTTTTTACTGAACTGAAGCACTTTTCAACCTCTCTGAGAGGATAAATGATGAAGGAATCAATGAACAGCACAGAGGGTGAAGCAGCTTTGAGCAGCATGACACTGACAGTGTACCTTGATAAAAGTAAATATGTGTTTTCTTTTTCTTTGGCAAAACTAGTCACTGCATCTGCACATAACCACTTCAATATTTCAACTGTCTGAGCGCCCATTTGCTGAATCTGCCCATGTGTACAAAGAACTGCAGCTGAGCAATTTAAGGAAGTTTTTCTTTACCAGCCATATTTGTAGGCAGGTGGTAGTGATTGGCCTGGAAACTATATGCTCCTTATTTCTCACTATTTCAATCTGAATAAAAACAAATCTGTTTTCTTTCCTTCATGCTGGCCTACATCTAGCCTTTTCACACCCACACAAGACAGTAGCAGGAACAAAATCCTTAAATTACAGTTTGATAGAATATCATCATAATTGGATAAGATAGCTAAACCCAGAATCAGCATCATCTATAAAAAGCTTTATTAAAAAAAAACAAACAAACAAACCAAAAAAACCAAAAAACTCACCAGTAACAACTTAAAACAACCAAATCCTTGCATTTCTGGAAAGACGAATTCTAAAATGAAGAACAGGTAACATCCATTTTACATATTAGTGAGTCTAACAGGGTGAGGTATTATACAAACATATATATGCAAAGAAAATTTGGAGATTGACCTGCACAATTATTTCTTTTTGCTGTTTTTCAGGTTCATCTTCATAAAGTTAGAAAGTATAAAAATACTTATTTTAATGGAGGTTTAGGGTTTACTCCTATATTTATGATGTAAAGGTTTTTATGCAGGTAATCAAGAGCATGCTACTATTTCTTTCCTCTTTCTTTCTCTCTCTCTCTTCCCTGTCTTCTTCCTCCCTCACTTTCTCCCACCTCCAACAATTTACTTTGTGCTGCTGGATCCCATCCCAAATTCCTTGTTTGTATGCCTCACTGTTTTTCTCTTCCCATAATTCCTCCTTCCACTTACTACCTGAGAAATGGTCTATTCTTTTCAATCAATTTCCTCCTCGGGCTGGATTACTGCTAAAATGAATGTCTAACATGAGGGGAAAAAAAATGGAGATGGCACTGTGCCCTAGGAGATACTGTTGGCGAACTGGGCTAAGTTTGAAAGATCTGGTTGCACTTGTTGATGCAGCATATACATTTGAACCAGCTTAGCTGCTCAGGATTATCTTTAGCCTTGTCACTTTAATTCTTCTTGTGATTTTTTACCCCTCAAAACCATTCACTGTGTTTTGCATGTTATTATACGCTGGGTTATTTTTTTTTCCTTTGGAATGCTTTTAATTAACTGGGGCATTTTAGGATTTCTTCCTTGAAGCTGATGCCAGGAGGCACGAGTGGGCAGTACTGGTAGGATGACACATGGGCATGTACCAGTAGGAATGATATCAGCAGGTTATTGGGTTTTTTTGTCATTAGTCTACTGACCAATATATGGTGCTACCGCAAATTTGGAGACCTGCATGAGAGAACCATGAATGCCGTGAGACAACATGAGGTTTGTACTAGCTTAATCCTAGTCAAACCAGCACAAATGCATCACTAGAAACCTGTGGGTGAGATATGTGTATTATCATAACTGAACTCTGGTGGAATCTCTGCAATCAAATCACATCGTTGTGTACTTGGTTCAAGGCATCTGTATTTCCAGAAAGAATACTTGAGTTACTTTAGGAATTTAAGGGGTGATGAGGCTTTTTCCCCTGCTTAGGTATTAAGTGTGACCCAGTTAGTAGTAAAAAAATTACATTGTGCTCAAAACCCCATTCATATATACATATAAAAACATAAAATAAATTTATTCCTTTGGAAATCATCATTTAGAAGATGCCTTTGAATTTCCTTCTTCTTATTTGTGCACACACTAGAAGAATTTGAATCAACAGCCAAGTGAGTATTTTTCTTTAAAGAAATCCTGATGATTCTACCTGCATATCATGCTCACTTTAAAGTTTTATCATTCTGTTCTTAATTAATTTAGTTCATTTATATGTTTTGGAGTCGGGGCCAAACAATTTCCTATATTGGAACACTCACTGCTTCATTTTTCCAGTACAGGAGCTAATTTCACTAACTACACATTTTTATTTGCAACAGAATCAAAAATTCTTGCATGCTTTCAGACAAATAAATGCTTACTGATTTTCTGATGTTCATCAGTTTGCTAACATCTTCCATCAGTATGCAAGGAGTAAACGGAAAGAGGTTACTCACAGGGTAATGTGCTCTCTGAGTAACATCCTGTAACCTTTCAGTAGGAATAGCAGAATACGCCCCTAAACTCTTCTGCTATATTTTATTTCCCTGTATTTTTGAAACCTGTTGTCTTGATAGATTTGTCATATTTCATCCAGATTTTGTTAGCTGGCTCTCAATGTTTCAATACTCTGCTTATAATTTCTATAACAGTATGTACTTCATCATGGTTTCTCTTTCCTTGACTCTACTTCCTTTCATACTGTGCATATGCAGCTGTGTTGTGTCTTCATGGTGAATAAAATATTTTTTTTTGTAGTTTACTTTAGTTTTCTTTTAGTTTAAATACCTTTTGCCATTCTTTTCTTCTTAATAGATTTTAACCATATGGTTGATAACATTAAAAAAAAATTTAAATTGCGGGGAAACAATGAGATAGCCAGTATTTTAACAATGTGTGAACAGGGGAATTTATGAATGGCAAGAAAATGCTCAGGATAAAGGGGACAGGAAGTTTTGGTGCTTTTTAAAAAATTTTAATAGAAACATTTTGTCCAATCACCTTAAAAAAAATAGGATTTATTTTGAACATACAGGTAAGTTTCTGAGAAAATGCAAATAAGCTCCTTGTTTAATTAAAAACAACTTAAAATTTCTTTCTGTGTCTAGTTTAATTGCCCTGAGTGATCTTAATACAATAACATAGACATTTAAAATAATCAGTATGAATATATGGTAAAAGTTTGTAACTAAAATAAATTTAAATAATCATACTGAGGTGCTACAAAGGAAAACAGGCAATAGGTGTTAAACTTTTCTCATTTGTAGGCTTCTTAAAAATTTTTCTACAACATTTTTGTGAAGCATTCAGGTTTATTTGTGACACGACACATTTGAGGCTACTAGCAACAGACTCTGGGGTCACTTGTGCTGAGAATGATATTTAGGAATCGTTTGCAGCGTCCTCGTAAGAAAGGTCACGAACTCCAGTGGTCCACAGACCACAATATGACAATCACTATATTGGACTATAGGTAGGGCCAGAGGAAAAGGTCAGGCGTATTTTAAGTAGGACTTTGTGCTATCATCATTAGGGTGGGTCGTTACCTCTGCGGCTAATTTGCAATGAAGCGCTCTCAGCTCCACACTGTAGTCATATGTTAAAGGTTGGCCACATACACCAGAAGTTCTGGGAAATTACTCGCTCCAGCAATCCCAACTATTTAAGGACGGCATTTGAGCGTTTGCCACTCCTTTCTCAGCTCTCCAAGCCAGGAAGTTAAACGCAAGTGCAGGGCTGAGCTTGGCCGCGTGCTTTGCGCTGCTCTGCCAAGGTGAATTCACAGATGACTCCTTCTGTGCCTGCCCCCATCCCGGTGATGAGAAGCCAGCACACTGATACCATCCCATATGGAGGAGGCGTGCGTGGCAAGAAAGGAAAGCGAGAAGTGGAAGCAGCTGCCGTGGGGCGCGGGAAGGCCTCTCCCAGGACTTGGTCTTCTGCTCCCTCCTGCTTCTGCCAAAGTCATCACATTCTTGAAGTCTCTGCAGTGCTTTGCTGCTGTGGAAAATCTATCCTTGGGTGTTTAACCCACCAAAATGATTTAAACAAAGTGTGGTTCCTTATCATTATTCTTCTACTGTCAGACTCAAAAATATCATGCAGCAGCATTTGGATTTCTTTTTTAGTGGTGAAGAAATACTACAAAAAACCAGATAGATAAAATGTAGCAAGTATTATGCGGATATCTGCAAGTGTATAGATGTTAGAATTTTCCTGAAATTGGCATTGTAAATCCAGGGAAATCTGACTATAGGTTTTACTGAAAGCAAATCTGCTTATGTTTAGTAGTCTACACACAACCTTTATGCTGGCTTATACTACCGTCACGAGTTGCGGGGAGGAAGAATGCAAATGCCAATCTTGAGACTTTAAAAGTCTAATTTAAGACCATGAGCAATGCCTTAATCACAGTTATACATGGATCACAATCTATAAAATTATTATGGGGTGAGTGCATCACCACTCAAAACTGCAGTCAAAGAGTGCTTATGGAATTCTGTCAAACTAGAGGACACATCAAGGAGGGGCCCATGAGGCTCTCTTCTGGACTTGGTAATACACAATACCAGGATTAACAGTTAGGATGATGGACAACAATCTTCCTCCAAAATCCACAGATGACACCAAAGGGGAAAGGAACTGCAAACACTTTAAAAAAGGGGTCGAATTTGAAGTGATCTTGATAACTTGGAAAAATAGCCCCAAACCACTGAGGTGATATTCAGTGAAGCTGAGTATACAGTACTGCATTTAAGAAGGACAGAAGTAAATATTGAGGAAAAACTGGTTAGTCTGCAGGGACTGTGGAAAGAATGAGTGTTTATTGTGTCTAGAGACTAAATATGAATTGAATAACGCAAGACATATGCAAAAATTGGAAAGTTATTTGATATTCTCAGCATTAATGATTTCTCAGCTGGGTTACTGACGTCCACTGCTAAGAGAAAAGCCAGAGAAGCTGACAAAGAATAAGATGTTTAAAAAAAGACAAATAACAAAATCTTTTTTTAAATGGGAGACTTACCTGTTTTTTAACTGTTTTAAAGAATTAACTAAAAAAGATGACCTATATGGAAACTTGAAGGAATTATTTTCATTAAGCATTAAGAAAAGGGAAAAAAGTCTGATTTGGAGCATGTTTCATAATATTGAAACGTGTAAAAGACTTTTATGAAGGTAGGGTCAACTGTACTCATGTCCACACAGACTAAGACGAGGTAGTAGGGTTTAACAAACTCTGGTAAAACTAAACACTGGCTAATAGAAAAAGATTTTTGGCTATCTCACTGGTTAGCAAGAGACATTGAGAGACCTATCATTCAAGGGTCATAAAGGTAAAGTGGAGATACACCTGGAAAGGACCTGCAAAATATCCTTGAGCCTGCCTCAGAGCAGGAGAATGTCCTGGATGAGCTCAATAGCCCAGATTTCTATTGCTGTTCACATAGCATCTCCCAAAAGTGATGTCTAGATTTTTCTTTGTCATATGACTCTACACATTAAAAGAGTGACCATAGCCCTGCAGAAATATTGTGGATGTCTGGCAAAAGAAATTATTTAAAAAAAAAAGAAAGAAAAAGAAAAAAGCTTTACATGTTTTTGCTATAACAACAGATCAAAAGCACTAAGTCTTAGAGCAGTAATTAATTTTTCAAGGTGCCAGAATTTGAGTTCTCCTCTCCTGTGCTTAGATTTCTTTCAGATCACTGGAGGAAAAGGTAAATTCAGTATTTTTTTCCCTGATAACTCCAAAAGGTTTTCAACCCAAGAGTCTCTACATCTGAGCGTACCTCAGAGGAACCACAGGGTCTGCATGTCTATAACACATTTGTAGATTGATACCATACCATCAAACTGTTGGCAAGCTATCATCTCCCCTTCTGGTACCTATAAATCTTGGTTTTTGGTATATGAGGATTGGGGTCAGGGGTTAATTTGTCTTCTTGACAGTTTATCTGAGGTTATGATAGAGGAGATATATGGAGGCAGACTCCAGCTGGCCAAAACAAAGGGCGAATGCAGATCCCAACTTCTTACGCTAAGTGTGTCCAAGCACTCATCTGTAGCAATACTTGGGCAGAGATTTACATTCAAAGAGTGTGATCTTCAGGGAAGTTTGTGCTTTCACATGGCTACATGCTACAATTAATGGACTGATGAATCCTAAGTATAGGATTTAGTAGTTCTGCAAAGCTACTTGGCCCAGCTATATCTCAAGGAGACTGATCACTAAGTGTTCACATGTAAGATGTCAAAACCAACATTTTTTCTTCCAGATCTCAATATCAATGTAAGAGATCACAAAGCGCTGGTGGTTCATGTCTGTGGTAATCAATACTACAGGTAATTTCAATCTACCATGAAAGTTTGAATGGCTTGAGTTTAACCAAATTAAAAAGTACTTTCTGAGCCATTTGATTATGAAAGAAAATTCATTGTGGAAAAAGTTGGCCCATACTTTAATGTGTATCACCAGCTGTTTCCTTTCATTTGTATTCAAAGGGCACGCAGCTCTGCTGTTTAGATTACACAGGGTATTGGTTAAATGGATGGAGTGGGACATGTTATTTGCATATTGATTTGTTTTGTATGGAAATTATTTTGATGAGTTTTTACCTTATTAGATTGTGCATTGTTAGAGTGTGTATATGAACGCAGCAATCTCCAACTGGGGAGCAGTTTTGAAAAAATGGAAATGCAAACACAAACAAATACATTCTATTTAATTAATATGCGTTATGTATTTAATTAATAAACTCTCAAGACTCTAGGAATTGGAAGTGGGAAAACCACAAGATTTAAGTATTTCTAGGCATCAGGTGTGAGCGTCTGTGTGAGCCAGTGTCTCGGCTTAATAGTGTGAGCGTTCCTCTGCTCAAAGAAGAGGATGCAACAGGTATCCATTGCAGTGCACCTCTCCTACATGAGCATGGAGAGGACATGAGGCAGTGGGATGGAAAACCTACCTCGCACTTAGAGGCACAAGTATGTGAATCGAAAGGGAAAGAATTCAAAAGTAGGGCTTGTTCTAGGAAAATTGCTGCTCCTATATCCAGATGGGACAGAAGACCTGACTGGACCAATAATCTGTTCCCACAAGACATGAGTTACTCCTGTCAGTTTTAGATGGGCCCTACCTCCAGCCAGGTGGAGGAAAGGGACAACCGTGTTTACTGGACTGTGTGGATTCGATGGCCTGGCACATCAGAGCCACAGAAGTATAAGGCTTTAGTGGACACAGGTGCACAGTGTACCCTCATGCCATCAAGCTATAAGGGGGTACAACCCATCAGCATTTCTGGTGTGACTGGGGGCTCTCAACAACTGACTGTGCTGGAGGCTGAAATAAGCCTGACTGGGAAGGAATGGCAAAAACACCCCATTGTGACTGGCTCAGATGCCCCATCCATCCTGGGCATAGACTATCTCAAGAGAGATTTTAAGGACCAGAAAGGGTACCAGTGGGCCTTTGGTATAGCTGCTTTAGAGACTCTGGAAATAGAGCAGCTGTCTGTCTTGCCCGGTCTCTCACCAGGACCCTTCTGTTATGGGATTGCTAAAGGTTGCAGACCAACTAGTACCAACCGCTACCTCAACGGTGCACTGGCAGCAATATTGCACCAACCAAGACTCTTTGCTTCCCATCCATAAGCTGATTCATCAACTGGAGGGCCAGGGGGTGATCAGCAAGACTCGTTCACCTTTTAACAGCCCCATCTGGCCAGTGCGTAAGTCTGACAGAGAATGGAGACTGACAGTGGACTATTGTGGCCTGAATGAAGTCACACCACTGAGTGCTGCCACACTGGACATGTTGGAACCCCAGTTCTAACTGGAGCCAAAGACAGCCAAGTGGTACACCATGACTGACATCGCTAATGCCTTTTCCTCCATTCCTTTGGCAGCAGAGTGCAGGCCACAGTTAGCTTTCACTTGGAGGAGCATCCAATACACCTGGAATCGACTGCCTCAGGGGTGGAGGCACAGCCCTACCATCTGCCATGAGCTGATCCAGACCACAGTGGAACAGGGCGCAGCTCCAGAACACTTGCAGTACATTGATACATTATCGTATGGGTAACACAGCAGACAAAGTTTTTGAGAAGGGGAAGAAGATCATTCAAATCCTTCTGAAAGCCAGTTTTGCCATAAGACAAAGTAAGGTCAAGGGACCTGCACAGGAGATCCAGTTTTTAGGAATGAGATGGCAAGATGGAGGTTGACAGATCCCAAAGGACGTGATCAGCAAAATAATTGTTATGTACCCGCCAACGAGCGAAAACGAAACACTAGCTTTCTTGGGCATTGTGGGTTTCTGGCAGATGCGTATTCCAAATTAGAGTCAGACTGTAAGGCTCTCTGTGCAGTGACCTGGAAGAAAATTTATTTCAAATGGGGCCCTGATTCATTTCTGAAATAGCCTCATAGACACTTGGGCCAAAGAGCACGGCATTGAGTGGGTGTATCACATCCCCTACCATGCACCTGCCTCTGGGAAAGTCAAATGGTGCAATGTGCTGTTAAAGACCACCCTGAGAGCAATGGGGGGGTGGAAATTTCAAACACTGGGACAAACATTTAGCAAAAGCCACCTGGTCAGTCACCATTAGAAGCTCTGTCAATTGTGCAGGCCCTGCCCAATCAAAATTTTGTATGCTGTAGTACGAGATAAAATCCCTGTATGGCATGTTAAAATACGCTGGAGAAAACTGTTTGGGATACTCCCACTTCGGGCAAAGGCAAACCCATTTGTGGGATTGCTTTTGCTCAAAGAGCTGGGTGCACTTGATGGGTAATGAGAGAGCATGGGGAAGTCCAATGTGTACCCCAAGGGGATTCAGTTATAGGGGGAAGTAGCCAATGAATTAAATTGCATGATGGACATTAATTGCTGCAAATAACCCTTATTCTGGGTTTTGTGTTGTAGGAATCAGTACAACAGAAATCACGTGAACCTACAGAGGTTAAGCCTTGCCATAAGTGCAGCAGTGACCTGACCTGAGCTGGTATTGGTGCCCAATGATCCCATGCAACACTTCACCTTTCCTGTCCTGAGTGTCTCGCACACCTGATGGAACCCAAAGTCATGGACTAATGGACATTCTGCCAATATGTTCCATGCACTCAGGGAATGATATCTGTGTAGGATGGGATGTGAAAGGGGCGATGGCTAATGAGAATTTATGGAATAGTGTGGGACTTGAGCATGACATAAATGATATAAGGAGTGGAGAATGTGCTGCATTTAGTCAGGAAAGTGTTAACTCTATTCACAGTGCTTGGTATGAAGCTAGGTTTCTGAATTTACACTGAGAAAAGTACCAATAAGGTGTCTTTTTAGATGGTGCTGGGGAGTGGATGCACCAAACTCAAGGTCTCTCTCAGTTTCTGATCCTGCAGCTGTGTTCCCAACTCTCTCTCACTACAGGCAGTGTGGGGGGACACACAGTTCAGACAGCTGACCCAAACTGACCACAGCGGTATTTCATTCCATAGTATATCATGCTCAGTACATAAGCAGGGGTTGGGCTCAAGGACCATCACTCTCTTCGCTAACACTTCTGTTAGCTCCTTAACACCGTCTCTGATTCCTTAACTCCTTTGGTAACTTTTTTGCTAACTCTTTTTCTTGCTCATTCGTTAGTGAGTTGGTGGGTCTGTTAGTTTGCCCAGTTGTGCTGTCATTCATGGGACTCACTTGGACTCTGCTGTGATTGCTCTTGGGCTCCAGCTCTCGGGCTCTCTGGCTCTGGCTCTCACTTCTTGGGACCTGGTTGTGCATCGTTTGGTGGGTGGTGAGTAACTGTATAATATTGTATCATATATTTTATTTTCTATTATTTTAATTGCTTAATTATTAGTAGTATTTGCATGTATTCATTTATATATATAATATTCATTGATATTCAATTAGTAAATAGTTCTTATCTCAATTTTATGAGCTCCTTGTATTTTTCCTCTGATTCTCCCCCACCATTGAAGGAGAGAGAGGAGGTGTGCAAGTGGCTTTGTGGTATTTTATTGCTGGCCAGAGTTAAACCATGACAGCATACGTACTAGGTGTGGAGTCGTTGGCTACTCCCAGCTCAGCACAGAGATGCTAGATGAGGCTTTTTGGGCATTCTAGCAAAGAGCTTTGTAGGTTGGGTTCTTAATTATAATGCAACATGCTTCTGCATTCTTGTTCATGACAATTTTAAATTTTTACTTAAAGAAGTAAACGTAATGTAGGGTCTGACATAGATGACTCCAGAAGTCTGTAAAAGACAGCATATTGGTTGTAATAACAAGGGACCAGATCTGTTTAATAAGCTGTTCTCATGATTTCTTGTAAGTGAATAAACAGTTCAGCAACAGCTCAGTCTTGAAAGTAATTACCTTACATACCTCTCTCGCACTTTTGGCATTCCAGAGCTAAACACATTAGTGATTCGAGGATGCCCTGTACGTCTTTCAACATAAAAACAATGGGCATTTGCTCCACTGAACACTGACTTGGACATCAGTGAGGATTTAAAGACCCCATCCACAGCTATTTGTATCCTTAGACACAGTTGTCAGGGGGACCATCTAATGATGTCCTGTCCAAGGCACAACTATTCTGGTTAATTAGCTGTTAGCCTGGCGGAAATGTCTTCTCAATGAAGTTTCAGTACAGCTTGTCTTACTTTCAAGAGGCAAGACTGATACAATTTCTCCAGCAGCACCCATTTTCTTGTTTGCAGTGCATTGCAAGAGTCTAATTTGTTACCTTACAATGCCTCTGTCCAACATCAAAGGGGAGCTGACCAATTACACTGAACTGTTTTACAGAAGTTCATCCCAGAAAAACATCAGAAGATGGAAACTCCAGCCAAACATTGTAGAAAAAGAATGTTTATTTCTATTAAATATATTCTTCCATTCTCTAAACTTCATAATTATACTGTTGTTAATGTGAAGCCTTTGTTAGTACAACTTCTGCATTTCTGTTGTTCTATTTCTCTAACATGTTAACTAGTCATGTAACTGCTTCAGGGTTCAGAAATACATATGTATTTTTTTAATAGAACTTGCAAAACAAGTCTGAAGACTAACAAACTGCAAAGCTCAGAGATCTGCCAGATGGTCCAAGCAGTGAGTGCATTGCTCCTGCACTTTTAGTAATTAGCACTGAAATAGTGGGATTTGGGATAGATCTGAAAATGGCCTCTTGGGTTCCAACTCTATAAAGAAAAAAACAGATGCATTATTAATAAATCATTATTGTTAACATTGTATTCCATAGCAGTGTACACTTTTACCCTTGAGGACTTTTTGAAAGGCCTCAGTAGTTACCCAAATCTTAGGCACTAAGCAGTGACTATATTGTGAAGATTTCCCTTTCTCTAAGTGAAGTGCTAGGTTCCTACTCTTACTGACCAAGCTGCTGCTCTGTTACACCCCACATTCTGCATACATTCAATGGAAATGGAATTTTATGAGGTTGGCTTTTTTAAAATTTTATCTTATTCAGATACACAGACATTTTTTCTTCAGTTTGTCACTGTTGCAACCAGAGAGACAGTTCTGAGGCTGGGAAACAAAGGTGAGAACATGACTATGGACAGCTGCCAGAATTTCAGCTTACTTTGAATAAGATGAAAGGAATGAATGGCTGATGGCCTCTTCTAGTGGTGGATAGTACCACTGAGGCTATTCATGAGATCTACAGAAAGGGCAATGAAATAAGGAAAGGGAATAAGCTAGAGATGGGTCTAACTCTACCCTCTCTGCTGCAATATTCATCAGCTGAAGGGCAATGGAGCTTGAAATCACATTTTACAGACTGGCCTGGTCAACATCCCAGGACTTGTAGCTTGTTAGGAATTCATCTTAGAACATCACAGTCTGCATCTCCAAATGTTTTTGGGTGCATGCTTAGATCTGCTGGGACACACTCAGGTACTCACTGCTGTTGACAGGAGGAACAAGGATGGAGGAAACACAATGAACAGCAGTTTCTCTTCTTAGGGGTTTCAGTGTTTGAGTTCTTTACACATGAACATGTGTGTAGGGACTATTTTGGTAGTGGCACACAGACTTTTGGTGCCTACTCTACCAGTCTTTGAAGACAATGGGTGCTTTGTCCAACGATTTCAAGGGGCTTTAAATTACAGCTTTAAATTATTCCAGTAATGGAAATTAGCTGCATCTTTGAAAGTGCAGGAATTTCTGCCAGTCCTTCACCAGTTGAGTTCTGGAGATATGGTCTAGTTATTGATAGTTGTCACCTGGCTATGAAACAGTGGTTTGAAATTTATGTAATAATGCCCCAGAAAAAAGAGGAGACATTCAGTGGCCCAAAGAACAGAAACGGCTAATGTAAAGAACTAGGGTTTCCTCTCTTTACTTCAAAGAGGTATCTTGGAATGTGTTTTTGGTTTCAAATTAAAGTAGCCTGTACTGGAAAGCCACCTGAGCTGGTAGCCTGAAGCTATCAGAAAAAGACTGACATTTAATTACTTTCTTCAGCTCTGCCATGATGTCATTTCAAGGACATACCTGCATGATCAAAAACTACAGATTTATCACTTCTTAGCTGCACGCTGTCTCAGTGTAAGCTTAATCATTTAGAAAATAATTGAACCAGGCTCACCCTAAACTTCACCTACCACAGCCATACCAGTACGCTGAAACCTGCACTACAGGCAAACTACTACGGTTTTCCTCAAAAACAGATTGTTCTTTTGATACAAAAATGAAAGCAAACCAACCATGGCAGTTTTTCTAAGCTAGCGTCAGCTGAAGGGAGTGTGTTTGCCTCTGTTCCTCAGGTCATTTTTGTTTTCTGGCTCTTTCAGGACAGTTTAATTGATCATTGTGTCTGACTCATAACAGTCCATTATTATCAGTATAAATATTTAGCAACATACTTGAATGTCTCCTCCAGGTTGTATAATATGTAGGAGCTTGAAAGCATTGTTGATACTTGAGTAACAAAAGTAGTCTTCACTCTTGCTTTCAAAGAGAAACAATGAAGACAGTTGGAAAGCTGCACATTTCAGGTCTAAGGGCTTAAAATGTCAGTAAATAGGGATAGTGCATTTAAATTTTTGTTGATATGAGCACTATGCAGTTTTGTTTTCATGTGTACCATAAAAGTAAAGTAGGGCTCCATTGAAATAAACATTATACTTCCCACAGGTGTATGTAATCACTCATCAGCAAATAAGGCTTAGATAGCAGGTGGTGGGAAGATCATAACGTGCAATGTGACGGTAAGCAACAGCATGAAGTACAGCACACTCATGGATCAGACCACAGAGGAGCTGTGACTTGTGTCACTCTCCTTGGGAGCCATCAGTACACTCAGTGTGCAGTGCAGACACTCCACTTGCTCTGTGAATAGCAGCTCCGCACTGGAAGTAGCATAGTAGCATTTGTCCTCGTGTTCAACTGCTTTCTAAATGCATGCCCCATTTATCAGGTTGCTTGGGTGCTGGCGGTGGTAGTGAGGTTGTTAACTCTCTTTCAAACTGTTTTTTGAAGGAGAAGAGTAAGCCAGATTGGTTTTTTGAAACAAATATCTAGCCAAACAAGGATTAAGCCATGAGCAGAGGGAACATGTGCTTCTAAAAAGGGTATCTAATTATGGACTGTCATTCCTTCTGTGGTGGTCACGTGGCTAAATCCTTCAGTACTGCTCATCAACCTGCACGATGCACAGACTCTTCTCCCGCCTTTTGTTATTGTTGTTTGCCCCTGTTGGTAAGAACAATACCATGGATTAAAGCAGATAGACTTCCTCCTTTTCATTTTTCCCCACTCTTGTGTTCAATGAACTCTCATAGGATTTGGGGTAGGTTTTTCAGTGTTGAATCTGTAGGGACAGCTTTCTTTAAACCTTTAAGAGAAATAGAAAAGTGTACTTAGCACATTCTACTTCGTGCTCCTTTGTGGTAATATGATAATTAACTACCATCTCAATGCAGTTAAGTCACTAAAAGTCAGTGCTTGCAAAGAGCTAATTTTGCCTTTATTGCTAGAAATTGCTGTGAGCTTTTTTTTTTTTTTTTTTTTTCTGACATGATCATACTTGTTGCTTTACTGCAAGGTGATATATCTCCACTGAGCTGTACAAATGGATGCACAGGCATATTTTAACTTCTTATTAATACCAGAACTGCAGGCCACGGAGTTTGTACAGTCTGATGAGAGTCCCAGATCAAGCCTTTACTTGACTTCCCTTGGGAGTTATATGCTAGGAGTTGCGAGAAACAGCAGAAAGTGCAAGGCCATTAATCACAGGAAGCAGGCAGACTGGCAGATATGCAGTGTCTTCATTCTCACACCTGTACCCTGCAGTCAAGCAAAATCATTTGGCTGAATTAAGTAGTGATATCAATACATCTGTCTTCTCCATTTCGACATGGTTTCAGTAGGCTCCTTTTCAGTACTTAGATTTCTGTTGGGAGTTACTATGGAATAACAGAGATGAAGAACTATTGAAATGAAAGGCAAAGCATGAGATGAAAGTACTTTAGGTTCGCCCTTCCTACAAGGCCCAATTTCATCCTCCTGACAAAAGGCCACAGTATTTAGAGTCCTGTGTCTGTTTTGTCTTTTAGTCCGTATTTTCCCACTGCGATATGACAGGAAACATAGAATTAATCTTCAGAAAAACTGGACTCCTTAAAATCAGTGGCAAATATCCTCAGGAGCTTGGCTAGAGACAAAGATAAGTCTATTAGTTTCTCACTCTGAGCTTAAATAGTGCCAACACAGTAGAAACCAGCTTTTCCAGCACAGAAAAGTTTCTTAGTATGTGTGACAGAAGCAATGTCAAATGGGCTGAAATAACAAGATAAATCTCAACAAAGGGCCAGATTCTTGCACTGTCACTATGGAAAGCAGAGCTTTAAGCAGGAACAGTTCCACAAAGGACTCCAGGTATCAAAACGCAGGAACTACTGAGCACTTGAAGGATACCTAAACTTGATCTAAGGGAGAACCAGTGTTTCTCCTTCATAATCTGTCTTGTAAAATGAAAAATATTTTACAATGATTTGTGATTTTTCCCGATTAAAAGTAGTCTGTTTTATTTATCGCTTCAACTTCTCTAATTGTTTGTTAGGCAGCTTTCATGTGCATATTTGAGCTGTTGTTGCATGCTCTCATTCACAAAAGGTTTTGTTTAGGAAATGGAAGGTTTTGTTTAAATTTTGGAGCTTGCTACTTGGAATTGTGACTGCTCATCCCATCCAATGTCAGCCACTTCTTAAAGACACAGGGCTCTTCAGAGCACAGCTCAACCCACCTGAATTCTGCAACTTTAACTGGCTATGCAGAGTTTGTCCAGGAAAGTGTCCAAGTTCGACTGGTGTGATAAATCTGGAACCTGATGGTATTTTGGTACTCTGGATGCTATTATCACTATTAAAGATTTTCACTGAAGTGCATTCTGTTTGTCTGAAGAAACAGACAAACTGTTGTGCTTATTGGTTCCATTAGATGCACATATTTTCTAGAGGCCCAGTAGTCACTGGTAAGCAAATCTTCAATACAAACCAAAATTTTGTATTAGCAGCTGACCTTGCTTTAAAATTACAAAAAAGCATGGCAGTGCATGATAGCATAAGTACATGAAAGACCTGACAAAAAAGACGGAATACTGATAATTGAGAAATCTAATTATTCTGGCATTTCCTCTGAAAGCACTAGTGGGATTAGTAATGCAGAATATACGTATTTTCCATAGCTGATGAAACAAAGCAGTTAGGTAAAATAGAATCATCAACAGTGGGTATTAGGGGACCTTTTCACTACAATGAATGAAGAGTGAAGTGCTCACGGCTGTCTAACAGTAATGGCAGATACTGTGTCTATTATTTCCCTTGCACACCCTCCCAGAATAATGCATCCCTAGGTGTTTTGTTCTCCTTGATTTTTCATTTAAGTGTATCCTGAAAATTATGATATAGTTTCAAAATGACCTTAGAAAATCCCCTGTGAATGCCTATTTTAACACTGAGCAAAAGAGGCACCCTCTAATGTCCTACGTTTCATGTTTGAATAGAAGAATGCATCCTCATCAATTTAAGTAATCTGTATAAAATCAGAGAAATCAGTAACTCAAGTAGTTTTTTTTCTCAATAATTGTAATAGTATTTTAAGGTTTTACAGAACCAGAATGGTCATATGTTAGTCTGATAAACCATCTTTGAGTAACTTTCTGACATTTAGTTCAAATGGCTATAGGGATCTTAGGACAGAAGGGTACCTACTAGGATAATTGTTCCACCTATGTGGTCTTGTAAAATTACTTCCACAGTGGAAATATCAGTATCTTATTGTACATATGATTATCAGTCAAGGCCATCACTTTTGACATCCACAGATGACTTTAAATGTAGACATGCTATTTAGTGACACTGACCCCAGTTTATTCTGCATGTAAGTAGGTCTCACCTTGCATAAGCAGTCTGAAGAGCTACTTTATTTAGTTTGTTATACTATTCATTAGTTATCCTAAATTACTGTTCTTTATGTTGTTATTTTTAGATCATGAAATACTTTCTATCTAATTGCCGTATAGGCTTTCCTACCCTTAAGCTTTCCATAAATCAGCCCATCAAAACTTGCTAACCCCTTTCATTATTCTATTCCATGCTCCCAGTACTGATAGACATGAGACACTCTGAGCTGTGTACATCATCCCAGTGTAGAAGCATGCCAAGTCTTGGTTCTGCAGCTCTGATAATTTGCCCAAACCAGCCTGTACACAGTTGTCCAAGTTTCTCAGGCCTCACGGTAACCTTGGTGGCATTTCTTTCTTAGAATACATGTGACAACATTTTTTGTCACTGCACTGTATTCATTTCCACACTCCAGGCACTATTGCCTTTTCAGGTGAAACCTGCTGTGTGTGTTTTCAGTCATAGTACTGAAGGCAGCAAATGAGGAGGAAAGAGGTGTGCCTCTGCAAGGATTTAGTAGAGCCATGACTTTAGTCCCCTCTCCAACTGTCAGCAAGACAAAGAATGGTTTGTTGGCAGCAGCTGGCACTCTTTGCAATGAATGTATTCAGCTTTCAGTTCTGCTCATCTCTCCAAAATGATCAATATGCTGTACTGGTGACTGTCTGCCAGCCAGCATTAGTGTAACAGGGAGAAGAATGTGCAAAAAGAGGAAAGGAAGGATGGAGCATTTGGTGACCTAAATCTTACCTGTATTAAAGCAGTAGAGATAGAGGATCTTTGGTGGTGTTGGTAAGGTGAGAAGGATCAGGTGCACATGATCAGAATTTTTGAAAGGGATAAAATAGGACAAGGCAGAAAAGATGGGCAGTTTGCAGCGTGGTTAGGAAAAAGAAAATGAAGAAGCAGTAATGGGATATAGACAGCTGCAAAAATAGAGGAACATCTGAGCGGTGAGTGAGAGGTAGGAATAGTACAAACAACTTCTGCTTGGAGCAGTGTGGAGGGAGCTGTAGACAATGCACAGTGCCTAAAGAAGGAAGTGAGCATGGTAAGAGTCTTTTGTGGTGAAGAACAGAAGGGTATAAGGAGTCCTTGAAGCCAGTAATGTTCTCAGACACGGGAAGCTAAGTGTGTAGTCTTCTTTTTATTTGGAGGTTTCTGTCTAACTACTTTCATATGTATCCTCATTCAGGTAAGGACATTCTGGCTCTGCTCTAGGAAAGTGCCTACAATGGTAGTTGATAGTTTCAGAATGGAAACATTCACTATTTGCTAGGTCTTTACTGAACTGTCTGTCATCTGCACACCCATTCCTTTGATGAATTGGATTACTGAATCATGGAACTGAATTGATAAACTTTTTGGTTTAGAAGAAGTTTGAGTTGAGCTGTGATTCATTTATTTCTCATAAAAGCCAATTATAGGCTGATAATTGACCCGGTCCTTTCCAATAAATGTGACCTAATTCACACAGGAAATCAGTTACCTAACTTCTCAAATGTACTTTTACTTTGTAGGAAAATGAAAAAGAAAAGACTTGTGAGGGTGCTCAAAGGGCAATGTCGTAATTGACATTTGTGAAAAGTGTAGGTTTCTCCACTTAGTACTTCTCCACCTGAGAACACAGAGAAAATATAAAGTGCAAGTATTTCACTCCTCTTTCTTTGAAATATGTAGCAAGTAATCTGTTTTGAGCTTTCTAGATTATGGAAATCCTGTGGAACCATGGAACTGCAGTGGAGGAAATTAAGAACTGCAAATTTCTGTTTCAGCTGTCAGCTCTGTTGGTTTGAGCAACACCTCAGTTGAATTAACAGCAATCACAGATCTTCCAAGTGATGAACAACTTTAGGACACAGCAGTTACAGAGGGCTGGAGGTGGTGATGTTGGTCTCTGTGTTTATTGACAAACCCTCTGTTCTTCTGACACTCTGATCTTGCTGGAATTTGGAATCCAGCCTTAAACATCATCAGACCATATTGGAGCATATCTTGAAAGGTGGCTGGATGGTGACTTGGACCAAAATGTTGTCCTCTATGTGATACAGCCCTCTTGCCAACATGAGACAAAGCTTTCTCTCACTGTCTTCCCCTCCTCTGCTCTGTGAACTCACACTGAGCTCCTGTCAGAGAATCTGATATGGCACTTTGATGGGGCGATGCTATGAGGAACATGGGACACAGATGCTAGCCTCCTCATTCCTCGAGTGCGGAAGAAACTTTAATGCTTTGTACATTCTGGTGTTCGCTCAGCTGCCATTTCTTGCTTAGCAATGATCAGGTCTGGAGTGTGGGAAAACCCACTTGCAACAAACACAACTAAACTCCACAGTGAACTCAGAAAATACAAGTTTTCAAAATAGTAAATAGGGCTGATGAAAGACTATGAAGGTGTGAAGACACACCAGTTTTCCCCTGGACATAATGTCATTCTGTCAGCTTCTGGTCAGAAAAGCCTACACATAGGCGACTAAAGGCAGTGCTCTCTGAAGCTGCAAGTCTCTGTAGTTTTTTGCTTTGTTTTATTTTGGTTTGATTCCTGTGTTCCTCATGTTAGTCATGTGCTGATTCTGCAACAAACAAGAAAACATCCAGGTTAATTATTTAAAGGCAGGGCCTTCCCATCTCAACAGATGCAGTTCCAGAAACACAACTTGACCACTACAGCAAAAAAGAAATATTTACTTGAGGGTGGGTAACAGCTCATGTACAGATTACTGTAAACCTGTTTCAAAGGTTAAAATGTTCACTGTTCCATGTCAGTTTTTAGTTGAAGTGTTTTGAATGGTAAGAAGAAATATTTAGTTTAGTTTTAGTTCAAAAAAAATCAAACTAAACTTCAAAATGAAAATTTAGAGCCAAACTAAGAAAGAATCGCAGACTTCATTTAGTTAGTGGGAGTTCAGTTCAGCACCCCTCTTCATCTGCTGTGTGCTGTCCTTCTCTCCACAATTCTCTCTTCTTTGACTGAATAGCTGGGTTTCAGGTAATTTTTCAATGTATTACCTCACAGCTTTTCTATTTGGATCTTCTTTTATTTTCTCACATTTTGTATAGATCTAGTTCACTCTGTATTATTCCTCTGCTCTCAAGGGTATTTGCAATTTCTGTCCATTTGTTTTGAGAGGATTTCATTAAGGTTTTTATTTGCTCTATTCCCTAAATCCCTAAGGCTCACTTGCCATATTCCCAACACATGTGTTTCACCTTGCATTACATTTCTTCCTGTCAACTCCCTTTGGTAAAGAGTTTGTAGTTATAAGCCAGTGATCTCACACAGAGTGGATATGAATTAATTTTCAGACATGATTTAAATGATAACAAACCCAAACAGTTTTCATAGACCCTTCCAGATTTGCTACCAATTTCTTAAACAAAAAAAGAATCAAGTTTGCTTAGAGACGTTTCTTCTTTTTAAGTCTTCCTGGTTCTACCAGTGATTCATTCCTATGCTTATCCTTTGGCCAGCCACCAGAGACTTCCAATGAGAAGATTATAGTGTGGTTTTTTTTAATTCTTGATTTTATTTGGAATCAAACCAATGTTCTTTCTCTCTGTATGTATGCATGTTCCTATGCCTGAATCCATGACACCACCTGTACTGACTGCCCAGAGGGCCAGCTACCCTGCAGCTGATGATGGCCAAGAGCAGATGTCTTGGTTAGAGCGTAAGGGCAAGGCCAACATGTAATGTTACTTTCCCATCACACCTCTCAGCCTCCAGCAAATGACATGTCAGAGACTTCCTGGGACTGAGCTGTCTCTGGGTTGAAAAGTCTCAGCAGGATTCTTCTCTCACAGATTTGTTTGGTTGCTTTTTCAACCCATGCACTCACAAACTCCTGTAGCAAGGAGTTTCAAAGCATTAGGAATGTATTACATGAGTGATATTTCAGCCCAATTATCTTGGATAGAAGTCTACCCAGGTACTTGCTTCAAGTAAACTGACAAGTCTTTCCCTTTCATTTCTCGGCTGTTCTTTCAGTTTCTTGGCCTTTTCCCCCTTAAAATAACTTTGTTTTATAACTACTCCAAGGAGGTAAAAGCCCTGAGGAGAATCAAGCTGAGGAAAGCAATTCAGTCAGTTTATGAGGTTGAGACTGCCCAGAATCGAATAGGACTTTAAAAAAATGTAACCCAGACAATTACCCCAAGACAGTCTATACTTTTGCTCTGTAATGTAGTCAGACAAATATACTAAGGAAGAGTAGATTAAGATATGAAATATGATTAAGCTGCAATGAATTATTTACATTAAAATAGGTTTGTTTTGCTTCTCTTAAATGTACATTTAATGGAGACAGACTGAAACAATGAGGAGTCATAAATTACCCATCCCAGGAGGCACACCACACTGGGTCAGGTACAGAGACAGCCTGCCAGCCACAGGGCTACCTCCGGTCTCCTCCTGAGTTTGGTGGAAGCAGCAGCTAGTTAGAAAGTTAAAAATATATTGTTGTGTTTCCCAATAAATCAAAGTAAGTCATGGAGACCAGCTGCTACTTCCTTACTTCCCACCTGCTCAGGTATGCATGCATGCCCTGATCAAACTACAAGTCTGGCCAACTCACAAAGGAGTTCTCCTTTTTTGGTGCCTAATCCCCTTGTGCTTGCACTCTTACTGTGTTCACCAGGGTTTGGCATCAAAGACAATTCTCCCATTAAATTTAAACCTCAGAGCACTGAACAGTCTCTCCTGATGTAACATGAGCTAGGACTTGTGCATTTTTATTGAGTTTTTATCTTGTTTGCAAAGAATGATTAATCAGTTCACAGAAAACTGTATCTGTTTGAAGAGGGAAATCTCTGCCATATATTCATTCAAATTATGAAATGTTTTTCCGTTGCCTATCCTGACGCATTTGTGGGTGGAAGAAAGAAGAATAATATTAGAAGTATAAAAAATGTTTTAATAGGCTAGGAAATAAGAACAGATGAAACTTTTTCTATACTGTTTGAGTTTCTTCTAGAAACGTCTTGATGTAATTTATACTTTCACTGGTTAAAGGGCCTTCGATCTACTCCAGTTACTGTCTTTTAGAAGACAACTACAGCAGCCTTGGGGTAATTTGAAGGTGATGAATGACATTATAGAATCTTCCTTTCAAATATTAAGTATACATGATCTTATCAGATGAGCTATAAAACAAATGTCCAATGTTGCACCTTTCCAGTTTTGATTATTCACCTGAGCATGCAGATTTTCTGACTGAAAGAATCCATTTCCTTTTGAGTCAGTACAAAACCTTTTTTGGTAATGAACGATGCCATGTGGTTAGTATCATAAGTCCTTTTTATACTATTTTAAGTCATTAAACAGCACAAAAATCAAATGTACATGAGGTTCTTTTGCTTTCATAACAAAACCAAATTTTTTGATAGGTATGTGTATTCATTACGCTATCCAGACATATAGCTCTGTAAGAGTAATAGGTTAAGTAGAAGACAGAACTGAATCTGCATAATAAAAGCCAATTATATTTTCCCAAAGACAAAATTGCTATTGTACTAAGGGACTGGAAAGCACCCTTTATTCTGTTAAAGTGTGTGTATGGGACACAAAGGATGGTAAAAAAACATTGTCTTTATCACTGATATGATATTGCCAAAGATTTAGAAATAATAAACATTTATTTTATATTTTTTCCAGCAAAAGATAAAGGCTAGTTTCATAAATCAGACTATGTTTCCAAGGATGGTATATGTAGAATATGGCCATAAGTTAACTGTAAAGTATGTGAATGATAGAGATTAGAAGCCATTTAGATTGATTGGCCACTTTCTCCAGAAAGTATACAAAGCAACCACAAGTACTGAGAAGCTCATGGGAAAAATAAGCAAATTTATTGCTTATGCAAGCATTTATTCAGTTCATAGGAAATGATCAAGGATAAGAAGATGGCTGAAGAAATTTATTTCAGAAAGCCTTGGGATATACCATAAAACTGCAAACAAGATATATGAGAAGCTACACTTATTTTTGGAAAGGCCTGCATTTGAAGCAGCTGCACTATGGTCAGTGAAACTCTGCAATATATTAACATTCACTTGATGTCCAGTCTGTAAATTAAGTGGAAACCAAAGTATGTTCTTTGTGACACAGCAGTTACAATAAAGAAAAGGACTCCACTGAACAGACTTGTGTATTCAACGAGATGTTAAGACCAAGAATTAAGACCAAGAATAGTCATCTCACCATGTAAGTCAATGAAAGGAGCTACAGTGTTCTGTCGGGTCCTGGTGATTCTTTCTGATGTGAATTTTACCTCTTTTCATTCTTGCTGCGTACATATAAATGGATATCAACTCAGCAGATGCTTGCAGGAATAAATAAGGGTGGGAAATGCCATTTTACATTCCACCATGAGGAAGAGACAGTACAATAAGGGGAGTCAAAATTAAATAATTTAATTGTTGAATATCCAGTTTCTACCTCCAATGTGTCCATCAGCGTCACACTGTTTACAAGCCACATTTGCTAATTGCTTATCATCACACTCAGTTGAATTACGCATAATATAACAAGGTAGAATATCTCTTTAAGAAGCTCTGAGAAGTGGTAACAGAGAGCACAACAAAAAGGTATTATAAGTTTTTCTGGGAGCACTGGAGAGCTCTGAAGCTACCTTCCAATTCAAATGTTCACAGATTTATGTTTAGATAAGCTGAAATGTCCGTTCAGGATCTGCTTCAGACAAAACAACCTTGGGACATTTGGAACTGAGATTAGAGAAAAAATCAGATTTTGGTTTTCTCTCTTATGAATCAATATAATGGCTTTACTTGTAATATTCCACTCACTCTGTGTTTTGAAGTAAGGCTTCAAATATTGTTTAGGAAGAGCAACAGCTTTTTCATGAAGGGTGTAGTATTTGCTTGCCCAGCAAATCTGACAACATCTAACCTATGCTGGGGGGAGCTGTGAGCACTCAGGAAAGGACAAAATACTGTGCCAGTGTTGTGGAAAAGGCAGTGGCTGATCAATATCCCTGCTGCTGGCAACATGGGGCATGCCTATGATGGGGACCCTGGATATGGTTGAAGTGGGAATGGTTAGGCCATCAAATTGGAGTTAGGATGGGAAGTCTGAGTGCAGGTTGGCATTGCACTGGGATGAGGTTCCAAGGACTTGGGTCTAGACCATTCCTCATTTTATAATTTTATAGCTGATCGATCCTACTTCAGTTGGCAGTCGTCCTTACTGAACTGCACCTTCCTTTAAACCCCAAATGATGAACCCAGTTTTCTAATAAGTTTTCCATCTGCTTTTCAGTAGTTTTATCTAAACCATGTTTTCTTGGCTCGTTGAGGATATCATCCCTGTACATGAGCAACATGAAAAGAATTTGAACTGTGTGATTACATTTTCCCTTTTTCCATGGATTCTAGTCTCTCTTTCCACACCAAATTCTACTTTTGGGATAAATTAGGGGTTTGTGATGAAATAGACATATTTTTTGAAGGATCCCTGCTTTCTTTGTAGCAAAAAGCTGAAAAATGTGGAGATAATGGAAAAGGAATTGAGGGGAAAAAATGAATAATGGTCTCCTGGCTGAGGATGTTGAACTCCACCCAAGAGACCGGATTCTAAAGGTACATCTGCCAAACATTTCTCAGCATGATCCTGGGTAGGTTGTTCACCCATACTTCTCACAGGTGTTTTCTGGTTGTGTATATTATTTACCGATAGACATCAGTACAGCTGGGCTCGTGCTGTTTGATTTGCAGAAATGCCAAGTACTTACTTACAACTCAGACTGGAAGAATTTCCATTATTTAGAGGATTTGAAGATCTTGAAATACAGATTTGTTTCAAATCAGTGTATATTCCTCAGATAACGTAACTTCTGGTGGGTCAAATTTTATTAAACAAGTCTTTTGGATTATTTAAGCATGGTAATTATTTGTAGACTGTATTATCAGGAAGCCTATCACCTTTTAAAACACTTGAAGCACCATAAAAAAATCAAACCTCAAATTAGGCATTTGATATTCTCAAAATTCAATTCTCCCCTCAAGATGAAATTTCAGTGAGTACTGAAATAGAATTATGTTTGCACAACATGTGGTTTCAAGAGAAGCATTTGTTCCAGGAGATAGGATCTCATTTATGTTTCCATCGCTGGTACTATTCACAGTGACAAGTCAGTGGTGAGGGGTCTAGAACACACATTGGTTTATAGTGGTGATGTTCTGAAAAGTTAGGCTCTTGTAGTCTCAAAATGGACAGTTTAAATTAATGGTTATTTTTCACCTTAATGCATTCATGCCTTGCTTCTCCAGCCAAAAAGTGAGGATAATAATCTCTCAGGAATGTTATTGAATATTCAGAGATAACAGCAACAACTGTAATGGCAGGTTGTATGAAGAAGTTCATATTTCTCTCTTTTAGCAGGATTTGGATGTCGTGCAGTAAATAAGACCTGGGGCCAAACTCTGCAGAATGAAAAGAGCCAAGTAGCTCACCAGTAATTAAGCATCAGCTATTCCATGACCTGACACAGCTGAAATGGCATGGACAAAGCAGCATCATACAGTAAAACTATTGTAAGCATTAACACCAAGGAACTGAGTTGAGATTTTACCTGGAAACCAAAATCTGGCCTCATTGCTCTCTGAGAGTTTTCAAAACAGAAGGGGTTGCAAATTATAAAGCTTAATATTGGTGCCAGAAAAATAATTACAAAAATTATTTCAATTAAGTTCAGGTTGCTACAGTCTCTCCTACACTTTTAGTAAATTTGAAAGAATAGATTTGTATAAATGATATGGGCATAAAAGAGTCTATATTTATTTATAGATTACTTGTTTACAAAGTAAATTGTTCAAGCTAATTAATGAAACCTGTACAAAATATGTGCTCTTCTAATGTTTCCAGTGCCAGCAGATTTCAGGAGAAGTCTTTCCTGTCTGCAAATCCTTATTTATTAATTCTAGGCCGAGCTCTAGGCTCTGGAATGCGGTTTCAGAATTTCTGATATGCTCTAGTAGTTCAAATATTTTTATATCATATTGGAAAGAAGGCACTGAATGCTAGCTATTACAAATCCCCATAAAGCACGTTTCACCAGGCTTTTAAGTTGTAAACTGTGACTAGAGGTAGTAAAGAAATGTTGAGAACATGCATGACTGTTGAATGAAAAGAAAGATAAACGAAAACCCTCTCTCCCTTCCTAATGAACACAAAGAAATAATTTTCAGGGAATCTCATGGGAGCCAAAACTCAGATTTTTAATGCCATCCAAACCTGAGAAAGATAGGTTTTTCTTTTCCACTTTCCCATCCCTTTTCCATAACAACAAAAAAAGTTGTTGTTTGGTTTGAGCCTTATTGAGAATTTAAGAATAATCTAATTGGAAAATGATTACTTTTACAATCACAGTGAAGATTTTAGGAAAGTTTTAGGAGAAGATATATCCATCTTACAAAAATATTTTTTAGAAGTATGAAAACTTTATTAATATTATTGTTGTCATTTTTGCTATTATTAATACAATGTTAACATTCTTTATTAAATTATAACCTGTTTGACTACAGAATATTTATATTCACTTGAGAATTAGCTGGCTATAAGGCATTATTTATGCAACAGACTTTCAAAAATAAGACAACAGTCTCCTCTTCTGAGAGTTTAAGAAATGTTTGTATGTCTGTGGGGACTGCTTATGCTAAAAAAATTGCTTTAAGGATTTTGAAAATTCAAACACTGCATTTGGAATGACTTATTTATTAAAAAAGTCATGTTTGGACTAACTTGAAACAGAATTTGAACCTCTGTTAAAAGATAATTCAACTAAATAAATATCCGAGAAAATGCACCGAATACAGGAAAGACCTGAAATTGGAAGGATCTTTCCAGAGCTCATGCCACAGGGCTCGTGTATCCTGCTGCACGTACACGAACTGAAGAAGCTGCCAGCACTGCTGGTGTAGCTGCTAAGCCAACAAAGGACGGCAGCAGCTAACACGCAGGTTCGTCGGAGCCCTGGAGAGATGTTCTCTCTCTTGTGAAACTATAGAAGGAGGAAGGTAAATTATCTTTGGCTGAAGAAAGGAAGGCAAAGCACTCTTCTTGTATTCCACCTTCAGCTCTTTGGCTGTCTCAGCATGCTCCCCTGCCTTTTTCTAGTAAACAAACAAGATAAAAAGAGAAGGAAGCTGCCTGGCAGCACCATGAAATGTTACCTGCTGTTTTACTGCTGCTTCTGCCATAGAAGAGTGTCGCCCTAATACCATCACCAAGGTATAAAGAGCCAGAGAAAAATTACATAAACCCACTGATCCATTTATCTGCTTCTTCTAATAATTTAATGAAGTACTAAAATGTCATTTTGTTTTAAACAGCAGACTCTCCTGCTGAACAGCAAAATAACCCAGACCGTAAGCTTTTGTGGAGGGTTACAGTAGATGCAGTTTGTGAACTCAAGGCAGTTCCTCAGACAACTGATTCAGTAAATTTATATACTTCTTTTGAATCTATCTGTCTTAGTTACTGTTCTTTCATTTGAGTCATATATAATAGATGAGAGGAACTGAATGACACTAAACAGACTTCGTTTGGCTAACTGCAAACTATGCTGTTACACCATAAAACAGAAGTCAGGTCTTGATTTGCATATAACATACTTCCACACTGATTTAGAGAAGACTCCCCAAAACTGTGATCTTTAGTGTATCGGGGAGGCCAGCAGCAGATGTTTCGTTGCTTTTCTGATGATACAAGGACTGTAGTTGGTATATCTGATTGTTTTGGTTCTTTTTCACTTATGGTATCTCTCTAAACATGATAAAGAAGTAATTTAATTAAAACAGTGAGTCACACTTCTGAGTGGCTTTTTAGGAAAGTAGTGCTTAAGATCCTCTCTGACACTTGCTGTTTCTCCAAACAATACAATGAGATAATTTCTTGGTACAGCACTAGGTTAAAACTACCCTTTCTGCTCTGCCAGGCTCTTTTAATGTGATGTTGTCCATATGTAACATAAACTGGGGCTTAACAGAAAGACTCAGGGGAGGCCAGCTTACTTTTTACTCTATATGATTAACATTATAGCAGATTTAGTGCTGCTAGGTTCTGTGGTAAAAATCCCATTGCATTCTGACAAATGTTTCACAGTTGTTTGTGCTGATGTCCAGCACTAATTGGTTTTTGGCACTTTGAAGGACATTTGGATTCAACCATTCACCCTGTAGGTTTGCCTGGCAGAGTACTCCAGAGTGCCATGTAGTCTGTGCTCAGATAGCCCCCTAATTAGCTCCTCGGAAGGTATTTTCCCACGTGTACCAGCAGAGCACAATGTTGTCTGTGTAAGAAGGAAGCATCGGGCTGATTTAAAGTGATTTTTCTCAATGTAGAGAGTACTGCAGAGCTCACTTTTGCTGCACAGCTGGCCTTTTGCTAATAAATAATTTTTTAAAAATAGCAAAAAACCCACCAACCCCCCAGAAACACCAAATCCACCTCTGTTTATCTCTAAGTTAAAAGTTCAAGATTGTTAGTTAAGATAAAACTTTCTGGCTGCTTTAAAAGTAAGACTTTCCAGGTTGAGCTCAGATCACCTAAACCTGCCGGGTGAGTAATGCCCTACACCTTTACTCAGTGCCACAGAGACTGACAATGCCAGTTAAAGGACAAGACAATGGCGTGGCAATGTATGTGTGACATGAGAGCTGATGCAAGGATTCTAATTTGGAGATTCATCTGCCTAGGCCTAGAGCCTAGGAAGAGCTGACAAGTAGTGCAGGGGGCTGTTCAGGACACCTATAATAGGTTCCTCCACTCGTTTGCCTTAGCCTGTCACATTACATGCTATATGCAGATATCCTAGTAAGATTAGCCTTCAAAGGTGTCTTATATAAGCTAGTGTGAAGAGCAGTTTTCTCACCCTGTGTCAATGTCAAGATAAAGAGACTGCAAATTCATGCTGTTGAGCAAAGACGTGACTTTGAAACACCTGGAGATGAGAGGTTAGGCAGGGAACAGGAAGAGAGCTCTGGGATTAAATCTGTATCTTCTGGCAGACGTGCAATACCAAGAGAGATAGCAGAAGTAGGAAGCAAAGCTAAAAGTAGATGGGGAGAAAAGGAGCTCATGTTCTCATGCCACCACACCACCTCCTGAAAAATAAAGCCGAGCCTTTTTATGGTTAGGCTAACAGCTGGTGGTTGCTGGAGGTGATGTGGGTCATCTGTGCGCCATTGCTGACAGTCCTACTTGGCTTGAGGGCAAATTGGGGCACAGATGGAAGGAAAATCTTTGCATAGAAAATGTTCCACTTGTAACTAAGCCAACTTGGACTGCTTTGTACTGGAGAAGAGACAGAGTAGCTACATAGTAGCCAAGAATGGAGGCCAGAAACTTCAGCGTTGTCCTGCTGACCGTCCAGCCTTTCAGTGATGTAATGGCACAAAACTTCTCTTAGGAATTAGCTCTTTTGCTGGCAGATCTCCAAGTTTCATCCTATGTACAGCACAAAGCATATGTTGTGGGAAGAGAAACAAGAAACACGTCTGTTTTCTTCATTTTAGATGCTATTTCCAGTTTTTTTTCAGGGGAATGCAGCTGCAGATGTAGGTATACTCAGTAAGAGGGATGAAGAAATGAAGGTTCCCCATGTTGTAAGCAATGTAGAGCTCATGTTTCCCCCAGTCTCTGTAGATTGTGAAGCCATAACAGGGTAAGGAACCCAGAAAGAGTCTCTGTGTTGTTCTATTTAGCTATAAGATTACGGAAGCAAAATCAGACCGCCACCATTATTCAGAAGCTCTGACAAAGGACGGAGGCTCAAGATGTACAAACCTTCAGGGAAATGAAATAATGAAATAAGTGACAAATAAATGCATCAAACTAGATGATTTCATATTGCTTTAGAAAAAAAATGTGGGAAAAAAATGTTCTTTGTTAATAGTTGCTTTACTCCTTTTAACTTCAGAAAAGGTGCTCGACATCCTTCATCAGACCAGCTAAACGTGTTAGGCAAACCAACTTAGTTTATTTTCATTCCATACATGTGCATCTACTTAAAACAAACTCAGCAGAGCAAAAATAAATCCTAATGAAAATAAAGTACCACTATGGAAAATTTTAATTCAGACTTTAATTGTGTTGCATCTACAACAGCTGTAGTGCAGCTACCACAGAAGCTAATTTACTTCCATTCTCTGAGCTGAATTTCTTTTTCACTCTCAGTTTTACCTTAAAGAATATAGCTGTGATTTCCTTATTCTGAATGTAGACATTGTAACTGAAGTACCTCCATATTTTTTATTTCACCAGGCAGTGCAAGAGCTGTTTACAGAGCAGTCTGTTGTCATAATCTCATGAGACAAGCAGCAAAATTTGGTTTATTTTCACAGTGGGAAAAAAGGTATGGTTGTGAAGTGTGAAAGAAAATGCTGTTTCATCTGGGTGGTTGCATCTCAGAACTATACGTCTTTGTTCAGTCTCGAGTGTTTCAAAGGAAGACTAAGAAACATGGTATATTTACTTGTGGATGGTACATTTTGCCCTTGTTTCCTTCTCCAGATTTGTGGAGGACAAACTTTCATCTTTCCAAATTGGAAGGATGTCTCAGAGAGAAGGGTGTTCACTTAGGATCTGCCACATCTGGGACATGTTCCTTACTCTGTTGCAGACTTATTGCATGAGTTTACATAAGGCATCCAGACTGGACTTGAGAAGAAACTAATGTCAAAATGCAACACTGAGGCAACACAAATGTTCATAAAGTCCTTGCAGAGTTTTAAGCATAGAAAGACGTGGCACTGTTAACTTCTTCCTGTTAGTTAGGAAGTGAGGTGATAGTCTCAAACCACAGTTGGCATGTTGAAAGTGTACCTAACTTACAGAAACGAGCAGCTGCTGAACAAGACTTTCTGGGATGGCTGTGTGCTTTTTTTATGTATATTTAGAGTACAATTCTGGGTTTAGATGACCATTGTGCCTTATTAAAAATAGAAAATTGACCTATATTTCCCATATATTGAGACAAACACCAGCCTGTTGATTGTGCTGCAGTGTGTTGCTCGCCATCTAGTTTTGCAGCAGTTCTGTTTGGGTTCTCTTCCTCTAAATAATTAAAGCATTAATTATGTCTGAGAATTAAGAAAGAAACCAAGAAGCTGACTCTTAAAGCCAATTGGCAGGCAAGAGCATTGAAACGAAAGCCCCATTTTTCTCCACGTACTTTCCAGCTGACTGGGTTATAAACCTTAACAGAATTACAGGATTGTTAAAATTGGAAAGGGCTTATCAAGTCGATGAGTAGGACAGAAGTCCTTTGAAGCTATAGATTTTACTCTGAGGCTATACCTAAGCTGCGGGAAATGGGAACACTTCCCAGTTCCCATATCCTCTTGTCCGATTTAGTTGCATCTTGATTTGATGTCAGGGTTAAATTTAGGTATGTACTTTTTTTCCTTACTCTCTTTCCCTCCCCTGCTGCCATTTACATGGGAAGAAACCCTTGATATACAGGTTGGCAGGAACCTGGGTCCAACTATCTGTGAAGCGATGACAGTACAACTTAACCAAACAGTAATACTTCAGGAGTTTTCTAAGGACTTAAGCCTTATGCTCTCAGATGAGCAATCACTTCTGCTCATTTCATTTCTTCCATTTCATAGTAATTAGTACAGAACAAACATAATTTAATCTTTGAGACTCCCCTATTGCTTAACATGGAGTTTTTGTAGGTTTGGCTTTTATGTGCTCTGCTTTCCATCTCATTTCCAAACCTTGGTGCCACTGTACGTGTATTGACCGGGAAATGAAGGGAGACCTGTACGAAGGGCACTGGGCTCCACCTCGCTTTTGAGAAGGATGTCTTATGAGTCTGAGATGTGCAGCACAGGCACAGCCCTTTCCATGCAATGAGTACAGCAGTGCCCCTGCCCCTCCCAGCATCACTGCAACATAAAAAGCACTGGTTTTCCTTCTTCCAGAGATAAGTTCTTTCTTCCAAATACAGGCTGCTGCTAGTTTCATATATGATACATTTTAAATCTACACATCACTGGCCAGAATGAAGTCCCAGAGGGGAATTCATTTTGTGGGAAAAGGCTGAGAAAGCTGTGCTTTTTCTCAAGGGAGTGGAAAACATTTCATGCTGAGCTAAAAGCTTATATTTGTTATTTTTATTCAAACTAATAAATCCTCCATGTTGGCAAAGATAAAAGCCAGGATGTGAGAAAAGAAATACATGGATAAAACCATGTCATGTTAGTGGGATCAATAGGCAGAGTCATATCAGAAGAGGCTTTAACGTAATAAAAACACTTTCCGACATTTTATGGGAATATTCTTTTTGTTACTTTTATTCCATTACTGAGCAAAATTTGAAATGAGCCAGTACTGTTTGCGGGAGGGTGCTAGCATTTCTCCCAGTTGTGCTAGACAGTACTTTTTCAATCTGCACCTAGAGGATTTTGCTAGATATTCATCACTGTTTTCATTTAAGCAAAGTGAAGTGAGAAGGATAGTGGAAGTAATATGACCACCACCAATAATTGCATAGTTCAGTCAAAGGGAGGTTACCAAGAGATTTTACAAACCTGGGCATCCAAAGTGATCATAAGGAAATGCTGCAGATGAACAGCTATCTGCTCGTAAGGCTGATGGGAAAACTTCTACCAATGCGTTATGTGGATGAAGAAAAACTGTTTTCTTGCTGAACGAGTATGATGTGGAAAAAAAACACCATAAAGATATTCTAGTGAACTGTATGACTGGCAAATGGAAAGAAGTAGCACAGATGAATGTCAGAAAGAAATAACTGATGGATTTGAAACAGGGGAAAAAAAAAAAACCAAACAACCAAAAAAACCCAAAACAAAAAGGAAGAGGAGAAGCAGTGAATATATGACTACAAGAGGGAAGGGATCTTTGCGTTATCTTCAAGGTCCTTTCAAACCTAAATGCTTCTATGATTCTATGATTGTGGTCATTAAATATAATATTCTGAGAAAACAAATGCTTCATAACTCAGTCAGGTATGCATGCCAGAAAAAGCTAAAGGCTTGTCCAGTTAGGCAGCTCTACTGATATTCCCTGATGTATTTCAAAAATCATATCCAAGAAACTGGATTTTAAAGTTTTACAGTCAGACTCTGAAACAATACATATGAATGATTCAGTCTAAATATATTTTTTTTAAAGTGCCCAATCTACAGTGCCTAAAGACATCCCACGAACAGAGAGGGTCTTCAAAAGTGTGGGTGATTGCTCATGTAAATTTCTGACCTTCAGGATAACATACATCACTTAAAGAGAGGCTTAAATTCTTTCTTTGAATAAAAATAATAATGTCCTTAGTGAGTAATAAAAATGAAGTGTGAAACAAAACTTTGTAATTACAATTTATGTTGTTATGACGCAACTATGGATTGTTAATTTTAGAAAGACATTTTCTGCAGTTTTGCAGGGTATAACATATAAAAATTAAATGTTCACAGATCAGAAGAATATGAAATTAGTTAAAGAAAGCACTTAAAGACCCAAACACCAGACTTATATCTTCAGAGGTTCCTTAAAAGTCATTCTAGGTCCAGTAATGTTCAGTTTTTCACATTACAGTCTACATTGACCTCAAAGGATAATTATTAGGAGACTTTCCAAAGCTGAAATGATTACAAATGTTTGGAAAGGTAGAAGTGATTTGAATAATTAGGATGATACTCAACAAAAATAAACATTAGTTCTCCAAACAAGATGTATGACAATTAGAAGTGAAATTATTTCATTCATCAGATATCCCATGTTACACCACTTATTAGAATTGCTTACAAACTTAACCATTTCTTTAGCTAAGAAGTTGTGATTGTCGTTTTAGGACATGTGGAGAACTAGTCCTTGCAAACTTAATCAGTGCATAGTTCACCCCCTAGCTTTATCATGCAAATTACATTTGCAGAAGAACTGGCACTGCAGTCTAGAATATTGAATGTGGTTTTTATTACCAGGTGATAGAAAAGGAGTTAAAATGACAATAGGAAAGAAAACTACTTGCAAAATCCAACATGCATGCACTTTTTTGAGAGAGTGCTAGAGCACAGGAATGTGCATATGTGGGGGGAAGAGGAAGGATTTCTGCATGTCTGTTCATGAGGTGCACCGTTTCATTCGTCTGATTTGCCAAGAGCAGAGCAGACACATGGTGTAGAGTTGAGAGCATTGCTTATGGTTTTAACTTGTTTGGTAAAATACTGCAACTCATAATCACTTTTTGCATCCCACCTCTCCCCCAAGCGCTCATTTCATTTAATCTTGAAAATTGAGCGGAATTTCACTTTACTTTGCTCTAATGGAGAAAAAGATCTGACCCCAGGTTGAAGACACCACAAACTAGCGAGCAAACCCTTGTACAGGTAATTAATATTTGTCAAAGACAGAGACCATAAAATATATATTACTTGGATTTCACTTGTTTTCTTCCTACAGCATTTCAGAGCCCATGTAGTTAAACCCTAGCAGAATGATGGATACATGTGCCATTCTCAGCATTCACACTCAGGTAATGATTGATTAGGCATGAGAAAGGAAAGGAGCAGAAAGGGTTCACACCCAGACAAAGACATTCAATAGTAATTTAGTAAGGAAGCAAGAAGAAAGTCAGTCAGTCTTTAATTAAACTCAGAAAAACAAAAGGTTGTCAGCCTACATTTGAGATAAAGAGTAAAGTTCATGCTTTAAAAAAAATACAGTACAAGATTAAGGGAAAGGCATCTTTATACTGAGGTTGAAGGGGGGAATTGGCAAATGAATTGCTTCTTTATGACAATTGGGTGCTAAAAAATAAGAAAGAAGGGAAAGTTTTTGAGCTTTTTTATTTTGTATGGTGAAAATATAAGAAATATAAGAATGATTTGATTAATTCTATAAAGATATTTTCAAAAATATTCTTAATTTTTCCCTCCCCTGTTCCCTCTGAACATTTCATGAGCAACTAGAAAGCTGGTAAATTTATGACATCATCTGTAATGCAGCTGTTTCCTTGAGGGAAAAGCAGTTATTAAACTAGCAACTAGTTTATAATATGCTAGCATGTAGAGAAAATAACATTATTTAAAATACTCTTTTCTATTTTTTAACTCTTTTGTGAGTTACAGTTTAATTCTAATGGCTGGAATAGCAGCTGTGAGAAGAAAAAAATCTCTGTTAAAGAGTCAAACTGTCTGATCTTATCAGGGAAAGCCTGAGATAGCTCCCCAGCCAGTCCTTAGTTAACCACAGAGACTTTTTAAACTGAACCAGGAATTACTAAGCTTGACACTAAGTTATATAAAGTGCATGTTAAAAGAATATACTCTTTTTACCACCCAGAAATTACATTTAGAATCATGAATAATTTAGTTTGGAAGGGACCTCTGAAGGCCGTGTGATCCAACCTCCACTCAAAGCAGGACTAGCTTTGAAGTTTAGTCCAGACTTAAATTTAGATTGGGTTGCTTGGAGCTTTGTCCATGAAGGTTTTGGGTAGCTCTGAAGCTGGTGATTCCACCACTGAGTTAGTTACTCATTCCACAAAGCAGAAGACCCATCATTAATTCATGAGAGAAGCATTATTACAGATTGAAAGTCTCTTTTCCCCAACTCCCCTCTTTAGGCACAATTCAGAAGTACTGTTTCTAACTCTATCTTTCAGGTAACAAAAAGTTATAGAAGACCACTAAGACTGAAGTCTTTTGCTGAACACAACCAGAAAAAGTCTGCTTGGGGTAATTCACTGTCATAGAGGAATTACAGGGGAATTGTCTCCATTTATCAGAGATTTAATTTAGGCAAAGAGCACTGCCTACCTCCTTGATCTTCTGTGCCTATCTGTGGAGTAGGTATGGATTTTATGCTCCAGTCATATTGTCAATTGTTAACTCTCTTTCCATATATCTCATTGCATTGTTCTAAAATCCTTGTGTGCTATTTCCTATGTGGTCTGAATGGCTTCTACCTCCTTCTGTATTGTATCATCATCTTTGTTGTGGTCTGACTCCAGTCAGCAAAATACCATGAAGCTGCTCACACACCTCCCTGACTCTCCTCAGCAGTGGGTAAGAATCAGAGGAAAAAGACAAGGAAACTTGTAAAATTGAGATAACAACTATTTACTAATTGAATATAAGTGAATAATATATATATATATATATATAAATGAATATATAACAATACCAATAATAAGTAGTAATTAAAATATTAGAACATAAAACATATGATACAATTGCTCACCACGCACCGACTGATGCACAGGCAGGTCCTGAGAAGTAAGAGTCAGAGCCAGACAGCCCGAGAACTGGAGGCTGAGAGCTGGAGCCTGAGAGCTGGAGCTGAAGAGCAGTCGCAGCAGAGTCCGAGTGAACCCCCTGAGCAACAACATGAATGGATAACGCTAACTGACCCACCAACTCACGAATGAGCAAGCAAAGAAATTAGCAAAAGAGTTAGCAAAGGAGTTAAGGAGCTAACAGAGGAGTTACCAAAGGAGCAAAAAGAGAGTGATGATGCCTGAGCCCACTCTCCACTCATGTACCTAGCATAACATACTATGGAATGAAATACCCCTTCAGTCAGTGTGGTTCGGCTGTCTGAACTGTGTGTCCCCCTACATTGCCTGTAGTGAGAAAGCTGGGAACGCAGCTGCAGTATCAGAAGCTGAGAAAGACTTTGAATTTGGTGCAAGTAATCCTCAGTGCCAGCTAAAAAGACACCTCATCAATACTTTAATCAGGGTAAATCCAGAAACCTAACTTCATACCAACAACTGTGAAGAAAGTTAATTCTTTCTAGACTAAAACCAGCAGAAATGTCAACTGAAATTACTGAGCCAGCATTTAGCTTCCTTTATAGTTTTCGAGTAACACTATAAGAAGGTGGTTCTCTTTAAAAGTGTCTAAAAACATGTGTGCATGTGTCCATAATCCGCAATCCGAACAACTTGTCTGCTATCCCTGAGTCTTCATGAAAGCAGAGCTTGACAGCAGTGTTTCTTCTTAGGTAATCTGAGGACATCCAAAAAACCTTTCCTACGTTTGTGGTTATACAGCCTCCTGCTTTGTTCTTTACTGGCTGTCCTTTTCTAGTACTGCTTGTGTTTGTAATCTCAGATGCTATTGATTTTTAACTGATACCTAAAAAGCGTATAAAATCCAGCACCTCTTGGATTGTATCTTCTGCTTTAAGTTGGTTATACTGTATGAATCATATTGGTTTGAAGGGAAAGTAGCCAACAGCAGAGCTTGGTTTTAGATCAAAAGTATTTATCCTGAACTTCTACTCCCTTTTGCTGAAAGAAAAACTGTGATTTAATAAAGCTAATATAATTCTTTATTTGCCACAGTGGTCTTGATAAAAACAGAGTCAAACTGTGTTCTATGAGAAGATGGACAGCAGTGCTCCAATTGTTACCAATAATTTACACTTAAGACTGCTCTTGTAAAACACGGAAAGTACTGGCAGTTATACAGAGGGCATACTCTTAATGGCCAAAACCTGCTATGGTCATAATGAATGTAATCCTTTGTTACATGCAAACTTTCATGCTACTTGATAGAATTAGTGTTGTGCTGAAAGGGATAAAATAGTAATTAGAGGGAAATAAATGAAACTGAGAATCGAATAACTGTTTAGATATTTTGCTCAAATCTTATCAGACTGTAACACAGATGAACTGAGATTTTTTTTTTTTTTTTCTGTGGTAATAAGCACAGCTGCTGATCTCAGACGGTGCGAAGAAGTACTTCGTAGTGGCAGTGCTACCTCCTTGTAGGGAATAGTGGAGGCAAAGCACGAATGAGTGACACAGCGGCAGTTTGCATTGATATCCAAAGCCGGTGCAGAACCACAAGCAAGTATAGAAAAGTCATTTACGTCATGTCTGACTACGGTTGTCCTAAGTAGAAATCAAAAAGCCTCTAACAGACAGCAGTATCCAAAATGTTAATGCAAAGAAGGTAGCAGTTTGAGGGAACAGGCTAGGCTGCAGTACTGATGCTGGTTTTGCAAGAAATATCCTGCCTCACGTCGTAAACAAGGCTGTTGCCTGCCGCTGGATTTACTAACTGAAGGCAGCACTGACTTCTGAGCTGAAAGAGCGATCTACTGCCGGGATAGGACCTCAGCCACTGCTTGTACGATGACTCTTCAGAGCTGTGGCCTCCAGACATGCAGTGTTGGTTGCCACCGACCCACCACACCTCGCACTTCACCCTGCAACCCACCCAGCCCCAGGCTGGAGTCAAGGCTGGGCATGACGACCACCCCAGGGGGGTCACCCGGGAAGGAGCAGCAGGAGCGGTGCCACATAAGCTCCAGCTCACTGCACTGCAATCGCAAAACTTGTTAGCAGAGGAGAAGCCAAGGGAATTCAGGAAGCATTTTATGCCACTTCTGATGAATGATGTAGAGAAGGCATAAGGAGCTTTCCGGAGCAGTTGGGAATATTCCAGCAGGTTGGACAGAATCTCTAAACACATTTGGTTATGAACATTCAGCTTTAAAAGTGCTTTCAAATGTATTAATGGATCCTCACACAAACACTTATATAAGAATAAATCAACTAAATAAAATGATTTGTACATCTCTTTTTCATAATTTCCTTGGCCATATCATATTCATATTAATGCCCATAATTTTCATCTGCAATGCCAGTTGCTTTGGCTGTTTCTGTGTCAAATCATTTGTCTTTCTCTTTCTATCACACAAAATACAAGAGCATTTTTGAAATTGCTGTCCCATTTATTCCTTTGTGGGCTATTATAGTCCTAATCAATATTGTGCTGGAGTCCATTTGGCCCACAGCATTGTCATTTTTTAGCAAATGGGAGTCATTTGCTGCCTCATACAAAAATAAAAAAGATTTATGCTTTTTATTCTTGCAATTAACTCTGCTTGTTCTTTGTGCAGAAAGAAAGTAATAAAAGGCAGTATTTTTTTTTTGTTCTAGAAGAAATCAGCAATAAATTTTCTGTAAAAAGTAGGATGGGAAGGGAGAAGCTGAAGAACCTGCTCCATGGTGGACATCTTCAATAAATTTGTCACAAACCATCTTACACAGGAGTACAGTTAATGCTCACAGCTGGAATCAGTGTGAGAAAGAGTCTTTTCTGTAATTTTCATTTTACATGCTTGGAACATCACTCTGGGCTTTACATAAGTTTATCTGGGCCTCAGCTTTAAAATCAATTGGCGTGTTATAAACACACCAACTAGCATTTCCTATGCCTTTTTCTCACAGTGTTCCCGTTTCTAAGTTTGTTTTTTCATATCACATGCAATCCACACATGGTTTTTTAAAAGTAAAAAGCTATAAAGGCCAAAATAATTAGGAAAGGAATACATATAGGTACATTTTATATTACTTTTTTGTACTTTTGACTAAACCTATCAGCTGCTAAACCAGCATAGAATAATGTTGTTAAAATATCATCAAATGCTGTTCTTGGCTTAACAGTAGGGTTCTTCCAGCTTTTCTTATCCTTGGTCACACATGGTGAGCAGAACAATCACCAAATACAACAAAGATTTCAGATCACTTTCCTTCCTGTGTTTGGCAACATAATAAAGTGCATAGCTACAAACTTTTGTCTGGTAATCAACTGAAGTGCTACATGACAGAGATCTATAAAATCACGAGCAGTTGTGAAAAGGTAAATATGGAACAATCATTCACTGCCTCTTCCAGTGGAGAAGAGGATATTACATTTTTGAAGATGTGGCAAGAACAAAAGAAAAGTGGTTCCTCACAGAAAATGTTTTTCTACTGTGGAACTTGTTGCCACAGGATTCTGGGGATGGTAATATGTGAGTTTAGAAGGCAACTGTAGAAATCCTTGGAAGAAATCTTGCCCCAGAGCAAGATACAGGACATCACTCTGGCCCTGAATTTTCCTTATTTCCAAACGGTGAGATTATTCTGGGGAAATAACACTCCATGTTTAATCTTTTTTGTTATGTTTTCTTTCCTATGTGCTCTTGTGCATAACTGCTGTCAAGATACTGGACTATATGGATCTTTGGTCTCACCTACAACACGGGAATGTAGAAATCCAGTGAGGATGAGCAGTGTTTAAGAAGTGTACCTAACTGTGTGCCTATGTTTTGTTACACACTCTAGATAGAAATGCCTTTTTTGGGAGAGGAAATACCTGTTATTTCAAATGTCTGATCCTTGAAATTACAGTGTTCTCCCTTGAATGTCTTGTTTCTCAGAACCTTCCCTTGTTTTCCCAGACATCAGGCTGCTGCTCACAGTGTACCTCTGAATCCATTAGCAGATGGAGAACACTATGTGAAGAAAGCTAGGCCTTGCAGAAAGCTTCTGAATGACTTCACTTAAAAATAAAAACAGACGGAAGGACACCTTTAACCAAAGTCTACAGCTCTATGTTCTTTTTCCTTTGCATCCCTCTGAAGCATGTTTTCAGGTTGAGAGCTCCACCAGAGCGCAGAGACATAACTTCTGCAGAATCATAGAGCCCCGCCCGTTTTGAGCTTGTTAATTTTGTAGTTACACTGAAATACTGCCTGGTACAAAGCAAGTCTGTTTGTTCCCCTCTTCTGCTTCTAGCAAAATTCTTTGTGTGGTTCTGTGGTGTCTGTGAAATTTGTCAAGCATTTCTTCTGCACTTTATCTGACTTTGGGATTTTTCCACTACCTGCACTCTTCTGCTTCTGCAGAAAGCCTTCATTAATCATCTCCCAGCTCATTCAGTCACCTGTACAAACTCATGTGTACACAGAGATTAACTATGACCCATCTTCTCCAGCTCAGTGGAAAGATTCAAGGTTTCACTGCCAGGACTCTGTATTCTGCCTTGTCACAGAGGCAAGCAGTGTCATACTATTAACTTTCTAACATCAACTAGCTATTTTCAGAGTTCTCAGTTGTTGCAATGCTTCACAGTATTTCATTATATTTGGTTTTCATTATGTTCTAGTTCCAGATAGGATAGAGATGTTTATTCCATCTCAAAAATTCATTTCTTTCCCCTTTTCTTTCTCTGCCTTTCCCCACTTTGGTATGCCATATAATATCCATCAAAATAAGTCTCCACAGAAAACAAAGACTCTTAAAAGAAATTTCAAACTTTTGTTGTAAAACCTGCAGCCAAACCACATGATAAAATAAATCTTTATGGAGTGGAATACTAAAAAATGACTTCTTAATTTTTTGTCTCTCCCTCTTTCTTTAGTCTTCAGAGAGATTTTTATTGATCATGTAACAGTGTCCAAAAGGACATGAAATTCCACATTCTTCTTTGTTATGTGTCTTTTAACCTCATATACATATTTTTCTTACTGCTGCTCTGCAAAAACAAATTACACTAAAAACCAAGTTTTATTTCTGCCTTTTATTTGCAAAGTTCTGGTGACTTGAGTGTGCAGGACTGCAGGCGTTCCCTGAGTTGATTAGTTTCTGTTAATTGTTTTAAAGCCTTCTCACCATGTAGTACTTCATCGTGTGCTTCTCCAGAGGAAGAGGAAATTAACGTTTCATGTCCATAGAAAGAACTCTTCATCAGCTGATAGGGATGGTCTTTTGGCTAAGGCTGTAAGTGAAATCTCATGTTAGAATTTGGGACTCCACTTTTTTTTTTCCTTTTGGCTAGCAACTGTACTCTGCCCCTTTAAGAAGACACAAACTGGGTTAGCTCAGTTTCTCTGACCTAATCATCATAATTTCATCTGAGGATGAAATTGTCAGAGAATAAGTTTGGAGAGGAAGACTGGAGAATCTACTGAGGGAAGCAGCAGAATCAGCACACCATAGGGGCTTGCACTTTGTACCATGACAGAACATTCTGAGAGCAGCAGGGAGCTAACAACAAGGGCAACGAAGTGAAGAAAGAGACCGTCACAGGAAGCAGATGGGATGGGATAAAATTTGCTGCAACTCATGAAGTCACTGCATGGACTGAAACTAAACCTGGAAACGGGGACACCATGAACCCAGGGAGAGCTGAAGCTTGTAAATGCTTCTTCCCTGGTATTTTGCTTTACTTTAGTTCCACTTTTTGAGTAATGGATTTGCTCCTACAATTACTCAGTGGTCTTTACCCTCAAATCCAAATTTCAGTCTCTCTGTGCTGTGTAGCATTGTAAGGAATTAGAAAACCCTAAAAATGATGTTTCATCAGACATAAAGAGGATTCTACTTGTCATAAATTCAATCATGACACATGAATGCCACACATTCATGAGCTGTGTAAATGCATTTTCTGATCTGGAAATCATTGGCTAGAAGCAGAAAGTAGCCTTAAAATTACTTTACTTGGGCAAAAACTGGTGAAACTTGGGCCCGGTAAGTTATAATTTTGTGTACAAATGTCCTTTTATTAATAGAAATTTTGGCCTAAAATCATCCTGATATCTTGAAAAAGTTGTATATGTGTTGTGACACCTGTGACTTTAATCTGTTTTCTACTATCAGAGGTTCCTCCTCCACATTGGTAATTGTAGCCATTTTCACAAATCTTTCGAAACCAGACTTGCCCTTAAAGTCAAGGAGACCTAGCTAAGCAGAAGTCTTGGCACATGTTTAATAATTCTCAGATCAGAAAAAGCTTGGCCTTTGCAAATCTCATTTAAGAAAGGTTCAGGGTTTTTTTCATTCCTGCTTCTGCAAATAGCTAACGTCAATCAGTCAAATGCACACCTAAATATGCAGCTAAGCCATGAAATACATATCTGTCAAAAGAGAGGCTGAATATTGTTATTCTGTCTATTTGTGTTTAAATAGTAATGTTGATGTAGCAGTCTTTATCCAAATATTATCGAAGATGAAGCTTTTACCATTTCTTGTCTTTTTGGACAGGTAATGTTATATTTTCCATTTAATAGAAACAGAATAAAGCAAATTGTGCTAAAAATTTACAAGAGATGGGTGTCAGATGCTTAAAAGAGTTCTTGGAAATTGATTTAACTTTTTTGAGGGGCTTTTCATGAGCCATAAAGGTTCTTACTTCTGATTAGAAGAAAGAGACAGTTAGTGGAGGAAAGGATGGGAATATTAATATCGTTAGAGTAGAAGTCATAGTAATGACGAGTAAGGAAGTTGTTTAATTTTCATAGATGTTGTGGGAGAGATTCAAAGCAGAGTTTCATCTAATTTATTTTGAGAGGAACCCATAACAAAATCCCTAGATATTTTTCTACCCAGTCATTTCCTGAAAGAAAGATTTTATTACTTTGTACACATTTTCAAGGAAGGCTTTCTATCATTTACTCATAAATGTTGCACTTGCAGGCTTTGTGCCAAAGCATTGTTTGTACAATCTTTAGAGGAACAAGAAAGTAACATTCAGAGTTAGACTGCAGAAAATTATTTTTCCATTAACTGATAATACTGAACTGTCGATTTTGATGACTAAAGGATAAAACTGCAAATGAAAACAAGTTCTTCATGCTGTAGCAAAGAGCAGGTGGAGGAAAAGTGCCAGTCTTCATTTATTAAAAATCACCCATTTCTAAAAATGCTGGATTTGCAAACATCAAGGATGTCAGTATCCCAAGATTAAACACTTCTGTCCTTAACTGTCAGGCTATTTTTTTCTTGATGTAGTCAGAAAGGAGAAAAATAATGGTGGCAGGGACTAATAAAAGATATGAAAACATGTTTGAGGCTGCTCAGAGGTTTTAAGTGTTCAGAATAATCCTGCCAGAAGTGGATTAGTGTACACAGAGTGGGCTAAGAGTTAGATGCATTCTAAAATTCTGCTGAGCCTTCAGCACTGCTTGGACAGTACACATCACAGCAAGCACGCATCTTTCTTATAGCTTACCATAACACCTGCAGCTAAGATTATCCTGTTTCTAATTCAAAGAACCTCTTCGTTGCTTAAAATGCTGTAAGACTTTTAACTTCTGGTCATGAAGTGTCCCTCATTTGGTGCTTGGCCATGAACAATTATTTTTTCTGGGTTTGAATGAAGATACGTCAGTCATATTAAATTACTAATAATACAAGATTTTTGACACTACCATGCATCACAATAATTATTTTTATGGCATTGTACTTTGTCAGTTAAAGAAAGCTTTTGAAATTAATCACAGGCAGGAACTAAAGTTTGCGTATTTGTATTCAACCTGGGGAAGATCAATTCCAAACTGAAAACATTAAGAGTATGAAGAAACATTAATATGCTTTGATAATTGCATCTTGTGATATATTTCAGTGCTATGTTGGAGCTCTTCGTATGCAAACAAAGCAATGCACAGAATTTCACTGTGTGAAATACATTAAGTAATACACTGGAAAATCATTGCTGTGCTTCACTTTATATTACAGTTCTGTGACAGTCGGCAGTTCTGTCTTGCCATTTCAGTTTTTACCCATATTTCCTCTCTGTGTTATGATATTAACCAAATCTTGTGGCTTCGGTTTCCTGCCATTCATAAATAATCACTGACAAAGCTCAGTCTGAAAATATCAAACATAATACAGCATTATTACAAATGAGAATATTGGTTATCAGCACTCTCTGTAGGAACTTTCTTTGGCATTTATCAAGTCTATTCTTGTCTATCAGACACACACATATTAAAAAATAGTTCCTGTCTTCAATTATGTAGTCTATATGCACCAAGGAGTTGAGCATCAAAAACTTCTGAGAACATATTTAATGTCAGAGGTAGCTTTCTCACCCAACCATTGATATAGTTAAATTCCACTCATCCTTCCTTTTGTCTTGACAGCATAGGAAAGCTGAGAAATTACATGACTTTCCCTCAAACTATTAAACTACAATTTGCCAGGTATTACATTTTATAATGCCCAATTCATTCTGCATTATATCATTGTCAGGAAAGAAGACCTTTAAAACACAGACCTCCAAGCATTCAAGTCCAATGGGCCAAAGGGGAACAAGAAATGAGTAGAAAGGGGATATAATTTGATATCTGGAATATTGACTAGGGCTGGAAAAGATGGATAACTCTCACCCATTAACTACGTTCCACTTGACTTCTAGATGCCTGAGTTTTGTGCTGCAAAAAGGGAACTAAACAATATTTTGAGGTAGTGAATATTTCTGAAGCGTTTCAAATGAATCAGACAAAAAATGAAACATAAGGTGAAGAAGATACTGGAAATGAGATGCAATTAGGGAGCTTTATTTTTCATGGGGATGAGTTACAAGCTTTGGGAAAGGGAGAAAGTTGGCTGATGAAAGTTCTGTTTTCTGAGTAGGTTACAGGATTCATTAATATCTGCTCATCACGTAATCACAGAAGGTTTGAGGCTGGAAGGGACCTCTGGAGATCATCTGGTCCAACCCGCTGCTCAAGCAGGGCCACCCAGAGCCAGTTGCCCAGGACCACATCCAGATGCCTTTTGAATATCTCTAAGGAGGGAGAGGGTTTTCCAACCTGTGCCAGTGCTTGGTCACCCCCACAGTGAAAAAGTGTTTCCTGATGTTCAGAGGGAACCTCCTGTGTTTCAGTTTGTGTCCACAGACCCTGGTCCTGCCACTGGGAACCACTGAAAAATGTCTGTCTCTCTCTTCTTTGCACGCTCCCTTCAGATATTTATATATGTTTATAAGAACCCCCCTGATGTCAGATAACATTCACTGTATCGCTTGTCTGATTTTTATATACAGCAAATAGCAAAGAAAGTAAACCACTTTCTGCATTCATTTTATATGGCAAGGGAAAGGGTTTTCAGGTAAGGATCCATGAAACTGGCAGCAGTGAAAGATTTGGAGTAGCGGTTGTGAAAAGTTCAATCTAAATTCCAAAGTAAAATATTGAAAGTTGAGTGGCAAAAGATAGACATTGGGAAAGAATGGTAGATATAAGTGATTCATGGTATATAATTAGCAACAGTTAGATGACAATCAGAAAATGGCATGAACAAAGGATAATCATTAAAAACAAAGTAGAAGTTAATTGCTGGTATCTAAGGATGTCAATCAATTATTTAGAAAAGACAAGCAGTTGAAATTAAATAGCAATTGCTTAATTGCAATGGATATAATGTGATGTTCTTTGGTGGCAAAGCAAAGCAGATGGAAAATGAGAGTAATAATGGTAAACTGATAAAGCCTGGGTGTACTAAACTGGATCAGGTAAAGTGTCATAACAGGGAGAGGGATGACTATGCCAGATGAGTAAACAGGATTAGTAAGGTAGACAATTGAATAAGTGTGGGTAGAAAAGTCATTAAAGCTGTGGTTTTAAAAAATATTTATCTGCACTGCCTCAAATTCCTCCAGTGGAGGTGCTGATCTACAATAAATTTAAGTCTATAAATATTTAATATTCATTTGTTGCATGTACCAGAAGACTATAGATCAGATTGAAAATTACTGCTTTCTGAGGAAGCACTGGAAAACAAAAATTGCAGTCCTAAAATCCTTAGTCTTAGCTGTAAATGAAAATATGTGCAATGCTTGGGAACAACCATTACAGTGACAGCAGTGCTGACATAAAGAAAGAAAAAGCAGTTTCTGGTGCTAAAGAAATAAATGTGCTATGAATTAAAGCAAGATGAGACCAAAATGCCGAGGAAGATGGAGATCCAAGAAAGCCTATTGCCATAAAGCCTATTCTCATAGTAACAGTTTTTACAATTCTCTGTCTCTGTTGAAATAACCCATTTGGACATGAGCCATGGGAGGATGTTAGCCTGTTTCAGTGTGTCGAATTCCAACCTGATTTCTGTCTACAGCCAACAGCGGAAGCAAACCTGTCAGCTCTGAGAATTCATTGAATTCCACTGTGGGCTGGATCTAAACACATGGGCAGAGGGAAAAAAAGAGTTTGAACAAATAGAGCACTTCAATTGGTGGATTTTCAAGCCCTTCCTTAAGTTGCTGTATTTCCTTTACACTTCCTGTGTTGTAACCTTTTGTAAAATATGTTTCTTTTCAATATTTAGCTTCAGGATCACTAACTGAAATTGAAGAAGAAAGGTAGTGGCAATATAAAATCACTGAGAAAATATTACTTGGACTAGGTGATATTTGCCACTTGATGAAATTAGGCTTAGGTATCTGAGGTTGGCCTATAAGGGTAAGAGATAATCTATGAGACGTTAGCTGCATGCTAAACCTTGTTAGCACCACATAGTAGAGTACAATTGCATACCTGCATTGTGTGACAGTGTCACAGCTGTAAGTCTCTAAATAAGATCGTGTCTGAATTTCTCCCGGACAGTGTTGCCTTTAGGGTTAGGGTATGATAGTCTTGCCTGTCTGCTATCCTATTCCTTTCCATGTTATATAAATGTAAGTGTGGGTTTGTCCAACTTCTTTTGTATATATCAAAGTGGTATCAATATGAAAAGGTTTACCCATAATTCTGAGGTAAGCTGTGGCCAGCAGCTTTATCAGTCTGTCAAAAGCAATGCATCTTATCTATGGAGGAAACAGAGGTAAGACAGGGACTCACCAAGGACTGAATAATGTAAACCAGAGGCTTTTACAGACTATAAAAACTTCTGATATCAGGAAAGGACAATTTTTTTTCATATCTTTCCTTCTTTTATTGAAGTTCAGAATAGCTTCTGAGTGTCTAATTAAATAACATGAGAAGAAAAACTCTCCACTGCACTCATTCTCCCCTATGGGAGAGAGGTTGAGAAAACAAACATATGGCACACGTTAATTACATTCCTTCAGACTTTATTTAGGAAGTGCTTTAATGAGATGAATATGACATAAATACTTATGGAACAGAATATACTTAGTAGAAGTATTAATATGCAGAAACCACAATTTAAGTTTAAAATGTTTTTTAAAAATCCTCATAAAATAGGAGACCCACTGCTATGAAAAAAAAGGTCATTTCAAACCCAGATGGTGGGTTGAAGAGACTAAAATATGAAACAATTCTTTAGAGAAAACATGTTTTTCCACTCAATCTTAGCATATTCAAAGTCTCTGTAATGATCACTTAGCCTTCCTTCCCACAAATTCTTTGTTTTCATTCAAAACATTTAAAATATGGAAAGTGGAATTAAAAGAAAGTACTTTAAAACACTGATTGAAAGCATACAGTAGATCATCATTAAGTCAAACTTTAAAGACCTTCAAGGATACAGTCTCGAGTCAGCCTAAAAAAGACTAGCATGCCCAGAGAACGTTTCATATTTGGGATTCAGGGTTCAGCTATGCCTTGCTTGGAAAAGGTGATATTATACCACTCCAGCCTCCTGGACACCCAAACAGTTGTTCAATAAAACAATCAGTATAGGCTGAACTAACTCCAGGGCTGCTAGAAGACACAGTTACTTGTAATGGTATATTACTGTAGTGTCAAACCCCTTGTATTATAGTTATGTGTTACAGACATTGCAACCTGTTCTTTTAGAATCCCACAGTAGCTTAACTCAAGTGTCTAAGAGCAAACCAAAGTCCCAAAGAAAAGAAAACCTTAAATAACAAGCTTACCATGAAATAAACCAGTCAAACCTAATCAATATTTCATTATTGAAATAATAGTAATCGAATAATGGACACCCTAACCCACATCTTTGATTACTGCAATTTAAAATGTCTCCTTACGGTACTTTAAAAAGTGCACTATTTAAAGAAAAAAAAAAAAAGGCAAAACAGATTTAAAAAGTATTTTTGTGCAAATATCATTATGCTTCCATGAATATCTTTTAACTACCTGCTCCGATTTTCTGCTTGTGGCTCCCATAAATGGGAGAAAGATTTCTGGCAGAATCAGAATTTATGCCTATAGAGAATTCTTGTTCCGTTCTAATCTGTAACAGAGTCAGCTCAGAAAAAGCAGGAGGAAGCCAACAGGAACTTGCTAAAAACTAAAACTGTGGAATGATTTTGAAATACTAGCAAGACAATTCTGGAAAAAAAAAATGTGCAAAAGGACATAAATTTCTTCTACCAAGTTGTTTAAAAGCATATTCTTTACATGTTTTTCAGTAACTGGCAGAGAAGCGAGCAAGGCATGAGGAAGTCTCAGACATGCTTTAGACTACAGTGACCAGCTTCCAAAGCCTAGGCTTTATTAACAAATAATTACACAAATACAAAAGAAGACCTGAAAGGACATTTCAGACCTTGCTAATATTAAGGCAAGAGAGTGGTACGTTTGGAGCACACAGAAATATTTGTTTGAGAATTTTTCATTTTTCTGTTTCTGGTGTATAAAAATGTGGCTGAAACGAAACATTTCATAGTGAACCCATAGTCTCCTCTGAAAAATAAGATACATTCAGTCTAGTACACTCTAACAGATAAATGTTTTCCACCCCAAAGCCAGGACACACGGTATACGTAAGACAGTAGCCCCAGTCTGACAGGAAAATAAGTTCACGTTTGTAGTTGGCACCAAGGGGATAAAGGGAACTAAAATAGCTTCTGCTTTAATGTAAAGAAGTTTCAAAAGTCCAGGATCTGCTAATTTTTCTCAGATGTTCTTTTAAATTTCCTAATGTTAAGTGTGACAATGTCAGGATCCTCTTCCTCCTGGGTTTAGGCTACCTTGGCCAGCACAGGTAGTGTGGCTGCCTGGCCTTGAGAAGCTTCAGCAGACACCTGTCCCTCCTTCACAAGCTCAGAGTCCTGCCCTTGGTCTCTGCCCGAAGGATGCTGCAGCCATGGCTGTGTGTCCCTATTTCCTTCACTAAGCCAGACCTGACACAGGCTTGTGGACTGGACTTCCTAGTGTGATCATGGACCGGCCTTGTCACTGTGGACTTGCCTGATGACCACCAAACTTTGGCTGAACCAGATTATCATCACTGTGCCTGCCTGTTCACCTTGCTCTGGTGTGGTGTGACTCCCTCCACCACGACTGCCGCTTCCTGCCTTGGCTTCCAGCTGCCCTTTCAGTATGGAGCATCCCACTCTTGCCACTCCCTGACAGAACTCCATTTTCTTCACTGTCATTGTGGCTTTGACCCACAATACTTTCTTCAGAGACACTTTCCCAAGGATACAATCACTATACTGAATGTTGGATGTGAGGTGTGACTTAGCAGACAGGAGGCTTTGGGAAAACTGTAGGGTACTGCATAATATAAAGAACTGAATCCAGGGCCCTAAAAAAAGTATTTTGTTATTCTCATGAACTTGCTAAACCTACTTAAAATATCCAAGAAAAAAATGAAGTTTCAGAACAGCATGGACATTGTGAACTGGTATATTGGTTTTGCGTGTCCAGGTCTTGGTAGCAAGAGGGGGTACAGGGGTCATTTCAGTGAGAAACTGCCAGAAGCTTTCCCTACGTCCAAGAGAGACAATGCCAGCCGGCTGCAAGATGGACCCACTGCTGGCCAAGGCCAAGGCCAAGGCAAGCAGCAATGGTGGTAGTGACTCTGGGGTAATGTGTTTAAGAAGGGGAAAAAGTTACTGAACAGCAGCAAATTCAGCCAGAGAGAGTAAAAGTATATGAGAGGAGCAGCTCTGCAGACATCCAGGTCAGTGAAGGACGGGGAGGAGGTGCTCCAGTTGACAGAGCAGATATTTACCCGCAGCCCATGGTGCAGACCGTGGTGAGGCCGGCTGTGCCCTGCAGCCATGGAGGGTCACAAGGGAGCAGACACCCACCTGCAGCCTGGGGAGGGCCCCACACTGGAGCAGGTGAAAGCATGAAGGAGGCTGTGACCCTGTGGGAAGCCCAGGCTGGAGCAGGCTCCTGTCAGAAATTGTGAACACATGGAGAGAGGAGCCCAGACTGAAGCAGGTTTACCAGCAGGACTTATGACACCATGGGGGACCCACGCTGAAGCAGGCTGCTCCTGAAGGATGACACCCCATGGGAGGGACCCACGCTGGAAGAGTTTGTGAAGAACTGTAACCTGTGGGAAGGACTCATGTGGGAGGAGTTCATGGAGGACTGTTTCCTGTGCATGGGACCACACACTGGAGCAAAGGAAGAGTGTGAGGAGTCCTCCCACCCTGAGGAAGATGAAGTGGCAGAGACAGTGAGTTATGAACTGACCACAACGCCCATTTCTTGCCCCTCTGTGCCACTGAGGTAGAGAATTCTGGAGTAAAGTTAAGCCTGGGAAGAAGGGACGGGTGGAGGGAAGGTGTTTTAAGATGTAGGGTTTATTTCTTATTACCCTCCTCTGATTTAATTGGTAGTAAATGAAATTAATTTCTCAAATTTGACTCTTTTGCCCATGACTGTAATTGGTGAATGATCTCTCCCTGCCCTTATCTGAACCCACAAACCTTTTGTTATATTCTCTCTCCCCTGCCTAGCTGAGGAGGGAAGTGATAGGGCAGCTTTGGTGGGCATCTGGTGTCCAGGCAGAGTGAACCCAGCACAACAGTGTAGAATTTAGCTCTAATATTTATGTGTCCGCACCCTGATTAGTGCACCAACACAACACAATGCTCAGCTGAAAAGCTAGAGCATTCAACAGGTATTACTAATTATAGGAGAGTATCTTTGGTCTCATCCAGCCTTGGGAGGAAAAGGTTCCACCTCAGTGAGACCTATGACCCAGGACTCCTTGTGTGTAAAAGAAGCAAAGTACTGCTTGGCTGATCTCTTGCTGCCATAAGAAGCCTAGACCTTCAAGCCTCCCAATGCCAGGGAGTTTACAGGGAGCTCCTAAATAGTCTCTAAATAGAACTGTCATTCTAATGGGAACAGGCATATTAAATAATTGTGTTGCAGTGACTAAAAAGTCTAAGAAACTGAAATGCACAATCCTTTCTGGTATCTAGGAAGTACACTTTCTGTTCCTCTGAGGCTTGATCATCAGTTTCCAGCTGTCCACATTTTCTCCTTGAACTGCAGACTACCAGCCTCTTACTTGCTACTTTCATCCAGAAGCTTCTTTCCCTTCAAAATGCTTTTTCACCCCTTGGGAAATAACCCTCTCCTCCTACCTCCAGAGGGATTCTTCTCATCCAGTCACTCCCTTTGAAGAAATGTGACCCTGAGCTGGAGAAGAAACATCATTAAGAGATGCTGTCCCTTGTGTCAGCCAGTGGGTCAAAGTTGGGTGAGAAAGTAGTAAAGAAGGTATGGAACAATGGGTGTAGAAGGACAGAATGTGTGAGATTTATCGGAGGAGCCAGATACCATCATCCCAGAATTCTGTGATTAACACACAAAGTTGTGTGCAAAGTTTTATTCTAGAAAGTTTTCTTAAAGATTTCTAACAAAATTGACATCAGCACCATATCTTGGACAGTTGAAAATGCAACACTTAAATATAAGAAGCCAAGAAAAAATTACTAGAACAACTACCATATCATTAATATAATATCAACAGGATGAAAAAGGGTAAGAACAAATTTTGAAGAAAAATATAACTGAACTCATGAAGGTGAAGAGAAAATGGAGACAATGGAGTGGACATTTTGCTAAAGGTACAGTATAGCTGATAACCTAATAGCTTCTTATCTTACAATAAGTGATTTTCTAGATTAAGAAAACCAGGTTTAAGTCAAATGACAATACTGGAACAAAACAAATAGATAACTGTCCATTATTAACTTTTACCCGGAAACTGGGTGGAGATTCCTTCTGCTAAGTTTCCTAACAATTAAAGTTTGGGACTGGAATTTTTATTTAGGACTTTAAAATTGTTACTTGCTTTTCTTGTAGTGATCCTTAAATATATCTCATATAGCTATTTCAATTAGCAAAGCTATTTGAGCAATCATAATGTGAACATCAAGTAGAATTTCAGAAGCTCCTTTATCACTTTAAAAAAAAAATTGGGCAACTTAAAATTGTATTGGTATCTTAATCTTATAGCCTGAATTTTCCAAGAAATTTGGATACCCTCAAAAGTAAGAAACCTGATGAGCAAGTGGAAGTCTAAGATTATACACTGAAAATGTCATGAGGCAGATATACCTCAGTTTGTCAAAAGACTTAAAATAAATATTTATTTCTATAAACAGAGGTAAATTTTTTCTATACTTTCTTGTAGTCTCCATAGTGAGTAATTAAGCTGTGCGGATGGAATTTTACAGCTAAGTTAGATTATACAGGCCATGTGATACCTCAGTGTTTTTTTAGGCATTAGGAGAGAGGGGGAAGAGGGAAAACTGTTTTTATGGTTTCCATTAGAAATCATTGCTTCTTTAGTTTCTAACGTCACCCTTAAAATTATAGAGATCCATCAGTCACAGTTATTGCTAACTGTGCTAACTGCACACTCTCATACTTTGTCAGACTCAGAAATCCAAAAGATGAACATATAAAGTGATCAGCAAGGTAGTTAAAAAAACAAGCATACAGACAACACGAATTGGCAACAGAATCTCTCTAGGCATATAAAACCCCACTAAAAAAAAGGTTATTATCTAAATTAAGCTGTTAAGTCACTTTTTATTAATTGTGTGTTTGTTTGTTTTTTTCCAGCAAATGCTAACATGGTAAAGAAAAATTTTACTGATCTATCTTGGAAGTAATTAAAAGATATCAATACCTGTTCATTATATTGCAGGTAAAAATCAGGTTCCTCATTGCAGTGCTGCTGAAAATAAGGAATATTGAAATATCAATTTTGCAAGATTACAGAACTCCAGCATTACTTATGTGGAAAAGACAACATAGGTTTGCAAAGCAAACAGCTTGTAAACAGTCACACTAGGCACCTCATGTTCACTTTGAATTGTAGACTACATCACATTAAAGCACTTTTTAAAGTATGTGAGACCCAGTCTGCATGTCCACTTAACAAGCATGCAGGGTGAGATGAAATCGCTTGAGGCAGGAGAAATATGCCAAATGACATCAACAGGCCCTGGGTCATGTCCAGATGCAACATTTCTTGTATGAGAAACATTAATGTATAAACTTATACTCCTGTTCACTATCAATAAGCCTGTCAGACTTTTCCCAGATACACAGCATAATGCTAGCTACTGTATCACAGAACATAAAACACGTCTGAGCATCAGTGTTTCCCAGTTTGCACTGCTCCTTCTAGGGTGCTCAACCATTAATATTTCATTGGAGGCCTTCAGATCTGCTACTCTGATTGTGTTGGGTCATTCCAGGTTTGGTATAAAATGCTTGGATTCTCAAGTGCCTTGTTATGCGGCTGCTAAAAGCACCACAATAGGACTTCTACGTTACACCACCTGTTGCTGTGCATTAGATTTCTAACAGATGCTATTGATGGATGTCCTCCCAGATACTGTCCATAAGCTATTATTGTAGCACCACAATCAGAAACAGGCCCTATAGATTTACAGAGAGGACGTATTTGGGGCTAACATTATGAGTCACTACATGTCTCCTAACATCATCATACCGAAAACAAACACCTCAGGTCCTGTGTTATTATACTGTTAATAAATCTAATACTAGCTACATTTGACAAGTTAGGAACAACTCATCCCCAGCATGCTCCTAGGAGCAATGAAATTAAAAACTGTGTTCAAACATTCTGCAAATTTTATCTTAGTGTTGCAAAATAAATCACTGTGACAAAGTAAGAAAAACTCTCCTGCCTTGGAGAGCAGTAAATGATCTCAACAGAGAAAAGTGGGTTTTCCTTTTCTTTTTTACTTTTTCTTTTGCCCTTCAGTACACAGGCTTTGTAAAACCCAGTGTTTATTTGTACGACGCCTAACTACACATGTGAATGATACTCTGAGAATTTTATCCTGGTCTTCATTCTTCTAGGAGCATCTCTGCTTTCTTCCATTTATTTTAGATGACTAGTGTTCTCTGCATTTTAGCAGGGCTGAACACATGCAACAAGAAAACATAAAACTGTCATAAAAGATCAAAATGTAAGGAGGCCAATACCCAACTGTATTCAAAATTGAAAGCTCTCATGAAGGATGTTAGATCATAAGGCTTGGCTTATTATTAATTTATTCAGGCTATGCGGCCATTCTGCAATTATCAGATTCAGGGGTAAATACACACAATAGCTTATGATACATTTTCGATGCAGAAAGAATGAAATCTTCCTGAGTTTGTTTTCACTTTCCAGTCATATTTGTCATTGTTTGGTGGTTCCAGAGTTGTTGCTGGTTGTAATGAGATCAACAAGTATTTTGAAAAAAAAGAGGCAGTGTCTCTCAAAAACAACTTTCAACCTATACAGCTGTCTTTGTCACTGGTCTGAGCTTCTAATGCTAGATGTTAAATAATAAGAATACAGACTAGCAGTTTTCCCAAATACGTTTACCTCATCAGTACCAGCACTGAGGAGGTTCTTGTCTTTCCTCCTGCCTCCACGTAACTTGCTTCCTCCCTAAACCCTCCCATCAGAATCAGATGGATTGTAGCCCTGAAAACAAGAATCTAGTTGGCTTTCGAAACAAAGACTTTTCTGGTGAGAATTAGAGTAAGTGCAAATTAATAAAAACCAGAATTAGCAGACACATAGATGAATATGATCTCTTCCTAATGTGGAAGAGTCAACAGGATGTCTGTAAAGGAAAGTCTTGCTTCGTAAGATGATTAGGGTTCTCTGAAGGGTTAAAATGGATAAAAGACAGTTGCTTGCAATTAAGCTAAGCATTGCAATGCTGTGCAAGCCAGGAAGGAAGGCCCTTGCTTCTGTACAAGTGAGGAAACCGACAAAATGAAGGAACAACCAGTTCTTTCAAGGAAGAGATGAAGGACAACTACAGCGTCTGTGCTGTTCCACATTGTTGTGGTTTAACTCCAGTTGGCACCTAGGAACCACACAGCTGCTTGCTTATTCCCCCCATGACAGGAAAGGGAAGAAAATCAGAAAAGTGAGAAAATTCGTGGGTTGAAATAAAGACAGTTTAATAGGTAAACCAAAAGTCATGGATGCAAGCAAACCCAAAAAATAATTCATTCACCTCTTCCCAACAGCAGGCAGGTGTTCAGGCCCTCCAGGAAAGCAGGGTTTCATCACGCATAACAGTTACTTGGGTAGACAAACACCATCACTCATGGGCAGAAAAGGCCTTGACTCTGTGCAAGCACTGCTCTGCAGTAATGGAAACATCTCTGTATTATCAACACTGTTTCCAGTACAAATTCAAACCACAGCCCCATACCAGCTACTATGAAGATTATTAACTTTATCCTAGCCGAAACCAGCACACACATGTTCATAAATAACCTGGAAAATAATATGAATTCAGAGATAGCAAAATACATTAATGACACTAAATTGTTTGGAGTAGCAAAAAAGACGGCAAATTTTAAAAAGGACCTCAGAGAATACATAACACAATAATAAATAGTAGATGAATTTCACTGTGGATGAACTTAAAGTGTTTAACAGAAAAAAAGAGTGTAATCTCATATATAAAATTATGATGAGCGCTGAATGACTGTTGTCAGTCAGAAAGACAATCTTCAGGACAAGATGTTTATTCAAACCATGCAGTCTTTTCTCTATTGTTTCCTACAGCTTTTTGAATGGTGCCTATAATTTTGAATGGAGCCATGGTTCACCTACAGCTTGAAAACTGTGAAATTTATTCTCTCATCTCCACATGGATATCAACAAAATTCAGAGAAGGGCAATCAGAATAACTGCAGATACGGAATGAAGAACAGCCCAGAAAATAGAACCGCTCAATTTTAAAAGAAGGTAATAGAAAGCATATAATAGATGTCTACAAAATCAACAATGTTGCAAGGAGCATGGTTCCAATTCAAGAACCAGGAGGCATCAATTCAAACCAATATGAGCAATTTAAAATAAAGCCAGTGTTTATGATTGGAGTATGACCAAATCTCATAACTAAAAAGTGAAAGTTCTTCCCACAGATGGAGATAGATCTATGGAACTCATTGTCAAAAGATGTTGTAGGTGCTCAAGTTTTCCTTGGATTCTAAGGGATGCTTGACAAGTTCACAGACTAGAAATCTATTTGTTAGGGTTAAAAACAAAAGAGTTTTACCTGTCACTGTAATTCCCTTATCTGAAAATATCCGTAGGTTAGGAACATATTAGGACTAAACATATCATATATGGTTGCCCTGTTCCTATTTTTCCCTTAACAATGTCCTGTGGCAATTACTGAAGGCAGGATGTAGATCTTGGTCTGCCATTCCCACTAAACATAAACAGTGGGTCAGTTACAACAATAAGTGTTTCCACCAGTGACAGTTCTGCCTTTGGAAGTCCAGTCAATCTGGAAGAGGCCTCCGTACATTCAGCTCTTCTGATGGAGGGAATGATGACATATTTTTCTAACTGATAACCACTTTTTCATACCAGATGAAGTTAACAGATGTCCATCAAGTTCACCATGTGACCTACTAAGATCCTATTATTCATACTAGAATGTATTTGTCCCTACAAACTGTGAGGTTGATGAAGCGCCAATAAGTAACACTGAGAAGTATATTGCCACACTGAGCTTATCAGTTCTTGAACTAGCACCTGACTCAAAGCTTATCTGATTCAAAGAACATCTATTCCCTGAGTTTTCTAAGCCTGGGAAACATTCTTCTCAGTAGGTTAAAAACCCACCACGTTCTAAAAACACTTTCTAATTAGAAATTGTTTCCTTCCCTCCTCTTTACTTTGGGCTTGTTAGGTATGTTCAAACAAATATTTTGAACCTAATAAGTATTATCCAAAAATGTAATGACATGATGATAGTTATTACATGAGTGTGCTCCAAGCCAGACATTTTGCCACTGAATTTCACATATTTGCCTTTAATGACTTTTATATTATTCCAGGAAATGCATAACTCTATTAATTCAGTTTCATCCCTCTGAAAGGTACTGTGTAAAAGGCTGCCTTTTAAAAAGAGGCAATTTGATATGAATACTGATGATTATATAATCTAAAATAAAGACATTTTGTCCCTAAGTCCCTAAGGAAAAAAAAAAAGAAGCATATTCTATAAAAATATTGCAAGAAATACCCTTAGGATGAGATTTGGTATTCTACTAGTCACTAATACTGAAAAACTTGAAAATGTTTTCCATTCGGTTATATCAGGCTTGATGAACAGTTGAGGTGGTAAAATCTTTGGATGTAAAAAGCCTCTCTTCACCATGGATTGTTGATTTGTTCTTCTGATTGCCTGTGCCTGAGAGCAGTACATCAGAAAGCAGCTTGATGTTTGACATATTATTTGGACCGAAATATTGGGTATTTTCAGAAGACAGGAAAAGAACTTTGATACCGGAGTGTAACTAGAAAATTAGACCTTTTCTTAGGTCACCCTCTTTAAGGATCTTTATTGAACAGAATACCTCAAGTAACAAATATCTGACATCCTAGGCCTCCACACTTGTAGATTATAAATTAGTTTACAAAGTCTATTAAAAAAAACAAAACAAAACCAACCAAACAAACAAACAAAAAAACACAAACAAAAACAAACAAACAAAACTCCACAAGAACACAGAACAAAACCACTTCTGACAAAACTTAAAAGATCATACTTCAACAGTTCATGGTTTACATCCCAGTGTGGCATAAAAGCAGCTATTGTTCATAGACAGTGAATAAGCATGAACAAGATTAAAACACGCTAGCAAAACTGCCTGTGAAATATCTATTTTGCTTCTCATTATGGCCTGAAAATCCAGCTAGTTGATTTAGAATATGATATGCAGAGATTAACAATGACTAATCTACCTAAACAGAGTCAGTGGAAATAGCAGAAAACATCTGGGACAGTTTCATTAATTATTCGCTGAGCAGTTCTTTCCAACATAACGTATAAGGACACTTATGTCAAAGATGGTGATCCAAAATATGACTTGTTTTTGTTCTTCATCCAGGGAAATAGATGTCAATTTGTTTCCTTTTTTTATTATTATTTTTTTCTTGTTTCACACTCATGCTTCTGATTAGGTGTGAGCCTTGATATATGCACGTCATCTGGTGTACATGCTCTTCTATAATGTACCATGGTTAGCCATAATGTAGAACACAACAACTCAAAATAGCTTCCATTTGGCTGTGTGCATTTTTGAGGAGTTAGAACATTTAGGAATGGATACCAGAAATGCTAATTCCATTCCTCCGGAACAATAACTTCCGTTATCTATGCAATGTTTGGGCTTATGTTTTATGTTTTTCCTCATGTTGAAGGTGACATATTTTCATGACATTTTTTGCTTGTGTGTTTTGTTTGTTTGTTTGTTTTTTAAGAACTAGGCTATGTCTTCACCTTGTTCTAGTTCTGGGTTTTATGTTTGTTGCTTTGCAGGACTTGACAATGCTATGTAAGAGCCTATTAAGAGAAAATCCATACTAAAACAAGGAAGTCTCCTTCTGTATTTCAGTAGCACTCAAAAATATTAACTATCAACATTTTTCTGTAATTTAAAAGTAGCTGTTGGAATTTTAAAGCCTCCTTTTTGCCACAGTTTTATTTTTCTCAGTCTTGTCTGCTTTTATGTTTTTTTAAATACTGAAATCTTACAATACCAAAGGAATGCAGTTTGCCACCTGGGATGTAACACTTCTGTCACAGAAACCTATTGCAAAAGTGTAGCTAAATTCAGGAATCTACTCTTTAACGTCATTTCCTAGTGATAGATTTAAAATACCAATGCTTATTTTGATTTGCTGTACTAGAGACAGTGAAAGTAGAAGGGAGCATGTTTCTCTCCTAGGGTGCATTAAAAGAGTGTGTCCAGCACATCAAGGGAAGTTATCCTCTACTCTGCCCTAGTGAGGCCACATCTGGAGTACTGTGTCCAGTTGTGGGCTCCCCAGAAAGATAGGGAACACCAGTGGAGCACCTGTCTTTTGAGGAAAGGTTGAGAGAGCTGGGTCTGCTTATCCTGGAGAAGGGAAAACTGAGAGGGGATTTTATCAATGTTTATAACTATCTAAAGGGTGGGTGTCAAGAGGATGGGACTAGACTCTTTTCAGTGGTGCCCAGTGACAGGATAAGGGGCAACAGGCACAGACTGGAATGCACGAAATATCATCTCAACATGAAGAAAAACTTCTTTACTTTGAGGATGCCAGAGCACTGGAATGGGCTGCGCAGAAGGGTTGTCCTTCTCTGGAGATATTCAAAACCTGCCTGGATGTGTTCCTGTCCAACCTACTGTAGCTGACCCTGCTTTGGCCAGGGGATTGGTCTAGATGATCTCTAAATATCTCTTCCAACCCTGACCATTCTATGATTTCATGATTCTGTGATGTTTACTAGAATGTCTTCAAAGCATGTGAGAGAAATTCACTCTAAAGTTAACCATACACCACCTCTAGTATTTTTTCCCTCTGATTATCAAATCTGCTGTGAAACTGATTTATTATCAGACAGTAGTCCTAGGTGAGTGAAAGCAAGAAAACTGCAGCACCTTACTCCAGGGTTATCATTAAAGTCACTTCCAGAAGAGAGAAGAGATGACAAAAGACTGAATGGTCCTGATATCATGAGCATCAGGTGGCTGCAAATCAGACAAGCCTGGAGTTTTAATCATGAGATTATCAGAAATAAACTAGTTTTCATTGATCAGGAGCTGCTCGGAAAGAGTAGAGTCATCATCAGATTGACTTCAGTTCATCAGAGACCTTAGTGAGGATTCATTTTAACCTGCCATTGTCAAAATGGTGATACAAGAGGGACAGTTAACGGTGTTTTTCCAGTTTTGCTGCCACTTTACAAGGCAAGATGTAAATCAAATTGATCCCTTCAGTATATTTAGAAACAAGAGGTAGCTAGCTATTCATCCTCTAGTTCTCCTGATATTTCTCCCTGCTATATATCTGGATGTGTCTACATTTGTGTGAGGGAAAGAGGAAGGAGAATTTAAAAATCTGAGCTAATCTTCCTTCAGTTTTCAAAATCTGTGAAGTTCAGATGTGTCTGCATCATGATTTGTTTTGATTTACAACTCTCTTTAGGTGGGAAGGTGCAGCTGCTCTGAAATTCCAGTCATGAATCTGGCTTAAATTTAGGCTCTCTGAAGTGAAAGATTTTTTGAATCAAGCCAATTTCTAACAGGTGAATTTCAACAACTGCGGAAATGAAACATCTTTAAGACAGTAAGAGACAGATGACATGGAGGACTCAGGGCTGCCTTGTAGCTAGGGCCAAAATGAGATGGGAATAGATGAGTATCAATAAATACCCATCAAAGAGCACTGTGCAGAGAAAAAGAGAATTGCTCACACTTTGGTGAAAGGATAGGAGTAGCCTTAAGCCAAGTATAGATATATAGAGCTGCGATATGAAAAGGTAGAGATTCTATCACTTATTTTAAGGTTTTGAAATTTTGCACAGGCTGATTAATTTCTCTGTAAGATACTACATTCCATGGGAATGTAAGGGCAGCTTTCAGAGTAGATGGTTGTTCAGGCTAAGAAAAAAAGAAAATAATTGTATCCTAGCTTGTACACACCCTTCTTTTTCTATGTGGGCCACTACATAATTTCTTAACAAATGAAGAAATAAACAAGCAAACAACCAACCCTACACACACACAAAAAGCCAAAGAAAAAAATCAACAAAAACCGCCAAACAAAACCCTTCTTTGTTATCATAACTCAGTCCTTGTATGCATATGAAAGCAATAAGGATTTTTTTATTTTCTCATTCAAGGACTGCATTAGTTAACTCCTGAAGACGTCAGGAAAGGTGTTCTTTCCCTCTGATCCTACCATTTCAATTGAACTATGGAATTTTTCTGCAGTTTCCTCTGAACAACAGACATCCACCTATGTGATAAGAATACATCCTCTCAACCACAGAATCCACAGAGCTGGTCAGGAGCAGTCATACCACTTGATCATTCAGTTACCCAACAGACTTGGTGTTGTTTGAGCATTCTTCTTTTCTTAGACCACACACCTGAAGGATAAAACAGAGTATAGTGAGCTACTAACCTGAGAGAAAGGACAGAGATTCCCTTCTTTTAGGTAACAAAAACAGGTGACCTAAATCTTTTAGTGAACTGGAGTCTTGATCATGTCACTAATCACTTGCGTACATGGGTGGTGATTGGAAACTACTGCTGGAATGAGGTCATGTTACAGCTCATAGGCAGTAGATTCAGTTTTAGAGGAGGTTCTGTTTTCCATGTGAGCCGTCACTTACAGTTGATAATAAAACTGGTCTGTAATTCAAATTATTTATGGGGTGTGGGGGTGTGACTGCCAGTCTTCTCAAAGTTGCTTGAAGCTCATTAACAGGGAATTCTTGGGGGCTTGATAACAACTGCTGTGTAGTGTGGGTGGCTGGACATGTCAAAAGGTTTTAACTGTGAGTTATGAGTCCTTCAGGTATTAAAAATAACTTTTATGAGGATTGAAATACACAAAAACTCTAACTGTTATGACTTACTCATTCTTGGAATCGAGAAGTTAAAGAAAAATGAATGGAACACTGTTACTCATCTCTGACTCTACAAATTATAATTTTCCTATGAGTAGCCTGAATCTTTAGGAATATCTTAAGTCAAATTAGCACTTCCATAGGAAAAATAGCAGTAAAAATTATTACAGATAAAAACAGTGTAAAAGCTTATATATCTTTAAATGACTGATGCATTAAATGAGTTTTGATCATCAAATGAGGACATTTAAAGAGTATGGGAGTTCAGTGCTTCACTCCTAACAAATGAAAAATGAAACTAAATATGGAAATTCTCTTCCATAACTTCAGTGACTGAAAAGTTGTTTCACTGTTTTTGATGGTAGCTCTATTATCTTTGTATGTGAAGAATAACACTTTAAATTTTAGTCATATGAGATATTTTATTCCATTAGTTTTTCAGGAGAAGAACCGCTTTAATGAAAATTAGGTTGATTGATAAACTGAGAATCCATAGGGAATGTCAGCACTGTAGAACTGTGATTTATGTGTTCCCTGGGCTAGGCTGGGAACTGGAGCAATACAGCTGTATTACTTTGGTACTTCACTTGAAACAAACTGTTGACAGAATTGATGACCAAATATTCCCTTTTTAGGCTTTGCTACTGCCAATGTTCCTCATGGGAATGGAGTGTTTTTTTCTCTGGAGAGCTGAGGAACAGCCTTTCGTGGCAGCCTGTGTGGGAGCATGGTAATACAGACAATCCCCCCCACTGTCAGAACTGTGCATCAGAGGATGCTGTAGCTGAAATGTTGTAGCAGAGAACTCATGCACATACTAAACAGGATTTGCAAAGATTCTTAACATAACCAGGAATGTTTTGTGTGGATGTGCTAAATGATCCTAATTCAAATTCTATTTTTTTTTTCTTAGCAAAAGGATATATTTTGTATTAGATGGTAATTTTTGAAATACCAGACATAATAAGTATTCCTATTATCCCTGCTATCAAAATCTACCAGACTAGGAGGAGGGAAACAATTCTCATAATTCCTTTAAAAAAACCCAAACTAAATCCAAAACAACCATAAATATCATATCAGGTGAATCTGTTGAAGTCTTGGGAAAACAATTTTTTTTCTCTCTGTCAGAATGCACAAGTTTATTAGTTTGAATTCTAGAAATGAAAGAAATATTATTCTCTACAAAATTAATCCAGTATCAATATATAAAACATGGTGAGATACTCCAAGTTGTAATTTCTGCTTAATAAACCAATTTCCATAACATGGTTCTATCAAGACATTCTGACTGTCAAATATGTTTTCATTGTCCTTCTTTCAGCTGAGCTGTGTCTGACTACTCTTTTCCCAATTAAAGCCCATTATCCACTAAGAAGATTAGTTGAATCCATTTTCTTTGGCTGGTTTGGAAAAAAGCTCACCATAGAGTCAAAATGATATGACTAATCGAAGTGTACTCGCACAAAGGATAGTTCATTCTGCTAAAAATTGAGAATTTTTATACTAAGCTTTTTCTTTCCCCAGAGATTTTTTCCTGAGCTATTTTGTTCTAAACTTGGCTTAAGGACCAACAATTCAGGTAATGCATGATGGTTGTTCTCCATTTCCTTCCTGTCCAGCTTTCTTCTGCAGTATGGAAACTGTAATGACCTTGTTCATACAGGCTGTAGATGAATGACCCACTCAGCCTCGGTATGCTGGACAGAGAAGTGGGGTCAGAACCTGTGTTCCTCCCACTGTTCTGTACTCTTGTGAGCATGCAGAGAACTAAAGAACTTGCAAGGTCAAATTACCTAGTCTTGTTATCCAGTCCTAGATTTTAAAATAGATATGTATAGTTCTAATTTCTTTTACTGCCTGAACGACTGTTTACACAATATACGGTGTATATCTTTTCTCCATACTTCCTAAACTAAGAATTGATTTCTATCAATCAAACATGTCCAGAGTGAAAATGTCAGTATAGTCATCTCCATGACACTGACACACCCTGCTATATTGCCTGATGAGAACTGAAGCACCTGAGAAGGTAATGGCCTAGTGCTGCCTACAGCATGACATACAGTTCACACCCCAAGGAAAAACAAGTTTGGATTATTGTGATTCAATATTTATTCTGGACTTAAGTCCTCCAGCATCTGGTTTTGTCTCTCAGTCTCTGTGATGTCAACATTTGCCAGTAAGTGACTGGAAACATCAGGATAATGCATGTACTTGAACGCAGGTCTCTCCCTTTGGTATCTATGTCACTATTTTCATGGATCTAAGCTTAGAGCTATTTAACACTGCCTCTTATAGCATTACCTTTTCAGAACACAACTCACAAATTAACTAGTTGAAAAATAAGCTGTATTTTAGGTGAGTCACATAATCTTTTTTCTAAAATGACAGGAATTCTCCAGACTCACCAGAAAGATTTATGAACTAGGTTACACTAGGAAGATTCATGGACTCTAGTAAATTCGCAGCCCAGAGAGAATAATATGGTGGGGTGTTTTGTTTTTGGTTTTGTTTGTTTGTTTGTTTTTTTATCTGATGGCTGAAGAATTAAGGAACTGATGAATAAATGCCCTTGTTGACAGTGACAAACTTAAGAAAATGGATTAGAATTACTAGTTGTGTTCCTCACTGCACTTATAGACTGTACTAAAATCCAGGAAGTAGTATCGGCACCCTATCTATAGTAGTAAAAGCAAAAGCTGCAGTAAAATCTTCATAAGAACCTTAACCAGATCTTAAATATCAAGCCTTATGGATTTCTTTCAGTTAAGATTCATGTGTTTAAAATATGTCAGCTGTACCTCAGAAGTATGTCATGTCCAAACATACATGAAATCTGAACTCCCATTATAGCTCTGATGTCAACAGTCAAGGCCACAGTAAAACTGGCCAATCTGATTGTGAGCTGATAACCATCAACCTTAATTGGAAATGGAAACTACATCACTGGAAAAGAAAAAGACTGAATGAGAAGCATGGTTTCCTTTAAGCATGCCTTTTAAAAGAACAGGTGGAATTCAAAGTCTGAAAGAGAGACCAGTGTTTAGCGGACAGGTCTATGTATCTTCCAAGGACTTCAGCCTTTATCAAATGCCACAGTATTGAAAAGACACTATTACAATGAGTTGCATTTGTTCTCCCAAGATTTTTTACATTCGTGGAAGAAACATCAATTTAGATGTTCAGAAAGAAATATGGCAGAGGAAAGAGTAAGACTGTTTTTGAGTAACAGAATAACCAGGTTGGAAAAGGTGGGTATAAAATAAACATGAATCTCAACTCTCTACTCTGTCTTAGAGGAGACTGTCTTAGGGGATATTAGATTATTTTCCTTCTATCAGTGACAAGATAATTCCCTTTCTTCACTGCTGGCATCAAATCATATTGTTCAAATATGCTTCAGGGCTTTGTGGTCAAACCTGAAGAGACTTTCCAAAGAAAAATTCTGGTTTGCATATTGCCGACATGAGTATATTCTGTGGGATGAAATAAAATACCTGTCACAGGCTTACATTTCACATGAACTGCCTTTTCATCTTTAGCCTTGATTCCTAAAGCTGCTTCTGCAGTCAGCTTTACTATCAGTATCCAGATTTAGAGAAGTTTATTGTTATGTTCCTGCAGTCACACAGGAAATATTGCACCCCCTGTGTCGCAAAGGTGTGATCCCCTTTTCACAGGTAGCAGTGCAAGGGGAAGAACATCTATGCATCTGACTGAGAGCAATGATTCACAAGTTCTACTCCCCTTCCTCTAGAATAAGAACTAGTATCACCCTGCAGCAGCACCTGCTTCTGGAACATTTTCAAGCATCTCCAAGTTGGAACACTGACTTTTCTAGCTTGCCTGGTAAACTGAAGTGGTGCTTATCTTTATGGTCAAAGTAAATCTTTCAATGTACCATAACAAACAATCCCATATCCAGTCATCTCTTCTAGTCTTCAATCCAGACTGGGGTTTTGCATCATGCACAGGACACATCTCTTCACATATTTCTCTGGAGGTGTTGCTTTAACTGGCTGGTATTGACTGGACAGCTTTTTCCTCTCTGACTGGTAGTTAATCCTTATTGGCTTAATGGCTTCCCTTAGCCCGCAACTGCTCCGTTCAACTTCCGTTGACATTTTCTGGTGTTTCCAAATGGAAATCGGGCCTGGCAACTCTATGAGTGACCTGCAAGATTTGTTACAGGCAGAAGAATTACCAGAATGCAAAGCTTTAGCATGGTCATCTGTTTAGCACTTAAAATAAAACGGTGACATCAGGAAAACTGAATGAGCTATAAACTGCAAAGATGTATTTTCTGTTTTCTAGCTCTTAACCTTATTGACCAATTTTGGAATGCATTTTGGTTTTTATCATATGTTTTCATGCTCTTCAACCTATTCAATTCCATTTGGGAGTAGCACCTTGGCATGTGTATTCAGCTTCATCCTATGACACACAAGATTTCTTCCAAGACTTCTGGGAGCGCACTTGTGGATCTAGAAATTCTTAAAGTAATGACGATTTATCTTGTAAATATGAATCCTTTAAATGAAATATTAGCTACTTTTTTCAATCTAGGACTGGGATCTGTATCTCATCAATTTCTTATTCTTCAGATTTAGGTAATCTGGGTGGTGCTGGTATATCTTAATGGTCAGATACTCCAGTCCTAGACTGTGAAGAGACATTGCTAATGGTTGTTTCAGAAAGGTTGGAAGTTCATAGTTATTCAAAAACACATTCACAAAAAATATGGAAAGGACTTTAGATTGAGTGAACCTATTTAAACTCATACATTCTGCTAACAGAGCAGAGCATCATTTTGGGGTAAGGTAGGACATTAAACAATGTAGTGTAAAAATGTTAAATCTGTAACCGTTGTTTGGCAGGTCTGGTTGCTTGTGCAGTGAAAGTAGCCTAAGGCAAGTTTAAGTAAGCCATTTTTGGTTTGCTGCTTCTTTCTTTTTGGCACAAGGCAGTAAGCAATGTGCAGGCATAATGAGAATAATGAAACAATGAACAAATAAAATCAGTCAATGGACTGAGAATGGATGTAAAACTATCTTTACGATTCATCTCCACCATAGTGGCTGAACTACGTGAATTTCCAAAGGCATCTTATTCATGTTGTTTTATCTAGTTTGAAACATTATCTCTTACTGTCTCCTGATGCAGACACTTTTCTGCAGAATGCCCTTCAGAAATAAATTATCTGAAATTTTGATTGGTGTTAGGTCATAGAAAATGACAGCTACATCAAAATATCCTGAATAAATTACTGGTAGACAAATAGAAGAACCAGTGGCTGACCTGGTAGTGAAAAAAACAACCACCTAATTTTCTCATTTGAAGGCAACTGTGTAAAGATTAAATCTGTGTGAAGAGCTTGTCTTCAACAATGCAAACTGTGCCTGCAATTTTTAATACACCTTTCTATTTTGATGATTCATCAGGTTTCTTCTAGTCTTAAACTGTGACTTTTTATATGTAGGGCGATGAGTTGTCCTTTTTTAACTAGACCATGGAATGGATTTATTTTCTGCAGTAGATTTTGGTGAGGATATTAAGTTGCTGAATTGTCATGGTAACAAGAAGTAAGTAGTAGCTGATGGAATAGCAAGACAGGCTTGTATTAAGAAGTTTGTTATCAATATATACAAATGCATTAGATTTTGAACATGGTCAGTTCCTTTCACGGAATAATACTGTGAGGTAGTTTATGTTACACAGAAGATTTACACTTTGTGAATTGTAAGGGTTAATAAATTTCAGAGGAACAAGTGTTTTATTTTTATATGTTGAGAACAATATTATTGTACGGCTAGTACAGCAGACTTTTCTCTGTCTGACACTGAATTCAAGTGTGCAGCTCTATGTGAAGGAGGGGCTGCCTTTCAAGAGCTCTCCTTGGTGACAGAATCATTCGCAGGTTTCCTTCTCCAATCATCGACATGGCGAGCACTCATCTATCCGCTGGTTGAGGTCTTCTCTGTTTCTTTCTTTGCACTACATAAAAGACATAAAATATCTTCTTATATTTTCTTTTCTAGATATAGAAAAATAAAACCTGCTTTCAACAGCTGTTCAAAACTCCATGTGGTTGTGAAAGTAATGGCTGATAACACCCAACGCTGTGAAAATGACTGTGGTAAATTCAGTGTTGCATACCTCTTGATCCAAACAAGATGAGCATGCAAGTTCTGCTAAGCCATAGTGTTTGATATCATACCTTTTCCACAATTGTTTTGGAACAAGGAATTCTTCAGCTAGTCCCAACAATACAGTTGTTGCTCATCCAAAACCCTCACCAGACACAGGAAATGAGGCTTGCATTGATCTGTAAAGCAAACATTCAGATAGGCAAAATGAAAAGCTACTTAACCATCTTTTAGAAAAAGATAAAGGCAAATCACATTTTCTATTTGTCTAAGGTAGAGAGGAAAAAATTAAGAGAGGAAACAAATTAAAAGATAAACTAGAGCCATAAACACTTTACATAGAAGCTGTGAACAATTACATTCTGTGCAATATATGTAAAAGAATTCAAATGGCTTTGTGGTACTTTTCTGAGTTTACACCTCTGGATAGTTCTAGAAGGCAAATCTTCTAGAAACATCTCTGCCCAAAATCTTTGTTCTGATGCACAGTCAGCTTTGAAATGAGGAGGACCGGCTCTGTCCTTCCTAACTTGTTGGTAAAGTACAGTGTTACATTTGTCTGTTGGACTGCCAGTCCTGTAAGAATTCCCACAACAAAAATCTTTACTCCAGCATTTTACTTAGTAGAAGTGAGAATGTTAAAAAGCAGGATTTATCTTTACTGTCTCACAGTGGTTAAGTAAACAGAACATTGTATTTTCAGAAAGGTGTCACACTGCTAAAAAATACTAATTTTTACTGCTGAGGGTATTTAATTATTTCTTCATAAGTAGAACTCCTTCTCTTACAATAAGTTGTATATGTTTATTGATATACCAAAAAAAAGTCTAACTGATGCTGTAATTGTGTGTTTACATGTTGTGTGGCAAGTTCTTTTCCATGTCATCCTCGGCACAATTTGAATTCTAAGAATCCAACAGTAAAATATTTTCTACTGAGAAATTTCCACTGAGATTTATTTTAATTACAAAGAATTTCTATGAAAGATCATAAGAACACATATAATTAACCTAAAAGATATTAAGATAAAAATGCAAAAATTTTTTTTTTAAAGAGTAACCTGCCCTTTCAAGAGACACAGCCTTTTATTTGCACACAACAGTATGGGGAACCACTTTAGACACCCCAAGTAGCACTGAGATAAAATAGACAACAAACTGAAAATCTGAGGAAAAAATTTATATCTAATCTTTAGCAAAATTGTTTATAAACATGTCCATGTGAACATGAAAACTCTTTTGCAACTTCATGCTTTATTTCAGAGAGAGAGCCTTGTTAGTGTGACCATTTGAACAAAATTCCATTTTGTCTGGAAGCCATAGTTCCTGCACATGTACAGACGGACTCTGCAGCATTGACAGAGTCCAGAGTTTTGTATCAGACTTGCTGCTACAAAGCGTATTCTGTTTGCAACTCTGCAGTAAGTGCTATGGATACATTCCATTGACAGCATGTGTATAGATTGATTGTACAGGATATGCACAGTAGAAATGGATCTCAAACATGCTATGATGCATGCTCTTCAGGAAGCAACCACACAGTTTCTGCTTAGAAAATCCAAAGTAGAAATACAGCAACATTACTTTGACTACCCGGCAAAATCAGTATCTAATCTTTCCTATTTGTTTCCACATGATGTCTTCTGTTTCCCTCCACCAATCCTGAATTGTCAACTCATTCATCAGATGTAACTGCTTTTTACTATCATAAGGTGGTTTTTTTATAGGGGGTTCTCATATATTATATGTTTCTATGCTACCTAGAATAGTTCAGACCAATATACCTGAGTTATTTATATGCATGCAAGTACAAGCCACTCTTTGGAATAACAAGGAACCTTTTAACACTCCTCCCTTTTCAAAACTAACTTTCAGAACTAGGGCTTAATATTCTATTATTTGCAGATATTATGAATCTTTATGTCATTGTGGGCCCATTTCAGCACTTTATCAGCTGAATTGCTCAGGAGCATTTAGCAATGGGCAATTTGTGGTTTGTCATTTGTTCAGTATTATTAGGAAACAGCAAGATATTTATCAATAAAAAGGCCAGCGAGTTAAATGTCTAAAGCCTCATAAATTAGTTAAAAAGAATCAGCTCTGATCTTTAGTGGATCCAATTCCCACTTCATTAATTGCTAATTGTCTTGACAATAAAAATACCAGTTTGAATAACAAGAAATGAATTACAATAACTGCTCAAATGTCTGTTCAGATAAGCACGAAAAAACTTAAGTAACTTACCATGAAAATTAAAGTAAAAATGCATTCAAAATCTCCTGGCATAAGTATTAAGCTAAAACTGGTTTTCTTCATGAAAAAGAATATTATACTCCATGGAAAATGCTTACAACAGGAAAAAGTTATCTCTGCTAACAGCAGAGTAAAACACATTGTGATGATCACCCTTGTAGTTCTGTATATTTCAGCTAATTTTCTACTGTCATGGTAATAAATATTTAATTGTGTGGAAAGAATTGTGTGGAAAAAATAGAATTTAATTAGATTTGCATCACCCAGGAACTTTTTTTGCTGTTATTTTTAATTTCTGCTGTCTGAAGCAGCTTGCAAAACCTTACAGCTCAGTTGAGTTTGATTTTTGTGAAATTACATTTCAACTCCATATTTATATGTGAAAATCTATATTAATGCCATATTTGGAGTGAGGATTTACACAGTAACTACTTCAGAACATCTAATGTTATGTTCACATAATAATACTATTCTTATACACTAACCTAAACTGCTAATAAATAGTTATTTTAAAGTCCAGAAAGGAGCTGCTTTTTCAAATACAACACAAAGATTCTTGATTCTTCACTATTCAACAAAGATACTGATGCAAGTTCTTGGAGAGATGATAAACCATTACTGAAGTCATAATTTCAATTTGCTGCTGGAAGTAAACCTCATTTCCTGGTGTGATAAGATTTCCAGTCCTGTGCAGTGTGAAAGCTTTCATGATGAATTCAGGGTGAATAACTTCTCTCTACTTCTCTGTGCTGGAGTACCAGCACTTCCTCTCCTTGACTCCAACTTCAATTTGTTTTTTTAAAGAAAACCAGTAAGTCTTACCTAGGTCTCTGTTCCAAATGCCATGGCATGTATGGTGGCTTAAGACTCCTGTACTTTAAAAGACTGCATAAGAAAGTACAAATGTTGGACAAAACTTGTCTAGAGAGCCAGTGAAATTCAGTACAGATGTTGTCCCTCACAACCATTCACCTCAGCTCCCATTTTCTTCCTACAACCAAAGCTAGATATTCAACACAGTGAAAGCCAGCCTGTGACTCACTTATTTTAATGCCTTTGGCATTTTGACTCAGATTTTCAGATTGTCAGACTTGCAGACTCATGAATAAACTGTAGCTGCTCACATAGAGTACGGGGAGAAAAGTTTCTACATTTCTTTTTCTTTTCTTCGCACCTCAGATCTTGAGTATACATAATCACTAGCTCCAGAAAAGCATTTTAACACCATTTTGCTGCTCAGTTGTCAGGTTACATTCAGTTCAGAAACCAGCATTTCTTATCTCAGCATCTTCTTGGGCACAGCTTGCAGTCACAAATTGAAAAATGCAAAGCGACAGGCATTGTTTGTCTTTAGAAAGTATTCATTATTCCTTTTTGCTCTTCATTTAACAATGTGTTTTCATTTCACAGTGTTATTCTGTTTCTAACTATGCCCTACGAGCAGATTTCGATAGACATCTGTAAGCTTCGGTATGAACACAGATGTAAAAGAAGACAATTTATTTCTTCCTCTGGGGTCATGCAGTCCAAAATCAGACCAGAAGGCAGACAATCACCAACAGAATCAGATTAGCCATGACTTTATCTGGCTAAGTCTTATAAACCCCCAAGGACGGAGATGCTGCTCCCACTCCGGACCACCACAAGTTCCAGAGTTATACCACACTCCTTGTGAAATGTTGAGAGGACATTAGACTATCTCACACATAGCAGCACGTTTCAGGACCAGAAGACCTGGAGAGATGATTTCAAACTGCAGTCAGCACACTGAGTGCTTGCCTGCTGCCAGTTATGTCTGTCATCTTTTTTTTTTTTTTTTTTGGAATTGTCAAAAAAAGTGCTTTTTCTAAGACTAAATTTAGAATAGTCTCATTGTTAACCCACTGAAATTTAAAACGGTGGAAAAAGAGGAAATTTGCCATGCTATGGGCAAGGAAAATGTGCAACTGCAGGAGTACAGGAGCAAAATAAATTTTGAGATCAATTTTGATTTTCCTTTTTTTCTACTAAATTCTCTTTTAATCTCATTTTTTCAGGAAGGTCAGGCATTTGGATCAGCAGTGATACAAACTCTGATGCACTACTAATAGGACAACCAACAGTTTCGATGTATATTTGTTTGTTTTTCAGCCAAGTATAATGACTTTTTAATTGTTGTTTTCTTTTTTTTCTCCTACTCTTGTTGAAAGTGAACAGAATCCTACTCAGATTATTTACAGAATAAGAGAAGAGAATAATTTATTTCAAAACACTTTTGGCATCATTCTTTTTACAGTCCCATGTCTATGAAAATTATTGGAAGAGGGAAAATATAAGAAGTGAGATCCGCATCTGAAAGAGGCAATCTTGGTTGTCCTATTAAAGGTGGGATATTCAGTACAGAGGATGGGTAATAGGCAAATTTTTTTCTGTCAGAGGCTAATGCACAGCTTGAATGGGGAATGGGGAATTAAAAGAAGCACCAGTTAACTTTGGAAGCACCAGTGCCAGACTGTGTTGAGGGTCATCTCGTGTGATATTTATTCATTCAACAAATCTCTCTATCTGTCCTTGTCCATACAGAAATCACTTTCAGTTTTACTACCTGGATGAATTCAGACATTGCATGGCAAGTTAGCAAGCACATCAGAATTAATAGCTTATTTGAAAGTGTCAAGCAGCAAACAGCGTAGACATCATCCTTAGCATTGAGCATGACTAGACAGCACATTTCTAAAGCAAGTTTAATACATCTACAGTAGCTGCTAACTTTTAAGAGTATTCTAAGCACATGTAAATAAAAATGCATGAACTTCTATGCTTTAAAATAATACCAATTTCCCTAGGCCTAGGGAAGGCTAGCATACCTAAAACTTCTACATTTGGGTCTTACCCAGGATATTTGCAGCGAACTAAAACATCAGTACTTTGAGGTTTTGATCTTTACAGGTTTAAATTAGCCCTTAAAGGAAAACATGCACTGAGCTCTCTCTCAAGATTATGACTGAAATATTTAATAGGAGATTCTTACAATTAAGTTAACATCCTGATAACACTCTTCACAGCAACTGAAATGCTGGCAAACTTCCAAGTCAGACAATACAGCCTGTCTCTTCACTTTGACGGGCATATACATTCTACACGCATTTTCATGAGGACAGTTGTCTAGTGAAATCATATGTTTAACAGCTACATTTCCTGTCATGAAAAACTTAATTTCAATAAAGAATCAGATTACTGGGTGAGGTGGCTTAGAGTGTTTTCAGGATCATTCTGATAATACAAGATTACAAAATCACTGCTATTAGGAACTTCTTAAGATGTCTAGTCCACATTTGATTTCCATCTATGAGCACACATGTGTCTTGCCAATGAAGACAGGAAACATATTTTCCTCTAGTAACTATGGAAGTCAAAATGAAATTTTCCCAGCACCATTTCATATTCTTTTGACTGACTTATCAAGACAAAATGCTCAACCCCCATGCGTTTCTTCAGCTGCATGGCAAGTTTTCCCTGTCCATTTTGCCTGTTGGGAAGAGTTTGTATTGCACCTCAGTAGACTTTCTGGTCTTTGGGTAACTTGAGGACCAAACTCTCGAACTCACATGCAATGTGCATTGTCAGTTTCAAAGGATAAAGTTACTGGTGCCTTTTCTTTTTTATTCTAAGAGTAGAACACAAAAAGGGCTTAAAATGCAGAACTGACAAATATGGCCATAACTCAAAGACAAAGTGCAAGTGTACAAATCCTGATACCACTGCATCCTATTTAGCCAAGAGGGTTGTGGATTCCAGGACAAAAAGCATCTTAATGTGCAATACCTCAGCGTTGTTTGATATGTCAGCAGAGTATTCCAGTTCTATATCCAGTGTGTGCATATCCCACTGTTGACATCGTGTGCTATATCAGCATGTGGGGATGAGCATAGTTCCCATTTCTGCCAAGACATGTTTGCTGGACGGGACTGGTATATAGAAAACCAAATCCATTTATCTGCATGGTTCTCTTACACATGATCCCTATTCACTAGTAAGCAAACCTCAGGTCATGTTTTCTTTCTAGAGTACAAATTACATCAACTCCAATAGAGCTCAGTTGATTTCCAAATATCATCCTTATGATGATTTCTCAGTTTTGGAGAAAATCTGACATAAAATATTTACTTTCCACATCAACAGAAAATACCAGTGAGTCACTGGGTACAATTTTTGTTGCATCGTCAGGCTTGCTGTCTTTCTTTGGAATCTGTTGTTACAAAAGGTCCTACCAATGCAAAATAGAAAACAGTCACTTAATCTTCACTGTTCTAGTAAAACAAAACAAATTCAGTACACGTACTCCTACATTTCTTCTTTAGGTTTCTGAAAGTCCTATAATTTCTCCTATAGTAGTTAATACCTCTGTCTCATCCCCGACCCCAAACTCGCCAATTTACAATACAAAAGTTAGAAGATTTTTTTTCTGCCAATTTTTTTCTTTCTTATCCTTGGAAAGATGACCTCACAAAGTCTGTTCTGTATACTCATGTGGCTAAACTGACTGTCTTCAACTTGCTGTGTCTGTTAACCTATTTTCATTTTGAAACTTTTAGTGCCAACTTTTTTGAAATACTTCTTTGAACATTAAGTTCCTGGACGATACATCCATTAGATCCAGTGAAGCACACTTTGCTATTTATTTTGCCCACTCTTTCCCTTTCCTGTTGACTAGGTTTGCTGTTTTATTTTCATCTCACAAGTTTTCAGATTTCTCAGAGGTTAGCTGTAATGCTTCCTCCAATAAAAGATCCTTTGCCTTAATAGAAATTAAATTTATTTCTATATATATTTTTGGGTGCCTTTTATTGAACAGTTGCTCAGATAAAATTATTCACTTCTTTCCAAACCAATGGATGTTGGCTTTTTACCTGCTATGGTGTGAGGAGGATAGGGGAAATACAAGCATTTTGACGGTCTGTATGGCAACTTAGGAAGCCACAGTTTTCACTACAAAGAACGGATTCTCTCTTTGGACACCACTAAAATTTCTCCCTACTGTTGCAGTGAAAGTTGAATTTTCCTTTAACTAAATTAATTAACGGCACAGTATTCTTTCCCAAGAATACCATCATGTGCTGTTCTTGCACTAAGGGTTATTAAGGCTCTTTTATAATCACAACTAACCCTTAACATATTTTTGAAGCCCTGTGGTTCATTTCATTCTATCACCTCACCATTACTCACCTATCAGATGTCAAATTAGTGATCTTTCTAAGCTGTTCTAACTTAACTGAACAGAAGACAAGCCTTAGTTTACATGAGGTCTCTCACCATCTCACGAGAAGTGGACATTTAACCACACAATGGGACAGCATATCACCAGAACTGAGAACAACACTTGGGCTTGCAAGCTGGCAACACAAAACATGAAGAAGAATGTTTTTCAACAGACATTTGTCATTATGAATAGAGGGAATGGTTCAGAGCAGCCCTGGCAATACACTGAGGGCTCAAATTATTTACTTTTGATGGGCAAGAATTTAACATAAATGTAAGTATATAGGAAGAGGGTAAAAATTCTCAGTAATGAAGTTTTCTTCTGGGGTTCATCAAGCATTAATTTGGTTTACAAAAAATAAAACCATAAAATATATTAAATGATCAACATAAGGAAAAATGGGACACTAGAGCAGTATGCACAAATGGTGATTTTTTGGCTGGTAAATAAATATTTTCTTTGAAGAATTAAGTTTATAAATAACTTTTAAAATACACCAGTAGTAATAAATAATATTGTTTCTTTATAAATCACATCTCTCTCCCTCTATATCATGACAATTTTTTCTAGTTGGTTAAAATTCAAAAGCTAAAATACTTTCCTTGGAAACACCTCTGTTGTGTGAGCTCTACCTTTCATATCGCTTCTCCCTAACCAGGTCAATGTAGGTACACTCTTCCCAAAGTCTAGCTTGTATCTTTCCAACAACTCTGCAGGTCCCCAGAGGTGTGTATCCTGAATTAGTAGCAAGTGCCAGATATACAGTTCATATGTGCAGTGTGGATTTTCAGATCATTTCCTTCTTTTTGTACATACACCATAAAAAAATCAAGGTGATCTCTCAATTTCCTGCATGGACAGATGCAGCAAATCCTTGATATGAAAAACTACTACTTGGACTCTTACAGCAGAATACAATGGTCTGCTGTTACCTAAGACTTCTCTTCATCTTATATTTTATTTCATATAAACAAAGGAAGGTCAATTTTGTGGGCTAGAAATATATTTTGGAGTGAAAAAAGAATTCACAGGTTTTCAAGGAAGAAATGTTTTATAAAATGCAGTTTAAGAAAATTGCCAAAAGTCTTCCAGTTGACATAAAATGCTGTAAGACAATTTTCAGTGATCAATCCTGTATTATCATGACACTCAGCAGAAAGAATATAAATTACTTCTATTTGCATTTAGAATTTTGTTTGTTTTTTGGATCATGGAAAGCATATTTATTTTTACTGAGTAAGCAGCAGGATTTTTAACAGGACCTCATTATTTGTTCAGAGATTTTCCCTTTGGAAAATTAAAAAAAGAAAGTGCCAGAGGGCCTGAACATTTATTTCTTCAGTTTGGTTTTGCTTCAGCAGCAGCTTTAATAGATCTGAATTCTTTGGATGTTTGCACCCCATGGGGCATACAGTTGTCTAGTCTTTGATTGAAGAGAGTAACAAAACAAGACATACTGTATAATTAAGATGTACTAGGAATGGTGCAAGAGACACTTTTCTCTCAGATAGGAAGTGACAGGAGCCACAGCCCTAACTTCCAGAGGAAGCTCTGCCTCTGACAGCTATCACACGACTACACCTTTTTGTGCCCACGTGACACCATTTTAGAAACCCTTAAACCCCATCAATGTTCAGAACCATTCCTGCAATTGGCTGGCAGGACAAGGCTGTCCAGAAATCCAACACAACAGGAAGCCTCTGTCTACTGCCTATGCAGAGGTTGGCATCTTTGACAGCATTGTGTTTTCACAATGTTCTGTGATTGGTTGGTGGCCATTTCTTGAACCCATCATATGCACATGATCACAGACCACCCTCTGATTGGCTGCCTATTTCCTTCGGACCACAAGATGCTCATATGTGAAAATACACCTTTATCTGCATGTGCATCTGCATCTATCTTTTTCTTGATATTGATATGAATACACAAGCAGAAGATGATACAGTTTGTCAGGGATGGCTTTCATTCAATGGTGCTCAGGAGAATCCACCAAATCTGATCTGGATTTCTTTAAAGTATCCTTGAATCAAGGTCTTTGTTTGATATCAGTTGACACCTCTATTATAATCCCTGTAGTTGAGATCAACCAATGAGTTAGCCCTTGAAAAATATATATCAGGACATATGTAACAGGTCAATGAAAGAGTATTATGACTCAGATAACTTATAGACAGAGTATTTGGAACATTATTTACAAATGAAATAAATACTTTTTTCCACTGTTCAAAAGATTTCTTTCTGTCTTTGCTGTCAATGACAAGTGGCTCTTCCCCTTCCTCTCAAATCCTTTTCCAGTTTATTCTGGAAAAAAAGGGAAGAAGCAAGGTGACTAACAAGGGGTGACAAAGTGGGAAGGTACACCATAATCAGAATACAATAAAATACAGAAATAGAATATGAAGATTGGATCAAATTGGAAATTAGAGCCAAAACAACCGCATAGAAATATATTATTTTCTATTTCTGGGCCAAGAAAGTATAGCCGTCATAAAATATATGTTAAAATATAGCTGTCATGCCAAAGTGCCTACAATGTATTAGAAAGTTAAAGCCCAGGGCCATGGAAAATGATAATAAACTTATTTGTATTATTGTGAATGTCAAGGCATGGGTTCAAAATACTAGAAGTGTAAAAATGGTATGTATTGCTGACAGCTACAGAAGCCAGTTGTCAAGATCTCAGCATACATTTGCGTATGATTTCTCAGGACAATCATATCTGCAACCTTGACTAAATTCTGAGCAGTCACAAATCAGTCACAGAGGTGGGACAGTATAGAGATTAATCACAACTCCTGAAGGGTATGGTGAGACACATCCAAATCCAGCACACTCCTAGAAAGAATCCAAGGAGTGTGGGAAGGGGTGCAAAAATGGATGCCTTTTCCTTTAATAAGATTTTATGTCGTGTTACATGCAGAAAGTAGTTAAGAGTTTGTTTGTCCCATTTCTGGTGTTATTATTTTTGACTAAACTTCGATTCTTTAAAATATCTTGGGTGTTCTTATTCACCTGTTGAGTGAAATCACAACATTGTGTAACTAGCTGCCATTAATTTTAGAAATAATTGAAAACCTGAAAAGGTCTTTACAACCTAAACAAAAAAACTTTTTATTAACCCATTATTTTCCTTTGCAAATAATGTGGAAAAGTCACCCATCAAGAAAAAAATTAGTATTGTCATTTCAAACCCCACCATAATGTACAATCCTGTGTTTTACTCAGGACTTTGAGAGTCTTCCATTCTCATTCTCAAAAAATATCCAACAGTTGAACACATTTATTAAGTTTGTTTGGATTTGTCTTATCAGCATTTAATTTAAGAAAAATCATTAGTTTGACTTTCTTTTAAGAGTCTGAGGAAATTGTTTTAAGAACCCGTTTAGTATAGAATGTCCTAAAGTAATTATGTCTTGGAGGTATTCCTATCTCATTCTTTTCTGTAACTAATATAATTCATATTTGATTAAAGCTTATTAAGCATTTTGGTTTTCATCCAATGAGCGAGAAATACACATCAAGGTGTGTGAAGTCAAAATCATACCAGTGTCCAGTGTGAAGTCCTACAAGAACAGTGTACACCATACATGTTTATCAGGGAGGAAACCCCATCTTGGCATTCATAGAGTTTGGAAAGGGCAAAGTCTGGACACTAATCACAACATCAATTCTCTGTGTAGTTCTCTGGCCAGAAAGGGCTCAGCTAACACTTGTATGCATATACAGAAGAATAATCATTCAGTGTAAAGAGGATTGTGTTTCATTTTACTCTATTCTGACTACAATAGATTTCCAGTTATGGTATCCATAATTCAAGTATTAGAAGATAGACCTTAAACCAGGAGTGACTAGGTTTCTTGAAACACTCATGAAAATCACTTTGTGGTTGAGAGCCGTGTATCAAGAAAGACTGGTAAGAGAGGTAAGGATACTCTTGGTGTAACAGAGCTCACTGCCGAGCTGTATAGGTGATCACCCTCTGAAACCCAATAGTACCAGAACTAGCGCCTCCTTCTAACTTGCTTCCTCTCACACTTTCTTTGCCCTGAAGACTTAATGCTAACCCACGTATTGCAGTTTATTCACCTCTGTCGGAGAGGTGCAAACACAGGATCAAGTAAACTTCTCTTTGATAAGCTAAAATGGCTTATTTTATCAAAGACTATAAGAACCCTAATAGGAAATGACAATTTGATAATAGAGGATAATATAACAGTCAAGGCTGTGACTAGAGCCAACCACTGGAAGACGAAGGTAAACAAATTCAGTGTTGAGTGAAATTCTGCTTTCTGTATCTAATTTAAAAATTACTTCGGGAGAAGAAGCATGTGTGGTAAAGTGTTAAGCCTGCTCATGTTGAAATTAATCCAACTTGACATAGAAACCTGGAGTGTCAAATTCTTCTAACTAGCATAATTCATGATGTAAGGAATTTCAACTCAAACTATATAATTAACTTAAATTATATAATTAGGTGCTGAACACTTATGATGTCCAAGAAGACCCACAAAAGGCAAAAAGTCATAAGAAAACTAGGTTTATTATAAGGATTTCTTGCATAATATGTTTTAAGATGTACTGTTGCAAAAGGTTCATATAATGAGAGAAGCCTCTGACAGCCTTGGATTGAGCGTTACGCGGCATCAAACTGAGAAATGCTTTTTAACAGAAACAAAATGTTGTTCATTCCCTTCTTTCCTGATATGACTCTAATATTCTGTCAGGGAAAATTCAGAAGGAAATATTAGCATGGAATTTTTTTGAGGAAAGGCTTGGAACTCTGTCTGTTATTTCCTCAAATTACTGAAGAAAGAAGAGCAGTTAGTTCATTGTCCTAGCATTTATTGTTATCTCACAGTCTGTAAGACAGTCAGCTACTTTACTGGTCACACTGTAAGACCACAAATCACTTTGCACTTAACATCTAGACAGCAAAATTAAACAACTTTGATTATCTTTCTGCCTCCAAACTACAGGCAGGCTCCTATGAAATAGCATTGTCATAACTGTCCTTCATATGTGCAGTTTGTAGCAGGCAGTGATACACTATATTGCCGAAAATATTGACGCACCCTATGTATAAAGACTATGATGCTCAGTTAGTGTACTAATGGGGATTATGCTACAAGGCTGGGAGGTAGAGAAGAGAAAAAACACGTCAGGAAAGAGATAATGCGTGAGGGGAAAGAATGTAGAGACTTGCCTGTCCGGGCGGATCTGAGCTGTGTGCAAAGCTAAGAAAAGTTTTGTGGAAATACGCCAAGAATATTGTGGATAAAGATGATGACAAATAGAAGAAGGATGATCCTTTTCTTAGATCTACTATTCTGCAGTAATGTAATCTGATGCCTTTCCCTCCGAATGTTCCCTTAAATCAGGGAAGGAAACATAATGCATCTGAAGTTCAGAGAGATATTGAATTTCTCAGTTGTGTAACAAAAGTTAATAATTTCCTCTCTTTGTCAAAGTGCTTTGGGAGTTCTTGTCAGGAACACAATTGCACCCAGGTCTTGTTCTTTTCTCCCTGTTTTTTCTCTTTCTCCCTATGGTAGAGTTGAATACGTTGTTTAAGATTCACTTCTTGATTTTACCTTTCTATTTTCACTGAAGTGTTTGCACTTGAAACACCTGTGCCCCTGTCTTGCAAGTTTTTTTTCTGCTGCTGCTTGCTGCTTTGTTTTCTTGTTAAAAACACCTTCTTCCTTTCTGGAGGTCTCAACAGATTAGATGCTGACACCCTGTTTCAAACATTATGTTCAAGGTGGTAACTTGAGAGTGCATCCTTCTTGCAAACTGAAGCTTTGCCGAGAGATGTTGCAAACACAGCTGACATTTCAGCCGTAGGCCAATACGGTGATTTGTTGGTGCTTCTTTCCAATTCTTCCCTCCTGCTCTGTGTGCATCCCACTCTCCAGACAGAGCTGTCCAGAAATTGTGTCACTTTGCCTCCTGCTTCCCATCTTCAACAACATCCACGTGCTCATCATAAAACAAAAATAGTATTGTAACAGTAACACTATTATAGCTTAATAAATAATCATTTAAAGACTCCATTCCCAGAGGAGCTCTTGGTGTCGAGACACTAAGAAATAAGCATACAAAAATAGGTAATAATAGAGAAGAAATTAGTCAGATTTAATAAAGTACAACCTTTTGGAATTACACATGACCTTGCCCTGCCCTTCCCCCATCAGACAATTGGGTCAGAGTCCCCAGTTGATAGTATAGCAATTTTATTGTCTTCTAATGAATAAAGTGTAATTCTTTCCATTATATAAAAGATTTCATGTAGGCTTCATATAAGAAGCAAAAGTATTTTACTGGTAAGCTAACACTCAACCAAAATGATAACATATACTCTGGCACTGTTAAGTGATAATATTCTAACCCTCCTGTGTAATTTTTACAACACAGACAGTTAACAGTGATATTCAAAGTAATTAAAGCCTAATATGCAGGTCTTGCAGATCTTTTAAGACACCAAGTCGGTCTAAAATTTAAACTTATTTTCTTGGTAGGGCCTTAATCTCCTCATCCATACATACTGTCAGCAGAGGTTCACAAAGATGGCTGAGCTTTCCTGTTTGAAGCAGCCCAAAAGCAGGATGTTTTACTCAGTCTCCCCGCCTCCCCTCTTTGCTTCTACCCTTGTATCAGCTTGGAGCTCATCTAACCCCCAGGAGGGTGGTTCAGTTTTTTAAACCAGAAGAAAAATAAAACCCTTCAGCCAATGCTCGGTCTTGTGAAACTTCAAGATTATTTCAGGAAGCAGCAAGTGTAAGAGCATACCCAGAAGACTGGCAAGTAAGCATCAGGTGGCAACAGAGATTTAATTGTAAGAGTTTTTCTTATGGGATAATTAAAATTAATATTGCCCTATCAAAACTGCAAAAAAAGACACACAATTGGCATGCCTCCCCTGCATCCTAAAAAGACTCACAACAAAAGAATCCTTGCATAAAAAATAAGCTAGTGCTACAAAAATCTTTTGAAAGACAAAACATCTCGAAACTTTAAGGGAAAATTGGTTTGTGTATGAAAACATACTCCAATGTTGCAGCAGACACTATGTGCCTTATATTAACACCACAGGGATTGAACAACATCTGGAAAATGAAAGGGCATCTTCTCAAAAACTAACCAAGCCAAGATATGTCTCCTTTCATACATTCTGTATGGCTGTCCAAGCAAGTAGACACAGACAATAAATGTAAATAAGCAATTAAGGATATAGCTGCAGTGCCATCAGTAGTGTAGATATATTTAAGCCACCTTTTTTTAAACGTGAACATGTATTGACACACCGGATATCATCTGAATATCATTTCAGGTTTCAGGCATGGTGTATTTGCAGTCATGCCATAGAAGCTTGTTGTATATTCCAGCCATATTCAAGCTAGGGGATTTATAAGTACCAAGAACAGTTTTACACCCGTTTACTATTATGCGCACACTCAACTATAGATAATGAAGAATTTATTCTCTGAGAAAAAGTCTTTCTACCTATTTCTAGAAGGAGTCTTTCATAGCTATGGCATAGTGGTAATGTTCACACAGTTTGTTCTTGCCAAACATTTTGTATTAAGGTTTATAATCTTAATACTTAATCTTTCAGTATTAAATGCTAACAACCCTTGTTAATAAGAATGTGAGGTCAAACAATGTGTGTATGTATCACACACAAAAAAACGTGTGTTTGCCAAAACCTGATCATGTTTAAGAAGACTGCCATCAGCAGGATTAAACAGTTACCAGAAAACTTTAAAGAGACTTTTTAAACATAGAATAAATTAATCTTAAAGGAAGTATAAAAGAAGCATAAAAATTCACAACAGGAGGCAGAGACCTTGGAGTGGAAACAGCTGACTATCAAAACCTGGTTTGGCACTGCCATAAGTTGTCCCACCAGCCCCAGACCTTTGACTTGGCCAGCAAGAAGAGTCTCCCCATCAGACACCATGAGCTGCCTGCTCTGCAGCTTGAGGGGTGACGGCATGCACCATGACAGGCAGGGACTCACACCTCAGATTTGGCTGTGTGCATGAAGTCACGGGATTATCAGATGGTGGATTAATAGATTGTAGGGATCAGCACAGATACCCATAAAGCTATAGCACCCATGTCTCCTTATGGAACACATGCAAGTGGAATAACCCATGCTTCTGAAAGAGCAATGGTGTTTGTAACCCACACATCCTTTGAGGAAGGGATGATGTGATGAGAATGTGTGGCTCTGTGTGTGTTTGTAATTAGAAATTTTGGGCACTGGTTAATAAAAAATACTTAGAAATCTGTAGGTGCTTACTAGAAGTTGGAAAGATTTGTGGCCAAGAAGGCCAATGGCATCCTGGGATGCATTAAGAAGAACGTGGCCAGCAGGTTGAAGAAAGTTGTGCTCCTCCTCTACTCTGCGCTGGTGAGGCCTCACCTGGAGTGCTGTGTCCAGTTCTGGGCTCCTCAGTTCCAGAAGGACAAGGAGCTGCTGGAGAGGGCCCAGCTCAGGGCCACTAAGAGGATGAAGGGCCTGGAGCACCTTCCATATGAGGAAAGGCTGAGAGAGCTGGGTCTGTTTAGCTTGGAGAAGAGGAGGCTGAGGGGGATCTTATCAATGCTTATCAATATCTACAGGGTGGGTGTCAGGAGGATGCGGCCAGGCTCTGCTCAGTGGTGTCCAGTGACAGGACTAGGGGCAATGGCCGTAAACTGGACAACAGAAGGTTCAACCTGAACGTGAGGAAACACTTCTTCCCTGTGAGGGTGCCAGAGCACCGGGACAGGCTGCCCAGAGAGGTGGGGGAGTCTCCTTCCCTGGAGATTTTCCAAAGCCGCCTGGACTTGTTCCTGTGTGATCTGCTCCAGGTGATCCTGCTCTGGCAGGGGGGTTGGACTAGATGACCTCTAGAGGTCCCTTCCAACCCCTAACACTCTGTGAATTTGTGAAAGTGTCTAGTATTGTGATTTATATGTTGTATTACTGATATTGATCCTGGAATTACAGAAGATTTCTTGTTAGTTTTATGTCATTAATAAATCCATAATCTGCTCCTAGTCTGACTCAGTTTAAACTAAGTGAACTGATAAATTTTTCCCTATATTATTTTATCAATTTTCCCCTTAACTAGCTCCAAGAACCTTCTGCCTGAGTTTATGTACAGTGCAGCTCTCCCTTATATTATTACGTATGTTAAACTGTCTTTTCATGTTGTGCTCTTGGAGATCACACTGTACAGATAGTGACCAAAACTATAATTCCAGCATGCATGCTAGGAATAAATGAAAGCAGCAAATCCCTAATTCCTCAGGCCATTTTCTGTGTTTTGAAGTAGGAGTATGATGAGAAAGACAAGCTGCTGTTCTTTGTCAAAGACCTTGCAAGCCTGTCCAATGGAAAGGCTCCTTTTTCAATACATAGATGAGGAGCAAATAGCTGTCAAGAGATTAGAGATAGATAAAAAAATAAAAATATCTGGAAAAAAGTGAAAGTCTGCATCATATTTAAGACATGGAATGTGGAAATACCATAGGTAACATTGGTGAAATGATTCATTTACATGACTTTCAGAGAACCCAGGCCAGTAAGAGATTCTGCCTTATAAAGGTAATCCAGGCAACCCTTTACACCTTGATAGTATGAATCAGAGGTCTCAAGTTCTGGAGTTTCAAAGGTTAACTCCAACGAGACAAGTTTACATGCTACAAATAAAGTTAAGGTACTTTCTTTGGGAAATCCAGAGTGGGCTAAGGTGTGCTGTGAGCACAGCTTAAAGTGTTTCAAACTATACTCTTTGTTACTATAGTCAAGCTGTTACAAAGACAAAATTTAATCCCAGCTTAGTGACTAAGAGAATGACTAACACTACTACACAAAACCACATACACAGATGTTAATATAAAGGGTAGTAAAGAACTAGCAATGGGAACATCGGACTTTTAAACAAGGAAACATGCAATATAAAAAAGACCACTTTTTCTTTAAGCATCTGACATTTCTACTATATCATTTCCCTAAAACACAGATGACTGTTTGACAGAAAGATTAGAAACATCTGAAAGTGTTCATGTAGTGACTGGTTATTATTCCTCAGGTGAATATCATTCTATTAATACTGGGTCTATCCAGTACATCATTATAAAGAAGAAAAGTATCGAAGTTCCCACTGAATAACAGTCAATATAAATACCTTCAGGGACTCCAGACAGCATACAGGACTGAGGGCTGTTTTGTATTTGGGACAGTTCTTGAACTGCTCTTCATCTGCTTAGAGATTTGGATTTATATAATCTGGGGTCCTTTCACATATCGAGAACAAATCTTATACTCACATTTAACTTGCTTATTCTTCTAGCTTCTAGGTAAATAACCTGATATTCCCCCTTTTTTTGTCAAATAACCAATCATCACAAGTGCCTGTAAAATCATAATTAGTGGAGGTTTTGCACTGTATTTTTATATACTCCCATGCACATTCCATTTTCCACTAGCAATAGTTCTGTGCCTTCATTTCTGCTGTTCACCTCTTACCTTATCATGTGCTCATGTGGTGTAAGTCAAAGAAGGAAAATCATAGGATCACCAAAATGTAAAATAATAGAAAAGTCTAGAGTGGAAGGGACCTCCGGAGAGCATCTGATCCTACACTATAGTAAATCACCTAGCTTCTTGTCAAGCTCTAGCCTGTATATTTTCAGCAAGGAAGATTCTGTCACTTCTCTAGTCAACCTATTCCAACATTTAATTATTCTCATCTTTTTCTTATTTCCAGACAGAATTTCCCTTGAAGCAGCTTGTGCCCATTGTCTGTGGTCACTATGGATCCTTGTGAAGAGAGTACTTTTATCTTCTCTATTACTATCTTTTAGGTATGGTAAGACAGGATTCCCTAAGCCTTGTTTTTCTAGGCTGAACAAAGGTCCCCCAGTCTTTATCAGAACATCATGTCCTTCAAGACTTTACTCATTTTGGTGTGCTTCAATGGACCATGTCAAAATTTTCAATTACTCTCTTGAACTGAGGAATCCAAATTGGACATGGTACTCCAGGTGTGCACTAACAAGGCCTGAGCGGGGTTGATCTTGATCTGGACCCCTTGATCTGGTGTGATTATTGATCTTGTATCAGCAAGTTTATTCTTTTCTCCAGCTGACTTGTTTTTATAGATAAGCTCTTTCAAAGAACGGAGTAATTCTCAAACACCAATTCTCTGGAGGGGGGAAAAGTAGGGAATAAAAGTGCTGTATTTGTTGTTGGCAAGCTAAGGGGAGCAAAATATAAGTAGGGTAGAAAAGTAAACTTATGTTCATCTGTACCAGACTACAAAACAATAAAAAATAATTTGTCTTTCTGTTCAAAGAAAGATAGCTAGAGATAGCTAGCTGTCCTGTTCTGCTGACAACAAATGACACATCACATTATAGTGGCCATGAAAATAATGAGAACAACTGTAGTGTTTAGAACAAATTCTCATATACCCAATTAAGCAAATTCCAGACTGGCTTCTACACTTCAAGGAATAACTATGTTAATATGACATATCATTATACTTTCACTTTTTTGATCAAGACAGTCATGCAGACTGCTCTGGTCAACATGGCATTGATAAGAGAGAAAGTATTCAAGTATGCAAAATGCATCTTTTTTTGCTAGTTCTCAAAATAAAAAAGCACTATCAACAATAGTAATTATATGTCATGCTGCATTGCTGGCAGCTCTGGATTGTGTGTTTGCACATGAGCAATTGAAATGATTGTCATGAATTATTGACATTCTCTTTAACGTCTGCAACATTGAAAAAGTATTATGACAAAGTCTGGAAAAGAGTGTTGGCCCTAGAACAACAAATAAATTGAACAGTTTTGAGTCCGTCAAATACTTGTGCACACAGATTAAACACTTATTTCAGTAATACGTATACATGCAACTGTGCATGAGCAACAGTGAAATAAAGGAGAAATGTTACATTATGTTCAAGCGCACAGGACTCTGTCTTCTTATATCTGTATGTTTATATTAAAATGATGGTTAATAACTGGGTCTTGTACTGTACTTGGAAGCTATATAATCTTCTGCCCTTCAGATAACATGTATTGTAGAGTGGTGTAACCTAGCCATTATTTTTCAGGAATGGACAATGATTAGGAAGTGGAAGAATTACGTAATCCACAATCCTTCATCCCTGTTTTTCATTGCAAAGACTTCCTACTACATGAAGTCCATGTCCCATCCTGAGACATTTCATATCAAAAGAATTATTAAACTCTTAGTGTTTGCTTTACACTATTGTCACTGTCTAGAAAGACAATACAAAAAACAACTCCAAAGTGTTTTAAAAAATCAAAACGTGAGATTCCACAGATATGTAAATATTAATATGCAAGAAAGGCAGCCAACTCCTTTCACACACTGAAATGAGACTCCCCATTCTGCTACATTATAGAATATTGTCAACTCTGGATGAATCTAACCTGGAAGTTCAAACATTATCATCCATTTTAGACAACAGGGAACAACCGATGTATACCATCACATTGCTGTACCAACAGCTGGTATTCAGTCTTCCCTGGAATGAGATCTTTGTTACTTGAGTTGAACTGAAATAAACAGGCTGCAGAAACTGTTACTTTCTTTTTCTAGAGGGAGGCAATAGGTGATACGCTTAAAAATTCTCATTTTCCTGCAGAGAAATGAAATATGGAATACTTTTGACATCAGTTGCATTATTTGTTGGTATGATCAGCTGTAGCAGAGAATTAATAAACAATTTTGTGCATGCACAAATGAGGTAAGAAATCAATGGGTTTAATATTAAGATGACACATTTTTTTCATTTCATCTTTCTCCATATTAAATTGTAGTATATTAAATCTCAAATACTATCTGGATGTAATCTGTAAATGTTCTCAAACCTTGTCTAATAATCTTGTAAGAATATAATGAGAGCAATATTACTTGACAGAATTTCATACCTGCATTATAATAATATGTTGTACTCAAGCCTGAACTCTACTTTTAGGTAGCTAACATTACTTAAAATAAAGGTTGGAGGACTTTCTTGCATGTCTAGTTTGTCATTTCAAAGTCAGGGAGTTTCCTTTGTTATTTTGTAGGAAACGAAGTTTATGATTCTGCAGATGTGGCATGCTCATAAATATAAAACAGATTATTTGGGTGTTGCTTGCTTAGCTGGTGGAGCTGCTGAACAAAACATTAGTGTCTCTTTTCTTTGCAGGTTCTATGCCAAAACATTGATTTACATACATAATTACCTCAGCCCCCGTTCTCAAGAGGTTTCTGCAGAAAGAGATTCCTTCTTTCTCAGATGCTTTCCCGCCTTCAAGTACAGAAATATGCAAGTAATTTTTGAGCACGTACTGGAATAATTCCTGGGTGGCTGAGTGTAGGGTGGTCCAAGAGATTCTTCTTTCTACTGCTGTTTAAACTGAAAGGGAAATAACTTGGACTTTTCAGCTCAGTCTGTCCTTTTCCCTCCCTCCCAGCAGCTCAGCACCGCTAGACTACCATGTGGTTCCAAAAGGCTTCATGCAATTTAAAACCCAGGGTTTTTTTTCATCCCAAATATTTCTCCACGGGAAAGAGTTTCAAAGAGAGATATGGTTTCTATGTATTATTTTTTTTATGCAGACTGTTATTATTGTATCATTGACCAAATTCTCCGTTATTGAATTTACAGTAATAATGTTTATTTCCATTTAATCTGTGGATATTCAGGAGTTCACATTCACTTAATCAGAAGCTACTAAGTCACTATGACCAATTTGAAATCTATCAATGAATTTAATTTAGACATTTTTATTATATTTTCACAATAATTATTTCACAGAAATATCCATACAAAGTGCTTCAATTAAGCTTTATCTGAAGATAAAGAATGAATACTGAAGTCTGATCTCTTGGTGTAGTAGTTGTAATCTCAAGTAAGGATTAAAAACAATGAAGCCTTATATTGCTGTTTCTCTATTCAGCAGTGTATAAGTGCATTTTAAACACATGAAATCGCAAGATATCCACCCATGATATTTCTATGTGCCTGGATAATATACATTATGTAAAACACTTCTCAGTTCCTTATCTTTAATTTACAATGTAATTTATAACTACTGTATAAATAGATTGACTTTATTTGTTCAGTGTTGTTATTTTTCATTTCAAGTTCTGTAATGCAATCAGGCTGTTATTTAATGAGTTAATAGGTAGATGCAAGTACAGTTACAACAATAAAACAGTAGACTTTGTTTCTGAATTATTTGTTTCTTATGTAGGGAAACAAGGTCTAGCAATATGTATTAGACATTACATTAATTCCTAAAATAGAATAAAAATGGCATATGAAATTAGAATTTTAATACTTCAGAAAATGAGTGTTCTTGTTTTCACAGACAGAATGAGTATATATGTATTGACCATAGAGTACAAATTGTGTAAGGACAAGTCTTATGCTTTGCAAATACACAATGTAAAATTACATGTGCTATTAGAACTATTAGATAAACTAACATAAGGAAAGTCTTTTTTTAGGTGATAATTTGCTAGGGTTTGGGGATTTTTTTTTTCTTCCCCTCATTTTGTTTGAACATGTGTTGTGATAAAATCACACAAACGTTTTTGGTTTTATCTAGGATATCTGGTAGTGGAAAATTTAACTGATTGATTGAAAATCACCAATGTTTGCTTGAGTTATAGAAAAGAGCCTTTGTAATAGGAGGCCTATAAATACGGTAGGCATGGTTTTAGATAAAAAGTCTTAAGCTAAAGACTGAAAGTTGGGATGCTCAAGACATTTTTCTAAATTGGCTTTAGGCACTGGTGAGTAGGTAAAGACACATTGCAAAATCTATTTAGCAGCCAAATTTGAAAGGTTAAAAGGTTGTATGTTAAAAGTACCATGTTGTACCTGGCATTTACACCTGAATTCAGTGTAATTCTGAAAAATATCAAGCAAGGATGCCTATAGTATTAATTATCATGCATATTGAGATGCTCATGTGAAGTTACAAGGAGTATTAGAAGCTGGACATACAAAAATAAGAGATAGAGTAACATATTTGATTAAGAATTAGATAGTTGAACTGAATAGCATGAAACAATCTAATAAAAGGAAAAAAAGGTTTCATTGTTCACTTCAGTTAAATCTTATTGAAAAATAAGATCAAAATTATTTCAGTTTATATTGCCCAGCTTCAGGCTGTGGGAGGAGAATGCTGTTCTCAATAGCTCTGTGAGCCATACAAAAGGACATAGAGGAGATGGAGAATTTGACAGATGTATTCCACTTTCTGCCTACACAACAGAGAAATTTATTCCTCTATAATGCTGCACATGTCAATAGATCCTGCTGAATCTAGGACTATAATGTTGCAGAAGTCACATTAATGTAGACATAGCACTGACATTAACACATTTACTACATTAGTTTGAAAAAAAAAAAAAAAAAAAAGCCTTGTACAGGGTTTTTAAACCACCTAAATTCAGCCCTGCACACTCCAATGGTGCACATCATTTGATGTGAATATATTAAAACATATACTTCTTCCTGAAAACCATTGCTATTCATAAACCTTTGAATATATTCTCCAAAACTGTGAGGTTTGATGAGATTTTTCAACACTTTGCTTAGCAATTTGGGAATTCTAACGCCCTGCTTAATAGCACTTTATAATTTAAATAATGAACATCTTTAATGATCTTGCAGTCTCTCTCGCAGAATCAATAACGTGAATAATTGGTAATAAACTGTAATCTATATCACAAAGGCATTAATTCCTTTCCTGCTCTCAGGTTTTACCCTGTGTTTGTCTCATGATCTTTTCTATTTAATCTGAAACAGTACTATGAATCAATTCATAGGCTGATAAACTATTGCAACAAAACATTTTAAATTAAGGATGGAATTAAAAGTTTTTTTTTCTACAGTTCTTTTCTGCAGCTTCTAAACTTGAAGAATAAGCTATTGCCATTTATCTTGACTGTTAAATGCAAATGTGACATATGGGTTTTTGAAAATGCAGTGGTGTATTAATAGAAGATTAATAAAGTCTATATTTATATAAAGCATACTCGTGCAGCAAGTTTAATGGAAGCAGACCTTTGTCTCCATGACACATCTGACATTTTTCCGAAATCATGCAAGATTGTGACATGTTAGAATTTCTTTAAATAAGACATATTGGTGACTGACCTACCTCTGAAAATTATTGTCTCTATTGATTAAAGAAATACCATCAATATCTATCAGACTGAATAGAAATGCATAACCAGAAAGTATGTGTGTCCTTAATTCGTTTTTTCTCTTTGGTATAGGTATGCTGTGAAAGCGCAATACCACAGTGATTGATGAGAACCAGTTACAGACCACACATGAGTTACACAGAGTCTTGGTTGAATGAATCATTCAAAGCCATAAGTACCAGATTCTGACGAACACAGCTTATTCCTGCAAGATGCCTTGAAAATAGAATTCTTTATATTTCTGAAGCTGATGGAGCTCTGAAATTTTGATTAGATCTACCAAATGGCTTCTAAAATATTTTTTCTGTTAAATTCACTTTTTAGAATACTGTGGGATGAATGTGTAGCACCCTTATCCGTGCAAAAGCATGTGAACAAAAAACAGCTCATAAGGATAAATAAAACTGGCATCAGCTGATTTTCTTCACAGAGTAGAATGGAAAACAGGTAAGAGTGGAACACATTGAATTGCCATGGGAGAAGTTAGCACTGCTTTCACTGCCCTGCAAGTATTTATGTAGAACATAATATCTCAGTTCAGTCTCTAAAGCCGACTCCTCTCCGTCTGCATGTTTTTGTGTACAGCAGCCGCTGAAGGGTCTTTAACTAGGCCAAACAGTGTTTGCCTTGAAGAGCTGTGCTTGGAGCATTCTAGAGTTTGACTATGGACTTGTGGGGCTTCAGCCTTTACTGCCGTGTAACTGCAATTTTGTTGTGTGTTTGATCCATCATTCTCTGTGCTACAGTGGAAACATCATGGGAACAAGAGAGAATGGCTCGTAGTTCGCAGCACTGATGTTGAAACCAGCTTTACCATCTGCTGGTGTTTATTATTTGATCATGATCAGCTCAGTTATATGCTAGTGAAGTGGGAAAGATGAGCAGCTTTCACCCTTTTTTCATGTCTGATGGAGAAAGTTTCATGCACAAAATTCTGAGGAAACCTGTCAACCTACCTGCAGGATACTCATTTGCATCCAGGGAGTTTTAGGCTGTGTGGTTATTGTGCTGTTTATCTGCTACAGTATGTGCATGGGGAGAACATGGCCCACTGTGCTTTAGGTTTGTATCTTGTTTTTGTTTAGATGTCAACACTGCAACCAGAACACCTGATCTTAAAATACAAATTTAACTTTTGATAATAGGTCCTTAACACAAAAAGCATCCAAGTTAAATGTTCACAATTTGGTGAACAAGAAATTTCTATAAGCAAGCATGTGGAAGTGTTTGAGTTGCAAAAATGTCACAGGGCTCAGGAGCAGTGCCACATTTTCCATGTTATTTCCATGCCAGTATTAAAGCTTTTGTAACTGTATGTGTCAGGCTTTCCTTTCCACATCCGCTTGCACAAAAAAAAGAAGGTCTTATTTTTTGGTCACTATGAGAGAGCAATTGGATCTGTGCATCCATATGCATGCAATCTAGGGTAGCCTATGTACTGGCACAATTAAATTTAAAAAATGGAAATCAGGTTTTTGCATCAATTCTTCTAGGTATACGGAAACATAATTTCAATCCAAATAAAGTGATTTTATAGCTTAAAATTCCAAAGTTTCACAGAAATCTGTCCTAATAAATCTATTCACAGTGTAACTGACTTACTATCGAAAGGCATTTTATAATGTATACGGTGTAGTAGGCAAGGTGTTGGTAGTCGTGGGGAGCACGTTACAAGGGCGGCCCCAAGTCTGTTTTTCTAGCATCTGGTGAGTGTTTTCCTTGACTTGATTTTGACCCATGAATTTTCTCGCTCCTATGCCTCCTCCTTTCTCTCCCATCCCACTGGGTGTGTGGGGGTGGGGAGGTGAGAAAATATCTGGGTGGGTCCTGCCTGCCAGCCTGGGCCAACAACCCAAAGATAGCAGTTTTGAAACTCTGACTTTTTAGGCATAGATGTCAAATTCACGTGATGATTGATTGTTAATTATTTTTTTCTTAATATATACAGTGTACAGCATATTTTTCAACTACTAATCTCAAATGCCAATCCCCCATCGAAAAGTATTTCCCCATCCAATAATGACCTCTCTTTTTCCTTTTATCTGTCTGGAGTAGAATAAAAATGCAATTGAAAATATCCATTCTTTATTGTTTTGCATTGAGTTTCCTGACCGTTCTACTTAAGATAGTGGTCTCTCCCTTTAACCTTTGTGCTGGCATAGTAGTCTGTCCAAGCACAGCTCCAAAGCTGGATCAGTCCACAAGAGCATTTCTAGATGGCAAGCAGTTCCATTTTTTAGCAGAGCTTTCCCATTTCTCTTTTTCTGAACAGTTTAGCTCAACATACTCTCTATCAGACTGTCCGTATAGCAGCACAAGGCAGTAATGTTTCTTAATTAAAATACAGGGCTACCTGCAGTGTAATTTGAGCAGAATCCAATTGTGAGAGGAGAATTTTAGTGGAATAACACTTTTTGTATAGCTTAGTGCTACTAAAGTGAGTTAATGTAATTGTCATTGATATGACATTAAGATATTTAGGGTTTCCAGAATTTAGGCTACTGCAACGCAGAGATAAAACATGAGTTTAGTTTTCTGATGTTTTGTTGCCAAGTTTTCAACAATAAATAGAACAGTACAAAGCACATATGCACCCGAAGTTCTTTTTAAAACTTTGCATATGGTATTTGCAAATCAGTTGTGCTTCTAGACAACTACTCCTCTAAAGATGATATACAGCAGCCATATTGATACAGGTTTTGTTACATCTTAAACATTGAAAGTGCAGTGCCCTTCTTGTTGAAAAGCTAAGCATTTGTTCTGCCAGAGCATCTGAAGTTTCCATACAAAAAATAACCCATTGGCTTATTGGATTTATATTTAGATGAGCCTTATATATGCAATAGAATAATCTTATATCTAGGGTTTTTTTTTTAGTTGTGCTATATTAAAAGCCAAAAATTTGCAATCACAGAAAAGATAATTAATGAGATATTAAGTACAAGACTGATTTTCACATTTCATTTTATTTTTTATTTTTTTTCTTCTGCTCAGGAATAATTTTTAAATAAATTACTATGTGCTTTTTAAAAAAAATGCTGTGATTGATCTTAATAAAAGATCATATAAAATGTACTATGACTTTTAAGAGTACTTTTCAAGCTTACTTTAACATTATAAAGAAGATCTTTTGTTCAATTTTGGCACACGCAGACATGATTCCAAAATTTCATCTGGAAATAATTTAAAGGGAATTTTCAGAAGAATTATGAACAAATGAATACCAGGTTCATAATGGGAATGTTATGTTCTACTGCAGTATTACTAGGAATGATATAAAATTTAGTGTGTCTACTCAAATCCAAATGCTAAAACCAACTTTATATATCCACCATAATCTTAGAATAAACCTCAACTAACAAATTTTATTTCTTTATTCACAAAGAAATACATTCCTTTACTAGCTTTCCTAAACTAATTATTATTCTTCACTTTGTACTTCACACTTCTTGATTGCAATTTTAAAAATATTTTTTCTGCATTTTCCTATGAATCTAAACTTTCAAAGAACAGTAGTTAAGTTAGCTGTATAAAATCCTTGAAAATTTTTCTCTTATTGCAAGCTGAGAGCTTAGGACTGATAATAGCTTTCTGGTACAAGGTATGGAGTACAGCTCCTTCCTCCTGCGTGTATCTTAGCATAGAAATTTACACATAAGAAACTATTTTGACTGCATCTCAGTCAAGAGGCTATAACTCATTTGCACTTTGAAAACCAATCAGAAAAATGTGGTTTAAACCATGTTTTTACACTTGAAATAAAATTAAAAAATCCTCACCCTTGCATTATTAGCATTACTGGTAGAAGATCTACAACTTAAATATCCCCTTTAGCTTCATTACTGCAGCAGACTTTTAAATTACAAAATAAACATAATAAAAAATTGTCCCAGCCTCCATAGAGTTTCTCTGTTTCAAATATATTTCTGCTTCCCTCTCTACGTCAATATTTTACATAGAAAAAAAAATCTAAAATGGTTAGGGGGGACCTTTGCCTTGTCTTGTCTTGCCTTTCCTTGCCTTCCCTCTTTTTTCCCTTCCCTTGTTCTTCCTTTTGTTTTCCTTTTTTCTTTTTTTTTTTTTTCCTTCTGTTAGAATTCTCACATCTGTAGCAGTCAACCATTTTAAAGAAACAAACTCTAGTAAGAGAGCACTGCAGCAGTTTATATAAACAGTCAACCAAGGAGAAGTATTCACCACTCTGGCCAATGTGACAACCTGGCACAGATGTGCAATATTCTCTGCCCCTGCAAGAAACTAAGAGAGTATATGCTTGATGGAGTGGGGAGAGAAAGCAAACCCCCAATGCTGGCGCCTGGCATAAAACCCTATCAAAAAAGAAGAAAAGAAAAAAGTCCTGCAACAGACCTTGTGACGGAATGTGACACTAATCTCCAGAATTAACATGTAATGAGACTGCTCTGGAATGCCTTTGTGGTGCTTTCTAGTTGCAATTAACAAACACAGAGTTAATCTTGTGCCTTTTTGCATTTTTTTTACACCAGTGTGGCTTTTGCACAAAGTTGCACAGGCGTCCTCCATTTCAGCATTTCTCACTTCTGAAGACTTGGGTTTACTGAACTGCTCTGCTTTGAAAATACTTGTGGGGACCAGATTTTCGCCATCTGTGCTATTCACTTAGTTGTGATGGTTCTTAAAAGCATGGTGGTAGGCTATTGTAAGCCAGGCCACCGCTTTGAAACATCCTGGGCAAAACCAAACAGGCATTTTGGAGAGTGCCGGCTCTATTCAGAATACTTCAAGTAATCACTGGGAGCTGGGAAGCTGAGATGCCTGAGGAGTACCAGAAGGGATAGTGCTGAACAGCTTTGGGCAGACAAGGCTTCCAGATGGCTCTGGATACTGAGCTCAGCACAACACAAGAAATTATGCAATGGTAGAGGAGGGATCCTGCCCAGCCTGCTGCTGGTTCTGGGTTGTAGAGAATCCCATGATGCAGCCCAGGGACACCACATGACACCAACGCACCAAAGTACCTGCTACCAGCAGCCCTGGATGGTCAGCATCCCGCCAGTGGGATAGGTCTTAGTTCAGAGCTCTTACTGAGGTCATATCTCAGCAGGAACTATGGGACCTTGTTACTCAAAGGAGCAGTCTTACCTCTCAGAGATACACAGATGTTTCTGGCTCCTATGTCCCACCAAACCTGACAAAAACCTGGCTAAAGTTCAGATGCTACTGAGCTCGAACCATGCTCCCATGTCTTCTGCCTCTCACACTGAGAGGTTTTTGCTCCTATCTACATGCTATAATGTCCTCTCATGTCCTGTGGCAACCTGTAGCATTTCTTCTGCTGTTCTTCTCCTGCTGTGACAGGCCTGTGACCAGAATCATCACCATTGCATAGAAATTCTCTTTGACGTTGCATCAGAGATTAATTTGTTTCCCAAAGCCTGTGCCATGATTGAGACATCACTCATTAAAAAGTGATAGTCTACATTTATTTGTCTCCCCTCTACAGGCACTGAACCAAATTGTTTTCAGACCTTTCAGCTGAAATCTGTACTCTTAAAATTAGGTCATTGCCCTAATAAATCCTTCCTAACTGTATATCCAGAGAGCTGATTAAAATCCAATCTATTCGACATTATAATTAAGCCTCACATCTAGTTTACAGTTTTATAATTACAGCTTTGCATTCTGAGAAAGATCAGAGGTCTCTTCTGTTCACCTGAGGGATCAGAACAATTCTGCTGAGAGCATCTGAGGAGAGGCAGTACTGGCTTTTACACATATGTAGGAGATGATTGATATATTTTGCTGAAAAAGGCCCCTGTTGAATAGTGTGGCATGGTCTAGCTCTCTACAAACATGGAAGCAAACCTACAAGTTTACTGTTACCCTTATTTTGTGTGATTTTCTTATGCTTGGTTTTTCCAGATTTTTGGGTTTGCTTTGGTTTTGGTTTTTTTGGTTTGGTTTTTTTTGTTTTTTTTTTTTTCATGTTTCTCCAAAGCCCAGAGGAAGTGGAAACTTGTGCCTTTCTTCTGCTGGCTTCAACAATTCTGAAGTTACTTACAAAGCAGGGGGAGAAGGCTGGGATATGGAGTCATTACTACTACGAATCCCAGCAGAACCAGCACCCATCTTCCAGTAAGAAGCACAAAACCCCACACCTTCTCCCTGTTAGACAGCCACTTGCATTCCACCAGGGTTCCTTCTCTTGAATCAGAAGGTTTCTTTGTTCAGTTGAGGCCTCTTCCTCATCCAGTATGGTCAGTGCTGGCAGCAAACAGCTGTTTTTAACCACTCCCAGCGTTAACACCCATGAGCTTTTACTGTTATACCACAAGCTGGCGCGTTCAGTCCTCCTTCTGCAGACAGCAGTACATACTCTGGTGCACAGGGACAATTCATACGTACCTTCCAGTAGGATTTCTTTAAAACAGATGGCAACACCTGCCCTTACATACGTTAAAGATCCGTTGACCACCTGCATGACAAGCAGTATCATACTGCTCGCCGCCATTGTACCACTTGGAGCAAGTGTGAACAAGGGCACATGAGAGGAAAAAAAATTATTCCTGGTAGTTATTATTGCATCCAATCATAAACAAAACTTCTAGCTCCTCTGCACTTCAGCTTTCTTTTCAAAACATACCAGGGAGATTCTATTTCTAAATCAGCCTATTGCCCAAGTCTTGTACCAGCCCAGTGGTCGTCTTCCCGCTGACATGTCTTTAAAAAAGTAAAAAGGTTTATCAGGTTATTAACTTCAGAAAATTTCTGGTCATTGCAGAAAAATAATTCTCACAGCTGTTACATGGCAGACTAGCCCAGACCCTGGTTGCATTTTAGGTGTCCCAAGGGCCAGTCGTGGTTCGCATTTATTGCCTGTTCTACTCAGTTACCATTACTCATGTTACAAAGTGTCATTTTGCTACCAGGACCTTTACCTCTGTATTGCACAGCAGGATGAGGAACACACACTGATCAAATATTTTTCCCATTCAAACAGATGGTGTGCTACTCTTCATTACCCTGGGAAGCTTCCCAATTCATCCTAGTCTAATTTCACTCTTTGCTTTTTTTGCTGTAAAAAATCCCAACTAAACAGCACCATAGTTAGCTCTCCAAATAAACCCATTTGTCAGCTTTTGCTATGCGATTGCTTTTACAAAGTGTGATTCTTCCATACATAACATTTTCATTTGATTTCTGCTGTACTATATGCAGCTTTAAAAAAATATTAAAATGTCTTCTTATACTTTTGTGCTCAATTTCTTCAATGTCCAAACCTTTTTTTCAGTGAATGCAAAGAATTTTATAAGGGTATTTTGATATGCAACAAAAAATATCAAATAAGGAATTTCCTCCTGATTTATCACTATATTGCTTACTGTGTTTACCAGAATACTGTATGTTTTCAGATGTTGCACTGAGAAGACTGGGGAGTATCCTCTTATCAGGGCTTTCTCCAGTTGAAATCTCATTTCCTTTCTTGTACATGCTCCTGTACAGTGATCTACTTTTGTAAATATATTTCTAAATATTTGCAGTTCTGGAGTTATCTACTCTTTTCATCACACAAATATATATTTCAAGATGATATTGTTTCCTTTTCTGGTAATGTGTCATATCAGTGGACAGTAGTTGCATAGATGTATATACTTTTTAAATGTGGCTTTACTTTCTGCAAATGGCCAGTCATATTCAGGCATTATTTCATGACCCAGACTAATCAGAACATAAAACACACTTTGTACTACCACTGTGATATGTAAAATATTCTGTAGTAAGAAAAATAGGATTTTTTTTCTTCTGTGTGTCTTTCTCTTGCCTATTTTGATTACTAATATGAATCTCCTGCTTCATCAGAATCAACTCCTTCTGGTTTTGACAGATTATTTTTACTTGCTTCAGTCATATAACTCAGCTTGTCTTTACTTATCTTCCTTCTCTCTCCCCATGTCCGCCATGAATGAATAATATTCATGCAGTCTGTTACCTTCCAGCTACAGACACGGAGGCAAAGTCGGTGTAATGTCAGCTAACAGGACCACATCTGGCAGAGCTTGTTGGCTGGGATTGGTCTCATCCGAAGTCCTGTTGGGAACTCATGAGCCATTCACTGCCCTCTCTTTTGAATACAGATCTGTGCAGTGACATGGCAATTACAGTTAACACAAGGAGGTTTGATCCCATTGCTACCATTTGTTCTTCATTTATGTAGACCAGTCTTTCTCTTATTTCCTATTTTACTCCACGTCTTAGTTCATGTGAAGAATCTCTGCCCTGCAATCAACATTAAAAAAAAAGAATATTTAACTAAATCAATAATGATTCTCTCTGACCTCTTTTCCCTCCACACAATTACTTTAACTGTAGCTTGTCTGAGAGACTCAGACTGAGACAATTGCTCTTACCATTGCTTTGTGCAACCAGGAAAACATTTACAAATAGTTGTTCAGTGTTTGCACAGGCTGTAGGCTTTTTTTCATATCAGTATTAACACTGCTGGGAAAACAATTTCCAGCTAGATAGCTGTCTAAATCCCTAATTCTATGAGGCCCTATGATTCTTTTATATATATAATTAAATATATAAATATAAGAATGTGCATATGTATATATAATTTTAAGCAAATTATTAGTCCCGTTTAACTTGAAGTTCTAATACGGTCTTCTCCTCTACTGGCTGATATAGTTCACCTTTCCAATTGTTTGACAACAACAGATACTCATATTCACATAATAATAAAGACTAACCATTCTTACTGAAATTCTGGGAAGGATTGGCTAGACAACACTAGCCAGTTAAGTTTAATTCACATCTATTATCAATGCAACAGCAACATGAGGAAAATAACTGAACACAATCAGTTCAAAAAACAGAATTATTTGGAAGAAAGAAACTATGTATTTATGCTTCAGTAACATTCCCTAAACATTGATTGCTGAATTGAATATTCCATTAAAAATTTGGTTATAATGGAAGCACAGTGCCAACAAGAACAGTGCCTATGTGAAATTGTTATAATTCCTTTTCCAACATACAGAAACACCACTTTTTCAGAGAGATGATGTAGCATAAGATGACAAGAGAATTAATAAAGCCTCAGTGCTAAACTTTTGGGCACTCCTGACTATTACTTTGAAGATGTTTATAGCTGAATTTTCACGGGAAGAGTGATTGCTGTTATATATAACTTGAAATAGAGAATTAGAAGAGGGAAATATGCAAAGTAAAAAAAAAAAAAAAAAAAAAAGAAAATTAAAACCACCCTGTATATACTTGTTTACTATTTATTCACTTTCAGAAGTCAAATGTTCATCTCATTAGTTTCTCCACTTGCTGATAAGCTTTATTTTTTTTTTTTAAATGAAAGACAAACACAAAGGAGGGCTAAAAATAATTTATCTAGCTAATGAGAATGACAAATTAATCATGACTGTCCAACTGTAACATAAATCCAGTTACTAGGGTCAAGTATTCCCTGTGTGCAGAGGATTTCTGAAGGGGTTATAACTGAGACATTTCTCTTATGATAGATGAACTTTTTAATATAAGCTTTCTTCCCTGCTGATATTTATTTATATTCATGAATCCAAAGTTTTGTGAAATAGAACTGTACTAAAGTTAGTGTCATCCTGAGAAAAATGAAGAAAATGGGAAGCAGGAGAGTGAGTAACTGTGCGTGAGCAACATCTAGTGGTTAACATCCCATTATAAAGTATGGAGGCCCTGGACATTAAGGCTATATTTTACACCAAATGCTTCTGTAAGGAAGTGAAGCATATGAGGGGAAAAGGCAGTGCTGCCTGTTGGTGCAGGTTCTGAACAGAAACTTCCCAGTAGCACCTCTTGACTCTTTCTTCACCTCATGGCCTAAGGTAATGAACTCTGTGTTTGGAGGATAAGCCTATACATGTGTAGGCTTATGTATGTGCATGGCTCTGTTTTGGGTTGACTGGACAGTGTTATGTGACACAAAGCCCTTTTTATGGTGTTTATTATGGCACTACATCTCCATTCCTTCAGCAGGCTGGAACTTGTCCATAACAGTCCTTTCCAGCTGTACAGTAAGAAATAGGAGTGGTGTTGTGGTTTAACCTTATCTAGCAATTAAGTGCCACTAGCCACTCGCTCACCTCCACGCCCACCCTCAGTGGAGGTGAAGAGTTGGAGGAAAAGACAAGGAAGCTCATAAAGTTGAGATAAGAACTGTTTAATAATATAAATTAAAATTACAGTGATACTAATTTTAACAGTACTACTACTAATAAGTAATTAAAATAATAGAAAGTAGAACATATGATACAATAGCTCACCACCCACCTACTGACACAGAGCCAGGTCCCAGAGCAGCGAGAGTCCGAGCCCAAGAGCCCCCAGAGTAAGAGTGACAATAAAATATGGAAAAAAACAGCCGACACCATCCCCCCCCCCCCCCCCCCCCCCCCCACTAACTAACGACCCCACCCCAACTGTGCCACAGCCCAGCTATCAAGTTAGTCCAAAGTCTTAACAACCCCCCAGGCCACTTCTCATCTATTAAACATAGGAGTCTCAGGATCTGCTCATGTGTACTGAGCATGACTTGCCATGGAACTAAATACTCCTTCAGCCACCCTGGGCCAGCCTTCTGAACCATGGAGATAATTAGCTCTTTCCTGCCTGAAAACAGCACAAGTGGGAATTTCACATCCCTGTTTTCTGAGAGTCATTTTCATTTGGCCTGAGAGTCCCTGAACTCCCAAATCAGCCACAGGTTGAGCAAATGAGGAAAATGGTCCTATTATAATCCTTTCTCACCAGCCTTCTCTTCATCAAGGACCTAGATCTGGGGATATTTAAGAGAGATGTATAGATATATTCTTAAAGGAAGTTGTTTTAAAGGAATTTCTGGTTATTTTGCACTGTCACTGACAGAGTCGACCCAAGGGATCAAATAACCGATAATGTGGTCACCTCATCCCTTTGAAGAAAGAGAACAGCTCTAGAGAATGAGACCTCAGTGCCCTCATGCTCTTCTACCTATGGGGAAAAAAAAGTCAGTATGCATCCATGAATATTTTTCACACATTACAATAAAAAAGCAATGGATAGGATATCCACACGTGTCCATTGGCAGTCTCTAAAACAATTTTAAAAGAATACAATGAAAAAAAATGGGTTATGTTCTATGCAGCTACTTTATGCTATCTCATTTTCAAAATTTTGCAGGTGTACTATATAGTTAATTCTCCATGTGAATCTGTGGGAAATGTGAAGTAGGAACCCAATCTTTCCAGACATATCTGTTGATAAAAAATCTTGGAAAAAGATTACGTACATTACTGCATAATTATACCTTGTGAAATGATAGTGCATAGTTTAATCCAGAGTTATATTTTTTTAATTGATACATTTATTTTTTCTACATTTTTCTATTATCTCATTCATGATGCCTTCAAATACCCATTTTCTGTTGCTGCTTCTACTGAACCAAATCCCACTTCTTCCAATCTACTTTAATTTTTCCTGGTTACGTGCTAAAAATGGATAGCAACATGCTTTCCTTTAGCAAGATTTATCTAAAATCGGCATCAATCCCATGTAACTTTATTGATTAAAATATTTTATGTTTAAACTGTCTCTCCTACTACCATTGTTCGAGGCAAAATACTGCTGTGATTGGAACATGGGTTTGAGTACATTTTCTAATGTCCTTACCTTCTTATTTCTTCACTGGCTTACTGTTGACGGATTTGTCACTGGAGTTTTGCCTTCTTCAGTAGCTAGAGTAGATCTCTTTTTCCTTCTCTTTTCAAAATCCTGTAAGTCTTCTTAACAAGCGGCTATATGAAGACTACAATCTGGGGAGTCGGCATGCAGTCCTCACTGAGAGTCCTAGGGAAATAATAAATTGGTCTCTACAGTCGCACGAGAGGTGTGGGTGAAGACAGAAGGTTAAGTGACTTCCTTTGACCTATTATGAAGGCCTTCTAAAGCAAACAGATTATAAGAGAGGCTGGCAAAAGGCACAAGTCCTTACACTAAGATCATCAGTCCAGTTCCTGTGCAATGTATCTGGAGACAGAGGTTCATTTTGCCGGGTTTTGATGTACAGGAACATATCTGCTTGTAAGAGATTCTTGCTGAATGTTCAGGTAGTATTTCAGTGTTTGTACAGAACATGTTTCACAGTTTTTACTTCACTTAGTGTGACTGCTGAACATCAGTACCTCTGCTGTTCCCTTTGCAAATTCTGAAAGCACAAGAGAAATAAAAGCAACTGCCACAGCAGGACAGGTTAGGAAGCCCCTTGTACTAGCCATATCTCTCTAGCAGATATCCACAGATCTCTGTCAACCCTGGTTAGCTATAGAGACATTATATTTTGTGGAAACAAACACATTCAATTAAAACCATTCCTTCTCATTTACATTGCAAAGGCCTCTCCCCATGGCTGTTGAGCACATCACAGTTCGTCAAGAACACACTATGGGATATACATCCTCTAATTTTACAATACACTGAACACACCACCTTTTATTCCAGGTTACCCTGATTTGGAGGAAACGACTCTGCTTGCCTTACACTAATAAAAGTAATCAAAAATCTATTCAGAATCTTTACTTATCCCTTGTTATATGTCCTCTTGATAAGTTTCAAGTGGTGACCAGCTGCAGAAACCATTATCAGATGACTTCATTAAGCAATTGTCTTCTCTGTGACAAAAGTTTTCTTGAGAAAAAGCAAAGGGAAAATACTTCTGTATTACCTCTGAACTGAGAGCTGTTACCTTTCAGCATCCCATTGCATCTTGGATTTAAAAGGAAAACTGAGAAGGTGACAGACACACTCTCAATGGGAGGCTGTACAGGATGACCTCTAGAACCCCCTTCAGTTTCTTTAATTGAGTCTCCAGACTCACGTATCCAGGCCATAAAAGAAGTTAGTTAGAAACAATTCAGAAGCTGAGCAGACCTCCTAAAACAATAGTTTTCTTCATCTCATATACTCAGAATATCTCACCTAATTACTTCTTATCCTCAGCTGTCATTTTTAGTCTTTTATATTAAAGCTCTGAATGAACTCAGAAATGTGTTACTCATTTTTCTGCAGGCATCTGTCAGATCATTGGACTTTATGCCATATTAGAAAGCGTTTTTATAAAGGGTCAACAACCCTCTCAGGCAGTACTGAAGAAATATAAGCAGGGACCATACTAAATTGCAATAGATCCCAAATGACATATTTTGCACTTTCGAAAGGTGATTCACAATTTTCTAGCTCCTCAGCTGACATGTTTTAAATTGGTTCTTCAAAATGTCTGCATTTTAGCACCCAGATGCTGACCTCAACCCTGCTATCCTTGCAAAAAAAAAAAAGAAAAAAAAAAGCCAGAGGTAAAAAGAGATATGAATACAGGAAAAGACATGGGGAAATAGTAGGAAAAACAGAGAAACGGTAAAAATGTAGCAATGGTCAAAAAGGAAAAGGTTATGAGCACAGGAAGGAATCTGGAAAAGTGAATGGAAATGCAGAAAAGCTAATGAACAACACTGCTTTACTACAAATCTTTGTTTATTAGAGGAAACATTGTTTTCTGTGTATATTCATGTTCTATAGTTAACATCAAGGTGATACTTTGAGACAATATTCAAGCAGTAGCAATATATCTTAGTTCCCACTGCCACTCTGTGTCCACTGGTCTTTTTCAGGTTTGAACTGTTCAGGCTATAACAGAATATCCAGCAATCCTTTGTAGGGCAGTTTTTCCTTGGAAATTTTAGAATAAATGACAATTGGTACATAACAAGACAGGAGGAAGAATTATTATTGTTACATGTACAAGATCACAATGTCATGTACTTCAAGAAAGCCCAAAATTTAAGAAGCAAAGGCTCAGGCAACCTTTTTAATGTGTATGAGTACCTGATAGGAGAGACTAAAGAAGATAGAAACAGACTTTCCTCAGTGGTTCCGGTTAAAAGGCAAAAGACAATGGGTACAATTTAAAACACAGCAAATTCCATTTAAAACCTCAGAATTTTTTTTTTTTTTTTTTTTTCACTGTTAGGCTGGTCAAACCTATTTGGTTGCTGACAGAGGTTGTGGACTTTCCATTGCTGTAGATATTCAAAACATGGTAGTGCAAGGCCAAAGAATAATGAAGGCTGAACTAGACATCTTGAGTGTCCTATTCTCCTGAGACCAAGACTGTCTGGAAGCAGATTAGGACTGGAGTTGGCTGGGAAAGCAGCAGGATAGAAGAGAAAAAGAGAAAGGCAGGAAACCAGACTGCATGAGAAAGGATATTTGGATTCAGATAAATCCTCAAAACAGTTCTAAGAGGTGATTTAAATAAAGTAAGATTCTGTGAAAAACTGTGTGAACATAGTTGGCAAAGACTTAGTACCTAAAAGGCACAGGGAATCTCTGATTCTTTGCAGCAAGGGACAGGGTTGTTCTGTGAGTGGGTGACCACATGGACAGAAGGCGACAGGCTGGAGACAGGAGTGGAGACAAGGTTATAACATAGAACCAAAGCCTGTGCAGGAGGCAGGGCTGGAGGCAAATTACCTACAGAGTCTGTTTAAGGTCCATCAGGAAACAAGGCGAGACAGGGGGCTGTACACATACAGCATAGCTTAGGCAAGAAAGCAAGGCTCAGGTCTGAACCTACATGGATCAACTGGCAGAGATGTGTGCATGGACATTCAAGGTGAGGCTGGCCAGGGGAATTCAGGCCTATTTGTGCACGCAGGACCCTGACATGTTGAGACTTTCTGGTTTTAGTGCTTGGCTTTGAAGCTTTCATTTTCTTTAAATATTGGGTGTGATTTCCCAAATCCTTAAAAGAACAAGAAAAACACAGTCATTCTGTCATTCTGTTCTCTACCTTGATCATCAACGTGATTAATACCACTAGAATCCTTATCATTACTACCATTTGTGTTACTGATGGTAGAGCCGTGAGAGCAACAGAAACAAGGGTCCCTAGTTTTACCTTATAGACCAGAGTTTATGCACACTCCATTGTTTAGCACATCTAAATATGCAGTGCCTAGTCAGAATAAAAACCCATGAGGGATTGAAGCATATTCCCTGGAACGACAGCAGAAATTTTACCTACTGCATGCTATGTAATATCCATGAAGTGTGCAGGAAATAGATTATTTTGAAAATTAACTTTTGGTAGTTTTTCACTGGGCCATTCAAAAGCATATCCACCACAACGGTCACCTTTTAGGACATTTCAAGTGCCAGTATCAGAGCAAAGCAGCACTGAGAGACCTAAGAAAACATATCTAGTATATTATTTAGTTCAATTATTGGTATAGTTAATATAGCAGGTGTTTCACATCATCTCATTGTCAGGACTTACTTGGTTGATTCATTTCCAGAATAAAAACAATTCTTCTCTTCAGCCTCAGGCAGAACACCAGCACAGAGAATTTCATTCCCGGCCTTTACACAGGTAGAGTACATAGAACTGACCCATAATAAAGACTGTGATGGAAATGATCTGATAAGATTAAGTAATATCAACAAAACTCCCTCGCCCCCCACCCCCGTGCCCAATATGTCAATTAGATGTATGGTTTGAAATCCTGATGCTTCAATTTATTATCTCATTTACTGAGAAGAAACAGGTCAGGTGCAATAACATAGTATGGTTCTGCTTATATAGCAGTATAAGCTTCTCAGTATTAAGCCTATCATCAATGGTCTTTAGCCCTGATGCTGGAATGCAAGTCACCCAAAAAGACAGTAACTTAAAACATTTTTTCTGTTGTTTCATTCCCTTCGAGTCTGAGGATGTCATTCAGGACCAGTTTTCCTGATCTGGATAATACCCAATTTATGTCAATACATTTGCTATACCTTAATCTTTTTAGAGAATTACTAAAAAACCTTTTCAAGTCATAATCCCTATCAGTGATTCAGTGCAAATGTCAACTGTATTTAAAAGAATGAGTTGTGGGAAAAACACAGGGAATTTTTGAGTGATCCACTCTCTTCCATGAAAATATTAATACAGTTAAAAATGGTCCCACAGAAACAGGAGTAGGAATGAGAGATGTCAGACTAAAGACAAAGGTAGATTGGCACATTTTTCTGTTAAATCTGCATGTTCATATTCCATATTCTGTCTAGAAAATCATTCCTCCATTTTTAAAAGGAAATCCTCCGCACACATATTGAAAGAGATGACAATGACTTCCAGAAATATTATGTGAAGAACTCAGTCAATTATGTGAAGAACTATTAGCAATATCATATGGTTTTGAAGGATTAACTGTGTAGGATGAAACATTTAACAGGCCTATTGTGCCCCAGATACATCTGAGAATCCTAACAGTTTTATCCCATATGATGGGCAGTGACTGATGACTCATTACCTGATACCATTGAAATTAACCTTAATATTTGTCATGCAAAAGGTATGGCAACAAAGTTTGGGTTTATAATCTGTTTAAAGTCAATTAAAGTGTCAGCTGATAACATGAATTAATTATACAAACATGCATCCACTCAAAGATCACATTCGGTGATTCCTCCTTCTGCCCTTCACAAGTGTTTTGTTCACTGAGATAAAATGCTTTGTGGCTATGATGAACATGGAACTGCTTCATAATTCTTTCTGAATGTGGATCTGGTTAGTTGAGAAGTTTATTATTTCAGTTCACATCTTTTATTCAAGTCAACAAATGACTGTCCAGGGCAAGGAAGAGAGAACTAGCGCAAGCTATGTCACTCTTCAGTAGTTGCTTGACAGCAGTTAAGCCACCAGCTTTGAATATTTGACCTCTGCTTCTGCCAGCCTACAGTAGTATTTAAACCATGAAGGGAAGAAGCCCATGATGAATAACAAAAATCATGGGAACTATGGTTAATTTATGAGGGAAGATTCAGGCAGTAAAATAGGACCAGATCTTTGAAGGAACAAGAATTGAATCTGAGTCCTCTCGAAAGTACCCCAAGAAGTTCTGACATGTCCTTTCTTATTATAGACCCATGTGGAGGACTTGTAAGAAAAAAATTTCTCTGATGCTTTTCCTCTATAAACAAGAAAATCAGAACTTTTATTTCTAGAAGAGTGTCTTATCCTTAGATTTCACTTAGTGCAAGAAGAAAGACAGTTTGGACATCCAAGGAGGGAAGTTATCACTACAGTTCAGAAGCCAATCTAGGAAGAGGAGAACTGGCAAAATTTCACCAAGGAGCAGGGAAAGGCAAAACATTTATCACATAGGAGAATAGCATGAAGACAACAGCTAAAGGTGAATCTAATCAAATCCTGTCTTATGAACTCCTGGCATTTTCTAGATAAGAAAATCAAGAATTTTTTAATTTTGCAGAGTTAGATTTTCTTAGAAAGGTATTATTATTCACATCACGCCTTTAGACATAGAATTAACTGTAACTGAGTATTGAATTTTTAAGCACAAATTTTGCACTTTCACGGGTGCCAAAATGATGAAAGGAGGCCCAGGCCACCTTACTATTTCACTCTCTTCTACCTTCTAATGCTGCCTACTACCTGGCCGTAACTCAGCAACCGAGCATGTGTGACATGAGTTATCCCTGTCCCATATGGGTCAGCCATGCCCTTACTGCTCTCCCAGAAAGAGAGTTGGTGCTTTGTTCTTGATGTGTTTTTATGTTGCTATGCATGTAGTTTAGAGGATGCAAAATTGAAGAAGAGCACCCTACAACTGGAACAGAGGTTAAGGAAGGTAGGTACCTCCAGTGTCCCTCAACAGTCTGGGACTAGCCCTTCACGGTGTTTTGCTTCCCTCACAGATAACTTCAAACATTGCTACAAACAGTACTGTTGTGTCTGAAGGGAGTTACTGACTGCTATCATAGAGACTTGGGGTGTCTCCTTATAAGGGGCATATATCACTGGGTGACTAGTTAATAAGTGAAGCCTTGAATTCAAGGGTGGGGAGAAACACAGGAAATCCACAGTAGTCCACAATGCAGAAAATCTCCTGCATTTTCTGCTGTAGGAATAGAGTACATTTTCCTCTATTCTTGGTGCAAATCTCACCAGCAAAGGAAAGTCTATACACTCAACGTGTTAAAAGCCACAACTGTACAATTTTGTCTCTCTGGTTTGAGGAGATATTCCCCAGTCTTGATACTCAGTCACCTCTCTCCTCCCTTTGCTGCTTCTCATCTGGCTGTGGCTAAAAGGCATATAAGGTGCAGTTGATCGGGTTCCCATATCACTCAGTTAGAACATTTTAGTGGTTCTGTAAATTAATTTATTCAGTTCTGAAGGTTGGCTATATAAAGTAAATGTGTACTGCATAAAATTATTATTTCTATTAAAGCAAAATAAGCAATACTGCATAAGAAATTGTTTGCGTCAGTGTTCTGTTCCAACATTGTAAATTACTTGGAAGCCATTAGGGCATTTCTCTTTCAAGGTTCATGTATATAAAATGCATTATTAACTTACTAAACGTTATTGAAATGTACAGTTAAAATAATGTGACTAACAGAATACAGACAGTGACTCTAAAATCAAATTGTCCTTTACATTATAAATCGGTTTTTTCCCTTTTTTTCACAGAGTACAGACAGGCTTAGTTTATGAACTGAAAATTTTTAGTTTATAAAGGGAATCTTTCACTACTTTCTCTCAGTTGAAAATACTAATTTATGGTAAAACCTTCCAAGCATTTAAGGAAGAAACAGTGAATTTGAGACAAAGAGATCAAAATACGTTTCAGCATTTTTAATCTGACAGTAGAAGCCAGCTTGTGGAAAATCACATGAACGTGTCACCCCACAGTGACATCCACAACACACAGGGAAATCAACAGGACAGGAGGGGTGTCGGACCTTGCAAAGTTCTGGTTGAATCCTTGCAGCACAGGGATGCTGGCAAGCAAGAGTGAGATAGGTTGCACAGTTGCCTGCTTTTGTAACAGTGCTGAGCAAGCAACTATGACTTACTTGTGTGAGTGGAGGTACATGTAGGCTACACATAAACAGGTAGCCATACACATGCACCCTGGCTGTGCTCCAGATCTATTAGAGGCAATATTTTGCCCTCACCCTCTTTTGTGTCTTGTTTTTTGAGGGACGGGAATCTGGTTGAGGGACAAGAAAGGTTCTTTACAATTCTCTAGGCAGGTCCCGGATCAGGGTTGTCAAGGTGTCAGTGCTGCAGAAAACATCTTGGCATAAATCCACTTTGCATTTGGTGTAGGAGAGGAAGTAAAGGGTGGCCATAAACCACAGTTTACAGAAGTTTTCAGTTACTTGAAGCCAAAACTTTAAGATCCTCTAATAGTCAAAAAAGGACTTGATTCTTTGCTTTAATCTACATTAATTCTTTTTAATCAGCAAATAAGTGTACTTATTTCCATTTCAGTGTTTCAGGAATCAAATCTGATAAATATAAACAAACACAAATATAAATATATGATCTGGTTTAGGCTGGGATAGAATTACGTTTCCTCCTAGTAGCCGGTATAACGTTGTGGTTTGAAGTTGTCATGACAATAATGTGATAACACACTGATGTTCTGGTTGTTGCTAAGTGGTGCTTATACTAAGTCAAGGAGTTTCCAGCTTCCCATGCTCTGCCAGGGAAGAGGTGTACAAGAAGCTGGGAGGAAGCATAGCTGGAACAGCTGACCTAAACCAGCCGAGGAGTTATTCCATATGACATTATGCTCAATATATAAACTAGGGCAAGTTGGCGGGGAGGCAGCTATTGCTGCTCAGGGACTGGCTGGATGTCAGTCGGCGGGTAGTGAGTGGTTGCAACACTTGGTTTTCTTGTTTTGGGTTGGGGTTTTTTTCCCTCTCTTTTGTTGTTTTCTTTTTCATTATAACATTATTATTAGTTTTTTGGTTCTCAGCTACTAAACCATCCTCGTCTCAACCCATGAGCTTGCTTTCTTTGCCCTTCCAATTCTCTCCTTCATCCTCCTAGTGCAGGGGGAGGGTGAGCAAACAGCTGCGTGGTCCTTGATTACCAACTGGGGTTAAACCACGATGATATATCAAATATATATGATCAAATTTATAGATATATATTGAGTTGGGCTCAATGATCCTTATAGGTCCCTTCCAGCATGATATACTCTATGATTCTTTGCCTAAATATAAGCTAACTGAGACTTGAATGTTACTACATGACTACAGAAGTCTTAGTGCTACATGGGTACTTATTATCTTGATAAATTAACCTGATTCCTTTCTAATCAGCTCTGGTATAACCATATGGAAACAGGACAGGAACTTTCATTATTTGTACCCCTCTCATATTATCATGTTTGGTCGTACTGATGCTTTTCAGACTTTTGGAAAAGAAACAGACTTCTTTATGAAAACATCATCTTGATTCTTTATATGTAATCAGATCTTCAAAATCCCCTAATCTCATTTTTCTTTTTTTTTTTTTGTCTCCATCTCCTGCAACTACTCTTTGGAAAACCACTACTGCCTATATAACATCAAGTTCTGGAAAGGATGTAAATATTATTTCTTTGCTGACGTATGATCTGAATGTCACCTTTGTATTTATTCTGGTTGGTGATTATATTGGGGTAGCACTAGAGAAAACCAAACATGGGCTTGTGTGCTCTACTACGTACAATAAAAAACCAGTGACTGACCCAGTGAGCTTACAGTATAACTAGTGAAATTCTTTTATTTGCCAGCATATGTTGATGAGTGGCTGTGTCAAAGAGTTGATACATTTTAAAATGTAAAGTTAAAGATGGAAAGCCTGGCATTTCTTGTATGTATTTGAATAATACAAGAAATGCATTTTCAGTGATCTATGAAGTATCAATTCACAAGGAATGGCCAAAAATCTGGTCTTTTGGGTCACCCGGGAAAATACTCAGTTTTACTCTGTTACCTGAATTGAAACAAGAAATTATGGAAAGAATTATTTTCAACTTCAGAGGTCTGCATCTGTTCTTATTTTGCAATACTAACATTGCATATATGTCTCTTTATAACTCAGTTGATCTGATATGCTTCCATTTTTCATAATTCACTTCCACCTTCATAATCTGTTCATATTGCAGCCAATTCCTAAATTTATGCCTACAAGAGCTCTTCTGTGATCCTTGTATAAATAAAACACTAGCTAACCATACAAGTGTTGCAATCAGATAAGTAAAGTTGTGAATTTCTAGACAGCTTTAAAATCATCAGCCTTATTCATGATATTATTGCAGAAGCTGTTATACATCTGAGACTTGAAAGTTGGTGGTAATTGTATAATATACTAGCCAGGAGCATGTTTTATTAAATCATAAATGTATTGAAAAATACCAAAATATGTACATATTTTTATATTGAGAAGTGGAAAGAAATAAAGAAGGTCTGTTTGATGTGGGATTTTTTTTTTTTTTTTTTTTTTTTAGTACTAATAATAGTTAATAAGACATCCAAAATCTTCACAGGTCATCTCTTTTTATCTTTTTAGCACCTCTAGGTTTCTCACCCTTCCCTGACTTCTGAACACAATGTTTGCTATTTAAGATCACAGAAAAAAATAATACTTTCTCCAAGAATGATATATACTATGCATTCACAAAATTTATCTGATTAAGCGGAACATATTCCCAAGTGACACAGAGAAAAGCAAGCAAAAGATTCTTCATGAAACCTAAGAAATGAGGAATGACAAATTTCAGTGTTTTATATAGAGAAACATTATGCAAGTGACTCATTAGAATTTCTCTAAGATTTCAGATGTGAAAGATCCTGTCTCCTGTTCCTTTACCCCTAATCCTAGTCAAATGTAGCTCAAAAACATGGGTTTGGACAAATGTTCAAGTCACTTCACTTCATCAAATTTCTTTTACTTAAGGAAGAACGGACATCTACTGATACTGTTGGCATCTCTTGGGTTAGCAGGTCATCACAGAATGGTTTGGGTTGGAAGGGACCTTAAAGACCATCTAGTTCCAACCCCCCTGTCATGGGCAGGGACACCCTCCACTAGACCAGGTTGCTCTAAGCCCCATCCAGCCTGGCCTTGAACACTTCCAGGGATGGGGCATCCACAGCTTCTCTGGGCAACCTGTTCCAGTGCTTCACCGCTCTCTCTGTGAAGAACTTCTTCGCAATATCCAATCTAAATCTCCCCCCTTTCAGTTTAAACCTGTTACTCCTTGTTCTGTCACTACAGGCCCTTGTAAAAAGTGTCCCCCATCCCCCCTCCAATCATTGGCTGTTGGTTTTCATCGTCAGCAACTGGGTGACAAAGCCTTACATTCCTGGTTTTATTAATGTATCTTCTGTTCCTCCTGTTGTGTGTTGTGATTCACTACTACTTGCACAGGTTTCACAAAATGCTTGATCTCAGCACAGGTGTAGTACTGAACTATTTGAACCAGACCGTTTTTAACGTTATGTTTATTTACTCTACCACTGTGTTTATGCTTTGGTATGCATTTTTAATTTGGTCTTTTTTTTTTTTTTTCCCCCCAGGTTCTTGTTTAAGGACAGCAGATTTCACTGGCTGAAAAATATCTCTGAGTCTTTGCAGTATCCAGAACCTAGTTGGATCAAAACAGATTAGACAGTCACTGCTCTTGCTGACATTGAAATGTGGTGGGTTTTTTTTCATTTGTATAACAGGATTTTTACTTTCAGTTTAGTGCTTTAGTTACATACGTTCCACAATCTTTTTCATACTATGGTAGGAATAAGAACAGAGATAAATTACAAAGCTTTCAACCATTTAGCCCAAAGCCACAAATTCCACAACTTGTGTGAGACTTTTCAGGTTAGGCAGGTTTGGAACTGTGACCTCTTGGGCTGCAGTGAATGAATCAGCTCTTCAGATTCACGCAAATGATTCTTATTACAAACTCTTTCATGCACAATTTCATTGCCCTACTTGACTGCTGCGTTTTTATGTGTTGAAATATGCTTTTCTCGAATGATACTTGTGAATAGAAGGCATACCTTCCAGTGATTATTTTTTTCCCATTATCTTTCTCTCCAGCTAATTCTTGAGTCTTAGCTCAAGACACATTACGTATGTGATCATTTTATATTTTACCAAGAGACATGCTTGAAACTTCTTGCAGCATGGGGGAAGAACAAACATAAACAATTTCCTTTCTGCTGTTAAGCACATATTGACACAAAACTATTTCTCTATATGCCTGAATGAAGGGATTGTTTCACTACATGGCAGATCATATTCCTTCACCTGTGGTGTAAAGATACTTGAAGTATTGTTAATGCTGCATTGCTGAATTCACCTCTGTGTGGAACTCCTTCCATACCTGAAGAGGATACAACATAGGCCTGTTTCTTGTATCTGAATAATACCTCTTGATTTCTTTGTTGTATCAGCTACTTTCACAGAAGTCAGTACAGGAAATGACCTTTTCTAATTTTATGCAAGTAGCTATGTGTATTTTACGTTTCCATAATGAATGGAAATTATTTTTCTCTTGGTACTATGTAAGAACAACACAAAGAATGGAAGTATAGACAATTTATTTAAGTTTTTCTCGTACAATAAAGGCCATAACTATATCTAATTTCAGTGCCAAACTTTAGTGAATCACTGTATGGACTGCATGGGGTGCCTCACAGAGAGGGAGACTCAGCAAGCACCTGGGTGGGAATTTTGCAGTGGTGCAATCTTTGCACCACAAGAACTGAAAAGGACTTATGCGTATGGACAGCCTGGAAGCCAGTGGTCATCAGTGTGGCTACTCACTAGCAACATGTTTGCATAGGCATGTAGCTAGTAGGTTTTTTATTGTTGTCACATTGCTTCTAGCAGCACATCCCTCTTGAAAACAGAGAGACAAGCCATTGCTTCCTCCATCATCAGTGACCTAACTCACAGGTACCACCTTTCTGTATCTTTTTGGACAACTGTATCTTTAGAAGGAAGAAAAAAAATCTGGTGAAAAGAGTAAAAATACTCTTCATTCCATATGTCTTTTTTTTTCTGTAGTTGAACACAATTACCTTCTCAGTGAATACCATTACATGTAGAAAATATCGACCCAAGAGTTATATTTTTAAAGGAAAAAATTCTTTAATTGTTTTAACTTTAATTTATTTACTAATTAAAAACCCTCACTATCTGTAGATACCATTCATATGGAAAGAACAAATGCGAACAAGTTTAATATGACAGTTAGATAACACAGTCGTAGAAATTGTAAAGTTAGCTGAAGCTGATTTGAAAGAGATAGTCACCATCTCAGTGACTCATGAAGCAGTAAGAATAAAGAAAAAAATTCACTAGGAGAAAGAAAAAAATACCTGCTTTACATTTATAAACTTTGCCTAGCTCTTGGCTATTTTATATTAAGCAAGTAAAAATTTTGTCCACTATATATACCTATTCCAAATGTGTTCACAAAATATGCAAAATATGAAAATAAAATATCAAAGTATACCCCAAAAAATGGAGAGTGAATAAAAATCCCAAATCTGCAGAATCGAACTTATCAATGTATATTCATAAAGTAAATGTTTTTAAATGTTGTCTTGTTAATTTGAGTATGTATAAAATGTAATTTATTCCCTACTTAATAGATCTAGAAAGTCTAGCAAGTTCAAGACATTTATCCAATGATACTATCTTTTTCAGTTTTGAATGTCACAATCAGACAGTGACTTGAAAACCATAGTTGTTAACCCTTGACAAAATAGACTTGCATGTTTGCAAGGACGTCACAGAGCTGTTTAAAAAAATCAACACAAAACTTACAGGTTGGAATGAATCTGAATAGTGATGGTGGATAAATACAGAAAAATTATGATCTTGCTTACATACATCCAAATAACAGAAGTAGCTAATTTAAGTAAGTAAATTACTTACTCATCTTCAGTCTTAAGTGGCCTTGGTAAAATGACATTACTTCTAACTCCACAAATTTTAAAATTATTAGGTTATATAAATGATGTTTCTATTCCCATTATACCTGTAATAAACTTCTCTTACACTCAGCGGTTTTATCTGGCCAATTTACTACTACAGTCTGTAAATACAGCCCTTACATTTTGCCATCAAGTGTTACACTGAAAACTGTATGGCTAAAAAGTTTATGTACTGTAACCTTATTGAAATGAAATTAGTTACTGTAAATCTTCAATATTTAATATGACAATGCTCTACCATCTTATTTACTGACAGATTCCATATACTTTTGTCTAAAATCTAACAGCATAGAAATCTATGAGGTGACCATTTTACATCTGAGTTTTGGTGAAGAGCAAAATTTGCAAATTACATGATCCGTAAAACCACTTTGCTGTAAGCATAATTGCTACCTAATAAGTGTGTTCAATTCCTAATTAATGATACTCAAAGTTCTGGAATATAAAAGATAATTAATTTTGTGAAAACTACTATTCCTATTAGAAATAGCCTTTCATATTGAGGAACAGATAAACTAGAGCATGTACTGTGAATTACTTTTATGAGGTCAAACTTAATGGGAAGATACGCACATTCAAAATTATGAAAACTCAAGACAGTGTAAGAAAATAAAAAAAAACCTTGTAAGTCCAATATATAGTGACATCTATGCCTAAAATGTCTAAAATACCTACATTTGTCCACATAAATAAAACAATAACAAACTGATAACTGTTCTTACCTGAGTGAGACACCAAAATATATTACGTTTTGGGATGACCCTGTGTCCATTCTGGAGACAGTCATAAAGGCAGTGCATTTCTCTGACGTAATATATTAGTTTTCAAAAACTGCTTTAGCTTTTATCTCTGTTTTTTCAGCCCGGTACCACACAAGATAGATAGTTGATTTGTCTCTAATATATTTGATAAAACTAAATGTTCACAAAAATATTCACCCTTTTTCCTGTTCTAATTTATAAATCAGGCAATGTAGCACAAAAAATATAATTTACAATTTTGTGATGTAATAGGAACCATATGTTAGTGTTTTGTTTTAAATTAGTTGTCTTGAAATAATTTCACTTTGAATGACCAAATCTCTTCCAACATTTCCTTTCAAAAAAAGAGGAAAGCATAAAAATATAAAAGATCTAGTGGGGTAAATGAACTATTTTTCTCATTACATAGATGAACAGATAGAAATAATTCATGTTCACCAAGACACAGATAACTTCTGAGTATCTTTTGTCATGACACAGGGGAAGGAACAGTCACATATTATCTGCGCCATTTCTTTGATTTTTCAAGAAACCACAGACCTCCATGGATTGTTGAAGAAACGTAAATTATGAGACAGGTGAACAATAAAAGCTTCCCACATTAAGGCTTGGATGAATGTTCTATTTTCATTCATAGAAGAAACATCCATGTGAAGGAGGAGTGGTCTTTTCCTACTTTGAAATGCAAAACTGACTCACATTATCACATCAAAATATTAATTAAGGAAAATCAAGAATGTAATATGTACCTACAGAGAAAGAAACACACTGGCAATATGCAAGGAGTATCAACACTGCGTTAAGTACTCCCAAGGTAAAAATATCTATCTCAAGAGTAGATTTTCATTTCAGTGCCAATTATTTTGCTAAGGCATAGCTTTTTCAGTCTAAAGCTTCTATAACACCATAATATTTCTTTCCAATGCTGTGTTATAAACAGTGTTTTAAAATAACCTTCCACCAAGTATGCCAAGGTACAGGGCAGAAGAACTTCCCCAAGTTCATACAGCAGGTTAGAAGCAGAACCTGATACTCCAAGATCAACAGATAAGGAGCCTAAGCTTCTCTTCTGCATCTAGACTATCTTTGCGTTCTTGAATTATTTGTACAGATACAATTTTCAACTATTTTTTTCTGACTGTAGGTCATGTTTAAATTACTTTATTTCAGTCTCATATTTCAAGTTCCAAAGTAATCTCATTTTTCATTAAAAATAGATTGAACCTACTTGGATACAAAGGAGGCAAAAGAGGAAACTATCACACGTAAGAAACATACATAATTAGGAAGCTAAGAATTTTGAATTAAGAGATTGATAAATTGTTGCACATACTATGCATCATGTGCATGTTATTTACTAAAGTGAATCATCCTCAGAGGCTATTTGCATTTAAATTCAGCTTAATGTTTCAGTTCACCACAGGGATGAGTAAAGAGGCTTGTCTAAAACAAGAAATGGCCCAAGAGTGTTTCTTAAAGTTTTAACATATTTGATTAGTCTTGTCTTATCTTCATTGCTTTGTGCGTTTGTTCTAATCTTTAAAGGGTTGCAAATGACTGATAAAAATGCAACGAAAAATAGGAAAAAAGTCAGAGAATCTAAAACAATTCAATTGAGTGTATCTTATTGAAATCAAAGGGCACTACAAATGTTTACCTTGACTGTGAATATGGCTTAGTGTTTCGGGGTTTTTCATTGAAGCTTAAACAAGCAGTATTTTTAGTTTATCAATAGTTCATCTGTACCCATTGTCCTGGTTTTGGCTGGGATGGAGTTAATTTTCTTCCTAGTAGCTGGTATAGTGTTGTGTTCTGGATTTACCACAAGTATAATGTGATAACACACTGATGTTTGGTTGTTGCTATGTGGTGTTTGTAGTAAGTCAAGGACTTTTCAGCTTCCCATGCTCTGAGAGTGAGGAGGTGCACAAGAAGCTGGGAGGGAACACAGCTGGAACAGCTGACCCAAACTGGCCAAAGGGACATTCCGTACCATATGATGTCATGCTCAGTATATAAACCAGAGGAAGTTGACTTGGGGGCAGAAATCACTGCTCAGGGACTGACTGGGAATTGGTCGGTGGGTGGTGAGTGGTTGCATCGTTTCTTTTTTTCCTGGATTTTGTTTCTTTCTCTCTTTTTTGTTTCCCTTTTCATTATATTATTATTACTATTATTATTATCATTATAATATTTAAGTCATTAAACTGTTCTTGTCTCAACTCATGAGCTTTCCTGCTTTTGTCCTTCTGATTATCTCCCCCATCCCAACAGTGGAGGGAGAGAGTGAGCAAGTGGCTGTGTGGTGCTTGGTTACTAACTGCACTTACACCACGACACCCATCCCCTAGTGAAAAAAAAACCCAAACTAAAACCAAAACCACCAGAATATATATATGTTTCTGTTGTTACTTAACACCTTATCCAGTACCTTAAGAAAACCTTAGGAAAAAAGAGCTGAAACAAATAAGATGAAGACCATTCTTTTGACCCAAACCAGAGGTGTTGTTCATGCAGTTCACTAGCAGTCTTTTCAAATCAAACAAAAAGTATCAAAGGCTTGTAGTGATTATAAGTTGCGCAGATTTCCCATTCTCAGGAGCTAAGTCTAGGTTAAGCTATTAAATCCACAGCCCATACAAAGGTTTTTTTCTATAAATATCAGCCTCTCTCTACTGGTGATGCATGGAATGTACCTAGCAACACAGATATTAAGACCATCCATCAGTAGCCTTATAGTAATCAAAAAGGTTTCATCACTTTCTTTCTGTTGGTTGGTTTTCCTAAAGGCCAAATAGAACTTAGCTGGATATTCATATCTCAGAGGAACTGTGGGTCATTAAACTTGTCTTTGTACATAACGAATCATGTGTGAAAATGTTGACATTTGCACTGGCAGGAATAACACTGGTTGAAGTATTTTGCTTTCATTCCTAATATTCTTTGACCAAGAAAGTCTACATTTTAAAACAGAGAATCCTATCTCAGACTCCCTGACCTATTGAAGTTCATTATTTCTTCAGGCAAATATGCAGATTTACTGTTGTTTAACTATGTAACAGGGAAGAGAAATATTATCTTGTTACCATGCCTGACACTATATTTTGATGTGTGTTAAAATAACTGTGAGGGAGAAGGTGCATGTAGGTGTATCGTCATGTACTCTTAAAATGAATGCTTTCTCATGAAATAAAATTGAGGAAATTCAGAAGTTAAATACAAACAACGGCAAAGTTTTAAATATAATCTTAATAATTAAAAGATTTATTCATTCTCTCCTAGTATTTCACTCTTTCTATAGTTCAGAACTCAAAGGTCAACTCATTGTTCACTATGTCACAGTTTTTTCTACATAATAATTTATCAGACAAGTAACTAAAAATATACTAGATCAAAGTATTCGAAGATAATCACTATTATCTTGTTCCTACAGTTACTCATGTTTGACCAAGCTAATTATGCCTTGCTTCTTTCCAGTTTTATGCAGTAATTGCCAAAGAGTGTTTTTAGAAGGATGGCTGCCAGAAGGACAGAAGAAACAGCTTAGAGAATGCTAATGGAACTTATAAACAGCAGCCTTTAAAGGGCTGCGACCTATTATACCAGAGTATCTTACCGCTGCATCTTAAATAAGGGCAGTTGGGTTGGGGACAACAGTTCAGCTTTGTGACTTGACTTGAAGCTGCTCCAACTGACACTGCTCCAATTCACAGAATAGCAAAATTTATATGGCAGAGCTTATATTATTTATAATTCACAGCAAGGCATAGGTGTTGCCCTAGAGTTCATTCTAATACTTCACTGCAATAAATATTTTTATGTACAGCCAAATCAATAAGTCTAAAAGAAAGGATTCATTTTCAATTGAATATGGTTTTTAATGCCCAGTGGGAATTTGATTTTCAAAACCAACCAACTGATACGGTTTTGTATTGACAGTGGAAAAATTTTGAGGCTTGCACAGCACAGGGACAAAGTGACATAGAATGGCAATTGCTAGAATTTTTGGTGGGGACACTAATACCTTACTTCTTCCCAGTTGTGTAATAAATAAAATTCCAGATTTCTTATTGGATCAGCTACAGCACATTGCAGCGACTTGAATTTTTAATATCAGGTTGTCGATATTCATGTAGAAGTGTTTGCAGCCAAACTTTAATGAAGGAATACTTGTTAAAAAATAAGAGTGTAAACTGAAAACTCTAGGAAACTCTTCACGGAGAAAGCAGTCAGGCACTGGAATAGGTTGCCCAGAGAAGCTGTGGATGCCCCATCCCTGGCTGTCTTCAAGGCCAGGCTGGATGAGGCTTTGAGCAACCTGGTCTAGTGGAGGGTGTCCTTGCCCATGGCAGGGGGGTTTGAACCAGATGATGTTTAAGGTCCCTTCCAAGCCAAACCGGTCTATGATTCTATGAAAAATTAAAAGGTATTACCCTTTGCTTAGATGTCCAAGGCAAAAAAGGAAGTTAAAATTGAGAAGCATAATATTTATAGTATGTTGTTTAGTTTGTCCTTTAAAAACACAGATATCCAGCTGAAAGCTGCAACAACATAATTCTGCTAACCTAGATTTTCTGTTTCCCAGCAGTGCTGACTAAATGACTGTCATTTTTAGAATGGAATGTATTCATGTCATCATTAGTAGAAGTCTGACAACCATTAAGCTGCTGCTATTTCCCAAGCAAAGAAAGCTCTGAGATCTAGAATGTAAGCCAAACCAAAATATGGTTCTAACCATGAATGACATTTAAAGTTGTGAAGGTGATCCATCTCAATGCAATACTTTGCACTAGGAAAATCCAAGGTTATTGGAGACTGAGCTCCAGCTCCACCTGCAACTTAATACTTGTTAAATTCACAATTTGAATATCATGGAGGGTGTTAGGCAGTTGGCCATTCTGGGTGAAAGCACTGAAAGGATGATTTTTGTTAAAATATTCAAAATGCAGTAGACTAGAGAAAGGAATTGAGAACAGCAGTGAGCATGAATTTGAAGATCAATGGTTGAACAGATGGGATCAAGGGACTCATTGCTGTCAAAGCCTATTCAAAGAACTAGTAATGGGCTCCATATAGTGACTTCATCTAAGAACCATGCTCAGATTCCCATTGAGGTTGTCCTTTTTTGTCATGCTTGGACAACCCTGTTTCAGACAGCACTGAGGCAAAGACAAAAGGAAATGAAGGATGTGCTCTGAAGTCCCAGTAGCTGACTAGCAGAAGTGCAGTGGAAGTACAACTCTTGTGTACACTATACAGCCATATTCTTGTGATTAGTAAGTGCTTATATACCCATTTTTATTCTTAAAATTGCACTATTTTGTTCACTGGCATATCACATAAGATCTTTTGCTTTACTTGTCTCTTTCTGTGATAATTTTTGCGGCACTTCTAATTCTGCGGAATATACCTAAGATTAGCGTCTACTGTAATAAACGCCTAGTTTGTATTGACTGCACTTTATAGAAAAGTTCTGAAATTTTATGGTGCTAAAACATTTAGTTAAGCACCAGCGCTCAGCCTCCCAGCACTCTTACAAGTAGTATGAATGACTTTCTTCTGACACATCACTGATTTTATTCCATTTTCTTGGATATCATTAGCACATGTAAGTATTAAAGCTAATAATGAAATCCAAAGATTGTGGGTTTCACTATGCCACTGGAAATACTGATCAATGAGTAACTAGGCAGAGATGAAGCTGATGTACTTTAATATCATTGAAAATGGTCTGTCTCTACAAGATGTGTGAGCTATAATTTAACAGCTTAAATATCCCCTCTACTGAATTACTGTGTTTTATCTGTTTTATAGAGAAGATGCAGTGTAGTAGTGTCTGAAAAAAAAATGTGTGGTACTTTGTGGTATTTTATTAGCTTCAGGGTACTCATCTACCAGAAATTCAAATTCTGATCTAATTAGTTATGGGAATAAGCTAAACCTGGGAATAATTTTCCATTCTCAATATACTGAGTTCAGTGAAACAGTGACGGTAAGGGTAATGGGGTGAGACTATCCACATTGCTGTTTTCCAAGGATTCTTTCAATATGACCCTTTTTAACTAGACCTTGTAAGTCTTGCTGATAGCATTATGTTAGTGTGACTTTATTTATTGCAGAATCAAGTAACAACAAATGCTTGTATTTTTAAAAATGTCTTTCTTTCTAAGAAAAAATGCTTGTTATGAATGAACACAACATTAAGGCTGTTCATCACCTAATAGATAAAAAATGTGTGGCTTGTTCCAGGAGGGTTGATCGTGTTAGATAGATATTATTAGTTGTTAGAAATACTCTTCAGAGTCTTGCACTTGCACACAGTGCTGGAAGTCCTCTCTTCTACTAATTCATCACTGTGAGCAAGTTCTTCCAGAGTTGCACGGACTACTCACTGTCTATGGGATTTGAACAGAATGACAAAAGTCTATTCTTTTTAAAACAGAGGTAAAATAAATCAGTTCCCAAATGAGGAATGTTTAAGTTTGCTTTCTGATTCTCAGAGATAAGGTTGTATGAGAGATTTTTTCCATATGCATTTGGTGATTTAATGTGAGTTTGAAAATGCTAGACGAGCATCTCTTTGCAGTATTGATGTTGATTTTCAGCAGCACCTGGAACACTGGTAAAAACCAAAAAGACTAAAATAAAACAAACATTGTGCTTGTACTTTGAAAAAAAGAGACAAGCTAAAGAAATGGTCTGACAGGAATATAATCAGTTCGAGAAAGGAAAGTGCAAAGTCCTGCACCTGTCGAGGAACAATCCCATGAACCCCATATATGCTGAGGAACACCCATCTGGCTAGCAGCTTTGCAGAAAAGGATCTGGGGGTCCCAGTGAACAATGAGTTGAACATGAGTGAGCAATGTGTCCTTGCCACAAAGAAAGATGATGATATCCTGAGCTGTCTTAGGCAAAGCATCAGCAGCAGGTGAAAGGAGATGATCTTTCCCCTTTATTCTTCACTGGTGAGGCCATCTGAAATTGGCACTGCAGTAAGTGCTGAACACAGCCATGGTATCACAGCAAAATAATAATGTTAATACATGGGAGCTGGATAAGAAAAGAAGAAATGAGAATGATTAAAGATCTGGGATACATTTGAAGAAAGATATCTTTCAATTTTATGTAATGAAAAGAATGGTAATAGTTTTCTTGATCACAGCTCTTACATACACGGAAAGAGAAAGTCTTTTAATTAGTAAAAGAATTACAGGAGCCCATGGATGAAAAATGACAGTGGGAAAGTATAGATCAGAAAAAACTTTCTCTAGTGCAGCAGTTATGATATTTAACCATTAAACCAATTTTTTCAAAAAAGTTGTTAGATCCCTTTTTCTGTAGTAGTGTTTAAATTGGGATAGAAATACAAGTATATTCCTGTCTTAGATATGAAATCACACTGCATTTTAGATCAATCCATCCAGGCTTTACAACCTGTGACCCAAGCAGTGCCCACTGGTAGGCAGAATAGACAAGATTCAGAATCTAAAGTAGTTACATGTTTTTATTCAATTTCCTCTCACAGTGCTTTGTTCGAAAAAAGAAAATTATTCTAGAGCTTCAGCTTCATAACATAACACTTCCTTTAGGCTGCTGGACGCAACTGCTCTAGGGCGGAATCTAAATTACAGCATACAATCTTTCTGTGTGCTCCACAGAAGACTTTGTAATGTTCCCAGAAAAAAAAGAGTGAATTTTCCTCAAAATACCACTCAAAGTATCATCATACTTATGTTCCAGTATGGGTCTGGGTTTTTTTTGTCTTTTTAATTTTTTTTTTTCATTACTAAATCTTATACATTCTAGACCATAATTGCATAAGGATCTGATGAAGATCAGTGCTTTCAGTTAAATAGGAAACCCAATCATTTATAGATAACCTTATGCCTTTTCCTATATAATTCACCTCAACGTAATGGACAAATTGAAAGATTAATCACAAATAATTTTCAGACCTGCATGTAACAGCATAAACATATCTGTATTGTATTCATAGGGATCATTTAGATGATGCTACTCAAATAATACACTGTAAGCTGTCATAGTTTAAACTTGAAAGGAATTTTAAAGAATAATAGACAGTGCATATTTCTGTTTAGGAGGTAAGAGTCACATTTTTATTACTTGAACGCATACACACACCACTAATGTAATATTTCTGGTATGTACACATTTCTGCATAAAAAGATACATTTCCCAAAACTTTCAAGTGTACAAACATTTATTTGAGCTTGTGCTATGATACAGCACTATATGCATGACCCAAAGTACAAGGCAACAGTCAAGGTGAGGCTAGAGGGATGCAAACCCCACATCAAAGATGTATAGGACTAACTCAACACTCCATAAAATATTTTTCTCTCATCTGCTGTTTTTATATAATCTTTACTTTAGCTTCTAGACCTCTGATCCCATAGAACTTAGTTAAGCCTGATGTGTGAGCTACCAAGGATTGCTGACTCAGCAGCTGCCAATTTACTCTAGCCAGATGATTATTCTCTAGACAAAACTTAATTTGCCCTCCTGTAAAGGTCCCGTATCCCCTATAGGAATACAAAGAGTGTTTGTCTTGACATGTATTTCTCTCTATCTTCTTGTCTTTCTGAACAAAATGCCTCATCCACACACATCAGCAGTTTTCAACTTGCACATGTGGGCTGAATATGTAATAGGTACTCATAAAATGTCTGTGAACAGAGCTCATCAGCCAACGGACATCTTCCTTAGCACCTATGTATTGAAAGTAACTGTACTTTCTCCACAAGCATCTACTGAAGATGTTTAATTAAGGTACGTTTAGGGCACATATCCACTTTCAGCAGTTCAGTCATCCTACTTGTGAGCCTACATTTGTTTATGCAGCTGTTGACTGATGGGGTTCAGCTAGTTGGTGTGCTGGAAAATAAACCCAGTAGAAAGAATGGTTCTCTGCCAAATCTTGATCATATGCATCAAGAGTCCAAGAACACAGCTAGTATGGTGGAAGAGTGATAATAGATCAGGACTACCCTCTTTCAAGACAGTTTTCTGTTATGTTTTCCTAGTCTTTACATCAAGATACATCAGTACCTAGAGGTATGATATTGCCCAAGGCAAAGATAAATTTTGAGTTATATTCCCAAGTTTGATTTAGTACAACAAGCTAACCAGATTTGTGTAGGAAGTTTATGATGCTGCTGTTAATCAACACATTATTCAAGTTCTGCCTACTGGAAGTCAATAGTGATGTCCCTGTTCCTTATTTAGGGCTGGGGAGGTGCTAAAGCTAGCCCAGGATTAGATTTCTGGTTTTGGTAAGATTTATTAGACTTACTTTGCGAGGTGAGTTTGCATAACTGGAGGAGGCTTGAATATCAGGCTCCAACTCTGTAGAAAATACAGAAATATTTAAACTAACTATCAATGTCACAGCTAGAGAATACGTTTAATATTTAACTTGCTGCTAGCACTTCATGAACAACAGTGAATTTGCCTAAACACATCACTTTGCATTATTATTAATATAGTTTTCTTCCTGTACAGTGTTAACATACTCAATATAGGTAATCATAGACCATTTTCATAGATATTACATAAAAAAACTTAAATATTTACAATAATATATAACATTCTATTTTACCCATAAATGTTAAACAAACATTTCAGGAGATGCCTTTCCTCTTATCTGCATGGAGAAATCCCCTTTACATAATTTGGTCCACTCAGAATTTGCAGTACATTGCAGAGAACGTGTATATTTAGCTGGTTAGGCACAGCTATTAATAAGACAGCAATTAATAATATCTGAATAAATTCTTTAAAAAAATCTAGTGATTTTTTAATCTTACAGTTTTATCCGGAAACAGAACTACGGGAGATATTCTGGTCTGGCACAGGCTGCACAAGGAAATAAACGATGGGGAGAAGAACAGTTCAGCTTTTTGAAACTAGGCAATACAGTTCAATATTTATCTTTTCTTATCTGTGCCAACTTGCTGATTCCCCTACAGAAAATTCAGGTGTAAACTATTATGTTTAGGTAGGGAATTTTTTAGCACACAGTTGACAATACCATTTACTGATGCTCCTTTTCATGGCTTTTATTTTAAGTGCAAATAGAGGGCATATTCTCCACTGATCCTCGTCCTGTCTCCTATGCATATTTACCAAATATCAAAGGAAAAGAGCAATGTTCCCTGAAGCTATGGTCTCAAAGGACATGAACTCTCTGAACTGCCATGCTTAGGATGCCATTGTAGTTTCTGCAAACACTGTGATTGTGCCGGTTTTTGGCTGGGATGAAGGTAATTTTCTTCATAGTATCTAGTATGGGGCTACATTTGGGAGTTGTGATGAGAATAATACTGACAATATACTGATGTTTTAGTTGTTGCCAAGCAATGTTTACATTATGCCAAGGACTTTTTCAGTTACTCATACTGCCCCTTGTAGAGAAAAAGTTGGGAGGAGACACAGCCAGTACAGCTGACCCAAACTGACCAAAGGGGTATTTCATGTCACAAGATGGCATGCTCAGAATGTAAGCTGAGGCAAGTTTGCCAGGATAGATCACTACTCAGGGACTGGCTGATTGTTGGTCAGTGGGTGGTGAACAATTTTTTCTGACTATTTTTTCCCTTTGTTTTTGTCTTTCTTCTTTTGGTTGATGTTTACTTTTTCATTACATATGATTATCATTATTATTTGTAGTATTATTAGTATCATTTTGTTTCAATTATTAAACTGTTCTTACCTCAACCCATGAGTTTTCTTACCTTTTTCCTCCAATTCTCTCCCCCAGTGGGGGGAAAGGTGAGTGAGCGGCTATGTGGTGCTTAGTTGCTGACTGAGGTTAAACCTTGACAGTGATGAATTCTTCTCCTGCATCTGCAAACTTATGCCTTAATCCATTGCTGACTTAGTAATAATGATGAGACACAATGATATGACTATAAATATGGAGCTAGCACAACTACTTTTATTTCAGCTGGCTTAGGGTATTTTTTATGCAGTGAATTGTCAGAGTGAAAATGGACTTCAGCAGTGACCTGGACACTTGAGTAGAGCGCACACTAAATAACTTTGCCAACAGTACTATATTGAACCATTGTTTCCCTCAAGGGTAGAGAAGCCTTACACAGAGGTCTTGATAGAGTACTGGGCAATCACCAACCATATGAAACTTAACAAGGACAAATGTTGGATTCTGCACCTGCAACAGTGTAATGCTGGTTGTATAGACAGGGAGACAAAAGGTTGGAGTGAGGCCCTTCAGAAAGGGATCCGGGGGTTCTGGATGCTGGTAAGCTCAATAGAGTGAACAATTTGTGCAAAGGGGGCAACCATCCTGCGGGGTATTAAGCACAGTACAGCTAACCAGTCCAAAGGCATGATTGTCCCACTATGCTCAGCACTGGTGCAGCCTCATCTAGAGTACTGTGTGCAGTATTCCCCAACATATGAAGCACATACAAAAATTTTTTTAATGTGTCAAAAGGAGAGCAGCAAAGATGCTGAAAGTACTAGAATATATGACTTTTGAGGAATGGTTAAGGATATTAGGCTTGTTCAGCTTAGAGAAGAAGGAACTATGGGGTGCCCTCATTGCTGTTTACAACTTCCTTATGACGGGGAGCAGAGAGGGAGGTGCTGATCTCTTCTCTCTAGTGTTTGGTGACAGCACACAAAGGAATGGCTTAAAGTTGCATCTGGGGATGTTCAGGTGGGATGTTAGGAAAATCACTGGAACAAGTGCCACAGGGAAGTGGTCACGTCCCCAAGCCTGTCGGTGTTAAGAACTATATGGACAATGATCTTAGATATATGGTTTAACTTTCAGAAGACAAGATTTGGACTCCTGTTCATACAGAAATAATTGTTTGCATTTTAAAAAGTCACAAAAATCATTCTGGCTTAGCCTTGAGTCGTCTATCTAGTTTTTATTAAGCACAAGTGGTTTGTTATCTTATGCAGGAACAGACCATTTACATGTCTGAACAACAGATTAACATGCTTTTTCACATTCTGTTTTTGTGCTCACACAGCATTCTTGCCCTTGCAAAGGTTTAACTACTTTTCAGATTCTTTGCAAAGGTCTTAACTAGTTATAAGGCTTTTGCAGCAGTGGGACCTCTTGCCTAGAGTAAGACAAGTCACAGGCCGGATCCTCAGAAATTTGTGGGGATTTCTACTGTGTGACTACAGACAGAGTTCAGTATTACTCAACATCATAGACAGTAGTACTAAGAATACATGTTTTGTGCTAAAATAGTAGTTTATACATGCTGTGCAATTGTATTTGGTTTTCTTTTTTCCTTGCAGTGAACAACACCCTGTAATGAGGCACAGCGTGAATAATTTTCTACATCCTTTTCCTGGATCAGCTCCCTCAGTAAGTGGGGTTTATAAAACCCCACAAACCTGTAGGCAGTTCCCATATTCTAGAGCATTCACCCCATAAATAGATCTTCTCTATTGGCTGCAAATCTTTTTGAAGTTTTAGATGAGACACAATAGGCATTGTTGTACAACATGTAACACATGTACTGTTCTGACAACAGAAGCTTCTTTTACCTTGCTTCTGTTTCTTGCATTCTCCTTTCATCATTGACAACTCTTCAACTGAGTGCACCAATTGTGTTTTAATCACATTCAGAATCTTTAAGTTTATTTTTAATTTTCTCTTCCATTAAGTAACTCCTGCTTTAATTATCTTTCTGGAACATTTCTTTGTATATACTTTAAGGATATACAAGCATGGATAATTAGAATTATATACATTTAAGTGATGTAGTATTTAGCAACTTTGTACATGAAACTATCAGCATGTTCAGTTATTTGAGAAGAGACAGCCTGAGAGATTCCTATTACCTGTTCAACACATTTTCCTCAATGTATTTATATTGCTTTGCTAATAGCATTATCAGGAAGCATTAATAGGAAGTCCAGCTTACAGTAGGTAAGCAATTGTTTAATTCACTTTAGAATCTCCACACCAATAATCCATAGAAGCAAAGCTTTCAATATAACTGCGTACAGCACTGTGACCAAGCTGCCACCAAGCTGATGAATCCACATAATGTGGCCACTGATGGGAGAAAGAGAGAAATGAGGCAAGACACTGTACCACATAGGGTAGATGAAACAGAATTTTTTAGGATGCAGTAAGTAGTTTCTCAAATGCACAAAAGATCTTTTAGGCCCCATAAATTCTCCTCTATACCTGAGATATTATGCAAAAGCTTCACCTTTCCTCAAGGCAGTTCTCAGAATGACTGCTCCTCTCATCTTTCTTTCAGTAGAAGTTCTGGGTTCAGAAGTGTGTTCTACATCCCTGCTGTGCAAGCTGACTCCACCTTACCTGTGCTCCAGAGCCCTCTTGCATTTCCAAATCAACCTTAGCTGTAAAAAAAAATGGTTGAAGAGTTGACAATAATGAAAGGAGAAATCAAGAAAGTGACGTGGTTTGAGAAGTTTCTGGTATCTTAATTGTATGTTACATGTTGTACACGTGCCTTATGTGTTACATCTGAACAATTAAAAATAAATAAGGTTTGCTAGTCAGTGAGGTGTCTCTTCTTGAAAAACAACTTAAAACCAGAACAGAAAATATGCAGAAAATAGTCTCCATTTTCTGTTATAAGCATGCTGATCAATTGCTGTATATGACTGCAGTATTCAGTGTTTGCATTTTGCGGACAGTGAATTGATACAACTTCCCCATACATCTGTAAGGAAGAAACTTTCCAATGAACATTTCAAACTTTGGGATTTTTTCATTATTCACAACTTTGGTTGAGAAATTTCACTCTCTCTGTACCCTTAACTAACTAACTATATGGAATATTGAGCAAGTTCTTACTGCATTACATTTCCTGCACTGAACCCTATGCAAAAGACTGAGACAGTGTTTCTGCTCTCACAATCATCAGTAATTGTTCTGTTATTAATCTATGTTGGCAGTTCACTGACGAAAAATTTTCCCAGCCTCCCTGTGAGTGAGGAGAAAGAATTTCTTATGACTTTCCATGTTTTTCTTCTTCTTGATAGGTCTAATTACTTTGTTAACAGTTCAAACTTCATACACTTATCCACATAAATATAGTCAACATCTTTCAGCTGTATGCAAAGCAATACCAGTCATGTATTACATGATGTCCAGATTTTGCCTATACCACTGTCCACTTCTAAATTATCTGCTCATGGCCACAATGAAAATTTATAGTGGTGTGCAGAACAGAACTAAGAAAGACTGCCAGGAGTGCTAACCATAGCACACTTCCTACCCCTGAGTTCTGTACAGTTTGGTACCATTCAAATTACCAACATCTTAAGTACAAATTTTATATATTTTTCTAATTCTTAATATCAAGAAATCACTTTCCTTCTCTGACCTAGAGTCTACTGATATTCATCATACTTCAGAAAGCCTGCTCTTGTCCCTCAAAAAGAAGCAGTTTTCACCTCTGAAAACAAACTTAGCAGCCCTGTTGGTGGAAGGACTGTTCTTACCTTTAAATAATTGGGAATACTCGATGAGGCAACTGGTAATTTTAACAAGGAGGATTAAATAACATATTTTTGAAAAAATATTTACAAAAGAAGAGCATAGAACTATGAGAGAGTTAAATTAAGCATTCGAGTGTTTTCAGTTCCAGTGTCTTCATTTAATAATAATGAAAAACCTGAACAGCATGACTTTCAAATAGCATTCACTAGCACATACCATTATGTTCTTCATATTAGTCTCATTCTGAGCGAGAGGCAGTATACAGGTGCCCTGAATTGAGATAATAACTTGTCATGTGTTGTAATCGATTTTATCTGTAGAAGTCCATTGTAATCAAAAAGCCAGTGAGAACTTCATCATTTACCTTACTGGGATCAAGGCTGTATTTACATTTCCAGTTTTATACCTATGGTACATAACTGACTTCATTTCTGTTTGTTTGCATTGCCTTTTACAGTTATTTTTAAATTCTTTCAAGAGCATATTCAACATTTCAACATTACAAGGAACATTTCCCAGAGTATTTACTGATCATTGAACTATAGTACTATGATTACAAACCCGTTTTCATGTCACTTGAGAAGATTAATGTGAGCGCATAATACGTCTCTGTTGCCTACAGTCATAGAGATCTTCAAGTTCTCCTTCACTTGTGACCTCTTTCTTCAAATACATCAATTTCCTAGAGTTAATACTAAAAGTCTACTCATAAAATGCTTTGAAAGAATTTTCCTCTGGAGCTGTTCTGAGATTTTTCCAATTAAGTTAAAAAATGACTGATGCTATAAAGGTCACATATGCCATCTCCTCTTCTGTAACACCACAATGTCAGAGAAGTATTTGTAATAGTCACATACCATAGGATCATTTTTGTTCTAGCAATTGTTTTAGTTTCTTTTAATTATGATGTAACAAGATTCCAGTGTGTGAAAGAAGCAACAATAAAAAATACATTAAAAAACCACAAACAAACAAAATCTACTAAAAACCAGCAAAACATCTTATAAAAATTATTTTCTCTTGGAAGATACCTATATTACTGATATAAGGCTAACTTCCCAAACAATTAGTCTATAGCTTCAGGTACACCTATGTTTCTAGTACTTTTTGAACTGATTAAAGATATGAAAACAAAAGTTTACATATAGCTGTTGTGAAGATAGGTGGAGCAGAGAGCTCTCATCACAAAAAAGGCTGTCTCATTCATATCAGACATCAGAGATGTCAGCTACAGGAGACTTCCACAGCGACTGAGGTTTCATTACTGCTGTTATACATATAGCATTAATTGTTTGTTTTAAATGTTTTAGCTTGATTACAAGACTCTGAAAAATACAGGAAAAAATAGTGGAATTTTCTTCAGAGAACAAACATTGGTTCCTGACAGAAAAGGCAAGAATGGAGACGTATATGTTTTTCAATTAAAATCTGTCTTTGATATTAAATTGCATTCATATGTGCATGTTGCAGTATGGTTTTCTTTTCAGATTTACGGTTCGTTTGTGTGAAGATCTTCACACAAATTAAGATTCATTAAATGATCAAAGCATTCAATAACAAAGAAAACACCTCTTGGACTTACTTTTAGCTTAAAGAAGGTCCTTTATAAACTAAGGAGTATTTCTTCAGTTGTTGCTCAAGTATTAATTTTAGGTAAGCTATGCAGTGCTTCACCACTGCTCTGCTTTTTCTTACAAGATACTTTTATCATAGACGCATTTTATCTCCATATCCAGTCATTTTCACCTAGCATTGCTATACTTCTTTGGCAGGAAACAACATAAAATATAATCAGATAACAACTCTATTGCTAGTGATGTCCATTAGTTTCTTCGCAAAGATGAAGAAGCCGAAATCTTATTTTTTGGTTACGGGTGTCCCCAGTTATTATTTTTTGGAACAAAGTCTTAGATCTGCTTCCTAGGGGAGATAAGAAGAAATTGTGGTGGAAGTACTTCTGGAGGAAACCTACCAGTTCCCATCATATATCTTCAGCACATTTACTGAGATCTAGTCAGCAGATCAAGCTCCCTCAGTATTGAAAATGTGGCTTCCTTGTCATGTGCTAAAGGTCTGCTGTCAGAGCAATCTCTCTAGGAACATGAGGTTTTATAAGGGTGTTATAAGCTTCTTTCAGTCTGGCCACTGGAAAAGCAAGGAAATTAACATGGAATAGTGTCCATGCATAACACTTACTTACACTATATGTGTGACCCTAGGAGTAGCTAAGGATTCAGCAAGATTTGTAGAAATTATAGTCAATATTTGACAGGTTGGCACAACACTCAGAATGATAATAAAACACATAGAAGGTGCATCCTTTTTCCATAATTTTTTAAATAAAGACCACTGAGATGAAGTGTTAGGGTATTTATTGGAAGGAATTCTGTCAGAATCAACAGGAAGAAGGAGGGGGTTGTGTTGTTACTGCACTCTCACGTCACTAAATGCAAGGTGCCATACATTGTGTTAAAAAAACTAAACAAACAAACTCCTAAGAATCGGAAAAAGAAAATTGGAAAAGCTTCTACTGAAAGAAAGCACAAAGTACAGTAACTGTTCAGGATACCAGTAAAGCATATTCCTTCACTGATGGCTCAAATTCACTTCTGGATGTTACATGGTTATGATAATTGCAAGTTTCAGATAAACACAAAAAGCCTGTGCAAGGCGGTGGAAGAATGAAGAAACTCTAGATAAACCAAGGAGGAATTCATAAAGAGGCTCTACATCTCTGAAGACAAGAAAAGAAGAAAGATTGAAGTACTTTGTGTAGGACATTTGCAAAAAAGTATTTTGTGTAGGACACTTGCAAAAAGAAAGATGTCCCTCTTGGGATTTTTTTCGCTGTGCTGATGATGGAGGAATTACAACTGAAATGAAATACATATTTATAGGGGAAAAAGAATTATTCTAAGAAAGCACAATACTTGTTTGTACGTGTAGTGAAACATGCCACAAAACCAGAAAGGATGCTTCAATTATTACTTTCAAGCCCTTGCTGGTTGTGGGGAACAGAATACTAATTATCCAGGTTTCCTGTTTCTTTCTCTGGGTCCACAAAAAAGTTGCAGTCAGTGTTAGAAAACTTATCTCAGGCCTTAGCCTGGAAGAAAAACCTTCCTGTTTTCAGATCTAACTACCAAAATGCCCTGGTTGCTCTATCACATATCCACTAAAGCATCTGTCACTGTATTAAAGCATGCTCAGAATGATTCTTTTCTTTTGAAGAGCAAGAACACATTCTACAGTCAGTGAGAAGATTGAGAATTACATCATATTGCCATTTCCTAAGAAAGTGTACCATGAAAGAAACAAATATTTTTCCTCAGAATTTTTAAATTACTTTAGTAAGAACTTTTCTGAAATCTCCACCTATTTCTCAGCAGTATTACAGGTAACTAGTCCTCTGAATAAACACTGGTTTCAGCTTATCCTTTTAATGACAGCAGATAATTTCTGGTGAAATTATTTTGATGTTTTTTCCTCAACATGTGCTGACAGGAGGTGTTATCCATTAGCCCATCAATAGGATACGACAGAGTAATTTCTGTAGCTGAACACATCATCATGTGATGGAAAGCAGTTTTTCAACTTAACACTCTGATTGAATTTAATATTAATAACATTAGCATTTTGGCTATGCAAGGAAATATAATGACACAGGTTATTAAACTTCATGCTGGAGGGAGGAAGTTAATTGTCTGTAGAGGTCAGGAAGGAAGTTCCATTTACTACGGTCTATCATCTCACAATAGGTTGTTGTATTACCCAAGAGTTCACTTTCAGCTAGAGTATCAGCTTCAACCTGTCTCTCAAGGGAGAGTACCAGCTGAGGTGAACCTATGCCCTGCTCTTTTATAGGCATTCTTATATTTTTGCATGACAATTTTTTCCTTATAAGTTACTTTTACTATTAGACGAACTCATGTTTTATACCCTTCATATTATGACCCTTTGCCATATTCATTTACATAGCAAACACATGGTTCCTATGATCTCCTCATTTTGGTTGAGAATGATGTTTAATTTAATGTCCTACACTCCCCAAATCACGTGCTGAGAATCTACAAAGTTCCGTTAGTAAAGCAGAAGAAAAATATTAAATATTATACAAATAATTTTTCAGTCTTTTTCAGTGTACGATTGTGTATGGTGCCATTTATAGTATTTAAATTCTGAAGGCATAAAGCATTGCTTTATAAATACTAATCACATATTCAAACATACAAAGCAGTTACTTCTATATTTAAGAAAATATTCTTAAGTATAATAATTAATTTACTTTCTTGTTACATGTAAAGACTACTGCTAACAATATCCTAAATTCTGTTAGGGAAATGAACTGATGCAAAGGCGTATGTTTATAAAGAAACATGTAGAACTGTCTAGCTAGCTCATGAGAGTGTTTGAAATAAAAATACTCTCTAAACCAGTTGCTATTCCTTTGTGAAATCATTTCTGTTCAGTTTAATATAGTGATGATACACCTTGCTGTTATTTGTAAGCTGTTTTGCACATGTAATATTTGTGGATACCATAAGGCAGCTATAAGGCACCAGCTGTGCCCATGTGCCCTAAGACCCTACTGTCTGCTAGACATCATTGAATTTGATGGACTTTGTGATGCTGCCTGATCCACTGGAGCTAAATGTGGTGTAGTTTATGTCCTAGTGGACTCTTCCTGTCCCAGTCCCACAGGACTGCTGCTGCTGTGTGTTTCCAGGTCCAGCTAGGAGTGAGGCAGGGCATGTGCTCCCAGTAGGGGTACACATACCTATATAATGCACATACAGACAGACAGACAGACCGGCATGATTGGAGAGCAGTGACTTTTACACGCAACTTTGCACGGCACAGGCTCAAAGTTCTTAACAAAACCATGCCTGAAACATTAATGAGTAAATTTAAAATACTTTATGCATTGAGCAAATAATTACTGTGAATTTCCTTCTATATAAAAAATAATGGTCTGTAGTTTACACCTTGGAAGGCTTCAGGAATGGGCTAGTCAGAACAATAGCAAGTAGATAAACAAGCAGTATTACTCACATGGCTGGCAACCAGAGAGGTGATGTCAACTTTTCAGTACAAGGGTGAAGTAGGGAATGAGATCAATGATGTTATGTCGTTATTGCAATGTGAGACCACATTTGAAACTGAACATCCATACTCCAATCTGTCTCAAATCCCACAGAGAAACAGGAAATCATTCAAGATCCTAATTTGGGAAGTCAAAATGCAAAACAAGTCTTAGCTTTATGCTTCTGATGTAACAGAGTATTAGGTTATTCAAGTGTCTTTGTTATGCAACACTTCCTTTTAAACTCAGAATTTGTTACATCAACTCAAACAGCTTGAGACTCAGAAACTTGGGAAACCCTGCCCTGAAGTTATCTACCAGCCAGCTCTTCAAAAAGATCATGCTGACTTTCCATACCCAGCAGTATGCATCCATATCCCACAGTAGATATGTTTTTTCTTTATTGATGAGCTCTTCATTAACTTATGTATATCTTTCTTTTCCTGATGACCTCACTTTACCTGCAAGTTTTCCCTGAAAGAGATATAAAGCCCTTACTTACTGCCGGATGAACAAGAGACTTTAGGGCAGCAAACGCATGTGTCTGCTGTCAATGTCTACTAGTGAACCTCTCAGCCTTCCTTTGAGCTTGACTAGCTGAAAACTCAGCATATCCTTCAAAGTATGAATAGTGAAAGCTGAACTCTGATGATTTGGACATAGTTTAGAAAGAAATTATTTAAACAACCAAACAGCTCTTGTGAACAAAGTGGAATACAAAGAAGGGAAGCCTGGCTTATCCTTCAAGTACTTCTGAGAGACTTTAAAGGTATGTTTTTCAATAAGTTCAGCTAAAAACTATGTCCTGAGTTTTAACTGACAAACAGGTAAGTATGGAGTAACGTGATGCGAATAAGCATATACCTCTTTCAAAAGGAAACTGTAAGACTCTGCAGGATGCTCACTATAAAGGACTCTACAGACTGGCTTACATGTTGAGTGCAGCTGTGAACTGCAGGAAAGAAGAACAGGAAATATGTATGCCATGCACACAAGTCTGACTCTCTTCCTACCATTATCTTATAGAATCATAATGTTGTAGAATAGTCCAGCTTGGAAGGGACCATGAAAAATCATCTAGTCCAACCTTCCATGAGAAAGAGAGCCTATATGAGATCACCTAGCATCCTGTCCAATTGCATCTTAAAAAACTCCAGTGATGGAGATTCCACCACATCTTTGGGGAGGTTGTTCCAGTTAATGATTGCTCTCCACATAAAAAATCTCTTTTTTATATTGAGAAAAAATATCCCCTGGTGCAACTTTTACCCCTTACCTCTTTTCTTTTCCATGTGACTCCTTGTGAAAAGAGAGTATCCATCCTGTTTGTAGCCACCCTTTAAGTACTGGAATACTGTGATGAGGCCCCCCACCCCCCCCCCCACCCCCCCCCCCCCCCGCCTCCTCTTCTCCAGGGAGAAAAGACCTAACTTCTTCAGTCTTTCCCTACAGAGCAGGTTCTCCAGTCCTTTGATCATCTTTGTGTCCCTCCTTCGGACCATCTCCAGTCTATCCACATCTTTTTTGAATTGTGGGGACCAGAACTCTAGGGATGACCTGACAAGCACAGAGCAAATTGGAATGATTATGTGACTATCTCCGCTTGTGATGCCCTCATGGGTGCAGCCCAGATTCCAATTTGCCTTTGCTGCTGCAGCAGCACGCTGCTAACTCATATTACACTTGTTGTCTACCAAGACCTCCAGTTTCCTTTCATCAAGACTACTCCCCAGCCACACAGATCCCAGCCTGTACTGGGCTCTTCAGTTATTCTGTCCAGATGCAGGACTTTGCATTTGTCTTAAACTTCATACAGGTCTTGTTACACTGCTCTCCCCATGCTGACAGATGTTATTTTTTTCTAGAAGGTGATTGCATTAGCGTGGCCTGACTTTTTTGTTGAGACACTCTTCACCAGTGTGTCTGAACACTTCTTTAATCATTAGCTGCCATTTGTATGTATTGAAATGACACTTTATGCTAGTTGCTATTTTTTTTAGGGCTTAGAAACCTCATTCTGAATGTTGTTTCCTTCTTTAGGTGAGTTTTGAGGTTAACTTTCTGATTAGGATACACGGGCAGTGAAAGTTCTTAAGCCTGACACCAGAAGGGAAAGGATTTCCTGTTGTAATCCAATTCCAGAATTACTTTATCTCCAGGGAAATCAGTTCTGTTTTCAGTCCTTCTTTCTCACCTGTCGACTATATTGGGCAGAAACTGGAGGCAGTATACTACTGATTACTGTTCAATAGGTGAGTCATAATTGCCTTACACTTATCTGCCCTGCCTCAGAAAAGAAGACAATGCTGCATACACCTTCCCTTCTGTCAAATCCTTCAGGACTGAGTATCCAGAAAGAAAATAAGGTGAATCACTAATTAATAATCCTCCCCACCCTTTGGGCTTTCAGTTTTGGGAGAAATGATGAGCAGCTGTTTGTTAATAGCTTTTAATTCCTAACAAAATCGTTTCCCACTCCATCCAACTAGGCTATCACAGGCTGGCTGAATTTGCACTGAGATCGGGGATCCACAACAAATTCCTGATGATCTTTACCTGTTCTTTTCCATTTGGTAGGTGACAGAGCAGAGACTTTAACCTTCCAAATGTATTAGCGGGGCAGGTTATTTAGCACTCACATTTTTGTGTCCAATATTGTGATTTAAAAATGTACTTCTTTAATCAAGAGTGATGGAAAATTTCCTTGCTGAAGCAGTGCTTTTATCTGTTATGTCAACTAGTTTTCAGTGATGCAATGAACTGAGTGGGGTAGTCCAAGCTCACTTTGTAGACCGATTAACAATTCATTTTACTAAAGCTGAGGAGGCGTTGTATAGATGATCTTACTACTCTGAATGAGTTCATAGCCTTTTCTTGACAATTTATTAATTAAAAAGGCTTTCCTGTATGCAGTGATACAATTTGTGTTGTCACAGCATTAACTTTCTGTTAGCACAAAGAACATTATAACAGCAATAAGACTGAGCAGAACTAGAATTGTAGGGAGGTTATATTATCTGTAGTGAAACAGTTCATATTCATATTGTTCAGAAGGATTATGAACTTTCAATTGTTCTGAAATCCAATGGAGAACTTAGTTGCTATCTCAAATGTTGAAATTACAATCTTGAATAGGAAAAGGCATCTCAGCAATCTTTGCTAATGGCTTGTTATAGCTGAGTCAGGCTTTGCTGGTGGCTGTAGTGCTTCTTCTTCTATATGTATAAGAAAAAAAATCTCTTCAGAATCCTGTTTTTCCTCATTTATACAGAGGTCCTCAAATATGCAGACTGGGCTTGCAATAATTTATTTGAAAACTTCAGAAGTAGGAGATCATGTTGCACAACTGAGACTGTTTCTCAGCTAAAGGTAACTTAAGCCTTCACTTAGCAGGTTTTTAACTGGAATCACACAATCATGGAAGGATTTACTTTGGAATGTAACTCTGGAGGTCTCTAGTTCAACCTCCTACTCCAAGAATGGCTGAATTCAAAGCTATATCTGGTTGCTCAGGACATTGCCCAGTAGAGTTTGAGGATCTCCAAGGATGGAGACCCCACAGCTTCTCTGGGCAATGTTTCTCAGTGCTATATCACTTTCATTGTGTTGACTTTTTTCCTTACCTTCACCTGAGCATATGACTAACTGGCCAAGAATTTATTTGTATTGCAGAATCATATTCAAAGGCTAACTGGCACTAAACAGACATATAAGAAAAACACATTTGCTGTCCTGCTGAGCTGTGGAAGAGTACAAAAGAAAAGAAAGACAGCTACTTAAGGAATTAACTTCTTGATAAACTTATTTGTATTGGGAAGCAGCTGGCCTTAATGGCCTTCCTCCTTAAAGGGAGGAAGAATGCCTTTGCCTCTTTTAACATGACTAGCCAATTCTTGATTCTGACAGCGTTTGTCTTCAAAGCAGAAAATCTGATCACAAATGAAGACTGTAAAGGAGTTGGCATGAAATTTAGTCAACAGACCACAACATCCACTTCCCATCTCAATCATACCTGTAATTTGTGGTTTCACAGGGTGTTGATTTCCATCATAAGTCACCTTCTGCATCAGTCCTTCTCTTTTTCTCTTCCAGTGATACACTTGGTTTCCCAGTTAATGGTCAGAATGTAATAAATTTGTCATACTTAACTGTCCCCATTCTGCCAGCATATAGCAAATTTGTCAGCGCTTTTGATTACCTGTGTTCAGCTTGTTTTTTACTTTGGTGCCCCTTCTAGCATTGTGTTAAACCACCCAAACATTGAAGAGGATATTAAGCAACCAGTGATATCACCTTATCAAAGGAATATCTTCTTAGGAACTTGAATCTAGCAGCAGCCACAATACTGATTTGTTGCTGAAAGCATGTACTTGGAGCCTCAAGGTTTATTGCCAAGTCATATGAAGTATCACACAAAACATAGTCACAGGCCAATTCTGTTCATTTATTGCTGCATCCCAAGGGTGTGAATACTGGCAGAACACTCTAATTTTATCTAGCACTGATGTAGTTCATTAGGTTTTTAGCATGCTGTTTTCACAGGTAAAGTTTACATCTGCTTAATTAGCAATTGCCTGAAGCCACCTTCTTCACTAATATTCTGTATGTTCTTTTCTTCCAGAATGGTTATTGACTTTAAATTTGAAGCAGTGACAGGTCTCCTTGATACCATTGTAAGGAATGTCAAAACACCTCTAGAAAATATTCAGCAGCTTGTCTCAGCAAGAGCCCTCAACTCCTGCAAAAAGTGATGAAAGGAAGGTTCTGACCCTCAGTCTAAATTTGCCTTTGTACTGAAATTAGTGCTTCTTTCCTATTCTCTCCAACAACTTCTTTATTGCCCTAATTTTTTTTTCCCCTCCCTATGACCTAAGAGGCTCTAAAAGACACACCTTACTACTCCAACTGTGACCGAGATTTCAAAAAGAGAAAGAAATGGAGCTACTGCTTCTCACACTGTTACAGGCTGATAGAAGCCCTACCATTCAGTGTGGGCTGACCTGCTCTGTTTTTCCATTACCAGCAAGTCCATATCCTTCTTCTCCTTTCATCCTTGTGTAAAAACCATCTCCTAACTAAATTCCCTGCCCTACCTAAGCCCTCCATCTCCTCAACAGAGTGATGAATTTCCATAACATTCTGGCTATTGTTCAGTAACACTGCCATCAACCAATGACTTTCTTACTGAGACAACCATAAAAAAAGTAGGAAACAACTGTCCACTTTACAATGGCCTCCAGGATGATGTGTTATCTGATTAATCCCCCAAAGGGAAAACACTTTCTCTATCCTCCACCCTTTCTGTTGATCAGAAAGATCTTCCATGGTTCTTCCAAGCCCCTGCTGGCACCCTGCCTTGGCAACAGGATTAATTCCAAGCTGTTTGTGCTGAGCGCTTGTTAATGGGAAACTTGTTTCTGCATTTTTATTGTCTAAACACTGAGCTCTGCTCAAAGTCCAGGTTCATGATTTGTGGTGTTTGTGTTTTTTTCAAATTTACATTAGGATCTTCCTGACAGGAGGCACAAACTGCAAATGATTAGGTGCAATCCTCTTTAGTTGCAAAACAGAATATTCAAAATTCACTTTCCTTGCATCCATGAGGCAAGAAATGGGCATGAAGTTTGCCAAACATCTCCTGAGACGTGCACTCAGTTTCTTGTCAGGGTCACCTTGAAAACAGCTTTCAGATGTCTGTCACATGTATCTCAGTTTTTCAGTGTTTCTGCTGCAACACTCACTACATCAAACTGGGCCATTGCCCTGTGTTCATTATTAAGAATAGTGCAGGCACTATTCCTTGTAGGTATCTAGTCATCACTGAACCATCATAGAATCATAGAATGGTTTGGTTTGGATGGCACCTTAAAGCCCATTTAGTTCCAACCCCCCTGCCATGGGCAGGGACACCCTCCACTAGACCAGGTTGCTCAAAGCCTCATCCAGCCTGGCCTGGAACACTGCCAGGGATGGGGCATCCACAGCTTCTCTGGGCAACCTGTTCCAGAGCCTCACCACCCTCTCCGTGAAGACTAGAGTCTCTCCCTGACTAGTGGCTTCCTACTTTCTTGAATGTTAATAAACATATCAACAATTAACAGTTTCCTCATTCTACTTGAAAATTCCAATGAAATAACTCTGTTGTGTGTTCCCACATACATTATACCACTTAAATCTTTTATTAATAGTGAATGCTGTAGGCAAATGATCACATTGTTGACAGCCCTGGCTTGAGGGTATCTATCTGAACAGAACATGGAGGACTACTGAACATGATATTAGAAGCTGCTGGATGTGTCACATAAGAGTGTAAAAAGCTGGTAAAAATTAAGGAAAACACTGTGAAAGATGGCTGGACTTCACAAATGTCAGACTGAAAATCTAATGAGAAAAATGTCCAGACAGAGGATCATGGAAGGGGACTACTGGGAACCTTTTGGGGAGTAGAGTCTTAAAGGGAAACAGCACCTATGTAACCATATAAGTAATATTATGTATTGCTAGGATCAAGCCAAAAGCATAAGAAATACAAAATTTTGTTGTAGCAAAATCAGGATCAGAGGGAAGGAAGAAATAAGGAGGGTTTGCTTCTTTGGGAGAATGGTGGAGTGGAGAAAGAGTAGTACAAGAGAGTGAAAACAAGTGTCAGAAAAGTGGAAAATGGATTGAAGAAAACAAATCATATTATTGGTGCTGTCTGGAGTTATCTGTAGGACAGCCCCACTGATATCCTACAGTTAAAGCAGGATAACAAACCAAATCTGTTGTTCTGACCATACCACAGATGTCAAAAGTACTTCCATAGTGTGTGTGGACTATTGGGGCAGGAGCTTTACCTATCAGAAAAATACCTGGATGAACAGATTCAACACCCTGCTATAACTGTGTCAGTGTCCATGCTAGACCTGATGGCATCAGCATCTTCCCAACCACTTCTTAGTGCATTATATCTTTACATTTTCACACTACTTTTTCAAGGAAATAGATGATTATTTCATACCAAATCAACCTCTGTTTCGAAATCCTCTAGGAATCGCGCAAAGCAAAAATGAAAAACAAATGTTAACCTGAAGAATCACTGCTATGTTTTCACGCTATTGACCTGGAGTACCATTAAGATCTGACATTTTTCCAGCTTTTTACTGGAGAAATATAAAAAATACAACTTTCCCAAGATGCTTAACACAGTATTTGTAGAACCGAACTTTCTAGTGTTCACTTTCAGTGAATGTTCACACAGTCTAAATACTTACAAATTCGATACACCATCCCACTTTAAAAAATTGCTAATCCCACTTTAAAAAATTGCTACCAATTTGCAGCACTCTCATTTCCGTTTTCTTTTTTCTATTTGTTTGTATATCTGGTTTTACTTGTTTGTCATTTTGTCATGATTTCCCTATAACTTGACATATATTTATGAAACACTTTCCCACAGACTTTGCTTATGTGGACAACTTTTTGTTTTGGGGAGTTTTCTGCTTCGTGTAGTTCTCTGTGAACATGCAGCATTGCAGATCAAAAGATACATGACCTGACTTCTACAACACTAGGATTCCATTGTTATTGTTCTTGCAGAGGGATCTGACAACACTACTGACAACTTAATTTTCCCAGCACCTCCAACAATATGACTTTTTCTTTTTTTTCTTTAAATATAAGAAAATAGGAAAAAAAAATTAGAAACTGTGAAGCCAAAGCTAAGAAATGCCAAAACACTGTTTCTTTAACTTTGTCTTATCTTTTTTTCCACGTACAATTAACAATACAATCTCTGATTACATGATCACATAGTATTTTTTCCATAGGACCCTGTTTTATTCAGTACATGAAGTAGCATTGCTGTCTTGATTCTTTGCCTTTTTATTACAAAGTAGGTAAGTGTCTATCAGTAGAATCTTTCTTTGACTCTTTTGTTGAAGAAGCTAAAGGTTGGATAGCAAATGAAAGAGGAACTGCAGGGTCATAAAAAATGGTTAAAGTTAATGATTATTGTCTAGAAAAGTGCCATAATATTCTTATGCTGTGCCAAGGTTATCCTCTTTTTGCCTGCTAAGCTATAATATTCTCAAAACCTGGGACCTATGTAACCCATGCTATCAGTCAATCTTATATAATACTAGAGGTCATACCCTTTCTTGCCCCACTACACAGAGTGGAGATTATGGCATTTCCTCATCGACTTCTGCAAATGCATTGTTTGTGAAGTATTCAGATCTCTAAATTCTCTTATTTGCTCTGCATTCGAGGTTCAGATAAGCACCTGGTCATGCTGCTTTCCTGGCAAAAGTGTGAGAGCTCTCCCCACAATATTGTCCTGTCAGCACTTCCATACTTGCATATATACACTTGGGGTGGGCCCCCTTCCACTTTGTTTGGACTTTTATGAACTCTCCCTTGTCCAATTCTGAAGGACTGACTACTTACAACTATTTTCTTTATTTACAATATGTTCACGTCTACAATAGGAATAAGATCCTCTGGGACAGCCATATATACCTTGGATGTTAATCAACAGTTAAGCATAAAAAAATTATCTAGGCTCAGCAGAAACTTCCTTGGAAAATGTCTTGAACTGTCCAAATTCTCCCCAAAAGCTTCTGTAACAACCCGTCAAATACTTAATTCTGAAGATTATTTTATGTTCTATCACATAGTTTCACCTCTCTCACCAAGAGAAGAATTTTAATGTTCCCCTAAGTGTTAAATGGAATGAGATCATTCTGACCAATCATATTTTTAATTGTGAGGCACTATGATGTTTTGGATCCTTGTGGTTTTCGTCCAGACTGGGAAAGTCTGTCAAATCCCTCAGGATTTGATGTAAGACTGGTTCCAGTTAATATTTTCATTATTTACTTCAACAACACAGGAGAGAACACATTCATAAGTGTGTGTGGAGGGAGAGCTGCAAAATTCTACTTTCTGGTTGAGGTACTAAATAAAATTCACTGAAAATCAGTCCTCATCACCACTACTGATGAATCCTTTTAATACAAGGCCTTTCCTCCAGTTCTGCAGACTTCAGTGGGTTGTGTAAACGCTGCACATGTCCACTCATTCCTAAGAAATATTTTTTGCCTGTCACTTCTGTCCTAGGCTGTGTGTTGCTTCCTTTCCCCACTCAGAGCCTCCCAGCTTGCAGACTCCACTGTCTTCCAACTCTCTGCATCACACCCTTGCCTGCTACACTCCGGAGCTTCTTCCACTTGCATGGGCCATCAGAGGAAGTACAGCCTCCCCTCTCTCCACATCAATATGTGTGAACCAAGGTGTAATATCCAAGATGAAGGAAATAAAGCACCTTCAAGCAGCAAACCAGAGTCCTACCTACCTTTTTAATGATGTTACATCTAAGAACCATTTCAGGCAAAGGGACATTCAAACCTCTGGCCTCTTTTCTATGGACAGCTGTCCCCTCGGGCATTAGGGTCCAGAGACTGCTCACAGGGTCCAAGAATAGGAATGGAGTCCTTGCAGCTAGGAGGCAAATCCTCAGAGGTCAGTCCCACAGCACCTGTAGGGAGGCACTGGGATGGTAGAGACGTACTCTGCTCCTCAGCCCATAAGGCCTCAGTTGAAGTTCTATGTCCAGTTCTGAGTAGGTCTATATCAAGTTTTTTATAATGTAGGTTGCAAAAGTCTCCAGTGAGATTTTTCTAGCTATACTGAAGGTTGCAGGAATTAAGGTTTCCTTAAAAAAAGATAAACTATCAGGAGAGAGATGTAAATTGTCCTTTGTGATAACCAGAGAGGTGTGACAAGAAAATGAGCTTAATCTACCAAAAGAGTTGAAAGCAGGGTGATGGGAAAAACACTGAAACTGTAGGATGGTAGAGAAGTGAAATAGAAAACCTAGGAAAAATAGGGAAAGTATTCTTCAGTGTTTGGGATAGACTAGTGTCTGTCAAAGATGGTCTCTTTCCTTCCTCAGTGCAAAGGGTTAAGGCTGGATGAACTCTTGGACAAGGCCTCTTCCACAGCTCCATTTCTGTGGCTTCTATTAGTGAAGCTGTAGGAAGTTATCCCCACAGAAGTGAAAAACAAATGGATCTGCAGATAAATATTAATATATGTCAAGACACACCCAATGAACATAAAGCTCTTTTCAGCCGGCAACTGCAGCAAATATAGGATAAAAACAACATGTGGAATAAAAAACTCTTGATATGCAGCATATCTAAGTTTCATTCATCTACAGGGTATGCTTATATAAATTATAATTTCGAATAATAGATGAGATGATGGTTGTAATATCATTTATCTACCCAAGAGACGTGCATGCTATTAAGCTTGTATCGTGCAATTACTGTTACAGCAGGCTGCAATAGGATAGACAACCACCAATACAAGATAACAAATAAAATTCCACTGGGAATAACAATGTTTCTCCATGAGAACCAATAAGAGCTTTAGTTTAACTCACTTCAAATTCATTTATACATTCATACATTCATTTATGCCCTTGCATCTATTGCTTAACCTTGAGTAATCTTGGTAATATGCTTTTTTATTTAATGAATGTTCATGGAAGGGTGAAGGTTACTGAGGTATTAATACAATTTATCAATTTAAAAAGTATTTTGCCTAAATTATTGTTCTTGGGGTGCATCAGGCTTATCTGCTTTGGTGGCACTAAAAAGGTCAACAGGTATAGCATATTTAAGTTGCATAAAACCTAATTGCAACATCAGTGCAACAAGCACATTATTTTGGTAAAACTAATACATAAAGATGTTATCCTTAAAGACATAAAAAGTCCTGAAAAGGGTTGCACAATTGCTTCAGAAACTGTTAATTGCTTTTTGAAATAAAGCTCCTTGCAAGGAGGTTTTAATTGATTTTGTAAGCACTTTCAATTAAAACACCAGCAGAGAAGAATAAATATTGAACTCAATTTTTTTTTTTTTGAGTAAGCAAGCATCTCAGAATTATTTGTACATCCTGTTGCTATTAGAGGTACTTTGTCCATGGTGGTTCATGGGCCATGACTTCCACATAGAGGGGCAATTCCACACATGGTGCAAACTGTCACAATATCAATGACCTAACAGGCACTATGACCGTGTGTAGGGGTTACATTCCCACCGCGTTATGATGTCTTGTAAGTCCTGCTAATTACCAGCCCACATTGTAGTGTGCAGAATTAAGACATTTGGGCTCAAGGGTGCACTCAGACCCCAGGCTTACAGTACATGGATAGATAAGTCTCCATACTCCTCTGTTATCAAGCAATGTTATCAAAGACAACAGTAATGAAAACAGCAACTGGTTGTATCAACCAGGGGCATACTTCCGGGGCTCTGCAATTCTGCTTGGTGGCATCCTCAACCTTCTTCCAGCTCACAGAGAGGCTCCCACAGTAGCAGGGACACCTACTTTCCCTACAAAGTTGTATCATTTATGTCACCCTGACTGCATTACTTGGGCCAGGATACAAGTCTTGAAGTGCTCTTTTCCCAAACCTCTAGTAAGCAGCCTTACTGCTCAGTGTTTGATGATTACGTGACCCCAAACTTTCTACCTTGCACTCAGTGAAGTAAGTATTGCCACAAAACTCTCACTCTGTGTGTGCAGATATTAACATCTCTACATATTTCTCTCTTTGAACGACTGACATGGTGCGCTTTTATCTGGAAACTACAAATGAACTGTCAGTTATATTACTAAACCTATCAAAACTGGTAGTGGCACACATCATAATTCTAAGAGCCATAGCAAATTTTCTAGGTAGAATTGAGCATAGTGATGAAAATCAATTAATAGAACAAGAATATGGGAAGTTAAGAGATTTACCAATTTATAATGTGAAAATGATGTGAAATCGCACAACCTCATGGAGTTGTTATCTCTTTTGCTATGCTTGCTGCATGTTCGAGAAAGAGTTTGCACTAGATTTTAACCTATTGATTGCCCTTCGCCATCTCAAATAACACTGAATTGACCTATTTTTGCAATAAAGTTTGTCCAAATTAGCTCATGTTATTCCTGCAACTTCACATCATACAACCACATCAGAAAAGCTATATTCAATGACCTTGCCTATTTTCTTTTGATCAGAAAAAAAATGTTCTTTTATTTTTTGTGAACTTCTCATTTTTGACCGATTCATTTAATTGAATGTTATTCCCATCACAACTCAAGAAGAGTAGATTTTGATTCAGCTATACTTGATTCAGGCTGGTTTGGGAGGATTGATTACTCTGTTCTAACAGTTGGTGCCAAGAACCTTTTAAAAATGGCACCAGTGTGTCTTCTATGTCAGGTCCCATCCAGACTTAGGAGTCCTTTGTCTTCCTGTTTGTGAAAAGTTAAATTTGACTTGAAGGTTGCTGCAGTTATCGAGCACAGAAATGCTGGTTAGACATTAGGCTTCATTTCATAACCTCAACTCCACTGTTCTGAGTTAAAGTAAAAAAGTTCTTCCTGCTTCAGATGGTTCAGATCAGTATTCCAAGACTATCATGACTACCATTACAGCAGAAATCTCAGGAATTCAGTAGTTTTTTTAAATAATTTCCATCAACTTGCCTTGTTTTTCCTTCTAATATGTTACAAGAGGCCTAATGAAAATGTGTTAAAATATTAATTATAATGCTTCATCATTACTTTGCCACATTTGTCTTAGTCTCCATTAATATATTATTATTTTTATTCATTGGTATCAGGAGTAATCTTCTTGATCCAGCCTGTCTAAATCAAGATAAATGCAATTCCCTTTGAACAACATGACAGCAGCCCTGCATAAGCATACAGAGTTTTTCTCTCCCTCTGTCTCACACACAAGCAATAAATGGACCAAAACCCACCATTTTCTTTTTATTAGTCCTTTACTCCATGCATTTGCAATTCCATGCAGAAGCCATGGACTGATCCAAGGCCAAATTACTTTTTCTCTGGGGAAGACCAAGTATTTCTCGTCAAAATATTTGTCTTTTTCTCAGCAGTTATATGTTGTTGACCATATTTTCTTTGTTCTAAAACTTTGATCTGCAGCATGGTTGAGTGGAACTTTTAACATGTGGTTGTATATTGCTGGAAACGAGTCCTCAAAAAACTTTTTATAGGCTTTTTCTTTTCAAGTGGCCAGTCTGCTCCTGATCATTCTCTGAAGATCAAATAAATATATGTTATGTAGAGATATTGGAGTTCAGAGATCAGGGAGGAGGTAGGCTGTTGGACAGGAGTTTTGCTTGGTACAGACAGAATAAATAATGGAAAGATTTTAAATAGCCTATTAGAGAATGCTCAACAGCAGCATTTACAGAAACCTTGTGACTATTTTGCCTCTAAAGTACATAATACTTGTTTCTTTCAGAAATAAATACAGCCAGAAAGAGGCCTTCTGTGTTGCTTTTTTCTTGTCACATGCAGCTACATTAAAAATGCCTCTTCATAAAACTAAGATTAACTCAAAATAACCTAATTTCCAAACTACATTTTCTCCTAGTTACTTTATATCCATTGTTCAAATGCTTTAAGAACTGGGAAGTTTACCCAGTACAAAAATGTTTACTCATTTTTTGTTATGCTGTGTTAAATAAATTAATTGGTCATTGTGCTACTTAATTTCGCATGGATTCCTAAAATCTAACCCTCAAAATTATTCGTTTTATTATGTTCCCCATTCCAACCTTCCTGTGTATTGGCCTCCAGCAAAGGTATTCTCATCAACTTCATGTGCCATTGAATCGTAGATTGATGGTACCAAGAATTCATGTCTGAAGGTCATTTTTAGCAGTGCAATATAAGCACTGACAGCTATTAGATTTCATTAAGTCAATTAAGTTATTCAGGGCACTTAATATCACTTCTGCTAAATTAACATATACAAGAGCAGTTGCTCTGTGAAAAAACTTCATGACAGTGAAAAAGATACTGTAAATGTAATCACTATTTGAAACTAGTACAATGTGCAACAAGGTGCATAACATCTCTGATAAAAGTTTAAATAGTTTCAGAAATTTCTGTAACCAGTGAATACTTTCTAACACACAATAAAAGCTGCCCTGGAGTATCCTCATAGTGTTTTAAATTTCACATATAACAAAATTTATTACAATAATTATTTGAAATTACTCAAAAACTGGATTTTCTTAGCCAGATATCAGATGTTGTTATCAATCTCCTGAGTAAAATAGAATAAAATGTTATTAAACATTGTGAAAGGTGAATGGTTTAAGTTTTTAGTAGAAACAATTGATACATAAAAATGTTTTCATGTGGAATATCATAAGATTACGTATGGTTTAATCAATAAAACATAAGATTCAATATACGAAAAGGCCAAATACTTTGACTTCTTCAAAAGGACCTAATGTGGTCATCTTTCCTCTTTACATTTTAGGCCCCAGGCATTCTTTTAGGTGATCTTCTCATCTATCTAAAGAAAAATCATAAAGAATGTAAAAATTTATTTCAAAGCAGAAATACAAGTGTAATACTAATGTTTGCATACAGAACAAAAACGATGCACAACCAATGCTCAGAAAATGCACTCTTTGAGATGTTCTCCATAACTTATCAAATATTATCCATAACATAAGAAATAGTCAACTATTCTCAGCTGTGGATATTTTATCCAAGGTCTTTATTAGGATACAAAAGCAGAAAGAGAGCCAGAGGAAGCAAAGGTATTCTCAACAGATTCACAACATACTGTCAGAATAACATGTGAATTTATGAAGGATTTTGTAATTACTGTTGCTACTTTTCAGGAAAGCCAATAAAGGCAAAGAAGTTTCATTCTTTAAAAATAATCCCAGTAGAAAACACAAAAGTTAGAAGCATCACGGTGAAAAAAACATATTTTATTAAACTATCTTGCAATAACATTTTATTCAACAAGCTGGAGGCATAGATTGCTTTTGCAGCAACGACTGAAGCAATTCAATTATATGTTTACAGCAGTATTCACCAGCAAACTCTCTGTTTCTCAACAGAGTTTTGTTTAGAAACACAACTGCCTCCTTGCAAAGGGTATCAGACAGGTGTGCAATTTGGTTGCTGCCTCTCTTTGTTATACCAATGTCAAAGATGTTGAAACTGAGATGTAAGAATGGCTGAATTGACAAATGCCTTGTATTCTAGTTATTCATATAGTCTTATTTCCATTTTAGAATAAATCTAGAGGTAGAATGTGCTTGCTCTCTACTCTACAAGGGAAGGTAGAAAAACTTTTTTAAAATCTTGCTCAATTGCCTGCAGATGCGGGACTGTTCTGTGGATAAGAATTTTCCTGATGTTTATATCTACAGTCAGCAAGTAGTGTGAGGACTCCATAGCCAGTTTTCATCTTGCTAGTCCTTAATTTCTGGTTGGAATTTAAGCTATCATGTCATTACACCTGTATTGCATTCTCACAGAATATTTTCATTTAACCTTCCCGCTACATACTGCCAATCTTCCACAAAAGATTTGTGACTGATTTAATATATACCCTATAGTGAACTGCATCTTTTCACTTACTTAACCATTCTCCACAGGCTGGCTCATCAGCATCTTGACATTCTGATGATTTTCCTCTCTCTTTTCAGATTTTGCTGAAGTAGAGCCTAGAACTGTTCCAGGTAGCTTTCACAACAGCCATGAACAATAAGAGGCTGATATCCTCTTGCTGTATGCAGCTCACAACAGTTGGTTTTAGCTAGATATTTTACATAGGAAAACCAATAATCACTTGCTATCTGGTATCATCTGTCCTTGGCTCTCTATTGCTGCTTTCCTTTTCCTCTTCCCTGTCAAAGGACCTCAAGCCAGCCAGAGATATGAGGGAATTTTGCTGGTGCTCTTTGATCCAATCCAGCTTTAGATGTTAAAATTAGGTTTTTATAATAACCCAGACAAGAATAATGAAATTTTATACAGAGAAAACAGAGCTCTGTTGTGTGAGAGATAAATAAGAGGGTTTGTAAACAAGATTCCTGCCTGTCTAAACTGTCCTTGCATGGTCCTTCAGTCCTGCCTTAATTCCAGTAATTTCTTGAAGCTTCCCGAGTTCTAACAAACTGGACAGATTTATCAGATCCCTAAGAGCTGTTTTTCAGGCACTTCCTTCCAGGTCCTAGATGCCTAACTGTTCCCTGCGCTTCACAGGAGTTGTTTCTGCCAATTCCCTTCTCAAACTGCAGACTTCCTACTTGTTGTGTGTTCTTCACATCCCTCATTCACCCCGTCCTGCACTACATGAAAATGACTCAGTCCTACATACTCAGGGAAGGTGCAAGGACCCCGCCTTGAGAAGGGCTCATAACCTCAAGTGCAAATCAGCTATGACAAGTCACATGGACAATTCCAGCAAAATAACCACCTCTAGTAAGACACAGACAACAACTAGTGCAGCAAGCATCAAATTGCCTCCCCAGCAGAAAAGTACACCATTCAATTGTGCCCATTTGACTAACTTCACTGGAAAAGAAAAAAAAATTGCTGTCAACATGGCCAGTTTCGCTTCATCTTTCCCCATCAATGTTTTTCCCTTGCATTTTGAATGCAGTTGAAACCATTGCTTCCGGACTTCTGGGCTTCTCAACCTACATTAGCTTTCTGCTGCCTGGCCTTTACAATTTCTCCTTCCCCTTGTTCAATCCATATTGCTGGATATGCAACCTGCTGGACCTTTTAGGCTTTCAAAAACATTTCCCACTATCTTTCACATTTCTTCATGTACAACTGAGTATAACTAAACAGCACCACAACCAATCCATTGATTACTCCTCCATAAAGTTTGTTTCCTGTAGAAAGGCCTAGATTGCCTTCTCCTGAAAGTGTTCGTAAACAAAGATTTCTACTAAAGGCAAGCATGAGCCAAACAATTTGAATCTCACAATTAATTGATGCACTGTTTACGATGATGTCTTCCTTGTTTATCTCCTCTCGTATCTGTTGACTCTGTAGAAAGAGAGAGGGTGGCTTCCCAGACTTGTGTAACAAGCAGTTTAAGTAAAAAAGGCTTAAGAGAGAAGAATAAGTCCCACTGTTGTGCAGTGGGAATAAGCATTTATGGGGCAGAGATTGAAGCATACTTTGCAGATATTAGCATTTAAGATTAGAAAGAATCTTTCAGACTTAAATATTTTTTTGAAAGTTTTTATGTTTTTACCTTGAAATGGGTTTTTTGGAACTTCTTGGTTTTAACAAAATTTCCATGTTTCCAGCATAGGGTCCTTGTGGGTTCCATAGTGATGATCCAATGCACTGGTGGGAAACGTGTGTTCCCATGTCTTCTAGCCTTTAGTATGCCAGATAAACTCATCTAAAACTAAGGACCTTGCCTTGCAGGCAAACCCAACTTTTTTGTTTATTTTAATGCTGAATCCTACTCCAGTGTAAGGACTCCAGGAGTTGCTTACATTTATCAGTTTCACTGTATATAGGGGAATTTCCCTATCCTGGGTACCAATTTCTTATGGAACAAAAGCCTTACTTTTTCAGTCAGCTCTGTGAATAAAAGAAATTAAAGTGGCAATGATTTGTGCTAGCAAGGTACATTATTTGTGAAACATTTATCAGAATGGCTTGCTCCTCAAAAAAGTGTGAAATAACCAGAAACATGCTATTTCAACTACATATGAACTGGCTAACCTCACATCAAAGATTCTTATGCTCATTTTGTTCCCAGTGAACAACTGATCAGCAATGAGTCTTCTTTTGTGTTTAGGGTTGAAAGACATTCAAGGAAACCACTGAGTTCTGAAATCTCAAACCAGCCTCTTGAATTTCCTTTCTTTATTTCCCATCTTTTGTTCTTCTCCCTATTTTGTTTTAGATACATCTCATTAGTGTTCATCTGGCACTAGTCAAAGAGCAAGACATTACAGAACATAAAACAGCTGCAAGAATGGTTGATGGACCATTTCATTTTTCTGCACAGATCATAACAAACTTTGCTCTGTTTCAAGATGTGCACACAGACATATCTCCACTTGTGGATTCTATTTTAATAAGGGTCAACACTAAAATCTTCCTATAAGAAATTACAGATTGGCAAGTATATCTGGACCTCACTCCAAACTCTAGTGTGATTTACATAATTTAGGAACTAAGGAATTACATTTCCTCTGTTTAAACTACAATAATTAATCTTTGGCTTCCTGTAGGATTTTAAAATTGTGTACCAGAGGGACAAATGGCATCCCTTCACGCTATTATCCCTCAGTGGGATGGGAGAGAGAATGGGAAGGACAAAAGTGGTGGAATTCATGGGTTGAGACAAAGACATTTTAATAGGTAAAGTAAAAGCTGGGCATGCAATCAGAGCAACACAAGGAATTCACTCCCCACTTCCCATCTGCAGGCAGGTGTTCAGCCATCTCCAGGAAAGCAGGGCTCCACCATGCTTAATGGCTACTTGGGAAGACAAATGCCATAATTCTGAATGTCCTCTCTTCGTCCTTCTTCCTTCAGCTTTGATTGTTGAGCATGACGTTATATGGTAGAGAATATAGTTTGGGTCATCTGGCCTAAATGTGTCCCCCTCCAACTTCTTTCCCACCCAAGCCTACTCACTGGTGGGGCACTGTGAGGAGCAGAAAAGGTCTTGGTGTTGTGTAAGCCCTGCTCAGCAATAACTAAAACATAATTGTGTTATCAGCACTTTTTTCATCACCAATCCATAACGTAGCACCACAGAAGCTACTATGAAGAAACTCAAATCTATCCCAGCCAAACCAGTACATTGTTAAAATAAATAGAATTACTAACAGGCTTTAAGGTAAGCATGACATTTTAAGTGAGGGCTTTCCCATGTATGTTTCTCTCAGCCAAAAGTTATTAAGCAACATGTTGCACTGTTTTTGTATACAAAATCATTTTAAACCAGCACTTAGACACACAGCCAGCTGAGTTGCATCTATGTCATTATGGCTGGAAGATAAGGTACATGAAAGCTTATACTACAGTTTCTATCAAAACAGCCTATCAGGCTCAAAAGTATGGTGTGGTTTACAGTAAATATACATACACCTGTCTGTCTATACCAAGTCATCTGATTTTTGTGTGCCTCTCTGATGCTGTTCCATAAGAATTCTTCCTGAGTCTTCAGAAAGTTTCTCTGTTCAAAACAGAACTCAGGCTCTGAATGTTCCTAATGTTCTACATGATAACAAAACTGTCTGTTTATAATGAAATGTGAAGAAACATTCATAGCAGAAGATTGCTGTGAAACACTGATGTGTTCATCTGACATTTTCAAATATTTTGCCTGGGGTTACATCCAAATACTTCCACATAGTTGTATTGAGTGCTGGCTCCAGTATGACAAAACAGAGATAACATTCAAAATGCAAATAATTATATTTTTATTATCTTCTGCTTTCAAGTGAGAGTGTAAGAGCAAGGATCATAATGATGTTGCAAATCAATGGAAAATACAAGAAAATCTTTACACCAGAAAATAAAATCAAAGTAATTCATAACTTTCCTTTCTACCCATAAAACTGTTGAAAAGTCAGATGAATAAGGAAAGAGCAGGAGTTTGACTATCTCTTAAAACAATGGGTGGAAAGAACGTGTCTTATTTCCTCCTATGTTGTCTAAAGCATTAAGCCTTTTAATGTGTAAGTATTCGAGCTCCACTGATACCTTTCTGTTTGCTGGTATATCCTGGATTTTGACTGATTCTTTGAGACTTAGATCGACATCTCTGGTACCTATTTTCAAACATGTTTGATGAGAGCCTTCTATGTTTAGTGTATTGCAGTTTACTCCATCATTACACAATAGTTTGTATCAATATCAATTTCAAGGAAATGTCCATCTACATGTATTTATACAAGACTAGGTATAATCTAATACATAGATAGTAAGTTACACAGGCTTACATGTCTTAAGACATATATTGTCTCATAAGAACTTGTCATCTTAGTTCTCCTAAGTTTGCTTTGACTTTGTCAGCAACTTGTCATATACTTCACTTTCATATGTTTAAATATGACAAGGAATAAAACAGTCATCTGGGTGTTTAGCTATTTTCCAAGCCCCTTCTGATATACATATGTCTGCAAACTTTGTTTTCTTTAGGGGTAGTAACGTATCTAAAAAATTCCGTATCTGTTTCCTAGTATCTAAAACTATTTAAATTAAATGTAAGATAGATAGAATCATAGAACGGTTTGAGTTGGAAGGGACCTTAAAGCCCATCTAGTTCCAACCCCCCTGCCATGGGCAGGGACACCCTCCACTAGACCAGGTTGCTCAGAGCCTCATCCAGCCTGGCCTGGAACACTTCCAGGGATGGGGCATTCACACCTTCTCTGGGCAAATGTAATCTGGTCTAATAAGGCCTACAATATTTACCATTAATAAGAAATTCATCAGTTAATATTTTAAGAAGCAAAAGGTATTTAACACTATTGAGATATTCTTTGACGAAGTGCTGTTTGCATTAGCTGGGAAAAAAAAAAATAAAAAAAGGAGCCACACTTATAAACAGGATTTATATGAATACAGAAAGAATCCAAAAGCTCACTTGAAATTTTTTAAGATGTCCCAGAAATTTTAGTGTATGTTGTCTAGAACTGTTCTATCAGGAGCTGTTGGGTCATAATAAACTTTTGAGCACATCAAAAGCAGACTGAAGAATACTCAGCAGCAACATGTCCATGATAGAAAAGGAAGAATGACTGTGTATATGACTGAATGACTGAAAACCAAGGAAATAGATATTTCTTGATAAAAGAGAATTGCTGGAGACAAAAAATTAAATGTGTTTTTTGAATCTCTGAATTTCTGATGTGTTAGCTTCTCCAATGAGATCAAGAAGGGAATGGGACTGTTAATTTTTGCACGGTATTTATATTGGTATTTATCTTCTGTGGGGGTTCCTCTGGTTGCTGGTGAGAGACAAGATAACATTGCTTTGCTTCTTAATGACAGATTTTTGCTTCCCTCAGAAACACACATGATTATGAGAACTAGAAGTATGCTGTAAGCTGGGACAAGTGGCATTATAATTTCTAACCTAGCATCTCCTGCCTGTTCAAGACTAATCCATTTACCAATGGGCAGGTACTGGCGTAGAATTTTCCCCAGAGGTCAAGCCCTATGAAACCACCTTTTGGGAGAATCAAGGGAGTCTGCTCCTTAGGCGTAAATGGGCATCACGATTATAGGGTCCAGAATGCCTGAGACTGTTCCTGACCCTCTTCCAAAAGTTTTTTCCACTTTCTTGTGCAAGTATGGGTCCATCAGTGTTTCATGTACATGGGCAAGCTTGTGGAGTAGCTGTCTTGTGGAGCTTCCTGGACTGCACACCTCAATGGGACAGCCACCTGAGGAGCGGGCTCTGCAGTCTCTGCTGATAGCACTTCCTTCTCTGATACCTGTGAAATGAACCTCTGACTTGCCACCCAAATCAGCTGACCAGTTTCTAGAAGCAATCTAGTATCAGGTATAAGGTTTGAGCTTGAAGCAGGCATAAGGAAGATCTAAGACGATCATGCTACTTGTACTTTTCTCCATGGTCTTTATCTCCCGCGTGCATCTCTGTTCATTTTGGTTGACAAGGTTGCCTGTACCTGCTGGAAAGGGTGAAAGACAGCAGGTGCAAAGTCCCTACCACAGATCTGGCCCACTCATCTGTAGCCCAGGATCCTCAGAGAGGTGTGATGTGGCCAATAACTCTCAATGAGGTATTCTCAGCTGTATCAGACTGTGAAATGAATACTGTTTGAATGTGAGACATATGGATGGCCCCCTCCCAGGCATACACAACTCCCCTTGTACACACGATTTTTAATTTATACATGGAAAGGCAGGAAGAAAGGTTCAGCTCCTACACATCCCATCTCTGAAGGTACAAAGGCACATACAGATCCTTGTCCTTGTGTATGAGGAAGGGAGAAGGATCAGCTATTCCCCTACTCAATACAGATCTTCTTTTAAATTTGACACGATGCATTCAATCTTTATTCCCTGCTTGCACTAATCAAACAACTGGTGTCACTGGATTTCCACACCACCTCCACCCCCTCTACTCTCCAGCCTGCTGTATCCCTCAGCTTCTTGTAAAAAAAAGGAGAAGCAAGTAAATAATTGCAAATAGCTAACATTTGCCATGGCTATGTACCAGGAATTTCTTGACAAAATAGTTTAGCTGTGAGCATTGCTTTAATCACTCTCAGTGAGTCTTCAGGAAACTTGTAGCTTTAGCCTGCCCTCAGTTTTATCAGTGCTCATTCTCTGGCTAAAACCATTAAAGTAAAACCGTAGTGTGTGTGTGACTTTGAAAGCACCCAGAGAACTCTGTCTTTAAAGGAAAATCCTGTTTGGCCCAACTGTAACCATGCTGATATTGTGCTATAATCTGACTTAGCCTCTACAACATAATGATGAATAATAAATTATATGCAGTCAATTAACTATCAGACAAATTTCTGGTATTCTTCTCTGGGTACAAATCCTTGAGTTTTTATGTTAATGCCAAAGTCAGTGTGACTACAAGGATCAAGACTGTAATAATGATGTGCTGAAGCAGTAGCCTGTTCTACTCCTGTGTACAAATATTCAGTACTGTGTATTTGTGCCTGCTCCATATCTGCAGTCCTGGTTGTTGGCAGGATTTCATGTTTCTGGTTTTCTGTAAACTGTAAAATCCTAACTGAAAAGGTTATGTATCAATCTCTGTAGTTCTTTATGTATTTCTCTAGCTATATGTATCAAACTCAGCTGCAGAAAGCTTAAAGCCCGCAAGTAATTTGACTAAAAAGTTAATACAAAAGATTATGAAAACGCCATGAAGGGAATGCCTCAGAAACTGAAACAAAAAATCATAAGGACCACATGGGGGGTGGGGAGAAAAAAATTGTTCTTATGAAATATATCAAATTATTCACAAACACCAAATAACTATCCCATGAATTCTTGCTGTGACTGAGAGTGTTGGGTTTTTTTTTTAATTTGATAAACTTTCCTTTTATCTAAATGTTATTTAAAATAAGAATGGATCACATGTGGTTTATTTCTTTGTTTGAACTTCAGTATGAAACATGTCCTGTTCCTCTAAGAAGATGACTGGGTCAGGCAACTGTCTGGAAGTAGTAGAGAAAGTGTGCTATTATATTATTTAAGTAATAGTATAACTTATGAATACTTCCTTTACAAGAAAATACATTTTTTCTGTTCTAATCATTCTGATCAATCAAATTTTAGAAGTTCTTGATTTATGTTTTCCAGCTTAAGAAGTTTTCTAAGTTATTTAGCTTATAGTTAAAAGTCACTGATAATATAGGCTCCTTACAGAAAATCACAATAAGCCTTTGAAGAACAATTAACAGAAGGAATAAAAGCTAATAACTTTTTTCTCACAGTATATTACTAGCAGAAAACTTGGAAACGTGTTTTGGGCTACTTGGAGATCAGTGTAGTAAAAGAAGGCTCAGAAAAGATGAGGACCTGAGCACAGGTCCTTGCACAGATACTAAATCAATCTTCCATCTATGATCACCATGGAGGAATCTAAGAAAATTCCCATGCTTCATCGCTTCTTTCTCAGGGAATGATCAGATCATTTGCTGGAAATTAAGGAGAGCGTGGAAGAGGGTAAGAAACAAACTCACAATAATAAATGAACAATAATAAATCACTGGAGTCAGATGGTATTTATCCAAGAGTTATAAAAAATGAATGGAGGCAACAGTAGAACAATAAAGGTTGATACAGTGTCTCTTGCTTGAAATGTTCTTGGTCTGACATCAGCTTTTAAAGAGGCTTCCAGTGACACTCTGAGAATTACAAGTTTGTGAACCTGGTGTCTCTAAGGACCAAGTAGCAGGATCTTTCAGAAAGAAGACTCACCAGTGTGAGCAGTAATAAACATGATTTAGTTAAGAAAAATCAACATAATGGTTTTTTAAAAAATAAGGCAGGACTAGACAGAATCACTGCTCTTCTTTGAAAGGGTAAACAGAGAGGTGGATAAAAGAGTCAAACTGGGTTTCTGACAAAGCTCCTCACCTACAGGCTTTCAAGGGAACTAAGCAGCCATGGAATAAAATGGAAGGTCTTGTTTGGATATGCAACTGTTTTAAAGAAAACAAGGGGAAAGAATAAACAGATAATTCTTACAATGTAGAAAATCATCAGAGAAATTCTGCTGGATTTGCTTAACTGTCTAGATACTGATTCTTGCCCATCTCTTATATGACATCATATCTCTGTGGCCATTTGTTGCTCTTATACAATTCCTCTTTGAAATGAATGTCTGCATACAGTCTTCCTCTCTGTCGAGTCCTCTGTCATCAGTCTTCTGTTTAACTTAGTAATGGAGAAAACTTGGTTCTTATCCCTACCTTATTTCTATCTCCATCATCCCTCCTTTCTGTCCATTCAGAACTTTATATAAAATTCAGGACAATTCCCCATCAGAACATACTGTGTGTTCTCAGTGCTTTGGCTCAGTCTTTGGTCTCAAGGTGGCATGCAAGGTGGCAATGCCTGTTAGCCGATGATGTAAAAGCACTGGTGCATCATCTCCCACCACATGAGGAGGCAGTGACTGGCTGTTACTCCTTGTTGCTTCAACCTTCCCTGAACTGGAGAATGGCAACCTCAACTCCACTTCAGCTTCCAGCTTCAAACATTTATACCTTTGGGATCATTAGTTACACTTGCTGGTGTTTATCAGCGTTTACTGATCTACCTGGAAGATTTGGTGCTTTTACCTAGTGCCATGATCTAAAACCAACATCGAGATTCTTTTCTGGGCTCTATGTTCCCATCTGGATGCAAATTCGTTTATTATCTACTTATCCATGAAGCACTCCCAATGCCTAGACAGTGGTAAAGATATTATGATGTTCTGTATTCCTCTCACAGGTACTTTGAAATATCGAAGTACTTAAAAAAATACAAAAGCCCAGATGCTTTTTCCTCTTCAGAATTAGATGCCTGACTGCTCTACTTATTGGGAGGGGAAAACAATCCTTTGATTATGTAAATAATTTGAAACGTGGATTATTGGAAGATTAAAATCCCACTCAACTTCTCTGATGTTATGAATTAAGCATGATGTCTATTCATCTATCTAGAGTAGGTAATTTCTGGTGTATTGTTGTATAAATATAACAAATTGTTGCCAAAAATATTTCCATGAGAAAAGTATGTTAAATTGAAATATGATTGCTGTTTAAAAATTACATCCCTATTTGAAATATGATGTGGAAATATTGATACTTTATATGCAAGACACTTTAAATTATATCCCTGTCACTTTATCTTCTAACAAAACAACGCTGATAGAAAAGTGATGTTAACAATTCTAAAACTAAGGGTCATAACTTTTTATTTCTAATCCATTAAAATAAAGACAGTTTCTTATACAGAAAAGATGCAATGGTTTAACGGAGATTTATTTTTTTTTTGTTGTTTATTATTAGTTTCATACTGTTGATAATTTTTTTTTTTTTTTTTCAAAAAAAGCTGTTAAAATTACTGCAGAGGTGCTTGCACAAAACTAAGAAGAATCTGAATTTATTCTATTTCAGAAAAAAAAAAAATCACTTTATGAAACAATAATAGAATTCCAGCACAGGATGGATGACAAGTATTGCTTCCATCTTGGATGTAGGTCCAGGAAGCAATTAATTAACATCTTCATCTCCATTTTAATTAATTTGCTTATTTAATTTATATTTTCATTTTAGTAACATTAAATCACTAGGTGTGCTGGTTTCAGTTGGGACAGAGTTAATTTTCTGCACAGTAGCTAGTATGACGTTGTGTTTTGGATCTGTTCAAGGCTATGTTTTGGATGTGTGCTGAGAAGAGTATTGATAACGCTGGTGGTTTTTGTTGTTGCTAAGAAATGTTTGTACCAAGTCAAGGATTTTATCAGTTCCTGGTGATGTGCCTGTGTTCCCAATGTCTTCGCTACAGGAAGCTGGGTGGGGACACGGTGTAGTGAAAATAGTTGATTACTGCTCATGATTGATTACGACTTCTATACTTATCCACCTCTGTGGATGGTAACACAAACATCCTTTATGCAGAATTTTGCATCTTTTGCAGAATATGCTAGAAACAAATTACTAAGACAGGGTGGTATTTTTCTACTGATTGAAGAATATTCCTACGTTTGTGAAACTGATGGTTCTTTCTCCTATTTTGTGGGCAGTGAGGTTCCCTGGAGGTCTGACCAACCTAAGAGACTGTAGCTTTAGCACCAACTTGGCAGCTCAAGATTCTGTTCTGCACCTGTGTCACTGCTGAACAACTGGTCTGTCACAGAGGTTCCACACAAGTGTGACAACTTTTGTGTTTCTTTGTCAGTTTGGGATCTCAACTAGAAGAACATTGGATTAATGAAAGAAAAATGGAAAAATGAAATCAGTTACAAAATGACTCAAATTACTTTTCCAAATAATATAAAGAAGCAATCTTTATACATAGTGACTAATGTGATCAGTTTAGATGTGGTTTCTGTTTTTAATTATAAGCTGGCAGACTAACTTGTGGCAAGTGTTTTTCTTAGTTTTCCCTCAATTTTTCAAAACAGACATGAATTCTAATTTCTTTGGATATCTTTGAATATGTTAACGAAACAAAATTATTAGTTTATTTAGAGAGTATTTACAGGTCACTAGTCTTTGAAAAGTTACTTTTACTTTCTGTCTTTGAACACATGAAAGCACATGACAGCATTTCTTTTAACTATGTGAGAATTATACAACATTTTCTACTGAGAATATCTAAAATTGAAGATTCATTAAAGATACCTAAACCCCATAATGATATTAACTCTTTTTAAGCAGTCATATTGGCTAAAAATAAAGTACTCCTGGCAGTCATTTCACTGTACTGACTTCAAGGGGTCTCATACGTTATACACAGTACCACGAATGCTCCTAGAAACCAAGAGTGAAAGGCAAAATACAAACATAGCAGAAGTTAATACATTCAGAAATTGAGGCAAATGTGACTGCCAGATTCTATAATGTTCACCAATCTCTGTTGCTAATGTCCACCAACTTCTGTTGCTAACATTAGGTGCTCTTAGTGAAATAGTAAAATTTCTCTATTAGGTATAAAGGAGAATTGAAGAAAAGTGGTATTTAGACTCTGTCTGTGATGTCCTGTAATAAAAGTGAGATCTTAATTAGCTCTCAGAACTTCAGATATGGCTTCATTATTAGCAACATCTAAAGAGAGAGATTTTTATCATTTTATGGGAAGGCAAAGGTACTTCTCCTATAAATTTAAGTTTCTGCCAAGGTAACAGTACAGTTAATATATAACGGAGGTGTAGTGTACGTTTAGCAGCATTTCAGCCACCGTAGTGCTGTGATATGAATAAACTTCATATCAAATTATGGAGGCAGCTCAAGCAGTGCTAAGACAGTCAGAAGCAGTAAGCAATGATTAGTGTTTCAATTTTTTAGTTTTTGAACATCAAAAAATTTAGCATCATCAGTTTTCAGTCTTGTTAGAAACACATCGATAGATCGTTCTTCCAGGAAAGGCATTAGGAGCAGATCAAGTCCTGCCAGTTACAGCCTAGTGACTGAAAGACATTGGCATTGAAAGTAGTAATGCTGGGCAGTGTGGTGAAAAAAGCAAGCAAACCCAGGATACACCTGTAATACAATGAAAAGGTCTGATTTTGGCATTGGTGGGGTTATCCAAGCTAGCATTAATTTAACTACACCAGTTTGTAACTGCAGTGGAAATAACTTACGTACTACAGATGTTCTGTTGGAACTTCAGACTTCCTAACACAAGTTGAAAGCTATTAATTTAATGCTCTCTAACAATGTCTTTTGACATGTGAAGCAAATGATTCTTTTTTCAGCCAGCTGGGTTTATGTGTATCTTGGTCTGGTGGGACCGACAACAAATGTGAATGTTGTAAAATTAATAACTTCAAAGGTATTAAACTGTGATTTATTTTAGTAGGAAAATTAACTGGCTGAACTCAAGTGGTTCAATGCAATTTAGTATTGATTATTTTATGTATATAATTCATTTTTGCTCACGAATCTAATAGTATAGTTCCATAATCATCTGCTGACCCTATTTGAAAACTCCAAGGCTACAATACCATATATGTTTTAGGAAAACTCTGCGGAAACAAAAAGGATACCAGCAATTTTCTTTTCCTGAAATACAAATCACAGACTAAAATTAAAATATATTTTAAATTCAAGTTACACACTGTTGGATTGCTGCTTTTTTATGTATTTGACTCCTCTGTTCTACAGAAAATTCATTTCTAAGTTTGCATCACAGGTTGCTTAAAAAGTAGACCTTTTTTCGCAGCCTAACTATAAAGTAATCAATGCTGGATTTGAAGGTCATTGTAAGAAATTTACTAGGAACACTCAGCATCTTTGTGAATTTGCAATACCATGGCTTTAACTCTACACATCTTGATGAACAATTCAATCTCATCATACAAGCAGCACAATGAGTTTCAAGAGTAATACTAGTGAATAAATGAAGACGATTAAGTTGTTAGCCCACAGAGAAGATTCAGAGAGCTTGCTGGGCTCTATGTGATTCCCGTCATCTTTGATATTCACGGAGGTTAAACATAGGCACCAGAGGTGGGACATCATCACACCTCTTTTAGTCTTCTGAACAACAACATAATGTAGACACACGTTCAAATTGCCCTTTTACTCAACTGCTAGTGTTCTGCCTGTACAGGACATCAGAAATAATTTTGTCTAGCCCTAAGAGCAGCTCACATAAGAGAAGTTTACCTATTGATTTTAAAGGGAGCTAGACTGTCCTTTTTGGGCACTTATCAAGAAAACATGTTTGCCTTGATGTCTTTATACATTCATAGCAAGGTCATTCAAATCTGTTTCTCCCTTCCTAATGTCCCTTAACCAGTGAAAGAGAAGGAGGAATGAAACTCATCTCTCCTTTGCTCCAGCTGTGGGACTGAAATAGTACAGGTGGAATTTACTACCCTCACTCTACACTTCTAAGAGTTTCTTTACTGACTCTTAAAAAAAAAAAAAAAAAAAATCCCAGTTAAATGTATGTTGTGAACTTGGCTTAAAACTACTCAGAGCTTGGGACATGACAGAAGAAAATATTTTTTATCAAATTTACTATTCGTCAAGGGAGAAAAGAAAGTCTGGTCAGAATAACTGACAGTTTCATTAGATTCTGAAATCCAAGCTAAAAATAGTAGCAGCACAAGTAATCTCAGGTCTCAGATCTTTCCTTTTTGTTTCTACTGTTTTCAAATTAATTCAATTAGTTGAAATAAACCATGCATATTTAATGTGACAGTTTGAAATGGGAGTGCTACCTTTTAGCCTTGAGAATTCTAATGACATCATTAAGGTTGTTTATAGAAATCTACAAAATGAAATGATTGCTATTAAACATCATCATCTCTGAGATGGAGGCTGAACAACTCCTGGGTCTGATAAGAGGAAACAGTCTTTCATTTCTAGATCACTGCTTTGAATTTGAGCCAGGACCACAACAATGAGGAGTTGTTATCACAAAAGGCAGGCAGCATGCTCTATGAAAGGAGTTTATGGTGTCAGGCAGTTTCCAAGGGTGTTGGTACCTTCCTAGGAATTGTGTTTTGCATGCAGTACTGCTTTACAAGGACATTAAGATCAAGCTACTGCCTAGCTGAGAGTACAGTCCCTACTCTGCAGAGAAAACTTAGTTCCAAGTATCATCAAATACCTGACTTCAACCAAAATTAAAGTGATTTTGTAATATTCAGGATTCCCCCTATCACAGAGGCTGTTTTATCTGTAGTTTTAGATTACTTTTTCACAGAAGGGTAAACAATTGGTGTTATAGAGGCCCTTGCTTGCTGAAGAACATTGGGTGTGACTAGCCATGTACGCTCTTGATCTGGACCCTAATGCTGAGAGTCTGATCTGGACATGTAGCTGGACCTGGTGACTATCACCAGACCTGCTCTGGTCACCTTGTTCAGATCTGTGGGTCCTTTCCCCTGTTAGTGAGGTCTCTGCCTTCGCCTACTTTTTTCCTGCATATGCTCCTGGATACCTGTCCCTGGCAGAGCAGTCTGCCCTTGCCAGTCCCTGATGTTTTGAGTGCAGTCAGCAGGGTCTGGGTAGCAGGAACTGTGGGGTACCCTGTGTGGGAAGAGTTGACGAACCACCCTGTGCCAGTCACAGGCAGTTCCAGCTGGCTTGGCAAAAGCCAACATCATCCCACTGCATGTCAAAATTTCAGCCAGAGGAAAACCTAATGCCTCTGTCCAAATATATTTAAGAAAGGGCTAGGGGCAAGAGATATAGAAAGGGCTCCTGAGAGTGACAGGAGACACAGGAGATGTGGGGACATCCACAGGAGGGGTCACAGAAGAAGATACATGAGAAGGGATGTGGAAGATGCCTTTTAGTGGGACACAGCTGGAGACCCTGCCTTGGGGAGAGGGCACTCCTTGCTGCATCAGGTACCACCTGAAGGGACTGCAGCCTCTGAAGGACCCATGGTACAGCACAAGAAATGCATAAGAAGGAAGAAACAGTCGTAAAAAGGATTAAGAATCAAGGACCAACAGAAAGAAACACTAAGTTGTCTTTCTTTCTCAATACCTGAATCACTAATTAAAAGTATGGTATTCAGCAATCAAATAAATTTAGTGGAACTCCCCGAGCCGAGGTTTGTTTTACTCATGACACCCTGACAAACTGAATGACATCAAATTACTCAGACTTGTTCTCAAAAACTCTAGTGCAGTATTCTATCTCCTAAAACAGGCGTGAATAACCTGGTGTGAAATGTTATGTTTAGAACAGCATGCTTCCAGATACTCCAGACACTTCTCCATAACGACAATATTAAAGTATAGCCGGGTGAAACCTTCATCATACAGGAGAGGTGGGCAAAGACCTTACCTGTTTAGAGCTTGTTCTTGGAGCTCACCTCTCAGTTCTGCTTGCTTAACTCTTGGTCTAACCAGCCTCTAAGATGGTTCTGAGAGACACAACAAATCCCTACCATATATATTTTAAATCTGTGACATATTATTATGCCTTTAAAGATCAAGGAGTGTCTCCTGGAGTAACAGCTAGCATAACGTCTCATTTCCTTACGGGATTGGTGCACATTCTAGAAAAATGTGTGGTTGACAAATAACTGCACAATATCATTATTAAAGAACACATCTCTTCACACAGTTTGGTATGTTTAAGCTCTGACAACAATTTCTAAAAATAAAATCTTTATTCAAGTGATTATTTATAGATTTTGGCTTTAGTTTTTGGCATAAACATTAAGAAATCATTATTTATGTGAAGAGTTCTGTATTTATGACTCTGAAATTAGCAGAACAAACAGCACTGAGCTGGTTGAAACTGTTATATTGCTTGCTATCTGTTCCCAGGGAGACTTTTGAAGTACGTAGTGTGTACTTGCTTACGTTTTTATCTGAGTCATAGCATGCTAATGCCGACTGTATGAAAGGATCGTTCTTAGATTGCTACAGCCTCTGAAAAGACTGAATGGGTTAATGATTTTATTTCTCTTTACAGAATACTTACATCATGTTTTTATTTAAACTATTCTTTTTCTTTCTTCTTCCAGAGCAGTGTTAGAAAATTGCAGTGGTTATAAATCCTTCATGATGGCTTTTCATGCTGGAAATGCCAAGGTGCATCCACCATTTACCTCAGTAAGCCTGCTCATGGCAGCTATTACAAATGAGGTGAAATATATGTCAATGTCATGCATCATTATTCTGAATTATCACTGCAGCTATCTTTGTAAATAACCTTTACATCATCAGAAATACAATCTTTTACTGGTTCTAGCTTTTAGATGCTTATTTTGTTCTTAAACCTCCTTGTCCAAAGAAAAACTTTAAACGGTATTTCAAGAAATTACTAGTAACCTTCAATTGCAAACAAAGGCTGTGTACATACTCCTGGCTAAATGAGTGCCTGGAAGGAAATGCAAATACATGACTCCTAGTTTTGCAATCCGTTAGATTGCTCCTGAGTCCTGCTCTGGATTGATCTAACCAGCTACTTGTGAGACCAAACTTGGGAGAGCTGTGGGGACAGGAACTTTGGAAATTACTATCCAAAGACCTTTATGGGTTTGCTGGCACTCAGGTTTGCCACCTTATTGCATGCCACTTCCCATAGCGCTAAGCAGAGCTGTTCCAGTTAAAAGATGAAGACAGAATCCCAGAACATCTGAAAAGTTGCCCTGATGAAGCACAGGAATGATGTCCTAAGCTACACCAAAATTTTTGTGAGACTGCACAGTCAGACATGAAGCAATACCGAAACAGCAGTCCTCCCCTTTTGTAAGGAGGAGTTCAGCTGCCTCAATATCACCTCTGCTGCCTGAATTGTTTTGGTTCCAAGTTAAAAGCTGCTTAGCTCCTTGCATGTTTGTGACCTTCCTGGAGCTGCTGGAGCAGCATCACATGGTCCACCAGGCACTGCACCTCTGAGGCAATCCGTGTCTGCCCCAGCTGGCCCTGCTTTGAGCAGGGGTCTTAGCCTGGATGATCTCCATGTGACTCTTCCAACCTCAGCGATGCTGTGATTCTGTAGTTGGTGCTGGAGCAGCGGGTCAGTTCACAGTCACTGTGGTGGTTGGTAATGAATGTTAGGAATGCCACTCCCTATGGCGGACTCGAGGACCCAGAAATCCCTCCTTCCCAGACACCCAACCAAGGGCATGTTGAAACCCCTGTTGTCCCTCTGTCCGATTCCCATAGCTGTGGACACTGCTGTTCCTTTTTGCAGGTTTGACCAGAAGGAAGGTTAAGCATGTATCCCAGACAGACACACACACGCAAACACACAGAACACACTAACACAGCCGGCCATACAGACTGCCATGGTCTACCTGCCCTTAGCAGCATTCAGATGCCACCACCAGAACTGACACAGGTAGAGAAGTAGAGACCATTCCTGTTCTTCTCTGGCTGCTCAGGATTGAGGTTCACTAGTGAAATCACACACCATCACACTCTAGACTTATGAGCGCACCCACATTCGTGGATCCTTTGGGTATCTGCATGCCTAATATCCATGCCCAGACCCTGGGCCCTCTTACCAAGTATACAGGTCCCCTGCACACTGCCTGGTCCAGTTGGATGTTCACCAGCAAAGCAGATTCATGCACACACACACACGCCCATCTCACCAGTACCCCCACAATCACACATCCCTCAAATACCGTGTCACAAGCTCTCTCAGCCTACCTAAAATTTACGCTTGGACCTGGGGCTCACTTACACCCAGCTGGTTCTGATGAGGCATACATGGGACGAGATTCACTGGGGAAAAATAACCACACTTCCTTCTTTCCAGTTCCTGGCATTTAGACCCCCCACAGTTACACATACATCTGTGTCCCTCCAGGTGCTGATGCACAGAGCAACCCATGGCCTGAAGTCTTTTCTTCAGTTGCAGCCACCCAAAACTCTTTTGCACGTGGGTCTCTGTACATCTATAGACCCTGCAGCACTCACACATAGGCTAGAGAGTGGGTTTACACAGGAAAAATAGTTGAGAAAAATTATTTAATAAGAAGACAGAATAGATTGAGGTGGTCAGGCACAGGGCTCAGACAGACAAGGTGACTGACTGACAGCCTGTTTACACAAAAAAGGCCCCTTTTCTCACTCTTTTCTCTATTTTCTTAAGCTTGTTCCTCCTGGATCCACCCTGGATCCATTTTCAGAGCCTTTGGCCCTTCCCTTAGGCTTACCATAATGTGTTTTGCAGAATTGAAGTATCCCATAATACTCAGTCTTGTTTCCACCCTCTTATCTATTACAAGGGTCATCTTGACCCTCTTCAAGACTGTGCCTGAGTAGTTTTTCAGCGACCTAACACTGACAATCAGAGCAGTTCAGGTTTTCATTATTGTCTCCGTTGTCACCTACCCTTCCAGTTTGTGTATCTGTGTGTTCAATTTATCACCTTTCATGTATTTGTTATTTACTTTATAATTAATAGTTCTTAATGAAATAACTTAATGAAGCAGATGCTTTCACATTCCCAGTACCCTTACAATGTTCAATCAGCCTGAACTGTCTGCAAGTGAATTTCAGGATGCATGATATAACAGGGTTTTTTCTTTATCTGTCCTTTGATTTCTAGAGTGTGAATAACATATTTTTGCTACATTAAAGTGTTGTACTACATGCTTTGTGGGGACTGGATGGGCTGACTATATGGCCTCTTCAGACTCTGATTTGCAAATGGTAACAGGCTCCTATAGCCACATAATATAATTTATTGGATATCAGGAAGAAATTCTTCACGGAGAGTGTTGTGAGGCACTGGAACAGTTTGCCCAGAGGAGCTGTGGATGCCTCATCCCTGGTAGCGTTCAAGGCCAGGTTGGATGGGGCTTCAAGCAACCAGGTCTAGTGGAGGGTGTCCCTTCCCAGGGCAGGGGCGTTGGAACTAGATGATCTTTAAGGGCCCTTCCAACACAAACCATTCCATGATGCTATTAAAACCAGAAATGGAGAATGTTCGGGTTTGTCTGTCTTTACATCCAACTGTGGCAGCACTTTCTGGCTAGATATACAAAAGCTGGAAGGTCAAATCCTGCAGCAACTGGTTTATAAGGAAAGGCAACAACATCTTCACACAGGTTCTGATAAACATAGCTGGAATTTTTAAGGTTCTGGAGCTTTTGGTGTCCAGCCTCTTCCTCAGCATTTGCCACCTTGCAGGAAGTTAGACAAATACACATGCCAGATTTCAGAGCCCAACCTGTATTCCACAGCTAGAAATTTCACCTTACGCTGTGCACAAGGTCTCCTTTGTGGTCTACCACAGTTTGCAGGATGATCAAGTGGTGCCTCTTGCAGTTAATGTTGCCATAAGAATATTGTGGGCATCACGGGCATGGTTGAAGTGGTGAAAGGCTCTTACCATCTCAGGAAGGTAAGCAACATGTATGACTTGTGAAAAGACCATCTTGGCAAAGACTTCAGAACCTTCAGTCCTCACCAGACCCACTGTGGATTGACTGACAAGAGGGAGGTCCAGCTAGACCCTCATAGTCGGCATGGCTTCTCTCCTTGAATATGAACAAAGATTCTCGTAAGGACAGTGGCTAGTGCAGGGTGCTGGAGGTGACAGGTCCTCACAAGGAGCTCAGAGGGATCGTCAGTGTATTTCCAGCCTATCCCATGTGCAGTTGAGACTGGTTTTCTAGATCCCAAACCTCTCCCCGCTGAGGAAAGACTGTTGGCCACAGCAACTCAGGCAGCCCACCAGACTGATGCTACTGACCAGGAGTGGCACAGTCCATTTCTACCACTCATTCTGATGGCCAGCCTGCATCTCCTGGATGTCTTGCTCATAATGGCATGCTAGCGAACAGCAAGAAACTCGCCAGATGTCATTGCAGGTGGTGAGAGTTCTGCCAATGGCTGCAAAGGTACCAAAATGGTTAAAAAGTGCAACAGTGGCCAAAGTATCAGAGCTATCAGCAGCCTGCAGAGGAACAGAAGAGGCTACAGGCAGACTGGCTTTACTGCAGGCAGCAGTTATAGACTGCCTGGCTGCATGCCTTTATGGAGGTTACTGAAGCAGTGACATGTCACATAGGGAGCTAATAAGCAGGGAGTAAGTTGTGTGTTGTGCTAGACTGGTTTCTTGATGAGTAGGCACAAAGGTCTTTGTGATGTGGTGCAGAGGAAGATATCCCTTCAAGTGCAATGCAATATGGACACTGCACTTCTCTCTAGAGTTCTTGAATGAATTCACACAACCAGTCCTTCGGGGCAGGGAAAACTGAGCTGGGTACTGTCAGCAGCATAGGCACAGAAATATTGTATTTAAGGTGGTAAGAAGCAAAGAAAGATTCTTTTATTTTTTTTTAAGAACAAAACAGATCATGTAATTTTTTTCTTGATCAGATTAAGACACTCTACAGAAATAAAAATGTTCCATGTAGGTGAAAAATTAAGAAAACTAGATTGAATAATACCTTCTTTATTTTTGGTGCTTAATTGCACTACAATAGTATCGTTATATCAGGATGATTTAGCTGAACATAATACTCCCAGTTGTCTTATTTTCCTGTTAGTGTTTGTTTCTGCCTGTGGCTGAAGTAACCCTTCAAGGTTTTGCGAGAGTGATGCACAGAAACTTCTGCTAGGCAGCAGTGAGATACTCTAAAGAACTATTCTTCATCATCCACACTTTATTATCTAGGATGTAAACCAACATTTCCTGGTAAGAGGAAGAAGATCAAAAGCATAAAAGGAAAGGAAAGACAGGAGATGGCTGAGAGGGTTATTCACATTGTCTGCATTTTTTCAGTGCTAAAACATGAATATGAAGAAGTTACATTAATGTCTGTGATTAGGCAAATCAACTTTCAGACACTTTCCAAATTAATTGTAAGGTATTGAGTACATTTCCACTAGCCTTGGATTAGCACTTCGGCTGTACTGTTGTGCTGGGTTCAGTCAGGAAAGGGCTAACTCCCTTTACTCTGGTTGCCAGGGAACTGTGTTGCTGGACAGTAAGCGAAAACATTGATAAGGCCTCAGCTGGTGCTGGGGATGGCTTGTACTGAACTCAAGGTCTTTTGCCCGCTTCGGATACTGTAGCTGACCCAGACTAACCAAGGAAGTATTTCATCCCATAGTCCGTCATGTTCCGGTCTCTTTGGGTGGGGAAGAGGGTCCGGTAGCCATTACTCTGCCCTTCTCTCTCTCTCCATTTCTCCCTTGCTCGTCTCTCTGGGCACTTGCTAACCCTCCTGCGTTAGCTGCTTTGCCAGCTCCTGTGCTGGCTCCTTCGTGTGGGAGCTGGTGGATTATTTTGAGTTTTCTGGCCGTGTTATCAGTGATAGGGTTTGCTCAGAATCTGCTGCGTAGGCTCCCGGGCTCCGGCCTTCAGGCCGCGGCTCTCGGGCTGCAATCGCTCTCGGGCTGTGGTTCTCGGGCTCTCGGGGTCTGATTTTCATCCCCCAACATCTGGGTGTGCATTGGTCAGTGGATGGTGGGAAATTGTATCATATTGTATATATTGTACTATATGTTTCATTTTCTACTATTTTAAGTATTTATTAGCAGTAGTACCTGTATGTATTGATTTAGATTTAATTAGTAAATAGTTCTTATCTCAATTTTACGAGCTTCCTTATTTCTTTTTCCTCCAATTCTTCCCCTCCACTGGAGGAGGAGAGGGGGATTTGTGAGAGCAGCTTCGTGGTATTTTGCTAGCCGGAGTTAAACCATGACAACTGTGATATGACCATGATCTGAAAGTGAAGGCTCTCAAACAAATGCATGTGGTTAATACACCCCTGCTTTTTGATTTAAACCAGAAGTCTTCTACTGCAACAACCTCTGCCATGGAAGGAGACCTGGATTTTCTTGGAGCTGGAGCAGATGGAATTTGGGGGTCTCTAGTTCCTTCCAGTTCATGGGAGAGCACATTCCTGTGTCCATGTTCCCACTCTCTCTTCTTCCCCGCCCTCCTCCCCGCCCTGATATTTAGACTGGAGATGCCTGTGCTTAATTTATGAAATCTGACCCCATGGAAATCAATATTTTTGCCATTGATTTCAATCTTTTCCACAGGCATTCTCTTGCACTTCTCTGATCCAAACATTTCACAATTGTATTTCTGAGCCACAGCAGGATGTGCTCTTTGATGAGATAAGCAAGGCAAAAACATCTCTATGGACTTACAGGTGTATATGTGTGTGAAAGACAAGGACCTTTCTGTTTGCCTGTGATCTTTACAAGAAGTTTTGAGCCACAAACATCTGCAAACACCTCTGAGTTCTCCAGTGTTTAAAAATGAGATATTATTTCAGTTTGAAATGTTTTTAATATTTGGAACATAATCTCTACCTTGCATAAATCTTTCAGCTAAACCTAAAACCAAAATATCACTTTTCAGACTGTCATGACAAAGGTTGTTTTTTCCATATTTTTGTTTCTTAGTGATACTGGCTGAAAAGGAACGAAGAAATCACGAAACTAACATCTCTTTGAACGTTGCATCTGGAAAAGACTGCTTAAAATGAAGCATTCGGAGAGATCACTTGATTTGTGGCACTGTTTCAGGCTTTTATATTCACAAATTGAGTGAAAAATAATGCTCTATCTTTTGCAGGGTTCTCTTCCTTGTAACCTCTGAGCCACCAATATGAGTAATGTTAATTGAAAACAAAAATCTAAATATAATTCCACTCTAGCTACTTGAAATATAATGGATTTTCTGTAGCTTTCAGCACATCACACATAGATCTTCTTGTGTTGGTTAACAAAAGGCTAAAACAATTTCAAGGATGAGGTAATTAGCAAAATGGCACAGACCTTCTGAGTGAAACCATTTTAGAACATTTCTGTACCCTACTGGCAAAGAGACAGATGTGCCTTACAGTGCACAGCCTGGGATTAGATACGACATTCATTACCTAGGCTGCTTATCTTAACTTGATGGACTCAAGACTCAAATCCACAATCAATAAGGGCTTTGAGCAGATACTTTATACATGCAGGTTGTCCTGTTGTCTGCAGCAGTTCCCATGTGTAAAAACGAGGAACAATGCTGCTATTCCCTGTGACAATATAAAGATATCACTTAAATCTTATAAAGATGAATTCATTAAGCATTTGAATATCATAGCAATAAGTGTACAAAAAGCCCCCGTGAAGACATTATTATTACTGTCAGAGAGGGATTTGGATGTGATTCACTAAACAAAGCGTGCAGCCACATGCTGAATGAGTATAAAAAGACATATAGGACAGCTGGTTCCTCCCTTGAGCACCATCTATTCTGTGTTGCGAGGCCCTGATCCAAAGTCAGTGATTGCCACAGAAAGGTTCCAGCTAAGAGCAGTCAGCTGTGGACCAGCTCTTGGCAAGGAAGGCATCTGTTCTAAAATTAGCAGAGAACCATGTCTAAAGACTTAGAGCATGTACTCACACAGGCAGGAAGGATCCTGGAATCACAGAACAAGTGGGGTTGGAACAGACCTCTGGAGATATCTAGTCCAAGCTCCTGCTCAAAGCAGGACCAACTTCAACGTTAGAATAGGTTGCTCAGGACCTTATCCTCCAGTGTTTTTAAAAACCAATGACTCTAAAGCCACTGGGCAGCCTGTTCCAGTGCCCAATTACTCTTGCTGTGAAACCTACATAGGGAATCATCTTTCAGACACTTCCTGGCCTTTTGGTGTTGGTGTTGATTTTGCAGGTGTGCTTTTAGAATAGCCTCTTTTTCAAGCTCATGTCTAAGGTCGTGAGCATACATGGGTAAACTCTTTGAGACGGAGTTGCTTTTCACACAAAGCTTTTATAGTGTCCATTCTTGATTGGTGAGATAGGTAATGAGTGTCAACATCAGCCATAAAATTAAGAACCAATATAAGCAGGATACAGTCATGTTTTATATACAGTGGTACTTTTGGTGTTTCAAACGTCTGTGCCCGGCTGAGTCAAAAGGTTCTTTGCCACAGAGATAGCAGTGGTATGTACGCTCCAAGTAATCACTGGATAATGGAGAAACACTTTTAAAAGATCACTTGTTTTCTAATGCAATCATAAAGGCTTTTCTATGATAGAACACTTAGAGAGATGACATTGCATATTTGTTTTTAATTTAATAACACATAAGGATAAAAACTTTGTGGGGAAGAAAGACAGGTCTGGTGTTTTGCTTTTCTGTCATTTAGGTCTCCCTAATACTGCTGAGTGGTTCAGCACCTGTAGTGACACAGCTCTGCAGAGCTGTAGTCTGCCTTCAATGTACACACAAAATAACAGTGTGTTTTTTCCTCTTATAGAATCTATTTTATGTATGCGACATACTTGGCTTATTATAGAAAACAAATTAATTTCTTGTTGCTTGTTTGATTTATAAGTAAGTTTAATTTCACATTTTGTTTTCCATTGTAATGTTTATCCACGATCCTTGACCTGATGAAAGTTGTTAGACATTTTCAAAAAACAGACTTGATCTAAGGACTTTAACCAGCACATAGTATGAGACAGTTTGTATAAAGTCTAATTTTCTGGGGGGTTTGCTTTTTGTGGACCATTTCATTATCATGCAAATGGAGTTGGGCCATTTTGCAGACAATGTAGTTGTTAGCATAATATGTCCTCATTATTTGTATAGCGCAGCACTTGCATTAGGCTATTATCAAGTGTAACAGAAACCCATATAACAGCATGAGTTTTGAGAAACGGAGGCTACATTTTATCAAAGGCTGTACATACTGGGTACCAACTCCAGTCTAGAATCACTGACAAACCTCAGCGAGCCTGAACTGCACAGCCCTTCTGGAGTCTGAACATGTACTGTTTGTGTCAATAGGAGCAACATTGGTTTCCTAGCCCATAGATCTGAAGTCTTCCTCCCCTAGTGCTTTCATTTTTGAACAAGCTTTAGCTCTTAAACTTTGAAGAAAGCATTATGCTATGCCTAGTTAGTTGAAGCAAAGGAATTAAGATAAATAAAGCAGTACTAAAATAGCAAATGGAAACCAAACTGATCTCCTTTTAGCTAGTAATCAGAATGCCAAAGCTTAAACTTTCATCCTGTTTCCAAACAGTAAATCTTATCATTTCAGCAAATGCTGCCAATTTAGTACTGTTGAACTTTGGAATACAGCCATCCACACATAAACTCATTTGCACATTATTTTGGTATGGTTCTCTAAAGCCATATGCTGGGCTTTTTTTAATTAAAAAGGCACTTCAGAAAAACTTTCAGTGTTCACATAGGGTAAAACATCTTACAAGGTTCTAAAACGTCAACAAAATACTAAAGTAGAAAAAATAGTTTTCTTCTCCCCTCCAATGCTGTAACTAATGCTTGCAGAGTGGATTTTAACAGCCATTTTCACTTGTTTATGAAGACACTTCTCAGTATTATGTGGTAGTTTGAAGTGGAAAAGACAAGATGGGAAAGTGACGATCAAAATTTTGATGCAGCAAGGATCAGTCAATTCTATACCACACTGACAGGGAATAAGCAAGCAATGCTCCTTTGCCAGTTACCAGGGTCTTACCTCATCTAGGTAGCCCAGAGTGACAAAGCAGATAAAGATCAAGGGTTATTTTTCATTTTCTGCCAATACACAAAATTATTTAATGTAATTGAGTAGATCAAATCTGAAGTATCAGAAGAGGGTTTCTATTTTTTCACTGTCAGCTTCCAGCTGAAAAATTTACTGAGTAAATATATAGGTTGTGCTAAATAAAAATAGATTAGGCTGCAAGTACCATTGTACCTCAAACGTGGAGGAATTAGTTTTCTTGTCTCCTTTCACTTTTGGCATTAAACTTGTGGTTTATGGAACAATATTGGATGCTGAGTGTGGATTTGCTTCTTCTACTCATTAGGAAGTGATCAATCACTGTCAAACTGTGTGTATAACTTCAAGATACTGAGCTGCCGCCACTAGACCTACCATTTCTCAGCCAGAAATTGGGGTAGACCAGGGTCCGTTGCCTTCCTTGCACAAAAATATTAAAACCACCTTCTGCAGTCTTCCTACAGCCTCCAGTTTGCAAGTTTTCTGGAAGAGGCTCAAAAACCTTTTCTTGAATCAAACCAAATATTTATTCTTTAAACAGGACAAAGAAAAGGAATAGATGAATGAGCCAGTCATGTGGTGGGTCTCCATTTCGAGTCCTGGCTTCTGGCATCAACTCTACTGCTGGTACGGCTGGAGGGCTTGTAAGGAACTGTAGCCCTGCTGTCTGCACTGGGGAGGGTGGAAGGAGTCTTTTTCCTGAAGCCTCCAGCTAAACACTTTCATACTTCAATAAGCATTTATAACTGTAGTTATCCAGAGTGCAATAGTGTCAACAAAGTAATTTGTCACCTCCCCTCTTCTCTTATCAAGACTAATGCATAACCTAGTAGTAATGACACTTTCAATGGAGGTGAAAGATAGGACATGGTTTGATTGATTTCGGTGGTACAGTTCAATATGACAGCTACAACCAGGAACTGAATCTCCAGATCCGTTGGTTACTAAGTGGAAGCAGACTGAATACACATGAACAGCATTAGCTATTGCTCCTTTTTGGATTTGTCACTAATATTCCGTGTTTTGCTTTCCTTATATTTGTTGCTGTGTTTGTTACAAATGCCAGAATTGATTAAAAAAAAAAAAAAGGTTATATTTTTATTCAGCCTAACCATACACACTTCTTTTTTTCACTAGCAAGGACACACCATTATGTCATCTACTCCTACAATCCCAATAGGATGCTGTACACTTGCTTTACAAAATGTATAGTATTTCAAATTGCAATCTAATCCCAGGATTGAATCTGGGTTTTCTGTCCCTCCAAACCTCTTTTTCTATGCTTACAACTTTATTAATACATTTTTCTGCTGGACAGGTAAATACTTAGGCTACTTAACTATTAAAGGTATCGTCACGGTCTTTGGCAACCTCCTTTCCCCTCCCTTCTTTTCTTTGTCATTTGTAATAAGCACTGATTATGTGTGAAGCTCCTGGTTGATCTCTTGCGGCAAGATGGCTCATACCTGCCCTACAGTTTTTCCTGCTTCTCCAGCTGAAGACGTTAGGCGTTTGGGATGGCAATGTAACAGAAGCAGTGTGACTCAGAGTCCTCTAGCAAACTGCACCAACTTGTACAAGCTTCAGCACTTAATCTAACAGTCTCACAAGCCTGATGCAGCTTGTTATGAAGTGAGGAAGAACATCTCCTCTCTGTTCCATACAGATCAGTGTTGACTCTCCTGGGCATTCATCAGACAATGATTATTCTAAGTGGAGATCTATGTCTATAGCAAACCTTGGCAGCACAGATACCTAGATGCTTTGGGGAGTGACAGATGTGCTGCCAAGAATATGCATGTGTAAACACTGAGACAGCTAGGGTAAAGTCTTCTGTAGTGTTGGAGTAAGCAATACTTAAGTGTTTGTTCTTTTCTCCTTTGCAGAGACTGCTATGTCCCCTTTCTTCCCTGGTGCCATTGATGGAAACGTTTGTAGCCTCCTAATCTGGTGTCCAGCTGTGGGTGGGTTTGGATGTGAGTCAGTTTCTAGAGAGCAGTGGCAGGTGGAACCAGGGAGAGGCTTCAGGCTGCTATTGCCTGCCTCTGCATTAGTGGGCACCCCTGTACTCTCATCCCTGCCGCCTCATCTTCACCCTGTTCAGTTCAGCCCTGGCTCAGATCTGGCAGTGTTTCTCCAATTGCCCGCTTGAGCCTCTTTCTCTCCCCTCACAAAGATGTCTATATAAATACTGACTGATTGCAGTGGGTTTATATGAGACAAGAAATACATTGCTACAGAACCTTCCAGCAATTTGATTTATATCAGTGCAAACACACAGGTAATTGTGTGTAATAAGTTAGTGATCCAGACTACAATATTGTTAGTTAATATTGGGAAAAGCTCTTCTTGCCTGTGAAGCTTTTCTGCACCTTGCGCACTCTTCTTGGTTCACTTTGGTTACGCTTTTAAAAGGGTGCTTTGTCTGGAAAACTACCTGATAGGAAATTCCCTCTTAATGTACTTTGCCTTTGGGCCCTGAAACATTAGATTTATGAACAATATTTTAGATACATTTCAGCCTTTTTCCACCACACATATCCCCTTCAAAAAGGTCAGTGAATGTTCCTTGAAAACCTTTGGACTAAATTACGGTATAAAATAATGAGATTCACAGTTATAAAGAATTTTGTTCATTGGTTTCAACCAAGTTGTGATCACGTCATGTGAACTAGCCCCCTCTTCCTGAACTATGAAAATGAGTGAACATTATACACTTTTCAATAGTTCTGACTGGATTTATTATTCATCATGGATCCTTTTTTTGCAAATCATGTTGCAAAAAAGAAGAATATGAAAGTATTCTGTCAATTTACCTAAGAGTTGTACGTTGTTTTAACCTTTCTGGGTTTACTCCTCTCTTTACTCTTCCTCATGTTCTGTCTTTGGTTTTTGTGCTGTTTTCAGGCAGGAAGGAGCTTCTTTTCTTCGCAGTGCGGTCCCAGAGTGGCAGAGGGAGAGTTTCATTCCGTGGTATGTCAGGCTCAGTGCCCATATGCAGTTCTGAGGTGGGAACTGGCCTTGGGAGGGTTGTCAAGATTCTGGCTAGCTTGATAGCTGGGTTGTTAGCTCCACTGTTACCTCTTGGCATGGTTGTTAGCAGTAGTGGCTAGTTCATTAGTTAGTGGGTTGGATTGTCACCCTGGGGCTCAGGCTCTGGGACTCTCAGGCTTGGACTCTCACTTCTGTGGGACCTGGCTGTGTGTTGGTTGGCAGCTGGTGAGCTATTGTATCATATGTTCTATTTTCTATTATTTTAATTACTTATTAATAATAGTATTGGTAGTATAAGTAGTATCACCATAATTTTCAGTTATATTATTAAATAGTTCTTATCTCAACTTTATGAGCTTTCCTTGTCTTCTCCTTCAACTCTCTTCCTGCATTGGGGGAAGGAGAGAGGTGAGTGAGTGACTGTGTTGTACTTAATTGCTAGATAAGGGTAAACCACAACAGTTTTGCACTGAGCTAAGAGTTTTTAATTTGTTACCTATAGCAACCCACAGCTCTTTCCACTCATTACAGTTAATCTAGAGTCCAGGAATAAGTTTGGAGGTCAATATTACTCTGGAACTTGTATTTGTCAACAACAAATCCCACCTGGTGCCACATTTCCTGCTTACCTGACCTGTTATCTTTGGGTCTCTGAAGTGCCTCCAGCTGCTTAAGTCTAAATACCATCCTGTCATCTTCAGACTTCTGCCTCTTCTTGTTTATTGGCCTTTCAGACTTGCTAATGTATTTTAGAGTGGTTCAGTAATCAGTTATGTTTTCCCCTGTAAAAAGATTAGAATTTTCAAAGAATTGAATCCCAAGTCATAACAAAAGATCACATGGAAAGAATGGGTGTCAATCTTGATTTGGAAGGTGTGAAAGAGCTTGAACATGAATTGCCCAATTCATCAGACAGACAGAGGATAACTAAAAATTTTTTCTGCTAGAGAAACTGGGAAATTAACAGATTTATTGCTGTTTTACAGTGATTACTGTTCAGTCTGCCCAAGCAGGCAGCTTAGCACTGTGATCAGCTCCACAGAAAGTACAGTGTCAATCTTCAAGCAATACCAAACCAGGAAGAACTGAATGAGCACGGAAGGAACAGATCATCTTGATGAAATGGAGAAACAGACTGAAAAAAATGTAATTAAAGTGCATCTAGAGACAATCAAACAACTGCACATATGTATGGTAAGGTCCAAAAGGAAAGGATCTGAAGGTTATTGTACTAAAAAGTGAATCAGTTCCTGTTGTGGATGAGGCAAACATACAGTTAAGAGTACAACCTGCAAGAACAGTAAGCAGCCCTCCTGCTCTACTTGGTAAGCTTTTAGTCAGAATAATGTTAATGTTGCAGTGCTACCTTTTCCTGGAAGGTCTTCATAAGATTAAGAAAGAGGAAGATCAATCAACATGAAGTCTAGAACTGGCTTTATTTAACCTGATAAAAAAAGACAGAGGGAAAAAGGACAACAGTTTTCAAATGCATAAAAAGTTGTTTCTAAACAGAAGGAAATTATGTTTCCCATACCCATGTGGCCAGTTTAACAAAATAAGAGTCTAACATTACAACAAGGGAGAAGCAAGCTCTATGTTAGGAAAAAAGAAGACCTTTTAACAGTGAGCACTGGGCAAGATTGTTGGAGATGCTGTGAAGCCACAGGAGTCCTATAAAACAAATGTCTGTTGTGAATTTCTTTGGGCATGACGTAGTTGGGATTCGTCTTGCCCAATTTTATCTGTCAAAGAGCGTTCACCATGCAGTTTGTCGTCTAGAAAGCCTTCACAGTCAGTGAAGACAGTCTTAACACCAGAGGTGATTTATCTTACCCTAAGTGAGGTATCTAGACTACGCAGGGTGAGGGGGTGTGCCCTTCATTAACACAAAATGAGTCTGGACACACCATACAGTTTTGGCCGTGTGACTGGCTTCTATGGTATTACGTTAATAGTTATAAGCTGAAGGAAATGTGGGATACTATTTAAACACCATTATATTATGCTTATTCAAAATGTCTACATATTTAGAGCTGCCTCACTGACATGGAAAGATTGATAAATTTTTCCCTGAATAAATGGAAAAAATGTATGAGATTATGGTTTGAACCAGTTGTTGTTCACATAAATGACGGTTCTTCCACTTACTGAAATAAGGTAAGATTTCCTGATTTTTCAAAATCTTTAGCATTCAGCTTTCTCTGAAAGACACAATTGTAACAGCAATGTTTCATTACATGCTACTTGCTCCTGTTTTGGAAAGCTTAACTTGTACAGGCAGAGAGGAAAGCTCCAGTGGAACCGTTCTGACTGTCTACCCACAGAGAAAATGAATAGTTTAAGTGAACAACTTACAAGCACTCCATGAAAAGATATTGTCATGTATTCTGCACTTAACAAAGCCTATCATCTGCATTACAAAATGCAGACAAAGGCTAACCTCCTTGAACAGTTTATTATCCATGAGTGCTTTGACCGCCTTTAATAATTAGTGCAGAAAGAAATCAACACAGTGAGAGAGCTACTGTATGAAGGCACATTGATCCTGAGCAAAGAACAGAAAATCCAGAAACAACTTTCTCACTGTGAGTTGACCACAATGTTAGCATAAATATAAGAAGAAACATCTTCTCTGATACATTAAGTAACTTCCATTTGCAAGCAGTTCAGGTAGGAGATTAAACCAGGAAGTGTTAAATGTATATGACCATTTTATATGAAATTTCTTACCTTGTAGAAATACAAATATTTGGGGAAAAAAGGCCATTTATGTGGCTGTATGATTCTTCCACTGACATCATGCTAATCATTATTGATGGATTCACTGGGAGTAAATCTGGATACAGATATAAGGGACAAATGCCCTTTTATTTTCTTTTTTCCTCCCCAAGTCAGGATGCTTAGGCATGTTTGCAGTCCAACAGCTACAGTGCATGTTAATGAGTGCTGAATCCATCCATCAATTACTCCTATATCCCATTTCAGGTTAGTAACATAGAAAAAATTTCCCTTTTGCCAGTAGTAAATTCACACATGGCTGATGTGCGAGTAGAGGGAAAACATCCAAACTGCCAATGCACAGGAGCTATAAACTGTCAACACTCTTTCACATCATCCAGCTACAACAAGAAAACCTTTGAAACCATTAAAGTTTTGATTAAAGCATTGATCTGAGCCAGTAGAAATAGGAGATGAATTAAGCGTACCTGAAAATAATTACTTTAGAATTAGCTTGACATTCATATAGCTAAACTGGGAAAAGACACTTTCTTCAGTATAGAAGTGAAACAGAAAATTAGATTTCACCCAGGCAGAAAGAACTACAGATTCTAATCCAGGAAAACATATGCTTACAAAATTGACCATGGCTATAGTAACTGATCTTGGACAATTACAGTGTAATTGGCTGTCATCCCTTGAGGACTTTGTTCTAAAGTTACAAGTAAAATCCTACTGGACCAGCGACTTGGAAAAATGTCATTAAGGCTCATATTTATGGTGATAGGGTTTGTGCAAGGTTATGGCTAAAATAGGATCAGATATATACCTTATGTAATGACATAAAAAACTTCTGGGATGGTGAACCTCTAACAAATTGGAAGAGATGTGACTTGGAAAAAGAAAAAAATCACTATGGAAATTTGGTCTAGTGACACATAAAACTGGCTGTAAATAAATACAAAGTGGATTTTTTTTTTTTAATCGAAAGAATCAAATTAGAAACATTAACATCATAAAGTGACCTCCACATGACATCATGGACACAATAATAGGTGGAAGATAGCATTGTAGGAAGAAACACATGATAGGTGGTGGCCTTTGTAATGTACAACATATGATCCAAAGGATGGGAAAGATGAACAGCAACTGCATCTATCTGCATTTGAAAGATGCATTTGTTGTGTTTTTAGCAATGCATTCAGCAGGAAAAGAGCAACACACTAAAAAGTCATGAGTGACTACAAACCACCTCTATGGTGTCTCACACAATTTAATACAGGGAAACTACAAGATGACGTGAAGACATTGAAATTTAAATGATGATAAAAAAATGCCAGTCACACCATTCTTTATAAAATCAAACTATGTATAAACTAACATGCTGTGAATGCTGGGGTTGAGATTCATCTGCTATAAATTTGAACAGCTTTTCAGAACTATCTGATCTATCTTACATACCCACATTCAGATCAGAAGAATCCAACTCTGGGATTATCTGTTTCTCTGTGTGGCAATAAAAGGAGTTTAGACAACTAACACTACACTAGACATCTAATTAGACAGTGCAATGTCCTCAACTGCATTATTGCAATATGCATTGCAATTTTGCAAAAGCCTACATGCAATCAGGTGAATGTCAGTCTAATAATGCTTCTCTGAGTTTGGTTACATTAGAATTGCTTGCATTTCATTAATGTTGTTAGCAGAATGTCTATGAAAACCAGTGTTAAAGAAGCCCTTTTCCACCTCAAAAGTTAATATACGTCAGTAGAGAATAGAATATCTTCAATTCTCAGCACACTGTACAATCTGTAAGGGTGTATCCATGGGAAGGAATGGTGGTGGAACACTGCAGGAAGCACAGCATTTGGACACAAGGGAAAGCCTATTAGCTCAAGCAAACATAGGACTTTCGGGGCTCCCCAGAGCAGTAGCCCCCAAGACACAATATTGCCTTCCACATACACAGTTTGAATGAGTGTTATGTTTGCAGGTTTTACCTTGTGTTGTATTGAGCAACATAAGCAAGTACTGGTTATCAAATCTTAGTACCTGGGAGATACATCAACTGTTTCAGAAATATCATCTCAGTTTCAGAAGCGAATAAAAGAAGAAAAAGGGAGAGTTCCCCACCATCATGTGGCGTAAACCTGTGAGTGGCCTTTCTTACATCTGCTGTGTCAGTACATCGGGATCACAGAGTAACATCATGAACACCAAGCTGAACCAGAACCCTGCTTATAAGAATTACTATGGCCTATACAGACATTTTGGCATCCCAGACTCTGAACAAGCTGTTGCACTGTAAGAGCGAGCCCTTCCAAACAGAGATTCTCTGATGAGCTAACAGAATTAATTTTAACTATCAGCTAAAGAGTAGTAAGCAATTACATAGCATTAATTCTCCATTCTTAAATCTTTGCTATGAAACAATGTCTTACATCATAAACTACATTTTGCACATCTAAACTTAATCTGTATGCAGAAACGTCAAACAGATCTGTGTGGACCAGAGGTCACAATCCACTGGGTCAAGTGATCATCACTGGTTTTGCCTCTGTGTGTAGGAAGGTCAAGTGTGTATCAGCATCCAAAGATATTTGTACAATCTAAATTCTCAGAAGGTATTAACATCAATTCCAGATGCTCATATAGCACCACAGAGGCTGCTGTCTCTTTTGTGTTTATTTTGAAACATCTGCCAGGCAATTTTTAGGTAGTGTTTTGCAGTAATAAGAATATTTGATCAAAACATGTAATAGTTCCGAAACCTGGTGTGTTTTTTCTATGCTTTACAGACCTGAAGGAGAAATGGTGTCCAGTTGTGAATGGCTGTCAAGTCGTAGCATTTCTTGCATTTTGCCTCAAGCTCAGTAAAGCTGTTAGAGGTTTAGAGGGTCACAGCAATGCCTGCTAAGTGATCATTCTGCAATCTGCTCTTTTACATTCACCAGGAAAAAAAAATAAAAGCCTATTGCAAATGCATTAGCCAGTGTTCCTCAGTAATAATTCAGGTCACATGAAAGCTCAGGATATACATGAAACAGGACCTTGATATAACAGTAGGTAAATTCCTAATCCATTCCAGATTACCTTTCTCCTAGCGATGACTAGGCTTCTGGAAACATATCCTGACTAATTAGGAACCTTGCTTGTATTTGTTGCTGTATTTTTTGTGACTGCTATCCAAGCTCTGTTGCTACAAAACCATCAATTCTGTAAAGCAGTCTGGGCTTCTCCTAAAAGTATGTACCACATCAAATCCAATCCAAGTCGATCTAATCAATCCAAGTATCTACAGAAATGTTATGTTCCTTGTTGCTTATGTTTGTGGTGGATGGTTTATGTTGGCCATGATTTCGATTTTGCTGTCATCTGGCTGTATTCCATCTGAAGACAGAGGGGATTTCATGTGATTAACTTAGATTTCTGCAGGCTGGATAACATCTTGATTGAACCTCACATACTGTGTTTGGGTCCTTGCCATCACTTGCATTTCTGATTGTGTTCTGCCTGAGCTTTTCCTGCTTTTGTCGCACCATCAGCTCTTTAATACACAGTACCTCCAAAAGTTTTAGTGTTCTTTTGCTGAAACTTTTCATTAACTGACCTTAATGGAAAATATACACCAAAATGTTTACAGCACTGGGGTGTGTTCTTGAGATCATTTCTCATCTAAACCAAATTGCATATATCTGATTTTCTTAACCATGAGAATATTTTTAAATGTCTATTTGGCTCCAAATATAGAGACAGAAAAATTCCAAGTCAATGTAGCCTTGATAAAAATTGGTTGGATCCAAACAAATGCTAAAAATACAATCTCTCTAAGCATAACAATCCCTAAAAACATGATTAATAATAAACCATAATGCCTGACCAAACCCAAACAATATCACTAATCCTTAACCCTAAAACCTGATCCTAAAACTAGACTAGACCTAAATATAACTCTAAACCAAACCCTAAATCTAACCCAAATTTTAAACCTAACCCTAGTCTTATTTATCAATCTAAGCCTAACTGCACCCCAACTAAAACATAAAATCTAAACTTAAAGCATAACTACAGCCTTAACCTAATCCTAAACCCTAATCTCAGAAGCCATCTCTAACCCTAAACCCAAGCATAATGCTAAGGTTAAATCCAAACCCCGTCACTGAACTCTAGCCCATTATCTAAACCTGAACAACAGCAAACTGTAGCTCCAACCATAAACCCAGCCCCTATCTCAAACCCTGCCCCTGAACTCTAAACATAAAACCAAACCATAATCCAAATCTTTGGCTATAAGCATAGCAATAACTCCTAAACCTAATCCTAATCTGAACCCTAGTTTACTCTGCCCAAACCCATAGTCATCATTGGAAACCTTAACTAAACTATACCTGGCAACAATCTTTAACCATACACTGTTAACCTCAACCCACTAAATTAAATCCTCAATTTAACATTAAACACAACCTCCCTCCTCCCCCCAAAAAATCCACACAAAAACCCCCACACATACACACACACATCCCCAAAAAAAAAAAAAAAAAAAGGAAAAAAAAAACCAACAACAGAAAAACACCAACAAACCAAACCCTTATACTGAACCCTAACCCTAATGTTGTCCCTAAGTTTAGGTTTAGGGTTTTAGGGCTACAGCAGGCATTAGGGGATAGGGGTTAGAGGTTAAGGTTTGGCTTTTTGGTGGTTTTTGTTTGGGATTAGGGATTTAGGGTTTTAATTATGGTTTGAGTTTTGCTTAGAATAGAATTTGTAATGGGGTTAGTAGTTGGAGTTTGTGATACAGTTTGGGGCTCATGCTGGGGGTTAGAGGTTGATGTTACAATTGGCCTTACAGGGTGATTTTCCGTGGCATGGGAGATGCCATGGAATAATAAATTTTAAGTTGAAATGTAAGTAGAATATTCAAAGAAAAAAATGCCAGTAATATCAAATCACTGTCACGAGACAATTTTCACCAAGCCATTCCTAAGAAACTGTAGGGTAAAGTAGCTGAACTAGTAACTCAGGCTTGTAAACTCCCACATAAAACTTTCAGAAAACCGGAACACTGATAATTTTTAATGATATTAGTGGGATCCAGTAACTACAGACCAATACATCTCATGCTTATACAGACAAATCACTGGCAATCATGATAAAAAAATAGAATTAGAGAAATCATAGTTATATATTAGGCAGGTCAGGAAAAATTTGTAGGGTTACATTATGTATCATATATCTCTAAAAATATATATGTGTGTGTTAGAAAGATAGACATCTTATTCATAAAGTATATTTAGACATTCAAAAGGCATTCAGCAAGGTTGGTCACCAAATGCTCTTCAATTTATACTGTGATGGGATGAGAAGCAAGTCTTTCACATTGCTGAATAACAGTTAGAAAGTTGAAATTAATGATTAATTTTCTGCATGTATGGAATTTTCAAGTGGAGTAGAATCTGCTCACCATATTCATAAAATTTGTGGAGTTTTGATGAATATTGAGGTGACAGAGTTTGATACCTCAAAGTATTTGGGATATTAAAGACAAGGACTGAATGTGCAGGAAGGTCTTATGAGATTGACTGATAGAGTGAAGGAGCAGAAAGACATTCAGTGTAAAACCAATGTAAAATGACGTAAAGAAGCAACTCTAACATTATATACAGTGATTGACTCTGCATATGTGTTGAACACTAATTGATTATTACCACTTAGGAAAAGATCTTCAGTAAAGCAAACTGTCAGGTAACTCTGTGGATAAAGTAAAATGGAGCAGAAAACACGATAAACTCAATGTACTCTGGAAAAGTGTACCTGTTCTTGGAGTACTCTATATAGCTCCAGTACCTTCTTCTGAAAAAGGATGGAGTAGAATTAGAAAATATAAAAGAATGAGAAAGGTAGCCAAACAACTAAAATAGCTTCAGTACAAAATCAAATTAAATAGACTAGTATTCTTCAGTTTGGTAAAGAGAGCAGGATTATGAACAGCTGTTCAGTGTCAGTTCCAATATAAGAACTAGATTCACACAACTGGATTCAAAAATAAAGACCTTTAAGATGTAGTTAAACTCTGGAAACACTTTGGTGCCAAATATTGTTGTAAAGTTGACAGTAGTTCAGTAAATGGCTCTCCAATTTGTTGAAGAAAAGCTGATTGTGTTATGAAATACAAAGACACTTCTAACCCAGGAATCGTAATTTACCAGAGACTAGGAGAATTTCCACAGAAGTGTAACAAAATATTCTACCTACGTGTTTATGGTTGCTGGCCACTGTTGGAGACAGGATGCTAGCCTAACTATAGACTTTGATTTAAGATGGATTGGCACTTCTAAAACCTCAGGTAGATAGAATGCACAAGGAACCAGAGCAGAGTGAATGGATAAAAAGGAAAGAAATAAGTGAATGGAAGCAATAGAAGAATGAAAAATAGGTCAGATCATGGAACAGAGAATAGAGAAGGATGAAAAAGGAACAGGAGAGATGTGATGAAGAAGAAAAAAAGAAATAAAATTCAGCAAACAACACAAACATCCTTCAGCACTCATGGGCTCAGACTGAAACAAAAGTAGAGATGGACTGCTGGGATAAACAGGAGAACAGTAGTATTTATTATCAGAAAAGACATTAAAAAAAATTGCAGTTCCAGCAATCTAACTGAATATTGAGTAGAGATATGACTGTTCTACATAAATATGTTAGCATACATCAAGAGCATAAGCTGAAGGACAATGCTGTCATGAGAATGAATAGATGTAAGGTAACAATAAATGAGGCTACCTATTTCCAGGGATGGAAATTCAGACAGCAGAGCAGTGAGGCTCTGAAACAGCCTTTGAGCAGGAATAGTTGAGGCTGTTTCCAAAATTATTACAAAATGTTGTGACATGTCTGAACCAGAGACTGAAAGCAGTGATCCCAGTGGTCTGTTACAATTCTAGGTCCCATGCTTTAAATACCAAGAAAAAAAAAAAAAAAAGTGAAAATATTTCAGAATTTTCTCAAGTTTTTTATCGGATGGGTTTATGCATCTCTGTACAACGTAGCAGGAATGAACAGATTCACAGAGCATAAAGCTTGCAGGGACCATTAAGTTATCTAGTTTGATGTCCTGTAATCAGAGGCCATTACATTTCTCTCAGCTAACTCCCTCTTGAGCGTAACAAACTGTTTTTGTCAAAAACATATCTTCCAGGTAGGTATGAGTTCAGCTGAAAGAATTCCAAAGACTGAAAATCCACCACTGCCTTCAGAAATTTGTCCCTTTGGATGACTACCTGCACAGGTATACATCTATGAAATATTTCTAATTTGAATTTCCATGGCTTCAGTTTTTTACTATGCTGTTCTCCATAAGGTTAAAAATCATCTCAGGAACCGATATTTTCTGCCTGTGAAAGTACTTATACAATCAAGTTAACACAAATCTTATTGAAAAGATAAAAAAACCCTGAGCTAAGACATTTGTTATGTCTTTTCCTCTAGCCCACAAATACTACTGGTGTATCTCTTCTAACTTTTGTTAGTTTTTCAGCAATCTTCTTGAAATATGGGTAATAGATTCATTTGCCCAATTTGAGGACCAGTCTTCTGTGCTGGAGTTTATATTTTGGAATCATAGGTCTTTCCGAGACACATATATTGGCAAGTTATGTATTATTAGCCTACAAAATATGTCAAAGACTGTTATATCAAGGTATCCTTGTAATATGCCTCTGTTTTCCTGGCTCAATGAGTGATGAATTTTTGAGAAACCACTGCAAAGATGAGTGGAATTATTGTGAACCCTTACCGTAAATGAAGTATCTTCACCTGTGGAAATTTCCATATTCAAGAGGCATAAAAAGTTAAGTTGTCATGTGTAAAGAGAGATCAAATACAGGACACGAATACTGGGAGTGAAATAAAGTTTGGAATGCAGACATGACAAACCAGTATCATTGTCAGAGTCCACTATTCTGACCAGGTGACTTTAGCTATTTCATACATGGAGGATTTAAAGTTTAACACCAAATTTACTTATTTAAAGGTCTTTTGACATTACATTGGATTTTGATTTTGCAGGGGGATACAGCAACATATGTAAATCATGACACAGGTACAAATTATCAGAGTATAATGGTTACAATATATAGTTAAATCACAGTACTAGCATAATTCTCTATAATATGCTCACCATCATGACAGTAGGGTATTCTCAGCTGCTGGGAAGGAATCGAGATCCTGCTGCTGGGCTGAATCAAGATCAAGTTTGTTGCTCTCTTCAAAGTCCTTTTTATGTGTTGTTCAGGTTTTGTAGTCTGTGTTGGTCACACTCCATGTTGGACACTCTCCTACAAGTTGTGTGACTGTTTCCACTCTTGATTAACTGAGGGGCAAAGAGCAAACAGTTATGCAACTGGCTGACCCGCTGTCCTGGTCCTAGGCAGCAATGACCTGCTCTCCTGAGGCACTCTGTACATTTTATTTCATTCCATAATACAGCAAGCTGAGTGGTCACTGTACCACCATACCAGCTGTGCTGAGAGCAGGCCAGTGGGAAGCTTGCAGAGGATGGACCCAGAAGGTGTGTGTGGGGGTGTCACCCCAAACATTCCTGCTGGTGACGCAGTTTTCAGCTGGCAGCACATTTTTTTTCTCTCTCGGCAGCACGGTCTTTGTCCAGACCTCGTGTCAGTGATTAGCCGACAGCATCTTTTTTCAGGTGGATTGCTCTGGGAAGGGACAGTTGAAGGTTTACTTTTCCCCCAGCTCTGGGCTTCCAGGCTCAGGGAGGGGTTTTTTTCTCCTTGGGGCTTTGGATTTATTTTTGCCTTGCTGTTCTGTAACCTGGCTGTGTCCGTTCATGGGTGATGAGAACCTGTATCCTTCGTTCTATTTTTCTGTTCCTTTCTGTTTCCTTTCCTCATCTGATACAGTTGGTTGATTCACCCAACTAATACATCGAATTGAACCACTTCACCCATATATCTGGCTGATCCAGCCATTTATCTAGAAGGCAGACGGTCCTCCAGTCCCACGTCTGCTAAGTTCAGATTCCTTTGCAACAGCCATGATCACTCCCTACATCCCTCCCTGAGCTTCATGAGTGTCACCCCTCCCTTCTGCCATTGTAGCAGTTCATTGATCAGTCACAGCCAGACTGGACAAATGTTGATACGGTTAGGAACATATGGACTGCCTGTCATTTAATATGGTTTTCTGCTACATGAACCGCATCTGCATTGCAAAAACTAGTCAGTCACTAGTCAATGAAGTTATTGCTTCAACAAAAAAGGTGAATTGCATTTGCAGAACAAAACTTGGGCGTAAGGAAATGACAGATGGACTGGAGTCATAATGCTGGTCTTGTTGAACAAGAACATTAATTCAATCAAGAAAGGTAAAAGGTAAGGGGACTGTGATATAACTCAGGACTACCTACCTCAGCCTCAAGTCCAAAGTAAAAGTATGTTATGCGGAATTAAGTGATCTGTGTTCTTTCCTCGTTCAACCAAGGAGTGTGTTAATCTTAAATTGCCACATTACAACATGGGAGTTCATACTGAGTTGTCTGTCTGTTGTGCTCCTTAATTCCTTCTCAGAGACACTTTCCAAGCTACCACCTTCCATTTGTTCAGGCAGTCCTACTAACCATGTTCTTTAACTGAAAAGATAGACAAATAGAGCAATACAAATTGCTGCTATCTGAAAAGCTGCTTTCCAATACACGCCCTGCACTATAGATAGATACTGTACTCCAGGATAGCTGCTCTGGCATGGCAGGGACCACCAAGGAGCCTACAGTGTCACACAGCTCAGCCTGGCTGTACTTCTATCGGCCATGCAGAGCTTCAGTGCCCTTGAAAGCTACACAACTTGCACCAGACTGCTACACCACAATCCGATGGAGCGAAAGGACCCTTGTCTTTGTCTGGTAACAGGAAACCTGAGACTTTTTGTACAAATTGCTGGATACTAGCAAAGAATATCATAATAGCTGTGGTTGGTACCAAAAAGCAAGATGGAAAAAGATAGATTACTGAAGATGGCCCGGGTTTGCAAATTATGAACAAAGTAATAAGAAGCTGAAACAGGAAGATCTAGGATAACAGGAAAAATATATTCCCCCCAAAATGTGTTTTTTGAGATTATAGGACTGATGCCAAAGGAACAGGCTGGAAGAGTGATCAACAAAAGCAGGACAAGAGATTCTGGCAGATCGCTTCTGTTTCTCCTATTTTTGTTCCTATGGTTCTGCTCAATACATTCATCTCACATGTGACTGTTATATATAAACTGGAATGCAATGACAAAACCGTGTGTCTCTAATTTCACAAAGTAGATCAGACTCATAATACATTAAGCACGGTTTGGCAGAACTTCACATTCCAATTTACCTGAATGTATTACAGAGTTATTTTACTTAAAAGTTTGGTTTTCCTTCATCTTGATGTATTTTTAGAAGAACTTCTTATTTTGTTGTTCAAATAAAATATTAAAATCAAATAGGGAGTAAATTCTGCATAATAGATAAAAATTTGTTTGTGGAAGAATATCACTTGCTAAAATAGATTCAGGAACTCAGCCAAAGATGGCTGAAATGTGTTTTTCTTTGAATATGTGTCTGTGGAAATAGCTGTAATCCATATACCAGATGTTCAATTTAAAAAAAAATAAAAAATCCTTGAGCTCGATTCTATTTATGCTTTAGTAAATATTTGTGTTTTCTTTACGTGAATTAGGGCGGATAGCTAGACAACTTCTTAAGCATAGTAAACTAAAGGATATGAATCAGTAAACAAAATGCATATAGATAACTTCACTTAAAAGCAAAATAACAGCATGACAATATAGTCCATTTCTAGGTGTGCATCTTTCGATTCCATAAAGATTTTAACATTGTACAAAGAAGCGTGCATGTGGCTCATTCACACAATATAAAATCTACTGAATGGGAACTTGGTTAAAATTATTAAATTAGACTGAAAAGGATATTGTTGTTCTGCTGTTTAACTGAATTGAAAAAAGAAATGCAGTTTAGCGATTCAGTTGGTGTATTCATCAAGCTGGTAGAAACCTGCTGTTACAGAATGCAGTGAATTCTTGCAAACACAGCAATATTGGGCAGTGCTGGATAAGTAGGCTAATCTCAGGTCTTCTGTGGGACTGAGCTCCAATTCTGGAGAACAGGGCTTTCTGCCTAGAAAGTACTGCATATTTGTATCAATCAGCATACTAGGCCTCCCACTCATAAGTCATCCACCAAATAGAAAAATATAAACAACGAGAAGCTGTGGATGCTCCCTCCCTGGCTGTCTTCAAGGCCAGGCTGGATGAGGCTTGGAGCAACCTGGTCTAGTGGAGGGTGTCCCTGCCCATGGCAGGGGGTTGGAACTAGATGGTCTGTAAGGTCCTTTCCAACCCAAACCTGTCTATGAGTCTAATATTCAAAATGATGAATTTTGAAGAACCTGGAGCAATTTTACTAGCAGGGAGAGGATGGAAAAGCTGTGGTCTTGTAGAGTAGCTAGATAAGAAGCCTGTGAGGGAGATTTCCATGGATTTTTCCCTGTAAATATAGTTTTCCTATAAAATATAGTGCTTATAGTGTTTTGTCTTTAATGAAGTGTTCCTCTGTTTCTGACCTTTTCCTCACTCTTTGGTCACCTTGACACCCTTCCATAAGCAGCTTTCCCTGTGTTCAGTGTGCCAGTTCACAAAATGAAGCCCCGCTTGCTGGACCGCAGTAAGCAGCTTTGTGGCACCAGCATCTGGATCCGTTTCCAGTTCCCTGAACCAAGGCAGCTCACCGCACAGCTCCACAAGGCCCAGCGACAGCAGCAGTGAGCGGAGAGAAACAAGCAGCCTAAGGAGGAAGGTGGTGTCAATCCTCTTCTCCGTAGCTCCCACTCTCAGCTAGCACACACATACACACACGGCTGTCCGGTGTCTGCATACCAGGCACTGGAGGCCTTGTTCTGCTATGGCACAATGCATAACCTGGGCACAGACTGCTCGGAAAGAGCCGTGACAGGAAAGAACGTAAATGCTGCAGACAGAGGTAGGATTGTTGAGACAGAATCAGCAGTAGCTCGAAGTTGCAAGGCCGAAATCACCAACATAGAAGGATGCGAGATTCAAAATAATAATAAAAAAAAAAAAAATCCCAAATGAAACCAAACAAGGCTAATCAGGATGGTCAGTTTAATTGGGACCTGACTGGGAATCATAAGGTCATCAAGTGGATTTGTCAGAGTCACCAGTTTTAGTTGGAGCTGCTGTAAGACAGCAACTCAGCATCAACTATTTTCCAGCGAGGAAACTCTTTCCCTTCTGTCTGGCCAGCAAAGATCCTCCAGACACCTCATCAGGGTTGTGAGCATCTCATGTTTAGCCTAGTAGCTCATCACTCTCCGTCTATGATCTTTGCTCTGTGTGTTAGCCAGTAAATAACTGCTTTTTACTTCCGTGTTGTTTGCAGAGTCTCTTTGGGCTGGGCTAAGGATCCTGAACAACCCCAAGAGAGACCATAACAAAGGGTGAGAAACAATACTTTTTGGCAGCAGTGGAGACCACACCATATCAAATGATTGCACATCTATGGCTCAGTTTGTGACATTGCTTAATCAAATGCCTGTTTACTAGAAGGTGTAAGGAATGCATTACTGTGGCACAACACGAATACCAGCATGGAGTTGAGGCTCTGCATATAACCCAGAATTCCAAGTAAAGGAATTATATCTGGTAAAGACATTACTATATTTCTTGGTTCAGCATCAGACAATGTATTTCCTAATATCAGATCTTCATTTTCTCCACCTTGTATTAATGTCTTAGTGCTTTGCCCTGCCAAATTCTGTTGAAGATAAACGGCATTGAATGCATATATATTTTTAATAAGATGCTGCCAAAATATTTCTTGTTGGGAAGCTTAATAAAAAGTACTGGGATCATGATGGATGGTAATTTTTATAGCTCTGTCAAATAAGCAATGCCCAATTTGCTGCTTTCTGTATATGAATCATTTTCTTCTGTTGATTACATTTGCATTTGTTCACAAAGTGGAAGCTATATGTTAGCATAGCAAGATTTTTTGCTATTATTTACCAAAATGTCAGCCTTGATGACTCTTCTCTGGGAAACTTGATATTACAGATAATCAAGTATCTTTACTGATTGTCTTTCCCTCTCTTTTCATAGAAGTCATTCTGCTCTTTGAGTCTGTAGTTTTGTATAGAAAGAGCAGAACTAACCATTACAGTCACATTTGGGGTAGCAATGGCTGTCCAAGGAAAGAAATTTGATACAGTCCCAGAATATTTCAATGACCTTTTGTAGATCATCTTATCTCCATCCTAGGCATGGGTCAACAGGCAGCTGTAGTACAGGTGAGGGAGTGGGAGTGGATAGACTATGAGTTTTGTGTTAATTGGGCACCTAAACGCCCCCTTTCCTCCCACTTCTTAACCCCTCCTCTCCAGCAACATTCTTGTTGTGATGCTATTAAGCATGTGTATCTACAGTTCATATTTGCTGGAGAGCCTCCTGTTGGAAGCTGAGGTATGTTGCTAGCTGTTGCATTGATAGGAGGTGCGGAAGGCCATAGAAGGATCATTATAATCTTCCTTTAAGGTCTGTTCAAGAATTTGACTACACAGGTACTCTTCAGAGGACCTCAATGAAGCTAAATTGCTGTAGGGGCCTCCAAGGAAAGAGCAAACAGTCCAAGGACCAACACGTTATGTAGAACCAGCTTCTGCAGGAAATTGGGCCAGTGGATCAAAGCCATGGGTACATTTCAAGTCTGGAATATGTTATTCAAAAAGTGTGATACACCATAATGCTGGGTGTCTTCAGGCCATGGCTGGTAATGTCCAAAATCTATTGTATGAAGTCTTTCTACCTCATATTCCCTTACAAAAAATGCACTTTTACCCCACTCCATTGTCATAAATTTTCAGGTTACCACTTGTAATTCTGCCTTGGTAATGTCATATTCTCTGAGTGACAATAGATGTGAGCCACATGAATTCATTGTACCCAGCTTTTGAACTTCTCAGAACCTGCACCTTGTGTCAATTTACGTCACTTTGGGTGACTGGATAGATGAAGGTAATGTATTCATGTCATTGCCTTGATGCCCAGTGGTAGACTAGCCATGAAGGCTGTCAACTCTGTCATTGGATCAGGTGTCTTTCAGTTCTCTAAGTCCCAAGGTGTTAGTGAAAGTATTTCTTCTGCATCTTAAGGAAAGATTTTACCTGCTTAACCTCCCTGCACAGTCTGAAACTGATTCTAATGCACTGGGCTGTGCAATTATATTTAAGGGGTTTGAAGGGTTTTTGTTTTTTGTTTGGTTTTTTTTTTTTTAATCTCAGAAAGGACATAAAGCTTAGAAAAAAGCCCAGCTGGCTGCTTCTACCTGAGACAGAACAGTGTCTAACAAACTACAGAAGCCAGGCAGATCAAAGTGAAGACTACACAGGTATGAACTAGGAAGTGAAATAGCTAAGACCATTATGTGATATTCTTTGATTAGAACACATAAGTGAAGGATAGAAAAAAGGAATGAAATATGGTAACAAAAGCAGCATGAATAAAGGCTTTTACATTTCCTGGCACTTTGTAAAAAAAAAAAAAAGCTTCTTTTCAGTGTGAAAGGAATTTTATATTTTTAATTCTGATAATCCACTTGGAAGTGATAGGGAAATATTTTGATGTTAGGGAAATACTTTCTTTTACCTGAAATTGAATACTTTTCTTCAGTTCTGAGCATGCTTTGATATTTAAAACATTCAGAGGGAAATTAATAAGCAAAATAATTTTAGACCAAATCAACGAAGCTTTTATTTTCTCTGAACATACTTAGATATTAAGAAATTTTCTGTTCATCCCTGGAAGACATCAGAATATTTCAGAAAGAAAGAGGGAACATAAATTGTGTGTTTCAAAGGCACCAGAATACTCATTTTGGAGGCTAAAGACCCAAATTAAAGCTGTTGTTTTGAATCAAACAACTTTGCATTTATGATGTCGGCTGTGTGTAAGGCAGTGCTCTAGCCACTACATTATTCTGAGATGAGCAGCTTTCCCTTTCAATAGAGGTAAAAGATATGTTTATATGAAGCACTTCACAGGATTAAGAACAGAAAACACAAATGGCAAAAAAGGAGAATATAAATAATCGGATTACTGATCTTTGGTATGCAGGTAAGGGTTCAGGCCACAGCCAAAAAGCTACCATTAATCCAAGTTCTTCTACCCAATGTATTTCAGAAGGTATTTTTGAATGTTTGAAATTTGAGAAACTATTCATAGTAATGGAAGCTACCTCTGATTCTGCTGTATTCCTTTGAAGGTCTTGGTCACTGAATTGTTAAAAAAAAAAACACCCACCAAACAAAAAATACCCATACCCTGAACATTTGAGTCATGTTTTCAAAGAAACTACAATTACCATCACAAGGTCAGTTTTAAAGCTGAGAACAAAGATGGGACTAAGTCTCTGTGTAAAGTTTTCAATTAACCCTAATCTTTAATGAGAAGTTTGTAACAAACTTCTGGGACTTTTATAAAATTAATCTTTATGGATTTTAAAATATCCATCAAAAACCCACAAACTTTAGAGACCAGTGATTTTAACACCAACTTCCCTACAAAGACTGGAGTTCTCACATTGCAATGATTCTTATATTTGTTCTGCATAACATTTTTCCACAGCATGTAATTATTTTGCAAATAAAACACTTTCAAAATATCTAGGAATCAAATACAATTCCAGCAGAATAAAAGCTCACAAAAAATGTTCCAGAAACCAAAATGTTGCCATATGAGCCACACCTGAGAAAATTCTCTCTTCATCATAAGCAGATACCAGAGAAAGATTTGAGTGAACTTTTTAATTTACCCAGTGTTAGGTCCTTGACCTCAACAATTTTTATAATGACTTGGCATTAAGTTACAACATTGCAATTACTAATTACTTTGGTTGGTCCACTCAACTAGATAAAACATCAGGGCACTTAACACATCATTTCTCTTCAAGTGAAAATTTACATTTCTTTCCTGAGGATTATTGCTTTTTTAGATTAAAATAACTTCTTGCATGTGAAAGTACTACTTGTGTAGTTTCAGATGAGTAATCTAAGTTTCCTATCTTATTCTCCCTGACCTTTGCCACACCTCTTTCAACATTATACCTGTTATCCTTCTAATAATGAAAAAGATTAATAATTTTAAGGAGTTTGGGTTTGTCAGCTCAGGAAGTCAGTGATTTTTGCTGAGTTAGCATAATGTATGCTGAATTACTACTTTCACATGCTCTCTGGAATCAAGTCAAATGAACGGAAGCACATTCTGAACATTCATCATTTTTTTAGCAAGCTTCAGCCATGTGAAAAACTGTTTAGTATGCACAGAATGGTTACAATTAGTTTTTATATAGTTGGTTAAGCTTAATAAGCCCTTGCTTCATAACATAGTGTGAATGCCTCTGGAATTAAAAAATATTTAAACATACTTACAATAGGGATGTCAAATATGAGAACAGTAAACCTTTAATCTTTGCCTAGCAGTGTCATCTACAGCAAATTATAGCATAGAAGTACTGCACTTTTGAAACTAAAATGAAGAGCACCATTGGACAAACAATATCATCGCAAGGAAACATTTGCTGACATAAGATCCAACATGATAGACTATTTTCCTTGACTGAAACTGAAATTGTTTTATTGTATTTTTATAGTGGGGTTTTTTTGGTTTTGTTTTGGTTTTTTTTTTCCCCCCAGAAGTTGTGTGTCTCCCATTCCTGTCTGTCTTCAAGGCCAGGCTGGATGAGGCTTTGAGCAACCTGGTCTAGTGGAGGGTGTCCATGCCCATGGCAGGGGGGTTGGAACTAGATGGTCTGTAAGGTCCCTTCCAACCCAAACCAGTCTATGATTCTTTCTAATAATGTACGTTTCTTCCTTATATTTGTAGCTTCAGTCATATTGTTTGAAAAAATGCAGAGCATCCTGTTGGGGCATGATCTATTCCTTGCTTGGAATGAAATGAGCAAAACTCATCTGACAGGTCATAGTGGGTTCTGATGGAAATTACACTTGCACGTTCAGTTTTAGGTCAGACTGCAATATGAGGAGTAAAGAGATAGAATGTTGAAAAGCAAAGTGAGCCTGAAAGTCATGATGTTGCCCATTTTAGACAATAATTAGACCATCCGAAACTTACAGTTGTTAGCTGAACACAGCTACCTGTGTAGGTGTGGGCTCTCAGCAGAACCAGTAATGGACAATTTACCACGAAGCCAGCAGTTATTATGTGCTAAGTCTTCCAGTGTGGTCTTTAAACTTAAATAATCATCAATTAGAGATTGTTTTAAAGTCAGGAGGAAGTATACTTCATCTCCCAGATGTTACTGAATTCTAGATTGTACTTTCCTAGGACAATCAATTTTTTGTACCACACTGTATCTTTAACCAATGAAATTAATGGCTTGTCAGGGAAAAAGGAGGTCACAAGGCAAAACATATGCGACTACTGCATAGGGCTCACATCGCTATGGTTGTGCAGTATCAAGATCAATTACTTTCATTTATTCTGGCCAGAAGCCTCTATGTGATTAATAAAGCAGTTTACTAACACATTGAGACAGAAATATTTAGAAAATATGAGATCAGAAATAAAAAATTGCTGTGAATAATGGAAATCCCTTAAAGTGATTTTTTTATTATCATCATCTTGTTCTTAGGTACATTCATATGGAACTAATATTTTAGTCTCTATCCATTAATACCATAAACCACATTAATATCCAGCTGTATATTTCAAGGACAAACATCTGTGTACTATTGTAAATTAGGTCACTATTACAGCAATGGAAGTATCAAACATTTGCATGCCTTAGATAAATCAACATGACAATGACATATTTTTTCATCATTTCTTTTGTGGCAGAAAAAAAGTTCAGATGTTTTCTCTGTTTACATTGGGCTTCCTGTTTATCTGAGTGAAAATGTGTGTCCAAACTTGCCAGTTGTGCTTGCAATTCCCTTGTTTTCTTTCACTCACACTGTAGGTTTCCCACAGACATTGAAAGTAAGATCTAGATACTAGATCAAGATCTTGCTGTATTATGTCCAGTCCTACAGCTTGCTTTTCTAAACATCTTTTAATATCCTCAGGGGTGGAGTGCTGGGGCAATTCCTTCTTAGTTTCCCAACTCACTGCATTGACGCAGCATCAGACAAACCTCTCCAAGACAGGATCTGTGCAGCGTGACAAGGGAAAATCTCTCCAGGGTGTATCTGATACTGCACAAAGGTGGTATTCCCAGCATCTGGAGTGATGTAGGACTTAGTGACTATCTATATACCTTTTTTATTCTATCATCTTATTAAAATCTTATTAAAACAACTATTTTATTAAGCCATTTGTTGTCAGGCGTTTATCATCAAGAAAGAACCTGTACTCTCTCCCTCACCCTCCTGCCATGGTGCAGAGCAGCTGCACTCTCTGCATGAGCATTTGTGAAAGTGGCTGCAGAAGGGGTTCCACTTCAGAGCAGTGCTTGTAAGCTTCCCAATTACCTTCCTCCTAGGGAATATTCCTCCAAGGATATGACTGTGCAATGATCTTTAGCCTGAATCTCCGCACAGAGCACGGTGTAAACCAGACAACAGAAATAAAGTCCCTAGACAGAGCAAGGCTTTGCTCTTTCTGACAGTAGTGACTGTGCTGTAGCTGTGGGGTAGAACACCAGTGAAAGGATAAGTACAGGTTGTTCAGACTCTTACCCACTAGGCTGGGGGTGATTTTGGCCAAGGACAGGAAACAGGCAAAAATTGAGACAGACTCAGCAAAACTCAGTAGTATGTATTCTCTCTACAGGATTTCCCTCTTTTAATCCCCACCACAACAGAACCAGGTCCACTTCATGTGGATCATAACCTTACTGTACATATTTGCATCCTCAGAACATCTCCTCGCAGGGCTGCTGAAGACTGCACTGCCCAATACCTTCCCCGCAGGCTGGTGTCCTCCAGTTGCTTTCTTATTACCAATAGCGGGTAGCACAACAGAAGTCCAAAAGGAAATAGAAGACAGTGTCCCCTTTTCCCTGTCACTGACACGTTGTTAAGTGGTTATAACACTGCCAATCTTAACTGCATGAAATGTAGCAAAAAATGAATTCCACAGATGTACAAATTTGGCTTTTACTGTCCATACCTTACAGCCTACTCCTTCTTAAAAATAACTGGGGTTTTAGTGTTGCTCAGGGCAATACACCTTTCTTTTCGCACAACAATTGTCCAGGTCAACCTTGCAATCTGCCTTCAATCTGCCCAGATGTCACATGTCTCAAAGTACCATGGAATTTATAAGCTGTATAAAATTCTGAACAATTTCAGAACCCTGAACACTCCTTATAAATTGCATAAGGGACTTAAGGCTCCCTCACCCAAGGCCAATTGTATCAGTTCCTTAGAGACTAAATAAATGACACATAGACCAGGTTAGACAGATCCATTGTCAGGATGAATTCATGGGCTTGATTCTTCTTTCATGATATAATTATACAGCTTCTATTCATTGCAGTGGTTAACCATTTGCCCTGGTACTTATTAAAATGTGCACTGACATAAGAAATCAACTGCAATTGTATTTAGGGGAGCAGGGAGAATTATTTGCAGCTAAGCAAGAGCTAGGAGCCACTATCTCAGAAGGGGCATGATTCTGCTGTCAGCCCTGAAGTGACACTTTGTATGTCTAAAGATAGTGTCCCACAGCTCAAGGAGACCCTATAGTAGATAAAAAGCAATGATATGCCTTTGAGGTGTGCTTGTGGATATTGTTCAACTTGCTGCCAGTGCCCTGTGTGCACTAACAGTTCTTCAGTGGCCCTGACCAGCTTCACCTGGTGCCTCCATGCCTATGTGTCCAGGGGCTCCATTTCAATTCAACTCTGCCTGTGCCTGGCCATCGATCCTGTTGATCCAGATCCTAACCCCTGGATTGACTTCCCAGGTTGACCTCAGACCTGCCTCGTCACTATGGGCTTACCTGTTGATGGCTGGGCTGACCCTGGTTCCCTTCACTGAACCTGATCCTGACTTTTGTTCCCTGTTCGACCTTGGACTTGCCTTTTCACCACAGACTTACCTAGTGATCTGGACCCTTGGCTGACCCTGGCTGCCTTTTTCAGGCCAGCCCTATTTGTCTCAACATGCAGCTGTGGGGTTGAGGCTCAGTTATCAAGGTCCCTACCCTGTCCTGGTATCATATTTGGTTCACCACCCGTTGGAGAGCAGCTGGGTCTTTCTGCTCCCCAACACAACAGTGTGACAATCTGTCACACAGCTGTGTATTACTGTGTTTGATCCCCGTACAGGTTATTGGTTACTGAGCACCTTAAAGGGCAAAATTAATACCGATGTATCGGTTGTGCAAACCTTCTGCACCAGGGGGGAAAAAACATATAAAATAAAATGAAAACTCAGATGTGTGGTTCATCTAGCATTGTTAAATAGGAGAGAAGATGAAAAGGTGAAGGAGAAAATTAATAAATAGCAGAAATAAAGTTGACAGTATTTGAATGAATCTCAAACTTTAAATAATTGCTAGGGGCTAGAGGCTCTTGCGATGATCTATAATGAATGTTCGCAAAAAAGCTTGTAGACCTGAAGTAAATAAATCCATGTCTCTAAAGGGTTGTGCTGGCCTGACACAATTCAATATGCATAGTATAAAAAAACGTGTAAACTGTCTAGCTCAAGCTTCAGATAAAGTAATAGATGTTGTCAGATGAATACTGAAGTCAGGAAGTTATTGGTTCTCAATAATAAAAAGTTACTTCCAGAACACATTTCTTGCTCATTCTCCAAGCTCTCTGTAGGGCACTGTTTTGTAACTATATATATAATTCTTCTTTGGCCTTTTACAGTATTTGAAAAACATGATTCAGGTCTTTACTGTTTAATGAATACACCCAAAAGCTTGCAATGTTGCAACAAACAAGTTTGGGTCTAACCATCCTTTCCAGTGCAAACGCGGGGGCAGTGATGGAAAAATCAGAGACACAACTCAAAGACTTAACTCTTTAAGGAAGATAGATCATTATTTACTATCCCTATAGGGCCTCCTTTTTGAAAATACACAGGAGAAGACTGGAGTAGCTCTGTGAAGAAATGAGGGTGCAAGGCCTTTATCTTCTAGAAATTAAGTATCAGTGAAGAAAATCAGCTTTAAGACATTCACTGTTAGCCCTGCACCACCTTAGTTCTGATGACAGAAGGCTTCAGGAACCATCATGTTATTCTTCTCTCCACATTTTTCTCCTAGGTCTTAAATCAGAAGATGAAGGGTGAAAGCAAATGACACTAAAAGCGAGATTAATTTACATTAATTTTTCCAACTTTCATTTCAGCGGTGTGTTAGAAGACAGAATCTAATGTCAAATTCTGCACATCTGCCCCTAATCAGCTCAGGAAAAGAGCCTGGGGGTCTTATCTGTATTTGGCTACTGGTGTTTTTCTACTGTTCATGTTATCCTGTGCAATACCATGCTCAGTCAGACAAAGGTCTTACTCTGTTGTGTGATGTAAAATACAAAATACATTTATATATTGAACTGCTAAAAACTGACAAGGATGCAGACTAGAGTCAGAAGAATTAAAATTCCACTTATCTTTCAGTATAATCATGTTTAGTTAACAGCAATTCAGTTATTTGCTAGAAATCACCTTGCAAATTAAGACAAGGGCTATGAAATGCTAAGAGAAATGCTAATTATACTCACAGTTCATATCACTTTTCCAGTCTATAAATCTTCATAGTGGTGTTTGCTCCCAACTTCAGCTTAAATAGGTTCTTTTTTAATGTCTTTATTAATTTTGTCTTGTTTATTGCTGTAAATGTATCACCATTTTCCTGCTCACTGAGATGAAACTGAGTCTTTTTTTTTTGTTGCTGCTGCTTCCCAGGAGTATGAAGCACAGATGAGTTACACCTCATCAAACCTCACATTTTTCTTCTGTGATATAACTAGTCATGTTTTCATGCTGGTACATAATTCAAGTTGCAGATGCCTCATCAGCCTCCCTCTCTCCTTGACACCTGTCAACCGTTTGTCCTCTTGGCGAAGGTGTTCAGTCCATTATTATTCCAGTCTGGGGAAAATCCTTGGGAAATGTCTGTCAATAAAGTGTGTAAAATCACTGAAATACAAACTTATACCTTTTTCTAAGCCAGTATTCAGGAATGATGACATGAGTCAGAATGCTAAGGCTATACTAGAAATAATCATTAAATTTCTTATGCATTAAACAGTCAAATCATATTGCAACTTGTTGTGAGGATCCTGATCCTGTAGTGAGCTCAGTGCATGTATGGAGAACCATGGATAGGTAAAGTTGCCTAACTGGCTGTAAGATCTAATTTTTAATTACCTGACCTGAGTAAAACTATTTAGAAAGTGGCCAAAATGTTTCTTATTTCAGTCTCTGAAGTTGGGTCTCCAAAAAACATTCTTCACCATATTTATTACCTGGCACATTTTAAAGGGCAGAAGTAGGCAGCGTGAACAAACAGTAAAGGTTAAAAAATATAAAGATATCTTACTGACAAGGATTGATGGCTTAAGGACAGAATGTCACTGATTCTCACAAGTAAGCAAAGGACAAATGCTGACAGGTGAGATCATCACATTTTTGTCTGAAGTTTATGCCCTTCAGGATTTGTGCACTAACTTTTTGTAGGCATGTGTTGTCTTCTGAAGTTAGTGCAGCATTTCGGAACGACGTTAGATTGACAGGCATAGGGAGGCAAGTCCTCAGCATGCACTCACACACAAAGAACAGAGAAAACATTCTGTGATCAGCAACCTCAGGCCTGTTCTGAAATGACCAAGTCTTGGAGTGACAGAATCATTTAGTGATCTCCAAAGCGTTTCAATGGCTGACCTCCGCTGAAACAGCCAAACAGACATCAGTGTCAGTTCTAACATCTAATTGTGTAATGTAGACATCTGTCAGCTTAGAGCTACCCACCATCTACATTTCAGTTAAGTCACAAAAGAGCCATCACTCAGCAGCATGCCTTGTAGACATGTCTACCCAACCCTGGAGTGAAATGTACACTGTTTGCTTCAGTGGAGTTTGTACCTTTTCAAATAAACTAAAATATCATAGAATCATGAAATGGTTTGGGTTGGAAGGGACCTTAAACCCTATCCAGCCTGGCCTTGAAGACAGCCAGGGATGGGGCATTCACAGTTTCTCTGGGCAACCTGTTCCAGTGCTTCATCACCCTCTGTGAAGAGCTTCCTGGTGTCTAATCTAAATTTACACTGTTTCACTTTAAAGCCATTACCCCTTGTTTTGTCACTACATGCTCTAGATGCTGCATTGAGCAAAGAAAACAGAAAAGAATGCATCAAACACCTCTGCTAAGAGTGGTAGTTACACAGGGCTTTGAAACTGAGAAGATACAGGCACAGATATGATAGAGGAAGGAAATGAAAGAATCAGATCAACATGACCTCAGAGACTGTATTTTATAAAGGGTTGGGTGGTGTTTGCATTTGGAAAAGCAGGAAGTAAAAAGGTGATGATAGCCATTGAAGGGTATTATGAGAGCGTAAATGGGACACTTGGAATAAGGTGATAAAAAAGAGGCGAACTCAGGGAATGTTCAAGATGAAAAAGCAGCAGCACAGGGACATCTCATGGTTATCTGATGTAAATGAGCAAAACACAATCTTCAGGTTTTGTGTTTCAAAGTTGTCAGCTGGAACAGAGATGGGGGGAAGAGAAGCTATGAAGGAAATTTAAGGAGTTAATTTTTGGTCATATTAAGTTAAATGAGATGATGACTTATCCCACATGAGATACTGGGGACATCACCATCAGCATGAGATTAGAAAATCAATAAATCAGCACAGAGGAGATGTGTATGGATGAACTGTAAGAATTAATGTACTTAGTGGGAGAAACAGAGTAAAGGAAAGCATTTTGGAGTACCTCCGCGACAACAGGAGAAAACAGAAACCATCAAAATAGCTGATAAAAGAACAGTTAAAGGCAAACACAGTGAATGGACTATTCTGAAAGCAAACAGCCCACCAGCAACATTGCTAACAGCTCTCAAAGAGAAGAAACAAAACCAATTCACCCAAATTCAGTAGCAACTAACATATTACTTAGTTCTGCTTCAGTATTCAGAAACCCAGCAACAGCAGGGCAGCAGATAATGTTTGATAGAAAGCAATATCTGTCTCATCTGAAATCAAGAAAGATGACAGTGTTTTGGGGGCTCTGATTTGTGGGCAGGAACTTTACATTACAAGCAGCAGATATGTACGGTGCACATTTAGAGGGAGAAGCCAGCATGTACACAGTGTACCTGAGGAACAGAGTGGAGTATTAGGTGAAGAGGTTATTCTTTTCCTAAAATATTTCTACTTGTTTTTAAAGAAAAAACAGAACTCAACTGAGTTGGTGTCATAGCTCAGTATTTCAGAAATTTCAGTTAATAACACCTCAAAAGTACTCATCCATCTATTTCTTAGAAATAAATGCAGCTTATGAGTATATGCATATGTTTATATATATATATATATATATATATATATATATATATAAAAAATCTGGTTTTGTCCCCATGTATATCAAGAGAATAAATAAAAATGTGAAAGAGAAATAGCTTACAGTTCATAGAAGATATTTTAACTTGTGATTATATAGAAGGGCAACTAGTAGCACTCTGGAGTTTTAAAATGAAGGGTGCTCGCGGACTTTAAGCATTTGCAGAGTCAGGAAGAAGTAGACCGGGTACTGTTTCTTATCCTCACCTGCTGGGTAGATTTAGACATCTGAATTCTACCAAAGTTACACTTCATTCTCCTACTACATACACGGACTCTAGATTTCACAGAATTGCCTAAACATTGATAGTCTCTGAAATATGTGATTCTCTAGGATGTCCCACCTGGTCTGTGGCTTGTTTTCCAGTCTAGGTGCATCTATGAACATAAGCTTGAGGTCATCCTCACTACAGTCCTTGAGGGATTTTGCTGTTTTCCACCATTCTTAAAAACTTTCCAAGTTTTACACAAGCTAGTAGGTAGCAAGAAATTTACTTTCTGGGCGTCAGTTTTTTGTGCAGGAAATCTTAATATACAGTATGTCACAGAGTTAAACTCTTGCATTTCACTCTGCTTGGTTCAGAACATTATTACAAGAAGCCCTATTTACTACAGAAATATTTGACAAACACCCTGCCTGAATTCTGCATGGCTCTAGGACCTTCACAAAGGAGTAATTGTTGGGGGGGGTGGGGGCAAAGAGAGAAATACTTCTAGAGTGATCCTCTGGTATTATAGAAAATTAATGCTAAAGGTCATCTGTGACACAAACACAGCTTTCCGTAGTAGTGTGATTAGAGCTAATTTTGTGCTGGAAAAATCCAGAACAGCCTGTGTACCAGAAACAGTTCCACCTGTCAGCTGTTCTGCCATATTATTTGTAACTTCTTATGTATTTATGCTCCAAGTGCATCTCTCCATATAAATTAGGTTTACATGTATTACATTAAAATCCATTCCTTTTTATCTCAAAAAGTATTCCAAGTCTACCATGTCTATAAATAAGTATTCAGTGTCTTCCCAATGTTAACTGAAAATAATGATAATATATCATTCTTTTTCTTAAATGAAAAATAAATGGACTAAGGAGCAGGTTCACAGTGTTGAACCCTTCCTGTTTAAATGAGCTCTGCTACTAACTTTGGTTGGAGCAACAACAAATCTGCAGTTGTTTGTTTTCAGTTAAGGTTTGGCTGATGTATGTATACTTCCCTGAGTTCAGCATAGTAATCAATACATTGTGTAAGTAAGCTGCTCTTTTAAAAGCACCTGCCTCATAACAAATTTGAAAAATTCTTAAAGAATAGGCTTTTTATTTCATATGGCGCTGAAAATAGCTACTCAAGTTGCATCTGTGTATTTGCATTTAATGTGAAATCATTGGAAAAAAAATCCATAAATTATGCAATCTCTTATTCCTTATTTTCAATGTTCTAAAATTAACCTTCAAGTTTCAAGATAAATTAATCCTTAAAGAATGCCAGCAGTTGTTATTTTATCAAAATCACCAAGCTAAATTAGGTTTCAGTGTTTGGTCTAGAATAAAAAGCTGAGAGAAGATCAACATAAATCTGTCCCACAGGGATTTTGCACAGAATGCTGGGCTCAGACACACGCCATGGAAATTACTGTGAATTGTAAACACCATATCACAAAGCTGCTAGCTCCAGGCCGCAGGCTTGCTTTCTTTTTTTGATAGGCCTTTCATTGGTGGTTTCTGAGGCCAACATGGATATTCTTCTCTCACATCTATCCCGGTTGAAAAGTTAGCCAAAACACAGCATTCCCGCAGTATTTGGTTTTGAGTCAGTTTATTCAGTAAAGTTAACAAAGTCATTTAACAAACAAATAAAACATGGTATTGTCCTCCCAGTACTCAAAAGACTGCTGTGGCTTCGGTGCAAAGGACAGTGTTTTCCCTGAATGAAGAAAGGGGCAAGATTCTTCTCAATTGATTTACTGCAAAGCATTTATAAAGCATAAGCATCTTTTGCTGTAAGAAGAAAACAAGTACAAAGCAAACTGTCACTGCTATGAGATGTCTTTGGACATCTAGGCAAGAATGGCAGCTTTAGGTGAAACCCCAGATAAGTTAGAACCTGCTCCAAGGTTAAGATTAAGATTTTGAGTCTAAAGTTCAAATAAGTAATGAGATTTGAAATATGGAATGGGGTTTTTCTCTTCTAAATGTACTTTTGCAGCTATATACTTCTGTGATGTAGATAATGACAGGAGGAATGAGGACAACCCTGAAAACAGAGCAAGGAATCTTCTTTCCTAAATATTGTCAATAAATTTATAAACAATACTCACACATGTTTGCTGGTCCAGGGAAAAAAAAAATAAAGATAACGTAGCTCAAGATAAATCACCAGAAATTCGTCTTCTTGAGCATTTCATGTAGGAATGGACTGATGGTTTAGTTTGCCAAGACTTGCTTGAATCTAGTAACCCCACCTACCTATCCGTGCTTGACTCGGCTAGGAATCCTAAGACCCTCTTGAGACAAGTAAGTGCAGGCAAAAGTTTTCTTAGGAACCAGACTGGGTGGCACAATCATGTTTTCACCAGCTTCTTACCATCAGTAAATGGGAAACAATTCTTTCAGCAATTTTCATGTCATCATTTGCAATTTGGTATGTTAAATAACATCAATTCCAAAAAAACTTCCACTCTAGCTAAGGGCTAACCATCAAAAAACAATGCAACATTGTAAAAGGTCAAATGCTTGTCAAGTGCTAGTATTCAGCAATGAGCTTTGGGAATGAGTTTTGGAAGAGAGCAGAAATCTTTGGATTTAATTTCTTTTACACAAATAAGTCTTAATTAAACCAAAAGATTTTGGTATCATCCAATCATTACTGAGAGGTGGTAAGCTCCATTTAGCCAGCTGTGCTGGAATCTTGTTTTCTCTCCCTTCTAGCCCAGACTTTATAAAACTTGGTTCCCTGGTTATATTCCTCAAACACATTTCAACAGATTTCCTGGCAGATCTCACCTGATGGTTTCTCTGGTGATGAAGAATGAGACAGACTGAATTACTTTATTTCTTCCAATGTGGTGTTAATAACATTGCCTACTACTGATCGTTACAAAATGTCTCTGGTTTTTTCCTTTTTAATTTGCTTAGCTTAATTAATAGCAGCTAATTCATGTCCTGATTCATTTTTTCTCTGATCATAATTTAATACATTTGCATAAAACAAAGAGAGAAACATTGACTAAACTTTCAGCTATTTTAATAACCCCTAAGGACACATTATGATTATGCTGAGACTCAGGAGCAGGTGCTAATATCAAATAATCATATTCACACTATATGGGCAACAGATTCATGTTTGAATCCTTTTTATAATATGGACACGGTTTTTGAAGCATTCTCATCTAACCATCAAAGAACCCTTGCTTCCTTTTCTATCCTTAAAAGCTTTAAAATATTGAGTTCTCAAGTTAAGTACAAAAACTTTGATGGAGACAAAGAGTGTTATATGCCTTTAGATAACTCTCTTCTGGAAGATTTATTTTTCATTGATCAGCCAGCTGAAGTAAGAAAACACAGGCAGGAATATTGCTTTGATTTCTTGGTTTGCCCAGTTCAGGTCTCTCCTACACTCACAGTTGCTTCTCATAGCTGCCTAACCTCCTTCCTAGCCTTTTTTCCCACATATCTATTCTCTGTGCCAGTCTCTCATTCTGTCTAGTCCCAGTTTTTTCCTTAACCTATTTCCCACCATCAGGAGACAGCCTTCCTCTCTTTATGTCTTTGCACCAACTTCTCTTTCATGAGATGGGTAGTCTTGCTACCTTTGTCGCTTTCGTAATGGGCCTAAGCTACCTGATTAAAAACTTTCAACCATTCTGTAGGTGATCATCCATTGAAGTTAATAAATGAATATTATTTTTCTAAGACCATTAGAACAACCTAATTTCTTGCAGTAAATACCACTTTTCTGGTAGCAGCAGAAAGGGTAAACCATGTTGCATACTATATTTTGGAAATCATCAGCAGACAACATGCTCTCTAAGACAGTCATTGACCTGTTTGAAAGTCCTCATGTTTTTTAACAACATTTTAGGGTTAGGATCTTATGCATTAGACCAATGCAAATCCAGTTTTATTCAGATAGAAACGAATAATAGATACTTCAGTAGCGATCACAAATAATCATGGTTATGATTTTTCCATTAAGGGAATGATGTTTCTGTTATGTTATCCCAACATATAAGTGCTGCAAGAATCTAGAGGAAGAATAGGAAGAGTGAACCTGTGTCTTTCCTTCTTGTTGATTGCAGCATCTCCTTGTGCTATGTAAGTAACTAATTCCCATTGCCCATCACATTATCTTCTCATTTGATACCCTCACATTCACTGAAGCATCATGTCATATTGTCAGTATTCTCCTGCTTTCTCCCGCTCACTTTTCCTAGAGTTTTGTTATCCTTTCACTGTATCTTTTCAAGAAGGGTCTGTCGGCTGAACCTCTCGTATGAGGCTATCGTATATATACCAATCACGTTTGACTTAAGGTTTCTCACCAAAGTGAGGATGTCTGTGTTGTCAGGCAGCCTGACAAAGGAATCTATGAAGTAAAACCTCTGTGTTGTAACTACTGTTTAGTTCTTTCAAATTTACACTATTTGTAGCTCTTTCTTAGTCTTTTTGTTTAGGTTTAGGACAGTCTGTTCACAAAATGACAATTTTATGTACCTTCTGGTGTTCATTGGAGACACTAAATGCAAACTACCCTTGTCTTGCAGAACTGCATTTCTTTGTTCAGCATAAAAAGGATGCATGATTATTACTGATTATAAAGATATTAAGTTTGTTATCTCCCCTCTCTCTCTCAGGTTTCCTTAATTGTTCTTTTCCCGATTTTTACTACCTCTTATATATGCAGGAAGTCTATGAAGATTGCAGCTTGTAGGTGTCACTTCCCTTCTGCTGGTCTCACTCCTTAGTTTGGGTGCCATGCCTATATTAAACCCTCCCAAAAATTTTCATAGGTGTTGGAATCAAACTTCCGTAGACTTACCTCGCTAGACTGTCCCTGGCATAGTTCTGATCTGGGCCAACCAGCACACTCCTGAACAAGTTCTACATATGTTTCAGGAATTAAAATGGGCAAGTGGTTATTCCTAGCAGAGAGCTAAAAAGTGGTCACTTTGTTACAGAGGCTAGATTTTTTTAATACAGTTGTGGGCCAGGAGGTGTTCACATTTAATTCACTGCCACAGACGTTGCAGATCTACAGAAAAGTTCAGAGCAAATGTCGGTGGCATATAGTGAAATGTTTTAGCTGAAAGGTGGAAATGCTGATTATTTCTTAAATTTGCAGGGTAGCTGATTACTATGACGTCTATAAAGTACTGGTTATAGATTTGTTACTGATCCTTTTGATATTTATGCCTTTCACGGACATCAGTTTTCTTCAATGTAACTACATGGTCAGTCTTTTTCTAAAATCTGATTAGGCTCCTTTGTCTTTGAAGGTCTTTTATACTTTTATTTTTATCTATATTATCTTTATATATTTCTTTATATATCTTTTTTATATCTTTTTATAGTAAGCTAAGCCACATTCTTTCTCTTTCCATGTCATTTCAGTAAGAGCTGGATGACAAGACGGTGGCAGTGAATAATGCCATAAGTAATAGAAAGATATACAGTGAGTTTATGTTTAGGATGACTGAAAGAGGTGGAATCATTTTTCACTTAGGCCTATATGGCAACATGGTTTTGTACAAGACAAGGGTTTCGCCCTCACCCATCAGTCTCCGCTTTCTGCCTCAGAGAGCAAAGCAGACCAGGGATTCAGAGACTGTGTATCTGTCACTTTCCCTTTATGAGGACCTTTCCCGTGCAGTCACCTAGCTTTGAAGGCCAGTGCTTAGATACGTTTCTGTAATTCTTCCTATCCATAAATCCTGTTAGGCAGGAAGTAGTCCCGTTAGGAGTACTAGAGAGAGCAGGAATAGGCTAGACCACAGCTATGCTTCAAGAGCCTTGCCCTCTGCCTGGCGATTGCATACTTGAATACATAGAATACAGCAATAATTTGTACAGTATAGCTACTAGTTTTACCTTTGTTCAAATCACATACTGCAGCAGGTCATGGATTCTCCTGTTGAATTGGGAAATTATGTCTTCAGTTTTGTATTTTCTCATTTTTGGCTTCCAGAGTTAGGTACTACTACCCAGCCGACAACAGAAATTTCCACTGTATTGCCATTCCTCCTCAGTCAGGTTGCAGAGGTTCTGACTGCTCTTTCTCCAGAGAGTTGGTGGGCTGATTCATGGTTCCGTGGTTGCTTGTTTGCCTATTTTGTTTTGCTGCTTGGGTTGGTTGGTTGGTTTTGGGGTTTTTTTGGTGGCGTTTTTTTGGTGGCGTTTTTTTCTGGGGCATTGGGAAGGAGAAGGCAGTATGGGTAGAAGCAAGTTATCAGCATAGTATCATTTTTCAATTTTTCCTTCTTGGACGTTCTAAACTTCTTATTTTATTAGTTCAATACTTCTTCTAGTTTTAACTGTTTTCAATATTCATCTGAACATCTTCCATCATTTAACTTACAGCAGTCCCTCAAAACATCAAAGAAACTGTCATACTCTGCCTGAATGCCACAATTCATTTCATCCATCACATGCATTTGAAAACTGTTTTTTCAGTACACATTCACATTCTTTATCTTATTTGTTGGACACTTCATAATTTGTCTTAGTTCCAGCATATGCTATTAGTTTAAATTAAAGCTGCTGTAAGTAATCCATCAATAGGCTGATGTCCGATGAAAAAAGCTTCCTCACATTCTTGTATAATATGATTATAGCTGCTCTGTTCTTTTCTGAGCTAGTGAAAAAGTACAGTCCAATGAAAGAAAGAAGGAGTAGGGGGAGAATAAGTCAGAAATAAACTAGAATCGTACCAAACAAGCTTGGAAAGTCTGAATGCAACAGTATGAAATTCAGTGAATAAGAACAGCTGACTGTATTTGCAAATGCAGACTTATGATGCAATTTCCTGTTAATGGCCCAGTTAAACTGTGAAGTAGATAAAAACATATTAGTTACACAGATAATAAAAGAGATTTCAGGGTATGAATTTTCTTTATATGAGGACTTTTTTCCATGACTTGCACAAAAAGTCTGTACAAAAAATAATTGCTGAGGTGGTAACTCCATAATTCAGTTTAGGAAAGAGTAGGGCTCACTTTTTTCTTCCATGGATCACTACTGTTGCATTTAGAAATGTAGTAATGCTTGACTCAATAAATCTATGGATATCTATACATTTCTCACTGACTTCTCTATGGCTACCGTGTTACAACTTTGACCAGTACTGGACTGTTCCTTAAGGATTTGTACATGTGATACACAAACTCCGATTTCTTGAAGAAACCTTATTTCATGGTAAGAGCAGATCTATCTGCATGCCTCATTTGGGGCTGAAAAAAAACACCGAACTGCGCACATTTGACAGAAGTTCTCCAGAGGTACATACATCTTTCACAAAAAAATGCCTCTACTACACCCATGATTGTATGCCAATTGCTGTTCTGGAAAACAGTGATTTCTGAAGCTCCCAACACATTTATTTAAGCAAGCTGTAAATAAAATCAGGTTGGAAAGTTGATGCAAAAATAAAATAGCATAGAAACCTTATGTTTCCTTCTCATGCAGTGCAGCAAGACCCCTGTAGCTCAGTTATCAGAAGCCACAGGGTTAAGTCTAAGCTAAATGTCCCTGCAGTCAGAAGGCCCTAGGGACTTGAAGTCATGGGCCAAAGTTCGCTTTTCTTCTTGCTGGTATTTCAGAGATCTCCACATTCTCACACTGCGTTTCACAAGCAGGAGACACTACAGCAAGTAGTATAGAAGAAAAGGACAACTCGGTAAAGTTTACTGACGCAGCGCTACTGGAGAACAAACCGTCTTGGACCAGCCAGCTCCACAGTTCTGTGCTGAAGCAGGTCCAATGCTTAATCCCTTCTTTCTAGGCCCGTTTACCATCTGCCTCTCATTTCAGACTCTGGTATATACCTGCACAAAAGAAGGTACTATACTAAGCACTAAGGACTAAGCAGCAACTTGAAATCCATCCTTAAGCTAAAATTGCTTGACTGTGAGAATGGAAGGCTGTCATAATAAGATAAAAGAGCTAATATTGTGAATTTTATAATGTCTTCAAGAAGATTTGATATTCGTGGTAGATTTCAACAAGTGCAGAGCCATATTCAGCTGAGTGTTCTTACAATTAATATAAAGAATTTGCTGTTTGACATCCAAACTTCTGAATAAAAAGAGAAGAAATTCTATTACAAACCAGGTACCCAAAGCCTCAACAAAAGCATTAGAAATTCTGACAAATTCCCAAATATTATTTTCCTTTGCCTTCCCTCCTTGCACAGTTTGGATGTGTTATACAATAGTGATTGTTTACTGACTACTTACTTACACAAGAATGTGATTGAATACAGCAAATTTCTGAAAATTCCATGCTGTGGTTTCTGAGCAGTTGTTTTGTTTTGGGTTTGTTGGTTTTTGGTTCTGGGTGGGTTTTTTTCCTTGTGTTTGTTTGCTGTAAAAATTGGAAATTACTAAATGGAGATAAAAAGGAATAAAGAATGTTTAGGATTCATCTCAGCCAATTATATTTGTTTCTATGTTTCAAATTAATGGTCTTACAGGCACTGTCACTATACAAAACTCCTACATCTATAGGAAAGAACTTCATGCATATGGCAGAAGACGAATAGTTTACTCACTTGAAGTTCATTTCTATTTTTGGAATTTTTAGAGGAATTTATTTGGCCAAGAACTCCTCTGTTCAAATAGCCGATTTATTAGCAGATGCACAGGGAATAGGATCTGTACATCTCATCTGTTTTAAGACATCTACAATGTAGACACCTACATGTGGACAACCTTCCTAGATCTCTTCTATAACAAATGGGGTGAAAGATGTACTGCTACTAAATGATTTACCTCATCTCAAGATAAGCATCTGAAGTATGTCAGATGAATCATGTACCACAAGTCTTACTCTCCTCACAAAAGTAATACAGGTAACTGACTAAGACACAGATATTAACAATCAGATAAGTCAAATTCTTCCTTCGGACAGTTCTGTTGTAAGATCAAAATGGAGACCAAGAGTAGCCCTTCCATCTTTAGATCCTTACATACACTTTAGCATGCAGATTCTAACTAACAGGACATTGAGAGATTAAATTCTTGTAGCAAGCAGACCCTGGAACTGAAGTGAGCCAAAACAGGACTTAGGCTGGTGTAGGAAGGAGATCAGCAGGTTGTCCATCCCTGAAGGCATGTCATAAAAGATGTCAGGAGATATCTGGGCACAGAAGAAAACAAGGGACCACATAAAGCAAGCACATGCTCCTTCAGGTACATGAACTGCATTAGGAAGTACCGGAGGTTCTTATTTTACTGCATATGGTTATCTTTCTAATGGGCAGGTGACATATGTACCCACAATTCTCAAAGGAAAGGATTTTTTCCTGAAATATAAGACCAGAGGTGGTCTTTGGAGGCAGGGAAGTTCAGTGGCTTCTATGTAGTCTTGCCTCCAGCACAGCAACTCAAGTTTTGCTGAAAAGGAGGAAACTGGAGAGATTTATCACTACAGCTTTCAGGAAAATCAAACCCAGTGTCACTGTCAGGCTATAAGCTTCGATGTACCCATGTGCACACCTGAGAGTCATTTGTGGTACAGGTACAGACTTAGGCATGAGCACTATAATGGGCCCATAGTCTACAAACATATGAGCTATGTCCAAAAATGGTTTTAAAGTAACAGTAGGAAAAAGACTAAGATACGCAAGTGTCATCTCTATCACCTGGCTTAGAAATTTGGTCTCCTTTCCTGCTTTCCCTGCAAGTTTAGTTATTTGCAGACTTCTGTCAAATTATCTACGAAGTATTGTTCTACCAATCTCACTTTTCTAGACAGTATAGTCAGCATAAACAATGTCAACCTACAAACTATGACACCTAGAAAACCTGCATGCCAGAATACCTATCTATATAAACCAGCTACCATCTGAAACAAAGAACAAAACCTAAAAGACGGAGGTGAACCCTCTTATAACATTGTATTTGGTTTGTGATAGCCACCTTATTAAATAAAAGGACTTTTATCCAACAAAGATGCTTAGAGAAAAATATCGTATTTCTAAGAGTCTCCTGCGCAACCCATGAAGAATTATCTAGCTATAAGGAAAACAAAAAAAAAAAAATCCCACTTAGCATTCAGCATTCTATCCTGGAACATGCACAGAAAGTCATTAAACAGAGCCTCTGTTGGAAGAAAATCCTGGAAAGAAATCTTCCCACAACCACATTCCTGAGCCTTTAAGCAGCTTCTCAGCCTCACGAAATCAACAGAAGCAAATTCCCCGTAATACCAAGTACACTCAAGAATATAGTCTGTACCTACCCAGCAAAAGTGGGACTCACTGCCATGTCTGTACTACTCTCTATGAATACTCCTTACAGCAGAACCATGAGTATCCCTGGATGCTACACCTGCACTTGGGCAAATACAGAACACCCAACCCAGTGCACCAGATGTTATCGAGGCATATATGTAGTAGTTGATACTAGGCAACTATTATGCACCAGCATGAACTCATTTATCCAGACTATGCATGACAGAAATATCCAGCTGTCAAGAAAAGGTATTTCCCAGTAAACAATCACTCCATCTCCATCTTCGTGAGATGATTTCATCTCCACAAAAAAACCCATGACAAACAGCTTCTAAAGACAAACCTCAGAATTCTCTTTATAGCATATAATAATTTCTCACCCCAGCATTGACCCCTCCAAATTCCACTGACTATACACTACATGTTTCTTTCCCTGAAGTGATCAGTATCTCTCTTAGCTTCTCTTATTCTTGCTTTCCCCCTCTATTTTTCTCTCCCTTCATTTCTTTTCACCCTTCCAATGTTCCCTGTGCTCCTTAGGTAACAAGACCTATTTTTTCCAGAGATTATTTAGCTGATATATAGTAAAGTAAAAGTTCTAACTGATTGTTCTTAACATGTATTTTGTTTTGAAAGCTGCTACTTCTATTCTGAGCCCTGGCAGAGACCTTGGGTGCATGCCCAAGACATTGGTTTTCTTCCTCAAGAATATTAGTAGGTCTAATAAAGAACATTACCTCTGCCTACACAAACCTGTCCTACCTATGGAATCTTAGAAAATCATGGCAAAGGAGTAAAATATTCTCATGTTTAGTTTTCCTAAATAGTTAATTTTTCTAAATATATTTTCTAAACACTTATCATAAGCAATTTATGAATTTATCATTTGTTCTTTCTTGTACTGTGTAATGTATTCATGATAGAGTAGCAAAGAGATTAATAGACAAGTTAGAAATTTTTGCTGATGTTATTAAGTTATCCAAGATAATAAAGATGGGAACCGATTAGGAAGAAGAACATCTTGATACTGAGTAACTGGGCAATAAAACAAACACAAATTCAATGTAGAAAAATGATGCATATCATTGGTAAAAACCCTCAAATTTTCTTTATGGAGTTCTGTGTTCTGATCTGATGAGATTGTAGGGCTGTGATAGATAGTTGGATTGAAAAAGGTCACTCAACTGTTATCAAGACAGGAAATTAAATGTTAGGAATTATTAAGAAAGTAACAGAGAACAAAATAGAAAGCATCATTATGCTATGGTGCAAATCCATGTTGCTCCACCTTCTGAAATACTATGTGGAATTTGAGTCTCTCCATTAAAAAGTGTAAATAGCATTTGAAAGGCAAAAAAGTGGTATGAACAATTAAGGATTTGGAAGGGATTCTGTATGAAGAATTATTAAATAGATTAAATAGCCTCTTCAGGCTATAAAGATGACAGAGAGGAGAATAGTGTGGCTATAAAATTGCGTGATATTGGGCTGGACGGTTAAAAAGTTCACTCCATCTTCCAGGAGTAACAAAGCCAGGGGTAACAAATATTTCTCACAACACAAGCCAAAGGGGAGAGCTTTCCTTTGCATGCAATGCACAGCTGATCTATAAAACTCCTTCCTTGAAAATACGTAGGTGACAAAAATTGACATTGTCTATAAAAAGGATTGACTGATGGTAGAAAAATCTATTGAGGGGTACGAAAGACAGAAATGACCCCTGGCTCAGTAAGTCTCAGGGCCACAACAGGCTGAGGGTCAGGAGAACTATCTGGGGAAGTATGACTGCCTGCTGTCAGAAACAGGATATTGGTCCAAATGAACCTTTTGCGTGAATTTAATCAGACACTCACCAACTTTTGCTGGGGCTGAACTGCCAAAAAGTTCTTGAAGAAGGTCCCTGCTGTCCCATAAATGATAGGGACTGGGGACCCACTGAGGGAACTGGGGTTTTTTAGCCTGGAGAAAAGGAGGATGAGGGGAGACCTTATCACTCTCTACAGGTACCTGAAAGAAAGTTGCAGAGGCAGGTGTTGGTCTCTTCTCCCAAGTGACAAGTGATAGAACAAGAGGAAACAGCCTCAAATTTCACCAGGGGAAGTTTAGATTGGATATTAGGGAGAATTTCTTCACCAAAAAGTTTGCCAAGCATTGGAAGCAGCTCCCCAGGGAGGTGGTTGAGTCACCATCCCTGGAAATATTTAAAAGTCACGTAAAAGTAGTGCTTAGGGACATGGTTAAGTGGTGAACTGGGCATGTTTATTTTAACAATTGGACTTGATGGTCTTAAAGGTCTTTTCCAACCTAAACGATTCTCTGGTTCTATGATTCATCAGAGTTACCTCAGAACAACTATCCTTTGGGCAAGCTGTTCACCAAGGTGACCATTTTTTAACAATCCAGTCTCCTTTGATGACAGCTAGGATGTTATTCAGAATTATCACGTTTCAGTGGTGAAACCCTTAAACTGGTAACTGTAGGCTGATAATGTTATACTGCCTGGCTCTAAACCTCCATCTCTCTAAGTGTCTCTTTAGCACCAAAAGTTTTCTCAAAAAAGAGAGGAGTGATGCTTGACTTCTAGCAAGATACATGCATACCAACCGCTTTGAACCAGTAGGTATGAAGCACGTGTAAAGAGTTTCCACAAACTGTCACAACCCAGGCATGCCTAACACATTTAAAAATTATGCATGAGCTACAAGAAGGGGATGTCAGCTTGCTTTCTGTAATGTTTTCTATGTCTTGAGATGACAAAACATCCCGTGTGCATTTTAATTGACTAAACACTCCATAAAGGCTTCAAATCAGAATTCTCAACTTGCATTAATTCTTAAAATTATTAATGTTATTCATAGGCTCCAAAAATGTTATTCTTCAAAAAAAATCCCAGTACTTATGAGAATACACTATTTGCATTATTCATGTTGAGAACTTCATTTATTTTAGTGGGCTTATTCATTACAGGAAAGATTGTAGATGAATACAACCAGTGGACTCTATCTGCAGTTGCTGTTCTACAGTTTCAGCTGATTCCTGTCCATCTGCTTACCTGATCAAAGTTCTTTAATATTTACTATATCTGGGGACCTCCTTTCTTACTTTTTAACACTATTCTCTTTTTGTGAAAGACAGCATACAAAAAAAAAAAATAGAGAGAAAAAATAAGATTACAGAGACAATCAATTTTGAACACTTGCTGGTTTCTGAAAATAAGCATCCTGGTAGCACATATTAAGGGTAACAAGGCTGGATGTATTTTCACGCCTTTTAGGATCAGTAAGAGTGCACTCAACAAGTCTCCTAGATGTCTTTTCTGATCCATGTCTGTGTAATTTTCCCAGTCCTGAAACAGACATTGACTGCAGTACCTGCACATAGATATATATATGTGTATATATAAACATACATATATGCACACATGCACATATCTGTGTGGTTGTCCACTGTTCACCCTGAGCTAACTCTAATAAGTTTAAACACCTTTGGGTCTACTCTTCATAAGTCTTTGGTGAACACAATGATCAGGCATTCTTCTTAAAGCTAAACACTGTGAATGTGTAAGCAAAATATTAGGATATAAAGGACTTCTGAAAGAACAACTAATTTATCTTATCTCAGTCATCTCCATTATCCTGTGACCATGATTTAAGCAAGCCTTATTTCTTGATGTGTCCTACAGCATCCTATGTCTCCATCTCTTTTCTCCTTAAATAACTCTTCACTTTCTCCAGAGATAGTCTTTCTGAAATTTATTTTCACTTCTTTTAAGGATTGTGTCTTGTACTGTTGTGGGTTTTGGGGTTTTTTTTTGGTTGATTGGTTTTTGGTTTTGTTTTTGTTTCTAATTTGTGTAAGGAGGATTTGCTTCTTTTGTGACAGAGGAGAAAAGACATCAGTGACAAGTTAGCCAGGTGCAGAAAAACACTTTCATGTTTCAGAGCAAAAGGATACATTCTGTGAAGACACGTACAACTTCTAGATTTGTTCAGAGACCATATGAATGGTGGTCTATAGTACTCCTTAACCCAGGGAAAAACATAGCTCTCATGAATTTCTGCCCCAACGCAGGGACCAGGTTCTTGGTCAGCATATGCTGCAATTGTTGATTAGCCCTGAAGCTGCACCCATGAGCAGCTGAGAATCAGGTCTCCAACAATGATTTGGAATTCCACTTCATCTTCCTCTTTTCAGTCCATGACAGGGTTCACCTTCTTATTTCTTGGCCTCTGATCAAAAACTAGTTAATTACCAGAGCAGCATGGAGCTTGCATGACTGACAGATAACAGCCCATGAGAGGATAAAAAGCTACATTTTGACAAGGTAAGACAATAAAGATATTTCAACAAAATATCAAACAACAGGCTTCCAACAGAAAGTGTTAAAATGCTGCCAGATCATCACACCAGAATGTGTCTTTGTCAGCTGGCTTCATGAGAAGTGACAATCCCATATCGGAGTATTTGGTCAGGTCTAGCTCGTTCGTTCAACACATGCGGCAACCAATACTCTGAGACCACTGCAGGAGAGGGGGACGTGTTGCAGGTGCCTTCCAGAATTGCTTGACAAAATAGTTGTACGTTTCCTGGAAGCTGCTGGAGAAAGGAGACCCAGAGCAGAATTACCCGTTCAGCATATGTCATCTTTGTAAATACCTGGAAGTGGGCAGGGAATAGATTCAAACTGAGTTAACACAGCCACACAGAAAACACTCTTATGCCTAAACCTGCATACAGAAATAACACATTGTTACAATGAAAGTTTACATCTATAAAGAATATCTTTTTGTCTAGTTATTTTTAAAGCAATTCTTGCTTTAGAACTATATTTTAAATTATATAAGATGTGGCACCTTAAGAGGACAGTTTCTATTTGTCTGGAACACTGATTTCATCAGAATTTTCTTCATAGTCATGTTATTCTAGTTACTCATCTCTGTAGCAGTGAAAACACACTGGATTTATTAATTTTACAAATTCAAGATGGGAAAGTCATCACAAATCACAAGTTGCCACTCCACTCAAAATTCCATTTACAGGACTTCAGTAACTCCCCTTAGTTATATGACAAACAGTAAATTTCAAATAAATTATTAAAACCAAAATCAAGTTCTACCACTACAGTCAGTTTATTAATCAAACAGCCTATCCTTAATAATCTGCTGTGACATGTTGCCTATAAAAAACTTTGGGACACAAGACTATTTTTCCCAGTGATGTCTGTGTCTGAGAAAGAACAGAATTCAAAGAAAAACTTGTGCAGTCCTCATTTTTAGGAGATCATTACAAAGATATATGCTTTTATATCATAATGTATTATGAGTATGAGAATTATTCCCTAAGGGCATTACATAATTGTAAAATAAATAAACATGAGCAGCATGTGCATGCTCCTTCTATCTGGTACTAGCCAAGATATAGCCCATGTCCAGATGCAATATTTTGTGTTGTATACAAAATGTATATATTTATACATTTAAATATATATTTTTTAAATTTATATATTTATAAATACAAAATACAAGTTTTCTGTGATATTTTCTCAGTGACCATTAATACAGAAGGAAATTTCTATATATGTTTTTATTTGCCTTGGGAAATTTTAATTATGTTTTGGTCTGACACGCAATCTATCTGATACATCAGTAATGAATATTTTTTGGCTTGCAGGACAGCCTCCTGTGTCAAACTGTAATAGGATCAGAAGACCCATCTTGATTCATGAAATTATATTGTATAATTGCAGTAGATTATAATCATGCATTATGCTAGTAATCACATTAAATCACAGTATGAGGTCTATGTTTGCAGATCATTTTCTGATTTTTAAAATGTGTCACAGCAAAACTATAGGTCTAAAAACATAGGACCAAATACAGCTCTGGGAAAATAAACACACTTTAGAAGCCTCATGCTTTATTTAAACCCATATTAAATTTCTATTTAACTTCCATCTCAGAGAATACACAACGTTATTTTGATAATTCCCAGAGGACTGTTACTAGTGTTTCAGACACTAATGTAAACACATGTGAAACTGAGGTAAACAAAAGGAATAAGAAACAGAAAATACCTTCAGCAAGCCATCAAAAATGATATGTTGGTATGCTGCTATAACTATGTACACAGGGCTGAGGAAAAAACACTCAATTAATTTTCTTCACATTTAGGTTAAAAGTTGCAGAAAAAAAAGGTAAACAGGTTGCCCCAATATCCCAAACTCTACTTGGTATTAAATGTAGATTTCCAGTTTTGAGGATCACCCAAGATCAAGTATTTGCTTCTCTGAGTTCTTTGAAATTCTATGGTGCTCTGTTGGGTTTGTGTGGTAGGGTTTTGGCAGTGGGGGAGGGGCCACAGGGGTGGCCTCTGTGAGAAACTGCCAGAAGCTTCCCTTGCTCCAACTTGGACCCACAGCTGGCCACAGCAGAGCCAGTAAGCGCCTCTGTCATTGACATATTTAAGAGGGGAAAACAAAGAGACCAGGAGTGGAGAGAGGAGTGGGATGTGAGAGAGACACCCAGGCAGACCCCCAGGTCAGTGCGGAAAGGTGGGGAGGAGGTGGGCCAGAGCAGAGGTTCCCCTGCAGCCCGTGGTGAGAGGGCAGGCTGTGCCCTGCAGCCATGGAGGGTCAGGGGGGAGCAGAGACACCCCCCCTGCAGCCTGGGGAGGGCCCCATGCCGGAGGAGGCAGCTGTACCTGAAGAAGCCCGTGACCCCGCAGGGAACCCACGCTGGAGCAGTCCACTCCCTAAGGACCACATGCCCATGGAAGAACCCATGCTGGACTGCAGACCATGAGAAGGATTCAAGTTCGTGGATGACCATCTGCTGTGGGAGGGACCCTACACTGAAGCAAGGGCAGAGTGTGAGGAGTCCTCCCCCTGAGGAGGAAGGAACAGCAGAGACTGTGTGATGGACTGACCACAACACCCATTTCCTGTTTGCCTGTGCCACTCAGGGGGAGGAGGTAGAGAAATCAGGAGCAATGTTGAGCCTGGGAAGAAGGGAGGGTCAGGGGGAAGGTGGTTTTAAGGTTCATTTTTATTTCTCATTGTCCTATTCCAATTTGATTGGTAACAAATTAAATTTATTTCCCCACCCCCAAGTTAGTCTGGTTTGCCCATGACCTTAATTGTTGAGTGACCCCTCCCTGTCCTTATCTTGAACCACGAGTCACCATGTGTCTTTCCTTATATTTTCTCCTCCCACACCACCAGGGGAGGACTGAGCGGCAGCTACACGATGCTTAGATGCCGACTGGGCTTAAACCACAATTGGCTCATTAATTCTGCAAATAGATACAGAAAAGAATTTTGCTTGAGCACTTTTTCTTTCTAATGGGAGAAGAAATATACTGGATTCATCACATCAAAGAGCCCTAAGAGCAGGTCAAATCCAAGACATGAGGTCTCAACATTATTTCATGTTATCTGTATGGTGCCAGTACGCCTAAGAGGAATGAAAAAAACACTACATCTCTCACACTTGCTCTATTTATAAATTGGACTAATAATTTCACTTCTTAAGAGCCAAGTATAGATATCAGTCTACTAAATCTTAGGCAGTCTTCATGCTTTTCCATCAATTTTCTGCCCAACCTTCCAGCCAAAAGCTTTGGCTGAGTATTCAGTATATCAAATCGCTTCTTTTCATCCACAAGGGAAAAATGCCAGAAAATGTCTCCTGCACCTCATGTTATCTGAGCTCAAAATACAACTTTTTTTAAGAGATGTCCAAGTTCAGGGATGAGGAACCTCTCAAAGCAAGTACATATGGATAAGAAGGGAATCTTTAAGTTCCTAATACTGGATCAGCAATAACTTCTCAGTGTGGCCATCCATACAGTGCTGAAATAGACATCCCAGAAAACTAAAGTAGAAATAGAAGAAAAAAAAATATAAAAAGGAGACATTGAAGTAGGAACATATATATTTAGTGCTTGAAAAACTTATAGACCCATCGGCACTACCAAAAATGACAGGGTTTGTATGACAATATAGTTTTGAATACAATCTTCAGGAACTTTCAGTTCCTGGTTACAATAAAATTTGGAACAATAAATGAAATCGAGCATATCACGAGAAAAGTTGAATAAATGAAAATTTAACTGGCAAATAAAAGCAAAAAGATTTTTCATAATTACTCAAGGAATTGTCATCTACCCCTGTGTATACATTTTGCAGCATATTAATAAAAATGTTTGCCTTTTTTTTTTTTTGAAAGACAGTTCTTGCATAAGTTTGTAATTAAATGTTCATTGAAAGACTATGGTTGATATCACAGGGAAAATTGCAGCTCTTCCAGTATTTACTACTACACTTTGGGGCAGGTAGACTCTCCAGAAAGGAGGGGGAAAATATGTTTTGCCTGGGGACATACAAGTGTCCATCAGCAAAAAGAAGCTTTTAGAGTACAGGGAGAAATGAGAGCTCCCCAGTAGTGTAGTTTACAGAACAGATGTGAATCATTTCAAGGCAGTGAGGAGCAGGCACATCTTTAGACCTCCAAAGAGATGGAAGGACAGAACTCCTGCAAAGAGACTGTGCTCTGCTGCTACTTAGAAAGATACTTATTTAAAAGTTTAAAACCAAACCCAGGAGATAGGATATGTCCTGCAAAGACGACACAGACAGAGAAAATTTTTCCATGAGGCCTTTTATTTTTTGCCTCCTTCAAGTGACTCTGTGCTTTCTCTGTTTTAGAAAACCCTGTGGTCTGCTGCTGAGTAACACCTGAGTTTTAAAACCTCTTCAGTGTTTTGATGTGTGCACTGTAAGGGAAGAGTTTAGAGTGACTCAGCTTGAACTGATGTCAACAAACCACTCTTGAAAACATAACAAATGCCAGCACACATTTTTTTTTTTTTTTTCTGAAAAGCTTCCCTCAAAACTGTGTCATTCATTGTATATAGGATCACACAATTATCAGAGGCCATCTAGGTCTCTGGTTCTCCACCTCCGCTTTCCCCCTCAGTTCGTAAGGAATGACACAGTAAGAAAGCCCAAAGAATAATTCATCCACATATAAGAACCAAGAAACACTTCCCACATCACTATAGCAAATTCAATAAATTCTAGTACAAAGGACAAAATCTATGACGAGCTGAAGTACCCTAGGAAAATGCTGGAGAGATCAGAGGCAGCTGGTGTGTCCTAGGTTAACTGTGCAGTGACAGTTCTGTCACTACATTTCTGGTAAGAGAAGTGCAAAGTCCCTACAGGATCTAAGGAATAAAAAGTAAAAGCTCTTCTTGAACTCAAAGTTACCAGTTGCAGATTTGAAGGAGAAACTTCCTACAGTTGCTGCCACTTACTGTGGCACCAAGGGACATTTGATTGCACAGAATCCTGAGTAACCTGATTTTGCCTTCAGGTTAAAATCTCCCCTTCCACCCTTCCCTGATACTCAATCCATGTCACGCCACTGCTTCTAAAATGGCCAGAATCAGTATGGGGACAGTCTTCCAGCCCTTTCCTGTGCCACTTGAGGGCCCAAGAAGACCAACAGCTCCTACAGAGCACTGTCAGCAGAGTAACACTTCTCAGCTAGGAAGCATGCGGGGTGCTGGCACACAGGAGAGGGAAGCACTTGGTAGAGCTCAGAGCACTCCCAGTAATGCTCCATAACAGGCAAGTCCACAGCCTGCCCAGACAATGCCGCAGCAAGGACAGCAACCTGCCTCTAGCCTCTTCCCCAGTGCCCTTCCTCCCCGTTACACCTCCTGCCCGCTCACCCCCTCGCCATGTCTCAGCTGCTACTAGGATGGATTCACGTGAAAGCTGACCCCAGTACAGACTCATCCTCCCCCCTGGATGAAGTGAATATTACTTTAAGTAAAAGCTAACTGCTAAATGGTGGAGGAGGCTACCACTTTAAGAACAAAATTGTTAGGCAAACGGTGTTTATGAATTCACGCTGACACAAATTCGAAAGATAATGCATGTATTTATTTGGCACCTGGCAATAAGAAGCTAAGAGGGGCAGGCAGGTAGCAAAGATCAGTTTAAAGATAATCTCATTACAAGGTGCCCTTCAAAAAGAGAAAATGAAATTCACATTTATACCTGTATTAACCTAATCAAGGCAGACAATACAGAATTAAAAATCTGGCTTATGCCAAGAAGTGAGTCTACGTAAATAAATACATTCAAACAAAAAAAAAAATCTGCAAATTTGGCACCTCCCTTAGTAAGTTTCTTTTTCTTGTTACAAACCCAGAAATCTTGTGAGTCAGATCTTTGTGTCTTCAAACCTCCTCCTGTGTGCCAGGGAGGAATAAAAGGATGGGTGCTTAAGGAAATATTTAAGCAAAAGCTACTACTTTCTCTACTGACAGCACTGCATGGTGCAGATGTTAGTAGAAGTCCCGCTTTGAGTTTTGAGTTTTTCTTTCCAGAAGCTGAGTCCCTTGTGTTTCCTGCTTTGCATGGCAGGTGAAGAAAAAACAGCTGATTGTATTTTAGCTATGACACTTTTTTTTTTTTTTGCAAATATGTTTTAAAATTATTGAAGGAAGACAGCAAAATGCACCCTGTGTTTACCTGTAAAATATCTTTACAAGAAGGTAAATAAATGTCCCCCAAGTTAGACACACAAAATTCAGTCTTAAAAATCATCTTAAAATAATATGGGTGGATTTTTGAAGAATAAGGAGTTACAGACCCCTTTAATTATTTATCTTTTACCCTCAAGAGGCATTTGATTTTTGCTCAGGATCAATTTCCAGGTTAATCTTCAGCATGCTGCATGCCTGATTTCTGACAAACACCTTTGATATACGTGGTGTACTATTGCTATCAGAAAAAAGTTATGCAGCTTTAAGGCATATTTCATATCTGGAATTTATTTTAACTAATTAAGTCAACAGCTAACTAAAACAGCACAAACTTACTCATATTAACCTGATATTAAATTCAATTTATTTTATGTTTCTGATATTATTTCTTTTATGTTACATTATTATATGCTGAGAACATACAGCTGCATTGGATGTTGTCTGGGGAGATGTACTGGGTTGAACGGTTGTGTTGGACTGGGACTCCCAAACTGTACATATAAGGGAATATATGTACAAGCAAAATTAGTTCAAATTTTATGTTTTTAAAATGCTATTGAACAGTACCCATTTCTTTAGTTGCTGGGGAATTCAGTAGAAGAGATATGGTAGGAACACTAGATTTTTGTGTGGGTTTTTTTTTCCTTAATTTGGTGTTTGCTAAAAACTCTGACAGGTTTTATTTTAAATATAGCAAATCAGACACCTACAAGACTGCTCAAGAAAAATGTGCTCCTCAAAAATGTATAGCAGAGTGACTGTGAGGAAAAGAGCTCCTGTGGAATGTGGGTTATTTTGTTAATAATGACATTATATTTTATATATAGTACTTTTATGATAAATCTTATGTATTTCCATGTCATTAATTCATTCATACAATATCAGTGACGCTACAGCTGGCATGACAGCAAACTCTAATATCATCTGTCCACTGGGTACTGTGCTCCAGCCACACCAATGCAGTAAGCACAAGACTATAAACACAAGTAACTGTGATCAACAAAGCCTGATAATCTGAATGCATAAAATACAATGATAACTATTCATAACAGAAATTGAATTCCAGGTCTAATACCCACTTACTCATAGCACATATGCTGCTGAAAGAGGAAGCCATTTTTCCACCAGGTTCAGTGAAAGGTAGTTGGGTGTCCTCTTCTTTCAAAGAGGTTGTTTTCTCTGCCCAAAATATATTTGTCAGAAAAAAAGACCTTTCTCAGGAGCAGCAGTTAAGAGAACTTCCCTCTTTTCCAACTTGTGCGAAGTCTTGCAGGACAAAACCCAGATAAAAAAGAAAGAACTGAGTCTTCTGGATCTCAAGAATTCAGAGCACAGTGTTTGACACTCAAGCTGCGTACACAGAGCCCGGGTAGGGTTAAGCATCTCATGCTAGAAATTAAAATCACCTAGGTTTTCAGCAGTTCATTCCCAAGACACTGGAAAATACTTAGAAGTAGACGTGGACACCATAAGGTAGGACTTCCATCCATCCATGACAATTCAAAATGAAAAAGATAATAAAATTCAGTGGGAGAATAGTTTGTCTGCATAACAATGTTGCCTCCTGAAACGTTTACCTTTGTGTGGCACATATAACCATAAGTATAACCTCAGTGCCATCCAAGACTGCTTTAACCTGGGTGGTTTCTAAACCTTAGCTAATGGTGTATATATTCCCTGGCAGACTCCTCAGGGAACCACAATACCAGTGTTGGTTAGAAACCTTTAGATGAAACTACTGTTGCTAACATATATGAGTAGCTTTCATCTTTAAGTACTCCAAAATGCTTTACATGATTTTTTTGCATTTAGCTCATCAATAAAATACTCCCATTTTTTGCAGTAGAACATGATATTCTGTTTCATAAGCATATAGATAACATTTAACAAAGGATCTTTGTAAAAACTAATTACAAAAGGGCTTAGCTTTCAGGACTCTAATTGCAGTGAACAGTTCATTAATAGCACTGAGGCAATTATTCTAGCAGGCTCAAGGAGGAATGAGAATAATTTCTAGTAACATCCGAGTTTGCCTTAATGGATTCATTTGATCTTGGTCATATTCAACCAGAGACTGCAGTCCAAGGGGTTATGTCCCTGAACATTAGGTGTTAAAAATATAACAAAGCATAATGTCATAACATTCTCTACAAGAATCATAAAGTCATCACCCTCTCTAACAAAAAATCCGTTCTACAGAGAATTGGATGGGAATGTTTAATAAAAAAAAAAAGGTTTTCTCATGTATGGGAAACTAATGATCTAACAGAAACCGGTTAAGAGTTAATGATTATACAATTTAGGGTTCAGATCATTCACCTGAATCAAAATAGAATGGATCAAACTCTCCGCTTTGGCTAACATTATATTTAATATTAAAACAAAATAGAAAGAAATAAAAGATACTAGAAAGCAGACATTCCTGGCTAGCCAATACCTACATGACTGAGTCTTTTTCATGAGAAGAGGAATACCTGGAGTTCAGATTAAGTTCAGACTGAACCGTATTCAAACTGAATTTGAACAGAAATCCAAACCAATAGATCACATTCCAAGACTTTTTTCCTGAAGCATATTGAGTCTTCTCACTCTCATTTTTGCAGCCCTCAACAGGTTTTGGGCTAGGTTGCTCTACTATGGGAAACTTCCATAAAGTTACCTAAAACAGTAAAAATTGTTTATTTTACAGCTCGAGTTCCAAACGTTTTCTTGTAATCCCATCAGGAATTAATAAACCTTAAAACGGATGAGGTAAATCATATTTTACGCTACCTGTTATCACGGCGTTTTTGCTAGCATTCATATAAGAGTAGTTTGATATGTATTCACCACTAAAAGGGAGAAGCCCTCAATATCAATACACTTATCACTTACAAATCATATAAATTTATTTTACATCAGGGAATGAGTCAATGTGGATTGAAAAATTAAATTTAATTCCACTTTTCTCATAAAAGAAAAATAAAGTGCTTTAACATTTCCCTTGGTTACTTCAAAATGGTATAATTGATTAGCTCTGAAAAAGTAATACTTACTGAATAAACCTTTTAAGTTGTCAAAGATCAAAATAATAAAAATACCCACATGATATACCTCAAAATTTAAGCTTCAGTTTTACAGATTGTTATTACACCTCTGAGCAGATGGGTAATTACTTAAAACAGAGCTGATCCACTGTTTTCTTATCAGATGAACTTATTTCCTAGAAAAAAGTTCTAAAGACATGAGACAGGAATGCCTTCAGAAAGCTAATTTTTACACAATCACAGTCTCTGTGATTTTTAAAAGCACAAACTTCTGAACCATTTACTTAAAATTCAGTTTTGTCCTATGAAGATATTAATACAGAGGTTGTTTAATATGAAAAGCTGTATCAAAATGGCAGTTCAGTGTATTTCTAAGTGTTGGAAGAAAATTGGGTTATGTTTGATGATTTGACAGAGCTGATTAAGGCAGAAGAAAAAAAGGACTAAGGTTATGTTTAGTTTGGTAAAGCTATTAACCTTTGTTTTAAGCCTGTACAAGAGAATGGTTTATTACCTTTTTCTTTTCCACATGGTATACACAACGATCATTTGATCACTGCTAGCCTGTTTCTAACTACAACCTTGAGAAGGGTATTAAGTCAGTCATCAGTTTAAATCCAGTCATTAAATCCAGTATGCCTTCTTTTCTAAGACATTTACTTTAAAGAAATTTATCTCTTCTGTCACAACATAGTTTACTTCTTTCGATGATGAACTTTCTGAGATAGTGGGAATGATGCTGAAATGACACATACACTAAAGCAGACAAGAAAGAAGACCAAGTCAAGATAAAATTAAAAAAAAAAAATCATTGTTATCCCAATTTATGTGAGAGTCTTGCTTTTGTCTTTTATATCACAGAATCAAAGAATGGTTTGGGTTGGAAGGGACTTTAAAGACCATCTAGTTCCAACCCCCTGCCATGGGCAGGGACACCCTCCACTAGACCAGGTTGCTCAAAGCCTCATCCAGCCTGGTCTGGAACACTTCCAGGGATGGGGAATCCACAGCTTCTCTGGGCAACCTGTTCCAGTGCCTCACCACCCTCTCCATGAAGAATTTCTTCCTGATATCTAATCTAAATCTCCCCACTTTCAATTTAAACCCGTTACCCCTTGTCCTGCCACTACAGGCCCTTGTAAAAAGTCCCCCCCAGCTTCCCTGTAAGCCCCTTCAGGTACTGGAAGGTGCTATAAGGTCTCCCCAAAGCCTTCTCTTCTCCAGGCTGAACAAGCCCAATTCTCTCAGCCTGTCCCCACATCAGAGATGCTCCAGCCCTCTGAGTATCTTCATGGCCTCCTCTGGACTTGCTCCAACCAGTCAATATCCTTCTTATGCTGAGGGCTCCACAGCTGGACACAGTACTCCAGGTGGGGTCTCACGAGAGCAGAGTAGAGGGGGAGAATCCCCTCCTTCGACCTGCCGGCCACACTTCTCCTGATACAGCCCAGGATACGGTTGGCTTTCTGGGCTGCCAGCGCACACTGCCAGCTCATGTCCAGCTTTTCATCCACCAGTACCCCCAGGTCCTCCTTCTCAGGGCTGCTCTAGATCCATTCTCCACCCAGCCTGTACTTCTGTTTGGGATTGCCCCGACCCAGGTGCAGGACCTTGCATTTGGCCTTGTTGAACTTCATGAGGTTGGCAGTGGCCCAACTCTCCAGCCTGTCCAGGTCCCTCTGGATGGCATCCCTTCCCTCCAGCATGTCAATCACACCACACAGCTTGGTGTTGTGAGCAAACTTGCTGAGGGTGTACTCGATGCCATCATCCATGTCACTGACGGAGATGTTAAACAGTACTAGTCCCAACAACAACCCCTGAGGAACGCCACTCGTCACTGGTCTCCACTCAGACATCGAGCTGTTGACCACCACTCTCTGAGTACGACCATCCAGCCAGTTCCTTATCCATCCAGCAGTCCATCCATCAAATCCATGTCTCTCCAGTTTAGATACAAGAATGTCATGTGGGATGGTGTCAAAGGCTTTGCACAAGTCCAGATAAATGACATTGGTTGCCCGTCCTCTATACACCAAGGTCGTAACCCCATCATAGAAGGCCACCATATTCATCAGGCACAATCTGCCCTTGGTGAAGCCATGTTGGCTGTCACCAGTCACCTCCTCATTATCCAGGTGCTGTAGCCTGGTTTCCAGGAGGATCTGCTCCATGATCTTGCCAGGCAAAGAGGTGAGACTGACTGGCCTGTAGTTTCCTGGGTCCTCCTTTGTTCCCTTTTTAAAGATGGGGGTTATGTTTCCCCTTTTCCAGTCAGTGGGAACTTCACCAGTCTGCCACGACTTTTCGAATATGATGGATAGAGGTTTCGCAACCACATCAGCCAGTTCTTTCAGGACCTGCGGATGTACTTCATCAGGTCCCATGGACTTGTTCACCTTCAGGTTCCTCAGGTGTTCCCAAACCTGATCCTCACTAACCATGGGTGGGTCTCCATTCTCCCAGTCCCTGCCCTTGCCTTCCATGACTCTGAGGGTATGGCTTGCACCCTTGCCAGTGAAGACCGAGGCAAAAAAACCATTGAGTACCTCGACCTCCTCCATATCTCGAGAAACCAGCTCTCCCGTTTCCTTCCACAGAGGGCACATATTTTCCCTAATCTTCTTTATATCTCCTATGTACCTATAGAAGCCCTTCTTGTTCCCTGTGATGTCTCTGGCCAGGTTTAATTCCATCAGGGCTTTGGCTTTCCTAACCTGATCTCTGACCTCTCTGACCTCTTACTTCACTGTAATCCTCCCAGGTTACCTGACCCTGCTTCTACCCACTTCAGGCTTCTTTTTTTTCATTTTACTTTGTTGAGTAGCTGCTTGTTCATCCACTCAGGCGTCCGGGGGCTTTTACCCGACTTCCTCTTCATTGGGATGCATCGCTCCTGAGCTTGGAGGAGAAGGTCCTTGAATACTTGCCAGCTTTCTTGGGCCCCTCTTCCTTCCAGGGCTTCTTCCCAAGGAACCTTGCCAATCAGCTCCCTGAAGAGGCTAAAGTCTGCTCTCCTGAAGTCCAGGGTAGCGAGCTTGCTGCGCACCCTCCTCGCCTCTGTAAGGATCTCAAACTCCACCATTTCATGGTCGCTGCAGCCAACACTACCTGTGCTCCTGATCCTGCAACCATTAGCCCCAGTGACCTAAAGTCTCTTTTGATGGCTTTTGGATTCCTCTCCTCAAGCTCATCACTGCTCACCTGCATTACCAATAGGGGGTAATATTCCGAGGGCTTTACCAGAACAGGAAGTTTCCTGGTTATGTCCCTAACCCGGGCCCCATGCAGGCAGCAGACTCCCCTGTGCATTGGGTCTGGGCAGCGTATCAAGCCCTCTGTTCCCCTCAGAAGGGAATCACCCGCAACAACGACCCTCCATTTTTTTAAAGGACGCAGTTGTAATGTGTGGGGCTGACAGGGTTGTCCTATGCATCTCCCTGGATGGACCTTCCTCTGCAATTGCCTGAACCTCAAGTTCCAGAGCCCCATATCTATTCTGCAAGGGCAACTGGGAAGGGGAGGGAGGGCAGCAGGGGATGTGCCTACCTCACCCAGCAGGGACCCGTTTCCATTCTGCTCTGTTTCTTAAGCTCCTTCCCTCTGCCTGATGGCAAAAGCATATGGGATCAACTGTGAGCTGTGTGCCCTTCATCTGCTGCCTTTTCCTTTGGGGTGGAAGGTTGGTGGAGTGAGATGTCCTCTTCATCTCACACTCCCTCATACTTCTCAGCCTCTCCACTTCCTCCTTCAGCTCGGCCCCCCTGATAAGCAGATCATTGACCTATTCATACCTCATGCAGGGGCCTTCTCTGTTGCCCTCGGGTACAAGGGACAGGCTTAGGCACTCCCTGCAGCTGGAAACCTGGACAGCTGCATCCTTGAGCGGGAGCAATGTCTGGGTTACCGCATTCCTGCTAGCAGTGACTTTCCTCTGAGTGGCCACCATGGCTGGGTCCTGCCCGCTCACCCTGCCTGCTCAAACTGCCGCGCAAACTGCTGTGCCACGCCGTGACTGATGCGCCACGCCCTGTTTGCCCGCTCTGTTTGCCGCACCATGGAGTTGGACCATGGACCATATATTTTCCAGGGAAGACTCTTGGACTGAAAGACCAGAGGATGAACGGGCCCTAGTCAGCACTATGAAAGAGACTCCTTTTGTAAATCTTTCCCTTTCCTCTTCTTCCATCCTTCCAGAAACAATCCCATTATTACCACCTGCAGTTTCCTTCCTCAAAAAAAGATTCTATATGGTTTCCAAACTGAATCTGCTTTTCATCTTTGCTCTCTCCTCTGCCTCTTCACACCAATAGATTATTCTCATAGGTAATGTAGTTTCTGTGGCCACTGATGGCAGCTGTAGCGGCCAGGGATTTTGCATGCAATGACTGGTTTTGCAGTGCTTCCTTGGAGAAGGAGAAAATTTTTTGCTCTAGAGATTAAAAAAGGTTAGCTGTGGAATAAGTTCTGCATGGTAATGGTGTCTTCTAGCTAAAATAAGTCTGAACTGGGTCTGCGTACAGCTGGAAGTTCAGGCATTCTTTTTCTGCTGATACTAAAGTTATAGGGAAGATGACATAAGCAGAAATCGACTAACATTTTCAATAATGACTAACATGAGAGGAGATTCAAAGAGTACATGCTCTTGTAAACTATGGGGTGTGCAGGTCAACCATTCATTCTTCCCTTTACCAGCTGCAACAGCTGTGAAAAAGAATGTGAAATAGTAATTGAAGCATTTGTCAGAAGCCAACACCCATCTCAGTTCCACTCTCAGAGAAGGGTAAAATACTGCCAAAAAACTGCTTTAGAATTCTGCTGAGGTCTTTGGAACAATTCTGTACCCCTCATCTCCTTTCAAACCAGAACCCTTCCCTTTAAACCTGGATGCTGCATTAACTTCTTCAAGACCATTCATTTAGAGACACTCACTGACAAAACCCATGCAATCCGCCATTTATCTAGACCACTTAGTTTGTAAAAACCTAGGTGAAGAGGAAGGCAGAGATTTTGTGCTTTCTGCCTGTCCCCTCCCCTGCCTAGCTTTCTGCAACAGGAATGGATTCCTCCCCTTTATTCTTCTCAATCTTCCAGTCAATCCACTTTTTCACAAGGAAGGTAACAAGTATCATTTAAATCAAAGATTACCTCTCTCCCATGTTTACAAAATGGTGATGTCTTCACCAGTTCCTTCCCCACTTCAGTTCTCTGTGAAATATTTTGTCACAAGACACTGTGACAGGTTCAAGGAAAGGTCTGAGGGGATCCAGTGTCCCAGTGCCTGACCAGCTTCATGCAGATATTTTGAGCTAAGTGTTTTTAATATTTAATGTAAGCCAAAAGGGTTGGTTTTTTAAATTATATGGGTCACATGCACTAGAAAATATGAAATGTCACAGATTTATTCATGCATAAATTAGAGAACTTCTTTTGCTTTGTCTGAAAGTATTTCAAGGCCAGGTTGGATGAGGCTTTGAGCAAGCTGGCCTAGTGGAGGGTGTCCCTGCCCATGGCAGGGGGGTTGGAACTAGATGGTCTTTAAGGTCCCTTCCAACCCAAACCAGTCCGTGATTCTGTGATTCTATGATTATATTTTAAAAGATTGCAAAAAATGGGAAAGGATAGGAGAAATTACAAAGAAATTCACAGCAGACAGCAATATAGAAGTGGAAAGCAGTCAGAAGTGCCCTTATTTTTAGAGGTGAATCCAAAATCTTCCACACAAATACTTATCTCTTGCAGGATTTATCTTTTCAATCCATCTAATCTTTCTAAGAAATGGAACTAGCACCTAGTCCCTAAAGAAAACAAAGCCCTGCAGCAGTTACTGCACTCTGTCACAGCATGCTCTTTTATCCAGCACAAACTTTTAGATCCTATGTCCCACCTGGACCTGTGATGGAACCAGTCATTACTCTAGAATGCAGTTGTTTGCCTGCATTTCTGTATTTGAGACATCAGACTCCAAACTCTAAGTGCCAGTCATCACTGAGGACTTAGCTGTACATCCCCACTTTCCTACTACTCCACACGTAACTGAAGTATAAGTTAAGTGTTTGGCAACAAGAACTTAAAATGAGGAGAAAGCGTTTTTTAATTCCCATTCCCCACGAACAAAAACATACCTCTATCAGCATGAAAGAGCTGCTAATGTTGGCAAAACACAGCCATCTGACTGCAATTACTTTTTCTTTCAGTCCAGAAAACGCCTTGATAGTTCTGCAGTTATTTTGTTGATGTACTTTTAGAAATGGCAAAGACCCTTTTGGCTCTTTTCCTTATCCACAAGCAGCGACCTGAGAAACGCCTGGCTGACTTGACTATATATCTTCCTCTAAAGCGAGAAACACCCACGCCTTCCCCAGCCGTGTTATACATCACGATGAAGACACACGCTTTCCAGGCTAGACCTGCCCTCATCACACAAAACAGAGTACAACTGGTAACAAAGAGAGTTTCAGCCTAGAGTGCAGGTTACAGTAGTGAACAAGATCCACAAAGGAAAATTAAATTCATGACTGGCACATGCTTATTCCAAAGACTCTCATGTGATGGTCTTGCTGTTCAGATTTGGATACAGTTTTGGATCTGACCTCACTCCATTGACTTCCATTCAAGCACATGTAACAACCCAGTGTACCCTTCCTGAATTAAACCCTGTTCTCTGCCATTATTATGAGTGTTAATGATAATGACTTTTGATGTATCATCAATATGACATGAAGACGCAAGAAATATCTAAGTCGAATGAAGTCAACAGTAGTTTTCCTTAAATTGATATATCTGTAATTTATTTCAATCCTTTAAGTCACTTTGGGTGAAGGCAAGGGAAGGCATCTTGTCACATGGAGTCAGGAAATCAATTTCTGAGATACTTTGTGGACTGCTTTAAAAAAAAAAAGTATGTAGAAGCTGAAAGATAGAAAGAGTTAAAGGAAGGCGTCAAGTATATAATACAAGGTGGTTGTCTAGGGAAACTGTTGGATGAATCAGGACCATTACGCAGGTAATAACTCTGAACTTCTGACTTCAGTAGCATCACTTTGGATTTCCACTTGCTTGAGTATGACCTAACTCTGAACTCATATCCAGGAAAATTATTATTAGCATGATTTTGGTACAATTTACACAGATTGGAATAACGGTTCTAGCAGAGCCTTCAATGTTCAAATTTCTTAGTATATGTTTCTGGCATTATTAAGAGTATTGGAAACTCCACTTTGGCATCCCATTTCTCTGTAGCTTGGAGGACAGACCATAGACAAACTTCAGATGTTTTTTGCTAAATAATTTTCATTGAGATACAGAGACAAAACCTAAGGGCTAAAATCTAAAAGCTGCAGACTAAAACCTACATTAATCTGTGTCCTTTTGGGTACCAAATATAGAGAAAACATGACATTTTGACACTATGGCTACTCTTAGGACCCTAATTGGTCTCACCAGTATCTGTGAAAAGAAACTTCTGAGATCTTCTGTGGGAACATCACTGAAACACGAGGAGAAATATTTGCTTTCTTCTTTCTCCTATCTCTCCCTGAGCAGACATGCAGAAACATATACTTACCTGTGTATACATATGCATACAATAGTAAATAAAATACAGAAAAGCTGCTGCTATATGGCATCCAAAATATTTAACTCCAGGGAAAATTGCTGGCAGTCATAAAACTGGGATGAGGGACATATTACTTCTAGAATCCACACCCAAGAGAACATGAGCTTAAAACTAAGTCACCCAGGAAGCAGACAACAATAAATGGGTGCTACTGCATACTGGGGAATTTCAAAAGATATAAAGCAGTCAATTTTGACCTTACACAACTGTTCAGCATTCATTTGACCTCTGTGGGGTAGCTCCCTATTTTTACAAATGGCACTGAGGTTGAGTCTCTTGTCAGGGTGTTAATTTCCAGTTCCTTTTTAATTCCAGGAAAATTTGGGCATACAGAACCCATACAAGTAACAGAGAAGGAGCTCTATACACAGCTGTCTCTACACAATGGGCTGGATGGAGACAGAGTCACAGAGGTTTACCACTTGAGGAACGTGCTTATCAGTAAATTTATTCCTGCACTGGAGGTGGCAATTCTTCTTCAGTTAGTGGCAGCGGCAGTTTTATTGGTGCCACTTTTAGAGCAAAAAAATGGAGTGCAGTGGTTTGCAGTGGAAACAGAACAGTCTTACCCTTGGTCTAACTTCTTGTTTCAGAGGGTGAACTACATATCTCTCCAGTATATACTTCTCTCTTCATCTGGAGGAATTCTGCTCCAGCTGTGCCACACGGTTTATAGACAAGCCCACAGATTACACTATGCATCTCACCTTTTTCTAGCATGTTAATAAAACTGAAAATACTCCTGTTGGCATTATAGACACTGAATGTTCAATCACTTTTTAGTGAGCCCATTAGCTTCTTAGGGCCAAAAAAAAGAGTTCCCACTATCTACAAGCAAAATCCTCCTTTTGTTCATTTTTTCAGCTGTTTCAGACTTTGGGGGGGGGGGGGGGGGGGCAGGTGGGCAGCAGGGTTGGGGGGTGCTGTAGTTTTGGGTTGTTGTTTTCTCCTGAAGTTTCTATTAGAAACAACAGGAAAACTGTGGAATACACTACTGAACAACAGTGCAAATATATAGGTTTGGTTTGTTTTGCTTTCATACTTTTGCCATTGGTCATTGTTTTTCTACTACATTGAAAGCTGCTCAGAATTACTCACAACAGACAACTAACTGGGCTTCACCAACTGCAATTCATTTGATGCAGGGACCAGACTGCTAACGGATAGTGGGTTTTTTCCTCATTACATTACTCTGTTTCTTGTATGGGTTTAAAAATTATTTTGCGAGAATAGAGATAATCTGAAAATCAAAATTTCAAGGGATTAAAAGGAAGATTTTTCCAATTACGATTTTATCAGAGAGCTCTCAGAGGTTTTATCACACAGAGCCAGAACCTGCTGAAATCCAGATAAACTATAATGAAACATATATAATTAGACTGGGAAAAGTCCTTCAGCTTTTAATCATACAAGTATCATTTAAGCACCTTTAATTATAACAGAAAGCATACTATAAATTAGATGAGGAAAATATGAAACCTTTACCTACTGTTCTGATCCACTCATAAAACAAATACTTATGTATCTTAAATTTCTGGTTTGGGGTTTTTTTTTTGAGGTTTTTTTAGCTTGGTTGTTTGTATTTTTATCTCTGCTGCCTCTTTCCTGTTAGTTCCAAATTCTGGTTAAGTTTTTATTTTGAAAGTCTTTTGACATTACTGGAATTATCTTTTTTGTCATCAAACTGGTTTTCAAAGAACATGCACAACATCATATGCTATCACTATGTATGTTTCATGACTGGAAAGCCTCATCACCAGTATTCCCCAGGCAGACAGTGCAGGTTCTCTCTGAGATAATTGCTCTCTTTGTTTTCCATTTACTTTTTTTTTATTTTGGAATAAAACAGAATCTCTTAACATAATTTCTTCCTAAAAGATTCTAATTTTTCTGAAGGACTCTGTGTGGAAATAATTGAACAATTAAGAACTTTGTTTGATACACCTCAAACTAAACATCACTGATAATTCAGTGAAAATATCCCACTGATCCGCTTATGAGAAGAGGCTAAGAGAATGGATTTGCTTAGACTGAAGAAGAGAAGGTTGATGGCAGCTGTACAGAGATGAAGCCAGACTTTTTTATCAGAAGTTCACTAAATGAGGATGAAACAACAGTTGCAAATTAAGGATTTCAGTTGGGATTAAGTGTGTTTAAGCACTGAAAAAGTCTGCCTGCAGAGGTTGTAGAATCCCCATCCTTGGGGATTTTCAAAACTCTCCTAAACAAGGCCATAAGCCACCTGTTATAGCTTTGGACTTCACCCTGCTTGGAGCAGGATGTGGGACTTGATGGCCTTCAGAGGTCTTGTGGGGTTACAGATAAGCAGCAGTAGAACTGCTAACATAAACTGCTTTTTTGTTACAGAACAGTTTTTGTTACAGAAAACATAGCTGCAGATAATAAGATTAACTTCAAACATTGCTGAAGTACAAGTTATATTAAACAAATCTAACATTTTCAGATTCATAGACCCATGAAATCATTTTGGATCTCATGCTAGTAGCATTTTCTGGTATTCTTGTGCACCTGACAAGACAATTCTGCTTGAAGAATTTTTATAAAAGCTTTTCTGAGACACATAACAATTCTTCAATGAAGAGAGAGAATACACTTCTGGAAGGAAAGGACAACTCAAGGAATAAAGCATAAAAATCCATTTAACCTAAAAAAATAATAAAAAAAAAAATCCACAAAAATGAAGAATGTCTTAAAGTTACATCTTGGCCTATCTTCCTTTATTCCATGTGTGTTTGGACTCCTAGCAATAATTTGGCTTTGCTCTAATTACAGGTCCATCTAAAAGCATGTGGGCATTTTTAATACTTTAGAGACACATCAGAGATTTTTAGACATTTTTGGATACACTACCATGTTCATGACCAAAGTACAGACCTTTAGAAAACAGTTTTGTCCTAGAATCTCTCCATAACCATTAGAATCAGGAAGACGATGCTGACAAAATCTAGCTAGTTCTGGGCAACTACCCTGAACCCCATTTCTCCTCTTTCAATAATTCTGGCAGTTTTGATTTAGTGACTTTTCATGTAGCCAAAAAATGAATGTGGCAGTTTGGGAATGTAATTGACATTAGCTAATATTTCTGTAATTCACTCAGTTACAATCACTTTTTACCTAAAATGCCAATAAGAGAAGACACCTTTAAATTCTTCATCGGCTTCTTAAACTCCTGATCTGTAAATGTGATGGCTCATCTGAAATAGTTGTTTATATATTGATCTCGTACAGACATTTTGTGTGCACAGAATATTTATGCCAATTGACAAAAATAGTTACAGGGGTGGCTCTGGGTTTCAAAATACTTCTCATCAGTGCAACACTTAAACACCGAATATTCTGAAAATCAAAGCAGGTTTGTAGCATTATTAACCCAGGTGTTGGGACTGTAAATGAAATGTCACATTTTGATGTTAAATTTATAAAGTAGATACAGTTGGGAGACATCTGGAAAGCAGGAAGCACATAAACACTTCAAGTTGTCTGAGTCTGTGCCACTGCAGTGTGCAAAAAATTGTAATCAAAACTGCAATGCCACCTTCTGGAGTATGGTCATGATTCTGACCTTTAAAGAAATACCATTCTGCTCACAGGCGATGCCACAAAGGGCCCTGTATTATACTGTGAGTGCTAAAGACCATGGTTTGGGGGATTTTTTCCTTTTTTCCCTATTTCAACCCACTTCTGAGTTCTCCACATTCATGCAGTGGCTTCAGAAGTACATGCTTTCAATAATCCATTGAAAATGAACTGCAAGTTTTATCCTTTCTCCTTTATGTACTAACTAAAAAGTGAAAATTGTGAAATTGTGAAAAAGTATGGTTTGATACAAGATAAAAGGAACAACATAAAAATCATTTCAAAGAAGTCTAGCACACCTTGGAATCACGAACTCACCTTTCAGCATGTGAAATATGCTGGAATTATTCAGTGTTAATATCCAGTGTTGATACCTAATGTTTCCTTTCATAGCTCTAAGTGATTCCCAGTGAAAGGCACTTATTGAAAATACCTGTTTTAGGAGAATAACCATAAAAGTTCCTTGCATTTCTTTGTATATCCCAAATTTCCTGGGGTGAAATCCCAACTACTTGTAATTTTGCAGGGTCTGATGAGATATTGGAGAATTGCCCTCCCTTTTATTTATCACCTTTTTCTCTTTTCTTTCCATTTTGATCGTCTCTGTAAAAAGCTGGCTTTCTAACACGTTAAGTCTCAATGAAAAGCAGAAATGGGGTGGACTACAAGCAACTCAGGTACAATTTAAAAAGTAGACATGATTGAAATGATCCAGGAAAAAGTTAATTATGGTATAGTGATGGGGATTAGCCTTTTATTTCATGGATCCAGAAATTCAACACCTAACAACAAGGTCCCCTTGCGTTCAAATCTGACAAGAAAATAGCACCTATATAATTTCTGTTATACTAAATAATTTCTAAACTGATGAAGGGAACATGGCAGTTCCCATATCCCCTCTCTAAGCGATGATTATCATAAGTAACTGCAATACTGAGAAAGCAGAGATTTGTGGGTCCCATGCCAGTCTGTGTTCTGGGAAGTCCTAAAGTGTGTGTCTCCTCTCTCACATCACAGAACAAGTAGTAGGGGCTGGAATAGCCCGCCCTGGGTCACAGGATCCCAGAAGAGGAGGTTAGATGGGACCTGTGTAAGTTCTGTAGTGCACACTCTTGCTAAAAGCAAGATTAATATAAAACTGCATCAGGTTAGCTGTGGCTTTGTCTAGCCAAGCCTTGAAAATCTCCAGGGGTGGATATTCTAGCACTTCTTTAAGTGATTGTTGGAAGAAAGGTCTAATCTAAGTTACTCAATTTGCAAATTGTGGTTGTTGTCCCTTATATTGTCTGCCACAACCAAAAAGAGATTATTTTCAACTCCCCTTCAAGCAGTTGTAGACTGCTCTGAGTTTACTTACCACTTAAATTCTTGGTTTCCAAACTAAACAAGCCCAGCTCTGTCAACCACTCCTCGCAACTTGTGTGCTCTGTGCACTGGCCATCTTGGTAGTCTTTTACTGGACCCTCTGTAGCCTACTGACGCCTTCTTGAGATGGGTTATCAGGTCCCATACCCTTCCATTGCAAGCCATCATGCAATAGTCCAGAAGGTGCTAAAGAGGACCTTTCAAATGTGCCTGACACCACACGCTCGGTTACTGTTTACTGAAGGAATGCAGCTTCAGGAGTGGGACTGCTTTCAGGACATGACAGAGGCAAAATGGAATACATAGATAACATACTGTATATGGTGAAAACACAGAGGAGGAAACAAAAAGGTGTAAAAGACAGTCATGGCCCATATAAGAATTGGAACAAAGGAAGAACAGACAGACAGGAATTGCTCCAGTATTGTGACCCACAGTTAAAGATGCTGCTCCAGGTTACCACTAATTAAGCCCCAACAAGTTCCTTTCCCTTTGGTAGAGCGAAATCACTGCTTTTTGAGTTGCCATTTAATACATTTTGCTAGTGCAGTCTCAGCAATCCTATTATCTTTTTCTGTGCAATTTGGTTTAGTAAGATTTTTTAAGAGCAGTGTGCATGTCTGTGTGTTTTCTGATCCCACCTTTTTTCACGACAAGCTAATTGATACTGCAGCACTGAGTAAACTCAGTGGCAACACCAGTAACCCCTATTAAGTATTCAGTGTGAAAACATCCAGTCTGTTAGCAGTGCTGCTGTGCCTTTAGATGCCACTGCTTGTGCCTTCGTGCTGCTACCTGAGAACCAAAAAGTCACCAAAAGCCCATCACCAGTTTCCATTCTTCTCCATTAGCTGGCTAGGTGTCATTATGACTCTCGTATTTGACTTTCCCAACAGTCAGCGGCAGGCTTCTGGAAGTCCTGAATTGCCTTACACTAGTTAACATCCAACTTCCTTTGGGAATTGTAGTCTAGCTAGGGAAAATCACAAAATGCAAATTAGAAATAGAAAAAAAACCCTTGATTTTCCAGAAAGTTAAATAAAGTGCATAACAAAATCAATGCTTTCATAAAAAATGTAAGTTGTAAATAAGAAACAGTGCATGGAACACTTCTTTGATATAGCCCTTTATAAGTCTCATCGCTACAGATCATTACCAGAAATCACTGCTTCTGCATATGAACAGCACATTAAAGTGTTTTCACTTGTTAATATTCATATTACTATAGAGGTATGGGAAAGAGACACTGTATCACACAAACCATCTTTCTTGGCTTTTAAACTGCATTTTTTCCTCCAAGTTTTTTTTTTTTTCTACGTTAACTCCTTCAGATTATTCTGCTTTCTATGTAATTACAAGGAATTACATAATTAGTTTTTGTGAACTAATTGTCAAATTTATTTCTGGCCATAAGTAGTGTATACTGAACCCACATCACTTAAAAGAAGCACTGACAATTTTCCCTGTCTAAGGATTTACCATTTCTGTCTTTTGAAGTTATAATTCTTGTATAGCACGCCTAGTTTTCAAACTGCTATCATTCCTGTCACAGTGTTTCCTTAGCAAAATGCGTAATAGCATAGAACACTTAAAAGAACTTTATGGCTTCTCTTGCAAAACAACAGACATTGTTCTTAAATATAGATATATAGCATTTTCTATATTAGACAGGATGGCAGGCTCTTCTACAAAAAATGCCCTATTACATGGCTCACTAAAGAGGATGTATCGTAATATATATATATATTTCTGATGCATTTCTCAATTAGAACAAAAGGATTAAGGCTAAAAGCGTGTTCGAAACAAACAAGGTACAGAGTTTCTTTAGAATTAGTTCACCGCTATTTGCAAATTCTGTGTGTTCCGTGCAGCTCATGCCTGATTCAAATGCTGAGAAGATGTTTCTTTTACTCAAGACTGAAAAAGACATTCTCATACAAGTACATATAAATAATTCAAATATTGAAATAAAAGAATACTTCTGTGTGAGGTTGTATATAACACTATTACACGTACTTAGGCTGTGTCATTGTAGTGAGTGTTTGGGAAGGAAAGAGCATCAAAAGGAATTGCAGGAAAAGCAGGAATTGCCCTATCTAATTAAGTCCTGATGCTGAGTCAGTATTCTGGGCCTATGGCTTATTTAATTCTTTGTGATACAAGGTCTAAAAGAACATACATATTATCAAAGGCTTGTTTACCTATTATGAATACAGAAAGAATACACAGATGCTACTCAGTTTTGATGTCACCAACTTCTTCCCAGGTAGGAAACTGTCATCAAAAAGGTGGGCAAGCACACAGCTGCTTTAATTCTGACGGCAATGACACATTCAGACGCTGTTATGCTGTCCTTGCCATATTGAAGTCGTGTGCATCATGGTTGTCTTTTAGACTGGCTCACTAATCTTGAACTTTTGCTTTGACAAATGAAATGTGAGGTAGTTTTATACATGCTCCTTAGGAAGGAGAGAAGTTGCCCTTTGCAGCAGAGGGCAGCTGGAACAGATGCAGCTCTGCATGAGGACAGACAATGAAGACTTCCACAGGAATGCCAGCAGTAAAGTAAAAACTAGGGAATGCTAGGAATGTCCCAGTGCCAAATTGGACAAAGTCCTGGTGATGAGGAGCTTGGAAAACACTGAGGTACAGAATGCCTTCTTTACCTCTTTATTTTTCTACCAAGAATTGAGCTCAGGAATACCAGAACCCTCAGACCCATGGGAAAGTCTGGAGGAATGTAGATTTACCCTCAATAGAGCAGGATCAACTTAGTAAACATTTAAATGAACTGGAGATGCACAAGTCCTTGGTACCTGACAGGATGCACCCTTGAGTACTAAGGGAGTTGGCATTGCGAGGCCACTCATTATTGTCTTTGAAAGGTCATGGCAATGGGGGAAGGCTCCTGAGTACTGAAACAAAGCAAATATTGATGTCTTCTGGATGGCAAGAAGGAAGATCCAGAGAACCACAGCCCAGTCAGTCTCACTGTATTCCCTTGAAAGGTGATAGATCAAATCTTCCTGGAAGCCATTTCCAACCGTATTAAGCACAACTTGGCCACTGGGATTAGTCAGCATAGGTTTAAGAAAGAGAAATGCCTGACCACCTCTATGATGAGATGACTGGCTCCATGAACAAGGGGAGAGCAGTGGATGTTGGTTATCTTGACTTTAGCAAGACTTCTGACACCATCTCCCATGACATCCAGAACAAATTCTTCTTTCTTCTCTTATGTAATTTCTTCTCCCTCTCTAAAAGATACATATACTGATGTGCTGAGGTATTATCCACAGATGGTGATTTCCCATCAAGGTGATTTTGCCTATTTTGCTCAGATTACTCCTTGCCCTCAAAACTTAATATTAATTTATTAACATATTCATACTGGAAATTGACAGACATGATTATTAGGCTATGTATTTGTTCTGTCCATCTCTTCAGTGTGACTTTTAGCTCATATTTATATTTGCTGTTAGCACGTGGAACAGAAGATCTGATAATTAGGATGGCATAATAAAGCTGACAACATAAAGATAACCAAGAAAACAAGTATTTTTCAACAGACATTAGCATCCTATGAGCTTGCCAATACAACCCAAAGTCAAAGCAATGCTAACATATCATACAGAATTAATGATACTGAAACAACAATAAGACAGCAGCAATGTTTTAAGAAATACCCCAGAATGTTTTTTAATGAATATCTGTCTAATACGCCTTTATCTGTTAAAGTAAAAGCTGCATTAATTTTGATAATTAAGAAAGAGTCTTTTATGTTCAAACACTGCAGTTCTTTGTTTTGTATCATAAAAGCTGTCTTGTACTCTTTCACATCACAGATGTTGTGTTCATATAATTATCCCACAAGCCACATTATGCAGACGACTTTGTTACACTTAACACTCTGACTGAACCATGCTCATCTCAGAAAACCTCAAAAGAAACACTTTTTTTCATTTGGAAACTTCTGAAAGTGACATTATAATCAATGGAGTGAAAAATATGGAGGAAGCACAGAAAATTGGAAAGTTTTAAGAGGTTGGTGCTTTTGAGATAGAAGAAAATAGTTTAGCTCTCCTGACCTTTATCTTAAAAGTTATAAGGAGTTCAGCAGTGTGGAAAAGCAGAGAATGCAACCAGAGATGAGTTTAGGTGACAGACAAGAGAGAGAAGCAATAATTGGAATCAGTAATAGACCTTGAAACAGAGGAAGGATTCTACAGAACGGCATGATTATTGATGCAAAAACACACCAGTATTTGTGCTTGGTTTTGTGAACAGGTGTCCAAGGTACTTCCACTTGATTCCCCAAAAATAGATCAGTCAGCTGTACAATGAAGTGTTCACTTGGAGAAGAAGATGTGGTACAGTGCAGGAGAGTCAGGAATCTTTATTCTATCTAACATCAAATTTCAATTTAAAATTGAAGATGAAAATTGAAACTGAAGTTTCAAATATCAAATTTCTCAGCTCTTAGAAAGGAGTGGAATATAGTAAAAGGAATATAGTGATATTCTAGCTTCCATACATATCATTTTTCAAGAGTTTACACAATTCATACACATTATCATCAATCATTTATACACTCTATAGTCCTGTTAAAAAGCAACACATTTTTTACTTTTTACTTTTAGGGCCAGGAAAAGAAAAATGAGCAGCAGCAATGACTGGAAGGAAACCAAGGATATGAATGGGACATCCAATGCTTCAAATATGTCTCTTGTTTTAATTGTCTCACTATAGCTCAGACTTTCTGTCTTATTAAGTCAGAGAGGAAAATGCATGCAATTAGTTAGTGCCTAACTTAACCTAATTATCAAATCCAACCAAAACAAAGAAATTTTCCCTAGGAGTACAGAGCCACTGCCTATTGCCCAGCTGTTCATGCTTTGCTTAAAGGAAAGGAAAAAATGCATTTTGGTGATTTTGAAGAGCAAACCAGCCTTTAACTTCTTCTGTTACAGCCTACCATTTGAGGATAAAAATCACAGCAAATGTAATTTGAACAAGAGCATGCCTTGGACTGGATTTTCTATAGGGTCTTCTGAACAAAACTTTTTGGTTTGCAACAGGTATTAATCAAATACAGCTCACCACTAACACAAATTCCTTTTGAAAAACTTGATAATACACAATATATACACCAGGGTGATTTGAATACAAATAAAGTGATGTTTAAAACTATTTTTCAACCCTTCTGATGGAGACCAGTACTTATTTGCCTAAATTTACCTTAACTGCTGTTGAAGCCTTTCAGGAATGCTTAATACCCCAGGCAACCAGCAAAGCATAACTGCTGACAGCACTGCCACTTTCAGAACAAGCATTATAAAAAGGTATGCCTGTTCAGACTTTCAGTACCCCATGTACCCAATGAAATGCAAATGCTCTGGTTTCTGGTCTCCTCTGCCTGTCAGCCATGACCTTTAGAGGTGACATTTAAGTCAACAATGCTTTTCAATAAAATTATCGATATTATCTTACATTATCCTAAATGATCGAGAACTGTTACTTCTCCTAATTTATAAAAGTATAGCTCAGCACACAGAAACATTACAAAAACTGATGCAGGAAAGAAAAAATGTTTAAAGTGGGATCCAAAGCTTACTGAAGTCAACAAAAGTATTGGGAAACATTTTTAGTTGTGTGCCGAATTTATAACTGAACTTTTATTTTGTGGCGAATTTTATACCTGTAAAGGTAAACCACACAATTTAGCTAGTCGCAGGTGCATCTATACATAGTCACGAGGTGCTCATGATAATTAGTCTTTCAAATAGTTCTACAGTGACTTTTCATAAGCACCTTTGAAAAGTAATCTATAAATGACTTAACAAAGGACAAACAGAAAAAATTAAAGACATAATCAAGTCTGGAGAACTGAGCTTCTTTTTCCCCATTTTACCTACTGACATCTCTATCCAGTGAATTTGTCAAGGCATAGATACTAGAAGCTCAGTTGATAATCTCTGCAAACTTTTCTACTTTCAGTAAAGCAGATTTCCCAATAATCAAAGTTCATGCGTAAAGCCCATCACATTTTCCTGCACACCACACTATCAGAACAGTGTCCATACTCACTCCTTACTTTGTACATAATTTTGCCATATCTTAGATCTGAAAGTGATGATACACGAGCAAGTACAGGTCTGTATTTTCCACAGTCTGAGTATTTTCTGCATTAAAGGATCAGGTATCTCAGACATTTTCTTGGCATTACTTCTGAATTTAATATATTCTTCTAAATAGCTATCTTCTTATTTATTGTATTTTGAAATTTTTGAAGTATTTTTATGGGGGTGAGAAGGGATATTATTACTGTCTATAAATATGTCATCAGAAGCACAAACTCTGGGACAAAAGAAACCCCTACTTAAGCTAAAGGACATATTTTGGCACAGGAACAAACGGTTCTCTGTTAATGAATAAATGTACGCTTGAACCTAGAGGTTTAATTCTACTTGAGGAGTGAGTTCTGGAACAGCTTTTTAAATAACACAAGGGAGAAAACACATAATTGGTGTTAAAAATGGAGTTTCTATCAGTGTATGAAAGAGATTGGGTAGTGTAGTTGTCTGCAATAGCAGCAAAATGGTCTCAGTGAGCCAAGTGGCCCCTTCCTAGTGTATTTTCCTACTCATTCTGACAACAAAATTAGGCAAGAAAATTTTAGCCACTGAAGTACTAACACTGCAAAACTTGGAAGGCTCTTTATAATGGGTGACATTTATATTACTTTTTAACCTAGTAAAAACCGCTTTTTTATACAGAATAACATTTCATAGTAAAAGAAGTATCTTCTGGCATTTTCCATCCCAACTGACACCTGTAGAACGAAGATTAAAATTATTTTCCCTTAGTGTATTAAAAGTGATTAAAAGTTTAGATGAAACGTGTATTAAAACTACACACATATATCACCAAAGACAAGCATTTGAGAGGAGGAAAAAATATTCATTTGATTTAAACATTTGGTACTAAACATCTTCCTTAAATGCAACAATAATTGTCTCAAGTTACCAGGTGGTGTTGGGCTATGGACATGCCACTGCAAACTGCCTGGGGAACAACCTGGGGCACAACTTCAAATTAAATTTTCTTATGAGCCTTGTGTTTCAACATCATACTCATTTCACTTGATTGATTTGACTAATTCAGTTTTGGGCAAGTCCTTCTCTCCAGTGAGACTCTGATACATATCTTTATTTATCTTTATCCAGGAATTATAAGGGGAAAAAAGTGACTGATGCTTTATATCTTACTCTGCCTTTCAAACCCTTTAACCTATCTGCTACTTCCTATTCAGGAATGCCCTGCCTGAAAACTTGCAAAATATATGACCTTTTCCTTTCAACTGCATGCATCACCACTGGTTGCTTTAAGATCTCATTATTTATATTGTGCTGTTTGATATGAGAAACCCTTTAACATGGTCTACCCAAAGCTTATTCATTGCTCATGCGGTCCAATTGTTTGGAAGCATGTCTTAAGGAAAGGATTACGACCAAGATAGTAATGCCTACACAATACTGTTGTTTACCGCTGTAGTTTCCTCACACAGGTTGTTGAAATTTGGCAGTGCTGTGATCATCACCAAATACTGTAACTTTGCAAGTCATTCTGTTAATTCACAGCACCAGTGCTCCTGTTGAAGCCTTTCCGTGCTACTACACTGCTACTATTGCACTATTGAGTGTAATAAACAAGTCAAAGAGAAGTTGTACATTTGATCTGTGAGGTATTTTAAGTCAATATAAGCCTTCAAGTAGAGGAGTTAATTCGACGCTTGCAAACAGTCAATCCGGCAGGACTTCATTAGGAGAGGTCAGGGTAAGAATCACTACATGATTTCTAGGGTGCTCTTGCTTTCGTTCTCTTTGCAACAAACAGAATGGCACTGATAGGAAGAAAAAAATAGGTGATAGGAGAAGTTGCACAGAATGGGGAGTATTGAGAGAGCACCTGAGAGGCTCTTTGAAAACTAATGGTTACTGGGAATTGTTGACTTGATTGTCCAATATTCCCTGTCTTAAAATTTAGTTGTCTTTTGCTTGTGGATTTTGCAATACTGATGCGCTCAATACATTGCCTTTGTCTACTATGCTAGAGAACACACTGCCTTTACTTAAATCTCTCATTGCCTCCACCTATTATCCTCCAGTGGAGCAATTAATTAGCTGCTGTGAACTTCACTTACAAATGCTCACAGTTTGTTTCAAGCTGCTCTTAAGGAAGCAATATTTTGTGGTCAGAAATTTGATGTCACTAGAGACTCTCCTTCTTTTATCTTTCCTTGATTTGTTTTTCAACTAAATTAGCTGAAACTTAGTTGGCATATTCACATGTAAGGACATGAGCGTGTCATGAGACCTTTCCTGTGCAAGCCTAAGAGCTACTAGCAGCTGCACGGCAGCTGATTTTACAATAGATAGAGTTTAATATCAAACACTGTCTGTAGGTCAGTATTCTGAAGAGGAAAGCATATATTTCTTGATCATTTGAGAACAGTGGAGAAGTAACTTTTTATTGGTATGCAGCAGTTCTGAAAAAGCAAAACCAGACACAGAATAGCACAACACATTCACATATCTAGCTTCCTGGTCCCTGATTAACTAGGTCCCAAGCTCTGAATTTCAGTCAACATCTTCTTTTCCATGAGAAAATGTAACCTACCTCACTAGGCCATACTTCCTTCCAACATATTAATGCCTTCAGAGACTAGAGGGGGTCGAGAGACATAGTTGAATCCCAGCATAAGATCATACACTCGAGTCTCAGAGTAAGGGCACGTGCCTGGCAGAGGAGAATTCCTGTGCTTTTCTAAATTCTGACTTCCAAAGTAATTTTCTGAACCTGAGGAGGGAACATGGCCACTATTTGTCCAAATGGGTTATAAAACTGATGCCTTTATTTGCAGTTGCTCTAGGTTGTGTTTCTTCTGCGGGGACAAAAGTGTTTTCTTTCTTCGGGCTGTTATGCAGAAGGCTCTGTGGTGCCTACTAGAGCAGCAGTTCCTGGGAGAAGCTGTGTTTGGGACACAGATGTTTCCAGACCAGTGATGCAAAGGAGACAGGGTAGGGAAGACCTAGCCAGGTGGGAGCCTTTTGCAGAACAAAGGCCTGTGGAGGAGAGGAGGGCACACACGTCCTCCCACGGTGGCAGAAGTGGCGTGGCGATTTGCACCATCTGTTATAGTCTCTGAACTGGCCTGAGAGAAGACCTGACAGAAAAGGTCATTAGAATTTAAAGGTCCTTTTGGAGATGCTCAATCCAGGGAAAATGACAGCCTGGGCAGCCGAGACCAAGGATTCAATATGACCTAAGGTCCCACCACAGTGCCTTTGAAGAAATACAGCCTGCACGACCGTAGCCTTCTCTGTACCATGAGAGAGCATTCAAGTCATAAGCCTACAAGCAGGTTCCCTGAAACACAATAATCTTGCTGCTTACAACTTCACCCATCCTTCCTCATTCAAAGAACTTGACCAACATTCCCTAATGCATCTAGGAGTTCAGCTCTGTACAGGTAACCATTATTAGCATCCACAGCTTCCCTGTTCAGTGTATCTGGTATCTGGTGTGTGTATAAATTTAGTCAATGACCGTTTCTATACCAGCACGAAGTTAATTCATCTAGAGAAACAACGTACCAGCCACACAGGCTATGAAACAATAGCACAGCAGGCAACTTGCGTGTTTGTCTAAACTGTGTTTTCTAGGTGTGAGGAAAGTGCCATTTTTGTCTCCTGCAGATGCAGTGTTCAACCATCATTTCACTTACTGTGGTTAATTTATTGAGAAAAATGCAGTGTTTTATGTTGCTGTCAAACCCAGCCCCTGTTATTGTTTTGAGTGCTCAGACACCAGGACTGTTTCCCTGATGAGTTTGCAGTGTTATAATACATCACCAAATGGGACTGAGTTTGCCCCTTTTCTCCTGCTCTGAAATCCTTTCCCTTTTAACTATTAAAAAGAAGGAAAGGACTAAGAGTTAAAGGAAAAATCTACTCAAAATTTGATTAATGGTATTTATAGTTGTCTCTCACATGGCCAAGAACCGGTGGCACAAAGAGCACATTTAATGTCTGGCTGAGAAAGTGTTCGTTTACATTTATTCCATTTAGGTCATTCTTCATATCAGCAGTGCACTTGTGTTGTGATTGAAATGCCAGGCTTTAATACAGCAGTATTAACATGTTGGGTGTGGGGAGGGGAGAATAGGGTGCTTTATCATACCATCTCATTTCTATTTGTTTATCATTTCAATATTCATGATGGGCTGACAAGTTTATGAGTTCAATTCTGGAGATGAAAAATAAGTAAAGGGCTTGTGGGAACATAGATTCTGAGAAGATTTCACTTTCACATTTTGCAGACACAACTTATATTCATCAACACCCTCATATAAATGATCAACCTTTAAAGCCCACAGGGATGGTTTCAAGCTTCACTCTATTGTAACAACATGTCAGCCAGAGAGTCGTTAGTGAGCAGATAAAAGTGATGCAGTTAGTTAGATTTGAAGGTCTCAGAACTGAAAGGTATAAAATAAAAATCGTAAACGCTGCAGCTGGAGTTATCGAGACTAGAATTTGCCGTCGTTCAGAAGTACAAGGTGAAAATGGAGAATGTGATAACATGATAAATGGAACTGATCATATCTGTGACAGTCTTTTGATCTTCAAAAGCCCAGTGGGCTTGAATTTTGCTGATAAAGCTTGCTATAATTACTTCATGTCATTCAAAATCTATGCGGCACAAGACGGGAGAAGGCTGCAGGTGATATTGTTATGGAAAACAAGGGCTTGTGAGCTTTCTGATCACCTCTGCATCAAAGATGACAGGAAAAAAACACGCAGTAACTGATAGGATTTGCACTGACATGTAGGTTTTTACTGATTCTCATGATCCTGGGATTTCCTGGGCTTTCAAGCAGCTTTTGGAAATAAGTCCCATGTGTCTTTTAGACACACCGCCTTTCAGAGAGATTTAACTTCTCCAGTTCAGTAAGGGAAATACGAATTCTCCGGGATTAAGTAAATTCTCCTGCAAGTTTTTAAGTCCTGTGTTGATTTGCTACAGTGATTTGACTTGTATCTTCTAATCTTTGTTGAAGTATGACTTTAAACCAGTGGGTACAGTAAGCAGGAGCACATGAAAACAACCCCTTCTCCATGAAAAACTAAAGCAGGGATTTCTGTATGTGACATCTGTGTTCACCAGACCTGCTCAGCAGCCTTCTAAAGCTGCTCTGCTTTTCTGCCTGTTTGTGCGGGCCAGCGAGATACTGCTGGCCACAGAGGAGAGCGAGGGAAGACGGGCTACCTTGAGTAACATAAGAGGGGGTGCCTGGAGCATCAGGACCCCAGCTCACCTGGAACCTTTGAGGATCCCGAAAGGGCTCTTTGAAATGGGATCAAACAAAGATGACACAGAGACTCCTCTGTCTCTTGGGCAAAAGGCACTGTGCTGGGAGGCCAGCAGTTCCCGCTGTCCCAAGGGTTGCCTTCCGCCAGGGAGGAAGAATCATCCCACATGGACAAAGCTCTCACCAAAAAGGAAGTAGGGTTATCCCAGAACCTCATCCCACAGGGTTAGGAGGACCTGGGTAACTACAAAAAAATACAAGGTAGTACATCATTTCAGGGGTACACTAAGCTATCTAAAGAAAATTATTTCCAGCAGATGACAGGGAAAAAGAGGCCAAATGAGTCAATGCATGACTCCTATATGCTGGCAGGAGAAGGTTTCAGGATACTCTGAATTCTAGCACAAAGTAAGGGAAAAGGATGAAATCAAAATCCTGTATGTAAAATTCATTCTGCATATTCTTGATACATTTAGTTCTAACGGGAATTTTGAGAGTGAAAGATTCTCAAAACGCAGAGCTTCTGTGAGTTAGAGACCTACCAGAAGTACTGTCTCAAGGAGTTTTATCATCACTCTACAGCAAAGAAAAATGAACTTACACTCTTCCAGTAAATGATAACACATCTTTTCTGTGACTAGTACAGAAAGGGAAGAAAGAGCAAACACAGCAGCATTGCTTTTGTTTATTCCCAGCAGCAGCAATAGCCAGTTCTTTTGGATCAAACAAGAACAGTGATCCTTAAAGAGCTGATTAAACAAACCCTTACTATCTAGGGAACCTCTGGAAAACACAGATGCTGGGAATAGCAATTCATGTGGAAAAAAAGGATATTTCTTCCTGTGTTTATCTTAAAAGAGACTGTAATCACTTTGACAGACCCTACTGCCATGGTGGCCACTTCATTTGGCAAAGGTATAAAAGAATGGCTCTGGCAGAAAAAAATGGTGTGTGGAATAATTGTCTGCACCTATTAAAGGAGCCTGTTCTTCTAACTAATTAGAAGTCCCTGAAGTGAAAAAATAGCATACATGCAAAAGTTATCTATGTACATTCATTAATCATATGAGAAGACTGCAGAGGACTTCCTTGGATAATGCATGGGGTAGCATTAAAAGATGCGCAGAAGTGAATCAAGGCCAGTCAGGTTTGTGATAACTGGAAGCCCAGTCATGACGGTCACCATAGCACTCGACCTACAAGGAACCCGTGAGATTACGAATGTGTGCCTCTGGGCCTGTCACCTGGAAAAGAAGTGTCATTTCCTTCTGAAAACAGCACAGACTTCACTAGGATAGTGCCTAAAAGGGATTTTGTTTTAAAGAGAAACGTAAATTCATGTTGGAAGTTATTGAAAGAAATTACGTTCCAAATAGGATATGTATGAAAAACCAAAAAAGGGGGTTTCTCCAAAAAAGAAGTTTTCCATGCTAATATAAATTGGAAATTAAATTTTATATATTATTATCTCAAAATAAATCTGTATACACGATTTAATGAGAGGGTTTATCCCTGAACTAAAGCACCAAAAAAGGGCAAACTATTTGTCGCTTTTAGGAAACTTAAAATATGAAGACACACTGTATTTATTAGCCTGAATACCGCTACAATGCTTTGCACCAATGACCACTGGTGTAAGAAAGATACATCATTCCTGAATATCTAAGGTGCATGCAGTGATATGAGACCTTCTACTGACACTAAGATTAGTTGTAGCTCCCAGTCACTTCCTCAAAAGTAGGTAGCAAAATAGATACACCAGGCACAGTTCAAATTTTTTTCAAAATAGTTGAGAAATAAGATTGAGTAGAAAGATTCTCTACATAATCCAAAATTAAATTATTAATGTCTCATTTCCAGGCATTGCCATATCTACTGTAATGACTAACTAGCATCATCTCTCTCTCACCGCAGTCAGAATCACTTCTGGACAAGCTAAAACACAGCTACATAATACCACATCGACCAAAGGAGTACACTGGATACTCAGATTTGGATGGATGGCTTTCTGGAGACTTTGTATCAGAAAAGGTTTCCTTTTATCTGAAAATTATGCAGTTTGTAGAAAGCCCATGGTTTGTTTCAGCTTGTCCAGTCTGATTGCCTAAAAACACCTAATCTTCAAATGCTGGGCATATTGAATGCATATCTATGTATGCATAAATACACACATTACACAAATGATACATGAAATACCTATCTCTTGATTTTTTTATTTGAATCTGAGTTTTTCTGTGACACAGCGATATGTGGGAAATACATATTTTAATTCAGTTATTTTTATTCAGTTATATTTTAACTGATGGCCTATTTGTCATCTTTGTTTTCTTCTACATCTAAACCAAGCTTTTGCTGCAATTAGTCTCTAACCATTTCAGATCACAGATCCTGTGAGAATGCTTTTAACGTGGTGCTCCAAAGGTTGTAATAGCGCCAGGAGCCACCAGACGACAGTGTTACAGAAAATGCCTAAGAAGACACTTTTTTATCAATACTTCCTTTTAATAGATTTCATGTACCAGTAGAAAATTCTGTGTCTGACTGACTGTCTTACTGGGGATTATTTTCAAAAATTTTGCCTAATGATTATTTATTCATTAAAAAAAAAAAAAAATTAAAACATGAACATTATAAGGAAAAAGGGTCACTGCATCCTGTAACAACAGGCTGAGAGAGCTGCTGTTGTTGAACCTGGAGAAGAGAAGGTTCCGGGCAGACCTTATAGCACCTTCCAGTACCTGAAGGGGCTTACGAGGAAGCTGGGGGGGGAGCTTTGTACAAGGGTCTGTAGTGATAGGAAAAGGGGCAATGGCTTTAAACTAAATGAGGGTGGATTTAGATAATATATGAGGAAAAAGTTCTTCACGGGGAGGCACTGGAACAGGTCGCCCAGAGAAGCTGTGGATGCCCCATCCCTGGCAGTGTTCCAGGCCAGGCTGGATGAGGCTTTGAGCAACCTGGTCTAGTGGAGGGTGTCCCTGCCCATGGCAGGGGGTTGGAACCAGATGGTCTTTAAGGTCCCTTCCAACCCAAACCAGTCTGTGATTCTATGGCCATGAGGAGGAAGAGTCCACTCATGCAGCTGTGAAACTGCCTCAGATGTTTCTCCTCTCCCCACAAGTTTTATTAAAATAATTTCAACTTTGACAAAGTTTAATTTCATCAAAATCATTTTGGACAGGCTCTTAGTAATAGCATTAACAAGTACACTGAACTACACCAATTCCAATGAAAGCCTCTCCAGTTTCAGGACATTCAAGTTATTCCAGGGAATTGCAAGCAAACAGTCTCATTGGCACAGTATACAGCATGTCCCAGCAGAGCCAACACCCTCCAGTTTGACGGCAACCTTTCTAGGATTAGGAAACAATGACCAAGGGCTGCACCTTGAATGGGATTTCTGTTCTCCCAGCTGCCTTGGTTTTCACTGCTGCCTATAATCCCTCCCATTGCAGGCCTCAGTCAAGCATCATGTACAGCAGGATACATGAGTGATGGGAAGGCTTACAGGATGTGTTGAGGCATAGTGGAAGGGATCGGGGAGGACGTTTTGAGTACAGGATCCACCATAGACAATAACTGGAAAGCTGGAATAGCAGACAAAGTTGACAGAGCTCAGGGCAGACAAAACGGATGGATGGGGTTGGAAAAAGAGGACTCATATGAAAACAGCTTATCAGGGAGAAGCATGAGGACTGTAATAATACTGGAGACAATTAAAAAATATATGAAGAAACATGGAGAATAATGGAGAAACTTTATACAGAATAAAGTGAGAATGAACTCTTCTGAGAGTGCAGAACAGTGAAAGATAGGAAAAATTCAGGTAGGCACAGAAAGTTCATGTCAAAGCATAAAACCTAATAATATTTATTTTGATTTAAACTACTTTTGCAGCTTCCTGGCAAACTTATCTCTCAGTCCCAAAGACCACATGGCTGGTGAAAGGAGAGACTGTGCAACGTGACTTCTTGTGTTGGTTCAGTAGGTGTTCTTTTTGATGCCGGGACTGTTTCAACTCCTGCCAATGCAAGTATCTGCTTCCAAAGTTCAGGCTGCTGCCTTAAATCCTTGTGCTTTATCACTCCTTGCTCAGTCTCCTGCCTGTCTCCTTCTACAGATGCCAGAAACTCAGTTAAGATTTCTCCTCTGGAGGTCCTCAGTTACACAGGCTTGGAGCAACTCCAATGCTATCCATGCATGATTTGACAAAGTGCTACACACCATATGCATCAACAACTCTTGCTTTCCCTCTACTGCCTCCTTCAGTGTCAAAAAAAAACCCAAGTCCTCTCAAAAACGCAGGAAAATTGGAACAGTGGAAGCTCGTGTGAGTCAATTCATTTTTCTAGACCATGAAGTCTCTCAACAGATCAAGAAAAAAAGTTTGTGACAGGTTCCCTAACGAAGTAACGACAGCCTGAAGTCTTGGATATTACACCGTTAAGAGTTACAAGTTTTAGATCAGATTTATAAGTTCTTCAGCCTTCATTCTACCATGACTTTATGTGCAAAATCTCGGTCAGGAACCACCAGGGCTCAAGTCATGTCTTGTCAACAACTGCAGTTTCACTAAGTGCTGCCAAATTTTGAAAATTCTTTGACACTTTCCAACAGTCTCAGCCAGGCGAGTGGTTGTCAGCTCTCCACGTGGGCTGCCAGGGTGGAATATTAAACTAACCTGAGCATTTGTTTCTGGTCTGCTCTTGTCAGAATTGATTTGTGTGTGAAAAGTCACAATTCTCAGCCTGTATATTTAATGCATTTCTTCAGTGAAGTGCTTTGAATGATCTTCTAAACAAACAGCCGTAGGGATTTCTGTAGATTCAGGGAGAACAGTGTGAATTCTCACTTTCTGGAGAAAATGGGCTAAACCCCAGTGATCAATACCAGTGTTTGTGAATATCCAAACAAAGGACGCAAGGATCTTACTTCATGTCAGATTCACCTTCAGGGGCCAGGAAAGGATATTTTACCCTAGTGTGGGATAGTATAAGTGTCCAGCCTTCTTATTACTTTTCTGGAAGTTAGCTCTTGGCAGCTGCTGGATACAGATGATGTGACCAGACAAATTAAGTATTTCAAAGTAATTTGAAGGTGAAATGATTTGTTTTCTTATTTCCTGATTGAATTTGGAGAGCTTTCCCCATGAAGTCAGAAATTACGTTTTGGGTGTAAAACCAAACCTAGTGAAACAAATACAACTTTATTCATGTTCACTAAGGAAAAAAGATGTGGAATGTGTTTCAGTTTCATTCCGAAGTTTCAGATGAAATTAGTATAAGTAGGTATGAGATCACTTCCTTTCTGGAGGAAATCTATATGTATCTTAATAAATAATTCTAATAATTCTTGCAACGTGGATTTCTGACATTGGACATCATTTTAATGAAATGCATGTAAAACTTGTAGGCACTGTCTCCAAACTGGTTCACCAGGGACTTGTTCCACTCATTCCACACAGTTACAGCATTGTCCTGGTCCAGGGGACAGCACATCATCCCTGACAAATGGTTAAGAATGGGTTGCCAGTTCAGACACAAACCTATTTCATCAATGAGTGATTGAGTCTGATGAGGAAAGGTTTTCTTCACTGTCTTTCTCTCATTTTTAGAGTCATCCTCTAGATAAATAATAGAAAATTAGAAATGGCTGGAGCGTAGGACTCTACAACACATTAATGTCATGCGTCCAGGATAAGTGACAGCAGGCCCACCCACTATTTTCCATGGAATATACACAAAAAGAAGAATGAGATTATTTGTTCCTTCTAAAACTATTCTTTGTGTTACTGTGGACCCAAAGGAGCCCACAGACCACTGTTCTAGCCATCTTGTAAATATAGTAAAAGTTATAGCATTTTCTGGAAAGGTTGTAATGCAATAGCAAGGTAAATACAAAGTGGAGTGATTACATTATCATGTTTATACAGCTTGGATTCTGAAACTACACAATTCTATAGAGGCCACATAAGAAGTGTGCGGCAGAATCACAAATTAAACCAGATTTTCTGAGCACTATACAACTCCCAACGCCATTCTTTCATGTTTTCTCTGTACTCATCAACAGTTGATGGCTTGTAAGTACTAAAGGAGCATACAATTGGCAACTCGCAGTTTTCCTGGATGACGCTTATTAACAAAAGACAATGCCTACAAAAGGTCAGCCAAAAAAATAAATAAAGCATGTGATGACAGAAATAATCACTGGAGATAGAGAATTCTGGCACTGGACAGAAAATCTTACCAGTAAATCATCCCGTTAGTACAAATACACATGCTGTACTTCAATAAAGTCTCTGTGTTAAGGGATAAGTTTATTCCAAAAAATAAATCGTTCAAACAAATTATTAATTTAGATAAAAGGAGGAATGAAACTAGATGTAAAATTAAATGTGAAGGATTTTGTATTTTAAAATAGTCAATTCTCAGGCTGGGAAAATCTCTCATGAAAGTAACCAGGTAAACTAGACTATCTCCAAAAACCAACAGGTTATCTTCTATGAAAAAAGTGGCAAATGGGTGAAGCTAGATTTATGAATTTAATTTATACATTAAAGAAACAATAAACAATACCCATTCCACAACAACAACTACTTTTATACTGATCTCCATCCTCCTAGCCTTTTGGGGCTTCTTTCATTTCATCACCTCTAGGCTAGATGTGAAAAAGTAGCATAGAAGAGCCAGTGCTCATGAAGTGAAGAGTAACAAGCCTCAGTAATTTTCTCCAGGAAAATGGGAGAAAGGAGGCTAAGAGAAAGTTGAAAAAGTGTGGCGTAAGGGGGGGAGTATAAAAATGTAAATCTGAGAGCAGTTGAATGCAGTGCAATCATTGTGCAGTGACTTTATCCATCAGACGGTAACTGAGGAGAGGGGCCACCAATCTCCAGGGCTGGTGACCTCATCTCTGGAGTGTTCTGTCAGAAGGACCTTCCAACATCGCAGTGACCGTGTGCTGGGTGAGACTGCCAGCCTAACAAAGATGCAGGGAGCAAGCCAAGCCAGATGGAGCTGGGCTTTATCTGTTTTGTCACAGACAGCAGCACCCTGGCTGGCACAAGGGACTTTGGAGCTCTCATGGATGAGGTAGTGAGAGCAGCAGCAATGAGCATTAGAGGGAAATAACAAAATACATTATTTCCCCCAGGTAGGTCTGACAAGAGCTTTGGGTTTATGTTGAAACAATTAGTGGAGGCTCTCCTTTTTAGTGATACTTGAAAGGAAGAGGACATTTCAAGGCCGCCTTCTTTCGTGCTCTAGCATCCCAGATTTCAGACATGCCAAACAGATCTAAGTTACTCATTTTACAATTTCATAGGAGGGCAAGAGATACTAAAAGAAGTACTGTATTGAATGTCCTCAGGATTTTAATTTAGTCCTATCTTTGGCCTAAAACTAAAGAGAGGCTAAAATATACAGACATGAAGAGTCTGGATGTTTTCTGCAACAGGGCACTCAATATCATACGTATCCACAAGACAGCAAGAGAGAGAAAGGCCATTGACAGCATTACAGAATGATGGATAACCAATGAGAGGTTACTTTGGGTATCACGGTGCCGATGACCTCTTCGTACTGTGTTCAGCTAAGACTGACTGCTACCTCTGACTGGAAGAAGACATCCTGGTGGGATTTCAACACGTTTGGTCTCTCATCCTCAAAGACAGGCTCAGTAAGTAACCATAGGCTTCTTCTGATCAGCTGATTATGACTAGCAAGATCAATGGCGTCTTTCCAGGAAATTAAGAGCATATAAGGCATAGTTTTGCACAAATAAGTCAGTAACAGCCTGAGACAGAACTCTGCTCTCTCTTTTCCGTACACTCTTCCTATTGTGGTGTTTCTGATGCTTTTTCTGTCGGTCATCTGTGTTTGTGCTTCATATGTTTTTCTCACTGTGTTCCACTTGTGCCCTTCTAATACTTCTGAAGCAATTCAGCTAGCATTTTAGCACTTAGATGATGCAATCAAATGCAGACCTGTGTGGTCTTTCTTGCTGTCCCAAGGCTTGACTATCAGGGATCAATTCACTCAAAAAGAAATCCATAATGACTTAGGTGAAAGCTAGAAAGATGGACAGACCCAAATAGTGTACTGGGAGGAGAATTCCATCCAAAATGTTGGCATTTCACATCTCAGCTGCAGTTCCCAAATACTGATCCTATGGTGACTTGTTGGGGGTCCCAGAGGGGATCCCTTCTTTCTTTCGGTCTCCTTTTGTACCCTGTATCCAGGAGTGGTGCTTGCGCAAATGAAGGTGCCAACACAACCGCATCCATGGGCTGCTCCCCGCTGTCACCGTAACAATGGCAATTTTTCCACAGACTTAGGAGAAGTGAACCAAGTCCACAGGCACCCAGAGAGGGAGAGAAAACAGGTCTCAGAGATCATGAGGCTTTCTGTCTCCAGAAAAGCAATGGTTTTATCTATTTTTTTCACGCTCATCATGCAGAAGAGCCAGACTACAAACCTTGTACCACCAGCAGTTTACTCAGACACTGTCAGGTTTTTCTAGCACATAACAGAGATCTTTGATGGCACTTTAGTTTTGCTTCATTCTTTATGTAAACATGCAATTGTAAAGAGGCCAGTCTTCAGCAATTCATCACAAATGGACAAAACAGGTTCTTTCTTTAGGACAAGGTTGTTCATAGAGTTTATAAATCATTTATGTTAGGACCTTTTAATTTAAACACTGTCAGTACAATGTGACCCTAAGACACTGAGTATTGCCAGAAGCTGGTCACTTAGCTTAGGATTCACTTTATTTGTTTACCTGGGGTGGGACAGGGGAGGCCGAGGAGTCTCTTTTCATAAGTCTGAGCTTGTAGGATCCTGTGTCTTGTAACTGTGCTGCTCTGTTTTAGCTGCCATCTGAGGGCAAAGTTAAAGCATTAAAAAAGAGGTAATATCATACTGCATAGCCAAAACTGTTCTCAGAAGTATACAGGTTTAAAAAAAATAAATCACTGTTATTTTTGCTTAACCTCTTGCCTTGCTCGATGTTATCTGTTTTACATAATGAAATGTACTTTTTAAGTGAAATCAGAAAGTAAATAAATAAATCAAAGTAAATAATAAACAAAGCAAATAATAAATAATAGCAAAAATTTTAAAAATTATGTAAATATTATTTGGCTATTATTATTACACATGCTCCAATTCCTTAATCATCTTCATGGCCCTTTGTCAGACATGCTACACTATGTCTATGCGCTTCTTGCTCTGGGGAGCCCACAGGCAGGCACAGCAGACCAGATGTGTCTCACCAGTGCTGAGCAGAAGAGAAGGATCACCTTCCTTGACTCGCTGGAAACACCTTTCCCAAAGCAGCCTAGGATGCTGTTGGCCACCTTTGAGTCAAGGGCACATTGTTGGCTCATGTTCAACTTGTTGTCCATCAGGACCCCCAGGTCCTTTTTTGCAGAGGTGCTTGCCATCCACATATGCTGGTGCATGGGGTTGTTCCTCCCCGTGTCCAGGACTTTGTATTTCCTGCTGTGAAACTTCATGAGGTTATTCCTCCCACGTGCCGGACTTGGCATTATCCTTTGCTAAACTTCATGAGATTCCTGTTGGCTCAATGCTCCAGCCTGTCAGGGTCCCTCTGAAAGGCAGCACATTCATCTTGTTAATTAACCACCAAACTCCCTGGCCTGGTTCTGAGTTATCTGCCAACTCGCTGAGATTGCACTGCCCCATTGTCCAGGTCGTTAATGATGTTAAGCAGGATTGGACCCAGTACTGGCCCCTGGGGCACACCATTAGTGGCTGGCCTCCAGCTGGGCTTCGTGCTGCTGCTGACAACTATCTGAGCCCAGCAGTTCAGCTCGTTTTCAATCACTGTCTACTCACCTACCCTATACTTCATCGGCTTGTCTAAGAGGGATGTTATAGGAGGCAGTGTTGAAAGCCTTTCCAAACTCAAGATAAACAACATCCACTGCTCCCCCTCATCTGCCAAGCCAGTCATATCATTGTGGAAGGCTGTCAGGTTGTCCAGACATGATTTCTCCTTCATAAATCTGTGCTGACTATTCCCAAATACCTTCAGAGTGCCATTATAGTCCTTTTGATGTGGATAAGAACCCATCTCTGCTTGTAACTGCAGTCACTGCTTCTTTCTGGTGTGATGTTTCCCTGTAAACTTTTTCAGATAATATGATATGACAATCTGCAAAGCAATTTCTTGTGAATGGGAGATCTGAGGATAACCTGGAATTTTACAAGAAAGTGTCCAATGCCTTAAAAGAAACCTGCTTTTAGTTAACCCAGAGAATTTATTTCTACATACACCACCTAGCAAAGAGCTCATCAAACAGTCACAGTGCCCTAATACCAGCAACAATTTTGCAAGTGCTGACGTGCTGATAACAGACTGTCACACAATTCACTGTCATGCTTCTTTCTAGTGTTATTACAAAAAAAAAGTTTCATCCCTTCCCTTGCAAACACTTCATTTGCACTGATGTAATGTACTTTCTGTTTCCCCCTTTGCAGTGGAGTAAAAGGGACAGTTTCTGAACCACTGTCCATACCATCTGTTAATGTTTTTCTGTTTTAGGAAGAGATGACAGCAGTTGATTATTCTCCAACAATTACTATTCTTTTAAGTAGAGGAAACGTATTATTATGTAGTAAAACCACCAGCACATATTAAGAACAGGATACAACAAAATATAAGGTAGTATTGTCAGGAAAAAGGTGGAATTCAGGAGATACAACAGACAAGAAGAAAAGATTGGTCTCTAAGAATAAGCAATACTTTCAAGACCAGCTCTTTACATAAGTCACTGCAGAGATGTTTAAATATTTTAATTATAAAAGTTAAATCATATGTAATGACACCTTCAGTCATGAATCTCTCTTCTGATTATTGATAAGACAGGCAATAATTAATGTATAGTAAGTAGTACAGACACATTCAAATATGACAGTCTTATATATAAATTTACCTCATTGTTTTTTACTAACATACCTAAAGGCATCCTTTTTCTTTATGTTCAAAAATACCTCCTTTTTCAAAGGCTTAGAATTAGGCTGTGTCTAAAATCATATATACCCTGCCCAGATTAGTATACTCAAGCTTCATTCCATGTCCCATCGTGCACAACTTTTACAGTGTTTATTCCATGCCCAAGAAGAGGCAGAATGCCTCAAGCTACAGGAAAGCAGCTCCTCTCGCCCTTCCTGTTGATTTTACAGATGTCATAGAGGAGATCCGCTTGCAGAGGTCTGGTCAAAGCCTGACCCTGGAAGCAGTTGCTGCTTGCCTGCAAACCCTGACACAAATCCATCCAGCAGAGAGGACAAAATGCCAACAGGCTCAAAATAAAATCTAACGGAAGTGAAACCCTGCTCCACGTCATTTCAGTTCCAGGGCGAATCTGGAAACCTGGCGTTACAGCAGCCCGTGGGTGACCCGCTGAGGACCAAAGAGGCAGGCAGCCCCACCGGAAAGAAACAAGGCAGAAAGATGGTTAGTGTTCCCCGAAACCTTCATCGGCGCTGACACATTTCTACAGGGTGTTTCACCTTCGGTGCATCAGCCCTCTGCGGTAGAAATGTACCATGTGGAAAACTTCCGCTGATCCCAAAGCCGCTGGCTGTGCCTGCGCTCGGGTCTGCTCTTTTTCCTTGACACTTGCTGATTTCAAAAGGGTTTAGAACAGATCCTGTACAATTTGGTGGAAGATCACCAGCAAAGCTGTGAAACTTCCTAAAACTGAACCAGAATCTATTAAAAAGAGGCCATCTTCCACTCTCTTCCATTAATTCTCTCTGAACAACTACAATAGTTTTAGAATTTGAAATGGAAATCTATAAACTTTGAAAAGCTATACTGATGTATGTATAGATACATATCCTTCTCTACCCTTAGCAGTTTTCGAGGCAGCGGGAGGGCACCACAGCTGACTTGAGGTTGTGCTGCTGGTAGGAATGCCCTGAGAAGGAGTTTGGACTAGAGACCTTCAGAGAAAGAGGTCTTCCAACCCAGAATTCCCAATGCTACCTTACTTTCACTGTGGAAAACAGCAATGTTGGAAAGGGAATAACTGGTTTAAAGACCTTTTCAGTGGTTCCAGAAGAACATATTGTGAGATAATATCTTCTGAACACTGAAGCAAAGGCCTCACTAAAATTAATGAACTATTTTACTGAACCGTAGCTATAAATATAAAATAATTGCATGAAAATATACTATAAAATAAAACCAATTTATTTTATTTTTTATAATATGAAATCAAACTGATTTAAAGTTCAGTCTGAGTACAATTTAAAGTGATGATAGGTATTTCCTTTTGAACACAATGGAGACTATAATTTTTTGGTTAATACATACTATTAACAAAAATGTAATGAAAAATTTTCACTTACCCATTTAAATCTGAGAACAGTCTTTCAAAGCTAAATTTGCCACAGGTACGAAGAAATCAGTCAGTGTTTGGATTTTATTATTTATCTGCTTTAAAAGCTTCCACGGCATGTAACTTGACAGTCTGAGAGAAAAATGGGCTGTACAGGCTACATAAAGTAACATGCTACAAGGAGAGAGATCATTATCTCAACCATTTTAAATTGAATCCTGCTAACACTTGGCATGCAAGCTGAAAAAACAAAGACCTGACTGCCAATATTTGTTAAGCATTTGAATTCACTAAATCCCTTGTGCTTTGGGAGAAATGCAGAACAAAATTAAAGTGCACATTTAAATATACAAACTTTTCAAGACCAAAGGGTGGTTAAAAAAGATATTCTAGTGTGCTGCAGAACCACGCTGCAGAAAACACCATGAACGACGTTTCTGTATTTAACTCCTAATGGAAAGGGACTCAAAATGTAAAAGAATAAAAAAGAGTTGGGGAGAAAAACAGGTCCTCTAGTTGTCTGAAACAGCAGTGTTGTTCATGATCCTTCCTACTTCATCACTCTGGGAGATAGACTCCTGAAACTTCTGACAGAGTCATTTTAGTCAGCCTGCACCAGTTCCTCCACAGCAGTGATGGCACCTAATAGGAAATCCGCCTAGTCACGCATATTCTCTCTACACCTACATTACCTCTTAGCCATACACACTGTCTTTAAGTATTGCTACTTGCCAATGGCCTTTTTCGTCTCCCAGCTGAGGAAAGGACAGTTTGCTGATTTTGTTGCTTACGTGGGCACATGAATGTGTTCGGATAACTGTGCTTTGCCCTTAGCCTTATGCGATTAGACATGATCATTTCACGGGCTTATTGAAGGAAAAGGAACTTTGCCATCTAAGCCCTTTCTCTGCTCCAGACGAGGCTAACTTCCAAAGTTAGATCAGGTTGCTCAAGGTTGAGTTCAGGCACAATTCGAAAATCCTCAGTGACAGACACTCCGCCACTGCTCTGCGCACCTGATCCAATGCAGCATTTGAGATGCGCCAGTTGTAGTGATAGTTTTCCTTGCCCACGCAGAATCAGGCTGTAACTGGTTTCTGTCCACCAGCTTGCAAACTACTCTCACACCACAATTTACCGATGGAATATAATGTCCCAGAACTGCAGAAGAAACAGAAGCCTCTGAGACAGGGAAATGAAAAGTTGGGAATATATACATGGGAATCATGCCAATTAAGCCACAGACTTTTTCAGTTCCTCATTCTGCCCCTGTTCTCTCAGCTACTTCTCTACAAGAAGCTGGGAGGAGACACAGCCAGGACAGCTGACCCAAACTGACCAAAGGGACATTTCATGCCATCAGGTATCATGGTCAATATATGAGCTGAGGGGAGTTGGCCCGGGGTGATGGCTGCTTGCGCACAGGCTATTGTTCACCAGGTGGTGAGCAATTATTGCACTGTGCATCACTTGGTTTTGTATATGTTTTTTTTTTTATTCACAAAGCATCTGATTTTTCCATATGTCCAAAGAAATAGAACTAACAATTATTCCTCTGGTGCTCTTCTGCAGAAATTTCTCCCGCAGGTCAGTGGTTGCTTTTTAAGGATTTTGCTTGCAAGTGACTCCAGTGCTGGATTTCTCTTAAGAGCAAAGACAGAGCCCTGAAAATGTTATTGAAGATAAACAGGCAGAATAGCCATTCAAAGCTGGGGAAGAGGATCCAGACTACAATCTGATGCAGACTACGCTTCATTGCTCAAAAAGTGGAAACAGATATTGTGGGTAAACTTGTTCTCTCCCTGTTTGGGAACAGGAATGATGGCCATGGTTTTTGCTTGCCAAATGAAGGTCAATGACTGATGACTGCCTTTTTTGCTCTCTGTCTCTGAGCTAATCTCACTGAAAACAATGAACTTGCAAAGTGAAAGGGCTGCACCAAGTATTCAGCTTGGATAGATCAGGGTAGACTCATTCAGCACTGAACAATCTTCACCAGAACTTTATGCAATAGCATGACCCGCTCTGATAGAGATCTCTTGGACAGAAGGGCAGTCCTTAGGAGAGCAGGTCAAACAATAACTGAGCTACAGCTCCTGAAGCCTGGATAAGTAACATTTTTGCTCTCTGAAAACCTAATACCAACTTAATCTATACCACAGAGGTTTGATTTTTGCCCGTATGCTTTTATGTGGTTATACCTACTGGACTCCTACTGTCTAGGAACCAGAGCAAGAACATCATGGAATTCTAATGTTAACAGGCAAGTACCGATGTGAAGTAAAAATTACGCTGTCCTTCAGACCCAACCAAATGAAAAATTCTCATCATCAGGAAACTTGTTTATTTCATAATTTTCTTCTCTCAAAAGAAAAGAAAATATGTGATAAAATAGAATGTCTAATATTTCACTTTTGGTATTTTCCAATTTCTCTACTGAAATGGTTCAAATTCTCACCCTCAAGGGCAGTAATAAAATCTACAGTTTTTTGTCTTTTGGAGATAAAGGAGAGATCTCCCCAAGGTAGAATCTGAGGACACTTTCTTTCAAAAACAAGATGAATATTCAGATTATCTTTTCTTAGTTACCTGTGATGTGGAGATCTGACCATCCTTGCCTCCAGCACTGCCTGTTGCAATAGCAGCACCCCAGAGCTACTTGCCTTCACATAAATGTAAGCAGAACCACAGAAAGAAAACACAAGGTATTAGTCATTTATTCAACTTCATACCTCACATTTTTTCCTTAGATTCTTTTCTTCCCCCCAAAATTAGAAGATGGAAAAAGCTGGCAAGTTGGTTTCCTCATTTAAAGAAAATTACTTTATACTACCTTAACAGTTTATTGGATGGAATTTACCTAACCTACTATGCATCCTTACTGACTGGATTCAGAAAAACAAAGCAATACAAACACATCCAAAATATTTTTTATTGTCTCTCCAAAAAAAAAAAAAAGGCAATAAATGTAGATAAATAGACTTAAGGCTGAATGTTCAATTGCTTTTGTGCAGTGGGTACACAAGTTTTATTTATACTAACAATCGCTGTTGCGCCTGGTTGTTTTGCCTCAGTGCAATCCTGCAAACATATATCAAACATGATACAGATAGTCTGTAGCTATCTAACGGCACTCAGGAGGTATTCTAAAATTGTATGAAAGCTGATTTGTTCTGGTATTTTGGAATCCCCTACATATGGCATTCTGGGAAGAAACACTGCTTGTCTTAGGTAGAGCACATCCAAATTCTTCAGCAAACTGTTTCCCTCATAGTGAAAGAAAAATCATAGCTACTTCTATCCCATTAATAGCCTGATAGGGATCCAAAGTCACTGCCATCATGCTGTATTTTTCTTACATTTAATTACAAACTATCACTAGAAGCAGATGTATTAACACATCCCAATCCCTACATCATGGTAGGAAACAGACATACACATGTGCACGCTCACATCAACACATATTATGATAAACCAATCCTCTCAATTCCCAGCTTCACCTCAACCCCAAACTGAGCATGTTTTCAGAGGGTGAACAGTGATACTGATCACTTGGTCAGTTGTGTCTTGCCACTCAAGAAACAGTACGTCCTGGCATCTAGAGTTCCTGCCCTACTCAGCAGCGGGCCATGTTTTCTTTGCTCAGCCCTCCGTTACTGATCTAGGGTTTTCCTGACGCCCTTCACATCCATCGCAAGTGTTAACTCCTGATGACCTTTGGCTTTCTTGATATCCTTCCTACATGAATGGGCAACATTTCTAAAATCCTTTGTTCGTGCTGAAAAAGCAGATCTAACACGTTTAAATACTAGAGCAAAGCAATAAGAGTGGGTGGGGAAGAGATTAAAAGGTAACCAAATAAACTCAAATGCTAAAATGCTAAGGACAGGGACAACGTTCTAAATGCATCCAAGACAGTTAGATGTGTAAATAATCGAGCCCACATGAAAAATCCTGCCAAGTTCTGACATGCATCTACCTTTGGGAGAGCAGAAGCACCAGTGTTCATAAAGTTTTCCCTAAACAAAAGCACAGCCAGGCCCAGAATTCCAGCTCCCAGCCCTCTAGCTGCCCGGCCTCTTAGTCACTGTGGTTGCCTAAAACTTAAACGCTACAGTTTAGCCATACTAAGAAGCATAGATCCAAGCTTGGAACAAACCCACCAGTTTTGAATGGGAACAAGTGGCTGCTTTAAAAACATTTTCAAACTCATTGCTTGGACTTTTTTTCCTTTTTTGTTGTTGTTGTTTTTGTTTGTTTGTTTGTTTGTTTGTTGGCTGGGGTTTTTTGAAACCTTATTAACAACAGTTTCATTATGAAAGATAATATCTCTTAGAAAGAAAATTAAACAGAACATCAAGATTGATTAATCTCTTTTGCAAGATGTGAGTTTGTGGCTACGCTAGGAATTTGCCTTACCTTCCGTTGATGATCAATCCTCCCATAGGTCAATACAAAAGATTTCTGCTACAAGGGTTTTAAGAGGCTATTTCAGGCTTCAGCCAAAATATATCATAAATCAAGAAGTCTATCTGTCATTGCTTCTGAAATGAAGTTAATTCTACCAGCCAAAAATGATAAATAGAAGTGCTTGAGGTTAAATTTGTTAAACAGTTTCTAGACTTGGCAATCATTTTCAGCTCTTCTAAAATTGTTCTGAACTTAAATCAATGGACAGCCTCATTTTGATTTCTCTCCTGCTGTTTTCTTTTACAATGATCTTTTACTCACCTCTGAACGTTGTCATGATACTTTCAACACTCCCTACAAAGGCCGTCACGAGAGGTATCTATTTACGTGCATTGTCTCTGGTTGTCTCTCTGTTTGTATGGTACCAATGCTGTTGTGGCATGTCCACATGAGCAGGAATAGTACAAAGAATACAGGCACAAAATTTAAAAGCGTAAAACAAGCTATAGCTCTTGTATTTTTTCTCTGATCCAACTGGTAAAGATAAAACTGTGGGAAGGGAGTAGAGGGATATAGGTAACGGCAAGTAAGTGGAATGGACTGAATGTATAAATTTGCAGAAATGGGATGTCAGGTACTAGCTAGACTATAACACAAGCAACAGACAACAATGGATCATAACAATAATTATTCACCGTGACACAATGAGGACAGGACACTGCAAATAATGTGTTTGATTATCTGAAAAAAAGACACAATGGATTACTTTTATGCTTCACCCTTAACATCATGATGTTTTCATTGCTAATTTCACAAAAGACTTGGGTTACAGAGAAGTTGTGCCATCCACCCACAGTGTCTAATTTAGGACGTAAGAACTCCAGACTGATGCCTAAGCACAGATTTATGCTGATTGACATTTCAGAGGTTCCATCCCTGTTCAATCCTGTTGTAACATCATATTTTTCTTTATTTTAAGTAAGTAAACATTTCCTCTAAAGCAATTAGATATTTTTCTCCTATTAAATCTGTGCTATCCTTAGTTTTTTCTTTCCACAAGATGATGTCAGACAACTTCTATTACCATCATCCAGGCTGCCGCTGTCAAAAGCATTTTGCCCTTTTCATCCTTCCCAACTTTAAAGGTATCACAAACACCATCAAAGCGCATTTGCTGGCACTGCAGCTGCCCAAGGCCCTGGCAATGAGTGACTGGTGATGTACTCCTGGTGTAAGAGGGCAAGAGAGTTTGAGGAGCTCAGGAGGCTCCTGTTGATATACTCAGTAGCATGCAACATGGGGACACAGTGCAAGGGACAATCTTCTGGAAAGGTCAAAGAATTCACTGAAGGTAGATGCCACTCTCCAAAACGCTAGCTCGCCAAGAACATAAGTTGGCCAGAAAGCATTCATCCTTCAAAGCAGGTGATTGACTGTGTTAGTTCAGCATATTTCCCATATTGCTGACTTTGCTGGAATTTTTATCTAACTTCAACTGCAAATTAAAGCTGACTGCAAGACAGCAGAGTCCCCGGTTGCTGACAGCAGTGCAAGCATCCCCTGCCTCCTCAGAAATCAAGTCTGCCTGTAGCTGAACTGCCTTTATTGTATTCCTCTACCACAGTTTGCTAGTGGAGGTAAACTGGACAGTCTGTCTCAGGAAAGCTGCTGTGTTTACCCTGAACAATGCAAGCAATGAATCACAGACACCCTGTCAAGCAATCTTCTCAGCCCCAGCATGCAGCAAGGAGACAAAAATCTGAGAATGAAAACCAACCATGATGAAAACTAATACTCATGACTCTTCAGATACATTATTCCTGCTTTAATGGTCCTTCGCCTCCTTTCTTAAAAAAGAGCTGATGCATATGCCATGGACTGATCTACAGCAACAGAAATCTCCGTATGCCAGATTGATAATTGATTGCTTATTTGCTGGCTTGCCAGAGGCTCATTTCCACACACAGCCCCCACCTGGGTGATGGTAAGAACAGGAAAAAGAGGACACATACTCTTCTGTCACCTTACGCACAACCAGTGCTGGAGATGTGTATATTACTCATGTATATTTTTGGTTTCCCTTGACAGGAGTTTTTTCAACTTTGAATTAAATAACCCCAAAGGATGACATGGCTATCCACATCATATTCACTAGGAGATCACCATTATCAGTGCTACAGAAAAACAATATTTCCATCTCTTTCTCTATTCTGAATGGTCTGTCAGAGCAAAAGAAGGACATGTCTTCTGCAGAGGAAAACCAAGGACCTGCAGAAATTTTCTGATATAAGTTGAGACACAGAATCAATTCATTAAGAGACAAATAAAGTATCTATCCTATTAAAAAAGGGGGGAGTTATAGGAATCCTTTCTGAAATACACAGCAAGAGGTAGGAAAACATTCTTCCATTGCTGACCCCTGGCTTTCAGCCACTTCTATATGCTTCTTTACACTTTATTGCAATAGACGTCCCAGATCTATGTGAGAGGAAAAAAGAGAGAATTCCAGCCTAGAAGCTGCCATTGGAATTAATGCCATGAAACACAAAAACGCGTGGAAAATCTGAGATACCTTCAGGAGGGCAGAATCACCTCTGGAAGTAGATACGTCCAAATGCAAATATTCAAACTGCCAGCAGGACACCTTCCAGCATGAGAAGCGCAGGCATGAGTATGTGCAGACGAGAGGTTATCAGAAGAATACATGCATCTCCAAAAGATGATAAGCTGATGATAGGAGAGTACATGTGAAGGTGCAAGAAGGAAGAAGAAAAAAGAAAATAAGAGAAAGAGAAATTAAGTAAGCTTTTTCAAAGATTCCACACGGTTACATTATAGAATATGACCTCTTCATATTCCAGTCCAGCTTTTCCATACAATTATCAGTGGGAGTTGACACTAAGTTATTATAAAGGAATTAAGAGGCAAGGAGTTGGTTTGTGCAATCTGACAATGGAGGCTTGCACGACACGAGATAAATTGTTAAATTAAAATGTGCATAACACTATAAAACATTTGAAACCCCCTGATTTACAGTGGTTCACATTTATACTCAGAGCTACACATAATCTGATCTGGTTATTAAACGAGATTTACATATTTTTGGAGATATAATGGATTTTAATGAGAAAATAATTTAAAGCAACTGTGTTGCCCCAGGTAACCATAACTCATCAGTGAGAAGAATAAGAATTTCAGAGATCTTTGGCAAAATGAAGCAGAAGTTCTAACAGTAATTTAACTGCTATTCTATCACATATTATAAAACACAGATTGGCATGCTGCAACACACAATGTGATGAGAAATAACTTGTGAAACAGTTCACTTTACAATTCACCCATCACCAGGTCAGAAATACAAGAATTTGTAGAGTTCCTCATTGACAGGAGCACATGCATTCAAAACCTGAGTCCCCTATTTCAAAGTGGAGGGTCCTGTATTAGCCGTATATTAACATGTATTTTTCATTTGAAGCTTTCAGAGTTGTCTACCCTGCACATCAGTATTACAGGTATTAATCACCCTCTTTAGATGCATTAGAAATTTAATTATATGTGAACATTTGAAACTCATAATTACCTGGACCTAGCACTGGAGGATAGTCAGATCAAAGCTGACTATCCTTCAGTGCTGCATAGCCTCAATACACGACTCAAAAAAAATGCAATCATTCTTTTCACAAGCCCAACAGCAAAAATATAAAACAAAATGTGGTTTATTAGCCAGCTGGCATGTATACTTTGTCTTCCTGAAGCCTGTATGCACCCTTTTTTTACAGACTGACTCACAGTAAGTCAACCAGTTTGTTTTTAATTTAGCTCTGCTGAGGATGAACTTGCCCAGATGTACTGAATTGCAGAAGTTCATACCATGCCTTGAATCTTTTCTTTTAAGAGATTAATCTGGCTTTGGCCCAAAACAAAGCAGGAACACAAAACAAATGCAGTCTCACATACTGGTGCTTAAGATGCTGCTGAAAATCTTATAATGGAAAAATACTGCTGAACTTCAACATAAAGTTTTATGAGGAAACAAATGTGATAATTTTTTATGCAAGCATCAGGGAAAGGGAAACAGCTCTACTGGATAGGCTGCAGCAGCGGTCCATGAAATCCTGTTCCCCAGTGTGCCCCTTCAAAATATGTGTAATACTGAACATTTTAGAAAACATTGTCGGGAAAACAAGATGTAGCCCATGGATCGTCACATAATGCTGGAGATACCAGAGGCATCAAAGACCACCCCAAAGCCCCTAACGTGCAAGCTTTGAATAGCCTCTACAGGTCTCCTTGTTCCTGTGCAGGTTTCCCTGGGGAATATTTTTCCATTGTCTGAAGCTCAAATCAGAAGCTGTCGACCTGGGGGGAACTACACTCTATAAAAACCAGTGTCAGCAATCAAGCGGAAGACAGGCACTTGCAAAGGTCACCTGCAAGGGTGATTCCCCTTGGCTCTGTGCTCCAGCCTGCCACGGTCCCTCTAAAAGGCAGCACACCCATCTTGTCTATCAACCCCTACTTGCTCTGCACCCTGTTTTCTGCAACATCTGCCAACTGGCATCAATGCACACTGCCCCATCGTCTGGGGCATTAATGAAGACATTAAACCGGACTGGACCCCTTATTGCCCCCCAGGGCACACCTCTAGTGACTGGCATCCAGCTGAGCCGGTCACAACCACTGGAGACCAGCAGTCAGACAGTTTTCAATCCACCTCGCTGATCACTTCCTTAGTCCGTATTTCATCAGTAAGATGGCGTTGAAAGTCTTAGTACAACCAAGAACAAATGACACCCACTGCTCCCCCCAATCCAGCCAGCCAGTCTTCTTATTTTAGAAGGCTACCACCTTGGCCAGGCACCATTTCATGTTATCCATGATGACTAATCCAGGTCACCATTTTTCCCTTAGAAATGGTTTCCAGGAGGATTTACTCCACTACCTTCCCAGGGATCAAGGTCAAGCTGACCAGCTTGTAGTTATTCAGATCTTCCTTTTGGTCCATCTTGAAGACAGGAGTGATGTTTGCTTTCCTCCAGCCCTCAGGAACATCTCCTGATCATCATGACCTTTAAAAAATAATTTAGAGTGGACTCAAAATCTACATGTTGAATACATAAATAGAAACATTGGATGATAACCTATTTACAAAATACACAGATTCTCTCATTCCCCTATAGTTTGACAGCAATGCCAGTGGGTAATATGCAACTCTACAAAAGCCTTGTCAGTTAGTGAGATTAATGCGAAGTAGATCAGTTGTGCTTCTTCATGTGTTTGAAAGGCCCTAGCATGCTATAGGCACTATAAGAAACAATAAATGGGGGAAATAAATATTTCTACCACATCTGTACAGCAGTTTACAGATTTGTGCCCTTCTTTTTATTTATCATTTGTGCACTCACAAGGTTCTTTCTCTCTGCAAAATGAAAAAGTAGGGAAAATCCTATATTCTTCTGATAGCACTGAATGAATAGAGGGGACTACTCGGTGGCAAATTTTTTTTCTTGGAAGTGTTGATTTGACATTTTCTGAATAAAGGTCTAATCATATAATTTAATAGTAAAATACAGCCATGTAAACAGAAGGACACTGTTATCCAGGCAGATATTTCAAAATATGTCTTACCCGTAAAGCAAGGACAAAAGCTAAATTGAGATCTTGGTAATATATATCTATTTAGATTTAGCAATATACATGCACGTGTATGAAGAAAACAAAAGATGTCCCACAGCCCATTAGAAAAGAAAAAGCAAACCAACTACAAACTGTTGAAAGAATTATTGTCCCCATTTCCTAGGAGTTCTGAATTGACTTTCGTAGGAAGTTTTGCAAACATGAAAAATGTTCCCATTTACCTTAAAACACAATATTCTCCTTGTGCAAAGCCGTAAGAGCCTTAACGAATTCTATTGGTAAGAAACACAGCCATTTCTACTTAGGAATTAGCTTTTTGTTTGAGAATTTTACAAAAATATCGTAAAAGAATGTCAGTGTGTTCTGCTTCTCATAGGAACAGATGTTTTAAAAAAAAACAAACTTGCGTGAAATTCTTGGACATCCAATCATTCATTTAAAAAAATGTTACACGATCCCTTTCTCCCCTTCCTATCTGTGTTCGCTCCAGCTGTTGTTAGGCAAGGAAAACCTAAAAATTGATTACCTTCAAGCTGTGCCTCTAGGGCTTCTATTGGCATCAGTGCTACCCCTTCCCAGCATGTTTAGGAACTGTAATATGAAAAAGAGAAGAGATTTTGCCTTGAAAACAGTGTCTTCCAAGAGCCACAGGATGATTATCTGCCAACAGTTTCAGTAGCTCAAATACTGCTCCTTTCTCACCTTTGCAGAAAACAAAAATGACATAAGGAGTGGCTTATTCTATAGGAATCTGTTCCCACCCAAAGAGAAAGAGTGCAGTATCATCTTAGTCTCAAGAAGTCATGGTCTACAAGAACCACAGGCATTTAACGGGAGGACAGAGCAGTTTATACAAACACACGGAAGAGACACATGTATGCACAAGTCCCTAATTCACCGTCTGGCCCTGCCCAGAAATGCTGGTCATAGCCCCGCAAATCTGTTTTGGGTTGCTGATGTTCATAAATCGAGGGCAATTGGCACCGTTTTCTCACACAACCTGAAAAACGGTTACTGAGGAGAAAGTACTGGAAGCAGCCCTCCTGGTCGTCTAGCGAATCACAATACAATGTGTTTAAAAAATAAAAAAGTTAAGGAAATCCAATCGATCTTCTAAGCAATAGGGTTAAAGCAGATTAGAAACGACTATCTCCCACTGAGGGAGCCTGACAAACCTCTGTTTCCAAACCAGCTGTACAACCTTTTCTGTTTTAATAAGCACAATTGCCCTCGAGTGCTTTGTCAATGTGACAAACCTTGTCCACCAGAAGTGGAGCGTTTATCCAAATGCTAATGAAAGTGAATGTAACTTGTAGTGGTGCTGAATCAACTTTTCAAGACTGTAATTTGCATTTGTATAAAACTCCGATTTTTTCAATATGAAACATGTTTGAATAGGGTTTTAAGACTAAACAAACTGACATACTGCTTTTGCCATCAATTTCAAAGTAATTTGATTTCCTTGTGATAGGCAACCCTAATAACACTGAGCAGCTTTATATATTTACACATTCTCTTCAACTGGAAAGCAGACTCTCGAGATTCATTAAAATAGTCTATAGCTCTTATATTAATCCATTGTATCAACTAGCTCAATTTTCAGGTCCAAATCAATTGCTTATACCATTTTGCCAATGTCGATTCATCTCTCAATTCACCGTAAGCGACCAGGGCTCGTACATCATAACTTTAAGCGATGTAATATTCTTTCCATAATCACCAGCAGGCATGTAGTGATTTGCCCATCTTTATTCTTCCCCAACATCCCCAAAACCAGAATAGAATAGCAAATAATACTGAAAATATTCTGGGTTTATTTATTATATAGTCCCTGTCGGGTCTGAAATTGGACTAGGATGACAGCGCTACGCAAAAAAAACCAAAGCCAAAGAGTCTCTTTTATACAAGGGACATTCAGTGAAACTAAGATGCTAATAAATTGGTTGTGCAAGACCGCCAACATACCAAATTGATAAATGCACAAATATGCATTGAGAATATCCATATTTATATGATAGAAAATAAAAGTTGCAAGCAAGCAAGCCTCATGTGAACCATAAACCTCAAAGATGAGCTTTAGGCAGGCCATTTCATATCTGTTTGCTACAAATGTTCTTTTATTCTTCCTTAAAAAAATCGTGTAGAGAATAATGGACTGAATATAAAAGATTATTTAAGCAGAATTTAGCACTATATACAGCTGCAGCTGAATTTGTCCATTCAAGCAGGGGATTTGTGAGTCAGATAAATAATTTTATGTATGGCATGGTGTTGACAAAGGTTTTAAAAAGCACAAAGTCTTCAGGTTAGGCATCTGATATCACACCCACCATGGGAACTACTTTGGCCAAGCAGGGAACCTGTCAACGTATTTCTGTTCCCAACAGCAGAGAAATACTATCATCTGGGAAGAAGTATTAGTAAGGCTACACGATAACATTTAAATAAAACACGCAGTGTATATTATCCATGTGGTTTATGTGACAACACTTCTTGGTCTAGGAACACTATTAGGCAGCATAAAAGATAACTGCTGGAGACGTATTTGCGTAACAGTCTGGGATGGTTTAAAAAAAATAAAATAGGATTTTCAGAGTATTTACAATAACTAAGGGTGCAGTAAGCCATTGGTTAATGGAAGAGTTGCCATAAAACACGTGCAGATGCCACTAACTCTTTGGCATTCCATATCTCCTGCACCATGAATGACTGAAAGGAATAAGCAGCAAATTGAAGAACATCTAACAAGCAGAAATGGATTTTTTTTAATTTAATACATCGGAATAGTAACACTTTTGCCACCTTAATCGTATCTAACCAGCTGAAAAAAACCTGAACAATATAACCTGCCTGGTAAATGCTCTTAAAAGCCTTAGTGGAAATTAATTATCACTGCTCTGTTCTATTAAAAAAAACCAAAAAAAATCTGAAGGCACAAGGAAAATAAATTAAAATCATTACAAAGGAATGAAGGGTCAAGTGAGGAAGACAATTCCACCAGAAGGAATATCCTGCTGCAGATATTTCTGTTGGGCAAAGAGAAAAATCCTTCTGTCCCACGAGCCTCCCTACAAGCAGGACATAGCTGAACCCAGCCCATAACAGTGGCTGCAGCTGATAGGAACAGTTCAAACTGACCTCGTCAAAAAACCCAAGCAAACACAGAGACAACACCCCATGGCGTGATTCCACCATGTTCCTGACTGCAATCTAAGTAGTACCTGGTCATCCACACAGCTGGGTTTACCAGGACAGTACCAAGGATGTCACGGGAGTAAAAGTGGCTCGTGATGTCAGTGAACTTCTGCTGAGTCCTGTACATACATGCACTTGTTTGTGGAGCTGGGGCGGGCACAAGACCTCTGCTACAAAATCTGTGTGCGGCTTCGCATCTAGCAAAATACACACACTCCCACGTGTGGCCTCCTCTTCAGTTCGACAGGATGCACCAAACACCAGGTGGTGAAACACTGAAAAAAAAAAAAAAAAGCCCCCAAACCACTAAGTTTCGGCAAATACAGGCTTAGGATTTATTAAAAAATACATTTAAAAGTGCTTTCTATCAGGGATAGATAGAATTCCTGTTCCCTGTTACATGCACATACGCCACTCGATATGGGGCCCTCACCTGAACTGGGAGTGACCCCAGGTCCAGTCAGCAGTGGTTCCTCTCTCCAGCCCACCAGGCTAAAGGTCATTAGTGGAAAATACATATATACATACAGACAACGTGGGTGCCACTGACACTGACAGACATATACGCCGTGGATCCCACCAGGAGCTGGGCTTAGACACACAGTCCACCCAGCAGCTGGCCTAGCTGGGAGGGGACACAGCCAGGACAGGTGACCCCAACCGACCAAAGGGATATTCCCTAACATATGACCTCTGCTCAGCACAGAAAGCTGGGGGAAGAAGAAGGAAGGGGGTGGGGGGTTGCAGTTCGGAGTGATAGTGTTTGTCTTCCCAAGTAACCATTAGACGTGATGGAGCCCTGCTTTCCTGGAGGTGGCTGAACACCTGCCTGCCGGTGGGAAGTGGTGAATGAGAGATCACTCACCAATTACTGTCACGGGCAAAACAGACTAAACTTCAGGAAATTAATTTAATCTATTGCCAATTAAAATCAAAGCAGGACAATGGGAAATGAAACCAAACCTTAAACACACCTTCCTCCCTTCTTCCCAGGCTCAACTTTGATCCCCATTTCTCCATCTCCGCCCAGGCGGCACAGGGGTACAGAGAACAGGGATTGTGGTAAGTCCATCACACGTTGTCTCTGCTGCTCCTTCCTCCTCAGGGGGAGGACTCCTCACACTCTGCCCCTGCTCCAGTGTGGGGTCCCTCCCATGGCAAACAGTCCTCCACGAACTTGTCTGACATGAGTCCTTTCCACGGGCAGCAGTTCCTCATGAACTTTTCCAGCGTGGGTCCCTCCCATGGGGTGCTGTCCTTCAGGAGCAGCCTGCTCCAGCCTGGGTCCCTCATGGGGTCACAGATCCTGCCCAGAGCCTGCTCCAGTGTGGGTTTCCCACGGGGTCACAGCTTCCTTCAGGCATCCCCCTGCTCCAGCGTGGGTTCCTCCCCAGGCTGCAGATGGGTCTCTGCTCCCCCGTGACCCTCCATGGCTGCAGGGCACAGCCGGCCTCACCATGGGCTGCACCACGGGCTGCCGGGGAATCTCTGCTCCAGCACCTGGAGTACCCCCTCCCCTCCTTCTCCACTGACTGGGGGTCTGCAGAGCTGCTCCTCTCACATATTCTCACTCCTCTCTTCTGATTACTTCTGCCCAGGCTTTTTTCCCCCCTTCTCAAACCCGTTATCCCAGAGGTGCTACCACTGTCACTGATGGCCTTGGCCAGCAGCAGGTCTGACTCGGAGCCGGCTGGCATTGGCTCTGTCAGACATAGGGGAAGCTTCTGGCATCCTCTCACAGAAGCCACCCCTGTAACCCCTCCTCCCCACCACCAAACCTTGCCACACAAACCCAACACATGTTCGAACAAATCTTGGCAAGTCAGTGAGGTACACGATGGTGCACAGATTAGTGTGCAGCACAGTATTTACTCTGCAGCTTCTTCACGGATACGTTACTGGAAAACATACATGATGTAATGTAAACAGACAATTACACTTGTACAGGTACATAAGATTTTACTTTCTGTGTGAAACCATTCTTAAAATGAGAGAATCAAGGCATTGACAGAGTCCAGTATAAGACATCGTTAAAAACCCATATGCTTCAAAAGGCAGCCTGGCCCTTGTTGTTTAAAAGGTCAATAGAGAGAGTTAAGATTTGTGTGACTGTAGACAGCACTTTTGACAGTATCTTCTAGTCAAAAGCATAAATGCAAAACAACCTTCTGTTACAAAGGCACAGGAAAAGCTAAATATTTAGCTCCAAACATCCTGCAAATATCGTTTTGCTTCTCGAAGCATGGCCAGGGTTTTCATTGCTTCCAATTTGTCGACTTCCATTTCCATGCTTAAAATGTCCACTACAGCGTCACTTACACCATCAGCCATGTGCTTCTTATCTCTGCAAAGAAAAACAAAATAGAGGAGGAAAACGTCCCATAGCGTCTTTTTCCTTTTATCAATAGCTTCAGGGGCAGGATGCTATTAGAAAAGAGGCATTTCAAAAATCCCAAATACAAATACAGCTTGTACATTGTACGGCAAGATTCTCGCTGAGTTTTCTTGTAGCTGAGCAATGACAGTAACAAGGGTTTCTCTCAATCAAACATTACGAAGTTTTCAGCATGCTGTAATTTATAAGAAAAAAAGCCCTCGGAGCCTTAGTTGAGCTGTCACAGAATAATCATTTTCCTTTAGTGAAAACTGGACCTGCTGAAGTATTTTTCATTATTGTATCCCCATATGGTTCCAATATTTAAAAAAAACCAATCACCAAACCCTCACTTATTAATAATGCTACTTTTCATACAAACAGCTGACATTTGTTCCTGCAGGAGAAAGTATTGACTTTGGGCTCTGTATTCAAAAACTTCCTAAAAACCTCAAACCTCCAAGTAAGTTAACATCCACAAATAAAACTTTCTGCTTCAAAATAAATTACTCTTATGGAGCTTTAGCATTCTGGCCCATCCAAGCCAGGAACACAGCAGAAGACTGCTGCTAAGCCACAGCTGTGCTGTTGATTATCACATATATACAAGTATCTCATTTTCTCAAGAGAAATCTGTTAGCTTGAAACCTCCTATAGCTTAACTGAATGCTAAAAAAGAAAAAGAAGCACTAAGTGGCTAAAGCAAGCAGCGGAACTGTGTGGTCACAAGCCATACTTTCAAGAATACATTGGAAAAAACAGACAGTGATGAAATTCAAGAATTCCAGGAAGGCTATTTCGGCATCATGTTGGTCCTTTCACACAGCCGTAAGACTTTCTAATGCCTCAAACTTCTGCTGACTCTGTCCTCTTTCTGAGACAGTCCATCTCTGCTCTACTCACCCACATATATAGAAGTAGCCCCTCTCTTTCAGCAGGACTCTGGCAACTTCCTTCGCATAAAGCCGAACGACATCTTGCACATATTTGGGCGGGGATACTTCTGCTACTGCAGAGTCTCTTGAGAAACAAACTTTAAGATGAGTTAACGTGCCATTCTCAAGAAAACATCTGAGCTCATCTCTGAAAGGCAATAGGAACTGTTAGTAACGATTCCACAACAAGGATTCCCTCATGAATTAAAATTAACGGTAAATAGTAAACTTGCTTGAACAAATAGTCTCGATCTTGATGCCGACAACCAAAAAAAAGCCATGTCTCTCCAAATTCCCAGTCTGTATGTTCTTCTCTGAGCTTTTGCCTAAAGAGACCAAAAAAAAGAAGAATGTACTGATAGCACTGTAAATCCACTCCTGTTTTAGGAAGTGCAGAATCTCAACCACCTATAACTATTTCTCATTTACAGTAGTGCTTTAATGAACCTCCATATTGGCAGAAATGTGACATGCCATAAATAAATGGTAAATCACAGTCAAAACCCCTCCTCCGTCTCTAATTTTCTTGAGTACTTACTTCTGGCCCAGCTCAAAAAATCAATCAACCTCAAAGGTTTGGTTTTTTGGCCGTTTTTTCCCCCACAGATTCGTACTGAAATAGTCAAGACTGACACTTCCAAACATCTCACAAAACAGTCCTGACTGCTGAATAAGGAGATCACTACCCTATATCCTTCATTGGCAGCCCTGTAAAAACACCCAAGGAAACTCAGCACAAAGCATTTTTAGCACTCTTTCCATTTAGCTGTAGAAACCTGCAAGACTTGATGAATAACCATCTATTTACTAGTACATCATCAGAAGAGTTATTGCAGTTTCTTGAAATAATGCTGAAGGTATTACTTTATAGGGGTTTTAGCTGCAACTTTCTAGTTATATTTTGAGAGAGAGATTTTATTTAGCATTGATCAAGTGGTTATCAAATGCTATCAACCCTTTAAAATCAAATGCAAAATACTTCTGAGGGATAAAGGTACATTTGAGGGCTAAAATGAAGGAGTAAGGATTGTACGTAATGATTTGGTTAAAGCAGGAACACGGAGTCAGAGACATCACGTCAAAATTTCACTTTTCTCTCAAAACGGTTTAAAAATAATTGTTTCAGGATGCAAGAAACTCCATTATCTTGCCAGAAGGAACAAGTCATGTAGGAATGATACAAGATGTGTTGGTTACCTATAAAACTTGCAACCCTTCCCACCCAAATATTCCACTCTTCCCATTCTTCATTTCCTCCAAAACATCATGCTTTTACACAAACTTGGTGATGGGCTGCCTGTCACCTTTTAAACAGATATCTCTTTGCCTAGAAAAAATTTTGCTGCTGGAATTGGAGGAAAAAGAAAAAGGGAGCTACCTTCCCTCAAATACAAACTCAGACAACCCAACATTACTGCCCAGTGAGGGCTCAGGTGCCAATCTCCTGATCTTAAAACACCAAAATGTGCAAACACACAGGAACAGGGGAATATGAGAGGAAACCTGACATTCAGCATGCCAAGACTTTTAATATAAATGTCACTTCTGAAGGAAATGGATTTTGAATATCAAAGTTAAGCCAACAAACACTGTTTCTAAAAACTACCAACCCTTTACCAGGCTTCCACTAGCAACACGCAGATAAAAGATTTAATTTCTTGCTATCATTTCTGCAATTCCCCCAATTCCTTATTTATCCACAACGAATACTAAATACAGTCAGATGAAAGTGGAAGTTTTACTCATTTGAAAAAAAAAAAAATAAACAAGCACTGCTTATTTAAAATTAATAAGACTTTCTAATCAGCATACCACTGTTCCAAAAATAATAAAAAATAAAATAATTTAAAAAACCCCCTACATTTGTACTCAAAACCTGAGGCTCTATTTTCCTCAAGATAAAAAGGTTGCTTTCCAGTTAGTAATTTGGTACGTACCTATGTTGTAGGAAACCAATAAATGGTGAAATTCCTGTTCCTGGACCAACCATCATGAATGGGACAGATGGGTCTGCGGGTAAGTGGAAAGTATTGTTTGGACGAGCAAAAATAGATATCTAAAAGGAAATCAGATGGAATACAATTGAAGAACATTCTTAAGCAGTGAAAATGCCACGAACGTTTTAGAACCTTCAGGATGTTTGTGTCCACGCACCCTTCCAAATCCTGAACTTCAGAGTTTATTGTTAATGCCATACAGATACCTGGAATAACATTTCACACGAGTGTCTGAAGAAAAACCAAAAAACTAAAACACACACCATTCTTGCAGACCTATTAATCAATCTGGACAAAAACTAGGCAAAACCACACCAACATGAGTTTCTGAGTATCAAAGTTGACCGGATCATAAAACTGAGGAATACTGTTAACAAAATTCATGGAACTTGTGTTGGCATTCAAAGGAAAGCAAAGGTTATTGCTATTATAGGCAATTCAACCTTTTTTTCATATTGTGGGCATCTAAAAATATCCCAGTGGAGGTGAGGATTTGTTTACAGTGAATTGAAGCCTACTGATACTCAGCTTGCTTTCTTAATTTTGATAAAAGTTTTACATGATCTTGAAAAAAGCCTGTGGGTGAGGGGAGGCAGGTAAGTGCTCAAAGACCTTGGAAAACAGCTTCTATCATTCCACCAATAAATTCTAGTTCTGATCTTCAGATCTGTGTCTTAAAGGAAGTCTAAATATGATTTCCGTAGGAGCTCCACAACTATTCTCTGAGGCATGGCTAACATAATGCAGAAAACGAGAGATAACTATTTTTAATTCTTTAACAGATTAATCAAGACTCAGCAGCCATAGCAGAGCTTCATCCATTAAAGTCATCAGCAAACATTCAATTTATTTCGCATATTAATTATGAAAGGATTTGAATTTACTTTCAACGTTAAGAAAGGAGTGAAGCACTAGGCCAAGTTATTTAAACTTTGCTCTGTAAAGCCAAGTGGTTTAGCAATACTAATTTGTTATCATTTAATTCACTATAGATAATACAAGGTTAAACAAGATTATTTTTCTGGTTTGATGATGATAAAAAAATAGTATAATTCTTGCTGCAGGGGGCAATCTTTGTATTTGTTATAGTTACTACTTAAACCCCACTTTGGAGTTGTTAATAGAGAAAATAACCTCCCAACAGGTCATTTCTTTAAAAAAATAATGCAAATGGTAAACACATTTATGCTGTAAAGTGTTCTCAACTGATCTAAGGTATTTTTGTGTAAGATCACACTTATCCACTTCGTATTGGCATTCCACGCATTTCTGCAATCTGTGTGTGGCTACACATTTATCTAAGCTGAATCCAGCTTGTGTAGCAGATGCGAACAGTTCTGAACTTTATTCAGACTCATTTTGTAATAATCCTTTTGTTTTCTCTTTACTCCACTTCTTTGTCATGTCTGATTTTAATATACTGCAAATCAATTATATTTTAAATGAAGAGCAAATGTGAATACTGGAATAAGATATATAATGCATGCATTAATCAGTTTGGGGTTTGAGTCGATTTAAAAAAAAAAAAAAAGATAACTTGTACGGATTTTCCACACATTTTGCCATACCAACATTTTGAATGATCAGCACAATTTTCCTGTAACCAAATTCTACATTTGTTTCCATTTTTCTTAATCAAATATAGATTAGACTAGTACTTCTTTTATCATATTCATTATATAGTAGAATTTACTTTGATGCACATCAGAAATACCACAGAAGATTGCTCTCTGTGTCACATTCAAGAACTTGGCCTTTGCAAACTGTGTGAGACCTGACCAGAAGTGAGAGGTTTATGATTTCTCCCCCGTTACCTGCCACCCTTCCCTGGAAGTGACCAAGTGCCCCTCTCCTACAACACTAACAGCCATAATCATTTAATTGCACAGTGGTATTGTACTCCATGAAAACATCCTCCAAGGCTCGCTTAAGAGTACAGTGGGATGGAAATGACTCCAGCCCTTCAGCAATGAGAAGTTTCACTTCTCGTGTTTTACTTTACCTACAAATACCTGAGTTCAGTAACTTAGCAGTGCAATTCAAACATGTTACAGAGGGAAGGGTAAACTTAAAAGTAGGGTACAACTGCAAAATGACGATGCATATTGCCAAAACACATGCATTACATTCGAGCAGAGAACAAAAAAACTCAGCAGTTGTTTCAAACATATAAATTTAAGTTAAGGGAGTTAGACCTAATAGTCGTACCTTTTCCGTTGAAGTGTTCCCTCCTTTTGCATCCAGAGTGTTTTTACTGGGGTGCAGTAGAGGTGCAACTAATTCAGCAAGCCAGCCTGTACATACTCCTTTCCGTGAGACTGGTCTAGCGAGACAGGCAGGAAACTCCACAATATTGAACACAAAACACAGTTTTCCTGGCTGATACAAGTTTGAACTGTAAAGATAAAAGTATTAAAAACCCCATCAAAGCCTGAAAGACAGCTGCACAATCTTACAGCAGGTCCATGCGCAGCCCAAACCACCTCACCTGAGTCAAGATTTTCTGTGCTCAGTTAACTGTGTTATATTTATGTATAGTTAGCAGCGTTCAATTAACTCTGTGATATTTTTATAGTCAGAAATCAAGGTTGGACTCAGAGGCCAGTGCCTACAGAAGGGAATCCAAATTTCTCTCTATCAGATTTACATATATGTGAGCTTGTTCTTGAGAAATCTATCCAGTCTTGCCAGACACTCAAAATGATGCTGTTGGAAATAGTCAAACCCTGGGGCTTTCTGCAACACTTTTCCCTCAGGTTTTGTCCTTCATTCCTCTCTTTCTGCTTTAGATCATACCATAGCGCGTGCACATACTTGAGAAAAAAGCATACCTAAATTACCAAGAAGGTGTAATTTGAATATCTCATTACCTTGATGCTGAATAGGATCTGGCTTGTAATTTAGGAAGATGTTCTGAGAAAAAAAGAAAAAAAAAAATTAAATCATCACCTATTGTTTAATTAACTCCAATAAAAATTAAAATCTCATATAATGAGTGTTTACACTACAACAGATTACAAGCCTATTACAATTTAACTATAATCTTACTCTTTCAACATTCAGTGTTTGTGTCTCAGAAATAAGCTAGTAAGACTGAACTCTATTTTGAATGTTTTTTTAGACTTTGTGGAACATCTGTTAGAAATCTCATAAAATGAGGCCACGACAATTAATTTATCGAGTTCTTGGTCAATTAAAAACAACTGTAAGGTGCACAGAAGAGATGGAGTAGCTAGTGGACAATGTGAAGCTTGAAATTTAATTTTCCCTACCTTTAATCTAAGACTGCTTTATGGAGCTCAAAAGCTCAAAGAACAGGAATTGCTTGATTGAAAATTTCTTATTAATAATGTCCTAGAAGCAGATGTGCCAGTTCAGTTGCAAACCACTGTGAATACCTACGCAAATTCTGAAATCCAACCTTAAATAAACCCAACAGAGACGGGAGTTTACTGGGCATTTTTTCAATGAGAAACCCACTATATACATCATGCTCCTACACACACATTTATATATACGTACATATGTACATATATATCCATAGATATAGTGTCTTTAAAGGCCATAAGATTACACACTGGAGAATAGAGCTCTCTTCCCCAAGAACAGTTTTAGTTTCATCACTATTAATAACTATAATATTTTCAAGGCAGTTAACGGAACTGCTACTCCCCGTTCCTGGGAAACTGAACATTTAGTCTGATGCCTTTTCAGAAATGAAACCTAATTAAGTCTAAATCAGTCACTTACCAATTAAGAGGTTAAGTGAAGGCTTGCAGCTTGGAAAAGCACGAAGTAAATCCAGCAAGCAAACATTAGACTCTCTAATAAAGCGTGTGTAATCAGAGGCTCCTTGTCTGCTGCAAAGCTCTTGAAGCCTCCGCTTTTCTCCCACATCACTGGTACATTCTACAAGAGCTCGCAAGAATGCCTGAAGAAGAAAATATGAGTGGAGGATTAAAAAAACCAAAAAGATCTGTCCATTAGAGAAAATTGTCACAACACTGGGAAAAACTTGGGTTGCCTGGGGACAGGAAGCCGTCACCTGACAGGTTACTGAATAATGGAATTTATTTCCCAATGCACATTCACCTACTATAAAAAACCCTTATATTTTACTTTTTCTATTTTTTTGGGAGTGGGGGTGCTGCCCTTCTAATGTCTGGGACAAACCTAGCAAGGCAGAAAATCCTACTTAGCCTCCACAGGGGGAGAGACAAATAAACAGGCACAACCCACTCCCTGATAAACCTCAAATCTATGAAAGGCTTTCTTATTCATGTACTTGCACGTTAGTTAGGTAAGCAGCTCAATAACACAAATTAATCCAAGACAAAACACCACTTGCTAAGTTCCAGAAACTGGGAAAGGAATAATAAAAACTCTTAGAAGAGGTATTACTGTAAATAAAGTATGGTATTTAATCAGTCCTGTTAACGTCGCCGAGGTGTTTTATTCCATACTTTATGCCTACATAATGGTACTCCAAGCTTTTCTTAAGGGGAAAATTAAATTGAGCAGTGTAAGGTAAAGTAAAAATCAGATGTAAATAGTTACAAGGTTTTTTCTAAAAGCAAGGTGGAAACAGACACAGTGCATGAAAGAAAAGTGATTCAAGACACCAAGTGCAATCAGATGACATATTCTACACAAAAGAATACTTGGGAAGTTAATTTGAGTGCGCAAACACAGAGCTTCCAGACAATAGAGTACGGAGTTACATAAAGCACATTCTACACTGAACAGGTAGTAAAGCAGATAGGTTAGAAAAACCGGCTTGGGCGATATTCCCCAGCCAGCACCCTCTGCCTACTCTTACTGTTGAGACAAATGTTCAGAACTGTTAAGTGCTGTTTTGAAAACGTTGAAACAATTGAAGGATTCTCTTCTCTGCTGCTGCAAAATCACTAAATTGGGTGAAAAGGTCCTTCTAAAATCTGATTTCCCTCAGAGACCCAACCAACACAACTGTTTAGCTTCATCCTTCATATAAAGTTATCTTTAAAATGTGTTTTGACAATACCAGAAATACACATGCATTTCCAGATGCAAGATTCCATTTTTTTGCAGGCACAGAATGAAAGGAAAATAATATTCACATGTTGTGAGAAAAAATACTATACAAGCAAAAAATCTTTCTTTGAATTCTGCCAGATTATGGAAATGCTAAAAAAATCCCTTTAAAATAATTTAAAAGACATTATGGTATGTTTGCATAAAGCAACATGTGTATTTTCAGTGACAAAACTTGACAGATACAGCTCCCTCTGACTAGAAACAATGATTTCTCCAAAATGCCTACAGGGTCAGGTTCAGCCTTCCTGTTATCTGGCACCAAATATCTAATACTTTTTCTATTTACTTCCAGACAAGTTACGAATCTAGGTACTGCAGAACAGGAACAGAGATTTCAGAATCTCCAGAGTTTGCCAGATAAAGTACCAAAGTGAAATTTCTCAGAATAAAGTACAGACAGCAGCATAAAAACTGACAATCTTTATTCACCAAGAAACATGGTAGCTACAGATCTATCCTTGCTTCATGTGTAAGAGCCCATACAGCATAGAATTACTAAGGATTTCTCTTTAAAAGAACAAACATGTAAATACCTTTTTGGGAATTGCTCTTATTTCCAGACACCAGGTAAGAATGAATTTCAGAGTGCTTCTTTCAGGGATGTGTTGTGGACAAGTTGCTCCTTGTTCAGTGGGAGAAAAAAAAACAAGACAAAAGGTGCATCAGTTAACATCCAAAAATAGCGTCACAAGTTCTTATTCCTTCAAGAAATACAAGAGAGCTAAACTGCATTCAATTTTGTACGTTTGAGCCCCAGCTGGTTAGTGGAAATCATAAACTAAACAGCAAGACAGTTTTCCAATGAACTATCAATGACAATTTTCCATAGAAGAGGCTAAACTTATCAGGAAAGCAGGAAACAAAGAGGGGTGTAATACATGAGTGTTCATATAAATTTCATTGCTAAACCACTCAAGGCTTTGTTGCCACTTTTCATCTTGAAGAAATTCAGAGGAATTCTTACCAGGAAAAGGAGTATCCACATTTTTCCCCCCTTCCATCAATAAGCACTCCTGAAAATCAGAACACACTGATACTTTCTAATCATCTAACCAAAGGTGTATGCAGCCAGTGTCAAGCTGGAGGTTCTAAGGCCCAATAGATCCAAGGGGTTTCTATACAAGCAATTAGGCCCTCCTGTCCTCTCTACAGTTGCCATTTCTGGAAAGGAGGCACACTGACATCCCATCTGTCCCTTCATGGAGTCAGCTAGGATGCAGCCAGGCTTAGCCTCGTCATGCTAAAGCAGCTATTCTAAGTTAACCCCAAAAGCACTATAACAGCATTTATGTGACAGACAACCTTTAATTAATAAGCCCTGCAGCTCCCAAATTGTTTCATTACAGACCCAACTTGCATGTTGGGATTTCTCTTGAGAATGTTTCTTGGCTTTGACATCTACCTACTGATTCTTACTATGCTTTTTTCCTTGCTCAAGAGCACTTTAATACTACAGAATTTTCACTTCAAGAATATACCTACATAACTTGCTAAATTACCTCTTTCTATCAGCATTACTTGACTGAATCCTTGCTACAGAGAACAAAGTTTACTTTTAGAAGATAAGAGGATTGGCATCAATATAATGCAGGAAAGAAGCATCCATTTTCACATCTACATAAACTTCCTGTTCTTGAACATGCTGACAGCATGTTACAAGAAGTACGTAATCCTCCTCTTAGGATGCTCGTACATACAATAAATAAACCCCCACAACTACAGAAATCCAGTATTTGAACAATGGATATTGTACCAGACTGCAAATAACTTTTGCTTTGTCCTCTCAATTGTGTCATCTACTTCATCGAAGAATTCGGACTGAACAAAGAGAGGCAGTAAACAAAATCCCTGGTAAATCATGAAGATGCAGCAGAGGCACAGCCTGCTGTTCATGCTCTTCTCTCAGGTTTTTTTAGCTCTCTTCAATCAATAAGGCCACAACTGCAACAGTTTGTAGTAACTATTACAAGTTGCTCATATATGTGAATACACTTAAGGGACAACCATCTCAAAAGGAAAGCAAGTCTGGAACACTGCTAGGAATTGCAAAGCTGCATTACAGACCTGAATTCTTTGGTAGGGATTAGCAACAACAACTAATTAAGTTATAGTACTTAATGAGCCTCTGCTCACCAGCACAGTTCCAAATATATGAATTTGGGTTTGATCCTAAACCGTTTCACTTCCTAGCTGCAGTGGATGGAAGTCAGCGCACAAGCCATGATGGGCGATGGGTGGATCAGCAGCAATTTGCCGTGTCCTGGTCAAGTGTCCTGGCCAAGTATCCAAGGCAAGTGTAAAAAGTCAGCATGTCTTGCCCTGGGTCACCCAGAAGACTCTAGAACAGAAGAGCTTTGATTCCCTGTGCTGCAATCCAGCACCATGATCTTCCTTTCCATTATCATTCGTTAAGATTCACAAACATGCATGCTATTTTACATACAAGATATGGCAAAATGTTGCCTAAATAATGCAATTTCATCTTCTTTTCCCCCTGATTAGTGCTACATTAGGCAGATGTGATAACCTGAATTGTAACACATACCATGAGAGCACTGATATTCCAAGTTTCACTCAACTATTTGGCCAACTTTGTCTTGGAAGGACAGGTTTTTTGGTACACAAGAACAATCAAGGGGCTAAGCTATGTTCACATGGCTATACAGGCTCTGTTCCACAGAAAGTGTTCTGACACGGATGAATTCAAAGTGTCCTGTTAGGGTAGCTTTGCATGCTTCCTGCAACATCAATGCAGCAGAAGAAAGGGAACTACTGTAGGCAGGAAGGAGAGAATTTCCCTCTTTGTCTATTCAAGGAGAACTTCCCTTAGAACATATTGTTGACACTGTCCTTAACTTACAGAGATTCAAATTTTATGCAGCCAGGTAGCAGGGCTCTGATTTGCACAGAAAAAAACTACTAGCCTTCAGGAAGGACAACATTTCAAGCCCACCTTCCTATGAATATCTGTTGCTTTCGACCCTCCATTACCCCATCCTTCGCTATACCCTTCCCTTTTAATTGTTTCCTTTGAAAACGTGCTTAATTCTGTGAAATCTGTAACCAGTGTAAACAGTAGAAGTAGCATATCTTTGAAATCCTCCCACATCACCCAACCCCTCGCTAATTCCCTGTGCATGGTGGTTGGGCCATTTTTTTGGAAGAAGCAGGTGTGTTTGGGGGGGCCGGTGTCCATCCCAGAGGAACAAAGACAACGGGGCCTCCCCAGGAGCGGTGTAGGGGGAGGGTGTTCAGCACAGTGCGGCTAGGTAATAGCCAGACCAGCACTGCAGATGCAGGGTTCATCCCCAGAGCAGGGATCAGGCTGTAACCGATACTGGCTGTGCTCCAAAACAAACCAGTGACCCCTCTCAGCAGAGATTAGTTACTGCAGTGGGGGTCAAGGATGGGGATCAGCCGGGCCTGGACATCCCCTGTGATGTTACAACGTGGCCTGTCACGTAAACTCACTTCATTAACAAGTGAGTTACTTGCCAGTTCCAAGAAAAGAAGTTCATTTACACCTCATACTTTCAGGACAACTTTTGTTGCCCTAAACGATGCGAAGAATCTCATCATGGGAACTGATTTACCCATAGACTGGGAACAACAAAGTGCCCTACCCCATCCTGCAGAACTAAAGGCACAACTCAGCAGCACCATTAAGACACCACCTGCAAGGGGCGTACTTTGAACCTGCACCTACCCTTCCTGAGGCATAGCGACCTAAGGCTCAGCAGAGCAGATCCACACAGACCTACAAGCACTTAAAAGGCACCTTGCAGCAGCACAAAGTCTTCTGCTTCAGGAGTGTGGCCCTCTCAGGATGTAAACAAGATTGATGTGAGGTGCTGTGCAAGGACAGATTTCACTTTCAAGTGGGTGCTTGTTGGGTTATGTGATTTAAGACTCATCTCCATAAGCACGAAGGAGCACAGAGGAAGAATGAGATGAACACCAATGTCAGGCTCAAGTTTCCAGCCAGCAGCTAACCCATCTACAGTAAAACCATGTGACAGACCTTATCTTGAGCTGATTGTCTCAAAGCTTGCTGACAAAGTTCTGAAACTTTCTGGTGGCTTGGCTTTTGGTGGACTGAGGAAGAAGGATTGCCTGCAGGCCTGAATAGGTAAGGGCCAAATGGCCTATGGGACAGATAAGACTCTGGAGACCAGCTTCGACCAAGGACAAAGAACCATCACATCACCTCATGGGAGGTCCAGACACAGAGGACCCCCAAGCCTGCCAAAGCATGCAAGTGGTCACGCAGTGATTCTGTGCACCCCATGGGATCAGCTATGTAACTGAACCAAAGCGTGAGTAGGGACCCTTCCCACCGAAGACTACGGACCTACGGGACGCCGCTGGATCCATGGTGGTGACTATCTCTTGCAATTCTCTCCCGACTGCTTGCTAAATTTTCCCTCTTTTCTATTTTCTCTCTCTCCTATTGCTATTTTCTTACACCAAAAATAAACTCCTTGTTAGCAGCATCTGACCTCGTTTGTGTCTTAATGTCACTCTGGGTACAACAACGAATCTTCCCCTACCCGGGATAACCGGGCCAGGACAAACCAGCAGCAGCATTCTATACGTGTTCTCTTTAACACACCTTTGTGACAACTAACACGCCTCCATGAAATGACAGATGTGTCCCAACACTAAAGACAAAAACACCCAGAAGTATGTGTACCAACTACCACCAACACAGAAAGGAGTATTTGTTCATGACCAGTGCATCACACCATACCTTTCTTTTTAGTGCCCTGCTTAACCTTTACACAAACGAAACACTCTCCTTTTTCAGAAAGTCCCAGGATTTGAAGAAGTTCTTCCACCTCGCTGACATTGTTGGGACATATTACACAGAAGGCATCTCCAGGCTGATAATCAAAGACTGTATCCTGTTTTAAAATACGAGATCATTTCTATTAATTTGTGTGACAAACCAAAGACAACAGCAACACCACTCCTAAAAGCAGCATGCTTCCTACTATCTGTCACACGAAGTCATATGTTTTTTTACCATGAGCTAGCACTTCACTGTTTAGATCACATCAGAAACTAAACACTCAAGTTTTCTTTTCAGGTTCAACCTCACTAATAAGAAAAATATTTCCTTATCTGGTTTAAATAGCTGGACAGTCTTTAATAAGAACTGCTGAGCAGCCTAAACAGAAGGAAAATAAATATTAAGAGAATGCGTTATATAACCAGCCCAGATTATTAATTACTGATGTACTTGGTTTTCTGGTTTGAGAAGAGCAGAGAAACAAAATCCTCATGCTTAATCAAACTTTGTATAGAGATACATTATCAAGAAAATAAAATTTGTTGGTTAAACTGTTTGATGAACTGTGACTGAGATGACCCCAGCTGCTTTTATTTTCTGGAAGAAAAAAGAAAAACAGCAAGGGAACAGCACAGTGAAAATTAAAAGGTATCTCCGTTCTAAATACCTAGATTCTACTTAGTTGTCTGAGGTTCTTGTGCCCAGATGCTAAAACCCTACTCAGGCTTCTGCCTGTTACAGAAACATGCAGAATTATACTTGCATCAGTATGTTTCTCTTACGTATCAGGTGCCGTGACCTGCATACAAAGGCTGTTGAGAATGTGAGGGGAAAAAAGGCACAAAATGTTCAAATTTTCAGTGTCTGCTGATGACAGGATACAAATACATGAAAAAAAACCCCATGCCATTTCAGAGATTCACTTGCTCAAAACTTTAAACAGACTGCATTTATATCTAAGATTTAAAGATGTCACATGAAAATTGATGCAGATCAGGTTAATGGACTCCAATAAAAGTTAGTGCCAAAATCAAAATACACCAAACGGTTAATTCTACAGATTTGGGAAAATCGCTTCAAAGCGACATATCTTCCTTCTAAAGATTTCCTGTAAAGTATATAATCAAGCTTTGAATTTACAAAATGGATCAGCCTAAACTGACATCCTGTTGTATGGGGAATATTTTTTTCTTTTAAAATAGTCAAATAAATAATTCCTGCCCCAATCATTATACATAACACACATGCATTTCACCCTTTATTTTAACCCACTAAAGAAAAAGCCATCACTAACTTACTGCAATATCAAGCTCTAAGAGCAAAGCAGTTTTTATTGCATCTTCTCTAGTGAGCTGAACGGCTTTTGTAACTGGCACCTCAAAGGTTGTTCCCTCTGAAATCACCGAGGACAGATGTGGATTCTGAAAAAGAGGACATGAACACTTACACTAAAAATGCAAATCAGCTGAATGACAGCTTACTGTGACGTACAGGAATTAGATTTGGTACAATTTCTTTGAAACGATCTTATAAACCAGTTCAAAACAACAAGGGAAAACGTGAACCTTCTATATACACAGCGTTTTGCTCTACATTTTGAAAAATCACATCCAAGCAGTAACAGGCATATATTCAACTATAAAAAGTCAGTAGGCTTGATCAGACTAATGGGCCTAAACCACTATCAAATGTAGCTAGCTGTTTCCTTTTTCAAAGAATGCCTTGAAAATAGCCAATTAGAAAATGGCATTTCTGTTAAAACCCAAAAAAACTCCCACCTAACTAAAGGATTACAAGGTATACAGAACAGACATAAGAAGAACAGAAACTGTTTGAAAACATCACCGCAGATTTACAAATTAGGACTTTGGGGTGCAGATGGGGGTATTATTACAGGCAATTTATAAGAGGAATTTTTAGAAACTACAGTTAAATTGAGAGCTAATCAGCAACCTCCACACTACAAAACCGCATCAAATTATGCCACAACACTTCTACAAGGGTGAAAATGTGGCCCAAGGATTGTTACTGGGCACCAACAATAACTCCAGACCACCTCTGTCAAAGGCTGTCACTTGGAGTTTAGACTATAGCCCGCATTTCTCCACCGTCATCAGCAAGCTTCATTTGAGGTCAATACAGACAAAAATGGAAAGAGGTGGGAGAGATACCAAATGTCCGTAACAATACCCTATCAAATGGAAAGTAATTATTCTACCAATAAGAGAATATTGGTTAATCTGAAGATTTCCTATTTAAAAAATTAAGGAGACGGGAGGATCGCTTGACATCAACAGTTGGAAGTTTAAAGTCTTAAAATTTTGACATGGTGATTAACGGCTTGGGCCTTATCAAGTACTGTGTGTCGGCTGGACAGTGGTAACTGTCTGCATTCATATTCCCTCCAAGTCAAGTTCAAGGCATAATGAGCTCAAGATTTAAGATAAATTGTTTTACTTTACAGTTGCCACAAAGGCTTAAGATGCAAACCGCTACTGCTCTGCTCCTAATAAGCAGCACCTTGTTAATTCAATCCTGAGGCTCAAGAGCCCAGGACACAGACCATAAAATTAACTAGAGAGGCCATGTACGCAGCCTTCTTTAAACGGCAGTATTTGCAACATATTGCCAAAAATACTGGATATGTGAGATACCAGAAAAGGACATGAATTGTAAGGTTTGGTTGTACAAGTACAACACCTGGGGCCTCCTTGTTGGCAAGGTCTAGCCAACTATATCAATAGTGCCAAAGGAAAAAAAAACAAACCTGCATTTGATTATTTCCAAGTCTTAAGACAACCATCCAGCTTTACACCTCAGATCTGGATGATAATCTTTAACCTGTCACTGAATCCTAGATTAGCCAATTCAGCTTTTACAATTTGCTGAAAGCAAAATTTACTTTTTTTTTTTCCATTTACAGAGAAGTTAAGGCATCAGTATTAGAACGTGACCAATTATTTCAGAGATCAGCTTGAAGATATGCTATGATTTTAAAATAAGAACACTGGCTTTTAACCACTGTAGCACCACCTTCAACCTGAGTATTAGTCTTTAATCAGTGAGTACCTCTAAATCATAAATCTTTGTTTCAGTAATTTGGATTATTTAGGTCAACAACCTGAACAAAACCAACCACAAAAAGCAAACTTACCCAGTGTTTAAATTCACACACTTATATAATTATATTAGTTAGACCAAATGATTCTGTCAGCACCCCGACACCCTCAACAGAGTGTCAGGGCCCTGAGGATACAAATGGGCTTTCATGGTCTTGACCAGCCTCACCAGAGGTCCCACCCCCACCTGTGCTCATGGGCCCATGAGCCCCCTTCTCAGCTCACTGCTGGGTCTTCAGTCCCTGCCCGAGTTACATCACAGGAGTACTGGTCCGCAGCTCAGTCCCCACCATGCCTGTGACTGCCCACAGATTGTGATCTGTGGCCTGCATCTGCAGACTGACTTCCTGGCTTCGCCCCAGACCTGCCTCATTGCCACAAGCTTGCCTGATGATCTGCACTCATGGCTGATCCTGGCTGCCACCTCCTGGTTTGTATCCCTTGGGAATCAGAGAAGGGGTCTGGCTACTCTCACACTCGGCTCCTGGCTCCCTGTCCCTTAAAGAGCAGCCAGCACTCACTGCTCCCTCACAAGATAACCAAAACATCTGCCCTTCAGCAGGCAGCCGGAAAAGTCTGAGTCACGCTTCCAGTTCATTTTGAAGGCTAAATACGTCAACTGGAGCTGATCACCAGTTCATGCTAATTCTCCTTTTTGTACAGTAGGTCTTTGTTCAACAGGGTTTTTGATCCACAGTTCATCTTCCTTTTCCAGCAGTAAATTATGATCATGTTTTTACAAGGACAAGTTTCTCTGTTATTAAATATGCAGCAAGGTTTTGAGAAATTTTACACCGTTCTAAGGCATGCTGCAAGTGCTAAAAATGTGAACAGAAACCGTACTGTACTCCTTTCTACAGGAAGACGTTTTCACCAGCCTAACATAACCCACTGAGGATTTTAATTCTTCCATTCCTGCCACTGCAATGCCCAATTTTTATTCAGCTAAATTATACTTTGACGTGTCCATAACTCATATGGTGGTAACTACATGTTCACAGTATAAACGGACCTTTCACTTCCAATTCAGAAATCTCCTGTGCTCAAGGATGTATCTCCCTTATGCAAGTATCCACTTGCTCTCCTGAGCTGTATGTAGGAGTACACACTCATGCTCCTAACAGAGCTGGAGGGTTTCACCATTCAAAGTGAAGTTCTTACCTCACCGTGGGTGTCCTGAAACTGCACCTCTATATATTCTGGTGGCAAGGCAGGAATATTAAGAGCAGACTGAGAGACAGGAGGGCCAGAACGAACAAGTGAAGGTTCGGTGTCTCTAGTTGAAGCCACAAGATTACTGTCAACCGATTTCTGTGACAGAACACCAGAACTCCTCACTCCCTCATCTTCCAGCTTCAAGTTCTGTACGTCCGAGCTTAAGTTTAGTACATGCATGACGTGTGGAGCTGCAGAGTGAGCACTGGGAACAGCGTCACTGCTCATGCTGTCTTCTTTCTGCGATAGAAATGCTTTCTTGAGGGCAAGCCAAAGTCCATCAATCCAAGGATCAACCACTAGTTCCAATCTGGGAAAGGAGGAGGAAAAAAAAGGAAAAAGTAATGGATGAACTATTGCGACTTACTGGCCTGTTAATTTACAAATAACAAAAAGGCAACAAAAACTAAAATTACTATTAATTTTCCATTTTTAATATGTATCTGCACCTGTTACCAAGATTACTTTTTTGTTAAAAAAATACTTTCCTTTAGTTATTACCACTATGCAATTTTATGGGGTCTCAAGCATATAACAACCTCACTCTTCTTCCAGTTTCTCATTTTTATTTTCTTACACTGAACTTTATGACAAGAAGTTGAAAGGATAGAAGCAAAATATGCAACTTTTCATTGTGCAACAGCAACATCAACAGTTTACCCTAATGTTCCATTTTTATTATTTTAGAACACAAGATATAAGTTTTATGGTTATGACAATGTGTTCAACTGCCTCGTATCACCGTGCACAGAACTGATATAATCTGCAGTTCAAAATAAATAAGCCAAGACTGCAGCCTACTGGCAGAAAGAGCAACAGAGCAGGAAGGGAGCTGTTTTCTTATGCAATTCCTCTACAGCAACCCAAAACACCTGCTTTAATAATTCCCCTACAGTGATTAAAAAAAAAGAAAAAGAAAGGAGAAAAAAAAAAAGGATGTTTTCTGTAAGAGGGAAAAAAATTAAAAACAATATAGGGTTTTGCTTAAAACAGCTCCACTGCAAGATGTGAGCCTGGATAAGAGTCTGATGCATATGTGGAAAGAGATCCCATTACCCAGTACCACACGTACTGGGGAGTGGATTTGTTTTTATTTGCTTCAGTAAACAGATTACATTTTTAAACTCCTGCACTTATTCTGAATTACTTAATTTCTCAAACTGCTACATAGCATCCATTTTCCAGATGTTTGCTCACACTTTAAAAATGGAGTTTTATTTAATGGCAAATGAGATTGGAAAGGCATACTGTGTTCACACAGAACTCATTCGTATGAGGTGCTGAGTATTCAGGTTCAACTTATTTCAAAGGGTTCAGAATGTAATTCTGAAGAAATTCACATGTGATTACTGCATCTTGAAGAAATTAAATCCAAACACATTCAGCTCTTACCCTACACAATCATCTGCTAATCCTGTGTCGTAAAAGTGCTGGGCACCAAGCTCTTGAAGTCGTCGGTCTACTGTCTTTCCACCGTTACAAAAGAACGTGTACTCCGAATCTCCCAGACCTAACAAATTCAAGGAAAGAGGAATCAGGTCAATCAGCCAGCCAGGCTACACAGACAAAGATCTGCAAAGACAACATTTTCCTGCAGGTGACCAGAATAATGTGATATAGCGAAATGCATATTACCAGGACACTTTTATGACCTTAAAACCCCCTGTGTTTGTCCTGAAGTAGAGCTGAAAAAGTGGTTCCTCCTTCACAAATTTAAGACACACTATTTCTCTGAAAACATTTTGCCTTCAGTATTTCACATTTCAGAAGAATATTGCTTTAGTTTGAGACTTTCAAAAATACAAACCCACTCTTAACGGGGAAAAAAGTAAGGAACCAAAATAATTAGAAAGATTGAAACTGATAAACTGTATGTAATTACCAAAACAAACCATCTCAGATTCAGGTTAAAATTGTTAATATATGCTAACAACATAGGGGAGAGTGTATTAGAAGTGATTCAAAATTACTGGAATCTTGGGGGGAAGGGAGGGGTATGGTGGAGAAAAATCAATCAAATACAGAAGTGGTGTTAAACAATATGAAGTAAGACGTGTAGGAAAATGTGCAGAAGGGAACCTGGTCCAACATCCTCCTTCCCAAGAATCAAAGATCTCATTTTCACTGCACCGGGCTTTCTGCCCTTTAACTGCTATAAAGATGTTCTGTTAGAAGATGCTCGTTGTTAACAGTTAAAAAGGCAGTGGACTCAGGAAGTACTTTGGTGGAAGACGAGATTTTAAGAGATCAGGTAAACCACTGACCCACCCTAGAAGTGATCAACCACACATACCTTACCCTTAACAGATGCTTATCTAACAATCTCAGAGACCACTGGTTAGGTAGTCCTCACAGATTCTGTAAGTAATCCCCCCCACTGTTTTACTAGATCCTTCACAAACCACTAGATCCTTATTCTCTCCACCTAAACTTTCTCCTTTATAACAGCTTTTTTTCCCCCCTTTTTTTATGTTGGGTTTTTTCAATTTTTAGAAAGACTTCTGCTCCCTCCCAAGTATGCTACTTAGAGCAAAGACTCCATTGGACAAGCTGAAACGTATACCATGAATGTATATTAAGACTGATAACTTCTTAGACTAGAATCACAAGCCACGTTATAGCTTAGGTAATTTAACAGTATTTGTTACAACAAAAATTAGTATTAATATAATGCTTATCTTCATACGTGCATGCGCATATATACATTCAGTCAGCTATGAAAAACCTAGCCATTGCAAACTGTAAGCTACTACCAGGCAACAGCACAACATCTTCTCAAAGCATTACCTCATTAGGATGCATGTATTTCAGACTTCCACATTAAATATCCACTAGAAATTTCCTTCTAGTGGGTACTTTCCCCACCAGAAATCTAGAAGTCTCCTCACTCCTACCTATCAACTTATACTTGTCAGGCAAAAATAACCTAGGTTCAAACAGAAGTTTCTGGAGTTTGTTTAAACACAACCTGAAAACTCAACAAACTGACATTATCATCAGCTCAGGACAGATCAGATGCATTTTGCCAAACCTGTACTTTGCATATCAACCTGTAACCAGAAGTTACATTCCTTCCACTGATGAGTATAACATTCAAAATTTTAAAAATTATTACAAACTTACAGGGATGGGATGATCTTAAAATCTTATTAAGAACATTTCATACTTCCTTTCCCTCAGTATAGAAAAATACTCAATTACTTGCAAAGTCAAGTAATGTCATCTAGTCCATAGAGACTTGACACAAAATTAAAACTTGAACAATCACAAATAGCTTGCATCATATTTTGTTTATGCAAAGAAAATTAAACTATAAAAAGATTAAACTGGTAGCTTACATTCAGATCACTTCTGCGACACTTTTCCTTTATTGCTCATAGAGGACATTACACAAAAAAGCTGTTCATGTTATAAAAACAAATGTTTTATAAGCACTTAAAAAAAACAAACAACCTATTCACAAGTAAAAAAAAAAGAAAATTATTCACTGACAGACAAGTGCTGCAATCATACAGAAAATACTGACTCACCTAGCAATCCATACTGGAGATGTGCAAAATGACCGGGCAGCAAGGTCCTGTCTTGAATTTTCTTTACAAACTTGCGGGCAGTGTCTGGTGGGTCTCCAGTACCAGTGGTGGAAATCACAATAACCACAGGATCCTTTTCTGTTTCCAGGTTATACTATAAGGAATAGAACAAGTGAGTTACAAAGTGCCAATTGATACCTATTTGTGGCCTTAAATATTATATTCCACCCTACATTTTCCCAAAGGTACACAGAAATATGTTTATGCTCATCTTACCTGTATTAAGCCACATAAAGTTATGCAAGTCATTGCAAGTCATTTTGGGGATGCAACTTATATCATTGGTTGGAGTTTTCAAGACCAGACTGGGTAAAACCCTGAGGAACCTGCTCTGATCTCAGCTGACCCTGCTGTGAGATGACTTCAGGATCCTTCTAACCTAAATTATCCTGGGACCCCATACACAAACACGGGAGGGCAGCATTTTGAGCAGCAAAGAACATTTTCCAACTGCACTGTCTGATAATTTCCATGTTACATCTACCTTTGCCACAAAAAAAAAAAAAAAGCCCTCTGTGCTTTGGGGGAGCTGAGGTAGCTCTGAACAGAGCAAAATCAGTCACTGTGCTCTACAGCCCAATTCATTTTGGGATTGTGCATCCACTCCATAACTTCAGGTCTCATGCAATCCTTTATTACTTCTCAAGTGAAAAGCATTGTTTCTTTGACTACAGCAGCTTTCTAGCAGTAGCGGGCTGCAGCACTGTGACAGCGTGCTGCCTGTCAGGTCACTCACACAACGCACCCCTAAGGGCTACGGGTTTTGAGTCACACGGACAGCTAGCGACCTACAAGAAAAACAGCTCCACAGCACCACAGGCACTTTGTTTGGGAGTGACCACTGGAGGTCACCGAGTCCCACCCCACGCTCCAAGTAGGACTAACTGCGAACACTGCATTAGGTCAGCTATGACTCTAGCTGAATTTTGGAAAGTTGTTAGGGTAGAGATTCCACTTCTCTGAGTAGCCTCTTCCATCCAGAAGAACTTCTTCCATTAGTGTCAAACCTGAGTTTATGAGGCTGCAATTAGTGAATTTTGCCTCCTGGAGTACAGTCCTCTGCTGCCAAGAAGAGTTTGGCTCAAGTAGGCTGCTATTTGGTCGCTCCTTAGCCTCCTTTTTGCCATAGTAAGCAACTCCAGCTCCTTTTACTGATCCCTGTAGGTTTCAGTTTAAACACTCTCAGAATTCCAAGATTAATAAAATAGTGGGGTTACGAGAAAATATAAATAAAGATTGCAAGAGATGCTACATTTCATTTCAAGCAGATTCAGGACTGCAATTCAAATCTTCAGAGTTTGAGGAGTTATCTCCTAAGCACTTCACTCAACAAATCACTCAAGCTTATCCTCTCCTCAAGGCATGTAAAAAGTTACAATTCAAAAAGGTTATGAACACAGAGTATCAAGGGGTTTTGCTGTTGTCCTTTTTTCCAGAACTTTCTTGAAGAACCTAAACCCAGCTGCATGGAGCAACTTAAAAAAAAGATAAAAGCTTAGAACATAAAAGAACAGAGGTATGATTAGTTCACTAAATTCTTGCTTGCTCCACTGCATATTCTCCTCTGCAAACTTAAAAGACCTTTTGGAAGCAAAACAATTGTGGATAGATTCCTTAAGAAGAAATGTCACGGCCATCTGGCCTCTGGAAGGACAGAGGTCCTGCTCTGATTTGTATCAATTATCAGGAAGCCCAATGTATCACTAGACCAACAAGAACTGTACACACAGTTTTTTACCATCCACTTCTTCCCATCCTCTTGGTGCCACATCTTTGTCCCATTCTTTCTCTTTCGTCTAAAAGTACTCCTCAGCACACAACAGCAGCGAGCAGCCTGCTCAAGCTGTCAATGACTGCTGAATGAAGAGGAAGATAACCCAGATGATGTCTTATCCAGAACAATACGTGCTGTGGCAAACGTGCTTGTTCAGATAACTCATCCAAGGCTGACTACGTGCACTGTGACACAAGATGAACTCCATTTAGCCTCCCATGTTACTGCTCCTACCTCACTTCCGCTTCATTTCAGTCTCTCATCAAGCATAAAAAGCAATCACAGTAACCAGCCAAAGACTTACGACCTTTTCTCACCTATGAGAGTGCAGGTGAGAGACACCACTTGGAAAAAGACAGTGTTGCCAAGACTTGAGCAGTATTTGCCTATTCTTTTTTGTATGTCAACAGGATCACATTATGACTGTTGATTCCGTAGCCACCTATTCCATCCACAGACCTCCACAGCCATCCCTTTCAGTGATGACCCAGAAGCCACATTATGACAGGCCTCCTAACTGACAAATATGGACAAAACAGAAGCCTCTTTCTTCCTTGCCCAAGACATACACACAACTCTCGGGTTGCGGGTTAAACTCTCAGATCTAACATGCCTGAAGGACTTCACAAGAGGCCTCACCCAATTCAAGCAAGCTCCTGCTCCAGTACGTTATGCCCCTCTGCCTTCCCCTCCCCACTTACCCTTAAGCTGCTACAAGTTCTTGTTATTTACAGGGTAAGGAAAAGCTTAAGCAATGAAATTTACATAGCTGCAGGAATTACTTTTTTCCTCAGCGCCCAGTTCTCAGGTTCTCAGTTCAGTACATCTTTCCACCTCATCAACAACTTGCAACTCTGAGCTGTCTCACCAAATTTGACAAAATAGGGCTAGAAATATCCTGCCTACTGCCTTCCTGAAATCCTTCTCCAAACCTCTCAAATGCAGAAGAAATGAAAGGAAGAATATAAGGAGAATCTTTACATTCCCTGCTGGCTGCCTAAGCCTCTTTGTAACACTTTGATACGTACTCAGTGAACATTCATTCAAAAGCACATGTCCAGCTACCCAACACGTAGTGTATCCCCAAGAAAGCAACTTGCTAAAAGGGAACTGAATTATTTTTATAAACTTCTCAGACTTTCAAGTACATGAAAAAAACCAAAAATCCCTTTCAAATGTTATTTTCTACTCATCTCATCTGAAATACCAGGCTATCAAGTTTTGTCTGTTTGTTTTAAAATGTTTTTGTTTGAGGGCACAGAGCTGAAAGTACTTTGTGAAGGAACTTACAGTCCATATTGCTCTTAGGTACAGACACGCTAACAGTTCTCAGACCCTTACCCCTGGATAACAGAAAATCATAAAAAGCCACTTCCTTGCTCCAGTCAAACTTTTTGTTCCTTTCTAGAATATATCTTGAGCGTTATCTAGTGCAAACTGGAGTGAGTGCATATACTAAGTGACTCAAGAAAACCCCACAAAAGCTCAGGGTCACTCTGGAGCCCACACTTAATGGAACACAGGACCTCAATGCAACACAATGGGGGGAAAAATGCATCATCTCTAACAACAGGAGAGTGACCAGTAAATACAGAATTCATTCACTACTGCAAACATAAACAGTTTTCAAAAAGCCACTGCACTGTTGTGATTAAAGAGATCGAAGACATATTAATTTACTGTTCTAATACAAATCACAAGAAAGATGTATCTTTGGCAGAAGGCTATTAAGCACCTGTGAGCATTGGTCCAAATTACTGATTCATAAGAAATAAAAATTTTAAAATAGATGTTTTATTTTAGGCGGGTGCATGTGCTCAGCCTTCACGATTATTAACAGCCACCACTCAAGAAGATGAAGAAAAATGCAGCTCTTAAATACCTATTTTGCAAAACAGCGTGAAGTATCTCACCTTGTCCATTTCACTTATACAGTGCATATCAGCTTCAAGTCCATGGGCACCTGCTTGCTGCCATATTTCCTCAGCTATGGCTTTTGCCTGCCCCTTTTGTGTTGCATAGAGGAGCAAAAACCTCCTTTTTAAATCACAGCACATTTCCCAAAACAGAGTACTTTATATTTTTTAAAGACACTGCAGGGGAAAAAAGGAAGAAAAAAAGTTGAATTTATTGCATGCAGAACAGTAAGGTTTTGCTTTGCTTATTAGATTAAAAAGAGATACTTTGAAGGATAACAGTATTGGTTTTTAACTTAGAAATGAGACATCTGCTCTGAAGAGAAGCCATTTCTCACTACCAAGCTTTGCAGGCCAGGTTGCGAAGGACTTGTGGCATTAGTCATATGTGCTGTACTGCCTCAATATTGCAGTAATATTGCAATATGCCCAGTATCAAGACTAGTTTATAAACAATACAGTGGAGAAACTAGCTTCCTTAAAATAAATACTATTTCTATTATGCAAGTTACATTTTCCACTTTAAGTCAGTGACCAGTCGCTTCTCTGAGATGTATTTGAAAACAAAACAAAACACAGACCTGGTGAAGTCAAACTACAACACTCAAGGGAAGAAAAAATTAAAAATCTCAGTTTCTTCTTTTCTGAAACCATTATTTTTTGCCTGAATGCCTTTACGCTTTACTGTCCACCATCTCTGTATTTTACAACACAAATATTGTTTCTAATTTTGTATTTCAAAAAGGAGCTTCTTACACACATGCAACTACAGAATCAACCATTTGGGGTTTTTTCCCCTCCTAAAAATAAAAAAAAGCAGTAGAACACAATTACCTAGAATTACAACCAAGTAATTTTCAGTCCCCAACTTGAGATGTTTTTTACGTGCCTGGGCCCAGTTTGCTGTATTCCACCTATTGCTCCCACACAGGCTCAACTGCCGAAAGCATTCAGTGTGTGAGCCACACACGCTGATTCACGGAAACCGGTGGCTAAGTAATCCGAGGCATCTCTTTTCCCTGTTTCTCTCAAGGGAAAGCAAACATAGCTCAACCGCAGGAGAAGCATACTGCCCTCTATTGATACGGCATGGTATTTCTCCCCACAGTATAGTGGAAGGTTTCTCCTATTAGAAGCCTTTTTTTTTTAAAGCACACTTGTAAATCAAAAGTGGTAAAACTAAGCCATAGCTTCTTAAGAACACAGTGCCTGTACCAGATATTAACTCCACAAAAAACGTAATTATTAGAAAATTTTAAGGCTTTCATTTTACTTTGTTGTACTTCGTTTTCCGTTACAGCTATAGCTTTAAATTGATTATGTTATATTACCTAAAAATATGAATAATTACCTTAACAGTCGCTTTAAGTAAATTCATTTAAATAACTGGCTTCATGTGCATGTGCACAGAAGATGCATGTGTCAAAACAATCCACAAAATGATTTTTCATCCTCCTTTTCCAAAAGAAATACAAATAAATTTGATGGCACACAAATTATGACAATTCCTATGAAGTACAGTTTAAATACCCTCAGAATCCTGTAGTAATTAATATACACTCATCCTAGCCACATGCTGTGTTTTCACCCTAATTGTTCTCTTGTCAGCAGGTGGCAATGTCTGACTATAAATGCAGGAAAGCACTGAAGATGAAGCAGCATTTCAATATTACATTCTTTCTCATAACTCAGGGAGAAAAATAATCAGCTTTCCACTGGGACCACACCATAGCACAGAAGCCTTCTATACAGAGAAAGCTGACAATATTATAGCCAGGGGTTTACCAACAGACTTCAAACAAAAGAGTCAGCTCGGGATGATGTATAAGAGAAGCATGAAAATTTGCAATAGCAAGGGGAGAGGAGAGGGCAACAGAAAGAACAGCAGTCACAATGTGGTTTGACGCGGCCAGAAGCTGCCCTAACAGCGCCACGACCTCTGCCTAGGTCAGGCAGGACAGATTCCCGCTAAGGCACTGTGAGCTGCTTCCACCCTAGTAAGTATCATAACAATAAAGGATGCAAAAAGTAGCTACGCCCACCTTGGGTGCACATATGGGAACCTGCGGGGAGCTTTCTCACTGGCGCATGGAGTAGTTGATTGCTCAGACACAAAAGTTAGAGCAATCACACCTCCCACAGGTGCAAGAGAAGAGAAGTAAGCAAGAGAACCCACAGGGCCAGAAGAGGGGATTGTGTTTGAGACGCACACCTCTTGAGAGAGGGGACCATGTGCTTATGTAACAGTGCCAACGCCTACTTGTGCAAAGGGGGGAGGCCACAATTAGACAATTCCTTGGAATTAGATAGAGTAGGCTATTCAAACATTTGTAGGCATGTATTAACATTTTGTAAGTGCCTAGTATTGTATCTGTTGCGTTGTTGGTATTGATCTTTAATGTATAGTTCAATTAACTGATTCAACAGTAGTTTAATTAACTGCCTTACAGTTAATTATGTCATTAATAGATCAATGAACTCCTCTGATCCTGATTTGATCTAAACTGCACAAGTTGAGGAGCTTCTCCCTGTGAGAGCATCTACTATCCTCAATCAGAAGAGCCTCATACACAAACTGATCAAGCATTGTTTGCTAAAAAGGAAAATTAGTCAAACCTACCTGCAGATGAACACAATCATAAACCAGGAACACGCCTGCACTCAGATGAACATACTGCCAGTATCGCTCCTGCTTTGCTGCACTATACACTCTTCCAAGATGACATGCCACTTCGACTTACGTGATAGGAGTTCAACTAAAATAAAGATGGGGAAAAATGGTGATTCTTGGCTATCACACATTCCAGAGAACCCCTTACTTTCATAGTATTACCACACCAGCAGCACATGCTGATGTGTTGGTAGCTGCATGTCAAAAAACCAAACATTTAAGCTGGGAAAATAAGGCAGGATTTGCTGGCTCAAACCAAGGCTTAACATGAAACTAAGGATGATATCCTGTATTATAGCTCATCTCATCCAGTACTTGGAAAAGTCAAAAAACTTATCAGCACACAAAAGATTAACAGGGAGCCCATCAGCTCCACAAGCCAACACACTGTAGGAGCAAACAAACCATCCACAAATGTCAGCCACGCAGTTTCACTGAACCAGATGTGCTGGCCCCAGCAATAATGCAGACGTACGGTAAGGCCAGACTACCTACTTCATGTACCTGGTCTGTCAAAAAAGTCAAACCACGTGGCCGTGGCCAGGATGAAAACGCAATAAACTTCTGCAGTCGCTTTACACGCTCCTGTGTGGCTTTAAAGCGGGTTGTGGGACGGTGCCTTCAGAGCCATGCTGCCATTCCCATGTCATTTTTTTCAACACTTAGTGACTTGCTCAGAATCACTTTCACCCTACAACAAAAATAAACGTAAAAAAACCGCATGAAAACGTCCATGAAAGCAGCCTTTCACGGCCCAGGGTTGCCCTTCCGTCCAAGCAAAATTTGGCTGGACCAACCGAGAGCCCGCTGGGAATGGGGAGAGCTGTCCCTGCAGGTCAGCGATTTTAGGGAGCTAAAGCCAGGCCCACATCGGAGGCCCGGACGGCGCTGCAGCACCAGAAGTCCCCCAGAGAGCCGGCACCGCCGGGCCGGGCACGCCGCACCGCCCGGCCATTCCCCCCGCCGTCCCTCAGAGCGCGCACCGCCGCCCACCTGCGGGGAGCGGGGTCGTTTGATCAACGCGAACACGGGCACAAACCCGGCTCCCCGGGCACCGTCGCGCCACGCCGAGGAGGAGGCAGCGGCGCCGGATACCGCGTGGGAAGGCGGTGACGGCCGGCGCCCGGAGGTACCCGGCGGCAGAGCGCCGGAAGCTCCCGACAGCTCCCACGCTGCCCGTCATGGCGGCGGAGGTGAGGCCTCTCCGGCACCGCCGGGTACCCCGAGCGGCGGAGGGAGGAAGGGGACGGAGGGGGAGCGGCACCCCGGCCGCGGCAGGCAGCAGCAGACGCTGGGGTGGGAGGGACGCACCTCGGCCGGCGCCAGCGGCGCCTTCGGGCGCTGCCCGTCCCTCGCCTTTTCGGCGGAGGGAAGCGTGGGGTCCGTGAGGCGGAGCGGGCGGGGAGGCCCCCGCGAGCGTGCCAGACGAGCCCGTCGCTGCCCGGCCGCGATCCCCCCGGCCCCCTCCAGCCGCCGGTAACGGCGGTGCCGCCCCTCTGCTGCCGAGTGCCCCCGGCCCGCGAGAATGACGGAACGCTTTGGGTTGGAAGGGACCTTAAAGACCATCTAGTTCCAACCCCCCTGCGGCGGGCAGGGACACCCTCCGTTAGAGCATGAGGGCAGAGGGAAGAGCGGCGCGGCGCCGCTCCTGCCTGCGGAAGCGTCTCGCCCCCCGCGTAGGGTCCTTCGGGGAGGCCTTGCGACCTGTCACGCAGGTTTCGCCTCTTGTCTTTGCGTGGCCTTGCGCTGGTGGGCATGGGAGAGGGGTTGTCCCAGATCGCGCCCACGCGCTGAAAGTTGTTGATGGTTTTCTGCTGCATTTTTGTGACAATGATGCTGTTTTCCAAACTCTCTATTTTTTTCTTCCTCTAGGTGTCTTTTGAGAACCCACTTGATGCAATATGGCCTTGATTAGCCGCAAAAGTTTCCAGTTTTATTCATCCAGCACACCGGCAAGCAGGTCTGTTTTGATGATCCTAAGCAAAAGGCTGAGCTTTATCAGTGGGCAGCGAAAGACCCAAAACTGTAGCTCCGTAGCCATGAGGATGCTATGTTTCAGAGATAAATCTCAGTATATGTTTTGTAGAAAAAACCACATACAGCTGCGGATACAGTCTCTTTCTGTTAACGACACTGTGCATCTCTGTGGAGATACTGGGAGCAGTCCTACATCCGATAACGGGTGGATGGATGAACAGCTGTTTTTCAAGAAGTTGAACAGCCTTTGTACATCGAAAGAGATTTTTGACTTTCTTGGCTCTCTGGAAGCCATGTCCGATACTATGGCATCAGGAGCCCTGCAGAGGATTTCTGAAGTTGAGGTGGATGACAGTGGTCTGAAAAATCCTGAAGAAGTGTTAGAGAATGAAGTTTTCAGGGCATTATGCTTCCAGTTTGAATTTGAATCCTCAAAACTCTCGGACACTGGGCTGCTGAATGCATTGCAAGCTTTGATAAAACTGCGCGTGGATCCGCAGAGCACGCTGATGGCAAGCTTGCTTTCAGAGGGTGCGGAACGGCTTGGTAAAGGACAGTTGGCTGTTAAAAATCTCTGCGCTTTTGGAGAGAGTTTGCTTGAGTTGGAAGGTCCAAGTTGTGCAAGGTTGGAACAAATTGTGAACCAGATGCAAGAAAAAGACATTGAGAAGTGGAGTCCTAGGGAAGTGGTGATGGTTTACAAGATGCTGCAGGTGACTGTCAGGGAAGGGGAACAACACCGAGACTTGCTGAACAGACTGAACAGTGTCACTTTAGCCTTAGTTTCTCAGCTAAGCCCAAAGTTCACAAGCATAATACTGAACGCGCTGGTGGTTCTTCATCAAACTCACGCAGTTTCCTTAGTCACAGCACTCTGTAAACATTCTGTGAAGCATATTCCATATTTCACAGGTGATGAACTGGTAAATGTGCTGGAAGCGTTCCTATACTTTGGACATCGTGAACAGATTTTTACAGAGGCGCTGGAAACGCATGTTCCCAAGTCCATCCTTACCATGCATCCTCAGACAGTCAGCAAAGTCATGCAGTACTGCTGCCAAAAGATGATCCTTTCTAAGCCCATCTTTGATGCAGCAGCAGAAGGTTTCATTTCTCATGCGGACAGATTTACCACTGACCAGATTGCTGAGTATATTATACCATTTGGGACTCTTAACTACCTCCCTCCAAGTGCTTCAGCCTTGTTTAGGAAGCTTGAAACCATACTGCATACTCGCTTTAGACACTTTCGGCCTCACACCTTGCTGAACCTGCTGCACTCCTGTGTCCTTATTCAACGTTACCCAGTAAATTTTTTGCCAAAAATATTTAGTCCCTATTTTCTGCAACAGCTTCAAGGTAAGGAGCAGGGTTTCTCTTACAACGTTCTGCATTTCTTTCTGTTATGTGGTGTCTCTTGTCAAGAACCCGTTTGTTATCCATTATCCATCTGTCAAATCAACAATGACCTGATGAAGGTGACTGGAGAATAGTGACTAGGAGGTTGAAGATTGTAGCTTCCTTGTCACAGCTGCTGTTCTCTGTCACTTTACATCACTTAGAGGAGTTTGAAATTTGCACTGCACAATATTAAACACGGATTTGAAAACCCTTTAACATTTTCTTTCAGTTAATGCTTCTGCTCTTCTAAAAAATACTGACCCTCTGTTTTGCCCCATGTTCATCCTTTGTCTCACACAGGGTTTAGCTGCTGAGTTATTCTGTGCAGGAGAAGTTTGTTACGTCTAACTCTGGCTGTTTAACCTTCCCTGCCTGTGCAGTGACAGATGTCAGTGCTCACACTGAAGCGAGACCGTTATGAGAGTGGTAACGCTAGGAAGGCTAGTGAGACTAGTTACCATGGAACTAACCAAGTCTGGGACTAGAAGTGGTAGATGTTCTAACTACAGTGATACTTGGAATGATACATGGGTGACATAACATACAGCTTAGCGATTCTGGGTTCATTTTTCTCTGAATTGTTGCATTGTGATGACTAGCACGTGAGGGATGTGGCATTAAGGTGGAACACTGGATAGTGAGTCGTGAGACTGGACTTATTCTAGGTGTAGCCCTCATTTGCTTTGCAGCTTTAGGCAAGTCTGTTCACTTTTCTGTAGCTCTTTCCTCCACAATTGTTTGCTTTGCTTATTTGGATCTCATACTCCTTCGGGTCGGGACTGACGCTTTGGTGTTTACTCAGGGGCTAGCCCAAGGGAGGACTTACTTCAAAAAGCAGTACAAATACTAGTTGCACTTACAGTGAAGCTAAAATAATTACCTTCTGCTTGTGCACTGCTGGTTAGACTGAAGATGAGGTTAAGACCCCTGTGACATTGCATAATGGTTATTTCTGGATATTTTCCTAAGCATTGAAACCACTGTCTTCCTGAGACCTTAAGGACAAGGAATATGATGACAGCTGTCAGAAAACCTGTTCATAGCCTTTAAAATTGGGACCAAATTATAATATGCAAGAAAAATTATAGTAACTGTTCCAACAGCTTATTTACTGTTGTGTTACTAGCAAGCTCGCCTATCACTACAGCAATAAATCATTGTTGTATTTTTAAAAGTAGTTTAAAAATCCTTATAAACATCGGTCAAGATTAGTAGAAATTCTAGAGAAAAGTGAGGTGAAGTGTAGCATTGGGACAAAAGGAATGTAAATCACCGTTATTGATAAGAACATGGCACAATTATATACACAGAATTTGTAAATCTCAGGCAGTTCAAAGTATGTTTTTTCAAATACTATTTTGCCTTATGTTTTAAATAAGGTCCACTGTGTGTAAGTGATTCTACCGCTTTATTCCTTATCTTCCATCAGGCTGTGTCAGGTCCAGCTTTTCAGGTGGGACTAAGGTAGAACTGGGTAGGGGCTTCTGCTGTCTTCTCTACTCTTCTGTTCTTTCAGGATAAGGATTGTTTTACTAAATTCTTGATTCCAACTTGGTTGTTTTTCATATTGTGTTACAATCAGCTTATGAAAGCTGAAAAGCATAAATGGATAAAGCTGAAAAAATTAATTTGCAGTGTATAATTATTGGCTTAATTAAAACAGAAGTAAGATCTGAAGCTGTAAAACGTAACAGCATCATAAATGTCAGCAGTTATGGGTAGGCTCTTGTGGGGTTTTTTAATTATCTAGGTAAAAATGTAAATTGCATTCTAAGGCTGACATATGTTTTAACAAGGCATAAAAATTGGTGCTTCGTCCTGGTTTTTAAATTACTTAACCATACCAGGTTCTAGATTCTGTGCTGCTACTTTCCACTGGCATCACACTCCTCTGGTGGAAGCTTCCTATGTCCGTCTGTGTTCCATGCCTTGAGCTCCTTTCCTTTCTGCCTCCGAGCAAGTACTATGCTCCCATCCTTGGCCCCGTGTTTTACCCTATCGAGGAAAACATTCCGAAATTTAAAAATTCACCCCATGGTTTATGCCATCTTGCTTAGGCAATCTCAGTCTGCTCAGGCACTGCTTCCAAGACTGTCTGCATCTAATTGTTTGGGGGATATTTTCCAGTCTAGTAAGCTTCTAGAACATCCCCCATGTTACAGCCTGTCTTTGGCCCCACCTGTTACGTAATCCAACACTTTTGGACACAAACCTATTATGAACAGTGTAGTTGCAAGCTCTAGATTTTAAGTAATTCTGTGTTAGATAGCAAAGCATATTTAGCGACGTTATAGGGATAGGTAAGCTATGCCTGAAAGATGAGTGACTTCTCAAGATCTCAGCGAAGATTGCTCTGTTAATAAAACTCTACATAAGGTCAAGTTTTCAAAGCGATTAGAAACTTTGGTCACTCAATTTGTAGCACTGCAACATGAAATACCTTAAGGGATTGATTTTCAGGAAGCAGACATTCCTCATGTCGTAAGAAACAATGTCTTTTCAAGTTCTCAAGGTGATACTTAGAAAATGGGAAGCCTCATAGCACCAGTTCCTCGGAACGTGTTCTTTGAAATCAGTAAAGGTGTTCCACTGGAGTGGTCAGAGTTCGGAACAGGGACTTCAGAAGCTGATCCGCATGATTAGCATCTTGCACTACGTCAGGTTTTTACCATTCTGTAATAATACTTTGCACATGACATGAAAGATGCTTCAAGTATAAACCTGGGGGCAAATCTCCAGAAATTATTCAGTATTACCCGCTACTTTCAGATTTAAAAAAAAAAACAAACAAAAAACAAAAACCAACAACCGAGCAAAACAATGAGATCCTGGGATTATAACTTGGGGAGAAGGGGTTGTAGGAAGAAGGAAATGGGGTGTTTCTCGAGAGACCTCAAACCTACTCCTCCTTGTAGAATGTCCCGTATCTCTCAGATCCTCTTTTTTTGCAGTGAAAGGATATGACAGTCTTAACTAAGATTTTGCTTGTTATGTATTTTTTTAATGTTGCTATTTCTGTAAATTATTTCCTCATTTTCCTAACTACGTCATTTCACAACTGGTATTTCTGTTCATTCAGGCAGTGATCACGGATGATGATGTTCAAGTAGCTTCTCTGTGCATTAAACTGAATAAGCTTTTCTGAACTTCTGCGCGGTGGTTTGTGTGAAGGTACTTTGTTCAAGGTACACCTGAAAACCTGAATATTGTTGTTTCAGCTCAGCCACCTGGTTTGGACAGAATTGTTACCTCCCAGCTCACCCAGCTTTTTCTGACTGTTATCCTGGAGTGCCCATTTTATGAGGTAAGGTACATGTGAAACCAGAACAAGATGTTAACAAGGGGTGCTAAGGTCAGTAGGGCCCTGTTGATAATTAGATGAGTAGATGAGGACTGTCTTCCCCGTCAAACATTGGGATTGGACAAAACAGCTTTTTTTTTTTTCCCCCTTGATGAAAATATGAAGCCTGTTTGAGTTCTGTTTGAGCTGATATATTTGTATGTTTGATGGAGCTGACTAAGTTAAAGCACTTTTTGCGTTTTTCCAAGTACTTTTCCAACAACTATGCCTTTTTAATATTTGACTGTGAAGTCTTGGAGAACAAAAGAGATCAGGCACTTTGATGTTGTCCTGACAGCAGAGGAATGGGAACAGTTGTGCATGTCTCATGAGCAATACGTTCAGTGCGATAGTACGGAAGTTTGCTAAGGATGTTCTGGTCATGGGATTTCTGTTTGGTTTTTAAGTTTCCAGCAGCTCGTATCTCAGGCTGTAGGTCTGTCAACAGATGTGGCGTTGAAATGCACAGAATACCTTTTGCTACATTAATATGAGGTAGTAGCAAAAATGTTACCTCCCTTTGTTTTTTTTTATCATCATGTAGGGTCCCAAGCTCCTTCCAAAGTATCAAGTAAAGGCCTTTCTCACGCCTCACAGCTCCCTGGATATTCACCTCCTCAAAAGGGTGAAGACTGGATTACTTTATTTACTGAAGAAAAGAATATATTTTGCATCAGAGGTATCAACACCATATTTCTATACTGTTGGTATGTAATACTTCTTTAGGTTAATAATAAAATGTGTATTTATGCTATCAAAACTTTAGGCCTAGTTATTTTCCAGAAATAAAAATGGTTGATTTTATTCCCTTTGTGTGCATTCTAAATTGAGCAAATATGGAAAAGGAAACTGGAATACCAAACCCTGTAGAAGGTCTGAAACATTACGGGAACTTCAAGTAAATGCACTTTGAAAGTGAGACAGAAGAACAGGGAGAAACAGGGAAAGAAAAAAAGGACTGGACTTGTACTGGCAATTTACACAGCCAGCCTGCACTGATAATAGCTGCTAACTCTTGTATTCTGTATTTTTACTATCAATCACCTCCCGTTTTGCTTATCCTGTAAGCAATTTGTATAACGTTAAGCAAAATGAGGATCTCTCTGCTTTGGTGGCAAGTAGAGAAGGGGGGAGCTGGAAGGTTGACAGCCCTTTGCCCTGCTCAGCTGGGCTCTTCTGCCCTTAGCAGGAGCTATTGATTGACTACATACGGTTGCGGTGGTGGGGGGGGGGATGTGGACTGAGAGAGGGGAGTTAGGAAAACAGTGTTTCATGTGCCAGGAAAGGAAACTGAGAGAAGATAATGATGAGGAAAGATAGGTGCCCAGGAGGGGTGGATGATAAATGAAGTGTTGAGGGGAAGGTTCTCCTGGACCACATGGACATTGTAGGGATGGGAGGGGAGGTGAATCTAGAGAGGGGTGATTCAGGAATTACTCTGCATTTCAGCTTCCACATGTGGTTGAAGTTGGCAGGGTGTAGGTCCTGAACTCTACAGATCGACATCATCTATAAATTTAGGGAATTAATGAGCAAAATAAAAGGGGGGGGGGTGGGGGAGAGAGACAGTCTTTCCTCAAAGTCCTCAAAATTCCTAGCCAGCCCAGCCAAGTGCCATTTAACTCCATTATGGTTTTTAGTGGACTTGGAATAGTACTTTGGTGTTAGCATTATGAAACGCTGAAGTGTTACAAACTATCACTCATTTGTGCTAAGTAGTCTGTAGACACCCTTCGCAAGCCCCTGTGATTCAGAAAAAAAAGTGTTGCAGTAGCATTTTAGTTATTTTATAAAACAGTAAAGAGTTTGTTATATTAAATGAGTTTTAATGTCAGTTCTCTTTTCATCTGTACTAGATATTGAGATTAAATTAGATGAAGAAGGTTTTGTATTGCCTGCTGCCCAGTGTGAAGAGGTGCACAGACGGTAAGAGAATAAAAGAAACTGTTGGCCAAATGTTAACTTTGACAAAGAGCGTCCGAGGTGAAACCCCAGCAAAATTTAAGCTAATTAGAGTTTTGCCGTTGGCCTCAACAAAGCTAAGGTTTTGGGTTGAAACCGCTGGAAAAAGGACGAAGTTGGCAAAACTAATGATCTGTACTTTTTCCTCATTATTTTGCCTCCTGTCTGTACAGCGTCAGGCTACTGGTCTCATTACCCGGTGACAGTCAGGATCAAAGTGATCCTGATTTGGCTTATTACAATGTCTTTTGATCTTCTGTAATTCATTTTCAAATTAAAACCAAATTAATTTTAATTTAGCCTGTCAGGATAGTTTTAACACAGTTTAAGCCAGTTTGAGTTCACAAATTTACTTCTGTAAGGAATCCTGTGTAATTGAGGATATTTGCTACAGATGCTGGGTTTTTTGTTGAAAAATGCATAGGTGTTTAGAATGTATGTTAAGGATTATTTTGAGGAACCTTGGATACAGAGTTAATCAAACTGCTGGTGTGGTATTTGCAACTGCATTTTTGTGGATAAAACAGAAGTCTTTGAAAAGGTTACGTTTTCTCTTGCTTAACCTTCAGATAACTCACAGACTAGTACAGGTCCTTTCAAAAATCCCATCTTTAAACGTTTAAGAATGGGCTTTGATTTTTTTTTTTTAATTATAGCTTTCATGTGTAAATAAGGTCACAATATACTTAACATACTGAATATTTAAGTAACTTTTTTACAGTGGATATACAAATTTTGGTTTAATTTGATGCAATTTTTATCACCAAGTAGAAAAAAGAAATAAATAATATATCATAATCCGTAATGCTGCCATCCAGTTTTAACTTAGATTTATCTTAAGTCAAACTCTAACAGGTTTAAGGGTACACTGATAAGTTGAATAAATTTAGCAGCTGAAACATTTTCAAGCTGAGACAAGTGTTTTGTATGTTTTCTTCTAGAAGAATTCAAACAGCTTACCAATAGCCACATTAAAAATATCCCACTCTTATTAACTTGTACGGTAATTTTTGTTGAGAGCATGTAAGTAAGCTTCACTAAGCTTCAGGCTTTCCCCCTCCTGCCTTTAAACTGAGTGATTTAGGTTGTCCTGAACTAAATTACTCTCACTTTACAACGCTGAATTCTAGGAGGTATTAGGGAGGAAGAGGGGAGTTATTTATTGTCTTATGCTTCTCAGGAACTGCAGTAGTTATGGTGACTGACTGATTTATCTTTTTTTGATACGATGCTTGTGCTTGATTTTAGAATCGCCCTCTGTGTTGATGGTCAAAATAGATTTTGCGTTAATAGCCACAACCTGTTGGGAGAAGAAGCTATTAAACAGAGACACCTTCAGTTACTTGGTTATGAAGTTGTGCAGGTAAAGTCAAAGGCACTGGTTTGATTTTGCTCTCGCTAACCAAACAAGTGAAAAACAATTATTTTATAATGCTTGAAACTAGTTACTTCCCAAGGCAGATGTAGTCTTGTCCTTTCTACATTACGTTCTCTGTGCCCAGCTTTTGCCTTTTTGAGGGTGTTACAGAAATTCCCTTTTCTTTCTTGGCTCAGTTAGGGTATTCTGCCTGTGTTTTCTGCCAAATAGTAAATGCTTGGAAGAGTTCTTCTCTGCAGTGATTGGGGTTCAAATCTTGGCCTAAAGGAAAGTGTTGTCTAAGAGTTCAGTAGAACCGGGATTTTTAATTAAATACTTTTTTAGAAATGTCAGAATTTGGAGTTTAAGAAGAGGATTAAAAAAGAAAAAAGGACTTCTTTGTGTTGTAAATAATATTTTCAGAACAGAGTGTATCTTTTATTTTGCCCGTTGAATTAATAAGGTTATTTTTGTCTTTAAACATACTTTGGACCAAACTGGTTACTTCTAGATTTTTGAGGTTTTCTTTTCCATTTATAAGCACTTATCACATCAGCCAAACTCTGTTATACTTAGTTTAACCTATAATGCATATCACTGTTTGATAATAATCTCTATTCAAGAGGTTTAGATGAATAATATGCTTAGGATGAAATGTTTCATTTTAAAACAGACAAATAATGAATGTCAGTTTTACCCAGTTGTTTATTAAAGGGTTTTTCCAGCAATCACTTTTGTTTCGTTTCCAGATTCCATTTTTTGAGATGGGCGGTCTACAGAATTGCAGAAAAATGGCAGAATATCTACACAAAAAAATCTTTCCGCATACATACGAACCCAGCTGCTGACACTGGAGAATAATACTAAATCACAGGTTGACCCCCTGTACTGTAAAGTGTAAATATTGTGTATGGAAGAACAATTCTGTTTTCTGAATAACTCCACCTAATATAATTTGAGCTTCTGCACGTCAGACCTTCCAATATTTGGAACAGTTGACATGTAAAGAGTAATAAAGAGCAACATATTTTCTTAAGTTTTCTGTCATTATTTATTACCCATTCACAGATGTGTCAGTCAGTGCTGCGTTTCCTCTGGATGTTCCCTGCTTCTAACTCACAGCCCCAAATGGGCAGATGTGACTCTTCAAGGATGCTGGCTGGCGCTGAACGTACAGAATGTGCCATGCTACCTACCAATCAGGGCTTTTCTTGGCAGCATAAAGAGAAATCATGGAGTTTACTCATAGCTGTTTGTGTGATTTCCCAATTGTTTCATAAAACTAGCATTTGCAGTAGTTGCACAAGCAGTAGTGGCTTATTGCTCATCCTTAAGAGATGTAGAGTGCTGTTCGCTAAGTAGCAGCACCTTACAGAAAATGAGAGCGCTTTTATTAAAAAGATTCACTTCACTGTGTGGAAGAACAGCTGCCACACAGGGCAGTGGACTTGCACAGCTGTCTTGGGGGGGGCCATCCCACGTCCTGGGTACGTACCAGTTGTAGTTTTGTCTCTGGTGGCCGTTTTAGCTAAGCTGTCTAAATGGGGTTGTGTGTGTGCTGCAGAGCTCCGCCGGTTCACCGCCTGCCACTCGAGCCTAAACTGAAACTCATTGCGCCCTGAATCACAGAATGGTCGGCGTTGGAAGGGACCCTCGGATGTCATCTAGTCAGCTCGGAAGAACTGTCCCCTGCACAGTCCTTTTTTGTGTGCGAGTATGGATTCTGACAGGAGGGTGGAACCGAGAACTGGAACCAGTAACCTCTTCAGCCAGAACAGGCGTGCCTGAACTTGGGTCTGCATGTTGCTTTACAGATGGATGAAGGCAAAATAACAGCCTTCGTTCCGATCACATAACGTATACCTGATGGGCCACCACGGAAAACGCATTTTCAGGTTAGCTTGTGCATCCTGTCCTATCTGGAATTATTATTTATGAGTAGCAAAGCAGAATTCCCAGCATCACCTGGTTTGATTTTAACTAGTGTGATTCAACACAAAAAAGGTGAAACTTTTACATCCTTGAAGTTCTGTGTATTTCACCAATAGATACAGAACGTGGCCATTTCTCCCCCTCCAAGGCTACTGTTAATTTGTGAGCTGCAGGTGTCTTGTCAGTTGTGCCAAAAATCCCTGGGGATTTTTGGATGCAAAATCCAGATCCAAAATGTGATTTACATTGAGTCATGCTGTGCGTTCTCTTCATGTTAATTTGTTGCACCAGCAAACCCCTTACTAGTCGGCACTGAGAGGTGGGGGAGCACCAAGAGGAAATGAGACACTTTCCAGCAGTGTGATGGGAAGCTTACAGCACGTGGGTAACCTGACAGATGCCATCCTAGCAGAAGAGAGATTGAAGGAAAACGACTAAGATGCCTTTGCGGGCATTTGTAAGGAACTTCTCCCCAGTAGAGAAGAAATTGTCAAGGCATTCTGAGCACTGAAGGGAGAAGTCAACCACTCAGAACTGAATGAGAAACAAGTATTAGGAGGAACAAGCTGCGACAAGGCTTTTCAAGTGAGGAGGGATGAGAAGGGATTGAAAGGTGACATAAGCAGAGAGGAGAGAGGAAAACTCACACCGTGGTTGGATGACTCGGGCCTTTGGTGGGAGTGAGCTGGCTATGCCCGTTTCTCACACAGGCCACAAGGTGGTGGTGGTCTCAAACAAATGCTTTCCTGTAGGGTGGTTTGTTTTTTTGTCACACACAGATGGTTTGTGAATACAGGAAGACTACTTAAAGAAGTAATTTGTACTGACTGTCCCAAACTAAAAATAACTTGCCTGGAATATGGCCATACTCCATCTCATTCTTCATGGGTATACATCTGATACTGATTCTTGAAAAACCATTCTGGTATTGTTAGAAAACATTTCCTGCCCACTTTGATTCTTTTTCATTTTAATGCTGCTGGATTTGTTTAACAAAGTATTTATTGTTGAAAAGGAATGTAGCAGTTACTGCCTTCTTGTCCCTAGCTCACTGAATATCAAAGGACTTGCAGGTCATGAATAAGGAAAGAAACCCCTCTTGGAATGGGCTGCTCTGTATGCTCTGCTGTTCGCATCACGCCAACCAAGTGCTGTTGACTGCCTCATTTACTACTTATCTGGGCCCTAGATTAAGAAGTTGTTCGGTTTTATTGTTTTTTACTAGGAGATCACTGTGTTCACAACTGATACAGTCTTCCCGATGTGTTGTCCAACTCCTATATGATCTCTGAAGGTCCCTTCCAAGCCCTAGCATTCTGTGATTAAGTACCTGACAGAACTCCTGGTGTCAGTCAAAGCTGTGGACTTCCAGTCCTTGTCCCAGTATGATCAGTCCAGCTGTTGTTCCTTTCTGAGCAATACTGGCTCAGCTTTAAACAACAGCAGGATCAATGGCTTTTGAAAACCAAACCGATGCCTACCCTGCAGGAGACGGTGCTTCTCCTGAACTGACCTTTAGCACTGCATTCAGTGAGAACACAAGGCTCTAAATGTTTAAGCAGATTTAGACATTTACTCTAAACATGCTTCTTCAATGAGCACAGCTCAAATCATTGTGTTATTTCCATTCTTTCTACTGGCTACTAATGCTTGTTCTCCTAGATTTTTTGATTTTTGTGGGTATTTTTCCCCCAGTATTAAATACAGAACCAAAGATGATTTTTCTTGAACACATCAGTCCCTCAGACACCATCTGTGTAGTGAAAGTCAGCGAAAGGGATGTCTGAAATCGGCTAAGCCCAGGTTTTGTCTGCTTAAATGCTAAGTACTCTGAAGTTCACTTGAACCTGACTTCCACCTGAAGTCTACTGAAACTGCGAAGCACTTCTCTGAGATCCATTCTTTACTTGCCTATTTATGGGCACACCCACGCATTTTGGAAAATCTGAGTTGAATCCCCGTTTCAGCTGCTGTGCAGATAAAATAATAACACCGAGCAATTTTGTAGCAACATTGTGAGGATTAAGAATTCAGTGACCACTGACACCTGGAGGAAGAAGCTTGCTTAAATGTTAAGTCTGAATAATTATGCAGAAGCACTGCCTAAAATAGCAGAGACAGCTGTTGACTCAACAGGTCTCATTTCCAGTCTTGCTACCTAAAACGTTCAGCTCTTGCTGATGCTCTTCTTCATGAGATTTTTATGAGACGGTAAGGAGAAGACGTGCATCTGAATGAGCATGAGGAAGAGTACAGCTGCTGTTTCATCCTATCTTTCATCCAAATCATTCTCATTAACCATAATGTAGAAGGAAAGGGAAAAGTAACATACTGCTTTTTGAGGTGAGGTGGTGGGGGTTTTTTCCACGTAAATATTGCTAGTAATGACAGGTACAGGAAGGAGATTTAGTATAGATCCAGGCTTGGAGAAGGTTTTTCCAATAAGCAGGTGATGCCGCTTTTCATGTAGAATTCTGCCTGCACATGATTAATCCTTGCATGATCTCTGATCGGCTGCTCTAAGGGCTTATTTACGCGTCTCCCATACTCTGAAGATGACAAAACAGCTACAGGTCTTGCCATTTCCTGTGAAAATATAAAATTCCCCTTAGAAGAAAATCATCAAGAGAGTACTTGCCAATTACCTACTGCTCAATGTGCTGTGGCCATTGGCAAAATAAAGATGCTGTACAGCATCTGCTATATGGATGTATATTTATTTAGCAGTGACCTCACTCCTACCATTCCACCCTGACCTAGTTTTTTATGTATATTAATAAACCATGAATGTATCACAAGATGACAAGATGATAAGACATGGAGCTGTGCCATGACTTACTGTGGACTGGTAGTTTTTTACACACCACACACACACACAGGCGATTACCATGTGATTTTTGGCAAACTAAATGCTATGTTACTGGAAAGTGGCACAGACTTTATCTTCATTTGTATTTTTTTGTGTGCTGACTTGCATGATTCATTTAAAAAATAAATAGGAGAGATTTAATTTGTATCCCCTGTTACAGGAACACCTACCCAGCTTGCACAATTCGGTGAAACCACTGCATGAAAAATATCAAAGCCTAAAGAAAACCCCTGACTTAGTCCATGCAAGCTTTCCCTGAAGGACATAAATACTACATAAATATATATACTACTGTGTTTTTGCACAATGAAAGGTTTTGCTAAAAATGCTTGTAGCTGCAAGATGACAGAAATAACTGCTCTGCAATGATGGGATTTGGTGAAAAATAACCTGACCAAGAAAAGCTTAGTTTAAGCTTGTTCTTAGTAAACTGCACTTTAAGTGACTGTACAATCACTACCTGAAATCTGCAGTCCCCTCCTGTGCTACATCAAGGGAGAGCTCTGGAGTCAGAAGGGGAAGACAGGATTTGTTTGTTTTTCTTTCCCTAGCCAAAGGTCTCAGGTTTATCAGGCTGCCTGTATGTTTGCTCAGTGGCTAACACAGTATGCCTTGCTCCCCAGTGTGTTTACCTCGTCTTATGATATAAATGGTATCGACAAGGAGAATCAAAATGCGGACGCTACACCACAGTCCGGGTGCAGACAAATGACTTCTTTGCTACGACAGATGCAAGTCTGAGCTGTATCGCAACTTATGACAGAACCCGTGAAGCACACGAGCCCCTGTGAGGATGCAGGTGGGAGCACCCATCTGAGGGGCAGTCATCGGTGAGACACTTCCAGGCTCATGGATGGAACTAGACCTGACATTCTTGGGAAGGTGCTGCAAACACTTTTTTTTTTAAAAAAAACCCAAATCGTTCGTCTTCCCTTTAAGTAAGTAAGATGCAGTTTTCAGCATCCTTGGTAGCACAGCGCTGACTGTGCACGGTGGTATTTCATCTTTGCGGGTTCGGCATTCAGCAGATTTCAGATTTTCCAACAGTTGGCCGGGAAGCATCCCGCTACACGCCTTTGCAGGGTGTAATTCCAGCACCGTTAGCACTTGGAATCGGCAACGGCAGCCTTGTGCAAACACTCTGCTGCAGTCACTGTGCTGTGCATAGCTAAACCGGGTATCTGTGACGGCACTCTCAGATTCCCTGGGCACACCCCGGCTCTCTGCAGGAAATGAAGGGCTTACTTGCAGTGGCTTGTTTTTTTCCACTTCAAGGAAAGGAGTGAACTGTGGTAGATTCAGCCTGTCTCCTTTGAGTATTATACTAGAAAGATGTCGATTGTGGCTTTTTTATTTATTATGTTTTATAATATGGTTATTATTACATAAAGTCTGTGAGGGCCACTGAGGTAATCAAAGAGCAAGACCTAGTATGTGACCTGCACTCAGTTATGGGTAAGTCCAGTGTTGGGTGCCATCACGTGCAGGAGACTCGTGCTGTAACATTTAACAGCTGTGGGTTTGATGTGTCTCCATGCTAATTAAAGGGCTGGATTAAGGAACACCTGCTCCGGCAGTGTCCCTTCCCTTCCACTGCCAGGCAGAGCCGGTACAAATTCTGGCCCATCCATACATGTTTGCTTTAGGAAGCAAACTGGTAGGGAGTCGAGTTTTGCTGATTCTGAAAGGGCACAAGAGCTCCGTAAGAAACATTAACTCTGCATCAATAAATGGTTTCTACACAAATTTCCCAGAGGGAGGTTGGGCTTGGTATTGGGGGAGGGGTGTTAGCTTCGTTTTGTTTAAAAAGGCTCACGTTTAATTGGAGTAGTCGTTATGTGGCTTTTGGCCTCAGACAGCTTTGCAGTTCAGTTACTGGGCATGAGCAGGTGATGGCAATGGGCGCTCCTGGGATTCCTTTGGGAGCACCTGATACTCCCTGCACTGTCTGATCGAGCTGAAGGGCATTACAGCTATGCACTGAAATGTCTGGCATACATAGCTGCCAGGGAGACAAACCACAAGTGGTGGCCTTTGTCACAAAATACCAACAGTTTTATTACGTAGTGATTACAGTATTTTTACCTTTTGTCTTTCTCTCCCTTCTTCTACCTCTCTCGTGTATAACCACCAATACAGGCAGCCATTCTTAGCCTACCCACCTCTACATCCCATGAATCCATTGGGATTTTGAGTGCATACACAGAGGATGCATTCCATTTGGTTTCCGACAGCCTCTGCCTCTGTGTGTGTATGTGTGTATAAATAGAAAGCCATATATATATACACACTTATGTGTGTATGTGTTACTCAGTTCTGCATGGAAAAATACGCATTTATATATATATATATATTACAGTATTTCTGTTTTCGAGGCAGCTGTTCAAAACCTGGCTGCATACTTCCTTAGCTATCGGGCAGCACACCAAACTCGTATTCTTCTGGCCTTGAATGCTTTGGACAACCTTTTCCAGGCAGGCCGCTGTTCTTCTGACTGACCCCTCCGTTGCGCTATCTCCCTGTGCATTTCCTTCCTGCAGGGCACTCGGGTGTAAGTTTGCGTAACAGACTCACCAGCCTCAGAGACTTGGGCGCTCTGAACAAGTGCTGGCACAGGGAGGGTGGATGCCAGGGGACAGTGCTTGAGAAGAGGTTTCAAGCATGACAGAAATAGCTGCAGGACCGCCTGAACTGCAGCTCCTGAGGGGCACAGACGGTTCAGAAGCCACTCTCAGTGACCCTGAAGCACTGTAACAGAGGGTTTGCCCCACTGTGTGTCTCTCTTTCCCCCTGCTTTAACTGGCACATGGCTTGTCACCTGGAATTCTACAGGATACTGAAGAGAGGAGCTAACTCAGGTGTCTTCACTGGCTAATGCTTTTTCCCAAACCTCCAGGCCGAGGACAATGATGTCCTCCTGCCAATTCCTTTGATACCATACAGGCTGCACTGTAAAGGCTAAAACAATGCCAGCAGGCCCCAGCCATGTCAGAAAGTACAAAATAGATTTAACAAAGATAATTCTGAAATTATCAAAGGGTTACCTCCTCGTTAATGTTCAGACCATGACTCTTGGCGTGTTCTCTGTCACATCGGTGAAGATTTTTGTTGTAACCCTCTGGTCTTTTAAAAATGGAATCGTAAGTGGAAACATCTCCTGTCTTGAGAAAAGGAGAAATAAATAGCTATTTCACAGTACTGCTTAACATTACAGGTTACAGAAATATATGTAGCTGAATCAATACCTAATAACTCTATGACAGTGCACATACAGCATCAGATGATGGCGACTGTAATATTACTAATATTACTTGCTATTACCATTAGTAAGTTTGGGTCGCCCCTTTGCAACAGTCTGCAATAAAAACACCTAATGATGTGTGGTACCTTTCAAAAGTCTGTTGAGCTCTGACATTTCCCTCTGTGGAAATGTACCTTAATTTTTCCCTGTAATCTGTTCTAACTTCTGGAAATTTAACTGTTTTGTTTGTTTGTTTTACTTCTCTGAACTCTATGTTTACCTTCTTAAGTTCAGAATTTTTTCAAATGATTTGGCAGTGCAGAAAGCAGGCAGTTTCAGGCTTCATTTTGAATGAAAAAGACAAAGCTATCCTGCAGTGGAATCACCATTTAATTTCTGGTTAAAGCAGACTTGAGAAGAGTTCAGAAACATGCCACAGTGGTAATCCAGTTGTATGCATGTATCTGTCATGAATGAAAACAATGCACACCCCACGCCAGAATACTGTTGTATTTAAGATACCTGTTGATAGAGTTGCATCCAAATAAGCAACATTAAAGATCCGATCTGCTAACAAATGCATTTGGAAATCCAATCAAGAAGTCCTCATCAGTGGAATCAAAGGAATTTCAAAACCAAAAAAGTTTCCAAGGTAAGAAAAGCAAAACCATGTGTTGAAATATGCTGCCAGTTGCTAATGAACATCATTAAAAGGTCCATATTCTGGTAAACATGTCAATCAATCACTGGCATTGTGCACGGCTGTCTACAAATTTGAAAAATTATGTATTTTGTTGGGCTTTTTTTACTTCTAATTTCATAGCGTGACCCATTTAGCCTTTGAAAAACCTTTATACTTGAGTCTTACAATTTACAATGCTATCCTCCAAAGACAGTCAAGTCGGCTATAATGGTTCTATTAAAAGGAAAATACAGGTAAGAGTGCTAGTGAGGCACCACTGTAATCACAGGCTGCTTTTGGAAGGCCACCTCCATTACTTGGTTCTGCCAAGAGGAGAGGTGGTTTGATATTTAACCGATCTACCCCTTCATTTCTCAGAAACCAGCAAGCCTCACAGAATTTCAGGCACATTCAAGAGCATCCTGCATCTGATTTGTCACCTCTGTTATCACTTCTGTGCTTCCTTGCTTCTCCTTTCCTCCCCATGCTACTAGTTACATTCAGAATTTTAGCGGGCATCTAATTTGTGCTCACCACCAGGAGTGTAATTCGCTCCTTTGTTTTTATTCACGTGGCATTATTTATCCCTTATTTGTTACCTGTGTTAGAACACATAACTCATTTTTTCTGGAACTTGCAGATAGGTAGCCTGCCTGTTAAAAACCAGCCCTGTCCCAAATGATCTGTTTAAGATCCTCTGGCAGATGTGCAGAGGCAACACTCTGTGCTCAATATACTGATAGCTTTTTGTTGTTGTTTCTCTCTGCCAATAAAGGCTGGTTTGGTTAGCTGTGGTGGTGGTGGTAGGGAGCTGTTTCTTAAACCCATCCGAGCAAGTGAATCACACAAAACAGACTATAAATTTCCACTCAGGGTGGGCATCCACTGCACATTGCTACTACAGCTAAGCACTTTGCAAACATACATTAACATTCCAGATGCATGTAAAATAAGTAATAGCTTTCTCCATGTCACAGAAGAGGAAACACCATGCAAACTGGCTACAGGAACTTTAAAGCAATCAAGGGAGCAACTGTCAGCCAAGGGATTAAAAAGCAAGAATTTCTGCCTGTGTGCTGAGCACATCTTCCTCTATTTCTATTTGCTTCAGTCTCTGACACATAGTTGGTTTTAGGTATTTAAGCTGCAAAAAGCAATGAAATCCCCTTTCCTGTATAAATAAAATAAATTCAAATGATCTAATTCCTTAATTGTGCAGAAGAATGGGTTGAGTCTGCTTCCTCCCCTGTGGCTGAGGCCTGTTCTGCGAAGAAACCCATTAAACAGCTGTTACCACTTTTTGTTTCCATGCCACTGGAGCAATATTTTCGACAAAACAGGTCATTGGGAGTGTGAAAGCAGACTTTATATTGTAAGCAAAAGCTCTACCATATGGTTGCTAATTCTGTGTAGATTGGATAGACTGCAGGCTCCCCCAGCCCCAAGTGCTCGACGCCAGCCCCTTGCCCTGCCCTAGGCCTAACTCTTGCTGGTTCCCGTGACCGTGCTTGCTAAGCACGCCAACAACTGTGCCTGCCCACCTTTGGCTCACAGCACCTTCCCAACCTCACTCTGAAATCAACACGGGAGAGTCTGAAATTACAAATCTACCTGTCTTTCAACAGGGCCACCGAGACAATGCAGGAAATGTGGTGTTCCTTTAATGCCCAGCGCTGTGCCCTGGGCACATCCCAGGGCCACAGGACCCTCACAAGCTGCCAGTTATTCTGCCCAGTGCTCTGCACATTCAGCAGCCTGTCACTTGGGTGGGGAGGGGATTCATGGGCTCAATTTATTGTTACAAAGAAAACATAGGAAAGATATAGACCGGTTGGAGCGAGTCCAGAGGAGGCCACAAAGATGCTCAGAGGGCTGGAGCACCTCTGCTATGGGGACAGGCTGAGAGAGTTGGGCTTGTTCAGCCTGGAGAAAGCTCTGGGGAGACCTTATAGCACCTTCCAGTACCCGAAGGGGCTACAAGGAAGCTGGGGGGGGACTTTTTACAAGGGCCTGTAGTGACAGGACAAGGGGTAACAGGTTTAAATTGAAAGCAAGGAGATTCAGATTAGATATCAGGAAGAAATTCTTCACAGGGAGGGTGGTGAGGCACTGGCACACGTTGCCCAGAGAAACTGTGGATGCCCCATCCCTGGAAGTGTTCCAGGCCAAGCTGGATGAGGCTTTGAGCAACCTGGTCTAGTGGAGGGTGTCCCTGCCCACAGCAGGGGGGTTGGAACTAGATGGTCTTTAAGGGCCCTTCTAACCCAAACCACTCTATGGTTCTATGATTATATATTGCTGTATTACATCAACATAATATCATTTCAGACCTTTTTAATTGGCTTTTGAGAAAAAAATTCAGTGTCTCATGACTCTTTTCAGAGAGAAAGGTTTGACATCCAGGAAGTATAACCCAGCTGAGGCCGAAGGTGTAAGATGGTTTTCATTTCTGATTTTAAATATGAGGACAGAGAAAATGAGGAAAAATGGTGACACAGTGCAGCAGTGAGGGGTGAGGCTCCCTGCCAGGCTTGAGTTACAACATCTTACGTGTCAGTGTAACACCTTCAGAGGCATTCAGCTGTGCAAGCATATATTGATGTTATTGTTTTGAGTGGCTCTATAGATTTTCTTTATTAAAGCTGAGCATACGGAAAATTTGTGCCATGCACATTGAAAACCTTTTCCCTCAACTGAAAACGGGGCAGTTTCTTATTAAAGGGTACACAAGGGTGTGTGTTTCCAGAAAAAAACCCATGGGTGCTGGCCCTGATGACAGATCCTAGTGTTGCCCCGAAAGACGTCTTCCTGTTCGGTGATACCAGCTGGTCCTTAATCCTTTGCAAACCTGGCAAAACACTGCCTTCTCTTGCCATCCAGTGAAAGCCATCACCCCCACCTGCCATCCACAAGCTGCACACACCCCTCACACTTCGCAGAGGCCTCTGAAAATGAAAGCTGCTACGTAGGCATTAGGCAGGCAAAGCGGCTAAGGCGCAGCGTTTCCACCAGCCTTTGAAGTACTGACGGGAAGGTTCTGGACACCCGCCCGACCAGGTCCCTCACGATGAGGGCCGATCCCTTGCGCAAGGACTAAGCACAAGGCCCTTCCGCTGCGAGGGAGGCTTGTCCCTCCCCCGCCCCGCCGGGCCCTCCGAGGCTCCCCGGCTCTCCCCCTCCCCGCCCTCACCTTGGCCGCCCGGTGGAAATAGCTGAGCTCCGGAGGCCCTTCCCGTCGGGCCGGGATGAGGCTGAAAGCGGAGAGGGCGCAGAGGGGAGGCCGCCGCCTCCTTCCCCCCGCGCTAGCGAGTGCCTCCTCTGCCCCTCCCGACCCTGCGTCGTCCGGGTCCCCCGGCCCGACCGGAGGCGCCGCCGGGGCGGGGAAGGCCATGACGGCGGGTCGGCCGCCGTTACCGGACCCGCGGCGAAGGGAAGGCCCAGGCGGCGGGGCAGAGGCGGGCGGGGAGTTCCACAGCCCCGCGAAACGGGCTGCCGAGGCGGGGAGCACCGGGCCGAGCCCCGCCCGGCAGCCACCCGGAGCCTGAGGCAGCCTTGCCGGAACCGACCGCCGTGGTTGCCGCCACGGGGAGCCCGCCGGTGCTCTGGGCGTTTCCAGGGAGCGGTGTTACACCAGGAACCGGGATCCGCGGACACCCAGCGGCGAGGTGTTGGGCCCGGTTTTGAGGCAGCGGGCGGCCTGCCCCGCGGCCCCAGCACAGCCCCCCCGCCCGGCCGGAGCCCTGGTCCCTTCTGCCCTTGGAAGCTGGGGGAGGAGGTCAGAGCAAAGCCTGGCTGAAAGGGGCCGGCCTTGTTTTTTCCCCGTGGATGTTTGCACTGATCCAGAAATCCCCTTGTCAGGGGAGAGGCTGAATAAAAGCACACCAAAGCATGCAGTTCCCACCAGAATACGGATCCCAAGTCGCGAGGAACCTGGGGTCTCTTCAGCCGGCGCCTCCGCATCCACTCGGGCACAGGCTTTAGCAGGATGTTCAGCCATTTCGGGCAATATGGTTGGAAATCTCTCACACAAACACTCATGTCAGGGGCACTGAAAGCAAGTATCTCCCAGGTACACGTCTCTAACAACAGACTGACTGTAAAACTGCTCAACCCTGGCAGGACCTGGCTCCTGGTTTCAGTATTCACCTCACGGTTATCCTGATTTAATACATACACGTAACTCTGCTTACACTGCCGCTCGGGCAATCTGGGACTAGCTTGCTTTGTCCTACCTTTCTTTTCTGCCACCACAGTTGCAGAACAAATGTGCTGTAGGTATAGCATTGCTGTTATTATTGCTACTAGTATCTTTTGGCAAGCACTTTCACAACAGCACTCTTCCAGGCATCTTTATTTTTACTGAATATCCAAGATTTATTTTAAAAAAACCAACTGGATAACATTCAAGGTACTAAAAATCCTCACAACCAATTCCGGACCCATGCAATAATTCAGGTCTACTGATGTAGAAGTCCCATCTGCACTGTGTAACTGCTGCTGATGCTCTCCCATCACCAACACCATGAATAAAGTAGCCTCTTCTTTTTTCAAAGTGCAGTGAGGAGGTATTTATACTCTACAGACCTGGGTGGGTGCTCTTTTTAATCATTCGTGACAATTCCCATCTGCTTATCTAATAACATCCCTCTACCAATTAGGGCCCTCATCTTTCTGCAGCACGGGCCAAATTAACGCAGCATAAGACAGCAGTGGAATTGAAAATCCGACAGCTGCCTTACATCAGCTTCCTGTGCAGAGACACGTTTGCCACTGTGCAAGTGCTTTTTTGTAGTTTAGTCCGAGCACCGAGATACCAAGCCCATTTATAAAAAGCAGCTCAGCTGAAGCTCCAGCTATAAATAGCGCCGCAAGAAACCGTTCGTCAGAAATTTCAGCTAGGCAAGAGCTCTGAAGTCAGATCTGAAATGTTTCTCTCCAGTTTTCCTTCTGCCATTCACAGGCAGCTCATTTTGATTACCGTTTAAGGTGGCATTAATTGAATTGCAGTATCTGGATGCAATACAGATTGTCAAAAATGCTGCTGGATTCTTGTTACGGATTTGCCCAACACCCCATGCCCATTTGAAATTATATTTTTTCAGTTCATTTTTCCTTCCCAGTGAAGGAATACATCCTTTTGGAATTATTTGAAATGTACAAAGGCTTTTTTCTTCCTGGCGACCTTTTGCAGACTTCCCAGAATCTGGATATGAACACCCGGGGGTTTTTGTTCCAGTTACAACCCGCGACTTAGATCATGTACTAGTACTGCTACTACGCTGCTGTTAAGTGTGTGCTCCTGTTACAGAGCAGCACTGGAGGTCACGCTGTTTCCTTAGTAATTTAAATCCAAACATGTAAAAAAACTGTGAGAGGGTGATGAATCAATTTTAATCTGTATGGTCAAAACTATGCTTTTAAATACAGCTGAGCTCAGAGACCAAAGTGTTAGAAGTTGTTTTAAATTAAGTGTCTTAAGGAGACGTTTAATTGCCGGCCTTTTTAGGGGGTAGCCATGTCCCTCTCAGGTTCCTCTGCTAGGGTTCCTGAATTTTGAATATGTTGATGTGTACTTTTGGAATCTTAAAGGTATCTCAGGGGCAGGGTGACTGTTCTGAAACGTCAAACTGGCTTATGGAATAACTTTGCAAAGCAATTCCTAAAAGGAATTTACGAGGCAAATGGTACCAGTGGGGGATGTGTGTGTAAAGGACGGAGATGACTACGACAGGGGGATGGAGACAGGACCTAGGCAGGAGGACAGATGACATACAGCTGCACAGGCCATTGATACGCAAAAAAACCTGCGGTAGCTGTTTTCTCAGGACAACCTGATGTGCCTGTTCAAGCCCATGTCACTTAGAGCCGAGATGGCTAGCCTGCTGTCACGTTAGGGTTTAGCAATTCATCTCCTGTCCTTGCTGTTTGACTGCGACACATCTCAGACTGCTGTGTGTTCCTGACCCTCAGCTGTGCCACGGAGACAGCCTTTGCCAGAAATGTTCCATCTGACGGTCCTTGAAAAAGAGGCTGAAACAAAAATGGCTCAAAAACTCTGTCCCCTTTCCACCACCATAACTCTGGTCCAAGCCAGTCGTTTCACACAAGTGAAACGCAAGTGTTTCTTCCAGAGCCTGAACTAGTGACAGACGTCCCGTCTCTAACAGGAAGGCTCGTCAGAGGTTTTCCGGAGACGGCGACAACTGTACACCACCTGCAGAAGTCGGCAGACCTTCTGCAATCTTCAGGGTTTGTTGTTGTTGTTCATGAGCTGCCCAGGTTATTTATTAATTTTCCCTGAATATACCTGTTGTTGAAAATAATTCTCTACACGATTACTATGACTGAGCCTTGGTCTGCAGATTGCAAACATTTCCTGGTTGGCCTGTGACCACAATTTCAACTGCTGAACTGAAAAATTAGGCTTTTCAAATAATTATAATTATTTTTTAAGAATTTTAAAAATAATATAGAATGATAACTGGTTAACTAATATAATTTCAATTATTATTTGCATGCCGCCTGATATCTTCTACATGGATATACCAGTTCACCAAGTCAGATGAATATTCTGTTCAAGAACCCTCCTGGTATGTAGAGTAATACACACGTTTATACATGAGGTGGACATTACTTTCATAACAATTGTTAGTTGTAACCCTGCTTTTGGAATGCAAACATGAAAATTTCTACTCCAGAACTGTCAGTCTTTCAAAATACTTCACGTGCATTTTTTCCCGTCAAAACTGAGATTTTCATGAAGAGCATCTCAATGGCTACACATATATATGAAAAATTCTTCCATCAAAATATTTCAAACAATTGGCAGAATCTTTGATCTGAACAGTGGCATCCTACAGCATAAAGGGGTTCATATCCTCATAGTTACAAATAGGATTAAAATATCTTTATCTTGCCTTTTGACATACTAAAACCTAAAATGACCTGAATAATTCCTGTCCCTGGATGAAGATGTTTAAAAGTAATATGTAGCAAACTTTAGGTTGAACCAGCTACAGTTGATTTATACACCACTTTTGAGAGACACACACAAATCTGAAGTACTTCAAGGACCAAAAATACTCAATTACATGTTTTATTTAAGGCACGTCTATCTCATTCTACATTTGTATCCTTCCCAGAGTCATTCTGCTATTGTGGACAAGAAAAGAAAAATAAAACTAACAAGCCCTGGTCTTAAAATTCTTTAGGGTCCACTTGTAAAAAGTGTTGAAGGGTAGCATCTAGGTCAGGCGAAGGAGAATCTGCTATCTGAAAATGAAAAATTAAAGTATCTTCATACAGAAGCACAACCAAAAGGAAAACGACATGTCAAAAGACAAAGCAATCATCGCTTTTAACCGTACATCTGCTGCTGTATAAAGCATCCTGACAATGTAGCTAATTATTTGCCCCGACATGAGGGTCTGTAAACAAAACGGGACAGCCTTTCAACATCTCGACCTTCCGGTGCGCACAGCTGTCTCTTCAGAAACGAGCAGGTTGAACTCCTACCTGTGCCTCACTCAGGGGAAAAAGGGAAAGTCTGTAGGTGTTTTACAAAATAGAGGAATCGTAAAGGAGTATCAAGAAAAATGCTTTTCACACAGCATAAATATGATGCTAATGTCTCTTTTTAGAAACGGCAGCTGAATATCATTAATTTACAGGTAATCCCAACTACTTTTGTAGTTAACAAAAATGTCCCCAAGTCTCATCTTTCTTCCTGTCCCTCGGTGACCCTCCATAAATTGGAGCAAAGCACTGGCTTTGAAAACAGAAATCCAGCAGGCTCCCCAGGTGCTCCCGTTTGGGTTTCTTTTTCCCAGACCACACTGAATCACTCGTATATCGATCTTGCCTGCTGCCTCACAGCGTGAAGTACGTTTCGCCCTGTACTTTGGGAAGTCACATTCTTTGTGGTTCGCTAGCGACCTACGAACGGCGGCACCAACACGGAGGTGTAGAACTTGAGCCTTACTGTGATGTAGGATATCTGGCACCTCGAATACTGGTTTGTACGGTTATCGTAAACCTTTTCAAGATGTACACTGATGTGTGAGCAGTGTTAGTTGTTATATCCAGTTATTGAGGTGGGTGGAATTGCTGCGGGAGAGGAAGAAAGAGGATTCAAGAACTGTAGGTCAATCCAGATGATGGGAGAAAAATAAAACAGTATAAACAGTAGATGTAAAATGTATTGGAAGACAAAAAGTATTTATTGGATACAAATAGCTTCTCTGCACTAGGAAGGTAAATAACAAGAGTCAGTAACTGAAGGCTGGAGAGAGGATGGTATGCACCTTTCCGTGTCAGGGCATCACACCACATGTATTATCGCCTTTTGCCCACTTTCTTGTTCTTTAGCAGGATTTGGCTGCAAGAATCTGAATGCAACTACAAAATGAGAGAAGAACACCGGTGAAACATGAGGGGTCTGAACCAGGGCATTTTCAACATGCTCTTGGAGGGCACGTAGATAACTTTGTACTTCATTGGACCAGTCAACTCACAGCCATTCAAATGGTTTAACGTTTCACGGCTTACAGGGATACAGTATTGCTTAACTTTTATAAAATTCATAGAAACAAGTTGGGTACAAGGTTTGCCGCTGATGCCCAAAGTGTGCAAGAATACAAATGAAACGCAAAATCCTGATTGTACAGGCTATACCTGAAAGCTGCACGTAGATACAACAGTACAGTATAATCAACTTTACATAAAGGGTTTTCATCCACGGCAAGAAATGATTGCTTAGACCTGTGGCAATGCCAGAATGACGTTAAGGACACAGAATACATTTGAAGTCTGAGAGATTTGGGTTTAATTTTTTCTTTTTTGTTCCTATGATAACTTTATAGTAAGTGGAGAGGAGGGATTCAGGAGACGTCTTAAGCAGAGCTAAGTGATAGCTTGTTTTATGCAATGACTGGGACATTGTTTCTGCTGCCATCTGAGCTATTTGGAACGTCTTTCATTCCACTGGAAAAATATTTATCTTAACTTATTCATTAAAAGGAAGAAATCATAAAGGCAACCCAACACTTTTCAGTGAGATTTTATTAGACTGACCACCTATCTTGAGTTACTGATCAGAAGTCTCCAGCCCTGGGTGAGACGTCGAGTGTGTTATGTTGTACGTAACTGAAATATGATCTGCATTTTGCTTTTAGACTAACTTAAAGGGATCAAAATTCAGATTGTCTTTTTTACTGCAAACGTAGGCATTGAAATCTACTGCAGTTCCAATTTATTTGTGGGTAGATGGCTGCTGTGGGTAAACCGTGCCAACACTCAGTGAGGCTGTGGTCTGATGGCGTTTATTTGTGACCCAGAATTTTGAGAACTCCTTCTGAAAGGACACCAGTGCAATACAAATGTAAGTATGTGTTTCATGAATGAGTAATGTGAATACTAGTTACATTTCAATAACATTCCAGAGCTAAGAGTGCATAAGTTGTCGTGTATATTCATACAGTATCGGTCAGAAAAAAAATCTTGTAATTATACGCTATTTTTTAAATAGGAGGACTTTATTAATTTTGGCCTTTTTAGGCTGTTATAACTAAAATAATATGTTAATTTCAAGCACTGGTAATAGCAAGGCCCACACTAATGTTTGCTATCTGTGCTTCAAAGGAGCACTGATGGTACAATTACCTGCTTTTTCAGTCTTTCACTTGGTTCATCTATGAAACTCTGCAAGCGTGATACTTTTTAATTCAGTGGGATTTAAATTAATCTCAAATATCTACCAAACGGCATTTTTTGTATCGTCCACTCATACTCACGTCCTGATACATTAGATTAGTTTAAATCTCCCATGAAATCCGGCATTGTAAAGGTTAAGTGAAAGGCATGCAATGGCAAAAGAAGTTGTCAAAGTGCAAAACAAAGAAAACATTTCTTCTCTTGTACTTCTAGCTTCTCGCAGTTATTGTTTAAGCACTGCAGGCCAGTTGCAAGGTAGCAACACTGCTACTGTCTCCAGTATCCCCCACTTTGCTTGTGGTTATGGATTTGAGGTAAATCTCCTGTATCTCCTAGGGAGTGAGTGATGGCAAAGTGCCAAGGATGCCACCCGAGGCTGAAGACAACAGAGGCGATTCACTTCCTTTGAAAGGCAATAGCGAGTCTAGTGGAGATCACTGACCAAGGCTATTGCGACTGCTGGCCGCAGCCTGCCTCAACGCCTAACTGCTGAATAAAAAGCAGCAGCAGCAGCAGCAGCAGCAGAGGACGCACGGGTTTAGAGCGACAGAAGCCATGGAAGGAAGCAAAACTAAGAGACAGCAACAGTAAGACAAAGTACATATAAATTTTTAATGAATTAACCTTACAAAAGACAATAGCTTCAAAACATTTGACACGTTTGTACAAAACTATTCCAGCATTGTTAGTTCTCTCTTCAGAAAGAATGCCAGCAAGCCACCCAACGTGTCCCTGGCTATGAGATGCAACTGGTGATCACATCCAAATCATGTGTGGACAGAGTAAACTTATTTACAAATACTGTATACTTTAATACCAGATTAGTGGATGCTATTGGGGAGCGACTGTATTTTCCAGAGAACACCATGCATCAGAAAATAGTATGCACCCCTAGCTTTATTGCCTTTTTTCCCCTCATTTGTCACTAACATCTCTTTTTAGTCCTCTCAGGATGAGCTATCTCCTTTTAATTCCTATTCCTTCTTTTCTTGTCTTTGAATAACAGTGCAAGTAGCAGTACAATCTTCCAGTCCTATAGTGTACATCGCAACTGTCCTTGAACATAGGAAATCAAGGTGCAAAATGATGGCTCATGGGACTATTCTGCAGCCATATTAAAATAAGTGCCACATACCAGAAAATAGCACGCATGTTAAGGGCCAAAATGTAGTTAAAAAGTGCGTGATACTTTCCTGAAAATATGGTATTGATGACACGCACAAGTATTCTTCAAGATGCCACGTTCCCTTGTGAAAGGGATCTTGTCATTTCAGTATGTACAAAGTATGTCTTCAGTTCTCCTTTTCCTTTTACGTTGATTATTCCTCTGCAAGTGCTCATGTACCCCAGTGTTTGCAGGACGTTGTTCGTCTCCTCTGTGACCTGCAACAATACAGTAACACAGCCAGCATCGGTAACAGAGCAGAGCAGTCTTCTTCCACAGCGTGAAGAGAACGTATGTTCTGAGGCATTGAAAGGGCTTTGCTATAATGCTTGCAAGGCCTTTATGGGTCCCAACTGAGGTCTGAGCATCTGAGCTTTCAAATAGTCTGTTGCTGGATGGCAATTCTGATCGCTTGCATCAAGCATCAAATTGGGCATAACCATTTCTGTACCCAGGACTCCGAACAAAGGGCTCGTAGACACACGAATGGCACGAGGGACAACGCTTTCTCACACAGCCTGTTTCTCAGCTTCAGGGGCTGCTTTTCATTTCAGTAGACCCAAGCTTCCCTAACGTTTTGCAAAGGCTAAGCTGTGTGGATGAAGCGATAGTAAGACATTAGCATCATCTGTCAGAGATGCTATTGACATTTTCTCACATAACTGTCAGGGAACCAAACTTTAGGCAGTTCTGCCATTTTAGGTGAAAGTCCACTAGGACAGAGGCTGTTCAGCAGTGTCCACCAGTTGGAGCGAGTCCAGAGGAGGCCACGAAGATGCTCAGAGGGCTGGAGCACCTCTGCTATGGGGACAGACTGAGAGAGTTGGGCTTGTTCAGCCTGGAGAAGAAAAGGCTCCAGGGGTCACCTTAGAGCACCTTCCAGTACCTGAAGGGGCCTACAAGGAAGCTGGGGGAACTTCTTACAACGGCCTGTAGTGACAGGACAAGGGGTGATGGTTTTAAACTGAAAGCAGGGAGATTTAGACTGGATAACAGGAAGAAGTTCTTCCTGGAGAGAGTGGTGAGGCACTGGAACAGGTTGCCCAGAGAAGCTGTGGATGCCCCATCCCTGGCAGTGTTCCAGGCCAGGCTGGATGAGGCTTTGAGCAACCTGGTCTAGTGGAGGGTGTCCCTGCCCATGGCACGGGAGTTGGAACTAGATGATCTTTAAGGGCCCTTCCAACCCAAACCACTTGATTGATTCTATGATCAGTTGTCTCAGACTGTCTGTGTTTCTTAGTGAAGCAAGCAACTCTTCGTACATGTCATTGCTTTGACATCCCCTCTGTTTTCAGTTTTCACCAACAGTTGGTAACTACTTTTCCATTATTTAGTTCTGAATAGTCTCAGTCACAGATTTGGAGTGCTCTCAGTCACATGCTGGGATCCCAAAGAGCTAGGCAGCATACTAGGCAGATACTTAAAATGTGATCCCTGACTAGGGAAACACTGGAAGGTTAGTAAATTGAAGGTCTTTTCTCTACCGGTCTATCTATAATCTATACCGATAATAATCTATAATAATTATTAATCAGTGTGGTTCAGTAAAAAGGAAGTTTCAGGATTACTTTATGGATTTAACTTGATGTACAGCAGTTACGGTCCTTTCCTTTATTTAGCCACAGTTATTATCAGGAATGCCCTTCAGTGATAAGGTCGCTAGTATTTTATGAGTTTATAAACTCACAGAAGAGAGATGTGATTTCCCTCAAATCCCCTCTTAATCTAGGGATGCATTTCCAGGCAACCCATGACTTCCTCTACTGTGTTCCTCTGTAGGGTCAAGACAAAGTTTTGACTTTCCCAGCTGAGAGGTAACTTTTCTCTGTAGGTATCCTTAGCTCCAAAACACAGGCCTGGTTTGTGTAATAATATATAATGCTTTTAAGCACCAAACTCCAAGGATTAAGATAAATACTAGCACAAACCCAAGACTTACCTGTATTTTATCTAAGACACCAGTGCTGTCCATCCTGCTGGCCACATTTACTGTATTGCCCCAGATATCATACTGTGGTTTTTGAGCTCCAATTACTCCAGCTATTACAGGTCCATGGTTGATACCTGGAAAACATTGGAACTGAACATTAGAAAAGAAGATCCACCGAACAAGGACACACGGTGCATCTGGCAACACGTCAAGTCAACGAACATGGTATTTGGCCCATGCTGAATAATGAACACAGCAACAAACACTCTGTTCACAACTGTTGCAGCAACCACTTACAGCAGGAGGATGCCCAAACTTAGTTCATCTAATTTTAGCTTTACAGCTCCCTCCCATCCTGAGCTAATTTGATATTTTCAACCATTAGTATCCCAATAAACTGCAACTGCCTTTATCAGATAGTATGAGGAACACACTGTGGGAGAGCACTGGCTTCTGGGAAAACAGATACACAAGAATTTCTTGGAATTTCTACTTGTAGAGAAAAAGGCTTCTCTCTGCAATAGCTGATAGCCAAATCAAATTACTTTTACAGTATTCTTTGCTTCTTAAATGTAGAATAAACTAATGCGAATGAGCTGGAAGGATTTGGAGCCTTGTTCTGAAGGCTGGATTGCCCATAGAATGGTCCTAAATAACTGCAATAGAAACAGGGAGCAAGAGTAACAAACTGCTAGCTCTGAAATGCACACTGCAAGAGTGAAGAACAACATTGTATGGTCCCTCATTAGACTCTCGGCATTTTTTATCTTGCAATCAGTTTGTGTCGTATTGGTAAAGGGAGTGAGTTGTACTCTGCTAGTATGGAAAGAAACCAGGAGGCAAAATCAAAAGCACTATCATCAACCAGCATCAAATATAGTATAATTGTCAGTATATATACTGATGAGCAGGAAAGCCAAGTTAGACTTAGCGAGAAATAAACCCTGGACAAGTGAGTAGTTTGGATTTCTAAAATTATCTCCATGTCAATGGATTATAATGGACTTCTATGAATTCTTTGATCGAAACCATCACTAGGTGATCCTGCTCTGGCAGGGGGGTTGGATTAGATGATCTCTAGAGGACCCTTCCAACCCCTAACACTCTGTGAATCTGTGATATATCTATGCAGCAAAATGAAAGTGTGATTGTAGCAGAGGGAGGCATTTCAGACCTGGCTCACCTAGTGTGGGTCGTGTGTAACATGGCAGCGTGGGCTAGCAACCAGGCTATAAGCCCTCCTGGAAACCCTGGGAAAAGTGACTGTAGCAGTTAAATTTAGAAAACTGGGAAAATATGCAAACCCTAAAGGATATGGGATAGAACCTGATAAACTTTTGTCTGAGTGCTTGGGATGAAATGCACAAAGGGACTTAGGCCTTGCAGCGCTCTGCATTAGCACCCAAGTCGTGGTGTGTCTTTCTGCCCCCTGACATCCACTGTGTAGAAAGCGCTAGGGACCTGAGAGGGGAATCCACAAAAGCCACAGGCTGAGTAGCCCAAGCTGGCCAGTAGGGATGAGATGTGTGTGGCACACGCTCTGACGTGGTCCAGAAATTAGGGCAGTGCGGTAAGGCTCTCCAACACAAAATACAATGGGCACAAGGTGACTTCTGGTTTTTTTTACCTCCTTCCTGAACCACCGCTGCTGATGGTCTGAGTAATACCTCAGGGGCTGGAGAGCCAGCTTCAGATCCCTCCTCCTCTCTTAGGAATGTGTTTTGGCCACCCAGGCATTCTGGGATGTGATGCTCTATGTCATTCCTGCTCGTGCGGGTCTCCTTCGCATGACATACGTGTTGGTTGGGGCAAGGATGGGACAGTAGTACTCCCAGTCCAGGTGAGTGTTCTAACAGAGGGTGATGCCATCTGTCTCTTTCTCTCTTATCCAAAGTGACATTTAATTATTTCATGAAAAGGCAAATACTGTTCAGCAATACTTTTCAGCAGGGCAGAGAATATCTCATTCCAAAGTATCCTACAGCCTGGGCCGTGCAAAACTTGCTGCAAAAGCATACCTGAGCTTGTCTAATAAACCAAGCGTCTCGGCTAACAGAAGGGGAGGAATGCCTGAAACACAGTCGAGGTGCTCCTCGCCCCTGCCTGACAGCATCAGGGTGGGCTGTGTACCTCCTGAGGCACAACCAGCCTTTCAGGCACTCACAGAACATGACAGTTGAAAGCTGAGGCCTGTAGTGAGTTGCAACAATTCTGGGGATAGATGCTGGCTGAGGAAGGTTTTTACAAAGGGCAATTTGGGTTTAAATCCTTACAGCGGGGATAATGTCAGGGGTGGATGCGCAAACGTTTCTGTGGCTCTAATTGCTATGGATGTCAGGGGCTGTCGTGGTAAGGTGGTGGTGGGAAGTGCAGAACTGAAGATGGGACGGGAAGATCCCAGTGGTGCTTATATTGGATTAAGGTGGAAAAAGTGCCAGTTTGGGGCCCGTGCCCCTTTGTAGATTTAATCATTCCTCATTTCATGAAGCAAAGGAGTCTGACTTCTCTGGAACTTACAACAAACACATGAAAAATCACAAGCAGATATCTTTTTTTTCCCCCTAGAAAGTTCGCTTCATGATGCACACTTTAAAGGAGTCAGTATTGCTTTAATCAGCTTGCGGATTTAGCCCCGACACCCAGCAGCTCTTTATCAGTACTGACAGTGCTGATAATAAGTATGTTTGCAACTATGTGGCATGTGTCATCTACGGCAAGATAAGAACTTTTATCCTGTACAGAAATACGGTATCTCTACACATTTCTGTTAAACCCATCAAGTTCTGTAACACTTTGAGAAGGAAGCATACTTCAGATTTGCTGTGTCGTTTTTTTGACTTTAGCAAGGAATACACAACATACTGGCAAAGGGTTGCTCTGAGGAACACGCGAGTATTTCAGGTCAGGAGACAGCGAGTTTTGCCAGTGGGTGGCACTGTGAAATAAACGTGAGAGGAGCAGCCGAAAGGAAAAGCAAGTGGCACAGCAAGAAGACAGGGGAATAACTATTGGAGATCAAAGACTTCTGACATGTTTACAGGATTTATGAGTTTCCAATATTTATTTACTGCTTTCATTTCACACTTTCCAAGTTACATATTGCCTTGTAAAACTGCTGCGTACTGCTATCAGGAAATAAACGTTTTGGAGCGTATGGTTTTTGACCAGCTCTGAATTCATTTATTTCATCCTGCTTCCCATGGCTCACTGCAGCTGCCTGTTTCTTGTTTACCATGATGCACAAGTAGAAGCAATTAGAAGCTGAAATATAAGGGATACCCCTTTCAAATATAAACAACTAGTCATCTTTGCTCTCATTTGTCAGTAACCACAGAATAACAAAGAAGAGAAATATCCTCCTTTGTCTAACACTGGGAAGGAAAGGGTGCATTTTTGTATTCTTGCTTGAGTTTAGTACATCTGAAATATTTCAAACTCCAGCCTCACTGGCCCCTTATAGCTCTGGTCTTCCAAAACCATTTAAATGGTTTCGTATAGCCCTGTCAGGAGTCTTCTTGTGTCCTTCGGTATTGATAAGCTTAAAAAAAAATGTGGTTAACAACCTCTAGAATAATTATTACAGAGTTACCATAAAACAATTCAGAGCCATGGGAAGTATTGTTCAACCATTCTTCACTTCGGAATTACTGCCCTGTTCTGAGTGCTGCCTTGACACACTCCTTGTCACAGCAGCAGCTGTGGTTAACGGGCAATGCCATGTGGGCTGCCTTTAAACACGGTAAAGATGGTGCTGTTTATTTTCATGGCCCTTTCGGTCAGTTCTACTAACACTTTAATCAGCTGGTATTTCACACTGAGATCTCCCCGCTCCTCCACGATATTCTCATAAAAATCCTGCGATACATACCTACTCGTAACTTGAAGTCATTGAACGAATGCTTGTTGATGACATCCAGTTTCGCCACCAAGGCAAATGCGAACTCCACCATGGTCCCTATGTGCATATACTGTCGTTCGGGTTCCTGAATTTAAACAGCCAAACAAACAGAATGAAATCATTTTCCTTAGCCTTAGTTGCTGTGAGAATACAACCAAAATATGCTGACCACTTCAAAGCCCTTAAACCCTTAGGGATGTCCTAATGCCAACACTAGCAAAGTGATGTAGAAGATGCTGCCCTGTCCAGCATCATTTATATCAAACGATGGCCAACAGGCCAGGATGCATTTCACTTACATCAGGCAGTATAGAGATGATCGATCCAAAACATGCCCAATCTAATGATTGTCAAAGAACTGATTAGCTGCTATCTAATCCGACAGACACTCAATGTCTGCGTGTGCCTAGGATTTTCTCATTGATTTTCTCCAAGCGTCTACTTCTACGTTATGCCCTTTAATAACAAATAATGCTGTCGGACAGCCTCACAGAGACTCCTCCCTCTCGCTGTTGCACAGCTCAGCACCCTAGTTAATGCTTAAGCTCCAGTGACATTTATGATTTTAAGAGTTCCTCCACTGATCTCATCTGGCAGACAAGCAGCACCTCCGAGAACATCTAATAGACCTGAAAATGAGTAAAATACGAGATGAAGAGGCAACCCATCCTCTGCCCTCTAAGTTACTAGCTCAGAGCTTATACCACTTACAAAGGCTATAGACTTAATGTCTCCTCACACATCAACCGTGTAGCCTGATGTCTAAGTACTGCTTTGACTCCTCTCAGGCTGAGGAGAAAATTGATTTTTGGGCTCCCACAGCCCAGGGAAGGACCCTGACAAGAGGATCATTTCATAAGAGATGGACTCACTGACCTCAATGAGAAATGACTTAATCGTCATTTCTTGAGATAAAGTGACTAAAGAGATGGTCAGATGACAACTTGGGGAGATGATTCATAGAGTAGATGTATCAGCTTAGGTGGGACAGTAGTGGTGCTTGCCAGAGCAGTTGTTCAGATGAATGAAGCCTGTTTCCTTTGGAGTTCACTCCTAGCTAAGACAGATGGTTGCCTGTTCAGTTGATATATTCGGACCCCTTCCTTAGGCGCTCAGTCTTCCTTGGGTGCTTGTTTTAAGCTGGGAGCTGTTTTTAGCAGAATGTCTGGTAGTCAGTCACTGCCACACTAGGTTCTGCAGTTACCTGTGGATCTTTGGGCAGCTGGACTGAAGGCTACTGAGTTTTAGTGGATTTCTTTTGAAAATGTGTACTAAATCACCAAAGGAACACTAAAACTTGGATCTCTTGATTCAAAGTTTGTGGAAATAACTCAAACGATTTATTTCTTCCTGTGCACATACTACTTTTAGACCTCCTTTACGTTTTCTCATCTCGAGCCTACAGTTCTGCATTTTCCTTCATCCTCTTCACCTCCCTGTATTAAATGTCAGAGCTAATTTAAAATCATTCTTTTTTTTTTTGCCCTCAGGATCCTTAGGGTCTATAGTTCAGTCGTTAATTGCTTCTGTCTAGAAGGAACATGAGTTTGGCAAGAGCACATTAATCCTTAGCAGAGAATGTGTTGACTCGTAATTGCTGTCTCTCTGTTGCTAACCTGTAGTACTCTGAAGATCACAGCAAAAGCAAAGTTTTTGCTTAAAAGTTATGAATTGCTCCTGTGAACTTCATTTCTACTGACCGCAGTTCCCAATCCTGCCCTACTAAGTAAACCAGAAACAAAGGAACACGTTCTCAGTGCTGAGCCTGAGAGTTCTGTAAGTGCATGGTTAATACGGCTACTCAGCCCTCCCCGCTTACAATGGAAAATACTCATTTTTGCAGTCTTTTGTACACTCTAAATGCAGTTCTACTGAAGCATGTAGCACTAAAGTGCTGTACTGTATTTAGAGTAGGAAGCTGGGTTTAGACTTAGCAAATACAGAGGTGGCATTTTCAAACTGCAGTGTGAAGAACAGTAATTCACAGAGATCGTTAAAGTACACACTTGTCTAGTGCAATACAATCTACATTATTAACAAAAAAACTAGGCCACAACATTTTACATAACCATCAGCAGTTCAATGAACAGAATTTTAGCCTTCATTTGAACATGTTTTTTATTAAGCAGGAACCTTATCCTGTACCTGACACTGTTCTTGGTTGGGTGTAGCACTCAATCCTGTTGCTGCCATGTAAGTGCTTCCAATGGTCTTTATCTTTTCAACTCCACTGAACTTTGGCTTTGACAACAACTGTAAAACAAGGATGGTTACTCGTTATTCAGAGCAGCAGCCTTGATACTCTAACAGCATTGTTACTCTAACAGCATTCAGAGCATCAATTCTTAGAACACTCTCTTAACCCGAAATGGTTTCATAAATATATACAGGATGAAGGACTAAAGGATGGATAAAACAGCGGTTACAGCCTCCAAGGATAGGGAATTTCGTTCTGCTAAAATACCTTTTTATTATAAAGGGACTGAATTTATGGTAATGAGAATAAACTCCACCTTATTGTACAGCTCTTAACAGTCAGTAGATTTTGCACTTAGTAGATATTGGAGCTGAGTCACTATGTGAGCCAACAGTTAAGTTTTAAGCAGCTTTCTGAAAGTAAGCATCTCTTCCATGCCAATGTGTGTTCCACGCCAATGGGACTAAAATCCAATTATTTTAGTTCATATCTGAGGGTGTTTTGAACATTCCAATGTTCTCCAAATGGGTCTGCTGCTAAAATACCCTCTATAGCTGCAGATCAGCAAATTCAGACTGTGCTTTCTGATTCACGACATGATCTTAGAATCACAGATCGGTTTGGGTTGGAAGGGACCTTAAAGGCCATCTAGTTCCAACCCCCCTGCCATGGGCAGGGACACCCTCCACTAGACCAGGTTGCTCAAAGCCTCATCCAGCCTGGCCTGGAACACTTCCAGGGATGGGGCACCCACAGCTTCTCTGGGCAACGTGTGCCAGTGCCTCGCCACCCTCTTCGAGAAGAATTTCTTCCTGATGTCCAATCTCAATCTCCTCTCTTTCAGTTTAATCCCGTTACTCCTTGTCCTGTCACTACAGGCCCTTGTAAAAAGTCCCCCCCGGCTTTCTTAACGTCTTTTTCTGGTATCTTCATCATTAGGAACCTTCTTTAAGACAAATACTGTTCTGAGTAAGACCTTTACAGCTGCCCTTTCACAATCCATCTGCAGTCATACTGTGTATCGCTTGTAACTTCAGAGAATGGAATATTAAAACTTAGACAATCCTTTGAGTCGCTCATGTATCAATTGATCAGAACTCTGTATAACGAGAGCAGCACAGATCAGGTATAACACAAAGCTGTATTATTTTCGGGGAAGTAAGTTTATGTACCTGACTTTAGGCACTGGTATTTAGAAACTGTAATGAATACATGGCATGTAATATGACTGCCCCATGAACCGCAGCTGAAGGGCAAAATTTTTTCCATCAGATGCACACATGAGATTCTCATTATAGCGAATCAAAAGCAATTGGGTATGACGTCAGACCACTATCTGATTTATCTCTCATAAATCTCTTTTACTTTAAATACTCCCTGTAAGTAATTTCCATGTGACTAGTCACACTGAAGTTCTTTCCTGACAGCTCTTCCACTCTCCCTTTCGAGTATGTTCGCTTACTGTTGCATACCCTGGTTTATTAAGATTGAAACCATATGTCGATTGTTAGAAGTACATACATCATCGAAGTCAGCAATGATCTCATTTAGCAGCCTGAGACATTCCAAGCCTTCTTTATTAACATCAGATTCTGTGTAAAATTCCTTGAAATCCGGAACGGAGGCAAACATGACACAGACACAGTCATATGACTGATGATATAGATCCTGTCCAAAAGGAAACAGAATAGAGAAAAAAGAAACTGTCATACCCAGTTCTAAATAAAAGTTTCCCTATTGATGTGCAGTGTCCCGCTTCTTCAAAGGGAGGCGTTGCGGTGGTTGGAATGCCTTAAGATGGTGGTTGGGTATTTTTTGCATTTAGTTGCATTTATTAAAAGGTGTATAAAACTGTTTGTTAAAAAGATGCAACATATATGGCTAAAAGTATTTCAATAATTTAAAGTTACCTTTTTTCCTTCCTGAACATTAACCCTATGAAAATAAAATGTCCAGTAATTTATCAGATAGGGACAATTTCTGAGCCTTCTCATGTAGAGAATTCAGTCTGGCTCACATGGCCCAACTATATTTTGCAAAATAATCTCTAATTTATTATTAGCTGTTTGTGTTATTACAATAACTGGAAGACTGAACCAGAATCACAAACCCAACGCACTACAAATGCATAATGCAACACAATCCTGATAGTTCTTAATTTAAAATGACAAGATGCCTAATAGGCCAAAGTAATTGTCACTTCTTTTCCAGAACAAGGAGCTGAGGCAAAGGGAAAGGAGTCACCTGAACTAAAACTTATTTATGTCAAATTCTCCACTGCCTTCTGTGACCACTGAAATGAGAACACCTCTGCTCCACAGGAAGATTCTGGTGCTAAAAATGACCAACCACCTCCCCCTCACCCCCGCAGCTTCCTCGCCCTTAAACATTAGAATATCTCTTCTTTCAGGTTAAATTCACATCTTGGAGAAAAGGAAAGAAAAAATATTTATTAAGCTAATATTTAAAAAAAAATATACGAAAAGGTAACCACAGCAATAAAAGATGCTCTAAGATACTATAAAGTCAAATTCTGTTTGGGTTACTATTTGAGTAAAACAAGGATTTCAATACTCATGTGAATAAGGTGAATAGCATTGGTTCTGTGATTTCAACCAGCACCAGATATTATTTCCCTTTTTACTTATCAAAGCTTTCTTTTTCAATTTCATTTGCAGTACATTTCTTTTTGAAAGAATGTGGTGTGTCTCTACATATGTAGATGAGGTGTAGGTGTGTCTCTACCGATGTGTACAGACATAGTGAATCTCTGTTGGTGATGTGCAACTGAAAAATAGCAGAACTATGAGAAAACTGTTGACTTCCTCATCCCAGAACAAGCGTGAGGGAAGTTTCTGGACTAACATGAAAATAATGGCAGACAGGGAGGCACGTGGGCAGCTGAAGGAGGTAGATGATTTACTACTAGAATTTTCTGCCCCTGTATTTTCTAATGATTGTATAACCAGAGCATCATTGGAGCTCCACCATGCCTCCGTGCCAGGGGGATGGAATATATTGTTGAAATATATATGTTATTTATAATCTTTAAAACCGAGCCAGTTGAAATCGCCCACGTGTACCTGACATCCAGCTTACAGCCGTATCTGCAAAGTCAGTATCACTTTAAAGTGACCTGATTGAGCAAATGAAAAACAACTAAACAAAACATCCAAGCTGATGGGTTCGCTGTCAGATCACTACCAAACATCAAAGGAGTTCTGCATCTCCACTGTCCTCTTGCCAAGAGATTCCTTCATGAAGAACCAACATTTTTCGACCATCTAGTGTATCCATCTCCATAAACACCTGGTTAAGCAATTTAATCTATATAATAAAGTAATCAAACACTGGGGAAAGGGAACCCTTCTGGCTAAATTTACACAATTTAGGCATTTTAAGCACCTGACTGAAGTATTTTGTTTCAGAAAACAATCATCCTATAAGTCCTGTATCGTCAGTACAGCAGATATGCCTATCTGGAAGGTCGTTTTAATGATGGGTAGAATCACCTCAGACAGTGTTTCTCTCAGTCAGTTACGGGAAAAGGCCAATGAGGTAACTTTTCCTAATGCAGGCACTCAAGAGGAGTGCCTCAAACTATACAGGAAGAATCTGACTCAGAAACTCAGAAGCTCAGGCCTCAGACGGCCTCTGTGTGCTCCAGTCTCTCACACTTAAACCCAGGCCTGCTCTGTAATACTGCAGCGACATATGCTGGTGGCAGTCTTGAGTACGTATGCAGCTAGACTCGGTGCAGATATACTCAAATTAGCTTGAAATTAGTTAAGTGGAGCAATAGATTAACAGGCTCACTCCTCAAATGTTTAGCTTCTGTAGTCTGCATTTTGCTTCACATCTACCTACTTCAAATTTACCTCAGGTATGTCTACACTGAAGCTACAGTAACATTTGCATATAAATATACTAAAAAGTTAAGATCTAATGTGCTGAGTGCTTTTCATAGGCAAGTTAGCAGAACAGGTACAGAGATTACATTCTGTGGTTAACTCAGCTTTCCTTCTGTTTCCTCAAATGACCTTTCCTGTAACTTGATTTCAATTTTGGGTGAAGGAATTCAGGTCACACACATGGTACTGGTTATTAAAAGAGGGCTGAATCAAAAATATAGGGCCTTGGTAATGCAGAAGGGGAAATTCACGGTGTTTATATAAAAGACTGGAGGGAGATACAAGAGTAGTTATAGCAGAATGTAGATAATTAATACTCAAAACATGGATTATTACACATACTTTTGAAACTTGGCCTGACAAAACAAACAAGTTATATACATTTGTGCTCAAATATTAAAAAAAAAAAAAATTTGTATTCCTATAGGCTTGAAAAATCCAGCAAATTAAATCCAGCCAAAATAACAGGACAATTAATATTAATATTAATACACATAACTCTATTGTCCTAGGGATTCTGTTAATTAGTTTTAAAAAAGTTGGTTTAATTTACTGGATAAACATTAGATAGCAGCTGTTTTATTTGCTTTATTGAATCCTGCTGATTTTACATCCTGAGAATGTAAAACGTGCCAGAATTGCACTACTGATGAGATACGGACTGTAAAGTTTGTGAAACAGACAGGATCTAGGCACAGAGGTGATACACGGACAGTGCCACAACTGAAATAATACATGGAAACTAACACCATGTAAAGGTTTATTTGAGAATATAATTTCAAATCATAAGAATACAGGTCTGTTAGGAGCTACAACTAAACCCTACAGGAAAAGGAGACCAACTATGCAGAGCTGCAGGCATACAATATTACTGGATAATATGGAGCAGAGATGGCAGAAGATGGATCATTTTACCACCTCATAATACTGGAACAAGAAGGTAAATAGAATATTTAAAACTAGAATAAGGAAAAATATTTTAAGTGAGAGATATATAAATGTATATGTCATTGTTATTCAACAACCTGAAAGACAGGAGCTTAGAGGTAAAACCTGAATGTTTATGTAAATACTATAAAAATGCATAACTAGGAAGTGTATAAGAAGCATCTGCAGAAGCAAAACATGCCCTTACATTTCCAGGTGAAAGCATAATGGCAAATAGCATATTAATCTTCAGCTGTTCCTTGAACTTTTGCTGAAGTGAATGTTGCTTGGGCCCTACAGCTGGTGGGTGGGAACTCCTGCCTTACTGTGATTTCCACTGAAAAAAAGTGTCTGTCTTACAGACATCAAACGTGGAGCCCTAATTAGTTATTAAGAAGTACTTTTGCTGCCTTCCCAGAAAGCAGAAGTGTTGCTCAGAATAAATCATGGCAACTGTGCACAATGCACAGTCATCAGGAAGAGAAATATGACCGAGCAAAAGACAGGAGCAGAGATTCAAATAAAAGTGCTGTTGTGACACAGGAAGATCCGTGTGCTTTGTGCTGTTGGCTGTCCACCCAGTATGGGCACAAACAACCCGTAAGACAGGCCTCCATACCTGACTGTTACAGTTACAGACACAAATCATCATTCTACATAACCAGAGTTAATGCTCCTTCCTCTCCTCCACCTCACATGAACTCACTGTATGCTAACACTTGACATAGGCCGAAGATCAGCAACAGTGTCCCATTTTTCTTCCTTGCCCCTAATACTGGGGCAATACCCACCCCACTGATGCTGTACAGCATAGTGCCAGCATGGGAACAACAACAAATGGCACTGTTCATAACCAGATGAGTAGTAATTGTGGCTGTCACAGTAGATGTGAGAGAATTTTAAGGAGGCATTCCCAGCTAGTTTATTTTGATCATCCATAATAATAAAGGCTGTAGCAATTGGGTGTCTTAATTTTCCTATGAGTACTTCTCTTGAAACAGTACCATCCAAAATGTTTAACCAGAAAATTAAATGCAACACCATTCCAGGAAGGAATGGCTTTGCTTCTCTCAACAAAAATTAAAAAAAATCATCCTGTCTTCAGCAGTCAGTCCCTTTTTTCTTTCCTTTTTTTTTTTTGACCCTTTGACAACATCTGAATTTCTGCTGGTTGGCTCTCCTTACTGTTCCCTCTTCTACTCCTGCGCCCGGAGACCTTTTCGGGATGGAGGAGGCAAACTGGTCCCATTTTAACTCTTGGAAGGGTATGGTGGTCAGCTTCTCTGGGGCAGAATTTCTGCTCTAAGTAGAGTGCTAGCTTCCCCCTGCAGCTAATAAAACAGGATTCCTCTTGCTCAGCAACATGCTTGCCTGTGCACAGAAGCTCCTGAGCACTTTTTACTAACAGGGGATCTGGATGCTACCAGCATAAAGGAAAAGGCTTCAAAAGCCAGGTACAGATACTTTTAATCCTGGCCCCATTTCCTGCCTTTCCTTTTATATTTATTCCTGTTTTTCTCTCTCAGGTTAGAAAGTACCCTGTTTGGTACCCAGCATGAAAGCAGAAACCCAGTTCCAGAATGGTAAATCAAACAGACCTTTATTACAGTTTGCTCTGAAGTAACTTCGCTTGTACCATACCATCATTAGTCAATGTGTATCCTGTTATGAAAAGACCTTTGTTGGTTGTCTAAAAGTACAGTCCCACTACTCCCAGTTAGCATTCATCCACTCCTTTTTGCCCCTTTCATTCCCGCTGCCTGTTCTTCAGCAGCATGCTTTGTCTTCCTTTTTCTCCATACATCTGCATGCATAAAATTCAAAGAGAACTAGTATTCTGAAACAGACTATTAATCCATTAGATTAATTTTCATCTCATAATCTGGTTTAAACAGAAGAGAATAGACATAAATCCTATTAACATGAATGTTTGCGACTAAGGAAAATGTGAAAAAATTTCAATTCAGTATCTGTTTAATTAAATATCCAAAGAAAACAAAGGCTTGATCTGTGCTAACATATTCTTAGGTGTCTACACATACGCACACACAGAATGTTCTTTAAGGCTCAACACATCCTTGCTGACACTGAAACAAATCTGAACACAACAGATGCTTATATTTCTGAACATTTCAAGGGATTTGAAAGGTCCTTCCCTCTTTGAAAACCGTGTTTAAAGATAAACAAGAAAAGAAACAACTCAAGATTATTTCTTTTTTAAAGAGATGCCACTAAAATTATGTCAAATCACTTTTACTTTGGCTGATATGACAGATTGGAGAGCTCAGCACATTACAATTTCTAATCTTCACTAAATTTACTAAAGCTCATTCCAACCTAAGAATTTTGAGGGGTGACAGTATAAATCCAGTTGCCAATACCAAGGTGAGCAGATGGCGTTGCTCTGCTGTGGAGCCGGTATGGAATGGCACATAAATGAGAAAAGCAATCTCCTGATGGTTTGCTGTGTTTAATGCCTGAACCAAGAACTGGAGCTGAGCTAACCTGCCTTCCAGCCAAGGTCTTCACTGGATTCAGAGGAACCCCACAGCAGTTTGCATTTGACATTTGCTACCAAATGAATATTTACAGGTAGCACTAAAGTACCTCTATGAAGTACTGGTTAGTCCTGCTTAATGCAAACCACAGTGAAAAGGCAGACGCGGTCATTTTACACTCAGGACATCAAGAATGAATCCCTAAAGCTGCCCTCTCCCTTCCTTTTTCCGTTTTGGAACAACTGTTTGGTACGCACAAGGAATTCAAACTATTGCGTTTAAGTCTCTAAACCTGCTACTCTCTCTAAATGTTTTTATTTTTTTCATCTTCTTTTGTTTCATTAAAACTGTAAAGGAGTATTAGGAGCAGATCTAATTTCCACTAAAGTCAACAGGGGGTCTTTTGGTTGATTTTTCTGGTGCTTGGATTAAGTCCATAAGCAGCAAGTAAACAGATAATTGAGTGTTCAGAACCTCTTTCCAAAATCAACAGAGCCGCTCTTTCAGTCAGAACCTGGATGCGGCTGCACTCTGATCACAAAGAAAAAAAGTATCTGAATGCATATGATTTAAATTTAAATCCATGTTGATTCAACCACCCCCTTCTTCCTCCTCACCCTTTTATCCCCTCCTTCGAAAGGCAAAGTGCACTGCTACTTAAAATAATTTCACATTTTTTATTTCAGGGTTCTAAGGCGCATTCAGTGCTGCGAAGGAATCCTTTCAGGTAGGTAAGGGGGAATGAAAGGAACTGTAAATCTATAATCTCACTGCACAGACCTACTGTTCAAATCAGCATTAAGTGGCATTTCCAGGACAGGCTGCTTTCTTACAGAGCAGAGGATATACAGAGATGGCTGACCTCATTCTTCAGGTTTCTTGCCAAGAAGTGTTCAGCTACGTGGGCTGGAAGCACATTCTCCAGAAGTACCCGATTTAGGTTCTCCATGGTTTCAATCTCTTCCCGCTCTTTTTTGAACTTGTTCTTCCACAGGAAGTCTAACCTACAGTAATATTCATTCTGTTACAAGAGGACACAGAGGTAAAGAAACAATAGGCATCTTGTCCTGCTGGAGTACAGGTTTAAGAGTCAAAATAAGCACAGTATACCACCCCTAGATGGCAGCTATTTGGCCACTCAAGTGCAATTCCAGATCCCACAGAAATCAAACCCCAAGCATGCACTATGTGACATACATTTCATCAAACTTTTAAGCCCCCACCCCCAATAAAAAAGGCTCATAATAGCCCATGAAAAAAACCAAAAGTTGCGAGGTGCCTTATACAATGGAAGACTTCTTTGTTTATCCTCAGGCTTTAACAGAAATTAGTTCCAGAAATCAAATACTGTTATGGAAACAATTTACAGTTTTGCAACTTAGTATGATGTCCTATTTATCTGAACTGTAGAATTTCACTTAGAATAATGGGCATTTCATGAAGACCCTAACTTTTACCAAGTTGAACATATGTAATGAAATTAGCCTGGTAAAAACCCTTTTTTGTTTGTTTTCACAACCGTGTTTTAACATCCCCAACAATAACGATAAATGGAACTATATGGAAATGTATAACATCCTTGGAGTATCAGTATTTTTGAAGATCTGATTTCGTTAAAAAGATGTTGAAAAATAAATAAAAATGCATTTTGTGGAGCTCTTTGCTTCTTTTCAATAACATCAATGTTTTGTCATATATTCTATGGCTTTATTTTTACAGTAAAGCCTCCACTGGCCTGACCATCCCGTTTGAGCTGATATACATTAAAAGCTATTTCATTGTAGTCCAGTGATTAACGTTTTCATGCAGCCTCAATGAAGACTATATTCTTAACCAGGAGAACACGATTATGATGCCAATCTTATTATAGAAAAACCTAAAAATGCTAGCTAGTGTGATTAGCAGTCAGTAAGCATTCACATCAAAATGAGAGCACTCCTTCTGATTGGACAGTAGCTGTCACAGCTCAAAATGATTCACAGATATTTTGTTGAGGTCACAGCCAAAGTTGAAATGAGATGGTATTAAAATGAATTGGCAAGCTTTTAAATATGTATATTATATATTTATATATCTAAGTTCCCCACAGATGATAAATTCAAGGGCCACCAACTGTATTCATGCAGAAAAAATCCAATAAAAACCTGGCATGTCAAAATTATTTGCATAAGTCGACAGAAGTAAACTGGATGCCTGTCATAAAACTGAAACTAAGTGTCCATACACTGTATAAACTTTTCACTTAAAAGAAAATGTGTTAAATAAGCTGAAGTCTTCAAAAAGATGTTTCTTCTATAAGAGCTAATATTAAACAGATAATATATTCACTGCTTTATTACTTATTGAATGAAATATAGGCTGCCCCAAAAAAATGTCAGAGAACTCAGAAATCAGAAAAAATAAAACCAGAATGTATTCTACAATTTGCAATTTTTTACAAGTAAAAAAAAGTCAATGTATCATTTTTCAAAATGCCTATTCAGACTTTTAAAAACAAAAAAGGACTACCTTATTGAAACTGACTTTAAATTGTGGGGTTTTTTTGTTTGTATGATCTGGTCAGTTTAGTATATATACCATTGAAGATACTGTTCAATCTTTGTAGCCTTGCAGTCATATGAACATCAGGATGTTTTCCCTCTTTATAGGTTATCTCCAGAATCTTTTCAACATACCAGAATGAAAATACCTCAGAATGGCCCCTGTTCATCTGCAGGCACAATATCCTTGAGGTACAAAACTTTCCCTCTTTACCTTAAGCTGCTTTATGGATGAGCATAGTGGAATGCCCAAGGAGGCATGACGGACACTGCATTCCTCTGGGCACCACTGGCTTCCTCCAGGACAAGAAACTGCCATGCATCTGTGCAAGGCAATGCAACGCAACCCCAGAGGTTCAAATCAGCGACGACTTCTTGGGCGAAAGCAGTTACATGCAGCAAGAACAGATTCATGATTGCACAGAGATGGGTTTATCTATAATTTTAAATTCTAGTGGGAGACTCAGCTGTGTCTATTTTCAATATTTGCCTGAGTGAGGTAATGAACGAATTCTCCTCACTGAAATAATGTCACACAGCAAGTCCAGATAAGCAGCTCAAGAGGAGCTGTCTATGCCGTACTTGTGTACGGCCAGGGGAGATGAATGCTATGGCATTCAGCAAAGGGGCAGCAAAGGCAGCACTAAAGCAGGTAAGATCGCTAGTAATTAAACCTGGGTTTTCTTTCAGGTGAGGGAGGTAAGGAGATTCCACCTCACAGCCATTACTTAGAGACAGCAAGCCTGAGAAACTGTCTCGACAGGGAGCGCCAGCAGAAGGTGTTTCAGAACACACCAGGAAGACGATCAACAAGAAGTCATCAGCTCTGAAGTAACCAAAATGAAAAGCTGCTGGTCTGAAACTTGTGGCGGATCGCCCGATCATTCAAAACAGCCACAGTGTCAGAGAACTGACAAGTGGTAAGGGTGCAATACAAATCTTTAGAAAAGAACTGGGGTGCCCCTGGGAACAATAGAGCAAGGTACTTTGGAAAAAATCTGTGCTAGGGAAAAGAGCTCCTCAGACATCTTAGGTAAAGCTGATACAATGGGGAAGAGCTGACACCTCTTGTGTAAACATGCCTCCATCTGCTACAAAGAAGTCAATGGGCATGTGAATAGGAGTGAAGTTTGAAATAAGTTTTCATTAGATTCTTTCAGAAGAGGCTCTTGAAAAGACTACATTATCTAAGAAGAGACAGATCCTCTCACAGAATAAAAGCTCACTGAAAAACTGAACAGACACTACAAATAAACAATCTTCATGGCTGAGGGAAGTTGCCATAGACATCTCGGCAGTAAAACAGCCAATAAAGTTCCGTGTTGATAAACACAATATAATCGTGAGAAAACCAAAACCTAGCCTGCAGAGTAACGGGATATATGTCATTCCAGGTACTGATCAGAAAGGAATTCACAGGCTGTATCAATACTGGTAACTCAAACTGGCCCATGAGAGAGATTTAATGCTCAACGGTGTTTAAATGTTAGCACATTCTTCACACGGTGTAGCCATACCAATCGGCACTCTCCCTGGCAATGCCTGGACAGGGTGCGAGGGTCGCCATTCTCAACATATCATCTGCCTGCTGCCAGTTATTTTCAAATAACCTGCGTGCAGGATGAAAAGCCTCACTCGATCTCAGTGCCAGGGAATGGCTGTAGCCTGCACTGGCACAGCCATAAAAGAGAAACCACCTCACTTCCGGCAGCTCACTCCTATCCTATGCTCATTCTTTTGGCACAAGCACAGCTGCAGCCACACCATAAAACAAGATCAGGAAATAGATCTGGCTGAAAACCAGCCCTTTTTCCAGGGTTAATTTTTAAGCCAGATCATTTCCCTATTTCAGGCCACTGTACAGCTCCACCGGCAGCTGCCAGTACAGATGGAGGCGATGCTACAAGGTAAGAACGAGTAGCTGAGGGAAAGCCTATTTCTTTTAGTAGCGATGGCGGTTGTGCAGCTAAAGTATTAGTTGAACCTAAGAATTAAGTTGGTTCGTACAACTTGTAATGATATACTAGCTCGCTCTCTCTTCCAGAAACACACATTCCCTGTCCTGTTTTAGTGACAGGACAGGCACTCTCTGACCAGTGGTGACCGTGTTCACAGAGCTAGGACTGTAGGAAAGCATTCACTTTTTGTTTAGGTGAACTTTCTGGTTACTCACTTTGGGGACAGCGAAGCACTAATGCCAGCATAAGGGAAATGGAAAGGCCACCCTTTTCTTCAGAAGCTATTATCTTTAGCATTGTTAAAATAATCAGATATTAAGAGAAAAGACATGTTACTAACTGCAAAGTATAAAAATCCAATGGCGAACGGAGACATTGCTTGTCTTTTACCCTCCGTGGAAGAAGAGTAAGGAAAAAGTTTACTTTGGCTACACTGCCAAGATGGCTCGACAGCATTCTGCAAGTGCCACTCAATGAAAGTAGCAAGCAGAAAGTTTAAAAACAAACCAGAAGACAGACACTTTCACATGACTTCTTATCAAAGGGTGAAATTTGTACTGTTGCTCTATACAAAACAAACTTTTTTGTTGGCGTGACTGCACCCACGAAGAAATACTTTTCTTGCCCAGTGAAGATGCCATTCCTTCTCTCCTTTCTTCTTGGTGTTGCACCCACCGTCTCCATCTGACACCTTGGTTGACAAGGGACTGAAGGTTCTCAGCTGGTGCAATCAAGGACTTATCCCTCTTTCCCAGTGGAAATAGGCGTGCTCCAGCCCCACTCTCTGATACCATCACCAAGTGAGCAAGTTCTAACACAGTGCTGGCAGCAAGGCAGATGAACGATGTTATTTCTAACTGAAGAAGGATGTTCCCCACTACAGGGAGAAGCTGCCAGATAAGAATTTTTAGTGTAGTAACCTGCAGGGCCTGCTAGGCATTTTAAATGACAGTGATTATGTTTTGGGGAACTGTAATGTAAATGAGCGATTTAAAGACAGTATGGGGATAAGATCGTGCCCAAGACTGCAGGCTGTGGGGGTACAGGCTGTTCATGAACTGTCACATGGATTGCCTCTTCCATCTCAGAGCCCTGTCCTGTGCACTGCATTGTTCCTGGCACAACAGGCTGGAATCGCAGCTTTTAGCCATGGATTATGGACAGACCCGAGGATTTAGAGGGAGAACTGTCCTTGCACCTGCCCTCAGCTTCACAGAGGGTAAGACCATTGGCATCACGTTGGTACTGAAAAAGCACAACTGGATAATAAAAAGGGTAGTTTCCTGTTGGGTCATAGTTTTAGTGCAACTGTGGCCTCAGCATGTGGTACACTTCTGTGTGCATGCTACATTGTTTCTGTGTCTGCATCAAATGGTAATAACTGTGAAGAAAATAGCTTGTAATTAAGCAACTAGGGAGACAGCAGATGGATGCAGACAGATGGGAGCACACTAGGAAGCTATGAGACAATATTGGTCAGCCTGACAAGCAATAGTCACAGCGCACTATCAGCACACTGTCTACGGTCTCAGTGACAGCTATTGGTGAGTTTTAAGGGAAGGCAGTAAAGAAAACAGCTTTTTAGATGCTTCTGACACCTCTTTTGCAAGGATGTGGGGCAGAATGGAATAAAGGGGTTTGTCAGAAAATCTAAAAAAATGCTTGAGAGGGTGAGAGGCCGCATGCGGAGGCTGGCATTGTGTCCACCGGTGCAGATGAAGAGAAGTCTGCATCTTACCTGTCTACCCAAAACCAGTAATGTGATGAAGAATATAAACAAAGAAATTGAGCCCATTGTCTTCAGGTCTTTCAGTATTCCTGGCCTATAAAATAAAAACATAAGTAAAGCAAGCTGCTCAGAAGTTAAAACCAAATTACTTGAGCACAAGAATAAACTACAATTTATACTATTTTTTGATATGTAAACTAAGACCACTTAAATATGACGTGCTTTATTATTTGATGAAATAGTATTTCCATTACTTAGCTTTAATTATTTTGACTACGTTTTGTGCAAATGTGCTTACATTTTGAAGTCCAGTAATAAGATGATCATTTAGTATAAATAATATCCTTGTTTGATTACAAATGGAGAACATTTGGTCCTTATTCTATACAGGCAGATTAAAAAGATTTTTTTTTATATAACAATACTACTTCTATAATGGAGAGCTTGACCGTATCCAATGAATTTAAAGAAACAGAAACTAAAGCACCTAACTCCCAAGATGCCTTTTCATCTCAGAATTTCAGGAGGCACAAACTAGATCTTGCACAGAGTTTATTAAAAACCTTGCTTTGGGAATGCACTAGAGGTAACAGGAAATAGTTCTGCTAGCACTCTCCTACTGATGCCGTGGAAAGAAAATCCTTGGTGAGAGATTTAGAAAGGAAAACACCAACAGACACACACAGCTTGATTGACAGAATCAAGGCTGCCAGAAGCACACGCTAAGCCTACCCTGTCACATGGTTCTCCATCCCATCACAGAGATGTCCTTTCCAGTAATGCAATAGAAACACAAAGACCTGGGTCTGTTTATGTAATCTTTAGTTTTAAGAGCAAAGAAAACAAACTTCTGGGTTTTTTTTCAGATCCTTTTCCATGGTGGTGTCTGTGTCCTAAAGATCTTAAGCAGTTTTCAGCACAGGAAAAAGGATCCTGAAACTCTGACTGTTCAGCTTTTCTGTTGTGGCATACGCACTGCACACTCAGACTACACAGAAGAGAATCACCTCTTTGTTTTGAAAATGAGATAGAAATGACATGTGTCCAAAAATTACTTGACATAGTAACAGAGACATAATTTTGGTCCTATATGTTAACACCTGTGACAAAGATTTCAGCAGTATCACTAAAAATTTAACATCCAAATTTGCAAGCATAGCAAAAAAGTTTCCAAACTGTTGGTCTATTTTTTTTTCAATAGCTAAGACTGTATTTGTGAATTTTTAAGACAGTGTACTAAATCTGAGGAAGCTGATTTGCTTTGGCTTGCAGCAAATATGCTTTAACAGCCGTAATTATGTTCAGCCTCAGGCCCTAACAACCTTAATGATCACCTCTTCCTAATGTCTTTTATTACAAATTTTATTTATGTCTTTTATTGCAAATTAAACTATACTCTATTTCCTACTGTATGTGATTTAAACACCTTTCCCGAACTTGTTTATTTTATTCTAAGGCTCTGAGGTGTGATATTAAGTCATATATTAACTGCACCATGACAATGATTTTAAATTGTAACTTGTAGATTATATATCCAAACACATAGGAAAAAAAATAATCTGTTCCATGACATAAGAACTGCTGTAGCATTTAATTTCTATTAATTTCAGAAGGAGTTATTTATCCACCTACCTTCTAAGAGGTGCCATTGCATACATAAATTTGCTGTACTCATCCAGCATGGGCCCATGGGTGTGCAGAAGGATAACATTGTAGCCCACCAATGCAATCAACATTATCACCATTTTCAACTCATAATTTATCCTCAGGAAAACAGAACAGGAAATGAGCCCTAATATGCAGCTGTATATAAAATACTGGCAAAGAAAAATCAAATGGAAAATATTTAGAATTTGGCTCTTGAGTAGGAAATCATACATAATAAAATGCTCAGGCTAGGTTAAAAAACAAATTGACTGGCCACTTAAGCACGGAATCCATCACAACCTGGGACATTATGGATTAAAAACAGTCAATAACAACCAGACGTTGGTATTTCATAAAATAGACCCTTTTCTTACTAGGCTCCAATTCACCCAAAACTGAATAGAATCCAGGTTATGTTCCTAATTTATGCTCCATAATTTTCACCGTTTTTGACTTCCGATTTTCTCGTCTGCACTAGCGAGGAGTGCCTGTCTGTGGGACACCACTGCTGGTGCTGAAGTCTAATGCAAGAGCCTACGTCCAGCAGCCTGACAAAAGGTTTATTCCTGTGCCACTGTATGGTTTTCACGCATGCTTGAGTTCAGTAACTACCCTGCATCTATTACTAACATTAGGGACAAGGTAAAGTGTCCAAAGATCTAAAACCAGCAATTTCATTGCCTGTATCTGCAGTATTTATCAATTGATGCAATACACAGTTGTTATGAACCTCAAAGACACACAATTTTACAAACTCTAGAAAAAAAGCTAAGATACGAAGAATATAATATTATTAACATGGCCTATGCATAATATAAATATTAAAAAAATCCTTCTGTCAAATCATGAGTTGACAAAATCATGAGTTATGTATGACTACATAAGAACACATTCAATTGTTTAAAAAAAGCCTTTCTTATGTCGTACATACATGGAAATACATACATAGGTCGTACATACATGCAAATGCATAGGGCATCAAAATTAATGCCAAACGAGGAATAATACACTCTCAGCAGTCATAAGTTTAGTTCTTAACATACAGCACCTTTGCCAAAGACGCTTCCTGAAAATTACAGTCCTGCACCTCGTTAGTTATCTTTTCCGAAACTACAAAGCATTCTATTTCTAGATGTGCTATTTTCAGACGACTGTTGACTTGTTGATGGCAGTACTTTTGACACAACCTGAATCACTGCATACTAATTTTGCAGGATCACTAAGAAGAATAATTTTCACAGCGCCCAGACGACAGAATTGATCCGCCATCTGAATCTCTGCCGTTACTGTAATTTGCTTGCAGATCTGCTTGAAATAGGAAATAGAAAGAACTGCTGCTCAGAATCACCAAAAATAAAACTTCTCTGCTGGCTGCATTCCACAGGAGGTCACACTCCAAATTCAGTGTTACATAAAAGTAGCAGCATCCATTTTTTACTCTGTAAGGCATGCTACTTGTGAAATTAGTTTTCCAAAAAGAAACAAGCAAATAAAGGCAGTCCTGAATCCACAACTGGATGCAGTTTGACAGAAACCAAGAAACTTCCAAGTGGAATAGGCAGCCTCTATCAGCATTCCGTAAAAATACATAAACTAGATTGAAAATTTCAGCTAAAATTTCAAACAAAGGTGGATGGATTAGAGAAGAGTGACACAGCTACACATTTAAGAATGCAGACTCGGATTTTGTGCATTGCGATGCAACATTCCAGTAAGCAACAAGCCGATCTGGAAATGGGTCTGTAGGCAACTCTGCTTGAATAGCCACACCAGGTTATGAAGTTTATTTTTGAAAATTCCCCTTAAATAATTTTTTCCAACAATTTTTCCAACTGTATCGTACATATATTCAAGGCTACTGTTTCTGAGTGCTCAACACTGCAAACTAATTTTTCAATTACCATCCAAGGATCTAAAATCTCATCCTTTTAATGAAAGAATTTGTAAATTTTAGTAGACTCTTAAAGTATTGTAGTTTGAATCCTTCTCTAACCCTTTCAGCTTTTCAGACTAATGCAAAAGGGCTGGGGAAAAAAAAAAACAAACAAACAACAAAAACCAAAACAACCACCCAAACACACACCAAACAGGCAGAGGAGGAACTGCAAGACAAAACGCTTCTAAAGGTACACTGCAGAGGAATAAAGGTAACTGGCGTTCCAGTTAGCTTCTCAGAAGGAAGCATGCAGCTACAAAGCAGGGAAGATACTGGAAAACAGTAACAATTTCATGAAGGAACAGTCAAAGTAGCCATTGAGAAAATCAGGACTGATGGAATTACTGTCATTTGTGTATCGTGAGAGCTCTGGTCTTTGTCAAAGCACAAAAAGATTGCAAGGTGTTAGACAAATGGCAGCCTGTCTCCTAGGTCAAGCAGTCTACTCTCAGTTCATCAAACGAACATGAACTTTCCCAGAGAGGAATTAATGCCCAGCTGGGAAGAAATTACAGCTTTCGTGAGCAGGTATGCTGGGCTTGTTTCTTAGGGAAGATCCATTTCAGGCTTGTTCCTCCTACACCTCTGTACAACCTACTGAAGAATGAAAAGAGTTCAGACTACACAGGCATAGAGGCTTTTTCCAAGGCTGAGAGTTGCAGTGATACCAATCCTTTGTAGCGACCCTGACCAAAAGATCACAGAATCATTTTGGTTGGAAAGGACCTTTAAGATCATCGAGTCCAACCGTAAACGTAGCACTGCCAAGTCCACCACTAAACCATGTCCCTAAGCGCCACATCTACACATCTCTTAAATCCCTCCAGGGATGGTGATCCAACCACCACCCTGGGCGGACTGTTCCAATGCCTGACAACCCTTTCAGTGAAGAAATTTTTCAATTTCTTCAATTATAACAAATGTAAATAAGCATTGGAACAATATATGTTTGTGCTTGTGAGTGTGAACACATGCAGAGGCTGGAGGAAGGACAAGTAGGATATCTTTGACAACAAGGATAACTTGATGCCAGGACCAAAAGCAGACGTAGGCACCTATCCATACCTGGTGGTATTTAGTTAGCTAAATTTGAAAATGAGAAAGTCATGCTCTGCTGTTGCTTTATCAGGGAGATGACGAAAGTTCATGAAGTGCTGAGGTTACTGCAACTGGGTTGGCTTTTTTTTTTTCAGGAGAGTTCTATACATAATTAACATCTTGCTTATGTGCGTGCTTAGGATTGACATAATGAATAGCTCTTTCATGTAAAAGATACTGTGTGGAAAACAGCACACACCCCATTCTGGTACTGGTCTCATCAATTCTGCATAGAGATAAAATAATCTCCCTTCTCTCGCTGACTCCTGCTTATTCATCCAAAGACTATTCACCTATTTTGGGACAATATACAGCTTGCTACGTTCAACTGCAGGTCTTCTGTAATCCCTTCAAGAATCATTGCTCTCTAGGATACAGATCCCATTTTTTGCAGGTGTGTCCTTCCCCCTCTTTGTGCAAGTGCCACTGTGCTTTTGTTCACACTAGAACATCATCTTCAAACCAGTTCAGATCTTTTAAACAGTTTCTGTAGTGGCACACATGTTGTTATCTCCCCCCTCTCACCCCACCGCTTAATCAAACACGCAATGACAGAAGTGTGACGATCACTGATTTCACATTTACTGCCAAGTCGATGAGGAAAGGGGTGAGTATCTTCGGGTCAACTACTGGTCTTTGTGAAACCCATCTGCAGACCGACCTGATTTTCTCACCGACAGCAATGTGGAGCTTTCAGTGCACAGTCTGCTTTGCAGTCACCGTGTGTTGTCCTGATAGCCTGTAACGCCCATTTGTTGGCATGGGTGAGCTACACCTACGTATCAAACTGCTTCCTGCTTTTTAATCTGACATTCAATAAAACCTCTATTTTCAGGAGTATTAATTCTCACTTCCTTCAAATGCTGTTGCAGGTGACTGAAAAAAAAAAATCAAGCTTTTGCTGCAGCCTTAAAAACTGGTGGGTGTTTAACTTCAAAGAGATCCAGCAACAGTCAATTTAGTGTAATCGTTGTAAACAAAGAAAGGTAAAATGAACTTACCGGTACGAAAAAACAGTTGTTTTGTATACACCACCGTGTCTGATTACTTGAATTAGGAAAACTTGCATTTGATGAATTAAGAACTGAGGGAAAATCTTTCACAGCATTATCCAGGAAAAACTAAAGAAAACAACATATAATCCATTAGCTTGTCAGCTGTTTAAGGTCAAAATAGAGAAGAGGAATGCAGAAACAGAGAAAGGCTTGCCAGTAATCATTTAACTTTGGTATTTCACTGCAAATTGAAATAGAAAATGGAAAATGACATCACTTGATTAATTGTTCCTGCATGCTCAGACCAAAACAACTTCCGTAACCTCCATCTGACACTTTCGATCTGAATAAAAGACGAAAGGCTCTCTGCTGCATTACTCTCATGTATCAGAAGCTCATACACAGGAGAGACAATGACGAAATAAATTCAATATGAATAATCCCTGGATTTACCTCAGTTGAACCTCTTATTTAAATAGAGGAAGAATTAAGGAAAGAATAAAAAGTCTTTACTGAACGTGATTTACACAGATGCAATACTTCTCATAATATTGATGATGATGATAATACTGGTAACTAACATTATTGAAACAAAAGAGTGGAACCAGTATCTCCTGGCTCATCAAATTCAACCTGTTGATGTCACAGGTAACCATCATACAGTACCCTTTGATGTACTGATCCAGCGCTTTCTTAACAACTTAGATTTGACTAGATTAATTCCACTGCCCAATTTCACCACTTAAACTACTTCTAAGTTTAACTAGTATTCATGGCCAGTTCCCATGTGGGTTTTTTTCTTGTGCTAATCTCATCCTTGAGCTTTCAGATAACTCCTTTCTCTCCCTAATATTTACATTGCCAATATTTAATACCATCTCAGACTTCACTATGCTCAGCAATCTCTGTTTTTCCAGTTTATTCCCAGAGAATGAGCTCTTAATTCCCCTGATCATTCTAGCAGTCACCCTCCGTACATACCTCTTTCAATTCAACCTCCTGGGTGACCAAAACTGCAAACACACTTCCCAGATTTTAACAGTGAGTCGTGCAATAGTATTAATACTAATTCTGCATAAAATATGTTTTCATACATCCTAGAATGACGGCTCCTTTGCTCACAGCTACGAAACCTTAATAGCTGACCATACTTCAAGCAAACGGGGCTCAGACCATGACCTTACACCAGCTCAACACATTACTGCACATTGACATAGACCCAGCCACTAACATCATGCTCAGCAAATGGGAAGTAGTTTCCCTTCATTGGGGATCACTTCCTGTAAGTGTGGTTTATACTTACCATGAGGTACGAGCAGTCACATGGATGGTTAATGTGATTCAGCTGAGTTGTCATTAAACTCACATAATTAATTAAAAGCATGAACTCATCACATCTCCATCTAATGAGCTTCCAACTTGTATCAGAATTTCTTGTCCCTGGTCTGTCAGGCCAACCATAACCTTGCACTCTGTACTGCCAAATTTCATCCTAGTTCTTTTCCTCCAATCCGCAGTCAGCTTCTTCCTTTCTAAAATCCCAAGCTTTCCCTCACAGACATTGCCTGGCACCTTAATTTCATTAGCAAATCTCACAGTCCCTCTCACACGCTGTATATGAAAATCCACACCGGATTGGCCATAGCAAAGCTCCACAGGTTGCATCCCTCTCACCCGTTGCTCTCTGGAGGTAAACAGTTTGTAACCCACCTCTAAATTCTTTCCTTATCCCTGCCTTTACCTACTGCCCCAGAAGAACACTGCTCAGTTTCACTCAGAGTGACTGAATGATGGATAAAAATGGTTTATTATTTACTAACTGTAGATCTGGTCAGCCACAGATCTGTATAGCCGAGTCTTGAAAACTTCCAAGGATGGAAACCCCACAATCCCCCTTGGCAACATGTCCCAACACTATACTACAGGCACAGTGACTTACTTTTTTCTTTTTAAAAGCTAGCCGACCTCCCAAGCCACCACCCAGGGTCACTGCCCCTTGAGATGTTTAAGCCAGCTGATGCTGGTCTTCCTCTTTAACAGGAACAATTTGGGGCAAAGGCCCTCCAGACAGCTTTAAGTATTTAATCCTCCTCCCTGCCCCACCCACCCCGCCCCCCTATTTAAATTGACATTCTTAACAGGTGTTGTTAACCAGGTCATTTGCCAAGGATGGACAAAGAGAGCCCCCACATCCAGCTAACAGTGCATTTGCTTTTTTTTTGCAAACATGAAATAACTGTATTTAGTTTCAGAATCCCACCCCATGCAAGTCCACAGAGCAGAAGATGATGTGCCATGAAGAACTCAAACACAATATATTATATAAAAATACATGTATATTTATATGTATTAATTTCTATGAAAGCATTTTCATTTTGGTTTTGAGCTTTGTACAGGGCATTTCTGACCTATAAATGTTATCTGTATTCGCAGATGCTATATGAAATGTGGTATATCTATGAATACATAAATAAATATAGAAAGGGGAATAAAAAGGATATGGAAACGTTGTCGTCTCCCATGAGCCAAACAACACTTATTTCTGAATGATGTGTTTGTACTTGTCTTTCTTGTCTCTCATCAGTTATCTACATGTGCTATCACGCTTTGGAGATGTATATTGTTCTTCAACGTAGTATTTTTTTGTTAGAGACAGCTCAGTCCTACTAAGCAGTCACACCTACTCAACTGACTCAAATGAAAGCAATATTTTTTATGAATACCAATGTTTGCCAGGGAACATCTGAGCACACTACCATTAAATTCTCATTTTAACTTCATATATTCTTACAGCTTTTTCTTTTCTTGTGTTCGTATAATCTGCAATCTTCAGCTGTGAGATTTTTTTGCCTCACATGATGAAAATATCTGCTGTGCTGCTATTTCTTCCAATAGGAGCTATGTGGTGACAGACCCACCCCCCACAACAAGGGATAAGCAAGCTAGGGCATCTCTTGTTAGCTGACCAACAATCTGCAAAAGACTTCATAATACACTAGTTTATTAAAAAGAAAGCCAACTTTCTCACCAAGGTACTTTCAACCCTTCTCTACATCCAGAAAGCACTGGAACCTAGGTGTCACAATGAACATGATCTTATACCCTGTAAACATGGCCAAGTCGAATGGGTTGTATCTCATCTTACTAAGCAAGTGGGCTTGCTGATTTCCATGTTAACGTGCATAAAATAGCATGCTACTGACAAGAAGGAGGTGTGGCGGAATTGAGTATTAAGTGCATTAATCAAATGCACACTGAATTAGACAATTATGGAATAAACAATAAAATGTGTAAAGTTTTAACAGTAACTATGTGAATGGGTTGACCCCGTGACAAGTGGGCAGGAGGGAGAGAGCTGGGCAATACCCCTCCATGGAACTACTGAATCACACAGTAAAAGGCAAAATTAATTGATTCAAGTGCCACAGACAGTTCAACTGTGGCCATCAACCTGTGGTAGCATGATGTCATGCAGTAACCATTGGTAAAGACAAATACTAATAGCATTCTCGGTGCAAAAAGAAGGCGTAGGCTGCCCTCAGAACACCGAGTGCCCTTTTGCACACCAGCAATAAGACCTGTAGCCCGGAGGTAAGCTCTTTAGTAAGTAGGTGCCCCTGGATCAGCAGTTCCAGAGCAGAGCTGTGCTTTGTCAGTGCAAACACATGGCAAAACAAACGTCTGGCATGCTACCAAAAAGTGCAGCTCAAATTGAATTTACAGCTTACTTTTAATTTGATCCCATCATGGTTTTCTTTTCCTTATTATACAAAATTACACTGGAAATGGACATGTGAAGACTATAAAGTATAAAAAGATCTTTGATACCATCCTTCTCTCTCCCCACTACCTTCTTGCCTCATACGAACACGCAACTACACTTTAAATTAACTTTCTGCTGTTCCAGAGGAGCTATGCAATCTCCTCAAGACACAACGGTTTACAGCTTTTATAGTGCTGTTGTAAACATAGTTGTTCATGACTGTGCCCTACGCTTTTGTTCAGCAAAAGACAGAGTGAGGAGAGTGTATGTGCTGGGTTCAGTCAAGAAAGAGTTGGCTCCCTTTACCGTGGCTGCTAGAGAGCTGTGTTCCTGGATGCTGAGAGCAGTACTGATAGGGTCTTAGCTGGCGCTGGGGAATGTCTGCACTGAATTCAAGGTCTTTCTCCCCTCTGATCCTGCAGCTGCGTTCCCAGCTCTCACTGTCTTGCTACAGGCAGTGCAGGGGACACACAGCTCAGACAGCTGACCCAAACTGACCAAGGGAGTATTTCATCCCATAGTACGGCATGCTCGGGGCTTAGGCTGTGAGGGGGTCCGGGAGCCATTACTCTCTCTCTGACTCTCTTGCTCATTTACTTCCTGGCACTTGCTAACACTCCCCCTGACTCCTGCGTCAGCTGCTTTGCTAACTCCTGTGCTGGCTCGTTCTTGAGGGAGTTGGTGGGTTTTGTTCAGTGTTCCCGGTCACGCTATCGCTGATGGGGTTCCCTCGGAACCTGCTGCGACAGCTCTCAGGCTGGGGTTCTCGGGCTGCGATCACTCTCAGGCTGCAGCTCTCGGGTTCTCTGGCTCTGACTCTCACTTCTCAGCACCTGGTTGTGCACTGGTCAGTGGGTGGTGAGCACCTGTATCATAATTGTATCATGTTTCATTTTCTATTATTTTAATTACTTATTATTGGTAGTATTTGTATATATTCATTTAGATTCTATTAGTAAATAGTTCTTAGTTCTATGAACTTCCTTGTCCTTTTCCCTCCAATTCTCCCCCTCCTCTGGAGGAGTGGAGGGGGAATCTGTGAGAGTGGCTTTATGGTGTTTTGCTAGCTGGAGTTAAACCATGACAGTATACTTTTAGGTATGGCAGAAGCAGGCAAGTCTGGTATCATAGGCTGAACTAGAGAATTTACATTTTTCCCAACAGAGAAAAAAAGAAGCAATGATGTTTTTGTTCAGCATTGCTCTTTTGTTTGGAACTCTAAAGCAAATATGCAGGACTCCTTTGTTTTTAATTTTTCTACCAACTCTCCAAATACCCCTGTAGCTTAGGAGAACTTGCTTCTCAAAATGTGTATCATCGCCAGTTGGTCTGGCAGCTGAGTAAGGAATTTATTCCCAAATCCCCAAGAATAATATGGAGAATCCCAAATTCTGGTATAATTCCTCATCTTCACAAGCTCATAAACAGAAGTTTAAGGAAAGCCTGCATTGCTAAGTACCTACCTAGACTATTAAGCTTTTTTTTTTTAATAAACGAGAGGTGATGCTGAGGTATCAGTAAGTTGGAAAAGAACGACAAAGATCCAGAAAGTACTGCGCTGCACTGAATAGGATTTTTAAAGCTTTTTGACTCAGTGTTTGTTTGTACAAGACTTCTTAGCTTCAAACTGCTCATACATCTGCGTTATTTGTTGTCTTGTGGTGTGTCTCTTGTTAACAGTTAAACTTACCAAATTCAAGCTGTTCAATAATTTAATTTCATTTTTTATAACAGTTCATGTGCCAAGTGAAAATGCTTAACTACCTATGTGTCCCCATGTATTCAAGTCCCAGCCTCCCTGTAGGGGCAATATGCAGTGGTAAGCAACTGCCTTGTTCAAGGATCCCATCAGCACTAGGTCAGAGAGACGAGGACCCTGCAGGGCGTTTTCAGACTCAGATACCACCATGGTATTTGACAGATATGGAGTGATGTTCACTTCATCTTTGCTGGACTGTGGAGGAAACGATCATGTGACAGCACAATTCTATTTCTCCCCACAACAGAAAGACACCAGAATGGCTGTAAACATTATTTCAGGATGGCATCTCACCTGCTAGTGCATCTCTGCCAGTCCACTGCACCTAGACTGATACTGATTTTAGTAAATTTCTTAAATCCTGTCTATACCTGGAATGGATTCATGACAGGGCTTTACGTGTACCCTGCATGATTGCAACTGTGCATTCCCTTTCTCCGAGGCCAGGTCAAGCGCTAGGTGGTGTCTGTTTATTCTGCTTAAAAGAAATGCATTAGCCACCCTCCAAAACAGGGTCTTCAATGTGCTAAACACTGTGGGGACACATAATTAGAGCATATTCGCCAAAGAGACTGGCTATTAAAAGTACAGCACTGAGTAAGGTCAGCAACTGTATTAAAAGAGTTAGCTAATCTAAAAGGAAGGTAATTTAAAGAAACCAACTTTCTGCTATGAGAATAGAAGCTGGTTTTCTTAGTCATTTGTCATTATTAAAGCATGAAATATCAGCCATGACTAGAGGGAGAACAATACGCGGCCAATACTTGCATCATTTAAAGCAGCTTATGCTCACAAACATGCATTAAACAATGTAGCAAAAATACTCAAACTCTGTCAGTTTTCACATTTCTAAAGACATGTTCTTTCAAAGAAAGTAGTCCAGTTGTTCAAAATTCACTGGACGAAAGACAGGAAAGCAAACAACATCCAGAGGAGGCCACGAAGATGCTCCGAGGGCTGGAGCACCTCTGCTGTGGGGACAGGCTGAGAGAGTTGGGCTTGTTCAGCCTGGAGAAGAGAAGGCTCCAGGGAGACCTTATAGCACCTTCCAGTACCTGAAGGGGCTACAAGGAAGCTGGGGGGGACCTTTTATAAGGGTCTGTTGCGGTAGGACAAGGGGTAATTATTTTAAACCAAAAGAGGGAAGATTCAGACTGGTTATGAAGCATTTTTTTAACATGAGGGTGGCGAAACACTGGAACAGGTAGCCCAGAGAGGTGGTAGATGCCCCATCCCTGGAAACACTCAAGGTCAGGTTGGACTGAGCTCTGTGCAACGTGATGAAGTGGAGGGTGTCCCTGCCCATGGCAGGGGGGTTGGAACTAGATGACCTTTAAAGGTCCCTTCCAACCCAAACCATTCTATGGTTCTATGATCCTGAATTTGAAAGCTGGTGGCTAGGGTACCTTCCTGGGACAGTACAGCCATGAGATCCTGTCACTGTGCCAAGAACCATTCATGCATTTGACGCAGAAGTCACTGAAACAAATAGCTGTTCCAGAGCTCTTTCATCACGGCATGTTCCTCAAGCTCACATGAATCCCAGAGGATGGTGAGGCACAATCATTTGATATACTGTATACAGTCATTCATTCAGCTTCTGAGAAGCAATCTTTTGCAGTTATGCAGTCTTACCCTCTCGCTGAGATGTCTGGATTGTTCCCTGCAATGCCCTTTCCCGTGTTCAGTTTAAGGCACAAAACCAGTTTTTCTCAGGCACTGACTGTTGCCCTACTGTGTATGAGGCTCCAGATGTAATGCTCAATGGAAGCAGCATTAGTCACCCTCCCTCTCTTCAGCTATGAAGTATTTGATACTTACGTCACATGAGCTGTTTTTTAACTTCCATCCACTGATGATGACTGTATACTTCTCAAACATGAAGACTCGATTCAGATGTCTGCTGAAACAGCTAATTTGAAATACAATTGCACCCCCACTCTTTTCTGATATCCCTTGACCATAAAGACTGAGTTTTATTTGACATTTTGGTCTTAATTATGATTTATTAGGTGTGGGATGGTTAGACGCTTTTTATCTCCATTAAAGCTTAATGGCTACATTTTGCCTTTTCCTACTGAAAGAGTTCATGGAAATAAATGCAGTTAATGGACTCTGCTATTAAGTACATGTTGCTTGGAGATATAATAATGATACCTCAGAGTCTCTCCCACAATTTGCTATTAATATTAAGGAAATGCAAATTTCACAATCACATTTAAAGTCATTTTTGCTAGTCAAACTATTAAGGTTTAGTTTCAAGGTGGGAATTGTACTTAAAATTATCATCTCATGAATATCATGGAACATGATTATTTGTAATACTGGAGTCATTACTGAAGAGGCACAAAGACTTTAAAATACAGCCTACTAAGTTTTACTGTAACATTCAGTCCACATAAAAGTGGACTTGAACCAATAAAGTTAAAAACTTTTTCTAAAAATGTGGTACCGAGCAACTACTTTTTTGCTAAAATGTTCTTTACTAGTTGAGGGCCAAATTTGAAGTGGGCTGTACACAAGTGGAACTTCAGTCTAACGAAAAAACCAGTCATTGACCATTTCTTCTTTGATACTTTTTAGCTTAATAACTAATCATACGGTTGTATGAGCTCTGACTCAAAGTATACTTTAAACCCAAGAAGGTTATTTCATTTCATCTTGTACATTTATATAGCTCGAAATAAGAGAAAGTCTAACCTGACCCACATTTTACAGGCTACTCCGTCTCTGGGTTTTGCCCTGTAGTATGCTACATAACTTGTGCTTGGCTAAAGGTTATCCTTCATAACATTCATGGCATATAGACTTCAGCTCAGGACAAGAAATGATGGAGAATCAAGAGCTTTTCAGAATCATTTGTTCCCATTGACAACTCTTTCACTGCTTATTTTCTCATTTTCCAGCCACTGCTTCTTTGAGTTTTTCCTTTACCAGCCTTGAACACTAAATTCAATTAGCTGAATTGTAAATTTTTGAACACGGAATTGGTTTTGAGCCTATCTCCTCTCCTTAAAAAAATTAGGAAAAAGAAAGGAAAATACCTACTTTCTTGAAAAGAAAACCACCACCACCGAGAATAGGATCGTTTCATAAAAAAAAAAAAAAAAAAAGGAGACAAAGTTCTACTAGAAATTTCAAGTGTTCGCATTGAAAAGCCCACATTCCATCATTCCATCATTCTGACATGTTTAGTACTTGCTGTAACAAATGATTGAGTAAGGGTCCCCTGAAATGTTTTGGGAAAACAAAACAGTGTAGGTATTATCAATCTTCAAGTCCTTTATGAACCTCCAGTAACAAAAGAACCAGCAACTCGAGGAAGCACTGGAGTTGCAATTTCAAAAGCAATGAAGTGCAAATCTCACTGACTTGAAATGTGACTAATAGCTGCTCATTAATGTTGTAATGAAAACATTACCTAAATAAATATTACAGTTCCCACTTTGCAGACACAGAAGTGAGCTGGAACACTTTCACAGGTTTACAAACAGAACCCGGCACAGCCAATTAGGGAAAAACAAAGGAAGTTTTTTGATCCCATATACAGCTCATCCCATTAGACGACACAGCCTTCAGAATTAATGAGGGCATTAGGATGTCATATGCGGACTAATGACAGATCTATTCTGTATTTGCTGTAGTTACAAAATAATAATAGAAGTACATGGATTGTCCCTCTCAGGAGAGAAAGGAAAAGCACAGGTAGAAAGGCCTAGAGGTAAGCTCTAACAAACTTGTAATTCAGTACTTCTGAAGTTTTGATGTAACTTTGAATTTTTTTCCTTGGGAAAAAAAAAAAAAGACAATCACATGAAATTCTATAATGCATACATTATGATAGTTTTGTGATCAGCAGTGGAGCATCACAAATCTGAATAAAGCTTAGAGAGAGCGATTTCATTCTTTGACCAATACTCTGCTTTTCTAAGCAATGCAAAGACAAGCAAGGGATTTGAAGAATTCAAACCTGGGATTTAACTATCTTCCATTCCCTATAAAATATATATTTTTAAAATAAACTTAGCCAAGATCTGAGCTCTTGCTGAGCATCCTGTTTGCAGAGGTCCCCATTATGTTTTCTGTTGCTCCACTTTACATTTCTGTCTTTGGCAAGCAATATCATGTAGGTTGCTGGCATAGCCGTGCCATAAATTCGACATCTAAACAAATATTGAACAAAAAACCAGATCTTAAAAGAACAAAAAAACCCAAGAAAAAATACCCGTTTTTCCCTTACCATGTTGAATACAGCCATAGTTAAAATTATAGCAGTGGTTGTCAATGTAAGAGTGATCCGTGGCCAAGGACGGTTTGCAATTATTCCAGATGATTTCAGGATCCACAACAGTGAAGCTGATGCTTTCTTGCTACATTGCTAAGTGCAAGGAGTTTAAAATAGAGAAAACGAAAATAGCTTCAGTGTATTTAATTACCATAAACAAGGGTAGAATTAGGAAGGTTGAAGATTGAGGGCAACATTAATCTTGAGACACTGTATAGAAGTATTCAACTATTATATTCTCATATAAGTTACAGATCATTATTATACATAAAACTAAATGCAAATTTAGTTAAAATATCTGCCATAATATAAATTGTGTCAAATAATGACAATTTGCAAGTACCTTTTTAAACATTCAATATATATTAATAATAGTAGTAAATACAGAGCTGACAGAAGTGTTATTATCTCCAACATCAGTGAAAAACAAACCAACAAACTGACCTCCCTTACATCGAAAGAGCAATATTTAGTCACCTCTGGAAAATTCAAAATGTAAATAATGACTCTGCAAAGTCTTTGACAGAGAGATAGAGGTCTCCTCAGACAGGATAAAGGCTGTACACATAGATATATCCCTGGCAGTCTACAAAATAGAGGGATTTATGGGTTTTTCTTTCATTTGTTTGGAGACTGGTTTGATAATTCATTTTAAGTGAAAGGTGACCCAGCAAAGCCAATCAACCTTCCCTAAAACTATTTAGAAAACAAATAAGCATTTCATACAACAATCAGACTTACAATTCGACACGAAGAGTGTTTAGTGAACAGAATTTTTTTCTTATATAGTGGCAAAAATTGACAACGAAAACTTTTTAACCTGCTTCCAGGAACACACTGCAATAACCCCCGTTCATACATGCTTAGTGCCTAGAGGCACAAGACACTCACACAGAATACACAACCATTTGTGGCACATCCAATAAATATTAATTTTCCCAAAACTTTAGCAATGAGGAGGTAAGGTTGCCTAGAAGCATATTTTGCCCTTTCTAAATGTCAATTTCAGCTATACTGAAACCTCTGTAAAAAAGGCAATGAAATGTTAAGGAACACAGCAGTCCCGCAAAAGTATTTGCTTTTTATCAACTTGTTTTCTCTATTTACTTAATATCATCATAAATCAACTTACATCTTCTTTTCACCCCAGCCACAGCAATCAGGCTAGAGACAAGCGCAGAAATTCTCTGAAATGAGGATTCCAGCACTAAAACCCACCAAATATAGGACTTAATTTACAGCACTTATGTATCAGTTCAGGTTCAATAGCTACGGCACATCGTGCTAAATTACACTATTAGATGCGATGTAGTTTACGTGAAGGTCTTTGTCATGCTGCACCTAACTATTTCCCTTCCAATTACACACTATTTGAACAAGTCCACTCTACATCTAGAACTTTTTTTTAATATATTGTTTCCCTTTAGGCCAGGGAGTTTTGCATACTGGATTGGGCAGATTCTGAGGGAATGAAGTCAGTTTCAGGAAGGTCAAACACTAATCAGAATCTCAAGGATGGACATTAAAAAAAAAACCCCACATAAACTCAAAGGACGTGCATTTTTGAGCAAAAAACTCTCGCTCAAATGCCTTTTTGAACGTCCAAACCTTGTTCTCCGCCCCTAAGGACATAGCACGTTTAAAGATAATTTGAATCCGCATGTAGATTTTAGAAAAGTTTTGTCATCTTTGCCACATTAATAAAGTAAAAAGCACAAAGCCTAGATCACAGCTGCTGCTGCAGAAGGGGAGTGTTCAACTGGACGCAGGGAATGGACCCGTGTGAAAATGTTCATTCAATTATCTGTCTAGTCTGGCTAAAACCTAATCAGTCACTGAGCATGGATTTATGGCAAATTAAAACAGTCATGAAATCATGCCTTAAATTACGCTTTGTTAAAGCACACCTGGAGCCTTACTACAACACTAAAATCCATAATATTTATCTAGTTTAGGCAAGGTAATTTATTTTTATCAGCTTATTTTCTTGGAATTTCTTATCCTAAAGATGACATTGTTCTCTGATTTTCTTGGAAGTTTTGCAGTAGCTGGAATGGTTTAAACTGGATTAGGGACAAAACCAGGCAGGAACACTGAGAAAATATGAGGATCATAAAGTGGATAAGAAAGATACAGGTAAGACATCATGTTCTCCTTTCTGGATTATGTTACAGGGAGTTACACATTTCAAGTAACAGTCCAAAAAAAGTCTTTAGGGTAAGAAATGCCAAGAAAAGAAGCTAATGTTGAAAATTAATTATCTGGCCTAAACCAGATACATTTTGTTATGAATTTTACTGTTTTTAGGTTGACTAAAGGCTAATCAAGTTAAACGCAAAGACCTGGCGATGATCATAAGGACAGTGACAGACCATGAAACCAAAGTAACTTAATCAGCGTAGAACAGAAGTCGCTGAATCTGCTGCTCCTAAAACCATGGAAGGAGAATGTTTCAGCCACAGTTTCCGATGGGAAACCTACTAAGAAGCTTCAATGAAAAAAACTCCCTTTCCAGGATGCCCTGGAGACTGAGGGTGATTACTGCCCAGAAGGACAGCATGCTGGCATGGGGCAGATAATTTTGCAGTGGAGCAGAGGGAAACTATGGATTGTGTAAAACATTATGGCATGTATTAAGGGCCCTGTGGGTATGTGGAAATCTTACAGGAAGTTTAGGGGACAGGACAAATGTAGATCAGGGATGTACAAGTGTAGGTAAATGGAGAAGAGAGGGGATGAAAGGAAATGGCTGCATGCAAACACCTGTCTAAATGAGTCTATTGCATATTCTTATTAAATCCTATCGCTAACCATCTTCCATGCAACTGAAGTCCTTATTCTGAGCCTACATATGCGCAAATGCTAGCAAGCTTCATGCAGGACTAGATGGCAAGTAGCACAGGGTGAGTGCCAGCCACTGGAGAGAGAGAGAGATCGCATTTATGAGGCAACTGAAGTGTCTCAGCCTAGTCCATGGAGACACCCACAGGGCGTGTGGGGCAGTGTGTGTGTAACCATTAGGAAACTTCAAACTGGACTGGCTGTTAAGTAGATCTGCATTTGGAGAGATACAAGGTTTGAGCCAGTCACTGCACAGGGGGGCAGAGGCTGGGCATGGATATTGCATCGACTTAAAGTCCATACTGACTGACCCACAAGTGCGAGTGTGCCTGTGGATGCTGACAGCCAAGGTGTGCATGCATTCCACTAGCAAACTTCAGGCCTGATCAGTCAGACAGGAGGAACTAGACCATCAGAGTTGTTCGTATTTACAAGACTGCCGCTTGCTTTTATGGGGGTGCTGGTAAAACAGCTGCTCTCTCTGTGTACCTGTGTCGCTGGTCCTGTGTGTACGGTATATGCCTGTGTGCCTACTGGGAATACGTGCTCAGCCTCGCTACTGGTTGTACCTGGGACACGGTACTGACAGCCTCCCATTGATGTGAGTGAGACAGGAGATCCACAGGTCTTTAATTCCATCAAACTGGGTCCCATGGACTAGGAAGGAGCACTCCTCTGTCTCTTGAACTCCCCTGGATGCAACAAGCTCTAGCAGAACCCATCTTCAGTTTCAGAAATTTAGAAGACATGGCTCAGTAACAGATGCAAAGCAATGTAATAAAAAAGATGCTTTCCTGTTTTTCTGGTGCTAAGCAATGTAAACTGATGGTTTCCTCTGTACAAACGAACAACTTGTGTTAATTCTGAAGATAAAATCTTCACCCAGAAAATCTCTGTTGAATCCCAATATCTAAATGCACAAATGTTGGAGTCCAATGACGATGACTTCTCAGACTTTTATATTTTAACACCGGTGCTTTCAGTTGTTAAATTTGAACTTTCTTCATTTTTTTAAACTAATCATTGAAGAAATTACAGTATAAAATTGCTGAGATTACCTAGCTGTGTCCACGATGAGAACAGCGTTTTTTGCTGAGGACTGCTTTATTGCTTTCCAAACACTTCTGAACAGACTTATGTAACTTCTGTGCCAAAAGTCCTTGAAATAGGTCCAAATTTCCTCTGTTTACAAGATTTTTGATCGATTTCACCTGACTTTGCTAATGTAATTTAGCAAGGAGGAACTAATTGGACTGATTTTTTACATTTTTTTTAAAAGCTGTTTTGCTGCTTCCATTAAAAATAAACAAGATTTTTATGTTCTCTGGGCAACTTTATCACTAAGAAAAGTTCTGGAGAATAAAATAAATTTCAGGAAACAATATATCATTCAGCCAGTGTGATTAATCAGTAAAGAGATTCCATTCTTTCAGCTGCTATTGCTGAAATTACAGATATTGCTGGCTCTGACCTGAAGAAAATTTGAGTGTTGTTAGACTGCAACTTCAAAAATGAAGTTGTAGATAGTTATTTCCACTTGTAAAAAAGAAGCACACCAGAACTCAGTGATGCATTTCTTGACAGGCTGTTTAATGCACAGCTCTGAGTTCTGGAGGGGAAGGACCACTGTTTATTTGGTACAGCTCTCATGCCCACCCGGTTTGTTGAATAGATGACAGGTCTCTCTAATAGACAGAAGCCTACATAGGTTAAGCCAATGAGGCTCCTGAAAGGAAAATTTGTGGCAAAACCCTGATTCACGCTAAAAATATTTAAACCATCGAGAAGAAATTTCTTGAAACACATGAACGAATTCAGTGTTGATCGGTATTTGTCCGTGTGAATTAACAGATTTGCTGAACTTCATTTCACTTTTGAGCAGTCTAAGTCCCATTCATACATAGTACAACTGCAGCAGTTCAATACTGCTGAAAATTTAGTGAACTCCTGGAAGCAGAACTGGAGTGGTGAGGTGATCATTCAATTCAGACTCTTAATAGCACTGGCAGAACTATGCAGGTTTATTTTGCTGATTCATTAGCTTATGTCAAACACTTTTTCTTGTAAATGTTATGTCTCATTTGCAATTTTGTTAAGAAAATGGAGAATGAGATGAAAGGAAGAAAGTGATCATTTCTAGAAAGCATGCAAGAAGGGTAAGACATCAGATCTCAGTAGCATTAACTTCTGTTTTTATTCCAAGTGGAGCTGGCAGAATATGGTTCAGTGTTTATCATTTACCAACTAGAAATAATAGGTATTTGTAGCATGAAAGGTGACTAATGTATTGCTTTTTCATCTGAACATGTTAAATGTGATGTGACAGCTCAGCATGATAGTGAGTAATAACTTATTTTGAATATTCAGGTTATTAAAATGTATCCTGTGTTGTCTTTTCACACACAAAAACCTACTTCAGCATTTAACAAAATGAATGCTGTCTTTCTGAGAGAGATCAAGGAACTGGTGCGAGAATTAATTGTGACAGCTATGTTGTAGATGAAAGACAGTGTCGCAAGAGCTGTCACACTTCTCCTTCACTAGCTAGCAGAGGTTGGAACATCTTGACTGAAGACCTCTTATTTACAGAAAGTCAATCACATTTTCTATACTTCTATTACTGTTCTTTCATTTTGCATTCAAATACAACTTAATATTTTACTGATACTGATGTTACAGAAAATGAAATCAAGAGAAACAAAAAGACCCAAAGCTCAGATTTTTGTTCACAGGCTCCTTTTCACTCAAGACTTGAAGAAGACACCAAAGTTCAAATCCGAAGGAGTGTCTGACTGGCTGACAGTGATTACACTGACCTAAGCTTGGAGAGGGCGATTTTTGTATAGAGACATAAGCTTATACTTTACATACTTTCTAATGTTGTTGACAAAAAAAGAACCAAAATCCTTCTAAAATGAGTACTCTAATACCAAGCTTTTGAACTCCATCGTGGCACCTGTAAATCTAAGCCAGGCATTTTGAATCATACAAAATGCATCCAGGTGAGGAATCTACTCAACTTACATTGGATACAACTGGTTTGACAAAAGCTAGAATCCTGAATAAAGAAATGACAGGAAAAGCTAAACTCAGTATCACATTTTGAATTTCACCATACTTTGCAGTGTTTATTATCCCTCACAAAGGGTCACGTTAAAATGGCCATGTGGTTCACTTCAACCATCTCACTGAAAAAACATGGCAGTGAGTCGTATAAATATGCCTTTAGGCACTCAGCATTCAGCCCTGGTACCTCCTGTGATGCTTTCCTCATTCATGAAAATGTATGGTTGCTGTGTTATATGTTATTTTAAGATAAGATGTTCTTAGTCTCTCCTGTCAAAGTTTTTCTGTTTCACATGAAATATTTAAAGAGCCACTGGTTTTGAGAAAGAGCAAACCTGAATAACTTTTCAAAGACAGTGCTCAAGACACTGAACTAGAGGAAGGAGTTCTAAATGCTGTGTTCTGTGTTGATCTAGTCTTGGTCTCCAAGTAAGACACTACCACCCAAAAACTGCCTTACACAACAGGAGCCCTCGTCTGTGACCATACTGCGGTACACATCATGGATATCACCTCTCAGGTAACATATGTGAAAGAACCTTCAAAACAATCTGGATGATCTCCACTTTTGTCTTTCTTATTAATTAACCGTAGGGAATTTTTTTTGCACATAGGACTGTTGGTATTAGGAAGAACACTCAGATATCTATTTAGAGGTAATTTACAATCTCATCTCGGGCAAAGCCACTAAAAGGCAGCATTGCCATATTAAAAAAAAAAAAAAAATCAAGATAGTCTCACTCATCAAAAAAACACTAAAATAGAAGTTATTGGCAAAAAAAGACATAAGAAACTTGTGGTTTTCACCAGGCTAGGAAACTTCTTCAGCTGGTCACAGTCACATAACATGTCATAAACATATAACTCAAGGAGTAAGAAGAATTTTTGTTAGTGAAATCAGTACACTTCTAACAGTTCCTGAAATCTGAATCTAGTACCTAACTTAGTGATGATGGATTTGCAGTTGCAGTGCCTGTGCTACAGACTCACCAGAATGACTTTTAGGTTTGGTGAGTCTTTCTCATGGACTCTGCTGTAGGTGTCAAAGTGCCTTTCTGGGTTCTCCTTGCCTTCCCCCACCCCTGTTTTAATCTTAATTTATAAGCCGAGTCTTACTATTGAAGAAAGTGAAGGGCCTCAATCTTTCATTCATATCTGCATTAAGAGACACGCTCATATCAGAGGTAAGATTCCAGGTTAAAAATAGTTTCCAAGTAGTGGTGGTGCTGATATTCCTGTCCTTGAAGAGCTTTTAAGTATGTTAAGTGTACACAGTCTTTCTGAATGTTAAGTACCAGTGCCAATTGGTTTAGGGTAAGATACAAATTTCTGCAAATAAAGGTAAAGATTGTGTATCACTTATACAGTGGGGTGGTGTGACGCAACTACTAAATAACATGCTCTCGTCTAGCAGGGACGGGACTGCTCGCATACTGGCTGCGCTTCGGTAGATGCTCAGGTGACCTTAAATCAGAACACCTTTCTCAACTGTGGAGCCAGTTATTTTCTGATGTTTTGTTGGTATTGTGTTCTGCTAATTCTATGGTTCAATTGGGTATCTAAGAGACTGAACTTGTTCAGATGAGATGATGGGAAAGAAATGTTATTACTTCTAATCTTCCTTGTTAGCTGAAGTAGCTAAATAGGTTTGCAAGGTATAAACATGTGCAACAAAAAGCCATTTTGTATTAATGGAAAGTAACCGGCACAAGAGTAAGTGGTATCAATTAAGTACACGCATGTCCCAGGTAATGCACAGAAATTTTTGAGACAGTATTTGAATCAGTGCACACAGAACATATGCTTGAGACTAATACTTCATCGGCAGGCTACCTCAGCTACCACACAGTTCTATCCCTTACACGCTTATTATGTTGGGTTTTTTTTTTTTTGGTTGGGTTTTTTTGTCTGGCTGGTTGGTTGATTGGTTGGTTTTTATTGATTGCATCACATTTTCCAATGTATTATTCAGGCAACTGAATCTTCACTTCCTTGCATTCACATCAGGAGGCAAAATGCTTCTAACAGTTACCAGGTCTAAGGCATTTCACATTCATTCTATGAATTTGTCTGTACTTCAAGAAGATAAAGAGAGGAGACACAGAAAATATATGAGATAGAGGGCAACCACCGTCCTCTATCTGCATGTAATTTGGGAAGAAAATTTCGGAAGGAAAAGTGAAAGAAAACATTCAAATTATCAAAAATGAATAGCCAACATTTAAAATATGAAAATACAAACAAGATCTTTAAGACCAAAAATACTCATCATCTTAAGATTTAAGTCTGAATACTCTGATTATCCAGAACATAAGAAAAAGGAATAGGGACAAAGAAGTAAATAGAACAGAAAAGATATAAAACCATTTCAAGTTTCAGGACATATGCCAATTTTAGTTAGGATTGATGAAAGTTTAATGGCTATGGGCAAATAACTGTTTCCACGAGAACTGTCAGCTCCCTCTGCCCTCAGCCCGCTTGACCAAGATGGGCAGGGCAGGACACGCCACGAAGGCAGGACCTGGAAGTCTGTAACCTCGTTATTTGTGCTACTGCTCTGCTGCATCGTTTGATGGAAACATTCCTGTTCTCATTTAATGGCTGATATTATCACTTCGCAACAGATTGGACTGTGCTGCAGTGCTGCCGAACAGTACAATCAACTAATAATAAACTCAGAGTAAAATACTAAGCATAAATCTCTTCTTACAATATTGTAAATTCAGTAAGCACTAGTAATTTTAGCATTGCAGTCTGGATTTTTCTTTTTTTCATTTACCTACGAAATGTAAATCAGACAGAGAAACTTGTTCAAAGTTGGGGTTTGTGTGACTTTGCCATTTATAATCAGTGGAGACCGAGCAGGCAATGTGTCAAAGTGCTGAGACAAGCGCACAGTGCAGTGCCAGCCAAGTGTCCTAACTTGAACTTGGATGTTGCTGTCTCTGCCAGCACTACAGGTCCCACTCCATAAATCTTGTAAGAGTCATCTAAATATTTGACTAGTACTGCAAGTTTATGTACCGGGTGCTGGTGCCCAGGTGCTGACAGTGGGGTCTGCAGGGCAGTCCCTGTGCGGAGAGGCCAGGGCTGCCCCGTGCCGGACACCGCTGGTTCCAGCTGGCTCCAGCCAACGGCCCCAACGCCGGGCACAGCAGAGATCCTCAATCACAAGTGGGTGCCTCGAGGAAAGCCTGTGCCAGGAGGGGCAGAAAATGTTGGGGAGAGAGAGGAGGAGGGAACAAAAAGAGCGAGAAACCACAGAGGGAACACCAAGGACGGAGATACTCCTTGACGGAGCAGATGTTCAAAGAGCAGTCCACAGAGGACCCGTGCTGGAAGCAGGTGGATGTTCCTGAAGGAACTGCAGCCTGTGGAGACTCCATACTGGAGCAGAGGGAAAGTGTGAAAGGAGGGAGCAGCAGAAAGAAATGCCTATGTACTGATCACCCGCCATCCTTCCTTGTGCTGAGAGATAGAGGAGCCTGAAACGAAGGAATGAAGCTGGGTTCGGGAGGAATGGTGTGGCTTTAATGTTTTTTTTCATTTCTTACTACCCAAATCTGTTCTAATTGGCAATAAATTTAATTTCCACAAAGTTGAGTCTGCTGTGTCTATGACAGTAATTTGGTAAGTGATGTCCCTGCCTTCATCTCAGCCCACAAGCTTTCTCATCCTCTTTTCCTCCCCCATCCTGTTGAGAAGGTAGAGTGAATGAGCAGCTGGGTGGGTGTCTGGCCCACAGCCAAGGCTAACCCCCCCACACCAGTTCACCTGTCAGGGTCAGTCAGGCACAAAAACGCTCTTCTTTATTTGTGCACTTTTGGAAGAGGGGTGTTTGATGATTTTGAACTCTGTAGTTATCTGCAGCTGTGTGTACACACAAGCTCATCCACATTCACTACTGCATTCTGCAAGGGAATCCAAAATGTACCCCTTAAGAAAAAGGTGTGAAAAATACACACTGCCAAAAAATACCCCAAACTCAATCAGGATTAGGATAATAAAGGTTGATTTTTGTTAACACTGACACTATAGTGTAAAACCACAGATACTGACTTGTGTGTTTAACAATCCCCAGCTTTTTCTTCTAGAAAGAGAGCATTTACACTTATGGGACAGATAATGCAACGGACATGCTACTGAACGATAACATAGGGTGTCACCGCGTCTAAAGCTGCTAAACAATACTCGAATTTTGACATGAAGAAAGAAATCTTATGGAGAAGATAGGAAAGATAAACCTACTGCCTCTTTTGTTAGCAGCCTCTCATCCACCACCTTAGAGAACTACGACCGTGCTCGCGAAGGAAAGAGCATTGCACCAACTATGTTCATAATGTACTTCTTAGCAGCATAGCTTCTGCATTGGAGCAGCTGAACTCATAAAGACATAGACATAAATAGCTCCTCTTCAAGCTATTTAGGTTAGAACGTGACATCTTGCAAGTCAACAGAAATGCAATAATAGTTATCAATTTCTGGGAAGTATTTACAGCACATACAAGACACAGGAAAAACAACATTGAAAGTGGGTGTTCGATATCATTCAAGTGGCATGACTCCTTAACTCTAACTTGGCATATTTGCTTAGCCATTCCTTTAAATACAGAAAAACATGTTTGTACCCCTCCTAAGCTACACTATAAGTAAAAGACCCAGGACAGTGTGTATCCCAGGACTTCTTGATACCATTTCATTGGCACCTCTTTTTCCTACAGGAAAATCGCTGGCTTTTCCTTGAAGATATTTTTTTTAATTTGGTTATTAACAGCAGTAGTCTGACTCCATCATTTTACTCTTATGTCAATAACAAACAGCAATCAAGTATGATATTACAAGTCACACCGTCACTGCTGTTAAGTAACAGCAATACCTCTAGAACCTCACTCCAAACTTAAAATATTTTAAAATACTGTTGCATTAGAACTCAGATTAATTTCTGAGCAGTGGCAGCATCCCTACCTTATTGGAAAGATAACAGAAATTTACATTAATTACATTTGTTAAAAACATGTCCTGGTTAATTATAAGCTTCACAAGGGAAGAGGGAGAAATTATAAAATCCCACTTCCTCTGTTTCTTCCTTTAACTGCCAGGCCACCTTTCCTTACTGTTTTACTCCATAGTGACGTAACTGTCTTTCCCACATTCATGTTTTGCTTTGTTATAAAAGGTCTTTCTCTCAGCTTTCTCTGTGGGAGCTCGTGGAAAGACAGAGAAGAAGAAGTGGGGATTAAGTGACAAGTATACAGATAGTTTTACTCCAGGTTACATGCCAAATTCAAATTGCATGAACTTTCTTACAAATCCTGAAATACCTTGTTCTAGATGGATTTATATTATAGATCTATTTGAGAATAACTTAAAGGAGAGCCATAATGCTTGTAAATTCTATGTGAAATGCTGACAGGTTTGCCCAAATCTTGAATTAAATGAAATTTAATCAAAGTCAGCATATTATTGAGTACTACTAATAGGCATTACAATATCACCTGGGCCACTCAACGGCAAAACCAGAATTTTACTATAAAATTTTTATATATCAAATTAAACTGTTAATGAAATAGTCTCTAAACTCAGAAAACGGTCTTATACAATAATTAAACAAATACACAGTCCCCCAGATTAAAGCATTCATAAGGTGAGTCACCTCCTCTAAGCACAATAGCAAAAATTTTTCAAAAGACAATAATTCAAAGAATGCAAATCTCCCCGAGGATCCAGCTTCATGGGGGAAAGAGAATATCAGTGTAGGTGCAGAATGCACTGGCATTTTTTGGTTTTGAGATCAATGAGGACATTTTACAGTAAGGTAACATGGATAAAACAACATCCTCAGAAGCCTGACCATGCAAGCCTTTCTCATTTAACTGTTACTCTGCAAAGGCAGAGTGACTTGGCAAAATCAGAACATGTTATTTAAAAGAAACCATCAACTACTGGGTTACATTTCCTTGAATACCTACCAAAAGCTGTCCAGCAAAGCAGATAAACAAAATGAAGGAAAGCAAGAGAAATGCAGCCCCAAATGAAATTCCAAGAATAGATGTTCTACAAGAAAAGAAAAACATGTATTAATTTCTCTGTTACACATTTGTAGCATAACCTTCCTTTGTGTATAACACTGATGATACGAAAAATTATCGTGTGCATGTTGCAACTTCCAAACATCAACAACATGGAAAAACAATTCTAATCCTTACCAGAATGACAGGCTTTTTTTCTGCCATTTTCTCAACTCAGGAATGCTGGAATTAGCTTTACACCTGACTTTGTGACACTATTACCATGAAAAGATAATAATCTCCACACAAGTAATTTAAATGACAGAGTGCACTAATAACAGCAGTGTTTTGGTTTGGTTTTACTTCAGAAAGGCTGTATTAGAGAAGTTCCTCATTGCTTGATTTTTATGCTGTTGATTTTACAGTAATTTAGGAGTCTAATAGGTACACAAAATAAACCTGTGTGCAGCGTGCATTGCCCCCAAAGGTAGAAAAGCAATGGAACAGTTTTCAGTGTCTCAGAGCTAGAACCTGTGATATGTGTGATGCTGCAGTCTCTCAGTCAGCAAGGGCCCTAACAGAGTGACTGCTAGTTCGTGAAAGGATAGGGATTCTGCATCTCCGAAAATTCCAATCTGACTGTCTGGCCAGTAGATTCTGAAGCACTGGAGGACAGGATAGGAAGGAAACTAAACGCCATGAGGAAAAGAAAAACCAACAACAGACTTTAAATGAAAAACAAAAAATGAGTAATGTATACTGTTCCTGAAATCATCCTTACTCAGGGTTCTAGCTCATGCTTTTCTTGTGTGTTATAAATAGGAAAGTCTTGCCAAAATGGCATCACTGGATACTCAGTAAACAGAAACAGGGATACAGTAACAATCTGTGCATGCATTCATTCCACAAATATGGAAATCTCTCTATATGAATATCACAGTAGAGCGTAATTGCTCCATCAGGCACCATACAAGAGCTACTTAGCATGGCTGCCTAGGGAAAGATGCAGTGGATCCTAATTATGTTTAATGAATGCCAAGAGGAGATCAGAAGCTCTGGACCAAGTGAGCTGTTTAAGCAAGGGCACTAGATGCCGTCAAGAAGTCCCTCACCTGAATGTCTGCTTTCAGTTTTAACCACAGATCTGACATTTTTACAGAATTAAAAAATATCTCTCAATTTCTTTGAGCACCAGCAAATATCTTATCAAAACTTATACGCTACTTATATTGGCATGGTAGTTTAGAAGTAAGTTTAATATCCCTTGCTTTTTCCACAAAACAATAACAAATGTTACATTTTAAGTTAGCTCCTCCATAAATGTATGATTCATAATTAAAATACATTATTAATAAAAGCATACATCTCTGTTCTTCAGAGATACGATGTGAATTCAAATACATACATATTAGAAACTATAATACTAAACGTTTAGGAGTAGAACTCTGTGGGATCAATTTCCTTAGGTTAAGCACAAATATTGGAAAACATTTTGATCTGTTTTGTCAACAGTGTTCTAGAAGCTATTTTCAGGAAAGAACAAAAAAGCATTAACTTCACAAACCAATTTGATGCCATATTGCTGCCATTAAAAGCATTTTGGAGAGTAATTTACAAGCTTCCCTGCCAATCATTCAGAGAACCTTTTATATGCTAAGTATTCATCAGATTTTGGGTTGATGTGAACAGCCAATGAAAAACAAGCAACTGGCAATTCACAACTTATAGTAATCCTGAAATAACGTTTCTTTCAGACGTTATTTGAAAATCATTATTGCTTATGAATACAGGTTATCCAAGAATTTCTCATCGAGACTGAGACAGTAAGCTGTACATCAGAATATGTAAAACTACAGTCTCTACTCTTGGGAATTTAAAATCTAGTAAGGAACAGAAGAGATGAAAGAAAAGGAATATAATTAATAGGCTTATTTTTTATATATGCATAAACACTTCCAATAATTTATGTCCTCCTGTAAGATTCAAGTAAACTTTCCTGCATTTCAAACTATTGCTATTCTTTCTCTCATACAAAGGATACAAAAAAGGAGCCTGCACACCCTAAGAAATGATTCAACACAAGAATCGCCTTATGAACCAAGTTTGGAGTGCATCCTCGTAGAAGAATAAATGAAATGTTTGTGAGAGAAAGAGGAGAGCAGGTGAAATACATTAACAGGGCATAAGGAGGGCTTAGGCGAAAAATACTTAATCTCGCAGGCAACAGGCAAGAACAAAAGGTCTTCGTAGCTGTTCTTACATGATCAAAGATGTTATTGAAGGGGCACAAGAAAAAGAATTACATAGCATGGTGAGCAAGATTCTGATTATCAGGACAAAGAGGAAAGGACTGAGGATAAGGAAAAGTGGTATCTTAGAATCCAGATTTGAGTGGTAAATGCAGAGAGAAAAGGTTGTGAGGCGTTTCCTCCCTACACCCCTTCTTTTCTGGAAAGAGAAGAACTTCTCTTTCAGTTAGGCTAAGCCAAAATAGTTTCATGCTGCTCCTAGAAGGAAAGGAGTGGGCTGAAAATGCTCTAATAGGAAGCAAAATACTAACAATTAAGTGCTACCATAAACAAGCCTCATTTGAGGCAACAACCATAGGAAAGCCATAGCATGCATTTATTTTTCTGTCACTGGTACATTACAAAAACAGCGCAGGTCTTTACAGTAAACTAATCTCGCCTTTATTGTGTGGAGTCACCAAGCGCATTGCACAAGTCACCAAATGCATTGCACTGACGGATTCAGGCAAACCCTTTTGCTGAAGGAGCAACTGGGATCCCACAAGCCAGCTAACTTTTAACCTGCCTCTTCTATGCTTCAAGCAATGACCTAATTTCTGAAAGGCCTGCGCTCTGCTACGGTGCCCCATCAGGATCCCTGACAGGAGAACCCTTGGCAGTAACCTACAGGGGACAGAGTTTAAAGCTGAGGAAACAATATGAGAACTTCCCAGGCTTCAGACAGCTCCAAACCTAAATAATTTAATGGCAATCCTTCCCATATATTTTTGGTTTCATCAGTAAATATCTATTTTGAATAATTCATTTTCATCTGGTGGTATGAGATTGGGGAAAAAAAAGGATTTATACATACCTCTGTCTTGTTGGTAATATTTTAAATGAAAATAAAAATTTATTATGAAGTTAAAGATACTGAAAAATGGAGAAGAGAACGCGTTCTTTCTACAGTTTCATAACTTTTAGGAAAATATGTGACTTATGGCACATGTCCCTTAACGGGACGTAGAGAATTTCCTTAGCTTGCCAGGTAATCAACATTCATGTTTTCTGGTTGCAAATTCTCTTGAGGTGATAAAATCATAACGAAGCAATTACAAATGACAATTATACAAGGCAGTACTGCATTCAGTCTTCTTTGGTATCTAATGGTAACTATTTCTTCCTTAATCCGACTGCTGCTTTCACTAAGCCATCGATGGATTTAATGGCTATATAGACTAACCGTATGGCAGTTTCAGTGTTAATGAAAATAATTTATGCATCATAACTCCACTTCAGAGGTTTTTTTGTTTGTTTGTTTTTTTACTCAGGTACGGCAGAAAAATAGCTAGTAACGGTGGTTTTCTTTCATTTATACTGTCCTATATTTTACATGTCGGCTTTCAGATAAAGTTTTTAGGTACTACCTTTTCTATGAAGAAATTCACCTGTGCCTGACTGGAAATACCATGTTAAGGCCTCCTAACCACCTTCCACGGGTAGAACAAGATGACTGTTAGTTTGGCGTGACTCAGGACAAAAGGACACAATTTCTAGAACCTGTCAGCCTCAGGGAGCAAAGACTTGGGAAGAATCTTTAAGGCAGCCCCCAGCAAGTCACTTACTCAAAAAGCACAAGAAGAAACTCCTGTTCAATAGCAATATGTTTGCATCAGTTCACCAGTTGGCGTTTCAAAAAACCAACACTACCACTTCCATGTTAGCTGACTGCTTCCCTAAACAGAGAACATAGGGTTGTCGTGAATTACTAGAGATACTTCTGTCACACGGTAAACCAAGAATGCTAGAGAGCCACTGAAAGCCTGTTCTCAGGAAATACAATAAGCAAGCTTTGGTGTCATTTTAATGTCACAATGAAGAACTATTCGTCATAATACATTTCACCCAAAGATATCGTTTACTGGATTAAATTTATATTTACCACTTTGTCTAAAGTTTATTACGAAAACACCACATCAGTTTATTGACCCCAGGAAAATGAAAACATTAATAAATTATTTCAGCCTTGAAATAAATGTCTCATGATCTTGGCGATATTCCTTGTTTCTTGCAACTTGCTGGATGTTACTCACCATCAAATATCTCCAAATTTACTTTAAAGCAGCAGGTGGTGTGCCTGCACAGAAATCAATGATATTTCACTGCTGCAAAACCACATTAATAGTGAATCAATAAACCCAACGACAGACATAGTTTATCTCCCTGTCTTCATTAGATCACCATTTAAAAATCCAGCAGAATTTTTGGAAGAAAACAAAAGGGTTAGATATAACTTTAGACTAAATTAAGATTTTTTTATTTATTGCTGGAAGGAAATAACATTTGCAGCACTGGAATATGTTCAACTTAAGCTACATTTGTAGTATGGATGACTCCACACACTGCTGATTTTTCAACTTTTTTATTTATTTATTTATTTATTTTTTAAATTTGCAAGGCTCCCAGTTTTCCAGGGAAGATGCAGATGCCTGTACAACACCTTGTCTTTCTGTCTTCCATTTTTTCATCTCTTAAATTAATCCACGGACCCCTTGAAGCTCAATACCATTCATGTTGGTAACACCTGATTTTACACTCTTGCTTTTACAATTTAATATGCAGCCCTATAGAAGAACCAAAAGATAATTTGCATTTTGGTTATGAAAATGATACATCATCTGTATCTTTTGCTCTGATGTTAGAAAGAACAAAAGAGATCATGTAATACCAGTATATGCTTTTACAAGTTGGAGGACACTTTACTTAGTTGAATACAGCTCCCTAGAGGTCATTAATTTCCAGCATGTGATATATTTTAATGAGCTACACAATTGGTTTAAGAGACAAAATAAGAGTATAGCAAAATGAGCATCTTACTGTATGTCTTATAGGTGATAAACCTAGATTCATTTTCATGACTGAAATCAAAACATAAAACCAGATTCATAAATCATACTATGATTTATGGGGACTACTTAGATCCAAGTTTGGGTTTTGGTATATCACAAATCATGAATTTCCCTGAATTAATTCCTGTACTAATCAAAATACAGGCTGAGCTTGTAAACTATATCCATTATGCAAAGTGACAAAAAAAATTAGTCATGAGCTTTAATGACATGTTTTGTAACAGTAATGAAAGACTGAACCATGGGCAGGAAGGGCTTCCCTTTGCAGCTTCTGTCTCCATGTTAGAAACTATCTGGGAAATCCTCTGCAAAGAAAATTCCGTAACATCTGAATAGAAGTCCATAAAGCTTTATACATGCTATAAAACAAGTCTGCAGTATGGAAAGTCAATTTATAACGACCTAACAGTTCCTTCTGGCTTTGAATTAAAATATAAGTACTACAGCACAAGACCAATCAATCAACTGAGGTTATAAATACTACTCCTGAGAGTGTTGCACAGGAGTAAAGACTGTGAGGGAAGAAATACTGTATCAGAGGGAATATACAGTGTTGGCTTTGGAAACAATTGCTATAAAACAAAAATCACCTTTCCACAATGTAAACAATCAACAGCAAAATTCCATTTTAAGAAGACTAATAAAATATTCTTTACTGGAACTGTCTTCCAGTTTTCTCAGCCTTTCTAGAATATGCACAGATAGAAAGCTGATACATATGCACAAATATAAATTATCTCCTAACATATAAATTCTGATTAAATAACTATCTCACCAATTGATGATAGTATTTTAAAATTAGTCTTAAAAAGAGATATTTTAAGGATATTAATACTATGTTTGCATGCTGAATAGAGCAGTTTTATCACAGTAATATGTTAAATACATTTATTTTGTCACAGTCCCAATTCCGCAATCCATTTTGTCCCACTTCAACATCCAATTGTCACACTTATTGCACATGTAATTTTAGTTGCACAAATTATAGCTTGTATTATTTTTTAAACACATATGAATATCATTCCTGTCATCATCACACATTTTTGAATGCAAAGAGAAAAACTAAAATGAATGAAGAATTAATACTAACGCTTGGCACTGCACTATTGACAGCCTTTAAAACGAGAAAATAGCATAATTTTGAAAATGGGCTGCAATCCTCAATCTTCTGTGTTCCATTTCACTTCCATGAATTGACCTCTGTAATCTGACAATTCCAAAACTTTTTACTTATACATTTTTACTTGTTAGATTAGTGAATAAATATACATAGGAATGAGTATACATTAAATACCACTTACTTTGGCAATACCAGAATCTGTACAACAAAAATGCAGAAGAATATGAGACAGGCACAAGTCACATAATACTTAAATGCAGGCAGAGTAGTTGCTCGATACTAGAAGAAAAATAAGCAAATGTTAAAAACACAGTTTCCAAAGCTGATAATACATCACCCAACTGAATTTTCAGCTTAAAGATGCAGCTTTATATATAAATATATAAAGACTGTATCAGACATAGTATTGAACCCTTTTACCTCTGGAAGAACAGCTTCAGTAGCCATGTCAAATGGTTTTGTCTAGTTTCTCTGCAGAACAGGACTATTCCAAATTCATCATAAAAAGTTTAAGGTAAAAAAAAAAAGGTGAAAACATTTTAAAAAATACTTTTGGGAATGGCCAACTATTCTTAGCCAATTTCAAGTTTCCTAGTCATTAATTTCCCAAGCTGATTTTCAATTATTAATAAATACTGAATGGGCTGAAACGGTTTTAAAAAAACGTAACAGTCATTTAGCCGGGAAACTCCTGAGCACACAAAGCAGCAAAGTGTAAACTGTGCCACAGATGTGTATAAACATCTATTTCCAACAGCATAGCTACCAATCATACTGATATTTACTGGCGCTATATATTATTACTTCTATTAAAATATTTTATGTCTGTGCTAAAAGGCCTCATATGTACACTGTGTTACTACTAAACACTTGATATTCTTAGGAGACAGACAATTTGATCTGTTTTGTCATGAAAAAATCTATTTTTGAATCTCTAATTAGTTTGTCTAGAGACATAAGAATTAAGCAATGAAATATTTATCAGAGTTGTTCTGCTATTTGAGATAGATATGTCTAGATTGAAACCAATTAAGTACTCAAAGGGAAATTACCTAAGTATTGGGATTATTAAACTTATTCACTCTATTGAAGTTTTTTTTCAAAGGGTAAGAGTTTAAGACATGATTATTAAAGAAAAATGTACCAAAGATTATTTTCACTAAGTGCTCAAAATGCAAACTTCATAAAATGGAAAGTACATGAGCTGTTCTTACTAACTGCAAGCACACAGCTGTGTCTTTGTGCTTAGTGCCAAGTTCTGCCCTTGAAAATGGTGCACCAAGTTTTACCACGAACAGGCAGAAATCGATTTTAGCAATGCAACATCTTTTTTCCACTTTTGAATTGTATGACAAATTAAAATCAATTCTTATCACATACCTAACTGAATTCCAAGGCACAAATATGACTTTGCTTGATGGGTATGGTTGTAGCATGTTTTGCACTTCCCCTTGTTGAATATGTTTGTTATTTCCTAATGGTCTTGTCCAAAATTTTGGACCTTAAGCTGTTGTTAAAATTTCAAAAAATTCCAAGCCACCTGTAAATTCATTTCAGTGTTTCACACTTTTCCAGACATTTCCCAATGAAGTCAGGCAGCTCACTCCTTAGGTTAAATAATTATTTTGCTTTATTACCTTGCTGTGCTTTCAGGTCCTACGGGGCCTGAAAAGCTCCTGTTTAAATCAAAAGCAGGCTTCTTACTAAGTTATTTCAAGACAAAACTGGACTGGTGAGTCATTAAAAGGCAGTGAAAAAAGATATTAAAAAGCTGGATCTGAAAAGAACAATTAGTTCCATAGCATTCTGCAGTCTAAAAGAGATTAGTCTCCTACAGGGAGCGTCTACACAGCCAAATAAGTTAGCTCCCTGATTTTCTCCCAAGTTCTGATTCCCTGATTGTCCGAAGTGCACATATGATGGTTTTCTCTCAAGTTCTCTTTCAGAATTTATTGGTTAGTAGCATCCAAATTAAAATCTGAGTGTGCTCCTAGGCTCATCTTTGATCCACTCAGTGTACCCTTTACACACTATGGCTGAGACCACACAAGGTCTAGCTGCTTCTCTCTTATGCCATCTTCTAAACAGTCTCAACGAGCCTTGAAACCTTTTTCATCCTAATGCTCTGCCAAGGGCATACAACACATGCCGGTGGCAGCTGGCCGTCACAACAGTATTCTGCTGAGTTGTGAAAGAATCTGAAAATTGTTTCAGATGCTTTGAACTGAAAAGATATCTAAAAAAATAATTAAATGTGTATTTGACCACCACGTAGGACCCAGAAGATACTTGCACCTAGTCTGTGCAGTGTGAACACAGTACGGTGCACTTCCTCTACCCCACTCTCAGCAGGTTCACACATTTATACAGCCAGTCGTGGTCAAACCTCTCTCTTACTTCCCTGAAGAACAGCATAAGTGTTCAGCTATCGGCTGCTCTGTGCTTATGAGAAAGCAGAAAGAGGAAACTCTCCGGTCCTCCTGCTGAAGCTGTGTCAGTATGTCGAAATACACTCAAGCTCTGCAAGGCCACAAAACAATGAAAAGGCCTGAGTTTCTAGGTTAGTGGTCATGACAGTCACCTAAAAGGGAGGAATCTATCACTCTAATCATTACTCCAGGGACTAGAAACAATACAGAATATAATTTCTATATTAAGATAAACAATAAACACTGTTTATATAACAGTATCATTTACTCCACCTGTACATGCATGTCTCAAACATGTTTTATCACACATATTAGAGGAAGATTTAGTGTGTTGCATACAAGACAGCTAGGCATTTTTCTTAAAAAACATTTAAGTATTGTTTCCCTGGAATGACGGTGAGCATCAAGCGCTTATGTAGAAAACTAATGAGCCACTGACATCATTACAAGTCTATCAAACCTCCTCCCACTTCTGTGAGGCCATAAAGATCTCAAACAATTCAAGTGAACTGCAGAGCCCTACAAAAAGGAAGGCAGTCTCAGATTTCACATTCATAAAATTTCTTCCATAAATGAGCTAAAGTATTATTGTAAGTTCGAACACTTCTCCCTGCAGGAGAGGTGCTGTGGCCATGGCTCTGTGTAACAAAAGCAAGGGATACAAGCCTCACTTAGGATGAGGCAAAGAAGGAATCAGCTGTGAATTTGCAGTGAAAATAACTTACTTCTTTTTCCAGAGTCTTATTATAGAAAAGAAGTGATATTCTTTGAATGTCTTCAGATTTAAGCCACTGCCTAAAAGAGAAAAGGAACATCATAATTGACCAAGAAAAAAGCAGCCCTGTCTTTTTATATTACTGAAATGTAGTAAAATAAGAAAATCACTTTGAATAAAGCAAGTTCTTGTGTATTGCAATGTATATGGTGAATTGCACTGACAGTAAAAGTGGAAACTACAAATCCCCTCTCGCTTTTGACTTCTATTGCTATCATACACATAAAATGAAAGCTCAGATGATCCATTCTTTCTGTGGATCATTCCTAAGGACAATCAAGGGAGAGATTTATATGATGTAATTCTGACACTGATATTCCACTCACGTCCAAAATACTGTACTATATCCAGGGCACAGAAGAGAACCTGAGATAAAAACAATCCTTCACAAGGTACCCTTAAGAACACTGTTACAATATGCAAGAATGGCAGGTAAATTACACTTTACAAACTCCTATGCCTAACAAAAATGTAAAAAACATTATTAAAAGTGGCGGAGTGATTTTGTCTTTGAGCTGTATGAGTCTCTTGACCATGACCCTGTGCTCTGGAGGTAGATTATGATCTTTTGACTGATTAGAAAAATGTCTTTCCTGCTTAAAGATGAGAAAAAGAAAATAGAATGAGTACTTGCATTGAAATGACGAATCTATTTTAAAATAAGTGAATCTTGACAAAAGCTTGACATAACCTTTACAAAATGAAATGCTCTGATATGAAAGTCTACATTTATTTTAATGGAGACTTGAAATGAAACAGAATATTTACATTTCAAGACGATTAGGTTGCTAGCACCTCAAGGGGACTAGACAAATTTGAAAAAATTATTTAAGCAGACCACTTCTGTGAACACGCAATATTTGAGCTTGAAAAATAACAGCAGGGCTTGAGATTTTTTTGCAACCATTCCAGCAATAACTTTAAATTAGGCTCTAAGCTAGTAGTGTAGTTAATGCCTTCTAAATAAAAGGGAATGTCTCAGCTGACAGGCTGCAATGCAAATATGTCGCAGCAATGAACCACAGTGGAATATATCCTAAATTAAGGTCCTGGGAGAACAGGAGTTGACAGAATGGAGTGTAAGCTATTAGCTTTGATTTGTGAAATCTAAAATATTTGTTTCTTTGCCTGGGAGACTGTCTCTGTTCCTGTGCAATCAGTTTCTAAAAACGGGCTGAAAACATATTCAGTTCTAGGTATGCTTATTTTAAAAATGTTTTTCCCAGTTTGCTCTGCAATGGCTCACATCCACATCTGATCGCAGGATTCAGACGAAAAACAGATATGATAGGTTGTTGGACATACTGCATGATTTTGTTTGGATCCTGCTGTAATCTACTGGAGAAAATCTTCAGTTTGTGGAACTTTTTTGGTAAACTGTAAAAATTAAGTGTAAGTTTTTCTCCATTTAGTTATAAAAATCAAACAAAAATCAACCCTCTTCTCCAAAATGTTAACCAATTTCCCTTTGTTTCTTACAGTATCTGACAAGCGGATGGATTTAATTAGCATTACCACACAGCTAAGAAGTTCTGTCTGCAGACCTACTCCCAAAGGCCTCATTTGGTCTGTACACACTTGATCGCATGTGAAGTCAGTAGTGTCATTTACAGCAAATGCTGCCTCCTACTCCCCATTACAAGCTCACGTTTGCAGGATATTTTAGTTCTACTTCAAAAGCTCAGAAAAAAACTGTACTGGTTTTAGGTAGCAGATGCCAAGAGGTCTGAGATGAGGGAAACAGAGTAACAGACAAATGGAAATAGAGTGTAAGTACAGAAGAGGGAGCACAAGGTCACATACCTTTGGCACAGAGGTAAGGGCTGAAAAATTCTGCCTACAGCCTGATCCCCTGATGAGCCTAAAAGTTACCCAAGTACCTGCAAGTATGTGGGACTATGCCCCCTGGGAAGGTAGGTACCAAATTTCTGTTGAACTACTTTTGCCATTCAAGGAATGACACAGACAGACAGCTGAATTCTGCCTGCATTCACAACGGCATGTGGTTTGATAGGGCTTGTACACAAAGAATTATGCACGGGACATAGCAGTCACCACGTCTTAAAGAAAACACAGAGGAAAGAGAGTGTGCCTCTTTAACGTAGTGATGTACTTATGAAGGAGCAAACAACTTCAGTTCACTCTGTAGGTACATAGTTAGTTACCAGATTGCTATCCATCCGTCTCATGTCATACGCAAGTCCCCTTTCTGTCAGGGTTCAGGGTGTTATAGCAAGGGCTACTCATCCCCCTCCTGCACCAGATGGGCACATTGCAGCCAGGAATCCTTTGTTTAGAGTACAGGAAAAGAAATGTGGAGAAAGTGTGATGTTACACCCTAATGGGTAAGCACTCAGCTGAGAGGCAGAAGCTCTTTGTTCCTTCCTCGCTCTTTTAAACCTGCATTTACGTATCTTTTAATGTAGTGCTTTATCAGCATAGTAATGGATAAGCAGGGCATAACTTTCTTCATGCAACTTTGCAAGGAGCATTGCCAAATAAATGTACTACTCCGAATCAAGCTATAAGTAAGTCCAGCTGGCTGCTCTTCAGATGCCATGGTTTTGTTTGGACTCCAGAAGAGGGGACCGAACACTGACACCCCAAGACACTGACAGCATGTGCATGTGGCCCTTGGCAGCTTTGTGAAAAGTTAGCTAAGCTGGAGAACCAGCAAGAGAGCAGTGAGGCAGGGAGCCCAGAGAAAATGCTACACGGCTTTAAAAACCTGAGGTACCATTTCAATATGTACTGCACTTACACTGTGTAGGAACAGTGATTAATTTGGACTACGTCTTTGTCTTGGACTAAGAAGATCCAGACACTACATTCCCTTATCTTACAGCTACTGGCTGTTATGGCATGTAATGTCCAAAGACCCACGTTATGACCATTTCCTTCCAACCAGTTACTTTTCTCACAGAATGACACATGGCAAATAACCATGATGTGGATAAAAAAAGCAGGCCATGCTGGCAGCCCAGGGTGGAAGAAACAATGGCTCTGTACAATGAATGCTTCGGTTTGAATTATTTCCGTGTAATTTTCTAGTTAAAAAGGTTAAAGGAACGATAATTTTAACAACATATTTTTTGTACAGTAATTTTTTAAAATGTTTTTCAGGCAGTCATTGGCCTATCCGCTCTACAGTTCAAACTTTACACTTAAAAACATCTAGAAAAACCAGTTTTCTCAGATATTTTCTTAAAAGTTAGCTTCTTGATTCAAAAAACCAAAATATTTTCTTTCAAAACCACTCCATTAGATTAGCTGATAATGTTATTTTCATTTAGCAGCTGAAGAACTGAGGCACAAACCCCCCACAAAATTATTAAGAAAACAAAAACGGGATTAGTTTTGTGTCTTAAATGTAGGAAATATTTTATCTAATTTTTCTGAGTGCTTAGCATTCACAGAGTTAAAATATTATTGAATTAACTTGCTGCTTGTGGAATCAGCACTTTTGACAAGTTACTCTCAGGTACCCAATTGAATAGCATAATTTAAGTGATTCATTCAGCAAATCAGTACAGGGATAGGCAGAGAACCTACATTTGGAAGATGGCATTCAGCCCCTCTGTTGTATAAGATCATTCCTTATCTTTCTGCAATTCCCCATGTAATTCACAAAATGCACTGAAACTTTTTCAGAAACATTTTTTATCACATAGATGTCTTTTATCCTCAAGTTTCTCTGAATTTTATGCATTAGTTACATAAGACAGGGATTCTCTGAGTTAAAACAACATATGGTATGATCATACCAATACTTTATTTTAATGCATGTATACAGATGTTTTATTTTTTACATCCAACTATCATTTTTACAATCCACTTACCAGAGGAAGTGTACCTGAAGACACATAAAAACTGCCAAAATTTGTATAGCTGTTTTAGGCAAGTCTAGTATAATCAAAAGGCTTTGTCTATCACATGACTCTCTCACTGTATTCTCTGTATGTCTATAACTATCAACACTCTTTTCTATAAACAATTGAAAAATATTTTCCTAAAGCCAAGTACCTTTTAATAGGTATTAAAAGGACTATCAGATGCAAAAAACCAAATGTGACGTATGAGCATTTAATAATTAGGTGTAATACTCAGCTGATTAAGATCCTGAGTAACCTAAGTAGTGAGGAAAACATCTAATTCCTCACAGCTATTGCCCATATTTTTGAAGGGCAATTCCCTTATTTCATCAGATAAATATAAGAAACCTGAACACTTATTTTGGACTGGTATTGATTTTTGCCTCAGTCTTATCTATTCACCAGCAAATGGAGAACATCGATATCACCTCCAGCTCCTCCTAGGAGACACTGCACGCCCCAACAATTTTAATATGCCATCAAGCTTAGCCTTCTCTAGAAAATCAAACAACCAGTTGAAACAAAGAGATATTAAACCATGATTTTAGGGGAAGTTTCTAATTCTGAGATGTTTCTGTGACAATTGCAAAGCATCAATTTTCACGTCATTCTGATTCCCAAGCCAGCTACTTCTTGTGTCTTACTTCTCTGCTTTCACAGGAGAGAATTCTGTAGAGTTATAGCTATATCTGTACAGATATGAACAGTTACAGAGCAAAAACCCCTTTGCCTTGAAGATCAGGACAAGTCAAAACCTCTGTCACACCATGACTCACAGGCACGGTCTTATCCCATATAGTAGAAAATGTTTCTGGACAGCCTACATTCAGAATGTGCAGAACTTGCTATGCCAGTATCAGTGACACATTTACTGTTTTCAGATTTCTGTGTGCATGTGGGGGTAAGAAATAGTAACCAATACCCTCTGTTGGAGATTTATGTCAAAGTTAAAGGAAGGAGACAACAGGGGATAAAAACATACTTTTGAGCATTGATTCCGTCAATGGCCTGTATCATTCTTTCATTCAGTTCCTCCTCAAACCTTCTTTTCTGTGATTTTGTTCTGAAATGAAAAATGTGGGAAGTTACTTTGGAAAATCATTACGTTGTTAATAACCATTAACTTTAAACAATGGGAGGATAGCTGGCATAAACCTGTGAGGATAATAACCCTTCTTAACATTTATGCTGCAATAGCAGCTACAGCCTTCAGGCACACAGAGCCTCACAATAAGCTCTAAACAAAACAGTGTAAGCTACAGAGTCTGACACACACACAAAAATCTAGAGTTTAGCTATTAGGGAGCAGTTAAAAGCAAACACAAGAAAACATTTTGAAAAAAAAAACAAAACAAAACAAAACAAACAACACCCAAGAGAGTTCAAGAAATTCTGGTTGACAGGAAGTCTTCCGCAGTGTTATGAATTCATGAAAAAGAATGTGAATATGCTCAAAATCATAAAACATTCCTGTTTCTTGTAGATATTTTTAAAAATCCTTGTCAGAATTGTATGATGAGCAACAATGTGCTAGTGCACTGAGGCACAATAAATTATCTCTACCAAAAGCCTGCTAACTCTTCTTGTCTTGGAAATATTTTATTACCTTTAATAAGAAAACTGAGCACTGAGTCTGAAATTAGTTTCAAACATATGTCATGTTTCCCTATTTATAACTTAAAACACAACTGCAATGAAAAAAAGGATCTTTTTTTTTTTCACTGGACTAAGCATGAACCCAACAAAGGATCATCAGAATGGTTTTTGTCTTTGCTACCACACGTTACTGCCAACACCACCAGTCCGTTCAGCAGATGCACTCTCCTTAAAAACAGACTGTATCAAACATTGACACATTATGTCTCTTCCTCTTGAAACGTTAAATCCAATGATAACTTAAAAAGTGATTTGTAAGAAGTCAACAGTCAGATCTGAAATTTGACTCTTTGTTTTCCAGTAGTTTCTTAACCTACAAATTGAACCCTGTCAAAGGTAACACATATTTTCTTCAACATCAGGATTTTGGGTTATTTCCCACAAAGTGGTAACCTGTTGCAGGATTCAAATTCATACAGAAATTATGTTAGTGTATTTACAGTAACTTTAAACAACCCAGCTGATTTATGCCTTTTCAATGCTATATAATTTAGGTAAGAAAGTGTTTACAGCTTATTTTTCACATATTAAACAATCTGCTTAGCAGAAATAACTAGACAGCTGAGGAGACATTATCTAATCACACTTAATCCTCTTGGCAGATCCTTAACAACATAAGACTATCGCATAACTAGATAAGAGCTAAGACTGCCACAAACAGAAGCCTACAGTCAGGCTTCAAAACCCACATTTTCATATTCTAATAAAATACTTTATTTCACAGCACTTATTAACATTTCAGCTCTCTCCTGTGGGAATGACTAAAAGCATATCTAGAATCCTAGTTACATGCCTCACTATGGACACTGGAGTCCAGTAATGGTATCCAGAAATTCCTTCTATAGTATGGTATCAAAACACAAGGTAAAATTTGTACCTTTTACATCTATTTTGGAGTGGAACTTTGAAACAGAAAAGCAGGAACATCTCAGAATCTTAAAAACTGTATTATTTGCAAATACCACAGGCCAACGATATTTCTTTCTACTGTAAGGCTGATACAAGTCCTTTTGACATACTGTCCAAATATAAATGCTCAGTTTTAAAATCAGAGACTGTTTTTATTAATATCATACATATTCAGTCAAAACTTGTTCATCTTCTGGAAGTTAGCACTATTTTAGTTAATTGCATAGATCTCCAAGTAACCTGTGATTTGTTGAGGAGACATTTACCAAGCAGAGAGATGGGGAAGGAGCAGACAAAATTACTTGTTTGTGTAACCAAAGACAATAAAAATACAATTTTTTAAAGGGTTCTTTCAAACAATTTTGTGGTATTTGTGATGTTACTTAGAATTTTGAAAGAAAGACATTATCTGTGGTAGCTAAAATAAAGTGGTCACTAAAATAAAAATTAGCCATTCCAGGTTTCTGACAGTGCTAAGGTTGCTTTTTGAACAGGTGCCATTCTTTTCTTGATCTAGAAATTCTAGGTGTTTTTAAAGAAGTGATCATTTCAACCCTGTTTCCATTTCTTACCATTCTGCCCTAGTCATTGAAGTTCCAAGCAGGAGAACGAAAACTCAAAGATACTGTGATTTTGCAAACATTTTGTGTAACAGGAGCACTACAGGAAGACCACAAAATACCTTTTGAATGTTTATCACTGCAAACACTACAGGTATTGAAATAATAAAGCACAATGCAAATATGAAGCAATTAACAAAACATATAAAATGACTTTTAGCACATATTATTAACTGTTTTAACACAAATTAACAGCCCTTTACATCTTTGCTTTTCTTACCCCTCTGTGGCTCCTTCATATAATTTTCTCCCTACTGATGAGTAATTGGGTCGTTAGGAAAATGAATAGTAGCCAATTAACATACTCATTCTAATGCAGAATAATGCTGTTTGTTAGCAGGAAATGTATTCAAAAATCATAAGTAACATGACTGTTAAATCTGTTTTCATAGCCCTTCTGTACATAAGAGGTATAGGGTAAAAAAATAGTTTGGGTGAGAAATGTCCCTCAATATTTTAAAGCCTGCCTTATATATAAGTATGAGTGCATAGGAACGTATATATATTTATATGGACTTTATATAAATAAGTGACTTTTTAAACATTAATTTACCTCTCTCTGCAACGCTGGAAATGATACTGCCCCATGGGAACATCCTAAAAAACAGAAGAAAATACCTATGAACTATAATGATTTTTTACAACATTACTTTGCTTTAAAAACTGTGTTGAAAACAAGGCCAAGTAAGGAAAAAATTTCCAATACAAATACTTTAGCATTAGAGTAATACTATCTAAAAGAAAAATCCAGCCAAGAGCAAAGATGGAGTGACCTGGAGACAACCGATCTGTCATTACAAAGACTAAATAACTGATACAACAGTCTGAATCCAAGAATGGTTTGCTTTACTAGAAAGTCACTGCTTCAAAGTCACTGCTGCTTTAATGTAGCCCAAACTTCTGCCAGCTTCAGCAAAAAACAGTGCTAAGTGCTTTTGAAGAAAACAGACCTGAGTGGTCAAATAAAGTCAATGGTCATTATTTTTATTGATAAGCAACAGCAGCCATCGCAGCCACATTTATTTTGTGATTAATAGTGATGGCTGGGTACTTTCTGTAATGAACACATCACAATCCTGATGCACTGTATTTATTGAATGGGATGGGTTAAGGGGCTCAGTCTTATGTTCTCACATGTAACAGGAACAAAACCGAATGCCAATGTTGAAAACTATTAGGATTTACCTTTATGTCTGCACATTTTAAAAGTAAAAGATAATGCAACGTATAAGCTGTCGACTGACAGCTTATACATTGACAATTTTATTCCTTACCTACAGCAATAAAATAGTGCTAGCAAAATCAAAAAGAAATCTTTTCTCTTCAGTGTAAGAGATGTAATGTTGCCCTACAGTGCTGTGAAACTCAGGCCATCAGCCGTAGCTGAGGAGTGGTTAGTCCACCTTCAAAAGGCAGATGTTACAGTGAGTATGGATTTGTTTCCAAGAGAACTCTTCTAATAGAAAAGTTCACCCCAGGTACCACAGGGATATTCTGACTTCCCAGCTTTTGCTTCTGGTTTGGCCATGCTCCAAATGGGGAATGTCAGGGAATGTCTCTATATCAAAAGTGTTCCTTCCGAAAGGTGTTGAACTCTGGCTTTATGTTCAAAATATCTTTCCACAAGGTGAACAGCAGTCACTCTGCATGCTGTGACTGGGGCTCAAGCTCAGAGAGACAAATTGTGTATTTTAGGAAGCAAGCTGGACTCCTTATAGTTCAGAGATGCACTTATAGCAAGACATGTCTCCTCAGAGTCTAATTCAAAGCTCACATGCCAATGGAAAAGCTCTCAGCAACTTCACTGGGCTTAGGCCCTGTACAAACACATGTATCTTCTATCAGAAATAGCCAGGTATATAGAGGTAAACATGCTTTTCTTTTCAAATATTGCTAAATCGTATGAAATGACATAAGTAGGCCCCTACTGTTGTGCTTATCTTGCCGTTTTCAGTGGTCATGCTGTCCCTGTGGTGCAAGTGTGCAAATGGCTTGGCCGCTCCCCACGATTCCAGGTACCGGGTCATGCGGACAGAAGCTCTCATTTTGGCTCCATCAAGAGTATGTCGAGGTCTAATGTGGTGCTGAGGGCTTCGCTTCTCTCCCTGGTTGACAGAGAATAAAAGGTGATATCAGCCTTGGTGTTCATTACCTTTTGAAGCAGTAATGCATCATCTGGTACCACATATCTGCATGCCGAGGAACTTAAAAATGGAGAGATGCTAAGAACCTGCAATTCTTGATGATGTTGCTGGGAAATATCAGAGACTTATTTCTGAAGAGCGGGAAAGATTTGCAATGGAAACATTATGTATTTGTAGGCATCAGTAATAGCTCTGATCAATATCTTATGGTAGTGAATTATTCAACTAAGAGATTAGTGGTCCTGCTCAAAAATAACTATGACTGGCCACAAAATAAAAGTACTACTAACCTTAGGATTGATTACAAAGTAAGTCTTAACATTATGCTCTTTCAGATATGGGTCCCTCACATCTCCATCCCCATCTTCCACTTTGTAAGCTCCATTCAAATGTGCCAAGGTGACTGAGGTGATGTGAACACGGCTGAAATTATATTTTAAAAGAATGACAGAAACACAAATACCGATCAAAAGCATAACTTGAACCTGACCAACCTTTTTCACTAGCTTTTGGATATACTTTTTATACGCTGCTCACTTAATTTACAGTCCCTCTAATCTTACTGTTAGAAGTTCTAATGGGCATAAGTCTAAAGGTTTCCATCCACAAAAAAATACTCGCTAAATCACAGGAAAAAAAGAGTGCCTGTTTGGTTGGGTTTTTTTCTGAAGACAGCCCTAAGAATTAGTTTAGGCTTCTCCATGAAGGCTGATGGCTGAAGAGATGATACCTATGCATTTCTCCATGATGCAAAAATCCATGTGGCCAAAGGTTAACAGAGAAGCCTCTTACCCTGGGACTCCTCCAGCTTCCATGTGATTTGCCAGAGTAACGTCATGTGACCAGACATCGTACTGCCACTTCTGTAGCCCGATAACGCCACAAAGTACATTCCCAGAGTGCACTCCTACGCGCATATTAATGTCAACTCCAGTTGCGTCTCTCACTTTCCTGCAGTTGAGAAGAAAACCTGTGTTAATAAACATCATTGGGTCTTAGTTATCTTTCAATTTACAGTCAAATTAACAGTAACAACAGTGATAATGTTTATTTCTTTAAGCTCTTCTGAATCACAGGCAGGTGACTAAAGTCAAACAACCAGAGCATTTTCAGACATAGGTCATATGGGTACCTAACTACATATGTAAACAGTCATAAAATTAATTCAGAAGTATACAGGTTTATGCAGTTCTAAGAAGTGGGAAGACCGTAACTTAACTGGATTTATATATTGAAGCCCCAACTCATGTGGACCAAAACCTAACCAGTAATAAGGAACATGTACATACGTGTATCTTGGAGGAATTCAGGGTGTTGATGGAAGAAACAGCTATAGACTAAGAAACACAAAGGGTTCCTGTGTATGAGTCAGGTTCATAGTTCTAGCAACATCTTCAGTCTCAATGATAAGAATCATCAGCTCTCTACCTTCTGAATTACCAAATTAAATTGGCCTGTTTCTCTTCTTTTTTTGAAAGGGAACACAGAACTTAACATCTTAATTTGATATGGTAAATCCTACATTTAAGCTCTCAAGTGTTCTTTTTCTGGGAAATGCAAATAACAGCAGCATGACTGAAAGTATTTTGTTAAACTGTGGTTTGAAGTTATCAAAAAGAAGAGAGGAGAAGTTTTTTAATTCCTTCAGTCTGTATCAAATGTTTATCGGTATCTCTTTTCACTGACATTTTACACTGCTCTCATGTAGCTGACACACTTGAAAATGAACTGCTTGTAAATGATCTTTATAAGCAGTCAGCAAATGACAAACACCACTTTGCTCTGCACAAGGAATATGACACAAGCTTAACACATTGGAAAAAAATCACCATGTTTTACAAAGCAAAGTGGAAGAGGAGCATTTATCCTCCGGGAGTGCTTGTCAAAAGGCTGCCCTGCCATATTCTGCAGAGCAAGACATGAAGTCTGCTTTATAATAAGCTCTGAGGAGTTAAGGAGGGGAGCAATCAGAATATGTTCCAGAACTGAATCTTCTCTTCTGTCTCACAAATTAAAGAAACCACAGAAGATTTTAAATTGGAAGTGTTGCTTCAGACCAAGTAAGAGTTTACTACTTCTCTCCTGTGCTCTCTGAGCAATTGCTATGACAGTGCAGGCACTGAATGTGTCTAAGAACGTAGTCCATCACATCCCCATAGCACATTTGCCTTACCTACACAAGTATATCTGAAACTTCCCACTATTACTTCATTTTCTTCTCCCACTGTCTCTCTAGTTTCCCTCAGCACTCGAGTCTGTGTCCCATCCTGGCTGGGAAGCCAAATTACTCAGGACTGTATTTTTCGTATTGCAGCCTGAAATTTAAGTTTGTAAGGATTCTGTGTTTTTCACAGACATGGTTACCTTGCAGGTAGTTGTAGGAATTTTACTCCACACAAGCAAGAGTTCAGGTCATTAGAAAGGCATCTGCTCTGTTTTATTCATCGGTAATTCTGGACCAATGTATCCACATCTCAGCTAGTCCTGTCTCATGCACTTTAACACATGGCTTGAGTTTTGAGCATTTAGTCCCCTGCAAACTGCCAGCTTTAAAAGCATAGTTGCCTTTTGGATCAAGCATGCAGGAATGAAATCATACCTAGAAAAATATTGTGTACCTAGCTTTCAAATTGGTACAACCATTCCATCCAACCGTTTCTTTCACTTTCCTCTCAAACAGAATTCATGTCATGCCACCAAATCAAAGACAGCCTTTGAGAATGCGTGGCTGAGAAACATGTAAATCGGGAAGTCAGCAGACAGACAAGGGGGTGGAGTTTGGGCTGAAGAAAACAGCACTTATATTCATACACAAACGTATTTAGCCTTAACAGATAAACTGTAGCCTTAAAGCACCCAGTTAAGGTGGGCAGCTCTCAACATCAACAGCAGCACTGGCATCTACAGTTTGATAAGGTGAGCATCCAACTGCTGGGCAGGCAGGCTGCAGACTATAAGAAACATTGTATTTGTTCCACATAGAGCAGAGAAGCAAAGAAATTAATCGATGGGGTTACTAACGTATTTAAATGGAAACAATCTGTAGGGCAGTGAGGCTGAACTGCTCAAAATGGATCTACACATCATTAGGAAACAAGACTGAATAAAGGCTTTGTAGTACAGATCACCTGGCAATTTGGTAGAATTCCTCCTTTTTCCTTCAAAGAGAACTGGAACTGAAACCATATTCAAGTGGTAAAATCCATGCAGAACCGTTAATCAAAACAGCGAACTGCTTTATTTCACTAACTTACACACTGAGGGGTCAGTCTGCACCTCAGTGACTGAATATAACAAAACCTCGTATCTGACAAAACAGGTATTTTATACAGTCAAACATACACTGAGTGACACACTTCCAACAGCAAAAGTATTACTACTTCTAGTTTTACAGGTCACAGAAGTATTTCAGGAGATGCTTCCACACAAAGATGCAGCAATCACACAACAAAATATGGACTTTAATAATCAGTAATATTTATTCACTTGCAGGCTCCAACACTTGACATAATACTTCGGAAGCATTTGAAAACATGGGGTACAGATACCTCACTTCTTACAGAGATGTAACAGGCTGTGATAATCAGGCCCCTGCCTACAGGAGTGCTGTGGATTCTGACTACAGTAATAAAGTCAGATCAGAATGTGCGATGCAGCTAAAAGATAATTTTCTAGTCTATAAGGCTGCTCTTAGCAAGGAGGACCTTATCATCCAGCATTAACAGTGAACATACTTGATAGCAGTTTGAGCAGAAAGTTATTTCAAAGAAAATTGGGAAGTTGTGAAGTGTGAGGAACTGACAGATTGCTCTCTGAGCTCAAGTAAAGCATTTCATTGTGATGTGTAAAAGGATGCTTTCAGTTCTTTGTGAAGGGCAATTTATGGCTTGAGCTTAGCATTGTTTTTCTATCAGCCTGTAATCTTCTACAGTTTTTTTATCTTATGTAAAAAAGAGACAGATTGACGAAACTCTATGCAAATGCTTTTAACAAACATTTATCACACAGCTCACAGATCTTTTGAAATCTAAACTAGAAAGCTCTCATTTTCACTCACAGGCTGGGGAAAAAAAAACTAAAACAACAAGAATTTTAAGTCAAACAAGGCAAGGAGTTCAGAACTTAGGGAGACTCTTTTATGTACTGGTCTACTGAAGGGATGTTAGTTTTAGCTCCTAATACACTAGAGAAGCAACTGGTTTAATTACAATCATGTTCTAGTATACCTAAATGAAAAAGAGAAAGAATCCAGTGAAAGTAACTGATAAAACAACCAAATCTGAAAATTTTAATGCGTGGCAAGGAAAACTAATCCAAGTACCGTTTTAAAAAAACAGATTTATTTGGACACAATGTAAGGTACAACCATATTTGGATGAAGAAAAAACATTTTAGAAAATGCACCAACTTGATTCCTGTACTGAGGTTAGCTTTACAAAAGATCCCTAAAACAATGAGATCAAAATCCTAATTTCCTCAGGTATTTCTGTGGAAATTAAGGTATTCCTGTGAATACCTTAAAAGGGAAAGAACCAGATTTGCATTAATCAACCCACCCATTCAGTAATTGCCCTGGATCAAATCACAAGACCAGGCAACTGAAAGCCAAAACCCTCTTGTGACTGCAGTCACACACATATGAGGGATATTATTTAAGGAATAGATATCACTTTTGTCTGCCTGTTTAGTTAATCACTGAGACAGCGCTGTTCAACATAACTATCCATTTCATGAAGAGGTGCACACCACACACATACCTCACAAGGACAAGGTAAAATCTTATTTTGCTACCTGGACAATTGTAAATGTGATTTGGGCAAAACCATCCAAAGTGGAATTGAAACTCAGAGAAGCCCATACCAATTTTAAAGCCAAAGTCCAACTGCTTTAAAAACCAAATCACACAGGTGATTACCAAATATCCAGACTTCCAAATGATACATACTTTTGCAAAGTGTAGCTCACCTAGATATACTGTAGTTTTAGTCAAAGGAAACAGCTTTTCTACAGAAAAGATATCTGTGCCGTTAATGATAACTGCTATAAGTAACTATTTACAGTATTTCAACTCCTAAAAGCTAAAAAGAACTTCAGATATGAATTACAGACAATGAATTATCTGACTTTGGTTAAAAAAAGAGGTGGAAAGTTTTTTAATTGTCCTTTCCTCACAAAATGTTTTCTAAATAAGCTAACAGAATCAGACCTTTGCTTACCCAATAAACTACGAAACTGAGCTGAAGTTTCTGGATAGGAAGGTTTAAGGCCGTTCAGCATGATGTGCAGACACACGTGCTAGACTTAAATGAGGTTTAAGTACCCTCAAACTGAAATGTGTCCAGCTTTGGCAGCAGCACTCATCCAGAGCCGTTATCTTACAAAAGAGTAACTCTTACAAAAAAGAGTTATTTCTGCTCTGTACTGAGAGTCCAGATAGCAGCCAGGTGGAGAGATGAGGGGGAGTAAAGCTGCCCTTTTGCAAGACTTTTCAAGTCCCATCATCTTCAGAACAGCTACAGCTGCCTATAATCCATTCACAATCTACTCTTCAGTAATAAACCTGAGGATTCCTCAAGTTATGCCCATAGCTGTATCCTCCAATGCCTTACAAGTTCTAACCAATCAGATACAACTGTATTTCTTCTTCCTCTTTCACAATCATATGAAGCCTCCTTTAATTACAAAATAAGTTATAACTGCTATTTCAAAAGCAATCACATTAGGATTCTCAAATATCTTGTTCTGTTTCCTGTTTCAAAGACAAAACAAGCACAGTGATTATGGGAAATAAAGGACAAATACAGTAACCCAGAAATCCAAAATACTGCTGATAAGCACAGAATTCCCAATAGTGTCTTAATGTGTTACCTGACCAAAAATTTTAAAAAATCCTCACCTAGAAAATTAATTACAGAAAAGTTGAAACTAAACCTAAACATGGGATCTAGTAAGACAGGCATATTTGACTGCTCATTTAACAACATGGGAAGTAGCCCTCTCAGCCCAGGAATCTGTAAGCCGTTAGAAATGTCTTTGGTAGACATGTCAAATACCACTCCACAGGCTCAGAGGCTGAAGCATCTTAATTGTGGAAAGGTAACTGCTCCTGATCACCACTGAACTCCAAACTCAGCTGGAGACCGGAGCTCTGGCCTCTCACAGAGCCATTTGACTAATGGGTGGGTGGCAGCATCATGATTATGCAAAAAGCAAAGCTTCCAAGTCCTAAGTGATGTCTATTAGGATATTTTTACTGTCTTGTAATCACAGAATAGTTGAGGTAAGCAGGGACATCTGGAGATTGTCTAGTCCAAGTCCTGCTCAAAACAGGGCCAACTAGAGCAGGTTGTTTGGGGCCATTCCAGTTGGATTTTGAGTACCTCCAAGGCTGGAAAATCCAGAACCACCCAGGATGACCTGTGCCAGTGCTCAGTCACCCCCATGGTGAAAAAAAAGTGTTTCCTGATGTTCACAGGGAACCTCCTGTGTTTCAGTTTGTTCCCATCACCTCTTGTCCTGTCACTGGGCACCACTGAAGAGCCTGGCTCCATCTTTTTTGCACTCTCCCTTCAGGTACTTAAATCATTGACCAATTTTCCTCCTTAGCTTTCTCTTCTTCAGGCTGAACAGTTGCAGCTCCCTCAGCCTTTCCTCACATGACCAGTGCTCCAGGCTCTTAATCACCTTTATGGTGTAGTGATGAGACAGCCTGCCACAAACCAACCTCTTAAAACATGTCTTTCCTGAGGCTGAAATCAAGATTACCATGCTGGACCTTGTAGTGAAACACACCAACTACTGCAGGTCTGAATGTTTCAACCAACAGCACTGCTACACAGAGAAAAGAGACAGAATTTTTATTGCTGAATATTCAAGAGTTCAGCACTTACTTAATTGCTTCACACATGTCCAGTCCCATTTTCACACAATTCTTGGCATGATTTTGAAGAGATATAGGTAGTCCAGAAACGCAGTAATAGCAGTCACCTAGGATTTTAATTCTCATACATTCATTTTCCTGGAGAAAAAAGCAAGGTGAGATGGTCACTTTCAACTTGAATGACATAAATGAAGGGTTACTGTGACAAAGACTGACTTAAATAATATTAGCAAAATCTTTCCACTTAAGTTTGTTTTAGTAGTGAAGGATTTGGCTTGCTAAAAAAGAAGTGCTGTCAGAGTTTTGTACTGATGATTCCTCCATCCGCTATGGTCTGTAAAGTGCAAAACCAGGAAGTAAGTTCACTGCAAAACATGTATCTGCAGTGTTGTTCATGTCTTAGATTAAAGAAATGAGCCAAAGTATCATGTACTCAATCTAAATAAAGATTTTTTTTATTTGAAATATGAAATCAAAAGACCTAGCCTTCCACATTTATACCTTTGAAGTATGCAATACTTCCTGAAACTAGCAATCATAACCTTTTTTTTTTTTTTTTTTAAGCAATACTGGACAATAGCTTTGGAACCAATAAAAAAACACATAATTTTTTTATGTTTTAGTGTTTCTGATTTTACCTTCACACAGAGCATAAAGTTTGATGTAATTTCTATAAAAATGACACGTAGATAAACAAATATTCTGAATGTATTTGAATATTTTCTTGAGTAATTAAAACACTGTGGTCAGTAATTAACCTTGCTTCTATCAATATTGTCTCTCTTATCCTCCAGTCTCTTAAATGCTTTTTCAGAGATCAGAAAACTGACTGCATCCATTTTCTATCTTGAGTTTCTTAATCCTAGTTATTGTAAAAAATCTATTTAATGAGCTGATCATCTGCCATTAAGCTTTATCAGGCTCTGTGAGCTGTCTCTACTGGTCCTATTAGAGAGAGCTATCTTGGGTTTCAGATTGTCAGAAACACACTGGCAGAAACACACTGTTGCACTCAGACCAGAGCCAGATTTTTTTCTTCACACATTTCAAATCTAATCTTCCTGCCAAAACCTCAGAAATGCTGCCTGAAGGTAGGAGAGTCCCCAAGAAGAAAAAATATTTTAAAGATGACCTACTTTTTTTAAACTAAACACAGCAGCTCAGCAGAAACTCACCTTTGCAATCTGATCAAACTTGCCGAACAGCTCATTTAACATGTGCACCAGTTCCCCTGGGGAGCAGTCACTGGCCAGGCGAGTGAATCCCACGATATCAGCGTACAAGATGCTGCAGTGGAAATGAAGAACTTGGTCACGGTTTCCTTCTGCAGAACTCAGATTTATCACTCAACAGCAAAACCTGAAAGTAGGCATTCTGGACTTCACAGAGGTATGCCCGTACCCAAAACAGCCACTGCTAAATGTAGATCAATAAATAGGCGAACCTACGTTTACCTTTATAGGTGTTATGTTTACAGGTAACATATACCTGTATTTACCTTTATACGTACTACCTTCACAGGTATTACTTTTATCAGTATACCTATATTTATAGATATCTATAAGCATTATAAACCTATATTATTTAGAATGTATTCAAAAATGTAGAAATCTTTTTACTACTTATGAATTGGCAATATAATAATGGCAATTATTTCAATAAACATGTTTATTATCAGGAATTGTTTAATAACTTTTTATAATTATAGATATTTTCTGTCTAGATTTACCTGTCAGTCATGCGCAGCATGGACGTTTTTGCTCACTTGTAACTCAGACTATTAAGTTCATGCTTGATTGCTAAGATATTCAACCCACTATTTCTATTCACCAAGAAAACTTGCCCAATTCATGGGACCAGGCAAAGGAAAAAGTATTTGTGCTTGTGAATTGTGCAAGTGAAAATGAACTTCCTTGGAAGTCCTGCAATAATTGCTTTAAAAAAGTAATTTCCAAGAATGTCATAAAAATTTACTTGTCCAACCAAAAAACCCCAAGCAAAATTACTTGTTAAGATGAAAAAACATTTGAAATAAATGGTGATTTATTTTTTTAACTTCTAGAGATTTATAATTAGTAGATAATTAGATTTGTCAGCAGAGTATTGTATCTCAGGTAATGTGTAAAAAACATATGTGATACAGCTGCCTCTATTTACATTATGTAAAACTTGTGAAATTCCTCCAGTTAAGAAAATTACAAATTCAGAATAATATAGCTGACACGAATTACAATGTTGACTATTATATATGAAAACAGGACTTGGTACTTTCGCCTCAAAAATCAAGACATCATGAAGAAGGTCTGTTTATGTTTGGCTTTTTCTGAACGATTCCTTTTTATTATCACCTTTGTTGCTCTTCTGGGACATGGAATTGTTAGCATTTGATCAAATTAACAGATACTGAACATGAAGTCATTGAAAAACATATTAACATGATTATTTTATTAATTGCTCTGTTAAGACTCTCTTTTCAAAATTTTTTGGAATGTTGTTGATACATTTTATTACAGTACAATACCTTACATTGGTGTGCCTTTTGACATACAAATTGTGGAAGTTGTTGGTGTTTTCCAGCTGGCCTGCCTTGGGACCTTGCAACCTCTGAATGATTTCTGCTTTCATTTCCATGGCAATGTGAGCAGGCAGCAAAGAAAGTAGAAGACGCTCCTAAAATTTAAAATTAAATGTCCACAATTTCTTTAAGGAGAACAAAGTTAGCATGGAAGCAATACCGTGCAAGGCGTACACTATTGTCAATACTCCAGAACATTTTGATGAGGTTTGTGCTCAGCCACTTGCCTGGAGTGGTCTCCAACATTAACAGTTCCCTGAAGAACCTGACAGAGAGTTACACGCTTTTCCAAGTAATACCTAAACTCTTCAAGGTTTTGTGTACATTAGAAAAAGATTAAGCTAAACTTAACGTCTGAAGAAGTAATATACAGTAATCTATTCAAGACTGAATTAGGATGCAGGAAATACAGAGCAGCAAATAAAGCAGGCCCTGCAAGGACTGTTCAGAGGATTTCAGGGAAACGAAGTCCAATTCAGGCAAGATTACGCTAAATCATATTTTTAACGTATTTTAAATGTTTAGTCATAGTTTTAGCAGCTGTTAAACTGAAAATTAAAAGATAACATCAGGACACAGAACATACTGAAAATGTTGTACTTTTGCAGACTATTTTTAGATGTACTCTCCCCTTATTTGAATAGGGCATTTGACAAACTAAAGGTTTTGAAAACATTAACCTAAAAGGAAATGGAGTATTTAAAAAAAACCCTACATATTTTTCCATATCTTTTGTTGATTTTATACTCATGGTCTTCTCCTTGTGAAGCTCTCTTGCATCAGCACATTTTAATTTTGCCCATTTTTCCTGTGACAGCTTTTCATTGAGTTCCTACTTCTTTGGAAAACTGGATCAGCAAGGGAATAGCTAGAGCCCTGCAAAAAAATCCTTCCTGCTTTGATCATACTCTGCCTCAAAACTGAACAGGAATTTCCCATTTTCTCATAGGCAGAGTGGCTAATTCTGGCTAAGCACGAAAACCAGAACCCTCAACCAGTGAGGAGAGTGAAGGCACCTATAAAAGCCCATGATGGAGTCTGAGAGAGAAACAGCTATGCCAGAAAAGATGATGACCTCAAAATGTGCATGGTCTGCAGGTCTTCCTCACAGTGATGCGTTCTCTTTGGTTCACAATGTGTATTTTTGCAGCGTTTTCAGTCCTGTTCATGAAGGTACCAGAAAAAGTGTGTAACCATTAATCCAATGCTCTGCCTGGGATAATGATACCTGTTTGGGTCTAATGACCTTGAGTAGAGCATGCCAATAATAGGGCTATAGACTCTGATATTTGCCACTACGTCAGCTATCTCTCTCTGTCACCTATAACAAAGACTTCCCATTCTCATAGTATTTGTGTACCTCTAAGCACAGCATTAACTTACGTGAGGCCCTAGGAAACTGATCCCGCACACACTTTGTAAAAACTCTGTTTCAGTGAATCAAGACAGAATCTTGTGTTGTTGCTAAGTAATACTGAAAGAATAATTTTCTACATTTTTTCTTTTCCCTTTTTTTACTTCGGTGAGAACTAAAATTTTGATTCACATATCTATGAACGGCTTTTTGTTTTGCATACTAAGGCATATCATATAAACAGTAAGGTGAGTCATGAAGTAAATGTTCAAGTAAGGCATATCTGTCTCTAGCCTGACAAAAGGAGGCAAGAATGAAATAAAAGATGTACTGTTTTCCTACTGCTAGGATCTCAGATCTGACACGTTATAACTGAGAAAAATATGAACAATTGATTTTTCAGGTTAATGTGGTTTTATTTCTTAAATCAAGATGAATTTAGTATGTTTAGACATTTTAGCAAGTACCCATCCAACAGGGTGAGGTATTTTAATTTCGAATGTAGTTCAATGGTCTTTGGTGGAAGTATTTTGTTAACATATAAAGAATGCCTGCAAAACCCATGGAATTTTTCTGTAATGAAAGCTTAATCTTGCAAGCTGCTCTTCACTGAACACAAAGTTGCTGTTTTGTGATGTACAGGATGGGCCAGGACTTGATAATAGTTATCATCAATAAGTTAACAGAGGTGAATGCTTTTACCTCCAGTTTTACATCACTGTACTCCTGTTGTACCATAGCTAGTAAATGCAAGCTAAGTGACTCTTTTCCTATGACTCCATTGTGATTCCAGACACTGCAGTGAGGCAGGCACTCAATGTCCGGGTTGCTGCTTACATCTTTGAAACCCAGAGATGCTGGGAAAACGTCAAAGAGAAAAGCAATGAAAGTTTTCAAGAAAACAATAGAAAAAGCAATAGAAAAATCAATAGAAAAAGTTTACATAGGAAGCAGCATAAAGTCAACTCCAACCCTGGAGAGGGAGGAAAGAGAAAGGAAGGAGAAAAGGGAAAACAGAATGCCCTCACTTTGTAGGGGACAGCAGGAGAGACAGGATATTTTGCCTCCTTTTTCTCTCCAGGCCAGACCACTATTCCATTCTGTTTAAACATCCTGGTGAAGCTGTTTACCACACTAGAACTTCCCTCCAAAGAATGGTTTTTCCTCGTTTCCACCACACAAAAGAGAAGGTTACAACCAGTGGTGGCTTTAGAGAACTGCAATTGGTGAAGCACACTGCAAAATATCCTGCCATGCCCAGCTACACCCAAATGCTTCAGCCACCCTCTCCATCACACAGGCCGCGAGCGCTCACATTTCAACCCAGAGGTTACCACTTACACGATAACGTGTAATCCAGTCACATATTACATGTCATGCAGATTGTTAATTTTGGTTTCTTTCACTAAAAGATGATTGTGAAAGAAGCTGAATCCCAACTATTTATGAAGACTGTGGCTGGGCTGGTCAGGTAGCCAAATACAAAATGGTTACAAATGCATTGTTCCCTCTCTCTCTCTGCTAAAAGATCCTAAGAAATGTGAAGCACTCAAGAATAACTCTTCCTTCATGTTCTGTCATCTCTGGTGGCTAAAAAGAGCACAACAGAACGATCAAAACCAATTACTAATCAGATTGTAGTGCCTGATGTGCACTGAAATTGTTGCAGGCTAGAGCAGCGTGAGGAACATTGCAAATCAAGACCGCTGCTTACGGTGGCTTTTTATTTAAGAATACATTCTGTAGTAGTCTCTCAAAAAGATCAAAAACCTACACATCAAAACCTAGGTGAACCGACACACAAGACACTGACTTTCAGACAAAACACTTTTCTATTTGTAGTAGACAGAGAAGTCACCCTCAGAGCTACAGTCCCTAAGCAAAAAGCCAAAATAATTCTGAACGTGGTCAAGATGCAGCATTTAAGTCTTCAGACTAAAAATAGCAGTACCTGCTACCGGTGAAAGAGAAACTGCTCTGCTATGGCAATAATGAAAATCCCCTCACAAATGTCTTTCTCTGAAATACCACCAATGTGACCTTACGGCCAGCACAGGTTAGTCATGCACACAAGAAATATTGCCTGACCGTATGTGTTCTCCGGGGCTATGATTTCCCCTCACCACTCAAACCACTTGTAGCTGAGATCTTTAATATGAGGGCTAAAAGACAGAGCACACAATCCATACTGACCCCAACATTCTAGTGTCTTTCAATACTACAGGGTTAAGTACTCCTTTCTTCTCTGAACAAGTCCATCTGGATCCCAGTAGATGGACAGCAAGTAGTCATCCTCCCTGGATTCTCTAACTGAGGATTTTCAGTGGTATCTGTCAAACTGTTAACTTGAGTTCCTGTTCTCTCAAGCTCTCACATCCAAGTTTATTTCTTTGTCAGAGTTTTCCCTGAATTATACAGATGACTTCAGCAGTCATTCCCTGTTACTCATCACTCCCCTAAAGCTTGATAAACTGTAGCTGTTTGTTTAGCTCGAGTAAGTTAGCATCCCTCAGTTAAAGATCATAGCACTGTGTTGGTTTTTGCAATGTGGCAATTGCATTTGCAGTACTTTGCACAATGAAGATCATGCTGTTGTTATGTCGTAAGCAATCAAAATATCCTCAAATGCTTGGTACAGTACATTTTCTTAAGTACTATTTCACACAACAAACTCTTCTTGGCCTTAGGCAATAATGCTTTCTGTATTTGCTCATTCCTATTTTGTCATGTAAACTACCAATTCTGATTCAGTCATTTGTACAAGATTACAAGACTATCAACTCTTTACCAAAGCATAAATAATTCTAAGAATCTATAGATTTAGAGGCCAAATGTTCTTCCATCTAGTCTGATCTCTTGAATAATATAGACAACAGAACGTCATCATGGAGAAGCAAAGGTATTCTGATAGTGGTCAGTACATTAAAATCAGCTTAGCATCTTACTCTCAATGGAGAGAAACTCTCCTTCAAGGCAATTCACAGAATCTAATACTGAATTCCTGTAGGGAACAAGTATTTCTCTCTCTCTCTGCTGCCTATGAAAGGAACAGCGGGTCCAAATTTTGGTCGTACTGAAAGAAATGTCCATCATCATTGCTAAGCTTCTGATGTTGAAGAATTGTGCAGAAAAACTACACATATGTAGAACAATGAAGGATTATCGGGGCATTTTTGTCCCTATAATCCCATACAGGGATATTTTTATCCTTTACAATGTCATATGTATAATCATCTATTTAGCAAGTTTGACAAACCAGGTCAATAAGTCAGCAGTAAGAGCTCTAGAAGCAATTAGTCTATACATGCATGCAGCATCACAACAAAATTTACAAATAAACATGGATAAAATAAAATGTTCAGATGCCCTTGAAATGTATCGAGATACAACCTACAAGAAATGTATCTTGCGATTCCTGGTCAGAAAATGATGAATCAGCCATGTGGCTGATCGAGATGGTGATCAACAGGACGCTTGTTTGGCAAATTATGGTACTGTTTACCCAGATTTCACAGACATTCTCTTAAACACACCTACTAGGAAAAAACAGCTGTAAGTTGTTTTTTCTTAAAGCTAACTTGGACTCCTAACTGGGAGGGGATTTTTTTTTTTTTAATTAGGCACTATTATCCCCTTAAATTTAGCCCATGTTAGTAACCTCCACCAACCTTATTATTTGCACTGAGACCAATAAATTGCACTTTACTCATACACACCAAGAAAGGTATACAATCTTGATTAAAGAGACATCAAGAGATGGAGAATTCATCAACTCCTTAGCTGATTGTTCTAGTGGTTAATCAGCTGAACTATTAAAAACTGTTAAAAATGTGTTCTGTATTTCTTACTTTGAAGTCTTGCTCCTGTTATACCTTTCTCAGCTCAAGATTAATGTCCATATGCTTTTCCCTGCAAAGTTAAACGCTGATCAGAAAACTTATTTTCTTCTTGATCAGGTAAACAGACTTAGCTCCATAAATCTCTTGCCCCTAAGTATTTTCTACACACTCTTCACTAAGCCCTCAACAAACCTCAAACATTTTTTGAAATTTCATTTAACACAACTCCTAATACTGTGCTCCAGTAAACAAAGACATGCACACACATACCCTCCTGCCTTATTCCCCTCAATACACCTGTGACTTACACAGTGCAACTTTCTGCTGTAACATCTCTGGATATCCCAGTCTGCTGTGTCTCTCAAATTAATTTTTCAAGGTTGCAGCCTTCCAATTTTCTAGTTATGACCTGTACTCTTTGCTTTTAGAATGATGTCTTTGCAGACAGTTATCATAAACTGTCTTGATGAATATAGTTTATAAAGTATTCCATATTATTTTGTTTACTATCAGACCAATATTTGGGTTTTTTCTGCAAAAATTAGCATCTGTGACTATCTTCACTATCTCCTAGATCATTCATAAAAAATACATAATAGCATAAAGGATGAGACCTGGTTCTCACAGAAAACGAAACGCATGCCAATTCATTGAGCTTCTTCACAGACAATTTCCAGTTACCCCACTCAAAATGCATTAGACCTGCTCTTTTGATGGGGAGCAGTGTCAGTACTTTTAATCAGGATGCCCAGCATCACTGCATCAAATATCTTACTGAAATCTACTGCTTTTGGAAAGTTACTTAACCCAAACCTGTTCCCCATTAAAAACTGAAAAATATTTTTATATGTCTTGATGTCCTACAAATTCATTGAGTACATCACTCTATTTCTATCCAAATACAAGCCTGTCATATCAGGGTTTTTTTTTTCATACTGATTGTTTATACTCTTCCTATCTAGTGGCAGTCCCTTCCTTTGTTAGGATGGCTTTTTTCGTGGAATACTTCCAAAATGCTGTCATCGGCCTTGAAAAAAACAGGAAAGGATTTTTCCTGATATCTAGAATTCTTCTACATGTCACAATTTTTGTCATATTGAACATTTTTTTTACATATCGAGTTGCTGCTTTTGCTTTCACTCGTGGCTAGTACAGGCTTTACACCACAGCTGACATCTGTTCTAATGACAGGATTATGAACCTCATCTGTTCATTAACAGACTCCTAAAGGGCTCCCCATTGCTAGCAACATTCATCTACGCTTTTTTTTTTCCCCCTTTGGAAAACGAGTTTCTGCAAATCCCCAAGCACAGCACTGTAAGACTTTTTTATCTTCATGGTCCTGTAGGTGAAATTTCAAGGCTGGCAGTGTCAGCAGCTGATAGCAAAACCAGAAAAATCAAGCGGAATGATAGCACCATCCTCTCAGTCTTTGCTGCTTCACCGGCCATGGGATGTGAACTTCCTATTTTGCAGAAGACAAACCGCAGGTGTCCAGGAGCTGCTTCAGTGAGAAAGACAGCCCTGAATTGGGGCTGCCAGTGGGGCAGGGCCCAGCCCCACAGCCAGGCGAGCAGGGCAGGCCCAAGGTCGCTGCCAAGGTCACAGGGGACCAGCCCAGACCATAGTGATGAGTCCTGGGTCCAGGACTGGAATAGGGAAAGGGTAAGGCCCAGGGAGGCCTAGAAAGTCAGTCACAAGTCAAGGGCTGAGTTCAGACCATGGGTCCCATGTCCAGGCACAGGCATGGTGGTGGTTTCATGGGAACTATAGCTGAGGACAGGCTGAGCAGCAGAGACACAGCTGAAAACCTGCTCACAGCAGTGGGGATCTAAGCCCATGGTGCTGCCAGGAGCCTCTGGCGAAGAGAGAGGGGCTGCCATCCACAGGCTGGTCCTGACCTCCAGCCAAGCTGCCAGGAACTAGCGAAATGTCTTGAAATCATGTCGTAATGGCAAAACATCTGCAGCATGACTTGCTCACTTCGCAAGAATGGTACAACCGACCAACCCAGGCTTTTGCTGTAAATACACATACTGGTTTTCAGGTTAAACATGCACCATTCTGCAACCTCAGTGTGCCCAGCTCATTTGCTGCTGAGTAACTGTGAATGTACAGTTAACATTTAGCCAGTCACCTTTATCTCCAAATCACACTAAAGCTACCTGAAAGCACCTCTTTGCTGCAGGGGTTTCAGTGTATATGTCTGAAAGCTCATTTAAATGCACAGGCTCACCACTTATTTGGCAAAGACAAATTCCTTCAAGGAACTTAGGGGATGCTTAATGCTTATGCATAGATTACAGTTTGCATATGCAGGCTGTCTATGACTAATTTTGCAAATGAGGTTCACTACACCTTCAGAATACGTCCCTATCTTGCGGCTGTTCAAGACACGAGTCATCAAACTGCAAAACAATAGAGTAAAACAGGAACATAATGACATACACAGGCAGTGCTGCCTAATTAATTGACAAAATTTCAAGGTTTTTTTCTGTCTGATCCTGTTAACTCTCAAGTTTTATGTATCTCAAGATCACTGGTGAATAGACATTTGCAGCATTTTGCAAAGAATCTATTTGATGAGATTAACGTGGTTATTACTTTAGCAGCCTTTAATAATGGTCAAGTATTACAATTCTGGCATTTGCTCAATACAATTTGTTTAAACAATAAACTCTTTAACTCCAGTACATCTCACTTCATGTTTTGATGAGAATAGTTTAACGTTATGTTTTCACTAGAAATGAACAAAACAATATGCAGCGCTCTCTTTACATCTTTCCTTTCTTCTAAACCATCCATGGGACGTGTCAGGGAAGATATTTGAGAGTACCGCTTGAAAGTCATCCATGCAGCCCTCTCCCCAGTAACAGAGGTTTCCTGTTCAGCTGCCCAGTGTAGAGTCAAACCTCGTGGCTGAAAGCGTCAAAGCCAAAGAAAAACTAAAAGCATTTCTGAGGCACAGCATTGCACTTAAGTTAGAGGATCATGTCTGAAGCACACTAACCGCCGCACTCTTCTAGTTAGCGTGGTTGGTTTTGCCTCAGACTTTGCCTGCTGATTTTTTAGCCATCTGCTTACTGAATACCAACTAAGCACGCAGGAATGGATTTCTCTCTGTATCTCACTGGTAATGTTCCATTATTTTATCAGATATGATACAGCTACCACATGTTTGCATGATCAAATGTTAGCCACCACACAGAAGAAGGATCAATCACCCCAACTTTGCCTGTCAGGAGTTCATAAACACTTCAAAGTGTGTCAGACAGCAATAAAAGTGAATCAAAACTCTCAATCTCCGCATTAGATTAGTCAAGAATAGAGGTAGATAACCATCAGTTTGGCCCATACAACAGCCTATTTAAATAAAGGGAGAAGTTTATTCAAGCAGAAACTAATTCAAGAAATTTATTTCATCAATATATAAATGAAAAGTGAACCTACAGTAAGGATCTGTCCTACTTCTTCTGAAACAGTGATGATAAATTTTAATGACGCAAGCTGTATATTTTAACGCCTTTTTTTCTGAGCAGCAGTAAGCATCACCATTCATTTAACAGCTCATTTCCTAGCCTTGAAGACAGAGGAAGCTGACTCACTCTAGGTAGAAATCAAAGAACAGGCAGATGTCTGGAGGGTATACACTGTTACTGCATTCATAAAGCAGACCTTTTGTTTCCTTACAATGGCCTAAATAAAAGGGAACAAGAATGATTTGCATTATATCTCTATCTCGTGAATGAAAGTTTCTCTTTTGCTTATTCACAGAATACGTGTCTTGTAGAAAACTTCCAATTGCTCTTTAATTATTATATTTTATATCTATATTTATAATGATTATATTATATGAGCATGGCCAGCAGGATGAGGGAGGTGATTCTGCCCCTCTGTGCTGCTCTCATGAGACCCCCACATGAAGTACTGTGTGCAGCTCTGGGACCCCCCATCATAGGAAAGATATTGACTGGTTGGAACGAGTCCAGAGGAGGCCACGAAGATGCTCAGAGGGCTGGAGCACCTCTCCTGTGGGGACAGGCTGAGAGAGTTGGGCTTGTTCAGCCTGGAGAAGAGAAGGCTCCAGGGACACCTTATAGCACATTCCAGTACCTGAAGGGGGTCTACAAGGAAGCTGGGGGGGGGACTTTTTACAAGGGCCTGCAGTGACAGGACAAGGGGTAACGGGTTTAAATTGAAAGCGGGGAGATTCAGATTGGATATCAGGAAGAAATTCTTCCCGGAGAGGGTGGTGAGGCACTGGAACAGGTTGCCCAGAGAAGCTGTGGGTGCCCCATCCCTGGCAGTGTTCCAGGCCAGGGTGGATGAGGCTTTGAGCAACCTGGTCTAGTGGAGGGTGTCCCTGCCCATGGCAGGGGGGTTGGAACTAGATGGTCTTTAAGGTCCCTTCCAACCCAAACCACTCTATGATTCTGTGATTCACTAGCTACTAAATATAGAAAGTTTTAAATGAAAAACTTTGCTCCCACTGGAAAATGAACAAGAAAAACAGAATTTTGAAAATGAATTCTCCTTATTTTGAGAAACCTGATCTGGAAAAAAAAACCAACTTACTGTATGGCAGTATATATGCTAAGCTATTCATTAACACTTATTATTAGGCCTAACCACAAAAAATATTTAGCATAGATCACATCAAGGATTAAAACTTTCAGGATTATTTTCAGTTTATTTTCTAAAACTCCTAAATAACATTTTCCTTGTTACTGTGTGTACAATTTCCAAAGTATTTTCTGTGGTAGGTTCCAGAGGTACCTAAGCATATAAGGCTGCAGACAGAAACTCAAGCTTAATCCACAGAAAGGCTATCTGTAAATACCAGACTTTCAAGTGCCTTGTCACCTAGAGAAAGCTGATCCCAAGAGGACAGGCACTGAGACACTGTGTGCAATGCACAGAGAAAACCAGAATCCCAAAAATGTGACTGAGAAAAAATTCGAGCTCAAAGGGGAAGCCACGTAAGTATGAAATGCCCAGAAAAGGGTGTTGCTTACGATTCTGTACTCAAGAGCCACCAGGTGCTTAGCTCCAGACTGCAAGGGGGCACTTTTATTTGCTTGGCACTCTGTTGTGGGCAAAACAGTCCAGAGTCACATAATTTTAATTTAATTTATTGCAAACTAAAACAAACCTCTTATTCCTGATTGCAATTTAAAAAAAAAAAAAAAAGAAAAGAAACACTGAGACAAACAGACAACCATCTATCGTCTGCGGTTCCCAGTCCTGACTCTCCTTATTTTTGCTGTGGACTACACTCTGTCCATCAAAATTCCTGTGACAAGGTGACAGGTGGTGTAGCAAGTTGAGGGGGTATCTATGATAGTTTCTTTCTGCCACTGTGTGCTTAATCACTCAGTGAAGCAGTGCCCACAGGTGTGCCCCTGTTCCAGCATGGATTGTCCATGGCCCAAAGTCCCTCAGGGGTGTAGGTACCCTCTTTTGTGCAGAGGGTCCTCTACACACAACAGTTTGTCACCAGACTACCAGCAGCTGTTTCCTTCTGAACTGTGTTTGGGCACAGTCACCACGGGCCTCTGATTAGATAACATTTTGGTGCTCAGTGGGCAAGTTTTTTTACACAAAGTGGTTTTTTTTCCATGGTTGTTTTCATGCACCCCATGCCAGGATGGAGGCAGCTTTGACTGGCACATGGTGATTCACAACCACACCACCGCCCCAGCTCATCACTGCAACCCCTTGCAACCTGCAGCCACTAACACAGGCTCAAACAGAGCCATGGTTACCAGTGCTGCAGAAACAGGGTGTCAGCTCCAGAAGTTTTCATGTTTTAACAAGAAATCCAGGGGTTATACAATGTGCTCTATGAGCAACTATTGGGTTTGGCTGAAATGGAGTTATTTTTCCACACAGCAGCCCTCACAGTGCTGTGGTTTCTGTTGGTAACTAGAAAGGTGTTGGTAACACACCAGTGTTTTGGCTGCTGCTGAGCAGTGTTCCCACAGCGTCAGGGCTGTCTGTCCAGCATCCCCCCTCAGCAACAGGCTGGGGGTGGACAACATCTTGGGAGGGGATACAGTCGGGACAGCTGACCCCGACTGACTAAGGGGATATTCCATACCATATGAGGTGTGCTCAGTGATAAAAGCTAAGAGAAAGGAGGAGGACAGGGGGGACGGTTGTTATTTCCAACATGTCTTCCAGAGTAACTGCTACACATACTGGAGCCCTGCTTCCTGGGAAGTGGCTGGACATCAACTGCTGATGGGACGTAGAGAATAAATCTTTTGTTTTCCTTTGCTTCCATGCACAGCCTTTGTTTTAGCTTTATTAAACTGTCTTTATCTCGACCCATGAGTTTTGGGCTTTTTTTCCATCTTATTTTCCACCCCTTTCCAGCTGAGGAGGGGAGTGATTGAGTAGCTTGGTGGGCACCTGGCCAAGGTCAACCCACCACAGTGACTCATGTTCAAAACAATCCCCTGCCAAAAGAACTCCTCTCTCTTCCCATCTCCAAGCAAAAATGCTTATCAGTAAGTATGAAGTTATTTTGGAGGTGGAGCCCTACCAGCCTTTTCAGATGAAGCTAATCCACTCCAACATGAAATGATTTAGCAATCACTGCAGATTGCTAGTACTAGAATTCCTGTCTCTGAAGTGCTCCAGGTGAATTCCCTAATCTCTAGACTCCTGCACAAGGGCTGCCGTGCCCCCTCTTTCTCTATCATGGGAGGCACAATCCAGTGAAGATATTTGGTGTATGTCCTTCGACACAGGGACAGTTAGGTCCCAGTTTGTCCTCTTGTAGGATTAGGTCCAGACTCACAGCTATCTAAAAGCCTCACATGTTGAGGGGTTTTAAATGGGTCTAATTCTTACCAATCCCGTATTTTATTGCTATTGTTTTGGAATCCTGGTTTACACACTGATGCCAGCACGTTTGTACATGTATGAATTAAATATAGAAATAGCAAAGCTGCAGCTGATTGATTTTGGCAGCGTTATTTCTAATGGCGAATATGAGATAGATGAATTAAATCTATTCCATGATTACTGCACTTCAATAACTTTCAAGCTTTTGAGAAATTTAGAAATGGCTTGTTACTTCTTCACCTAAAATCCCTTTTGATAATTTCCAGCAGCATCATCAATATACTTCATGCCTTTATTTATTTTGATGAATTTTGAAACTCCACATTTTAAACATAGATTAACACATCTATCCATCAGAAAAACATGTGGAAAATGAGGACTGCCTTGCTGCTCAAAGTCATAAAATTAAAGGAAACCAGAAGGTAATTTTGAAGACACATCTTTTTCTGAGTATATGTAATAAATGGTATCATTTTGTCATGTAATTCACAAGACCATAGTTTATTATTTATCACTGAAACCTCAGCAATACACGCACATAATGCTGGCTATTTAGCATACAGGAAACATAATTCCTGAAAGGGGAGGCTGAACTTAAAATTTACATCTTTAGTGTAACAGGATGCTTATTTTCATATTTGGCTCCTGTTCCAGTCCTCTAGCTGAATTTTTTTACTGCTTAAAAACTCCTTCTGCATGATATCAAAGGTTACAGAGTATGTACCTCTTTTTCATGCTTGTATTGCTGTTCCCAACATTTACACTATATAATTTTGAAGAAAATGGCAAACAAACAAACAAAAGACTTCTGTATCTTTTCAGCCACTTATAGTACGAAATGCTATAAAATATTTTTTTGGTATTTTTATTAGCACACTATTGCTACTAATAAGCCAAAGGGAGCCAATTTCCTTTCCAATCCCAATTTGCCAAAGCCTCCAAGGCACACCTTAAAATGGTTGTCCTCCCCCTGACAGCCTCATAGCTGTATTCAGCAGCACTTGCTGTGCCACATCCAGCACAGTTTAGCACCATGCAAATGCTAAGTCCTGCCAAGAATCCAGAGAACATGTGCTAAATACACTGTCAGGCCCTGATGAATCAGGGCCTTCCTACAGAAATAAACCCTATATTTTCGGTTTGGGTCATTGCAGAACTTGCTTGTTTGCAGTTTACAACCTCAGTATTAAAAAATACTATTTTTCCAAGGGGTGTGGCTGGAAGGGAAGAAAGGAAACACAAATGTTATTCTCCAAAGGCTGCATCCTGAGTCAAGTGGGTTCATCTAAATGAAACCCACTGAGAGATGCAGCAGAAGGAACCTTTCAGAGGACAGGAAGGAGGAAGCAGGGAAGAAGCATGAAGCAGCAGATTATTACTCTGCTGCAGAGCAACTGGCTTCTGCAGAGCAGACTGTCAAACAAGCGTGAAGTTGACAGGAAGATTTGGTAGAGACCCAGAAGGGATTTTCTGAGTTTGTTTCAATGCTGGAAGCCACTGGAAGCTGTTGAACCTGAAAGGCTTTCTAGAAGAAAGTTGGAGGAAACTCTGCCCTGCGTGGACTTGATGAAAGATTTATTTTCAAGACTTGGTATTTCCTCTGTTTCATTAGCAATTCTGAGTTTTCCTCAGTTGAAGAGTTAACTTATTTAGAATAAGTTAACTGTGCTGTAAATAAAACCCATTTTTTTTTGACACTGGCAGCTATTACATCCAAGGACCTATATGAGTCATGCTCCGTCATACCAAGTGTTGTTTAAAGTTTGAATAAACTCTCTTAGTGATCTAGCAAGGTTAAGCCTTTGCAGCTACACCTACTCCTGTACGGATTGCAGCCTATGCAATGAGCAAATTCTATAAACTATTTGGAGGCAAAAGGTTGTTTCATATTTTGGTGAGTCAAGAGAAACTTTCATTGCAAAAAGCTCATTCCTTAGCTTGTAACAACTGCTGTCCAAAGAATGACACTGAACATACACAAGCCAATTCTTATTTAACACTTGACAGATAAAGGTCTGTATCTTAACTGTCTGCTATGATACCAGTTCCTCTGATATTTTCCTGTATCCTTTTCCTTGTGTAGTCATGTTGTGGTTTAACCCCAGCCAGCAACTAAGCACCACACAGCCACTTGCTCAATCTCTCTCTCCTTTCCCCAATGGGATGAAGGAAGGAAGCAGAAAAGTGAGAAGACTCATGGGTTGAGATAAAGACAGTTTAATAGGGAAAGAAAAACCTGCATGCACAAGCAAAGCAAACCAAGGGATTCACTCATCACTTCCCATTGGCAGCAGGTGTTCAGGCATCCCCAGGAAAGCAGAGCTCCATGACACATTAATGATTACTTGGGAAGACAAATGCCATCACTGTGAACATCCTCTCCTTCCTCCTTCTTCCCCCAGCTTTATGTGCTGAGCATGACACCATATGGTATGGAATACCCCTTTGGTCAGTTGGGGTCAGCTGTCCCAGCTGTGTCCCCTCCCAGCTTCCAGTGCACATCCAGCCTACTCACTGGTGTGGTGGGGTGAGGGGCAGAAAAGGCCTTGACTCTGTGTCAGCACTGCTCAGCAGTAACAAAAACATCCCTGCGCTATCAACACTGTTTCCAGCACACATCCAAAACACATATTAGCCCCATATTAGCTACTGTGAAGAAAATTAACCCTATCCCAGCCAAAACCAGCACAGGTCTCTAAAGAAGCCTGGTGCTTTAGTCTGAGACCATATGCTGAAATACTGACAGCTGTTTCAGTGCAACAAATCCATCTTTCTTCAGCAAAACTACAGCTCTTCCAGCAGGGCAAAATTTGTTGGATTGAGGACAGTAATAGACATCCAGACCAGTCACCTCAGGTTTTCTAGCACAACTTCCTCAAGGTTTGTTTTTCTCTCAGCATTAAGGGGAAGGTGCTATTTAGACAACAACTTCCTCTGCTGGTTTCAGCTAACCTTCCTCATCTACAGTTTCTCAGTTGTGTTCTACAGATGCTTGTTTCTAGTATCTAACAGCAGCACACTGAAAGCATGACTCTCCAGATGTACTTTTTCCATTCAAGTGGTACAGAAATCCAACAGTGTAAGCAACATAGTATTTTCATGTTTCTGCTTCCAGTGCAGAAGAGATTAAATAAAAAGGAAAAAAAAATGTCCCAGAAAGAACTGGAAGATCAGCAATAAATCATGTTTCTTCAGTGTAATATAAGAGACAGAAAGGAAAAATGGCTGTGCCAGCTGGCCAGATTTAAAATACCTTCAATTACCTAAATATGATGGCTTTTCTTTTTTTCAAAAATGTTCAGCAAGAAAGCATGGGGCTGCGCAAAAAACTGGGGCCCAAGATACACTGCAAGATGTAGCAGTAAACAGTTGTTATTTTCAAACACTAGACAAACATTTTTATGAAGAATCAAGGAAAAAACCTGCTGTGAATTTTACAGTAACAACTGGCCCTACCCTAACTATCCATGTTATTTCATAAACAAATATATATGTCTACAGTAAAGTGAGAAGAAAAACAGCAAACCTGCATCTTATGAATTCCAGTAAAATTGCTCTTTCAGTATTCTTTTCATCTTCCAGAAACGTACATAAAATACCATCTGTATACTTGCATACTCAGGCTTTATTTTATACATGAATAGAGATCTAAAAATATCTTACATAACAAATTAAATTTATTTACAGATTTACTCTTTGTAGCATAAAGCTCGCTGTAAAAGCTGACAGATCTTCACAACTGGGTGTACTATGCAACACTAAAGCACTTCTGTGAATACCACTCTGCAGACTGGTGGAACGTGCCCCAACAACAAATTATTGTTTCTGTCACTTGTACATATTTTATGGTTGATAAGCAACTTCCACTCAAATCTTTGCTTTTTGGAGCAATGCATAAAGCTAGTTTAAAAATAATTTGAGCATAAAAGAAAATTAAAAGGACATAAGAGTGATTAGAAGAAAATACATTAATTCTCAATGGGGACAACTAATCAAATTAAAAATATTTGATCATGCAAAGACATCTGTCCTGTCCCATCACTGCTTACTTGCTTCAAGTCCCTTTTGTGAGAGATCATGCCTTTCAGAAATCCAGGCAGCCTATACCAAGTGGGTCATTCTCACCCACAGGATCGCTGAAACCTTCAGAGAATTCATAGTTTTTTCTCTAAAAAGCTATCCTGACTCTTTCTCCATATATCACCTTCACTCAAATGTGCACTGGTGTTACATTCTACTTCCACTAATATGTCCAAATCAGACACTGGGTTTCTAAGACTGTAGTCCTCTAGTCTCCCCTGGAGTTCTGCCAAAACTGGCATCACAGTTGCCTCCCTCCTACCCTATAGTACCAGTACAACTCTAGGTGAGAGACTCCACGCAACCAGCAGCAGTAGCGTTTCAGCTCTTTAATTCCCGAGTTTCTTTAGATCTCTCAGCTGGATACACATAAGAGGATTTATTACTGCTCATTTTATTTAGTCTATCTGTTTCTTGATCTCTCCTCCTCACACTTCACCTTGCAATAAATGCTGTAATGAGACTTCCATAAATTTGGAAAACTTCTGCCTTCATTAGTTCATTTCTGTACAGCTAAAAAAATACATCCTGGGATTTTTTTCTAATCCTTGTTAAACTTACAGTAACATTTCTCCTTTCAATGTTATTTTTCTAAAATGATAATTATTTTTGTAAATTTTTCAAAATTTTCAGTTTCCCCTTTCATTTCAGCAAAAGTTCAGGTGCTTTTGCAGTTAGATAGAATTAGTCTATTGCCAATTTGCATTCATGATAACAAGGTATTAAACATTAAGAATAGATTAAATTGAATGCCTTTCTATTACTTTTTATTTGTCTTGTGATTGAGAACAACCAACTAACTGGTCTAGAACCAACTTCATTAATGCTTTGTTTCCAGTGTTGGAGGAAAAGTAGCTTTCTTATGATCAATTTTTAACATTTTAATATCCTTCCAAAAAGACAAAGCAGGCAAGCTACACAATGCAGCCTAGTCCTTTCAAACTTTTATTTCTTCTTATATGCACTTACATTCTGTATTAACAGGCAGTTGAATTCACCCAACATGACTTAGAAGAGTGTATAACTTAAGTGCACTTTAAGCATGACTAGAGATACCTTTCTGAACTACTGCCTCACTTTGTTGTATTGGTGTTCTACAAAATTAAGTACTGTATACCAGCTTGCAAGTTCAAAGGGCACAGATATGGGGGAATGCCTTAAATCTGTATTTTCAAAATTCTTAAAGCTGAGACTAGCATTGTGAAATTACAATGAAATCACACCACAAATTAATCAAACCCTACCATTCCATCTTCTTATTCTGCTGCAATTCTTTACAATACTCTTTTATATATACAAAAAAGTATATAAAATCTCATTTCAAGGCTACGGTGTATTCAAACCGGATGCTACGTAACATTCAAATATACGTTATCCTACATCATGTCTAGTCCCTTTGAAAAATCAATTAACAGAGCTGTATGTCTGAAAGGCTAAAATCATCCTTCTCTGAATGAAGAAAACTTACTAGCATAGGTATTTCCCTGCGTGGCGGTACCAAACACAAGACAGATGGGAACTCGTGGCGATGGGGACAGAATGGTGACACCGCACCAGTAGTGATTACCACAAAGCGATGGGTACGGTGGGGTTACCGCAGCCCTTGCAGTGCTGTTGGCAAATTTTCTCAACAGCGCATCTTGCACGGAGGGATAAACAACCCTGCATCCGTGTTAACACAGGCAGTGACTCAGAAGTAGCTGTCACTGCGCTCACTCTGCAGATGATGCCAGAATGTTCCAAATACCAAATCCACCTCACAAAATAAAAACCTCTTTAGAGGGCAATTGAATATTTTTTTTAAATATGTGGGCTTTTCAGACTAAGGAACTGACTCATTCATTAGGCCTAGGCTAAACACCTGACCAATGCAAGCACAGATTTCCATGGAATGAAAACATTGCATCAGGTCAAACCACTAATATTATTTTCTTTCCTACCTCTTAAAAACGTGTCTTAAAACACCGGTCTGTATTAAGAACCCGCGCTTATTAACAGGTTGAAATTCCAGCATAACTTGAGATAAGCCACTGTACTAGAGAACTGTAAGTGACTTTGGGAAATAATGAAGTTGACTTACCAACTAAAGCTAGATTTTTTCAGTTACACTACCCATTGTTTCTTTCTCTCAGCAAAAACCTGTCTCATTGCAGGTAAACTACTAGTTGTGATATTTTTAGGGGAAAGATTTTACTTTATGAAAGAAAATTTCAGATACTATATCTGGAAAGGAAAGAGTCACTTGGAAGATGACAAGTGTATTACAATGGTAAGTCTATGCTTGTGCTCAAGAAGAGGCCTAAGAGCTTTGACAATGGTTCTCTTCAATTCCAGTAGCAATGCAGCTCTTCTCTAACAGCAAGAAAACATATATTAGACAAAGACAGTGACTGAACCATATGCTGTTCTTGTGTCAGGATTTTCATGAGTGCCAAAGAAACCAAGCTTGCTTGAAAATTACTGTGCCATGGGAAATTTGTTAATGAATTCAACTCCCATAAGAGGAGGTGGAAGAACCATATTTGAAGAGGGAATATGAGGACAAAAAGGCTACATAAGCTAGCAGGCGGAGGATGCAGAAATGAGTACCAGTATAGCTAGTTAGGAGAACTCTGGTCAGGTATTTTCATGGGCTAAGTGGCTGGCCCTTCCTACACATAGCACAGCTACCCAGGCTATACCAGATCTGAAACCATAGCCTGAGTAAGGCAGTTTTGAAGTCTGCTCTGTGCACATTAAGTCTTTTCCCACTTTGCCTCTGCACCACAGCTTTTTATTATGGTTTTTGCAGTTTTGTTTTTTTGGTTTTTTTTTTTTTTAAAGTCTTCTGAATGTCTTAGAATAATTTTCAGTGAGGATTTCACATGCTAATATGTCTTTATATCTGAGAAGTACCACTGAAGCAATTCACAACCAATTTTATGCTTTCTGAAACAGGGTTGGAGGGATGCCCTATAATGTTCTGTCAGGAACAGAGTCATATTCGGGGCTTCTGGCAATACCCATAGAGGATAAAAATTCTTTGGTGCATGCTGTTAGGACTTTCTTGATTTTAAAAGTGATTTCAGTGAACAGGATCCCATTCTAATGCAATTTTGGGCATCAAAAAGATATTGAAACTCTTTTGAAAACTTTCGATCTACCTTCAATAGCAGAACACGTAGTGGCCTCTTCTTCAGCTCCCTCTGTCTCATAGAAGTTCACCCTATCTCTCATGGCTCTCCATAGTCCACAGTTTGTCTAGTTGTCCCGACTGATAGCTTATGTAAGATCCCAAAAGGGCTGAAGTCCTTCTACATCTCCATAGTGTTGGATTTTTTATCTTATCACTGAGAGTCTGATCGGCTAGTTTAGTCCTGAGAGCATGGAAAGCAACAGCACACTTTTTTCTAGAAATCACCATAAATCATCACTATGACTAAAAGATGCTTATCACTTGGCTTCTACATTATTATCATAACCTGGAAAAGTCACTCTCTCCCTCAAAATGGATGGTCTACATATATTCATAACATACACTTCTTATTTCTCCCAAAGTTTCAACAAGCATCAAGCTGGCTTGATTCAGTTTCTAAACCATGTCCCTGACACAATATAATCAAGTTTTCAGGTCTTACAGCCTCCTACATTTGAATGCATCCCAAACATGTGCAGATCTACTTCACTGTCATCAGAGGTTCCTGAGATTCACCTGCTACATCCATGTTTGCCTTCCAGACGTATTACACTACGGCGCTGTTACTTCCTTTCTTTTAGGTGCCTCTTCATTCATACTATTCACACCTGTCAACCAATTCACCTTCAGCCAGTCGTATCTTTAAAATGCTAATGTATGCTATGCTATGCAGCAACGTACTTGTGTCTCTGACAGGCTGTATAATAATTTTAACTGAATGAAACAATTTAAGAAGAAACTGCGGTGCAATGATTTATGTGAGTAAGCTATAGTACATCTATTTATAGCATTACACAGCCTTTTAATGATAGTCTGTTGGCATCATTGAGAATCCTTGCACAGAGCTTGGACAAAAACACTAACAACAACAATAATATTTAATTGCATTTCATATGCAAAAATTAATGGGACTTCAGCTACCAGCAGTATGTTATTCATATGCTACTGATTCTAAATTGGGTTATAACATATCATTTGTTCCTCAAACTCATTGAGGATGCATGCATTAATTTACAAGAACTCCAGAAAACGCATATGGGGAAGAGAAAATAGCTCTACAGTTTACACAAAATGAGGAAAATGGAGAGAAAGTTTATCACAGGACACCCACAAGATAAGCAGTCAACTCTCAGTATAAAGGCATATAATAACAGAGCTACAAAAGATTACATATAAAGGCTTAACATAAAAAGGTATAAAAAACCTTGTAATTTTTTTTAAATTATCTTGTTAGAGCAATAAAAAACCCCAGACATTCTGGACATATCTGAAGAATATTTGCATGTCACAATAACAATTCCAGGCACATTAATACTCCCATCTTCTATTTTTATAACTACTCTAAGAAGCTGAACATACTTTTTTCCCTGTGGTACCAGAAAAAAAATGGTCATTTTTAATGTATTTAATGTATTTCAAAATAACGTGGAAGAATATCTTAAAACAAAGGAAGATTACTGGTGCAATTTTTATTTTTTTAAATATAGAGAGAAAATGGAGTTCTTATTAATTTAATATTCCATTCTTTATGGACAGATTTTGTCTGGCAATCTCTGCATTGCAAAATGAGAGATGGGAGTTACTCATCTGGATTAAACCTCCTTACTGGAATTGTGCTTTTAAAGAGTGTTGTCACTGTGGATTGTATTACAGCTGCACATAATCCCTATGAACACTAGGCCTTTTTTTAATTAATGAAAAAAAGAAATGTAGCCCCAGTTGTTGCAGCACGTCAACTCTGGGCTGCCTGAGGGTTCCCTTCAACGCTGTAAAGGGCATTATTAAAGGTATCTGTGACAGACTGACTCATGCACAAAACTAGATGTGACCTATAAAGCAAAGGGAATTTAACAAAGCCACGTTATATCTTTATTTTCCCTCAGTCTTCTTGCATTTGAAAGATCACAGTAGCCAATATAGCTTGGAGTCAGGATGGAAGACAGGTGTCAGGATCTACTGTGGATAGAACATTTCTAAAGGATCACATATGCAACTGGAGAAAGGCAGTCTTCCAAAACTGACATTCTTTCCAAACACAGGAAATAGAGAAGAGCATAAAATCATTAAAAAGCATTCAAAAAGAGCTGGTGGGGCCACAGGAAGATTGAGATGCCCTGCAGAAAGACTGCCAAAAAGCTAGGTAATTTCTTCCATTCCTACCAATAAGAGGAGACTGGGAAGATGCAAAACTATTAATTCTGGGGTATGAATCAAAGAAGTTGATACAAATTAACATCAGAGTAACAGGTTTTAGAACATAGTAGCAACATGAACAATTATCAAAGCCAATTTTTTTCTTATGATACAAAATTATTCAAAATTACTAGGAGAAAGATGGACTGTGAAACCTTTAGAAAGGTCTCAGAATAGAGGCCATGGTTTCACAGGACACACAGATTCACAGAGTGTCGGAAGGGACAGCTGGAGATCATCTAATCCAACCCCCCTGCCAGAGCAAGATCCCCTAGAGCAGATCACACAGGAACCAGTTCAGGTGGCTTTTGAAAGTCTCCAGGGAAGGAGACTCCCCCACCTCTCTGGGCAGCCTGTCCCAGGGCTCTGTCACCCTCACAGGGAAGAAGGGTTTCCTCACCTTCAGGTTGAACCTTCTGTTTCCCAGTTTGTGGCCATTGCCCCTAGTCCTGTCACTGGACACCACTGAGAAGAGCCTGGCCGCATCCTCTTGACACCCCTCCCTTTAGATATTGATAAATATTGTTTTCTAAATACTGCAGGAATTTTCCTATCAAATGCTGCAAGGCTGTTTGGGCTTGTCAGCCATCATTAAAGCCTGAAAATTCATTATCCTGTGTAATGTCATCAATACAGTAATTTTCCACTATCTGCTAAAGCAGAGAATTAAAGAATGATACACAGATTTGGTACTGTCTTACTGCTTGAGAAATCACATTGGATAACCTGTAAGGAGAAAGCTGATAGCTGCTGAATTTGAGAAATCCAGTAACAGTAGCAAAGAAGAAGTAACTTTGACATAGGCACACAGCGATCTGGGCTTTAGACTATTCAAAACTGACTTAAGTGGGCTTCAAATACAACTATGCAGGCAATGACTAAAACAAACAAAAGGAAATTATTTTTCACACTATATACAGCTGAGCTGAAAAAGTGTGCCATAGGACTTGTGGATGTCAAAAATTTATGCTGGATCAAAAAAAGCGTAGGCAAGCTCACTAGCGGAAATTTTGCCACGCACTTTTAAATGCAACTATTCCGATTCATTAAGTAACTGAGCCACAGATTTTCTTGTGCTCAGATAGATTATTGGGGAAGTATCTCTACATGCACATGATTATCTTTTCCACTTTTTCATAGGCATAAGCTACTAGCTAGCAACAAGACACGTGGCTTCCTTTGTCTCGGTGACTGTTCTTATGCTCTTTATTCCTAGCAGTCTCCTTTACTCTGTTTTTCAACAACTTTTGGTTTATTTAGAATATTTAAAATAAATTACTTGTCCTCTGAACCTCTCATGTGGCAGTTTAGTCTCCACATTTCCTTCCTGCCTTTCCAGATTTCAAGTTCTCTCTTAAATGCCGTTTTCAATCAGTTTTCTGATTGCTGTGTAGTTCCCTTTTTTTAAAGGTAACATTAATTTTTTTCCCCCTTTTAACCATGCAGGGATGCTCATATACAATATTTAGGACTAAATCAAGGCTTACTTTCCTTTGGGAATTTCTCTGATAAGCTTAAAGAACTGAGCAGGAACTTAGTGTAAAAGATTGACTCTGGTAAGCTAATGTCTACACACCTATGCTGTATGATAACCCATAACAGACCATGGCCCAAACATTTATCCAGCCCATATGGATGTGACTGAAAAAAAAATAACAAAAAGAGAGAGAGAAACAAAACCCAGGAAACACAAGTGATGCGACTGCTCACCACCCACCGCCCAATGCCTAGCCTGTTCCTGATCAGTGATTGCTGCCTGCCAGTCAAGTCCCCCTAGTTTATAGACTGAGCATGACATCATATGGTATGGCATGTCCCTTTGACCAGTTTGGGTCAGCTGTCCTGGCTGTGCTCCCTCCTAGCTTCTTGTGCACCTCCTCACTGGCAGAGCATGGGGAGCTGGAAGGTCCTTGACTTAGTATAAGCATCGCTTAGCAACAACCAAAACATCAGTGTGTTCTCACATTATTCTCATGCTAAATCCCAAACAGCACTACACCAGCTGCTAGAAGGAAAATTAACTCTCTACCAGTCAAAACCAGGACAGTAGCTATGCTCTGAAAGTAGGAAAACTACTGTCTAGAATGGAGTGGTGAAAGAACAATTAAACAGTGAAGACAGTTCCAGTCCAGCAGTGGTAGACAACGGAAAGGTTTTGATTGCTGATTCTATCAGACCTCCAGTAATTTGATTTTTAAACAAACTAATGGAAATGCAAAGGAAAAAGGACAATAGCATATTATATTTCAAGTTCCTCTGAAACGTCAAATTGAACTTAACAAGAAACATAATGCTGCCAGAGTGTTGTAACATTACAGAAAATCATTTGGATCAACCAGAAAAAGTCAAGACAACACAAAATATCTGAGGTCCAGAAAACACGGCCTATAAGCCACAGGGGAAGAAATTGGGCTCTTTTACCCTATTAAAGGGATAACTAAGGGGAGAGAGGGCAATAGCACGGAAGGCTGAAATAAAGAAGAAAGGAATAAACCTCATTCAAATCCACTGCCAATTGCATTCACAGGCCTAGATTGCATTGTGGGATATTTAAGTTGGAAAACAGGGAAAATATTCCCCCAAGATGAAAACTGAGGGGAACAGATCATCTAGGAAAGCTGTAGAAGTTCCAGATTTTGAAAGAATGGTGAGACAGACATCTATTGATGATGCTTCAAGTATACTTGGTCACACCACTGAGAGAGGAGAAAGATTAATAAACTATTCACATCTGAGACTTTTTCTACATTTTACAAAAACGTTCTGAAGTAGTAATGAAACCTATAAATTATATTTTGAAAACAGACCTAGTATGTTCTACTCTCATTTCAGTTATGTACAAATCCCTCTTTTTAAAAGGAATGAATTAAGTTCACAAAGTGACTTTCAGTAGATGCATGAGATGAATGTAAAAGTGGTAAGTAGTTAACTCTGTGGACTTTTCCTTTCTCTCTCACTTATCTTTTTCCTCTTTATTCCTTTTTGAATCCCTGTCATCAGAAAGCACACTAAAACTGGAGGAAGCCAGAAAGAATTTGTTAGTGGCTCTGCTAAGTGTTTAGAAGGAAAGTGTCAGGTTTCAGTGAAATAAGGAAATACAGTCAGAGGAAGTTCAGGGAGGGTGTTTGCTTTCAACACCATAGCTTTTTAAAAAGGTTAAGCAGATTTTTATCAAGATGTCAAATTTGCTTTCAGCTATGATCATACACAAAGCTTCATTTCAATCAGAGTTACCTCAAGAACTAAAGCAGCTGTAATTTTTGAATTTGTTTCTTTTACTACTGTATTCAGACTTTTTTTCCTAAATGAGAGGACATTTGTTGATAAGGACAACTGTTCACAGGATAATTTAGATTTATACAAACATATAATTTAGTGTTATTCAACATTCTGGTTTAAAAATTAGCACAGTACCACAGATTGATTAGCCTACAATTCAACTTCCTGGCAGACTTCAAAATGTAATTTACTGAGAAACGTATTTTTATTTTGATCATTTTCAGTAGCATGCCTGAGACATTCCTTAAAGCTATTTGTTAATCTGTAACAATAAATAAATATATATGCTTTTAATAAAAATCTTCTTGCCTCATTCTATGAGAGCTGTTGTACATAACCATGCTGTAGGTACATATATGTACAAGCATCTGAGGTGGACATGCACCTTTCAGCTCTAACAGTAACAGTATAAGCATACCCTTATCACCTCCCCTTTCCCCTGATATGAGTTGAGTACATTCCTCTCAATCTGAAAGGCTCTTTATTTACAAGAAAAACAAAATATAGCAAAACATAAAACATGGCTCTGAGAATCAACAAAGCACACAGGCTGTGAACACCTTTCAGGGCAACACATTCTCAAGGGAAAGAAAGGTGTTTGTTTTTTTTTTTTTTATGAAGAGAACTTTGTGAGAAATCACGCTGTATTTAAGACAACAAACACATTTCAATACCCACTAAAAAGAGTTACTTCTGCTGAAGATGAATGCCATCTGTGAAATAAAACCCACCAAGGATGGAACACTAGGCAAAACTTCAGTCGTGTTCAGTGTGTGACTCTGCCCTGAAAAACCCAGTGTAACAGGGACTAGTTATGCCGACCTCCACCTCTTCTATACTTGCAACTGAACCATCACTAAAAGCACAGCTTTTTTCACTAAAAGGTTGAGGAGGAAACAAGAAGCTACTGCTCAAATGATTTTCCTTTTACACTAATCAAATTCAATCTTAGATCCCACTGCAAATACCAGATCTTTGTTCAGTGGAAAAACTCAAACTAGTCTGTTAAGAAAACATCCTGCTGGCAGATGAGAAAAATCTGAACTCCATTTTTGCAAGTGCAAGCCCAAAATAACTGTAAATTACATCCTCCTGATTATATATATATATTATTCTCAAAGATATTTTGGAATCAAATGCAGAGGGACGTCCTCACGAATTACTGAACAGTTAACATATCAATCCAAAAACTTCCAGAAAAGACCTAGTTTAGCCAGATTGCTGAGATCTTAAGACAGTGAGCACACCTCTTCCCTTATAACCGGTGTGCAATAAAGCAAGGAGGAAGAATATAGTGAGGTTAAAATGGCCCCAACTTAATTTGTTTAGCATATGTGCACTGCCACTGTGAATGTGCATATGGGCAATCACTTGAAAAACAGAAAATATTTAGAAACAACATGAAGACATTTCAAAGGGTCAGAATTATTCAGTGCTAGAAAAATGCAGAACTATGTGAGCAGCAGTATAGAAGGTATTTAAAATACCCAAACAAAATTAATTCAAATTCAAACCACCTATTTACAATATGAAAGCATGTATGTTGGAAAGCAGTAATTCAGGAAAGAATATAGAATTCATGGTACTCAATCCAATGAACCAGATCTCCTAGCACAATGCTGCTGCTAACAAGGCCAGTGTGACCTATAGATTTGTAAAAGGACTTTAGGGATCTTTACCTCTTTACAAGATATTCATTGAGAGCACTATTGACAACAGTATGATCAGATGTCCTTGCTATAAGAATCACAGAATCATTAAGATCAGAAAAGACCTCGTATAAATGATATAAGAAATCATGAATGAGTTCAGTAAAAGGGAACAAAAATTATCAGATGCCTGGAAAACCCTCACTACAGAGAACCCTTTAATATGTTCAAGCTATTTGCAATAAATATGTTTATGACATGACTGAGCAATTCTATCTGTAAAAAAACCCTAAGATTAGAAGAGTACTCTGGCTTATCAAAATCTATGTTTAGGTTCTGTAGGCACAATGTCATCTGATACCTACTTGTAGAAAATATTTTTAATGTGGAAAACTGAAAAAAGACACAGCAAGGTTAGTAAGGACAAAGAGATCTGGTTGGATTTAAATAAATTTTAACTTGACATAAAATGGCAATTTAAAAATGAGGCAATTAGGAATAATGAACAATGGAAAACTTTGGACTCTATCAAAAACATTCTCTTTCTAAAAAGAACTACATTTTAGGTATTAATTTTAGGTTTTGTGATGTGACAAAAATCACAGGTAGAATGACAAAAATTAAAATTTGTCTGTCAGCTATGTATTTCACCAGAAATATCAGGATATCTATGAAAATGTGGCCATTAGTTTCTGCTTAAATTACGTATTTTACTCTTAAAGCAGTATGACTCATTGGTTTATGTGAGGATGTTGGATGTAATAAATTAATGCAGATCAACACACAGAAGCAGCTGAAATCTCATCTACTTCACTGCAAAAAGGTAAATGACCTTTTCTTTCTATGAAGTTCTGAGGTAGAAAAAAAGTTACAGGCAAGAACTGCAGTTTCTCTATTGACCTGTGCAGTAGATACTCGCACAAGGTATTTGCTAAGCCATTCATTTCAAAATAGTGGACAATGAGTGTCTTCATGTAGATGACTAGACTTCCAATAATCGTATCTCTCCGCCTAACAGTGAAATGTAAGTTCCCTGGGGTGAAAGGCACAGTTTATAACATTTCAAAATATGGCAAGCCTTATTTCTACATAAAGGATCTCTCATAGCTCCTACAAAGAATTTAGCAGAGCAAAAATTGGAAAATAAGAAAAGTGGTCTTCTGTCAGCACTGTTTCTCTACAAATTTCAAGGTAATTTCTCAGATCCCTGAAAAAGCACCTTAAGGGCAGTATCCACACCTGATGGACTCTGGAGTTTTCCAAAGGGGTAAAATGAAAAACTGAAGACAAAGCAGGCTAACCAACCACACCTCTCACCACTTCATCTCTCCAGGGCAGAAGCTGTTAAGCAACTTTTGAAGTAGATATTATGAAAGAATAACTCCAGACCTTTAAACAAGATGCAGTACATGATCTATCTTCAGGTTAAGGAACTGAGTGTCTTTTCTACTTTACAAAAGCTGTGGTCAGCAAGGCACATACTAAGTCTCTGTATCTCCTGTAACTACCCTTGCTATCGTTTTTTGATCTACAGGCCCTGGTCATGACATAAAAGTAAAACACAGTGACTGACTTGGATAGTTAAAGTCTGGAGTACCCGCTCTGTCAACGTGTGCTGTGCAAAGAATGTTCCACAATCACTTTTTGAGGCTCACAAGTCGGAGAGCAGGAAATCGTGTTGCCAGTAGCTGTTAAATTTATTGGCTAGTCTATTGTCCCAGACCTTTTATAAAAAAAAAAACCACAATGGGCTGTTTAGCACTATGAAAGCACCAGTTGAATCAACATGCAGCATGAAAAAAAATCAGGAGAGGAAGAGAGGGCAATTGCAACCATGCAAACTTAAAACTGTATAGTGAATGTACTGAAATGTTTGCAGCACTCAGAAAGAGGGTCCAAGGATTACAATCCAATTTGGATGTGGAAAAAAAAAAACAAAACAAAAAAGCAAACATCTGGGACATATTGTATTTTTACGGTATATCTAAACCAATTGAAAACAAATCCATCCACTTTAATGCTTTCTAGATACCTCTCACTTAGAAACATAGAATCATTTAGGTTGGAAAAGGCCTTTAAGATCATGAAGTCCAACAGTTAACTCAGCACTGCCAAATCCACCACTAAACCAAGTCCCTAAGTGCCACATCTATACATCCCCTCGAGGGATGGTGACTCAAACAGCTTCCCAGGGCAGTCTATTCCAATGTCTAACAACCTTTTCAGTGAAGAAGTTTTTCCTAATTCCAATCTAAACCTCTCCTGGTGCAACTCAGGGCCTTTTCCTCTTGTCCTATCACTTTTTACTTGGGAGAAGAGACCAACAACCACTTCTCTGCACCCTCCTTGCAGGTAGTTGTAGAGAGCAATAAGGTCTCCCCTAACCTCCTCTTCTTCAGGCTAAACAACCCCAGCTTCCCTCAGCTGCTCCTCATGGGACTTGTGCTCTAGACGCTTCTCCAGCTTCATTCCCTTCTCTGGACACACTCCAGCACCTCAGTGTCTTTTAGTGAGGGGCCCAAAACTCAAGACAGGATTCGAGGCGTGGCCCAGGGGGACAATCACTGCCCTAGTCCTGCTGGCCACACTGTCCCTGATGCAGGCCAAGATGCAATTGGCCTCCTCGGCCACCTGGGCACACTGCTGGTTCATATTCAGATGGCTGTTGACCAACATTGCCAGGTCCTTTTCTGCTGTGCAGCTTTCCAGCCATTCATCCCCACCCAAGCCTGTAGCATTGCAGGGGGTTGTTGTGACCCAAGTGAAGGACCTTGCACTTGGCCTTGTTGAACTTCATGCAGTTGGCCTTGACTCATCGAACAAGCCTGTCCAGATCCCTCTGTAGAGCCTTACAATATCATAATTTTCTTTGCCACAAATGACAGATACTTCTTTGGTAATACTGCAATGAAACACTTGTTATTACCAAATACAGAATTTATTGTGTAGTACATCCCCCTAAAAGAAAATACTAAAATCTTTTTTTTTCTTGTTTTCCTAATGAATAATAAAAGCCAGCATGAAATAGGCTATACTGAGATGCCTCTAAATATGACTGAAGTGAATGAACAGTATAGTCCCTAATAAAGCAGAGTCAACATCAGTGATACATTTACAGTACACGGAATGATGCTATTAAGAGAATAAGTCTATTTAAAGAAGTGGAAAAATCTTTGGGGTAATCCAGTAGCTAGTGCAGTCACTATGAATGACGGTTAAAGTTTCAGTTGTTCTAGTAACACTGCCAGGAGAGCCCTAATTATTCCCTATGATATTTTTACATGCACTGAAATACCCCACTGTGTTTGGGTTTTTTTCCCCCACAGAAATTAATTCTGTGTTCCAGAAAGTGGAAAGAATACTGTTCCACTGTATCCACTACATTTATGACAAACTAATCCTTAAGAATATTTAGAGAACATAAAGCTTTGCTGTAAAGAGCTGAAAAACAGATAGTTTAGCCCTTGCATACTAGGCTTTGTAAATATGCTTCTAGTAGGGAAATGGTGGTGAACTGGGACAAGCCCACAATTTCACTCTGAATACATCTCATTATCAGAAAAAAAAAAAAAAAGAAAAAATGTTTCAAAGACCATTCTTGTTAAGAATCGTGATGGTATAGACACCCTGATAGATGATGCAGCAGAATACCACAACCCTACATCAGTGAACAAAGCTAAATATATTAGTGAGAGTAAACAAAGAGTATGAGCACAGATACTGAAATCCCTCTATTTTACCAGCTTCCAAAGCGTTAATTTCTGAGGCTGCAAATAATCATCTTTGAACCATCAACATCATAGAATAATATAAAAATAATTTTAAAATGATTGAGCTGCAGTGGTGTTATGTACTTATCACTTTATTAAGTTTGTCAGAAAAATTATGTGACACTGATTTTTGAATGAAATCTTTTAAGAACACTCTTCCATGTTAGATTAGAGACAAAGAATAGGGAAGCATACAACTGAATGTATTCTGCATTAAGCTATGTTCCCAAGTTTCCCTTCTGCTAAATCAGGCTTCCTATTTTGTTGTAGAATTCCAATGCTAAGTTTCACACATATTTCACTTCTTTCACACATAGCATTAGACCATAATCACCACTATTGTTCATTAAAAGTATTATAGGGAGTCATAAATAACAGTACTAAACCGCTACCGTATGATGAGATGTATAACCGAGACTGAAAAAGCAGAAAGGTATCTTAGTGTATGGTTTATTTTCACCAGATATACCATGTAAAATTCTTAAGTTACTAGCCATATGAAATTTATCAGTGAAATGTGGTTTCTAAAACACAACATAGCTCAGAACATAAACTCAGACAGTGGGACTATCAAACGTTAGCGCCCAAAGCAGGCTCTAAAATTCACATTTTGGACACTTAGCAAGTGACCTACTTTTTGTCAATAGTCTACACTAAATGTTTCTGTATCTGGGAGAGATCAAATCTATTTTTTTAACAATACTGTTAATTTCACATCTACCAATATGTACCAATTTGCTATTTAAAAATATAATTTATGTGAAATGACTCAGCATGAAAATAACAAAGAAGCAATTCTGAAGTGTAGAATCAACAGAAGTATTTCTAAGCCTCCAGAGAGAAACCAGGAACCTTTTAGCTGTTTCTTGAATTCAAAGTTTCAGGTTTTTATTGACATACTAAACTTTGGGGGAAATCAACTGCAGACTCTTAAACAGATATCAGAAAATATTCTTCTTATTGTAATATCATCATGTTTTCGTAATCCATTTCAACCTCTTCAGTGACTGGGAAACCTGAATGTAATGAAATGACAATGGGTACCTATGCATTTTCCAAGTCACTCAACTTTTGACAACAAACATACACTGTCTTTGCAAAATTACTATTAATCTCATCAATAAGTCAGAGCAAAAATTATTTCTGGTGATATATTTCTGTAAGCAGAGTCAGTATTAGAAACTCAAAAGAATTTTAGTAGTACCTGATAGGCAATTTTGTTGATGTAAAAAAAACATTAATTTGCCATTATGGGATATAATTCAAGGGGACACTGACCTTGTCATTGCTCTCCATCTGAAATCACAATATTCTTGTATTTCACAGCACTCTGCTATAGGAAGGACATTAAAGAAAACTACAGACTCACTGAAAGATTCAGGTTAGAAGGGGCCTCCTCTTGATGGAGAACTTGAGACACTGACAACTTGCTGTGACACCCTTGCTTTCTGCTCAAGTAACATTGGTATCATTCTCCTTAGGACCCAGAGGGACATATGAAACATAACACTCAAAATCTTGTTTATGGACAAAAAGGAAGTAAGCTTGATTAAACACACATACATATATATAAAGCCAAGAATTTGTTGTTAAATTATAATTGTTGTTAGTATAACTGAAGTCTTAATAGTCTAATCCAAGAATTATTATTACTCCCGCTCTAATTATTACAGAAAAAGAAAATCAAATAAAGAAATAAATACTTCTATGCTAAAAAAAGCAAAGTCCCAATAGTAATAATACAGTTTAAATACGTACATTTCCTGGTTCCTAAATCTTTTTCTAGAAAAAGGCTTGTGCTTTAACTACACCTATGGGTCCTAAGGTTGATGGCTATAGCCTGGTAGTGGTGGTGAAAGACGATTTTCAACAAGTCATCATCATCTCAAGTCCTTTGTGAGAAGGAGTATAATGCTGCTGCTGATGTTGATGTTGATTACTTCTGCCTCAATCTAGGATCTCCATAGAGTAATTTTTATATATGTATGATAACACACATTTATACCTTGCTCTTTCTTTGGTGGTCTGCAAATCCATACTATATCTAAATTTAATATACATTGTGTTTTATATGTGTTTTACAACTTTTCCTTTGTTCCCCCTAAAAAACCACTTTTGCCCATGTCCAGGTCTGCATTTCTTTAACTGACCAGTGGCGCACTACCTACAAACCTGGGGTCCCCAGTGTCAGACCTGTGCCCCATCTCTAATCATCACATGCAGGTATTGCTCTGCACTGCAATCTGTGTCTCTACGTCTTAAGGCATCCGCGATGATGCCAGGTCTGTATTCTTCCGCATTATATTACGGTTGTATATATCCCACTCTTCTCAGAATGGTTGTTCTTTATTATCTATGTAACTATGGTTGTACCATGCCATAAGAAAAGTAAAATTGATTGGAATTAGAGTTAGCCATTAGAAAAAATGCTGTTACAGCTAAATCAAGTGAAAACAAGGCTCCAGGAAGGTCAAAACAATTCAGACAGCTTTAACCCTGAGGTCTTGCAAACTCAGTACAAAGGACATGTCAATGGCAGTACTGTATTGTGGAGCTACGTGGTTACATAAGACTTAAGATAATACCAGCGAAAAAGGGGATATACTAGATTTTCTGCATAACAGTTTTAGCTGTATTTATGCTTTTCTGTGTTAATTAGCTAATGTGGACTGTGACTGTTATTAGTACTGTAGCAGAAATACTACTAATAATCATTTGTTGTATTTTCATCAGATTAAGACTTTAATTAGTCTAACAATAGACTCTGAGCTCTGTGTTTATAGTGTGTTCCCTTTGCCCACAAGCATTGAAGCATAATAACTTGTCCAGTTGAGTCTTGAAAATCTCCCTACACACAGATACCACCATGTCTCTGGGCAGCCTTTTGCAGTGCGTAACCCCCGTCTTGGGCATTTACCTCCGTCCAGCCAGGATTTGCCTTGTCACACCTTGTGCCTATTGCCTCTCATCCTTTCATGGTGTGCCTTTGAGAAAAATCTGACCACATCTCTGCAAGCTCCTTCAGTCCAAAGGCAGCTGCTAGATGTCCCCACCTAAGCCTTTTCTTCTGCAGGCTAAACATACCGAGTTCCCTGAGTTTCATCATCTGTCATGAGCTTCAGTCCCCTAATTATCTCTGTATCCCTTCAGTGGACTCTCTCCAACTTGTATTTGCATACTCTATCCATCTTCCACATGGTATACCATGCAGAACTTGGCATTTAAGTTCTTTCTCAGAATAGGCTTTAATTCTGGTAATGACATGTAGATTAATCGGAAGGATTGGCAACTGACCCATGTGTATGAGCATGCCTGGAGTGGAAAATGGATTATAGAATTTAAAAGACCAAAACCAGTTTTTGTTTTGCCTGCTTACTAGCCTTGCCACTACGTGGAAAAAAGCAAAACCAGGAAATTAATGAAAAAGTTTTTCTATGTTCATGAAAATATTAATAGCTTACATTTTAAAAAGCATTAAACTTACAGTAATCCACATTATACATCTTAGTTCCAGCTACTATACTTCAAATATTTCTCTTCTTTACTAACAGCCTCAAGTCTCAGAAATGCATGAGGGTTTTCTGTTTTAGATTAATTTAAAACCAATTTTGAAGTATTTCAGTTCTTGTAATGAATGGTATTGCTTCACCATGTTTCAGTGAAAAAATTAAAATCCCACTCAATGATTTGAAACCTCATTCATTTTCATCTACTACCTGACTGTTGGTTCTAAAACCATCATTATACTGCCTCCTTTTCAAAGACAGCATTTTAGAGAACCCACTGGAACACCAACACCTTACAAACACCTCCCTGCTATGTTGTAAGAATTTCTCAGTGTATATTCCTATGTCTCATGATGCAAAGCACCAGAAGAGAGAGAGAAGAGCAATTATGCTAACTGCTTGTCAGCATTAAGATCTTGCACTCAGTGTTAGTGAGTCATTATCCCTGAAAACTGTCAGCCAGGCTGTATCAGTGAGACAAATAATGTTCTGAGAGGCTATTTAAACTATATATCTTGAAATAAGACTGCAAATTAATAGAGGTCAGAATAGTTTATCTTTTGTCTTTTATATACACTGTAAAGCTAGAAAAGCTGTGTAGAAACACCAAAGTGGACATTTAAAATACTGCCTTTTACTACAGGAGTTTAAACAACAAACTAGACTAATGGAAGTAAAATCCAGAGTGTCCAGTGTTACCAAACACTGCCATACGAAATCACAGTTCATAAAGTTGTGATTCTTAAAAGGCATAACCATCTGCACATCTACAACTACAGGCAAACACACAGAGTGCAAACCCAGGCAAAGCTTAAGTATGACACTTCTGCAGTAAGTAAGAGCACCTCTCCTGTGTGGAGAGGCTAAGAGAGTTGGGCTTGTTCAGCTTGCCTGAGCTGTGCTGTAGGAGCTGGCAGTGGATCCCATTGATCCTGGCCTCTGGACTGACTTCCTAGCTTCACCTCAGACCTGCCTAGGTATTGTTGGACCTGACCCTGAGCTGTGGACTGACCTCGTGGTTGGTTTGCCTGCCTGATGTTCTGGACTCTTACTCAACCCAGACTGCCAGCACTGGGTTTGCCCAGCTCACCCTGTGCTGTTTGATGGGGCCCAGGTTGGTGAGGCCCTTGCCCTGCTGGGTGATGTTCTCACCCATGGCTTCTCATCCTTTTGGGAGCAGCCAGCCTTTGCTGTGACCCAACATAAATACCCTGCAGTGTGGATAAAATACATCTAACTTGTACCTCGGTATATGTGAACACACACCTATTTCACCAAATACTAATGTACGCTGGTCTCACTTGAAAACATTGAATTTGGGTTTTCTCTTAAGTTCTTTAGCATAATTGTTAAGCGGTAATTCAATATGCTTATCCATTGGTACAATCAAAATGGTATTCTCAAAAAGGCTATTCAAAGACACAAAAAAATGCCAACTGAAAAACAACAGCTGGCTATGTCCGTATGAGCAAATAGAAAAAGAGGAAATACATGGAGCAATTTGGAATATAAATTGTACATGTTTCAAAAGCAATTAGAAAAGACACAATGTCCACGATCTGGACAAATTTGCAATTTTGATCTGAAGTCCTAAGCATTGAGAAGTACATCCTACACTCTACACTTATATAAAAGTAGCCTGTGTTACTTCTCACTGAAGTAAATGAAATTTTTCTTGTTAGAGAGACACAGAATCAAGGATCATGCTACAAGCTTTTACAGGCTAATGAAGGCTTTGATCAGACTCAATGGTTTTTAAAAATGTACCTGCTCCTACTGTTTCAGTGTATCTCAATCCTCTAAAAATAATCAGCAATATGATTGGCTTGCTCCCGGAATACTAACAATGTGTATGATCTTCTGTGTGTACTTGGCAAAAAAGCCAAGTACAGACTAAAGTACATCCACTTCTGGACTAAAGTTTTCAGACACAGCAGCACATTAACCCTGGGAGAAAACCCAAACAACTTATCAAATTAATCCTCATTTACCTTTTCACATTTAAATATCTAGCATTCATAAGTGTGATAATAAGGATGTGCACCTCCTTGTCTTTTCGGCTGGAAAAACTGTGACATAAGATAAAGGACATAGTATGGGGTTGAGAGGATAAAGGCAGAAGAAATGTATTTAAAAAGATCTGATGATCTAATGGTTCATCAGAGACCAAAGAGTTCATTTACATTCATAGAATACTTCACTTACTTCAGTTTAATGAGTCATTGATCCATCTGTTATTAATCCAGACCTGCAATACACTACTTAGAGGTGTGTAAGTGTCTTAACTAATTTGATATATTTTTTTCTATCAAAACACAAATATGACAACACTTATGTATATATATAACAAATTACATACAATGTCCTTCATTACTCTGTAACAACAAAGTCTATCAATGAAAGATGGCTGTTGCTGCTTTCCACCTTGTTGGGCTCTGGCATATTAGAAACACCACTCCTACAAACCACAAAGAGGAAAAAGCATCTGTAACAGAATTCCAGATAATTTTCCTTCTCCATTTTCAGGTTCTCAACGATTTTCGCAAGAACTTCAGAAGTGTCAGGAAAGCAAAACTATGTACTTACATCTTTCGACAGAAATTAGTAGTGTTTAGCCAACAGAAGACACCAGCTAGCACTATGTCTGTTCCAACTACTGACTTCTACAAGCATCGTCCTTACCCCTTGGAGTGCACCTGTTGAAATGTGTCCCATAACACACCCTCCTGGTTCTGGCAGATACACCAATGCATTTCCTATGGCCGTAGGAAAAAACAACCAATAATAGAGAAACCTGGGCCCTTACAACTATACTCAGGAAGGTAAGAGATCAGGTCTCTCCTGAATAAAGGAGATCTTGATGCTTGCTATGAATTATGCTGTTTGATTATGGTCTGCGTGCATCCTTCTGGCAGTTGAGACCTGAACACAGGAAACAGAGTTAACCATCTCCTACAAAGTCACCATGAGCCTAGAAGCCATCGCATCATCCCCACGTGGCTGGATACTCCTCTATCCAGAGTGGTACTACTCCCAGATACCTGGTATTGGTTGCCTTGCACTCACAAACTATCTCACTGGAACTAATTTGAAAATACCATGGCCCATATTCTCAACAGACAGTAAAATGTGCATTGAGTACTATCAGTTATAAAGCCTACTGATTCACTGTACACAGCTCATGGAGGCAGAGGTGGAAACTTATAAATGACTGCTCTTACACAACCTCTCCTGCAATAGAACCTTATGCAGATTTTGCACCTAATCAAAGCCTTCCTTTAATGTAAATCGTTCTCCTTAAGACTACCTTAAATGTTTTTTCCAGTAACTTCACTATGCAACCCAAGTGCCCAGCAGAATAAAGCTAGCCCTCTGAACACACACCACCTGTTAAGAGTCCTGGTATGGACTCTTCATTTGCTTTTCCTGCCAAAAAAAAATGTTGGTGATAGACCTTGGAAACCTTCATTTAAAATGACTACAGGTATTTGTGGGACAGACATGACAGTTAAGGTCAGCCAGGACATACAAGTTGCATATCTGCAATTTCTCTGACAACAGAAATGTGTCAGTGAAGGCTCTATTCTCTGACCCTTAACAGTTCATAGAAGTTTAAGTCTGGTGACCTTCAAAGCAAAATACACCTATGTTCTTTACTACTTGATGAACTAATTTGTATTTCAAATTCTCTGAAATGAAGCACCTATCTGTCAGGATGATAGGCACTGTACAGAACTTGCAAAGAGAAAAAGAACTATATAAAGCAATCAGAGAAGCCTTTTATTCAGCTGGTATAATAAATGACAGATAGTCACATTATACAATTCCCCTAGCTCCTCTTAACAGACCTGACCCCTAGAACTATATCACATGATTCATCAGTATTGTAGTTTCAAATATATTTCGAAAACAGTGCAATATCTTTTCGGCAGTGATTTTGCAGTATTGGTCTTGGGCATAAAGAACTGAAGATTCCCAAAGTGCATGTGCACATCACACAGCTCAATGAGGACAACAAAAGAGACAGGGTGCAAACAGAACCTATATAGAATTCCCAACTTTCTTTATCATAAAATATTTTCATAGAACAAAGAAAACAAGGATTTGACAACACAAAAAATTATTATAGTTTCTTATATTCAGGTGAAATTGTGCCCAACGCTGTTCAAGACTTGGTGTATTTCGTTAAGCAATTCATTAAGCGTTCTAGCATGAGCAAACTGGATTATATAGTGATGAATGGGGGGGATAGTGTGAAAACAGCAAAACAGACCCAGAAATGGGTGTGAATTTACCTGTTGCCTCTTCTCAAATTCTAACTTGATACGGGATTTGATGCAGTTGCACGTGTCCTGATACGTCTGCTGCAGTGCAAGTTCCATGAGGTGTTTGTGGTATGCTCCTGCCAAGTTTCCGCAGATAAAAATGATCACATTTGCCAATATCTAGGGATTAAAAAAAAGTGTCAGGGAATTTATATAAAAAAACTAACAGAACATAATCCTGACCTGCAATGAAAGATTGCCACAGTTATGTATTTTGCTTTTGGTTTATTTCTAGCAAAGTTTCATCTTTCCAACAGCCTTCAAAATTAGTGGCAAAATCCCAAGCAATAACATCATTTTAATTTAGGATTAAGTAAGGATGTTAATGAACAACACATTTGCTACATAACGAGGTATACATTTTTCTGGAAAAAAAAAAAACCAAACAAACCATAAAAACACCCAAAACCAAACAAGTGTTCTGCATTCACTGCTGAGTATTAATTTAGTGGGATCATGACTTACTAACGTAAAGCAATAGCTATGGCTCCTAATAACAACATGGGAAGAAGCCATGTTAATGCCACACTCCTTTGGCAAGACTATTTCTTTTGTTGTGCCACATACAAACTTAGTAAGTGTATTGTCCAGCTTCGTGGAGTTATGGACTTTTTAAAGCAAAACCAATCAAAATAAAAAATACTGTGATGGGTAGATGAAGGAGTAAATTAGGAGTATCATTTTCACAGACATAGAAAAACAGATTACAGTTTTATGACTGAACTAGCTGAAGTGAGAAAATAGATGGAAACAAGTGACTGACAGGCAAGGAATCTAATTAAACAGGCTTTTCAGATTCTCAATGGGGTAATTCAGCCTACATGAAACTCTGTGCTGGCTTCCAGTACCTGAATTAGGCTGTTCAAAGACAACTCGGGCATCTCAGCCATTACCCTACTTAGTGTAGATGCAACACAAGTGTGTAAGTGAATATGTAGATAGAAACTGTGTTCTAAACATTGTTAATTCTTCTGGCTATCAAGGAGTTCATTCAGAAGTGTGTCACTGGGTATTAGTTTAGAAAAAAAATTTCCAATAAATGGATGAACTGGTTTCTAACTCAGACCAACATATTTTTTGCCTGTATGTAGTCTGGCTTGAGTGACTATTTCTGTATTTGTCACTGAAGAGTTACTGAGTGAAACACATTTTAATAGACTGTTCCATGGAAAAAGCAATTAACATTACTAAACAAAATAAACATATATACTACTTGCTGCATATCTTTCTCCTTCCAACTCTTGCATTTTCTTCTGAACTGCAGCCCAGTTTCAATGTATGAGCTGGGGAGGAGCTCCATCCCAGGTCTGCTCTAAGGTCTTATAGGCATTCTCCCAGAAGGAACAGGTTCGAAGTTTTCCTCAGTCCAAAAATATTAACTAATTAACTGAGCTTCCCACTTCCTAAGCAAGTACTATAACCAGTATGCAATCATACAAAAAGTTCATCCTGTTCAGGTGTCTGCTGTGAGAAGACCCCATGCTGTGAATCCTACCTGGACCTAAGCACTTGGAATGAAATCTTGTGTCAGAGCAGTCTTCTGCATTGCCATTTTTCTATGCTAGGGCTCTGCAGCTCTTTTTCTTTACCTCTTTTCCCTCTCCCTCTCTTCCTATTGCTGCTTCCCTTCTCCCCAGATCAGTGTTGGATAATAAGAGAAGATGTGGTGGATCTTCGGGTAAGAAACTTGGCGTCTTGCTGCAAGAGCTCTGATCAACTGTACAGATAAAACTGTAGCCAAGAACCACTAAAAGGGAATTAAGGGGCACCTGAATAGACTATACAACATGGTTAGGGCTTCTGCCAAGGAGAACAAGCCTGAGCTGTGGAAAAGGTGGTAACTAAGGGTGGTAACTCAACTGCAAAAAAAGACCGGGGTCACTCACCTCTGACAGAGTTGGATGAACTTAGTTCTCCTGGGTGTCTCCTTTACAGACACCATATGAAAAAGCAAAACCAAACCAAACACCACAATGTACATAAACTCAAGTAAGTTCCCACTCAATTCACCACATGAAAACACCAAGTCACACAGCAGAAGTTCTGATCTCTCTGTACACTCAGCAGAGAGGCAAGTCCATCTCCTGGGCCATCTGCACCTCTTTATATCCATTAAGTGTACACTGTGAAGAAGTTTCTGTTTAACCAAAGAACAAATTCAAAGTCTACACAAGATGATCTAAATATGAGTCAAAAATTAATGCAAGGAACACAGAGATACCACTGGGAAGTATCTCTAGGTACTCCAAGTACCAGCTTGTACCTCTAATCACTCAAGGAACATTATCATGCCTGATCTCTTTTCCATCTCCTTTGACCTATGGAAAAGTGCATGCACTTCCAGGCAACGGGGCATTTTCTGAATTGTATTTTTACATTCAAGCACCTGTATTTTCAGTGACTATAAAGCAATATGATGCGTAGTGCTTAACTATCAAAATAGACCGTATTTAAAAGCAAGTGAAGACAAAGTTAAGTACCTATGACTAATTTCTCAAGAGAGTACTAAAGTTCAATGAGTTGCTCAAAAATATGTAGTGTGTTATATAGAAGTTCAACTGATGAAAACTGCCTAGAAAGGTATATGCATTCAAGGAAAGTACTATGCTATATAAAAAGAATTATAATATAGGCTGCTGATTCTGAAATGAAGCATAAATAATTTGCTAAATATCCTATTAAGTGCTGTTCAAATACTGACTATAAAAAGCAGAGTTCTCTGCAGTCTCCCCACATGAAAAGACTCTAGTTTATGAGTGATTTCGTCACATTTCTTTCTTCTTAAATATTGTACATATCCTTCCTGCAATTCTTGCATTAATAGAATTTTTTACCAAAAAACCAAAACCAACAAAAAAATCCTAACACAAACAATAACTTTTTTAATAGTTAGATTTCACTTTTCTTCTGGATAAGAAAGCTCAGGAAATCTGAGAGGTGGGCAGAAAGGCAGTAATTTATAATGTCTGCATGGAAACTGATGGGAGAAAAAGAATTGTGTCACTGCCAAGGTGCAAATTCTTTAGCTCTGTAAAGATGAATTGTCTCTCCCCCGATTTGATCTTTCATTTGATGGTTTGTGGTGTGACTAGCCAAGCTAGGAAACAAATCTATACTTCTTTGGAACCTGTACAGTTTTAGACTCAGACAAAATTCAGCTAGAAAGAACAACACTGCACAAAAACTGAAAAGCAGCATTTAAAACAGAAATGCTTAGGCACTACGTAAATTCATCATTTGCATGTCCACCATGTACTGTGCCATTTGGTAAGTCTAGGTACCTATAGATTTGTATCCTTCTGCCCAGTTACTTCCTTATTATACAGTACTTCCAACTCTTCAAACAAGGAAAAGATTGTTATAGCTGGCCTAAAACTCATAATCAACTGATGCCCAGTCCACCAGCTGCCATTACATAGTGCAAGAACTGGCCTTTTCCTAGATTTGTCTCAGTGAGATCACCAAGATGGGGTCTCTAACATGAAATCTCCTGTGTTTCATAAAATAATGTAGCAATCTTTTGGATTTCAATTTCTGTTTCAGAGCTGATTGAAAAGTTCATGAATTAAAGTTTTTTGGGTAGAGAACAAGGTACATTGAAGGACAGACAGAATATGGGCAACTGCAGACTTACTTCCTCAGGAGTTAAGAGTAAAAATCAATTTATTTAATGACTGCAACTTTATATTTAATACTTTGAAAGGTAAAAGTTATTTAAATCCTTAAATACTCATGAAGGCCACAATAAGAACACATTACAGATGAAGAGAAAAAACAGGAAGCTCCAGTATCCTCAGATTCTTTGTCTGTATCAAGGGAAATCTCTAATGTTTTTCATAAAAATAAGTGGAAAAACATTTCACTTCTGCAAGAAATGACTCAACTAAAAAATAAGAAATTGCCAAAAAAAACCCAACAACCTAAGATTTCTCAAAATAACTGAGAATCAAAAAAAAAAAAAAAAAAGAGAGAGCAAGCTTGAATTGCTCATTAGTCCAGACATCAGCAAACTGCTCCATATTTTCAGTGCTAAAATAAACTTGGTAAAAAGTCCTTTTGTGGAAGGGGAATTGATGTTATTTTACAAGCCAGGAAGCTGTGATGCTTTCTTCTATATTGTATATGTAATTCTCTTTATAGCTTTTGCAATTAGAGCATTGTGGACACCAGCAAGATACTCCTTCTCTGTAATATCTATGTTATTTGCTGTGATTTTCTTTTTATCATTTATTGCAGATTGAAGTTTCTCATAGCTCCAGGCTCTTCTGTGGAATGACTGGATTTATTTTATTCACCTCTGTGCATACACAGAGCCTATCTATATGCCACTGTAGATGAAAACAGATCATAAACTGTCAGCTCTTGAATCAAAACCAGGAAAAATATACTATAAACAAGAATCAGAGTTATGGTCCCTTTAGATCACTTCTGTGTAATACACATAATCAATATCATTGACTCAAATTAATGACTTTTCATAGTTTAAGCTAAAATAATTTTTTTGCCAGAGGGGAACTCATACTCTCTTCGTTCAGAAGGAATCAGCCAGCCAGTATACTCCCCTCCTGCCTGCAGAGAGGTCTTTTTGTGTTTACATGCACCTCTGGGATAATTTTATGTCTTTACTACTAAAACTGCTCAAACACATTTGAATATACAATTAACTGAAATAAACAAAAATTCAAACCTATTCAGTTATATATTTAGGTAAAACTAATAGTTGCCTTGGTTTTGGCTTGAATTTTGGAAGCAGACTCTGTAAACAACTTATACTCTCATCCACCTTAAAAACAAAAATGTTATGCCAAAGAGACAGGTTCAGTTTTAGGTCCTAGATCTGACACAGGGATGAATACTAGTGTGCTATAAAAAAGGGACATTTAATTCCATAAAATTTAAACAGTTTACTTAAATATATTTTGTTATATATTATCAATGTATAACACAAAATCAATGGACAGTTTTAGAATTATATAAATAAATTACAGTAAGAATATATACTCAATGTATTTTTTCTATTGCACTGCAAACTGTTGGCAATTAATATGTATCTTAATCTAATTGATACACAAAAATAATTAGACATTTTGAAATAGTGTATTTTATGATCTCTAACTAGAGTTATGATTTATAGAATAATGTTTTTCTTAGGTAATGTTTTTCTCCATCACTATTCATAAGGAACTGGACAAGCTTTTTAACAGGAAATATTCCTCAAGTATTTGTTCTGCATGTCTGATGACTACAACAAACCTTTATAAGTACATATTTTGTAATTTGGCAGCACTAGGAAACAGTGATCTTTGGCTGTGTACTTTGCTAAGAATGATATGCAGCAGCAAGAATAACGATAGTGGTATATAGCTGAGGAAAGTGATGACCTACAGAACTGGATTAAACCGATTCCAGAGTGTTCTCTGAGACAAAGTCTTTAATTGCAAACACATGTAAAAGTGTCATAATATTTTTTAAAACATTGGTTACCATTTTGAAATATATTGAGAGCTCCAATCAGCATTGGGGTTAATTCTTAATTAGAAGGCATCTAACAGGAAAATATTCTCTCAGAAAACCTTCAAGTTCAGTTTTATTGTGTCAGTCAAATGCTATCAAGAGTCACCAAGCTGGGACAAAAAAAGAACTTAATTTGGTTTACATTCAGGAAAGAATGAAGTAAATATTAAAAACTCTTCATGCTGCTGCTTCCAATTCATTCCATCTTTACACAAAAGATGACATTTTCTCTCCTTCAGGCACCAAAACTGCCACGATGACATTAGTCAGGTCAGGCTTTCTTTTCCAAAGCCTCGGTGTGAAGCACGTTGGACACCTGAAACATTCACGTTTTGTGGGGACATATTCTGAGTAACACCGCAAAATTTAGCGCAGTACCTGACATTCACAGCAGTAGTAGTGACAACCCCTATATAGCAACATTATAGACACTTAAAATACTACACAGCATTATGAGAAATAGGATCTTACTCTTAAACTAGCCGAGTGCAATGATTAAACAAATGGATATACTTGTCCAGGGAAGACGTTTTCTGTGCTTCCACACCTGTTCTATAAGTCTGAACCTAAGAACCTACCCTTCACTCCTACCTTCTGTTCCTTGTCTTTGAAAGAACTATTTATCCATGCACGGATCTTCCTTCCCAGCTACTCAGTTCCCTGAAAAGGCTTGAGCAAAGGACTCTTTCAAAGGCCTTTTGGAAATTCAAGTAGAGCTATCAATTAAATCAGCCTCATCCATGTGTTTGTTGATGCCTTCAGACAACTTCAAGACATTCTTAAAGATTTCCCTTCTTTCAAAATAGGATGTGTTTATCCCATTCTCTATTCTTACAGCTTCAGTTTTTGCCTCATAAAGACATTAACTTTATAGACCTACAGTTTTCCTGACCCTTTCTAGCACCCTTTTTTAAAGCTTATTTTCACATTTTCCACGGTCATAGGAACAAAGGTCAGTCTCAGACCGATTTATATACGGCCTCCTTCCCCCATTCCTCTGACAAGGATTTTAATGTGGGAATTTCTTCAGTTTCTTCTTCACTGAACAGGGATACAGAAATTGTTTCTCTGTGATGGCCTCGTTCTCCCTGAGTATTTTTATAAACTGGATGTCAAATGGCATTACAGACCCTCTGGATGTCCTTTTGTTACTCAGATGCTGAAAGAAGGATTGCGCATGCAGGAAAGGGGAGATTGGTTTTGTTCACTGCCACAGCTCTAGATAGTATCTAATATAAATTACATGCTTTGAGATATATGTTCTTCAAACTCCTATCTGATCTGTGTAACTGCATACAAAGGAATTTTGCAACATTTCATTTGTGCAAATGTTTTTTAAAATGTATTCACTTAGGCTGATTAACGTCAATGGAGAAAATAGATTCTAAGATTGCTGACAAAGCATCCCAGATCACCGCTAATTAGCAGAATGATTTTTTTTCTAGCAGTAAAAAAATTGCAACTGCAACAGGCACAAGACAAAATGTGAATTGAGATAGCTCCATAAGCTTTTTTATAGTTAGACTACTGTGCATGTAAGGCACATGTTATTTTAACTAACTTATAACTTAAAACTGTTTGTGATTATGTAGCATTTAAAATAAAAGAAATAATTTCCATATTATTCCTTTCTGACAGCTTTTGTAATATCATTATTGCTCATATTTTAATTTAATCTATCCTGGGTTCAAAATATACACTAGAAGTTTTGTTTTAGTGATGAACCTACGAATTCTGTGCACCATACACGGAGCAGGTTTTATGTTGCGAATGCATAGAGGGAAAATTAAATTCTGGCAGTAAACACGACAAAATCTTCCTTTCCAAAAATGTATTAAAAAAATTAAATGGGCTTAATGTCATGAACATGAAGACAAACACAAGTTCACTAAACAGATGATAATGCCATTTCCATGATAACCTTGTCTATTATACCTACAGCTCTGCATTATGAGCAGATTTTGCATTTAACACATTTCTTACAGATTGGTTTACAGTTTGTGTACTACATTTCTGTGTATTTCAGAAAAGGCAAGCTGTGAGTCTATTATTGAAATACATCATGATGCTTTGCAAAAACTGACAGGCCTTCCTACATACAAAGAGAAGTTATCAGTGTTATGAAGGAAAAAATATTCAAATATCCAGATGACTGCAGTCATATTGTTATTATATTCATTAATTTCTGACATCAGTCCCAGATTTGACTGAAATAGCATTGGAATGCTATGGATAAAGTAGAAATAGTCACATGAAAATACGATCTCTTTTTATGAATTGTGATGTACATATAGTCACAAAAAAACAATTTCCCTTCTCTAATGTTTTTAATTTCCCACCTGCACTTATAAATTATGCCTGTTTTGAACCTAGTATGTTCTAAGCTAATAGAAAAATTACAACACAGGTAATCCTAAGCAGCAATATGAACAACGTAGGAAGTGTGTTTGACTGGTGGGCTTTTTTCCTATATGGAATGACTACAGTTTTTATTCTCCACAAGAAAAATAATCCTGTACAAAAAGAAAATTCCTACTTAAAACCCACCAATTTCAGTTGCCAATACAGGTTATCTTTTACAGCAAAGTAAGTTTCACCCTGCAACCTACCTTTTAATAGTGCGGTCTGCCATTACAAAGATTTGACAATACATCATGAAGATATAAAGTAATACTACACTACAACTTACCTGCAGCATTCTCTCTCACACACCACCCTTTCTCAAGCAGAGAAGGGTGCTGGAACATCTCTCAGGGAAGCAGTCCTCAGCACCAAATACAATGGCAGGCTGTTTGCCCTTCAGTTATGTAAGTCAGTATTTTAAACACAGTTTCCCAAATCTCTAAATCCACATATACATGAAGTAAATTATTCCTTCCCTATTTTTCCTCATTTAACATTTATCTCAGATGAATTTAAGTGTATGGACACTAGCCATGCTCATCACTGGAGCTGAAGAACAGTCCCTGCTCTGTTTTACTCACCAGTTAAACAATTTCACATGTTTCTCAGCCCTCTATAACAGGCATTTATTACCTCTAATTTGAATATCCTGATCTGAGCAGAAAACTCCACTACCTTATTATTATTCATCACCTTCTGCAGAAAAACGTTTGAGGAAGTGACAAAATGGCAGCTAGGAATGATCAGTTATCCGATGGCTCTACGAGAGCACGCAAATGGACTCCTTTCCTTCCCCACTCCCATTGCTCTTTAGACATTTCTAGAAGCTGTGGGGTGCTGAAGAACAATGCAGGCTAACCTAAGCTCTACCATCTCTCCCAAATTCATTCCAGCACAAGTTTATCACACAGCACAGGACTTCTCGCCAAGCAGCTTTCTGAGAGTCTGCAAACAAATGCAGCTTAGATATCCATGCACAAAGGTGAAGGAAGTTAGTATTTGGGAATCTTCACCAAAACTACCTCACAACCCAACAAAGAAAACAGTTGTATGCTTTTTTGTGTGTGTTTTGTAGAGCTGCCAACTTTGCCTGTGGCTGAGGGTAGATGTATCCCCACTGCAGTTATAAACGTGTATAGATGTTTCTATAGTTAGCACTGGGCTGAACATACTGCCTGCCAAGTAACAGAAAAATGTTTGCAGAAAACACACTAAGGCAGTGCACGCTAACTCTACAACCACTGCTACAGAGCCCCAGAGATGATTTCCTGGAAAAAGTGTTTTTTCCTCCAACAAAATCTCAACATTCTTCCTTTCATCACAAGCTGGTATAGGAAGCTACACCCTCTCAGTTAATATGAAAATGTCTTTTAGTATCTGACTTTATCCTAAAGAAAGAAGGCAATGAAATTGGAGTGTTCTTTTTGTTAGCAAAAGCATACCACAGACAAGGAATTTCCTTAGTTCTGAAACTGGAGAAGCATTCTGAGACAATCTCTTGCCTACAACATCACCACAAAACTCAGTAATGTTATATCAGGGATGAATATGGTTCTCTCTTGTTAACAAAATGGTATTTTTCCCAAAAGCAATCTGTCATTTCCACATCAAAAATTGTCTTTTTATAGTCTCCCCATATTTGCATAACACACAATCCAGATCAATAGATTTTTTTTTACCTGTTCTAAAGCAGAATAAGATGGTATCAGATGCAAAAGAGCAAACTACTTTGTCATTAGGTTGTTAGAGACCTCAGTAGAGCTCCAGTTGAAGGTCCAATTCAAGGACATGATAGGATGCAACCACAATACCTGAGATAGCATGCTGATATCACTACAAGGCCACTCAATTATTTTTGAAAGCTCATGGTGATCAGGGGTAGTTCTTGAAATCTGGAAGAAAGCAAATGTCACTCCTATCTTCAAGGAAGGTAACTCCACCTTGATCCCTGGGAAGGTGATTGTGCAGATCCTCCTGGAAGCCATTTCCAATGCTATGAAGGACGAGGTGACTGGGATTAGCCAGCACAGAGTTATGAAGTTAATGATGCCCGAACAACTTGACAGCTTTATATGACAGAATGGCTGGCTTTGTGGATGAGGACAGAGCAGTGAATGTGCTAGGGCCTTGAGCACACTTATAAACCCTAACAGCCCTTACGAGCCTCACCTGGGCCTTCCACCCACACCCACAGGCTCAGGAGCTCTATTTAATCACAGCCTAGAGCATTTAGCTCCTGTCTGAGCTGTAGTGGAGGAATGTTGGTCTCCACTTAAGCTCTGCCTGACCATAGATGCCCTTGATTTGGACCTCTACACTGTGGATGTGTACAGCAATTGCTGGATGTGATCCTGACCTATGGATTGACCTTCCAGTTTGGCCTCACACCTTTCTCCTCACCATGATTTTTCTTTATGATCTTGAGTCTTGGTAGAACCTGGTTACTATCTCTGGACTGGCCTTGCTCAGGTGCTGTGGGATTGGGACTGGGGCAGTGAGGCCCTGTCCCTGCTGCCCTGTCCCTTATCTGCTCCCTGTCAAAGGGCTCAGGCCTTCCTGAGCCAAGCACCACGGAGCTTCTGAAGAAAGCCATGAGTCAGTGTGACAAGACCAAATGATTTTGACTATCAACAAGAAAAAAGTTATATGGTTTTTGAATGGTAATTTTCAGAGTTGCAAGTTCTTCTTGTATCATTTTATACTAGGACTCAGACACAGTGTTGTGCTGGCAAGGTAACAACTGCATGTTACTCTGAAAAGAAATGCAATTCAATTCATTCCACTTTTAATGAAAGAATAAGATTCACCTAAAAATTTCAATTCACTGCCTTCAAGATTTTCAAGCAATTTCATTGGATTCAGTATTGAAAACATAATTGGTGCTTCATAAACAAACTGACAGGGAAGAATGAATTTGTGAGACATATTTCTACTTGCTACACATTAAAAGAACATACTAAGTCAGTAAAAGGATGATATAAGATTGGAAACTTCAGCAAACTGGAGGTTTGACTAACATCAGTGCTAACTACTAGGAAAGTTGATTTTTGTACCTTCAGACTTATTTCCCTAGGGAGGCCAAATTACAGAGTATGTTGAAACTTTTTTTTTTTTAAAGTGATGCAAAATGACTAATACAGTCATCAAATCTTTCACTGATTTCCATGTAACTGCAGTAACTTAGGTTTGCAAACAGTAGAGAAAATGTTACTATATATAAATATATTTAGATGTTATAAATGCTACATTTAGTCTCGGAAAACATAACCTATTGAAAATTGGAAAACATAAAATTCTAAAACAACCAAAAGATAACATAACTATCTAATCCTAAATATTTTAAAATTATCAGTTAACACTGCTGTGACGAAACCATAAAATCCTAAGAAGCAAATCACATATGAAGTACGCATTTATGAATAATGGTTGTTTCATCTTAATCAAAACACATCCTGTTTAAAAAACATTATTTTATTAGCTTGGTAAAAACTTAAACAAAACATCATTTTAGGAAACAATGAGCTGTGTTGCTGTATACAAAAAGACAGAAATTGCGCATTAGTTGCACAGCCTGCAACTAATGAGCACAACTGATAGCTGAGACACATTGGTGTGTTATAATTTGTACAACACATCTCTTAAGGGTGGATCTGCACAGCAAACGGCTAACCACACACTACAAGACCAAACCCCAAGGTTTAAAGCCTTAAAAAACACACTTCTTTGAACAAGGACACAGAACTCAACAGTAAAGCAGTGGTCATTTATCACTGCCAGCACACTATAGCATTAAGTGTCCTAGCAACCCTTCCCTAATTATATCACATGCTCCAGTGCAGGTAACTCTCAATCCTATTACCACTTCCCTTAATTCTCGTCTCAGATGTCCTTTGGGATGTCACAGAGAACATGCTGGGATGCTGTTATCGTCTGTGGGACATAGCTATAGCTCTACACCACAGTCAGCCATTTCTGTTTTGAGGTAATACAGTTTGAGGCATACAAAATACTCCCTTACAGACAAAATACTCCCTTACAGAAGAGTTACTCCAGGATCATGAGTATAGTTTAGCCTGAATCCCACTACTGCCATATTGGAAGATACCCAGGCTTGGAAGTGCTTTACACAATCCATCAAATATGCCACTGTGTAAAAGCATAGCATGACCATACCTTGAGTATCACACGCAGTGGTAATCTACCCCTCTCAAAAGGGGTGGAATAAAAAACCCAAAAATTGTGAAGAGTCATGAGAAACAGTTTTGAGCTTAGAAAAAAAGACAGTGTTGAGGGAACATTATGAAAATCAACACAACCCTGGATGGACAGAGCACAGAGTGCACAGGATTGCCTGTTCACCTACAGGACATCAATGAAACAGACATATAGGACAGACAAACTGCATTTCCTTGGCATGTGATGATGAAGAAGCTGAAGTTTGTATTAACTTTAAGTCAACAGGAAAACTTACTGAAGAATAATTGATCAACTTTTACTAAATACAAAGATCGCACCTCTCACCTAGGAATTGCTGGGAGCTGAAGGACTGAGCTTGAAAGATTATAATATTCTTATTTTATATTTATTTTTCCCTAGCCATTCCACTGCTGTGCTAGTGACAGGATACTAGACTAGACTAGACAGAGCTTTGCTCTGGCTTAGTAAGGCTGTTTCTCATGGCCCTTCTTGCAACCAGTGTGGTTGGTGACCAGGCTGCTCTTCAGCTGGAGCAAGCTGTTCCACAGCGAGCGTCCAGGGTATATCTCACCCGACTTCCTGTCAGCCGATGGCAGCCTGCAGCACCTTAAACTAAAGAACTGTAGATACAGCCTCACACACACGTGTAAGTGCGGTAACAGTAAGGAATGTACACCTACTAAATGAAGCACCTTTATGTTTTGCTTCCTTTACAGACAATCCAGGAATTCAATGGGTAAAAATGAGGGGCCGTCAGGTATATTTTAAAAGAAGCTACTCTACTAACTGGGTTCCAAGAGCAATTTTATCTGCTGATTTAAAGCAGGGAAATTAGACTGTCCAGTGTTTGTGATGGGCACACACCTATTAAATATCAGAAGAGAGAGGGCCAAATACTGGTCTATTCAGTTTTTAAAAATCAATAGCTAAACCCAGCTGAAAAAGACATTAGTAAGTTCCTCCATGGTTTTAAAATACTGTAAGTTTTACTAACATTTTTCAATATTCCCTGCTAGCAAACAATTGCTAAATGTGTTCAATTAGATTAAATGAATGGAGCTTAAAATAAGATTTTTTTTTTAAAACAAATGCCACAATAATCAAAGAAGAATCAAAGAGTTTAGCAAGAAGTAAACTAGTTTAAAATAAAAACAGAGTTAGAACAGTTCATTAATATATTTAATGACTATGCATTAAAAGCAAATTAAAATTGATTCTAAAAGCATCTTGAAAAGATCTAGTTGAGTTTAATGAACTTTTATTCGGCAGTCTATTCTTTTGTAAGTTCTCTGTATGCCTGCCTGCTGTTTTATAGTGTAGGCAGTAGTAATGTGATTTTTAAATGATCCTCTACCAGAGTTTCAACAGTAATTTAATATTCAATACAGAGCTCATCACAAGCAACATGTGTATAGTCAGTTTGATAATGCTCAATAGATAAATACAAACAACCACCAGTAGTCAATTCAAATAAAAATTTTAAAAAAAGAAAAAATCCACCTCACAACAAAACTCATTAGTATTTCATTTGGCTAAAAGCACATCTAAAAATAAACAAACTATAGCAGAGTAGGTGGAAGTCCATTAAAAATTTCTATTATGGATGAAAGAAGAGATTTGTCTCCTACCACAATTAGACTAGTATCCGATTGAGAATTAAGGACTGAAGTATGAAGGGAATACAAAGATCCGTGCCACTGAATATACAGAACCAAGACAGTAAGAAAAACTGCTAGAATTATTGAGAAATTATCTCACAGTAGAGGAAAATGTAAGATATTTTAAAATACAGAAATTATTTCATTAACCTCTTAGCTTCTGTATTACTCAGAAGATATATTGAAAGTAAATCAACTGCCTTAAAGACAGTGCTGAGGTTGATGACATGATGCTGACCAAGGTGGTTATAAAAACACTAAGAATGTCATGGACATGTTTAAGAAATTGCCTTAACGTTACAGACATGGCTGTAAGATGAATCCTGGATTCTAAATGTCTCCTAAAAGACTTTGTTTCACATAAATTATTTTTCTGCTCTTCACATTTGATACTGTCAATTTAATAGCTTGATATTTGAAATGGATATCCAATATATTATATCCCACCCCCATCAAACAGCCTATTTTTATCACAGGCCCTTATTTTTCAAAGAGAATAATGACCTTACGTCCATGACAGGAAAAGTAGAATAAATCAGCAAACTACAAAGCTATCAACTGTCTTGCTCTGCATCATGTGGTGGGGCATAGGGGTGGCAGAGTAAGGGAGGTGGAGAAGGTGATGCCTCACAAAAACAGGGCCCTTTCCTCTGCTGTAACAGCACAGTGGCTTCCCCCCTCTCCTCCTGTGAGCCCCAGGCAGCCTGCCCAGATCCCATGCCTGAGTCAATCCCCAGACAAGGACGAAATTACCAGCTGCACAAAGTAGCATCTAATACAGAAACTGCAGGAAAAACAACAACAACAAAAAAAAAACACAAATGGGAGATTAGGTGGCAAATGACTAAGTTTCACATGCTGTATTTTACACAAGACATGCCTGTTATTGCTGTTAAAAATAAACAAACAAATTAAATACTCCAGATTTGTCTCCCATCTAGCATGTTTATGGTAGTTACAGGAACTTCTATCATATCATGGGAAATATTTCCATAACTGAGGCAATGTAAATCACATTTGAATAAAGATGTTTTGGAAACAAGTTAACTGCATGTCTTTTAGCTTGCCTATGCTGTGCTCAGTTGCTAGTTTTTTGAGGAACTACTGCAGCAGCAGGGGACTATCAAAATAGTGTGTGATGTTACCTGACACATGGTGGTTTGGTCTTTCATTAAGGTCAGCATGACCTAGATCATAGCAAACATCTCCAAGCCTTAATTCTGATGGGAAAAATCTATTCACAAGATTGAATCAAGTTTCCTCTGTGTTAAGAGAAACAAATCAATCTGGATTTTTAAGCATGGGTATAATGGTGCCAAAGTGGACACAGAAAGGCTCTTTAGAAGCTCCGTGACAGACGAACAGAAACAGATTTTGCTTTTCTTCTTCTTGTGCTGTTTCAAATGTTGTCAAAGGCAATCACCATCATCACTACTATGGAGGGGGGAGGGAGCCAGAAACCTTTATGAGATTGTCAGGTGAGGAACATAATATTGATCTCAGCAACACTCACAGGTGACTGCCTAAGATTATTTCTTATTTTTTATTTCCAATCATTTCTATGTAAGTCTCTATTCAGAGCCCAAATAGTTTCTTCTTGTGTCAGTCTTCAGACCAAAAGGCCCACTCAACACCGTGATCTGCTGGTTGGGTGCTCCGCTCTAGAAGTACCAGCTCCTAAAACTTCACAGTTCATCACAAGGCAAGCAGGAAACCTGTACCTTACTCATGTGGAAATCAAAGCAAATTATAAAATATTTACAAGTGACTTTTAGGCACGCAGATATCTTTGAAAAATTGGTCGCAGTTCATTTACAATGAAATGGCCTATTTGCATTTCAGTCATGTCTGGCAGCAAGCAAGTCAGGAGACTCTTTTATTTCGACTCATCCTGTTTCCTTCTGCCAAACATTTCCACCTCCTTGAGTTTGTATGCATCTTATGAAGGAGTCCCAACCATCCTGAGCCCTTGCCTTGCCTTTGAGTAAGTCAGTAAAGCAGCAACTCCTCTCAAAATTAAGGCCACTGAGACGCAGCTCACAGGGCAGAAAAGCTGCAGCCTCTCACAGGTTTCCTAAGACCCACCACTGGTTGGTCTCTGCTTATCACTGTCTCAGTAACGGCAGGATAGACTTCCTGGGGTGTTTTGTGTGGGAGCTCCTTGTTTTCACAGCCATGGCAAGAGGGTTACTGAACTATTCTCCATGTGTTACGGTGGCCTTGTCAAGTTACATGGTCAGAGATAGTCTGCAACCAGATTTTAGGGTATTTTAAACTAGAAGTTCAATATAAAAAATGGATGGTGGTGCACAGGAACTACTGTGGGTCCACGGTAGGCCACGATTCAGCATGAGGGAGCCACTGCTAGAGCGCAAATGAAAACTCATTCAGTTCATCTATACATGACTATAACCAACAGCACCAGATGATCCTCGCAGCTCCTTCCAGCTTTGTGATCTATATGTTAGCCTTTCCTTCTGCTCGATCAGCACAAGTTAGTCACTAAGTCACTTTCTGTCCCTGGACAAGTAAGGGTTATAATGATTTCCAGGTTCATGCTGATGATATAACGCACCTTGTGTTCCAGGTGAAAAGCAATTAAATTCCCCACAGTGCAGAAGGAGACAACAAAGAAAATCACCATAAGGAAAACCATTAAGCTATATTGGTTTTTAGAAAACTTTAAGAAAGCAGGATGATTTTTTATGTACCACATGAAAAATCTTAAAATAATACATAATGATATTCACCAGATCTGTTGAGAGTAGACAAGAATACAGCCAAATATAAGGTGTTATTTTCCACTCCAGATCTGAGCTTCCCCTTTTCAAAAATCTTTCTCAAAATAAAATATCATAGCATGCTACAAACATTACATAGCATGCTTGAGGTCAAACGGTACGAACGTAAATATTAAAGTCAGCATTTAACCAATAGGAGACGGAAGAAATGGAGACACAGAGCAGGAAGATGATACTTCAAAGGACTTCAAATAAATCAACAGGACCTCAGGAGACAAAGCCAGAGATACAGGTCATCTCTTCTGAATCCCAAAGCAATGTACCGTGGCACTTTGGCACTGATGAAATGTTATCACTGCTCTATCTTTAGATGTCTATCCATGTCTTGGATGCTTGTTAAGGGACGACTCCAATATCTGAAAGGTAACACCCCTTTGAGGCACTGCTTTGTGCTCTTTTGTGAACAGAATTTGTCAGAAGGAGGCACAACATCCATAATACATTCTGAAAATTCTCTTATCAGCAGCTACACAGATATCATTGCCTTCACTTTGTCATCCCGTTAATGAGACAGTAATTGCATTATCATTCAGATACACTATAATTTTTTTTTTTAATTCATGCCCATTTATATGTATTTTTAGAGAATTAGGGTTTTTTTTAAAGAAGAATACAGCTATCTTAGAAAAAACAGAAATATGTAATTATTCCTCCTGGCCTAGGAAGAATTCTTTGCCTGCTCCTATGTATGGATTGTAATTTCTCACATTCCTAGTAATATGGGTATAGAAGCATAAATTTGTTTTAAAGATTCAGCTACCCAACTCTTAAATTGGCATTGTTCAAATAATAATAAAGAAAAAAATATTAATAATAAACCACTAAGCAACAGCCCTGCAGAAGCAATCCTAAATGCTCACATTTTAGCATAATGCAGGATAATCAGTCACTCTTTTCTCCTTTAGAATTATTTTTAATACAAGCAGACCTCAACATTTTAACTTCTGACACGAAAAGTGAACGTATTTATTTCTCTTACTTCACTCTTATATGTGCATAACAATTCTTGTAAGCCTCCTTCACAAACCACATAATCATGTGCGCTTTGTTAAGAAAAATATTCTAAGTCTTCACCTCAGAATTGCATGGGTCAGGTCACACATTTTTCAGTATTTCACTAGTAACATTTCAGCTAATTTGTGCTTGCCTTGAGGATCAGGCTCATCTTTTTTTTTTTTTTTTTTTTTTTGTCTCTTTATTCAGGGTCATCAGAATCTACAATGACCTACTTCCTTACTAAATAAGCATGCTATGGACTATTATTGGATTTCCTGTCTTATGGACTGTACTTTCATATTGTGTAAGGGAAAATTCCTTTCAGACCAAAGAAAGGCAATAAGGAAGATCAAAGGTACAGAATATGGCTCCTAAATAAGGAAAGATAAATAATTTCTAATATTCAGCCTGGAAAAGATAGGACAGGGGAGGTGTGACAGAGATTTATAAAATCATAAATGGCCTGGAGAGGGTGGACTGAGATAAACTGTTCAGCCTTTTCCAGTGTAAGAACTTTTCCAGTTTGAGGGTCTCAAACAGGTTTGAAACAAGCAAAAGATGGTTCTTCTTCTTACAAAACCATTAAGCTGATGAACTCTGTCATAAGATACTCTTAAGTAAGTTGTAGTATACTGAAGGATTAAAAGAAAATAAACCCTAAATTAAAATTAAAAAAGGTCCTGCCAGATCTGAAAAAGTAGTAAGAAACAGAATTGTAAGAAAAAAAGGAAATTATAAGAAATAAGCAAAAATGGGACTGAAAATTAGGATAGGAGGAAAGTAGAAAGAAGAAATAAATGATGGGAGAAAAATTTAAGCAATTTACAAGGAAACATCAAATTCAGAAGGCAAAAATAAAATGGCAGACTTCTGACTTCTGCTAGTTCATAGCCAATATGAAATGATGGGTGCCACTTTCAGAGCTATCAACATGAAGGCCAAAAGTCACAGTTTTTAAGAAGGGAAGGATTTATTTTTCTTCCCATAGTGCAAAAAAAGCCAATTTAACGGCATGCACTCTGACTGCAAAACAGCCTTGCAGAGACAGAGGAGCATCGCCCTGAAGCAGCTAAGTGCAAAGGCAAACAACCATGGATTTTCCAACTTTTGCTTTTCCTCTAAGCTCCTCGGTTTCCTACAATATCACATTATGACTCACATCAAATAATCCAAATTGTGCCTAGCGCTAATGAGAACCTGGTCACTGCTATCTACCCACTACTGTTGCCACAAACTAACTAACAGGTAATACCAATTTTTAATGAGAATGGAAGGAACTGTGTCAGTCATTTTGGAGATGGAGAAAGCGTTCATTGCTGAAGACCCCTTTCCAGAAGCTTTATTATTTCAATCTGTTTCTCAAAAAAATTACAACGACCTTTCTGGCTTGACTCTTAACACTCGTCTCACCTCTGCTCTTTATCCTTACATTTCATTCAGTGCACATGAAGAGGAAAAAAACCCCATACAGCACCACGTGAATGGAGGCTCAGTGTCTCTAGGGACAGAATTTTCCTCTCTGGCAGTTTGCATGTGGAAAGCCTTTCTCTCATACACATACACAGCCCGTCCTCTCTGCACACCCAGAAGGATTGCCTGTGGCTGTTCTTTGCTGTCGGGTATCGTATCAGTCCAGTAATTATGGAGCAGCATTTTCACACTTACTCTCATTCTTTTTAACTCTGGTACTATTGTGATTGTCTGGAACTCTGACACTGATCAGCAAACGTATGGTAAAAAATCAGTTACCTCGTCATGCAGTAATACATAAGCCCGCAGCTCCCAGAAGGAGATAAGAAAACGTAATGTTTTCCATGATGACAGTATCTTATGGATTCAGGGCTTAGCACATCCCACATGTGAATACAGAGGGAAGGGATGCCCAGAGAAGGAACTGCACCCATGTTACACAAGCACATGTCACCTCAAGGAGTTTCAAAGAGCAGTATCCCTTCTCTGGGTGTTTCTGGATGTGTAAAAAGATTGCAACAAACTTAAAAACCCAACCATGCTATTAAAAGAGAGAATTGCATGCAACTTTCAAGGAGAAGCATATGGTTTTATTACAAAGCACTCATGGTTATATTGATTTATTTAGGCAGAAAATAATTCTGTGACCTACTTCTGTTAAGAGTGACCAAAAGAGAGTGCAGGACTTCTAAATCATTCACTTGTAAAGATATTAAAGTTAAATCTTCATCAAAATCACCAAGAAAACCACTTCCTACACAAAATCCATAACTCTGCTTAAAAACATACAGTGTTATTTGAAAACACATGGCTCTGATCTATGTTGGAGGTTGCTGAATCTGGTAGCCTGATGACCCCACATCCATCTAGTTGTGAGGCGTGTGGGCAGACATGCATACAATATGTACATACATATATCCATAGCCAGCCATGCAGATCAACAGAGGCCAAACAGACAGCTCTCGGGCAAACACAAAGCTGCACCGACATCCTGAGCCTGCTCCCCTCTTTGACTGACCAGGAGGAAAGCAGTTTAGCACAGAATACATAGGTAGATACATGATGTATCATCCCTCCAGTACCTGGCCATGGATACCCAATCTGTTCAGCAACTGGGCCCTGCATCACACACCCACACGCACAAACAGGTCTCTCTCCGGTCCAGCTTGGATTCCCTGCTTCCTCTAGCGGCCAAGACACACAGCTTCTAGCCTTTCCAGGATCTGACCCAGGCTTACAGCCTTGTCTCCCACTCACCAGCTAGTCTGGCCTGAGCAGAGATCACACATTCTGAGGTACACACCCACAAAATACATATGCAGCACAGTCTCTCCAGCTGTCCCTGATCTCAGACCCACGGCCCCTTGCCCTGCAGCTGGTACTTAGACCCCTCGAGTCTCTCCAGCTGCTCCACCACAGACACCTGGGACCCTGGGACCCATGGTCTCCATTCCATGGTTTCCTCACACACATGCACACAGAATACACATGTCCCTTCATCTACTTAGAAATGGAGCTGGAGAACAAGACAGGGCAGACAGTGTGGGTCAGACACAGGGCACGGCCAGTTCATTGTGCTGACCAGCAGCCTGTTAACACATGATCAACCCCTTTTATTGCCTTATACTTCTATTTTCCCATATTCCTCTCCCAAACCACTATGATCCCTCCCTTCCCTCACCTTTGGTTCCTCCCCTAAACATCCCATAGTAAGTTTTTTGCAATCCACAAATGCTCTATCCCTTCATCCCATGAGAAACCCAGCCTGCTGGCAGTGACCCCCTCCATCTGTGGGGTGAGCTGAGGAGCCATTTCCTTTGACTGACCTGGTTGATGGTTGTCACACCTAGAGACTGGGCCTAATGGCTGTCCTGTGACAGCCCAGTGAGGACCTGAGCCAGGGTGTCCTTTTCCCTCTGCTTGGATTATTGAGGCTCCTCTGATACTGTTTCTCTGCTCCTTCTATTTTTGCAGATGAGCTTTTAATTACCACAGACATAGCAGTCTATCCAGGTGCTCCAGTCTGAGAAAAGTCATTGGAGTTTGGAAAGTACAGCCATGGATATCATCAGAACGTTGTGACAAGGGAAGTATCCAAATCTCTTGTGAAACGGGCTTGTTTTTTCCAGAAAGGACTGGCCAGGTGCAGCGGCCATGATTTCTTAGCCCAGTAGTAGTGTGGGGAGGGCTGGAGTCACAGCTGAGGCTGTCTGCAGGGCTGAAGTCGGCTCTCCAGCTCACCTTCTGCTTCCTAACCGTGGTCTCTTCCCAGCAGAGGAGGGAAAGCGTCAGTTTTGCCACTCGAGACCCATCAGCAACTGTCACGCTGTCCAAGACCTGCATCAGGCAATTCAAATGCAGAGCTGGGTTTGTCACTGCCTCTGTTGAGGAAAGGGGTGTCACAAAGTGGGGCCTTTCTTTGCACTCTGCTCCAACTGAGCAGGAGCTTAAAGGTTACTGACAAAGACCAGGACTGTCGATGCAGGTAGGTCCAGGGAGGATTCCGAACAGACTTACAGAGGTTGCTGCTTGCTCCCCCACTGTCGTAGACAGGCCAGCTCTGCTCGCGTGCAACCCCGGGATTCAACTCAGCAATATTTTTAGCTAATGCAGCTCGATGGAAGCTGAAATAACATAGCAGAGAGAAAATAACTAGATAATGACTTAGGGGATTGCGTGTGTAGTGTGTACAAGAGACCCTGAATTGACATGGTCAATACCAGTAACAGTAGAAAGGGAATCATCTCTGCATTCAGAGGTCATCAGTGCAGCATCAATAAACTGAACAGGGGTGAGAAATTTAGCCAAAAACCGGAGGAAAACATTCACTGTCCAAAGTGCTGGATAACAGGGGGAAAAAAAAAGGTGTCATAGCTGATGACTGAAGAGCAAATAAAGCAAAATCTCAGAGCAAATAATGCTCTGCATTATCAATGGTGTCTTATTATCCACATTTTTAATTTTTCAGCATTCCACCTCTCTTATTAGCATTTATGCTTTTGTCACCATTTTTGCAGGGAGAATTTCCATCTCTTTCTTCTTGTTCACCTTGTCCCTTTTGCTGTGTGTTCTTTTTTATGTTGTGACCATTTCTGCTCTTTTAGGACTTTCAAAGTGTTCCTTACTAAAAGGAAAGGGGTGAGGAATCCAAGACAAGCCCTAAGGGTCTTAACCAACCTGAGTGGATTTGATGTTATGAAATCAATTAAACATGACAAATGAGTGGACCTAAATAGCATGTTACCGCAAAAGAACGGGAGTTGAACTGCCACCACTTCACTGCCCAGTTAGGCTCAGAGGACACTGTCACTACAGCAACAGACCCCCCGGGTGTCACACCATCTCCTTTCTCCGTTCCTGCCCGCTGGCCTGTGCAAGTTGGCTGCAGCAGGCAGACAGCCTGGGAGCACTTATCATTGTCATTATGGGCTGTTCTTTCCACAGGCCAAATTTTAATGACTCTTTCCACATGCCAAGAAGCGTGTAAGCATCCAAAACATCTCTTGCAGAAAGAGAGTGCATGTTCACGTATGCAAAGGTCAGCAACAGTCAGCATTTGGAGACCATCAGCAAAACCCCAACAGACCTCCGGCGGAAGCCGAAACTCCATCTCCCCACCTACATACTAGTGAAAACAGGATTACTGCACACCTCATATTTGCATTCAGAGTGTGAAGCTCTCTCACACAAGCTGCTGCAAACCTCCTTGAATTATCCAAACAGTTTCACTAAGAGTATGTATCTGAATAAATGCTCATCAGGACACAGTCTCTTTCTGTTTGCAAAAAAAATGGGGCAACATTACATCTCTACAAGTCTTGGGACTAAGTAGGGCAAATAATGCTAGTAAATAGGACAGCCAAATCTTGCTGTGGCTAGCCTGAACAAACGTTTCTGTGATAGAGCCATTGATGAACTACGACCATACACCGAGACAACATTCAAGTCAAAGTATATTATTGAAAGGTGGCCCTTAGAAATCTCTTAAACGCAGCAAATCTCTTCAGAGCAAAACTCAGTTTTGGTTTACTAAAAGACAAGAGTGTGTCTGTGCTGAGGAACTCAGAATCTCACTCTTCAGTTTGAGCTACTCATTCACATGGGACCTGGCTGAAATAATTTCCCCCAGTTTAAAACTGGTCCTGTGACCTTTAAAGTTCTTCTTTTCATGTTCTTAAGTAGCAGAGACTGTCAAAAATTGTAGGAAGCACAGGGACTAGGATCTTGAATAGCTAGTCTTTCATATGCCTGCAAGTCTTCCTATTTATAGGATCAGTGGAACCAATTATTCTTGCTTAGGAATCAATGAGAAAATTTTCTCTGGGTCAGATTGATAAGGACGTGGAGGGCTTCCTTCTTTAGCACTGAGAACAAACATCTGCTGGGTTCATTTAGGGTGATTTTGCTCAGGTGTTTGTTTCTTGCCCTGCTGAGGCCTCAATTACTGACCACCTATCAGTTTTAGTTCTGTGCATCTGTAAGCAATTGAATTTTCTGGAGACTGATACTGTTTTGACACTGGTAAGTCTAAATTATTTCTTAAACCAGTGTAGAAATCTTTGAATTAACTGTGCTATTGTATATCCAAAGACATGGGAGCTGGCCTAAGGTTCAGGTTCAGACACACCTCTGCATAGGTCTGTGCTTCCTTCTAGAGGAGCATAAGCCTTTTCAGCCTCATTCCCAAAGCCCGTGGCCCTGAGCTAGCTCAGTGCAGAGCCAGCTTGCTCACTTCAAAACTGTTCTTGTGGCTTCTGCGCTGAGAGACTGCACACATCTATGAGGAAATACGTCCTCAAAGGGACAAAGAAAATACAACTGCAAATGTATGTCTGATAAACTACAGCCTATGCTGTTTTCAGACTGTTGCTGTCAGGGTTAAAACATACAGAACTAACCCAGTAACAGTGGAGGAGCTAAACATCAGGTCTAACTAATACTGTCCCACTCAGAAACTGATAGAGCTAGCAGAGTCCACACAGGTGACCCTTGCAGCAAATATGCATTATATAGCTTTTAGTATACCCAGAACCTGTCTAAACTGACAGTAGATAAACATGATTTATTGCGTATAACCAGTGAGAGGCATGGGAGATCCATGATTCCTTCTCAGGCCCACACAGAACAAATACTGGTGCCGTACAGTGGGTGTGCTGTAACAGATGTGCCTTGAAAAAGGAAAGAACATGCTGTGTAGTAACAAAAGCTGCAATCCCTGGGAAGAATTAAGAATTACTTCAGGGTTTGCAGATGATGCCCTCACCTGTGTCTCTGCTGGTAAACCAAACAAGACTGGAAGGCAGTTTTGAGTTCCATGATCATCACTGCTCATTAACACTGTCTTGATCTGGGCCAACCAACTTTTTCCCAGAGCCTTGACACGCCATAGAGCACAGAACACGTTAGGAATTATTTAGAGAAAGTTGAAACCTGGCCACCCTGTTTGGGGAAGGAAAGAAGGGTGGGAGTTTAGGCAGGTAAACATGAGCTGTGCCATGTCACCCAGCTCCAGGGCTGGAGAACGGCTCCCCTTCTATCAGCTGTAGCTGCTAAGAAAAAATTATATATATATGTATATATATATATATATATATATATATATATATATATATATATATATATATATATATATGTGGCAGAAGTATGTGTTACCTCATTTGCTTCTGGCCTCCACTTGCCTTTTTTGGGAACATTAACAGATTGCATCACACAGTTACACAGCACCTACAACTTTGGCACCTGGAGCCTGTAGTTAATAATTAAAAGCAAGGCAGCTCTGTAGCCAGCGCCTTACTGAAACGCACTGGGGATCAATATATGGTAGAAGTGGGCTGTGGGAAACAAGGGCTATCCCAGGACTGGCGTGAGCGAGCGCTGTCAGGAATGCACAGGAGTGCAAGTTTTGGAAGGTGACTGGAAGAGGAATGACTTCTGCTGTCTGACCAGCAGCCATCAGAGGGACAGCAAGGGCAGCTCAGAGGACAAATTAAAAGATCACATCCTATTGCAGGTGCCTCCAAACAGATGGGAGCTTGAACAACTGCAACTTCAGGAAGTCAGTAATTTGGGGAGCATGGCACCTCAGCTGGATTCTGACTCACCTAAGGCTTCTCTATGCAACAAAAGGTGTTAGAACTCCTGATCCCTCTTATTTCATACCACACGAAGAGGGGCTGACAGGATGGGGAAATGCATCCACATCTTGATAGTGAAAGGCATTTTTCTTCTACTGAGTTCTTGAAAATAACATGTAGGGATAGATGATAAGTCTGTGAGTACATAAAATGACAAAGCATCATGTCTAGAGTGAGTACCTCACCCAGAATTTTAGGCTTCAGCTGCAATAAGAAGCAATTCACAATAAATTTGACAAATAATAGCAAGCCATAAAGGTACTATGTGACTGAAAAGGCTAGGTAATGTCTGTGAAAATGGTAAGAAAACAGCAAAACTAACTCAACCTAAGGAATTAAAGATTCTTTTATCTAAAAAATTACCTGCAAGGACAGTGTTAAAAAATTCTGAATGCATAGATTTAGCTGTTCACTGGTAAGTTATTTATGTTAATGTCATCCTTAAAAGGATACAGAATACAACTACCTTGCAAAAGGTACGGTGAGAGTTTAGCAGCTGCTCCAGCATTGTTATGCAAGAGAGTACAGCCAGTACAGCACGCTGCTTTCTGTTCCAGTTTTTAGAAGTACTGGAATTTCCAATCACGGGTTTAAGTGGTTTAAGTTTTTGGAGGCATAGCAGCCTTAGGATTGAGCATTCTAACATAGACATTTTATAATTTAATTAATATACTGAAGGACTGTGGACTTGCTCAACAAATAAATTTATAGTTTGGAAAATTAAAACTGCTAAAAAATTGTCATTTTTAGGATAAGAAACGTAAGCTAAAGTAGTATAATAGTGATAAATAAATATTAATGTGAAATTTGTTGCCAATAAAGATATTAATTAAATGGAGTGGAGATACTTCTGTGATTTTAATAAATGGAGGCATACATTACTTCCCTTCCATGCTTTGATGATTTCCTACACATCTCACCAGAACCATTTTCTATGCATTCTTAGATGCCGAATTTGGGCTGCAGGTAAACGCTGCTTTTGAAAACCCGTATCGCCGCCTGCACACATGATTTCATTTCACCATGGCATTGCAACTCTCAGCCATTGCTGAATTTTCCATCATACGAAGTATTGCAGGTCTTCTCTCTACAGCCTTAGGTACTTTCTGGAAGATGCTCACATGCTCTGTGTTAATGCTTGAACACTATGAAATGCAATTATGTGTTCTCCTACATATCTATACTCTTGTAGGCAAGCGGGCTCTGCATAAACATATCCAAACTGTGCAGATTGCCTTGAAGAATGAGTCAACCCCAAAGTACACCTGCAGACTGTAAAAATTAGTTAAAGAACATAGCAGAAGGCATTTCAATACCTGTCTATATTTAAGCATAAAATGAAGAGTAAAGAAACATATGCAATAATAAAAAAATGCCTCCACAGGACATAGCATTCCTCTCTCAAACTGCTGCACAATGGGCTGCTGCCCGGGTGGGGAGAGCAAAGGGGAAAGAGGGTGAGGGATGGGACAGCAATAGCTGCTGCTACAAGAAATACAGTCTCCCTCCTGCAATAGCAGTCACTGCCCTCCACCTCTTCTGCAGGAATAACAGCAACTCATTTCGTGTGACTGTGCACGAGAAAGCAAGAGTTGTTTGAGCTGCATTACTTTCATGAATAACCATTCCCCATCTCCTTCAAGAAAGGGTATTCAAGGGAGAAGGATAAATTCAGCCCACAGCAGCAGCTTTTAGCCATTCAGACTACTAAAATTCCTATGTGATTTCAGCTTTCACTGTGTATCTATACAGCCTCGGGGGTTATACAATAATGAATGTACTTAAAGACATGGGTCTTTTTTCCCAGCCTTTTTTTTTAATAAACATGATTTTTTCTTGTACTGCATGATAACAGCATAAACTAGCTTCTATTCTATTTCTGAGCCCTAGAGCTGTACATTTTCTTCTTTTATTAGCCAGCAAATAGTGATGCTTTTTATTTTTATTTTGGTGTTATGCTACTCTATTACATAATTTGAAAAAAAAAATATCACCGATTACAGATGTTCAGTTAACAGATGAGTTTAAATCGGTGGTGTAAATAAAAAGATGCATGCCTATATGCTGCATGTTGATTAGAACATCTACATGTATATTATAGATGTTATATCAAAGTTGCCCATCTGTGAAATACTGGTCCACCATCTGATATGGTCAGTCATATATTTTTCTAGAAGCTGAAGGGATACAGAAGCATAAGAAGCACTATTAAGCCTAAAAAAGCTAACTGGATCTATGGAAATATTTGTAATTTATATATGGTATGTTCTTTTAGCGATTTCTCTTAAGTATGAATTGCAAAACAGATGTTAAATATCATCGCATGAATTTTGGTAGAAATAATCATGTAATTAATGTTAGGCTAAGTGATCAAAAGCTGGGCACACACACAGACACACAGAAGCACAGAGAGACAATGGTGGGGGAAGCCTGAATAACACCTGGCTACTCTCAGGTCCATCACAGGAGCCATCAGCCCACCTGCATGAGCCCAGAGAGGCACAAAGGTGGGCAGGAACCCCAGTTAAGGACCCAGAGGAAGGAGCACCCTGTCCAGGCCCCTCCAGACTGTCCCAGGGGATCCTCAGTCCCAGTGTCCAGGTGTGACACCACCCCGTGGGTCATCAGGAACAGGTCTCCTGATCACCTCTTAGAGTACAGGAGGTCACTGCCCAGGGGTACAGGACACAGGATGGATGCAGGACAATGCAAGACTTATTATGGGACGTTTAGGGCAAGAACCAAAGGTAGGGAAAGGAAGAGATTGTGTTGGTTTGGAGAGGTAAAACAAAATAGAGGGAAAGTAGGCAGATAAGGGGATAAAAGGAGTCAGTCACATGTGACCAGATTACTTGTGGGTGTGCTGGCCTGGCCATGCCCTGTGCCTATCCACTGCAGTCTGTCCTGTCTTCCCACTATCCATTTCTAACTCTTCTTCTTGATGAGGGACTCTCTAGCCTGCACAAACATGTGAGTATGTTGGTCTCTGTGCACAGCTGGGGCACGGCAATGGTCCACAGCAGCCCGTGTGTCAGCAACCGGAGCAAGTGCAGGTGCGCATGTCAGCCCTAGCAACAACCAAGCTGGACCAGCTGGTAGGTGGGCAACGTGACCTGGGAGACTGCCGGCAAGATGTCCACAGATGTGTGAGTGGGGGGCAGCTGTACCAGCAGCTGGAATGGGGCTCGCACGTCCAGGTGCCAGCGGCTGGGGAGACTGGGATCCAGGGAAAGCTACTGGGCAGACTGGGTGCCTGAGCCCAGCTGCTGGAGGGATGCACACCATACCTGTGCATTGATGTACGCGATGTACCATATCCCCTGACAGACCGTCATCCTGGTCAGCCAGGGAGGGGAGCAGGATGAGGCCATTGGTTCTGTTTGTGTGAGTGCTGTGTGTGTCTGTCTGTGTGGCCAGCTGTATATATATGCATATACATTTGCTGTGTACATGTGTACAAATGCTGTACGCTTCTGCCAAATACAGATCATATCAGATTAACCAGTTTCCCTTGACAAAACACATGAATTTTCCAGACAGAAAACACACACACAGCAGATCTTGTATTTCAAACTTCATAAGACCCCACACAGAGTTGAAGAAAACCACTGGTTAGTCCAGAAAAGATAGGGAAGAGTATAACTGTCATCTGTGGAAGAAAATATACAACGCAGGCCAGAAGCTCACATTGCTGGTGGGAGTCTGAGATAGTCTCAAAGGATCAGTACAGCAAAGGCAGCCATACCAGAAGGGGTTTTGTTCATCAGGTGGTACCTGCTGAAAGTGCTCTGAGGGTTGAAACATTTAATGATCCTACCACTATGACCCCAATAGCAGGCTTCTCAGTAGCTGAAAAGAGTAAGGTCTGCCACATGCTGTCAGAATTACCTACCTAACTTCCAAGAGTGTCCCTAAAATTTAATCTATCAACATTTTCAAGTAATAGATGTGGTCCCATTGCAGTCTGCAGAATCGGGCTCCAAAAGGAAGCATCTGGGCCACTGACCTCTCCATGCACGCACAAATAGATTCTAGTAGCAAGGAAGTCAGAGATTCAAATAGGCAGGGAGATTTGCCTGATTGCTAAGTTAAAAATCTATGGCTATGGCTTATTCAGGGAAAGGAAAAAAAAAAAAAAAACCAAACACCAAACAACAGCGGGTTGAAAAAGGGAAGGTGGCTTTATTTAAAAAACAAAAGCTGCGGATTTCTTAGTCACTACAGATCTTCAAACAAATTATACCAAAACCTCATGGGTCAGAAGTTAAGCAGAAACCATAATCTGGATGTACACTAACACTAGTTAGTGCATATACATCAGCAGATCAAATAAGAATGAGGCAGTAGTTTCATCTTTAGCTGTCCATAGCACATAGGATAAAATTCTAATAGGAGACCTCAGCCTAGCTGACCGTAAATGCACAACATCTTGTGGGCATAGCCTGTGGTTTTTACCCTTGGAATTACCCAATTCAAACCTTGCTTTAAAATAACAAAATTTTCATTTAGCATTTGTTTTTGTCCACCAGGGTAGAACATTCTCCAAGGATTTATACTAGGCTACCAGAAAGGAACTGATCCCACAAGCAAAGACCAAACACCAGTGTGTAGTTTGTACTGTAAAAGTTGTTACAAATTTTTTCTTTTTGCTACATGCATTCTTGAACAGAGTAAAAGAAAATTTTTAGAATGCATATATATGTACATATGCATGCTGCCCATTTACAATATTGTGCCTCTAAAAGGGACCCCTTTTACAGTGCCACAAGGAGCTGCCAAAATATTCCCAAAAGGTAAGGAACACTAGTTTAAAACAAACAAACAAACAAACAAAACCAACCAAACAAACAAATAAAACAAACAAAACAAAAAAAAAAACCCACACAAAAAACCCCAACACCAGAACAAAACAAAACAAAAAAACCCCAAACACTAATCATTGTTTGTAGGGATTTAGCCAAGCTTTGGAAAACATTTAGCCATAGCTAATGAAAAAAAGATTACAAGAGTTCTCTTGTTGAGAAAGTAAAACAACAATATTTTTTAAAAATACTAAAATAAAGAAATCACATTCCTCATATATGACATAAAGAAAAAAAAACCTGGAATCTTACAGGATGTTTAATGATTTTCGTTAGCTCTTTTTTTAACAAATTAAGAACAAAATGACCTCTAATGATAGTATCAACCCATTATGAGATCAGAATGGTTTTGCAGTTGATAACAGAGCAGGAAAAAGCACAAGTATTTGATTAGAATCTGTTCTGGTTTGGGGAGAAACAGGTTATGTGTTTATAGCAAGGGACGGCAGTGAAATACTTTCCATTCCAGCAGTAACTGAAAGGGATGTTAAGTCGTGAAAGTCTTCTGAGGCAAATGCCTTAACGCTGTAATTGGAGCAATGTTCTCTTGCAGCTGCCCTAACCACCAGGCTCCCAGGAGCAGACAGAACAACATCCTCTGCTTGGCAGTAGGATGCTCACCTGGAAAGAGGGGGCACAGTCCCAGATTCCAGACCATGTGCTTTGTAAGGGTTAGGAGTAAAACTTCCAACAGGATAAAACATAAAACCAAAACCCAAGCCCATACATACACAGTTACTTTTTCATAAACTGAGCCTGGAACACAGGACTCTTTTTCCTCTCCCTGTCACAGATCCCTTACCTGTGCATTAAACTCCCCACAGAACTGCAAGGGGAGGCTGAGTATTTTACTATAGAGTCTGTGTCTCCCTGCCGAGCACTGCAGCACACTAACCCCTTTGTAGACCTAGCCCCCTATTAGCATTTGGCACTGCTGCAGCTGCTACTGGCGTGTTCCTCTAAGGCTAATGTCCACATTGCAGGAAAGATGTTGACGAAGCACAAGTAAGGACTCAAAGAAGAACTGTGAAAGTGCTGAAAGGCTTAGCTCGTGCAAGAGCAGGCAACTCAGTCATTTCACTGACAAAAAGGTTGAGGCGAATTCATGATAGTTTAGAAGGAGTCTCAGAGGCGAAACAGAAATTGGACACTATTGGGTCGTTCAGTCTACCAGCCAAAAAAAACCCCAAGAGATCCAGAAGCTGGATGACACAGCTAGACAAATTCTTACTAGGAAAGAGGAACAAAATGTTAACACTGATGGTCAACAACCATGGAAAGATATGAAGGCTTGTGGAAGATCATCACTGCCAATTTTTAAACCAAGGTGGTTTCCCTCCCCCCAAAAAAGACATGCATAGGTCAAACAGAAACTAGTTCATGTAACCAGCAGAGAGTGTGTTGAAGGATTCTTTATCCCAGCAGGAGGCTTTTACCACAGTACCTCTGACTGCAACCAACACTGGATAATCAAGAGCATTCTAAGCCTTTCAGCTTTACTGAAGCCGATTTTGGGTGTAAAACCTTCCAGAGGGCAACAAAAGGAATGACAAAATAGGGTCTGCCCAATATCAAAATAAGCAAATGCTTCTGAAAATTGATTTTTCTCTACTGAAAGACTAAAGTTATGATAAGCTTCCAAAATGCTACAGGATGCCAACCAGAGTCACTGGAAGATGCTGAAAAATTGGAAAGGGTCAAGCAAAGAGCTACCAAAAGTATTACAAGGCAGAACGATGTAAGAAGAAAGACTGAAAGAACGGGGTTTGTTCAGCAAAAGAACAGAAAGCTCCCAGAAGATTTCATCAGTCTCCCAATAAAGGAGATGCAGGCAACCTCTACAGAAGTATACTTGCTATATATATACAAGATACATATGTTATAACAGCTGGCAGCTACCTACAGGTAGATTTGTTATACCACTGTCTTTCTGCTTCTTAAGTGCATACTACTACTGGCTCCCTTTCTGTCCTCTACCAAAAAACATCCATGCCAGAAGGATTACTAACATCTCTAACATTGTCATGGTTTTTTTCTGGTTTGTTGAGACAAATCATCAGCCCTGAAATCAAAATAATACATTTTTGTCAAAGCTAAGTGTAGCTCCACAAGCCAGATCTGCTCAGACCTGAATGTGTTTCTTTAAGCTTTCAAATTTCAGTCTACTGGTAGTTTAGCATATTGGGGCTTTAGTGACTGAACTTTGCAAAGCAGCTTCAAGCTTCATCAGTATGTTTTCTTTTTTCAAAAAAAAACCCATTCAAGAGCATGGTCCTTTTAAACAACTATACCTCAGCTCTTTTTTGTTGTTGTTGTTCATTATACACAGTTATTCTATACTAACTTGAGGTGTATCACTGACAAATGTTAATTCTTTTTTAATGAAATCAATATCTCTAATCTAATCCTTTATTTGCGGTCTTGATTTTTCAAAAGCAAAGAACACGAAACAAACATATTTTTGCTTACACTCCAAAGTATAAACAAGAGTAATCTAAAGGTGTACAGAGGGCAAAAGAACTGCTATAGTGGCATTTAGTTCCTTCCACACATTGGTAAGAACACAGTGCACTCAGTACTTTCCATAACTGAAGAACTATTCAGAACACTTAATACATTTTACAAAGAGAGAATAGAAAATTAGTAACAACCTGGAATTTAAATACACTTAACAAATTTACAAACTGCTCAAAGGCTTCCACTTTTTCTGAATGAAACGAAATTATAGAAGAGATGAAAGACACTAAATGTACATCACAGCCCATGATTTATTTATTTTGATTCTGGAGACATATAACATCATCTGAAAGTACTGGTTTAGATATACCACATTTTAATGGTCTAGAAAGTTAGGCAGGAAAAATAAATAAATTCTGCAAACAGCAACTTTAACACAAAAGTTTTTTAGGGAAGGAGTGGCAAACATTAATACTGTTTAAGCAGCATGTCTGTGCCCAAGAATAAAAGCCATAGGTTGACATAAAACCAAGAATAACATTCTCCCTGATTTATTCCACTAAAATTATCAATAACTGTATTACTGAATTACTAAAATTCTACGTTGACTGCAGGTGACCACAGTCTTTGCTTAACATACAGCACAACTTGGCAACCTCTGCAAAAAAAGCAAAAACAGAACTAACCCAAATCAGCAAAAGAAAAACAAACCCAGTTATCTCACCATTTAAAATTTCCACAGAAAACCACCTGTTAGAACACATGCTCTTTATGGGACTTCAGTATCAATATTCCATATAACAGATCTGCAGCTGTATTTGGAAATTAAATGTATTTTCCTGAACAACAACTTACAAGGCCCAACTTTTGAAAGACACTGCAATTTTGAAGTTATTCTCTGAGGCACAATGTTTTCCAAAATAATGTTCAAGTAACTTCAAAGGTAAATAGAAACTATTTGTTTCATTCTTCATGCTACTCACAATAAATAGCATGGTCTAACTTTCCTGTTCTACTGTTATGTTTAAAAAAAAATCTACTTACTTTTAAGCTTCAGTGTCATTTTGATGCAAAAGTTTAAATAGATCTGTTTCCCTAAAATGACATAACTATATTTAAAAAATGTATTATTTGCTTTTCAAAAGGAAATTTATTTTTTCCTTAAAAATACAGATTTATATCTATGACAGCTGATCACAGTACTGTAACAACAAGTATAATATTTTACCATCTAAAAGATCTTCTGCAAAAGAGAAAGGAAAACCAACTCCTAATATTCAGACTTTTAAAAATTATCAGTGTGCCGTATATCATGTAGCAAAGCTGAGCTAGAAGCCCAGACCTAACTGCAAACACAGATGGGTGCCCTAAATCTCATGGAGTCTGGAGCCAGCCAGTCCCCGTCAGTCAGTCAGGGAACCCTAAGGAGGAGAAGGCTGCAAAATTCCTATAAATGGCTGGGAATTACAGAAGGAGGACAAGCCCAGCAGCAGACTTGGAGAGTGCAGTGACTTCATAACAGTTATTTGACCAGTCAGACCTTAAGGGTATCCAAAGGAACAACATGTTTTTGAGCCAAAGATAACACTCATACCTGGAAAAAATCCTTGGTTCTTGGATGTTAGGCTTTAATGAGATGAGGAGAGGAGCAATGTGGTTTACATACCAGCATGGTAATACATCTACCACAATACTGCCGCATCACATAATTTTACAAGCAATGTTAGCTTTTACATCGGTAAGCACTATGTGGCTGTTAATTCTACCACTTCAGCGTGCAATTCAGTGACACATAATGTTACTGACACCCTCATTATCAGAAAGTGACTACCCGTGAATTAAGTCTGTAGAAATTCAGAAATTAGCAGAGAAATAAGTTTATACTCCCAAGCACCCACTGAGGCGCTCCTGGCTCATTTACCAGGCAATTCAGTGCACAATTAATCATTAATTTCACAAAGCACCTACCTGCCAAACCAAGTGTTCCTTTACAACAGCTGTACCTGATAGACAGACGCTCAGCACAATCGTATGAGATGCAGAGGTCAAGACGCTGGCAACTATAGCGTCCCTCATGTTGAAGGGCAGCATGGTATACACCACAAAAATAATGAACAAGAAAAATGATACCTGTGCAAGACAGCAAGACAAAAAAGAAGCATGTCAAATTCACTCTGGAATAACATTTAAAAAGTAGCATTTCATTTTGAACTGTCTTCAGCGTAAAGTTACACGTCAGTTTTTTACAGGGAAGTGCTAACCACCACAGAAAATCGATTTAGGAAGTACTGATTTTAAAAATGTTGGAAAATTTACACTATATTTGTTTTAAGAAATGCATTTTCAAGATATCACATCATGATTCAAGTACGCAATACTCCAAACTTTTCAAATTTAACCTCAAATTTATTTTTTCAAATTTAAATTTTATTATCACTTTTTACAGCTAGAGTGTAGTTCTCCTGCGACTGGTGCTTTCTGATTGTGAACTGCATTACGAAATAATTTGCCAAACCCCTCCACAGGGCTTAAATTTCAATTAAGAGATTTTGTTCATCCTGATGCACTAAAAATTCACAATTTATTATAACATATTATGCAAAAAAGTCCAAGTTCAGCCAAGCATTTTGGTTTAATAAGATTATACTTCACGTTTATCTACACGATGTATGTCAAATTCTATTATCACACTACATATTTTAAGCTAATACATTTATTTGGACATGAAAAACAACTTTAAACAATCACAGCCTATAGGCAGAATTTACTTTTAGCTTCTTTTAAAGGGTACTAGCATCCACACTAACTTTATGGAACAAACTATCCAAATGCACAACCCAACCTGTAACAGCAAAAGGGATTCCTTTGCTATACATACAAAAGATTATATATTTGATGGTATGCATATGTTCCAAACTCCACCACATATTTGAGAAAATGTAACTAGATTTGAGACAGATTTTGCACACATAAGTCAGTCGGCAATTCTGAAAATGTTCCAGCTTGTGTATAATTATATCCCTACCTAAACTTTTCCATGTTTTAATTGACTTAGTAGTCTATTCACCATCTAACAGTTGTATACACACAGTATTTAACTCAGAGAGCTCCCAAGCAGGTATAAGCAATAATCATTTGCTGCTCACTTCTCTTATTGTCAGTTTGTTCTCTTCATATCTGCATGTGATGATTCCATAGCCAAAATTGATCCCTAATGTGTGTGTAGCTACAAGACAGTGGAAGTGTTCTTCTCCATCATGGAGACAGAATTGGATGGAGAAGGAAGTCCACTACTTCTGCCATTACAACTGGCATCAGGGTAGGGAAAAACCCTGAATATTGAGTTAGGCAGCAACAAGGGATGTGAAAGATCCTCCAGTATAGGCATAAGATGAATGGATGCCAGAGGCAAAATACCTTATCAGCATGTACCACCAGCTGCCTGAGACATGTTTCCAGTTAAAAATTATTTGAAGGAGAATCCTGGACTCTAGTCCTGGAAGAAGGATTTTTCATGCCTCCAATTCCAGTCTCTTTTCATGAAAACAAGGTTTTGTTGTTTCTAAGTTCAGCTTTCTAATTGACTATAGGGAAGATGGTATATACATATTTGTGAGAATTTTATTATTAGAAAATAAAAAAACTATCCTTTTCTAACTGTCTTGTCTCCAAAACATAGAAATTGCATATTTTCTGTGCTTGAATATGGTTTGACTTTATAACCAGACTAAATGATCCACCTCACGTGTGGGGTACATGCTAGGTATTTACTCAAACTCATTAATATAAGATATAGAATTATGCTGCTGCTTTTCAACTTTGAAATAAAACAGTCTACTAAGCATGTAAAAATATTTTGGTATATTGCAATGTTTCTAGCAATATCAGCTGTATCAGCTCCAAATTTGATATACTGCTGTAAATAAGTAGCCTCAAGTCAAAATAAACGGGTAATTTCAACCTTCCAATACTACAAATAGAGAGAGTTTTTCAAGTTTCCTTGCTTGACACTACATATTCAAATTCTCCATCACACAACTTCAAACAGGCTGAGTTGGACTGGAACTGTGTTAAAGAAAACTTGATAACAAAACGACCTGTCAATCCTTATATTTGCATCTTGAAATTTGGGTCTGAGAATGCTGTTGCAAAGCAAGGGTATCAGTCATGCTAAGACAGAAACTCTCATCCAAAATGCACATAGGAATGGCTCCTGTCAATAGTTCCTGATTCTTGGCCACACACCTTTTATTTCCATTAGACCAGGAATGGTCTAATGACCCAAGGAATTGAGAGCTCCATTTATTACAGTGTTTCCTTTTCCATTTCACCATGGCTCAAGAATATTGTCCCCAAGTACTCTGAAATAAGATGCTTCCACCCTTCATCTTGATAGCAGACATACACAGTAAGACTTGGGACCTTTCAACACATTTCAAAATGCTGCTGTACTTTGGTTTAATACTGTAGAAGTCGATAGTCAAAAGTCTTCTGAGTAGGGTGGTTCTTCAGGCAGAAAGAGGAGACAGGCTTCCTGGACCAAGTCACAGTCTGCAGGATGGGCAGTGGCCCTTGACCCTTTTCATGATCTTTTTGTAAGAATTAGCAGAATATTGCTGATACAAACAGCAAAAGTAGTGATGCTAAGCTCTGGAGGACCCCACTATGCCATCACAAGAGTTGCTAATGCACGTCACGGCATGTCTGCAGTGTGTGCATCCGTCAGTAAACACAGTATTAATTTACAGTGCACTATTTTTGACACAAGTAAAAGCAGCCTGTTCCACCATTGTGCCATCACCACACGGCCTGTCGCTGTTTTGAAACTGTGTTGGAAGCAATCGTTGGTATGAGTCATCACTACAACTGCCTAGTTGGAACACGCTTTTTGTCCTGATCTGAACTTAGACTGCTTTAGGAATTTGATTCTCAGAGACTTTTTTGATGAGCTTATGTTATCTACACCTTGGAGATGGGCACTGTTAGTATTCAGCATAGCATGTAGCATTCACTTTTGGTTAACACTGGTATAACATCTTAGAGAGAAGTAAGTGGCTTTCCTGCTTGGGCTGAAGGTTATCCAGTACTCTTGCCCATCATCCTTGACTGTCAGAACCTAGCAAACTCCAGAGTCTGTTTGTTGCTCTGGGTATCTCTTCATACCTCACTAGTGCCACATTTTCATCTACTAAAGCAGTTCTTTCCACCAGTGACTTAAAGGATGATGAGCTGCCATAGTGTGGCTGTCTAGATGGGTATGTAACAGACTATTTTGCTGCGGATTTTGGACAACTGCTTTCAGAAGGGCAGCAAAAGTTCTCATAAGGATTGCTGTAGCGATGCCATCCGAGGCACTTGGACACCAAATGGTATAATGACAGCATACCGTGGGATATCACTGACGATCATGGCCACTCAGAAACATTCTTGTCACAGAACGCAACACAAAACCATAGGTAAGCATCCTTAGGTATCTTGCAAAATGGAAAGATTTTGGAGAGAAGTAGTTCCTTCTTTAAATCAAGACCATTCTGAATATTTGTAATGACGCATTTTTGTCTCAGCATCTCTAGATGTATGTTGGCCACCTCAGGCTCTGACTTATACTGGTGATTGTGATCTAGGAGAACTGGTATGAAGTTGATACTACTTGGTGGTTAACAGACATTGCTGTTGGAAAGGTCACTGGTTTGGACTGTGATGGCACAAACTGCAGTAGACCCTACCTGTGGACCCAACTTGTTTTTGGAGCCCATGGACCCAACCTGTTCTCAGACACCTGGCGTCACCAGTTTCTACTCTGAGTGGGGTTGCCTTAACTCTGAAGGGTATTTGGAGTAGAACATTTAACCTATTTTACACATTAAAATTGCCTTTGTTTTCCTGTGGCATATAGGGTACCACAGGGGATGTTGCTTTTGACACTGAGAACAACTGTACAGAAAGAAACATGTACTATAAATATATGTATACTATACATTCATATATCCATTATGTTATATATATTATATACTTGTTATATGTTATATTTATAGAAGTTTATTATACACAAAATATACACTTTATACAATTTATGTTCCAACAATGACTTGCAATTTCCCAGCTAGACAGCCTTTTTAAGACTGTTAAATGGTTAATCATAACTGGCTTAGCATACGTAAAATTCACACAATGTTACTCTGACCAGAATTTTCCGGTGAAATCTTGGCACTGAGGCAGGTATACAAATCTAAATATGCTGTTTCAGTATGAGTTAGGGGAAAGCACTGCCTTGGACACAGACAGCAGTAATGAGGTTACAACTAATAAAATAGCTGTAGTTCTTTGGGACAACTTCTTGCACACAAGTGTAATGACAGCAGAATGCTTGGGAAAATTGTGCTAGTTTTCCACCATATCACCAGAAAAGACACTGTTCCCATAATTAAACTGTTATACTACAAATATTCCCACTAAGTGGGCCAGCCCACTACAGGATCACTTTCAGAGGTTTTTCAAGATCAGCTTCCTCCCAACTGTGTAAAGGGAGTAAAAATTCATCAGGTAATTAAAGAATTTTCCTTTGGAAAGACACCTGGATTACAGCTACTGATTTCAAATGTTTCTCTGTATACATAATCTCACAAAAGAAGACATCCTAGTTTTTCTAAATAAATGATTAATTTTCATAACATAACTGATAGGACCTACTATCTTACAAAACAATTACAAATACTGTATTTATGATTTAATAAAGTGTATGTATTTAGGGTGTCAGAAGGGTATTTATACAACCTATAAACTGCATGTTAAAACTTTGTGTAGGCAGAGTAAACGTTGCAAATACATAAAAGTCTTTGCCTTTCTACTTCTTCTGAATTCCAGACCTCGGATCTTCAAACTCAGACTTCTAAAAGCCAGGAAGTGTTCAAAGAACGAAAAAAGCTACCCACATAAAACGAAATTCATTGAGTATTAAAATCATCTTGTTCTGAGTCATTTATAAAAAGGCTTACATTATGAATGCATTGGATAAGGTGAAGGTGGAACTGTTGTTCACCAAACCCGGCAACACTAGCACAAAAGGGCACTCCATGAAACCAGCAGAAGTTTGATTTAAAACAGATTAAAAGAAAGCACATCTTTACTTAGAAGATACTGACCTTCTTGAACGTGCTGCTACAGGTGGTCATGATGTACCAGCAGGTTCAAAAAGAGATTAAACAAATTCTGGACACCTTGTTCATATACCAATAATAAAAACTCAGGGCAGGGATGTACCCTCTGACATTGCTAACACCACTGTGGAGGCTGGCAAGGTATGAAGGGAACAGACCACACAAAGTGATCGAGCTTGTGTGCTGCCTTTTAATAGCAGCTTCTCTTGTCATTCTTGGAGACTGAATACTGTGCTAGATGGGCCATGGACTGACCCTGCAGTTTCTTGTGTTGTCATGTTGAGTCAATATGGACTTTGACGAGAAGGAAAAAGGAAGAAAAGGAAAAGGAAAAGGAAAAGGAAAAGGAAAAGGAAAAGGAAAAGGAAAAGGAAAAGGAAAAGGAAAAGGAAAAGGAAAAGGAAAAGGAAAAGGAAAAGGAAAAGGAAAAGGAAAAGGGGAGCAGTTATGACACAGCATTCTCCCTTATTTTAAAATAAAGTAAGGAAATCCAGAATAAGAACTGGAAGTCCAAGCAAAATATGAACGGAGAGCACTGTAGAACCATCAGCTAGTTGGAAAGGAGTTGTGGAAAGAAAGTTTAACTTTCAGCAACAACAGGATAAAATATATGAATAAAATATATAAACCTAGTATTTCTCAAGTGTTGAGTATATCATAAATCTCAAGAATAAAATCAGAAAGGAAGAATTTGCTTGTGATTTACTACACAAAATTATGTCCACAATAAATTATTATTTCACTCATTTTTACCAAACATAAACTTTTTTTCCCCAATGATTATCATAGAGGGAGTAAACAACCCCATAAATCATGTCTTCTTCTTGATCACAGAGAACTCTCAGACTAATAATCCCTTTCTTTTGTGTAGAGGTCTCGGTTTAAATGTCATCAGGAAACAAACTTTCATTACAGCCTCTGCCGAAAAATTAACCACAACCATTAGCAAAATACACTACAATAAAAGCAAGTTGACTGCAGGAAAACAGATAATTTAAAATAACTGTGCAACAAGGGACATTCAAGTGTTCTGCTGAAGTCACAGATTTATATGACAATAAGATGAAAGACTCCAGAAAAGGAAACAAAATTCACATTTGAAATAGTCAAGATAGATAGATATAATCTGTTTGCATACTGTCTACTGTGTGATTGCTTTCTGTGTCAAAGAATCTTTTCTTTCACTTAATGGGATCAATAAGAGGGATATAGGTTCTGGAAGGAGTGACTCAAGGACCATCAGCAGTGAACCCAACAATCTATAAGAATTTTTGTTCCTTCCTTCTACAGAAAGAAGGGACTGAACTACCACCATCTCTACCAGCTTTGAGATTATTCCTGAAGACACTCAGGAAATAAATTGGTTCTCTCCATAATGCTCATTTGTACTATCCTTCTCTTCTTCACTTAATTGTCCTCTTTCTGCTGTATCTCAATCGCCCGTGTTTCAACCACAGTATTGTCTAATTAGTCAAGAGGACAGATTTCTTGTTACGATGCTGATTGATAGGTACCTGCAAGCAGGAAGGCAACTTCATAAAGTGCTATATAGCCCAACAATGGCATGTGTTTGCAGTGATTTCAGTCTCTAACTGGATCAGATGGCAATAAGCTATGCCTTTGGTTTTTTCAGTGATGAGACAAGCATCAGAGATAGATAGAGAATACATCTTTCGTACTTGTTATTCTTCCCTTTTGTGCTTTACCCATATATATTTAGATCAGAAACCTACAACAGCAGTAAGAATTCTGGATCATCTCGGATAGCATTTTATCTAAAAGTGATAGTTGATACCCTCTTTAATGCTACCTTAGTAATTTTTCTTTAAATGGGTTTTTATTCTGTGGTCAGTGGGAAAGGGATTAGAGCATGTTGTTAAAACCAAAGCCTTGTCTTCCCATGCCACAGTAAAAGTAAACCTGACATACTTAACTCTGGCTAAGCCATTGCATCATCCTCTTCAGAACAATACTACATAGCAGCACACAATTCTAAAATAAACTGCAATTAAATTAATGTATTTTAAAAGTGGAAAATCAACAGAGATACAAACGATTATACAGCATATATAAACAGGCTGAAGTTCAAAGCAATACAAAATAATTTCACACGGACTACTAGGAAGCTAATTTTACAGTACTCAAGCACTTGTGCCTCACATTTAAAAGGAGTACAGTGAGAACATATATTGACAACATTTTCAAAGTTGATTGAAAGTGAAGAAATATACACAACTGGGAAGATGCATAGACTACATAAAAACCTAACCTGACTGGAAAGGATGTGAAAGTCCATGTTACAATATGCATGATTGCACATACAGAGAAATCATAAGCAATTACAGCAATTGGTTTAAATCAGAATTATAATAAGCTAGTAAGGGCTGAAGATGAACACGTTACATTTCAGGGGATCCAAGGAAGGTTTTCTGCATGTTAGGCATGAAAGAAGTCTAACACTATTCAACTATTATAAAAGAATGTACAATTGTTAATTATGATAAAATAAAAGCAGAAACGTCAAATAAGAAAGTCTGTCTCTCTATGTCGTGGTTTAACTCCAGCTAGCAAAATACCATGAAGTCACTCTCACAAATCTCCCTCCCCTCCTCCAACAGAGGAGGAAGAATCAGAAGAAAAAAGGAAGCTCATAAAATTGAGATAAGAACTAGTTACTAATTGAATCTAAATGAATATATACAAATACTACTACTAATAACTGAGATAATAGAAAATAAAACATATGATACAATTATGATACAGTTGCTCACCACCCGCTGAGCAATGCACAACCAGGTGCTGAGTAGTGATAGAGTCAGAGAGCCTGAGAGCCACAGCACGAGAGCGATCACAGCCTGAGAGCCGCAGCCCGAGGGCCAGAGCCCAAGAGCTGTCGCAGCAAATTCCGAGGGAACCCTATCAGTGACAGCACAACAGGAAAACCTAAACAAACCCACCAACTCCCTCACAAACGAGCCAGCACAGGAGTTAGCAAAGCAGCTAATGGAGGAGTCAGGGGGAGTGTTAACAAGTGTATGGGAGTAGACGAGCAAGAGAGTAAGAGAGAGAGTAAAGGCTCCCAGACCCCCTCCCTGCCTATGCCCCAAGCATGACGTACTATGGGATGAAATACTCCTTTGGTCAGTTTGGGTCAGCTGTCTGAGCTGTGTGTCCCCTGCACTGCCTGTAGCGAGACAGCGAGAGCTGGGAACGCAGCTGCAGGATCAGAAGCAGAGAAAGACCTTGAATCTGGTGCAGGCATTGCCCAGTGCCAGCTAAGACCTAAGAGAAGCACTGATATACTTCTCTCAGCATCCAGAAACACAGCTTCATAGCAGTTTAGAGTTAACTCTTTCCTAACTGGACCCAGCACACTCTGTTAAGGGAAAAGCTAAATTATATATTTACATTACACTAAAGAATAATTGGCTTTTGTTCCAAAATATTAGCTTATGAATATATAAAGCCACAGACACTAATGTTGAGACATTTTTAAACAGCAGGTCAAATAGACTAGTATCTTGTAAGAGCTCTGGATTATGTATGTTGACTTTCAGTACCTCTCAAATACAAGATAGTAGTTCCAGAGAACCAGAGACAAATTGGATTGGTAAAACGTAAAAATAGGAAATGAAAAATAGCAAACAAATCATCAATTTTTACATTGGAGGGACGGTGTTGGAGGGCTCAGAGGATTCATTCAATGTCTTCCTAAATGTTTTCTAAAAAGGAGAGGCATAGTGCTGTGACAATGTTTGATGAGTTTTTAATATCATTCAGGGTATTCAATACAACAACACATGGGAAAAGTTGCAGAAGTGCCTCACACTACTGTGACTGGGACATAAAATAGCAGATGAAATCCAATATGGATAAATGAAAAATAGTAGGCATGGGGAAAAAAACTTTAACTGAATATTTAAAAAAGCAGGCCTCACCTTACTTACTACAACCTCAGGAATAACTGTAAGCAGCTCTTCGAAGCACTGAATGGTAGCAATCATTGAACAGGTAAATAAAAGGGCAACAATTATTAGGAAAAGGATAGAGGATCAAGCATCACAATGACATTGTATAAATCCATGGTGTTTTCTTGAATAGGTCATGCAATTCTTTTCTCCTCATGTTAAATAATAAACAAAGCCACTTTGATAACAACCCCCCGAGCCTTCTCTTCTCCAGGTTTAACAGCCCCAGCTCCCTCAGCCTGTCCTCAAACAAAAGGTGTTCCAGTCCCTCAGTCATCTTTGTGGCTCTCCACTGGTCTCGCTCCAGTTAAGTTCAAATTCTCTTGTACTGGGGAGCCCAGGACTAGACCCAGCACTCCGCATTTGGCATCACCAGTGCCAAGCAGTGGGGAAGGATCACCTCCCTCGACCTGCTGGCAAGACTCTTCCTAATGTAGCCCATGGCATGATCACATGACCAGGTCTAGCAAGGTACCAGTCAAACCCGTGAGGAAGTCTAAGCCCTGACAGATGTATGCCTCTGACAGACTCTCCCACGGGAACTTTGCAACCATCAGAGTAGCCTTAATAACAGATTGAGGAGCCCTGGAAATCTTCTGTGTTCATGGTGAACATGAGCACCACCAAGAGCAATGCTTGAAAGTGAATAAGGGAAAAGGAGGTGTCATGTTGACAAGCAAAAATGTAGTGCACCTCTGCAAAGTATCGGCAGTTCTGTGTGCTGAGGTGCACAAGATGTTTCAGAGAGGAAAAAGTACCCAGGATATGGTACCCTGTAACCCAACTGCTTCCCACGGAAGGATGGCATACTTCTACCAAGGAGGAGCACACAGGTGATACGACTGAGAAGAGTAGTCAGTCACTTTAGAGAGCAGGAGGCCTCCTTTCCTTGAGACATGCAAGGGTCAGCCAAGGACAATACCGCTGGTGAGCTGACATTTGCTGTGGCAGGTGTCAGGAAAACAACCAGAAAGGTGATAAAGGATCATGGTTGGGGTATATCTGGTAGAGAAAAAATAGAATAGTGAGGAGCTTAAACGAAAGAAACTTGGATTTCCTATGCACAGATTGATAAAGTTAACAGCTCAAGACAGAATCTGCTGCAAAGGGAAGACATGGTAAATTGAAATGACTGAGCAGCATGACTCTACTTACAGGAACCTCATAACCTGAATGGCTGTTTCTTGCAAATAAGCATATATTTTTGGGCAAACCAGAAAAGCAACACAAGAAACTGCCAAGGAAAGGATCCTCTCGATAGTTGCCATGAAATACTGTGACTATGTACAGAGTGGTAATAGCATAATGATAATTGAAAGATTATTGAAAGATTTCTTCTTTAGGAGAGCTGCCGAAATAGGACCTATCACCTCCTTGGAAAATTTTATTAATGATTGAAACAGTATGCCTAGGTATGTGTGATGTCAGAAGAGTGGACAAAAGCATGTTAAAATAATCTAGACTTTGGGTGAGGAAAACAAGGAAAAATTCATAGCATTTAATTTTCATGAGGCAAAGTCAGGTTCTGTAGCATTTACTCAAAAGTCTGTTCTATTGCCCTGCAAAACCTGCCTTTCCCAAAGGTTTACAAGCCACCTCCTAATACATTCCCGAAGACCTTAATACAGGGTGAGATTACCACTTTGGTTGTAGCACAGTGCCTTTGGGACCTCAGCCTTTCATACTGCTTGGAGCTTTCTATTTGCAAGCCTGGTGTTATGCTGACGGGTCTGCACATGCCAACCCAAACAGTGTTATTGTGGTGGGTTCTCATGGGAGAGGATTATCATTGGTGTGGGTATCACCTCTTTTTTCCCACTTTCCACCTCTTCAGATGTGGGGTTTGGTTGACGTTAGGGGACCCAATAATGAGCATGCAGAGAGCTTAACAGCCAAGCAGCATGCAGCACATAGCCCTGACGTAGGCATGCTCCAGTCAGCATCACATGCAGGAACAATCAGCTTGGAGTTTCAACAGGTCCTGCAGAAAACCCTACAGACAGCATGGGAAAAGTATTATATGGAGAACCACCTACTGCACTAGAGAGGACAAGAATAATCGTTTGGGGTCCCCCTGACGCCTCTCCTCCCAGCTGGCCACTGAAGAGAGTTTGTAGTTTCCCTTTTCTCTCTCCTATTTTGGTTTTGCTTCTCCACTGCTAGAGTCAACGCATGCCTTCAGCTACAAACCCTGCTAGTAAATCTTTGTGCAAGTGAACTTCTCCCAACATCCTTTAGGCAACACTGTCTTTCCTCTCAAATTTTGAGAAAAAAAAAAAAAATTTTGACAAAGTAATTTCCAACTGTAGCAAGGGGTCAGGGTTTGGTAGTCACTATGACTACAACTTTTACATGAACCCTGGGGAGCAAGTGTCAGCAACCTGGATGTTTCTTCCTTATGAAGAAAGTACGGCTGTTGTGAAAGAGGCGGCCCAGGTTTCCTATCCTCTTTCACTCCGGATAAACCTTTTGGCAGAGCAAAAGGCATAGGTGTGAGATGCAAAGGTTGAAAACTAATGTAGGAATGGACACTTGTACCAAAACTAGTAAAAATCATCATCATCGTCGTCATCATCATCTCTGTCCAGTTATGACAAGTAAAAACTGCATTTATTTTACCCATAACACTCCCCAAGCAAAACAGAAAGAGAGAGAGGGTATTCATACATTTATTTCCACTGCCCCATTTTTCAAACACCCTTTTTTAGGAACACTACTCCCTGCTAGATTCACGGATACAGATCAAAGCTGTCCATTCTCTTACAGGGATGTAATCACAATTTCAAGTCAATAAAAAGATGTGGGCAATACAATTTCATAGTAATTCACAGAAATTCAACCTGTTTTGATAACATAAATAGGCCTTCACTTGAGAAGGTGTGTCAGAGAAGTGGCCTTTTTTACATAAAGACTGAAAGAATAAAGAAGATTAAACTGGAGAGAAGTTACACAGAAATTATATTAAGGCTTTAATTTAACCTGACAGCCAAGCAGATTCACCATTAGCACAGTCGTCCCAAACTTCCCTCATTGCCTGCCTGTGTACTGTTCAAGGTCAAATGCTTTTCTCAGCCCAGGTTTTTCACAATGAGCTTCTTTTCATCCTACATCCAAACCTTGTTGTCATAATACAGCTGGGGTTTTTTCTCCAGAGGTTTTTTTGGATTTCTTTTGGAATTTTGCGTATAACAATGTGGAAATGAATAAAAAATGGTAATATAGATATTGTCTTTGTTACCAAAAAAATCCTCAGATGAATTTCACATGTGTGCACACACACACAGACTCTTTGCTGTGGAAATTACAGTAAAATCCTGGTCATTTCAGTATGTAGGTAAATAATTATAAACTGGTACTATTTTAATGTAACATCTGTATTTAAAACATATTATGTAAAATATAAAGCAATTTGGAAATAGAGAGGAGCAGTGGAGCACATCCTTAGGCTGGGTGATTTTAATAATCTTAATAATCCCAATTTTAAATACAGTCTCCTTCACATTATAAATATTCTAATTATTTTTATAAAGTGTTTATTGATTTAATGAATAATGTAGGCCCAGACACTCATGGACTAGTGGTCTGATTTCATATGCAACTCTTAATTGTAGCTATCTTCTAATTACAAAGAGATTCATTATGTAGCTGTGGGATTAGTTAAACGTGGTAGACTAAATTAATCCCAGCAGGATGAATATAGAGAAAAAGTTATTCCAGTCTGGTTTACCACGCATGGGGTTTCATGAAACACTGTGTTGCAAATATTAAAATTAGTCAACAACTAATTTACATTCTGTTTTGAAGAAGGTTCCAGCCATTGCTTGCGGAAAAGATTGTGTTATTTTGTTTCACACCTTCCTTGTCACACCTTTCACACCACAAAGCTTTGTCCCCTTAAACTTTTCAGTGAAACAATTTGTACGGAAGTTTGGGTCCTCAAAGGATAAAACAGCATACTTAACATCCCAGAAGACCCATCACAACTTTCCAGGAATCAAAATAGCACCTTTTTACAGTGAAATGTGTCTAGGCAGTGTATACCATACACATCACAAGAAAATTTATCTGAATTAAACAATGAAATGTTTGGCATCCATTTAATAGAATCATAATTTAGATTGGAAGGGACCTCTGGAGGTCATCCAGTCCAACCTCCTGACTGGTTTCAAAGACATAAAGTTAAGATTACTTCATATAATGGGCACAAATCTTGAGTTAATTTATTGTTGTCTACCAAAACTGTATGTGCTTTTATATAGTGATAAGTTAATTAAAAGAAAAGCTTTAAACAGAGAAATAGAACATAAAAACCTGGACTATTCTTTAAATATTTTTTTCTTATACTAGGGAATAACATTTGTATTAACAACAATGATGTTCAGTTTTGCAAGTGAATAGAAGAAGGCAATTCCCCCAAAACGAGAGGAATACTTTTCTTTTTTGACATACCTAATCCCAAATCACTGTTGAAGCCAGACACCCAAATCCAGTCACATTCCTGATCTCAGTAGATATGACTAGAAGAAAATAACTGCCAAAATTAGAAGAGTCACAAAGTGTTAAAAAAATAAATGGCCACATTCCACCTAAATTATGCCAGAGTCTCACTCAACAGAAACGCACAACTTTGCCCGTGAAAAAATAGCTGGAAAATAAAGGCAAGAATTTCCAGGTACTTCTAGGAGTGCAATGATGAAAGAGACACTCCAACAGAAGCATGAAATACAACATGGTCCTTGCAGCTATTGTCACAATACAGCAGTGATCTTCTCTTTGGCTTTTTGCTGTTGGATTGTTCACAGAAATAGATGGAAACACACAGATATCCACAATAACAGATACCGCTAAATGCTACCTTCTCATAAATATTTGTGGATCATACCGTAGAAATCAATGGAATCCATGCATGGTTTGTAGAAAAAGCATGAGATGACATTCTCAGTCTATTTCTGAGGAGACTGGACAACTACAAATGAGTGCTCCATGTCAAATCCAAAGTCACTGCTAACCTGATTTAATGCTAACAAAAGAAATGAAAGCATATGCCATGCACTTCAGAAGTAGCTGGACTTCACACTACCTCCATGACAGCTGAAGTGAAAAAATCTATTATTGCAGTCAATTCTTTTAAAGCATTTAAATAAACCAGGCAAATAAAGTTTAAACTAAACATAGGTCCTGAATCCTGCATTTCTTTCCCAGGCAGCCTGTCCAGAGTACTAACACACTACCAGCACCAACAAACCTATGCCAGTTGGAAAATTGTGTAAGTATATTCTTGCACAAACTAAGCTGCTTCATCCCTTCTCCCTGAATGGATTCAGCTGTCTAATGAATGGTACACAGGAATCTTACAACACCCAGCATGAAGAAAGCTTCATTCAGTCAGGGGGAAACGCTTCCTCTGGTTTTCTTTGTGTTTTTGTAGATGGGAAAAAAAAGGGAACTACTTGGGAGCAATGGGATATATTTTTGGTTCTACACATTATCATGCCAACAGTCTCCCACTATTGCAGCAGCAGGTTAAACATCAGTCATAGCAAAGTGACTGATTATCACTGTGTCTAATCTAAACCAGTAACCCATAGGTATTAATTCCACTTAAAAGACTGGATAAAGCACGACTGACCAGCTACAGCTCTATCATACTACACAAGATTCAAAGTCTGAAAAGACTGTACACAGAGCATGAACACTGCCCTGACCGGTGAAGGAGGGTGTTTCACTTCACATTAGGCTGGCAGTCTGTAGGTTCTTAATTTAACACAGCACTGGGTCTTTCAGCAGTCCAGTGAGAGGGGACTTAATGACTACCTCTGCCATCAGGTAGGAACAGCTTTATCCAGGAAAGGAAGGAGAAAAGGATAATGATGTGAATCTGTACAGAACCGTAGGCCAGATTGGGTGTACAGGAAACATACACATCCAGATTAAATTTCTGTTCTATGAATAAAAATCTAGAGTTTGTGTAAGAACAGGTTTCCTGTGCATAAGAACACGATGCCCAGCCACCTGATTAGATGGATGCTGCAAACAACCAGACAGAATGCGAGAAGCTTTGGAGTTGATCTAAGGATAATTAAACCTAAGTGTGATCTTGCTTTACTCCTTGTATCCCATCTCAAAACCATGTGTAACTGTGTAGCTTTCTATTTTCCTATTTTGTACATAAATTACTTATTTCACAGTTACTTTAACCTGGATTGTGTTATGGGTGATATGGGTGATACGGGTGATTCGTAGATAACTGGCAAATACTAGCCCAGCCAAAGTAAGTGGTAATCCTTAAAAATAAGACAGATACTGGATCACACTCTCACAGAGCTCAGCACAACTCCAGAGACTTTAAAAATAAGTGTCAGACTAGATAAAATGCTTGGAAACTGGGTGAGCAGGCGTTTGTATGGAAGAGAAGTTTTCTGATGATAAGCACGAACCAATGACTAGAAACACATGAGCAACAGCTTTGCCTCCAAGAGCCTTCCAACAGGCTTAGAGCACCTAGGAAGATACTTCAGTTTATGTAATCAATACGTTTGCACCAGGCATCGTAATTCACATCTATTTTTTTCATTCATGCCAAGGATGTCAATGAAAGCAATACAGCTGCATCAAAATGCCAAGTGGGTGACACAGAACAACCAATTCTATTACACTGGATGTTCAAATCCATTGATCGTTACGTGTCTCAAAAATTTCCAGATGCTGCTATTTTAAGGAGCAACACAGCTACAACAGGAATGTGATTTAGCGACTGGTAAGCACTGAGAAGGCACAGACAGGTTAGAGAAATATCATTATCCTCAGTGCTTGAAATAAGCCAGTATATGCCAGTACACCCTAACAGCATCTGAAAGAGATATGTCAGTACCTACCAAGAAGGGGAAATGGAGACAAAATCAGGTATCACAAGGCTTCAGTGTTGCCATACTCATACTTCTAAACATTCATAAAAGTAATCCTGAACTCCCACTACAACATCTAATTATACACATCTTACAGACACCGTAATTATTTCACCAATATAACAGGAGAATTCTGAAACAGAACTCCACAGCTCCAAGATGCAATTTTCTATGCTTTGAGGTACTAACAGACAAATCTCAGCATTATTCTGCATCCAGTCCACCTCTGCAAGCAGCTTTTTTTCCTAAAGGAATAGTTTAGTGAGATCTTTAGCTACAAATGGAAAGACGTATGAATTAAAGATGACAGGATTAAAACTTAAACACAGGCCACTACAAAAACTGGGGCTTTCAGTGGCACCTTTGCAATCATTGCTTCTCTAACAAACATCTCTCACAAGAGACAGCTAACTACATTTGCAAGGCAGGCAATATTTGTCATCACTGTACTGAAGTTGAATAAAAAGATAATTTATGTATCATCTCATCTATTTCTAGGTGAAATTATTATTATTCCAATTATAATTTTCCTTTTACCATTATAGACATTATAATTTTTATTCATGAGACATTTTTAGTGTATGTAAAAGCCATGCAAATGCTTCTTTTTCAGATGAAGGCGTTTTCATTTCCATCTTCATATGAGAGAGTATGTTCTCTGCTATTCCCCAACACACAAAATCTTAGAGTAAGGAAAACCTTCCTCGCCCCTGGCACCAAAGCCAAACAGTACAATGTCCAGTGATATTAGTACAGATGTGTGCAAGGATTTTCCCTCAGGCTGCATCCTGGAGATTCATGGCCTAAAGGATTAAATTTGTTGATTCCTTTTGCTCCTATCAATGTTACTGGAATATATCAGCTTTCCCTTGTCATGAACAATTACAGAAATCATGTACTTCTTTCTCAGTAATTTCCTTCCTCTTTTTAAATGTAATCAACATGAGAGATTTTTTTTTGCCCCCATAAACATACAAAAACTATGCCTTCCGGAGTCAGTGTATCTTTATCACATATTTAAAAAACAGAGTAAAGTAACTTGACTCTTATCACAGCACACATCCCACGGAAAGGGGAAAAAATAGGCACTGTTCTGTTGCTGCCACACACTGACAGATGTTTCTATACTATATAATGGGGGAAAAGAGATACACTTTAATGCAGGTGGGATTGAATAGGACTAGGAAATGTTGAGAATGCAAAAGTTCAAAGTCCCCTTCCATCCTCATGCATGAGAAGCCAAATCTCTCATGACCTCTGAAACTTTACAGTCAAGCTGGTTTACAAGATTGACTTATCTCAAAATGATAGTCAAACATTTTAGTTAATATACTTACCACTGTTCACGAACTAATAATGCTTTTTACTCCATGATTTACTTTTACACAAAGAGCAGAACAGAAAATCTTGTTGGGGAGGGAAAAACTGCAGGCGTAATTCTGTTCTCACTCATCTGTTCATACTAAGCTGATAGCAGGGTAGGTATTTTTGATATACAATAGTATGAGACCAGAATCAAGTTTGATAAGTTAGGAACAGATTTGGATTCAGGCAGCCAAACAAAAATTTCTGAACTTGATCATTTTTATATTTTATTGACTTTGCATATTTTAGTATGGTCATTTAACTCATTTTGGCAGCTGGGCAATAGCTAAAAAAACATTGGAGAAATCATAAGTAAGGTGAAACTGAAGTTGGGAGAGGCACAACCTGCAAATAAGTTAGAGGAGTAGAAGTCAAAACATTTAAGTTAAGATGTTATCAGATGGGAGAAAATCATGTTATATGTCTAAAATGAATGATAAATCACAGCATGCATTACCTGGAGTGCAATTTTATCAACACTGCTTTTCTTTTGCAATATATTGGGGCATTTTTTTCTTAAATCCACTTATCTTTCTCCCATACTTTTACCTTAGGCCCACAGACTTACTCACATACTTAATAATAAATACTGTAATAAATTAAACAGTATATTGGTTTCTGCAGAACCAATTATTTTCAGCATACTTTATTTTCTATCTTCTCTCTTCATACTTCTTCCCATTTCTGTTTGGAAATACATATTGTGCCAAACATTTAGCCTAACCAAAAGAATCACTGATGATCTATCTGCCAAGAGACTGAGGAGCATCAGTACCATTTCTAATGTGGAGCCTGTAGGCCAGTCCAAAAAGCTGTAAATGCTTCCACTTTGACCGAGGCAACCTCCGCACTACTCAAGTAACTAATCATGTTAAATGATTTCATCTGTCTCGCAATATTCCATATGCTTTGCAGACAAATACCTTACAGATATTTGACAGAGCTCTGCATATGCTGAGTAGAAGTTTTAAACAGAGAAGAACTGATAGGTTTTATAGCTTTTATGCAGCTACCTAAGATGGGTTATCAATGCCTACTGTCACAGTTCAAAGGTTCAATACAATTGATCCTGCTAGGGATAGACACAGGTTCTGAGTGGCAATAAAAAAACAGGAATCTCATTTTTCCAAAAGGTCTTAAATAACGATTTTTAGCCTGTGTATGTTATTCTATGTATAAAGAAAACATTTCTGCTCTGCGTTTTCAGTGTAAGAGTATGAAGGAATATGATGTTCAGTGTAAAAACACTAGTGTCTGTTGCCAAATGCCTGCTAATCTCATAAAAAATAATTACAGGGACAGACAAGATCCCAAGCAGCCAAAGTAGCCAGGCATCCCTCTTTCCAGCTGCTGCTCTTCCTTTGTGATGACATCAAGCCTTTGCCTCTTTCACTCACTTTGGTTTGGGTTTTAGGAGGGAATTGGTGGTTTTGATTGACTGGCAGCAGCACAAAGGTGGATACCAGAAACAGTTACCTGTGCCTTAAAAACAAAGGGAAAATCCACAGACCCAAGCCAAGAAGGTGAAATAATTTGCAGAAAAGGGAAGAAGAAAGCCGATAACTGGGAAATAGCTGTAACGTCACCAGACTGTGACACAGTAAATGCAAAGAGAAACGTACATGCTTTTAATGGCAGCATGCTGGACCTGAGCTACCCAGGCTTATAAGCCCTTCTTTTTAACTTTCGGTTGCAGGCAAAATGGATTTGACTTGTGAGATTTTTTACTTAATTCATTGCCAACTAATGCCAACTTCTGATCACTGCTTTGGGTATTGGAGAAAAAAGAGCACACAAACAACTAAGCCAGCACTGCTGTGGAGTGGGCCACCCACAGTCACTGTCCCTAGAAGGTGTCCGTGCCACAGCACTGGTCACCCGCGGCTGCAGTCTGCTCAGAAGGGTGCCAATTTTGGATGGAGTGCTTCCTTCCAGGAGGACACCTCCAGCCATGTGTCTTGTTGGCAGCCTCTCCCTCCCCATGTCTCCCAAGAGCATCTCCCTGCCTGCCTCTTCCCACAGCACTCCAGAGGTGCTACATCCTGCTGTGGCACCGGTTTCTCAGCTGTCTGGACCCCACTGTGACCAGCACAGGGCACCCTGCAGCCCCCACTACCAACCCCTGCCACATACGACACACACACCTCTCCAAACCGCTCTGTCACATGGTGCATCTTCTGAGTTTTGGTTATGTTAGCTTGTAACAAAAGAGTCTTCTGATGTCATTTATATATAATTGTTCTCATTTATAAATAATTAAATGTGCAAATGCATATTTACAAGAGTCTATAGCTCTGCTAACGTTTGAACATATTTCTAAGTAAGCCAGTTAAAAGTTCTCAAGCGCTTCCACACACAAACCTATCAGATCTATACAGCTGTCAGCACCAGGCAGAGGAATTGTTTATCGCACACAAAATGCCTACTCTTTTAAATATGTTGCAACCCAGACACCTCAACATGCACCGGTGGAGTGGAAAAGAAATCTAAACAGGACTCAAAGCCTTCATTAGGGCCACAAAAAGAAAAAGAAGAGTGATAATAATTTAATTATGGGACTAGAAAAAGGTAATCAATACCACTACACACTCATAGCGCTACTTAATTAAATATAAATGATTAAAACCCAGTGTTTTGGAATATTCCGCTTCCCCACATTTCAGTGACTCGTATTGCAGGAAAGCTTAAAAATGATGGAGCACTGAGCAGGCAGAAGTCTGCACTCAACCTGAGCTCCATTGTGGTTCCTGGGCTCCAGGTGCTTTTCCTTCTCATTCATCACAAAAATTTCTCCTCCTGGATCGTGTGAGCGAGTCTCGCTCCAGGTGAGTGATTCCATATCGGAAACCCCGTATTACATCTTTTACAGAGCAGAAATGTATACAACCAGCGTACCAATGTTAAAAAAAGAAAAAAATACTAAGTAAAGCTAACCTAAGATTTGCTAAGCCAAGAAAAGCATAGCTGAGTATATATTCCACAGTGGCAAAGCCACAGATCTTGTTCATTTAGCCCACTAATTATGACAAGTGACCACTAATACTGTAGAAAAGAACTTAAAATAAATCTGTCTGACTTCTCAAGTTGAAATAATCTATCAATGTGACCTTGTTTGTCCAGAAACTCTGAAATGAGGCATTAAAACAAGTAAAACACAAACGGACTTTCAAATTTTCCTTTTGATCTTAATAAATAAGGAAATGAGAGTCCAAATAAAAATTCCACTGTTTACAAAACTAATTCAGTTTGATTACATTAATAATAAACTAAGAAACTACTTTAAAAGTTTGTTGGGTTTTTTTAGTGGCATTGTTCCTTTAAAGGCTTCCCTTGGAGAAACTAAAATCTGCTGCTTTAAGCACTTCTCTTAGACAAATAAGTAGGTCTGCTGACCTTAGAAATAAAACACTTCACACCTCCTGATGTGTCATTAATCCCATCCTCTGGGGAGGTTATGGAAAAATAATAATTAATGTACTGCCAGAAAATGGTCTCAGATATAAGGCCGTTTCCTTAGCTACCAATTGATGTGTTAGTTATTTTACTGTTATTAAATGTGTAAATCAATGGTCACTATTTTTTAATGGGGATAGCAAATAGCTTTTTTATTTAAACTGCCAACTTAAAATTTGGACCCACATCTCTGCTCAGTAATAATATTCTCTTTAAATGCTAGCCTATATGTCAAACAAAAGCCTCAAACATAGCTTCTGCTTTCATGGAAAGGATTCTTCTTTTAATTTTCCTCTATGAAATCTAACTTTTTTACAAGAACTTTCAAACCACAGAAGATTTGCACTTTAATCAGTGAACTTTCACTTCATACTCCACACCCTTCCTCTCTTCCACCTTTTCTTTCATCTCTGAAGAATTAATGTAAGGCAGTAATGTTGGAAAGGTAGCTAAAATTCCCTAGGAGCAGTAATACAGCTCTTCAGCATTCTCTCCCTTATGCCTTTCTCATTGCTTTTCTCTTTTTTTTCCTTTCTTTATTTTTAGATTTGTGAAGCAAGGGTAAACAAAGACGCCGCTCTGAGAATGCCAGGTTATTTGGCACAATTAAAAGTTCTTCCAGAGAAATGTCACATCACAGGAAGATTAGTTACCAGCAGCACATAATATGGTTTCTCTCCTATTCTCATTTAAATCATTTCACAGTAATTTAATTCTTCAAAGGCTTACTTAAGACAGGTGCTATAGTGTCATAGTGGTCAATAATGTGGCCTTGAATTTTCTGGCTTTACTGCTTAAAAAAAATCCAAATATCTTTTTCTCTTTCTTGTCTTTCTCTAGGACACCATTTACCAGTTGTTCCCAGACAAAAAAGAGAACAGTGACAAGAAGACACTACTACAGCATTTCTAGTCTATTTTGTGTTCTCTCTGAGGTACTTCCCTCCTCGAAAAAGCTAGCAAGCCGAAATAACACAGAAGCACTGTGTTTGGAATTGTGTAGAAAATAGAACCCCTCAATACAAACCGTAAGACTACAGATGCCTGGAGAGAAAAGAGCCTTGAATAGTGAACAGAGAAGGAGCCAGGAGGAGGGGACCAAAGGGCCACCACTCTGCCTTCTTGAATGCCATCTTCTTCATTCCTCTGGGGAAATCAGAGCAGCAGCTGCTCAAATGCTGCCAGTTCAGTGGCATATTTACATCTCAGCAGCGGCAGTATAGAACTCACCTCCCTGAGCCCTCAGTCCTCTTCCATAGCACGTCCCCATGCTAAGGCATGCAAGGAAAGCTCATGGACAACCTCCCAGAAACAGCCTTTTCAGGGACATCATCTTGTAAAGGCAGCAAGAATATTACAGTGCATCTGTGTTGTTGAAAGAAGACACGGTGCTCACTGGAGTGAAAAGGAACCTCCAGACAACCTGATTCTTTTACTTATTTACTTATTTTCCTTATTTAATGCTTACATTATTGATGCTAGTGCAGCTGACTGCTACCACTGATATGTGAGGAGAATCAAGCTGTGCAAGACTGGTGAAATGTTTTCTTAACAAAATTATCAAGGTATTGCAGTAGTCCTATGCTAAAATATGCTTCCACTTACCATTCCAGGGCAAATGCTTTTTTCTTTAAGAGCAAGTTTAACACGATGCACACATTAATTAAATGTTACTGCAATTTTCATTAAAAAAAAGAGTGCTAATGTGATGCAAAATTCTATTGATGCTTCATTTTCAGGTTGCTGTCTTCCATATACGTCTTCTGAGAATAAGGAACCAAGATGCAGCATCCAGAGTTACTCATTCTGCCAGCAAGCTCCCTATTCATCTCTGCCAAAGCCAAATTAATTCCAATGCAAACATTCCTCTTACTTCCATTCCAATGTCTTTCCTACAGCTTATCGCAATCAAGAAAAATTTTGTGTTAATTTCCTTGTGAAGTAAAGACAAATCACTAACTACCTTAGAGTCTGGTTAAACATGCTGCAGGCCACCATCTTCTCTTTTTGATGCAATGCTTTATGTTTTGTACTGTTTTATAAAAGGTGGGAGAAGGATGAACAATGCAATGGCATTGTACAGTTGCTTGTTCACAGGGTAGGGAATGAAACAGGACCTTTCATTCATCCATCTAACAATTTTCCTTGTGTGGCAGTATGTTTAGTAACCCTGTCTTTTGAAAAAAGACCTCTGGAAGAGGCTGAAACTTGATTTAGAAGGGAAAATGGTCCCAACTGTTGGGGGTTTTTGGTGGGTGTTTTTCTCAAAAGACTGGGCTCTTTTTGCACATCCTGATTACTTCCCAAACTGTCCTTTCCCAAGCACGTTATTGAAGTGTCCTTGCATCTTCAGGCTCAGCACTGTTCACACAAATCTTTCTGCAGCCAAACCAAAGATAATCTTTATCTCTTACTGCCGTACTGCTTCCCAAACAGTAAAACAAAACAAAACCAGAAAAGAAAAACAAAAAAAAACAAGACAAAAAAAAATTCAGATTGACTTTGCTTCAGACAGAAAAAGACTAATTTTCCCCTGATTTCTGGTTTACTCACATGCAGTTTATACCCTGTTTTGTCCTAGCTCCTGTCTGTAGTCATCAAGGCCAGAAATTTATCCTTCTTAGGTGAAAGCTAGGATTGTCTGATGTTTGAATATGTGGCTGTTTTACTGTGAAACCAAAGACAAAAAAAACCTAAAAATACTTACATTCTCTCCTCTTTCTAAATTTGCCTTTCATTTATTTATTTACCTTTAAAAAAAACCCCACACCTTTTCTCCACTCATCTTTTTGTCTTTCTCCCCAACTTTGTGAATGTTCCAAAACACAAGGTTTTTTCCCCATTCCAGGGCTCACTTCTACTGAAGGAAAGAAACATTTCCTACTTCTGAAAGTGACCTCTCAATTTACAATACGAACTCTGAAGACAGAGCTAAAGCAGCCCATCTGGAAAATCAGCTACTGGATGTGCGCAACGTACACCCATGTAAAATACTACATGACTGGTGGAAGAGATGTGTGCCCAGAGCCTTCACGCCCTACCTGAGAAGATAAACCCATTGCTCCTGAGAGAGCACACTGCAGCTCCCTCCTTCCCCATGTCTGGATTTCCTTCCAAAGGAAACTGCAACATGGAAAGAATAGGCAGGTAGCATCAAAGCATGATGTTGAGTCAGGACCTAACCGTGGGTATCAGGTCTACAAGGCATACCACAGGGTAGACCAGGCACAGTCCCTCAGCCCCAACCAACAGAAAGGCTGGCTTGCTCTCTCTGTCGCTCTTTCTGAGACCTTCTTCTTGCTCAGGAACAGTAACAACAAAGACCATTTAAGAAAGTGTTGGGCAATGTCACAATGGCCAGTCATTTGTCGCAAATAGGGAGAGAAGCTCCAGGAAAGCTTTGAATAATCTGAACCTGATAATACTGCTAACCTGCTGGTAGGCTCAGCCTGTTGTCAAATGAAACTGATTTCTCAAAGACAACAGTGAAGAGTTTATGAAATGACTCAAACACAGGAGGGCCCAGGAGGCCATCCAGGAGGGGAAGAGCTTGAGGAAACGTACAGGGAGAAAGATGATAGCTTGTATCTGAGGCAGATGACCAAACACCTTAACACATCCGTAGCCAGCCATATTGTATAGACTAGTCAGGAACTTCAGAACATCAGCCTACAAGGGAGTACAAAAAAACTTCTCAACCACAACCAAACACCCCAGAATAAGCTTCAGAAACAGAAACTTCTACCCATTCAAGACTCAGAAAAACTTATGTGAGACAAAAAATGGCTGCCAAAATGAAAAAAACCACTCGTGTATACTGTGTAGACACAGAAAATGTACTGAACGTTTAAGCAATGGATATTTCTCCCCTAGCAATCAGTTATAAAAAACAGGGAGTATTATGCGGTACATTATTTTAAGTACCTTGCAGACCATACAGAAAATATCACATCAACTTCCTTAGATTTAATCATATGAAACCTCCTACTTAAGTTCTCATCAGCAGTAAAAGCACCAGTTATAAACCAGTCCTCCCCACACATATGAAAGACAGCTGTCCATCGAGACTACCAATTTATTCCACCCAACTCTGGAAAAAAATTAACTGTGTATCTACTGAAAATATTCAAAACTCTACTTTCAACACAATTCAAGCAATGATAACCATAAGATCAGTGCAGTACTGACACCTGCCATTTGTGATCACATCATTTCTCAGTAGGACTGATGCCATACAGCACTTATTTTTTAACACTGACAAAAAATAGGTCACAAAAATCTGTAACACATAGACCAGTTTTCCTCTAGGTAAAAGAACAGTAAAGCTTAATTCTTTGCCTGATTCACATTTACACAATCAGGCAAAAAAGGATTGTTTTGTGTTAAGTTTATCCATATAGTCTTGCTCAACAGAAGGAAAAAACAGGTTTTCTCTTAGCCCTTATGCTAGCTTGCAAATGAATCAATAAACTATTAATTTATATATCAAATTTCATGAGGATATTCTCTTTAGATGCCATATTTTGCAAGATAATAATTGTTTTAAAATGAGAAGCCTCTTTTACAGGTTTTCCTAGGAGAACAGGAAGATCTAGTGCTTTGCAGAAGGCTCACAGACATCTTTACAGTACAGGCAACATATTTATAGGGACGGTTTATCTCACGGAGCCATTACTCACCTATTGGCAATAGCAGAGACCAAATTCATTGCCTACTTTGAAACATACCCTAGCTACTTCAGGAGCTGTTTACATATGGGAAAATAACATTGAGATCATATTTTAAAATTTTAAACCCTGCTCAGCCCATTTTTGGTTTTTGAAAAGATCTATGCAGAAGTGATATTCTACAATTTATACGGGGATTAAAAGCCATCATGCTGGCTACCCATAAACTTGAACGTGCTTAGAAATGGTAACATTTATCCAGAAGAAGAGCATATGCATAACATGTCTGCATATTGATAGCGTGAGTTTTGGGGAAAACTTAGCAATGATCAATCACTCAGGTAGAAATGAAACTATGTTACTGATTTTTTCATAACGAGTTCTAAAATAGTTTCCTCATCAGTCCTGGCTGGTTGTTTTTTCCCTCCCTCAGTGTCCTCTAGATTTAAATCAACATATATTAGCAACAGAGTTCATCTTATCCGGGAACATACCAAGTGCTAACACAGTCCTCTCTGTTTATTTTGCTGTCTGGACTGCAGCTGTCCATGGTCAATGAAAAGATGCTTGTTTCTCACAAATATTTGCTGTTGGTGTAACTTCTTTCATTGACCCTGTTTTCCTGACTAATGACTTCATTTCTAGTATAGCATCTTTCAGTATGGTATTCACTCAATAACACTACAGCAGTGTATCAGTCTGAAAAACACACCTGATGTTTGGCCTTCACTGCTCATGAAACACTAATTTAAATACAAGGTAAAGTATCTACTTCAAAGTCAGTCGTATTTTATGCTGGTCTTTTGTTACAGAGGAATTCAGTCCTTAGTGGTTTGGGGGTTGGGAGAGGGGAAGGCTATGATCTTAGGAGAGATTTAATCTCTCAATTTTATAATCTCTCAGTTCTACAAAAGAGCCTACATAAATTCAGGCAAAGCAATGACCCATACGATTTCTCTACACTAGTCAAGTTTCTGAATGCACAAAATCCTTATGGAAGTGCCCGGGAACAACCCTATTTTAAGGCTGGCATTCTAAAATCAGCTTCAAATTATATCCACAGTCCTCTTTTCATCTAAAAGCTGATTTTTAAAATCACTCAGAAATTTCAGACAGAATAATTGTTTAACCTGCAGATTTCTTGGCAGTTTTTTCTTGCTTCCTTCATGCACTTTTTTAAGATAAAGTGTGTGTCTTGAAGAAATCGTTACTTATCAGTCCTGTTTTTCATTACTGACCAGTTATCTGCAAGAAAATGTCACGTGTCCTCCTAAAACAGGAATCTCAAATACATCACATAATACAAAATAGTTTTTTGAATGGTTGGATTTAGTATTTTTAATCAAAAGGTAAAGTAATCAAATGGATAAGCAGATAAAAGTTATCATACATAAAACATGTTACATTATAATGAAGAGTATTGCTGCTCACACAAACTTAAGTGGGCAATACAAGGGGGCAGCTACAGAGGAAAAACCTGGAAACAGTATAAGAAGAAACCCAGCATACCCGGTCCTCATTAAATGCCCTATTTTCGGCCTGGTTTTGTTTGTTCTAAAACAAAGATATATTTGTGTTGATTTCTAGCATCTAATGGCTCGTTTCTGATGATCTTTAGAACCTATGTATGACACAGGAATTCTGAACGGTTCTATGACATCAGCATGCAGCTTTTACTTAAAAACTGTAAACCGAAAAGGTCTGTCATGTGAGGCTTCCAATAGCATCCACTAGCTAAAGGGCAACTGCAAAGCCTCGATATTTGGCATTGTTTCAAGCAACAGTGGTTATGATAAGGGAAACCAGGAATTTTTTCCTGCTTCTTAAGAAGAAAATGCAGAATGAAATGCAGCTTGGGAATTTCAAAGATTCCTGGCATCAGACAGAGAATTTCTTTCACTCTTTTTGACAACTCTTCAGATTCAGATATCCAGAAACTATCTAGACATTATATAACTATATAGATAGATATTTTGATTTTGAAAATATGCAATTGCAACTGACAGAGGCTGTAAGGACTGTGGAGAAGAAGATGGGAGAATTTGATGCTAAGCCATCACGTTTGTTGTGGCAGAGGGAGCAGCAACCACAACTGGGAAATATGGCAAGAGCAATATCCCACACTTTAAATAACACAGGACTTAAGAGCACATAATGGAAAACTCTGTGTTACACAGAATACATCTACCTGTGTTTCAGGTAGCTAGTTATTTTAGAATTACTGAAAGCTCTGATAGGTTCCTTTTTCCTGATACTATTTTTAAACAGATGCAATATATTTTATTTTTTAAGTAACACAAAACAAAGGCCAGGTGTGTTCACCTGACAAGAACGTGACTAAGAAATCAAAATATGAGTGTTCAATCCTAATTTTTCCTCTGCTAAACTCCTGACAAATTCATAACAAGGGCTCCCAAACAGCAGATGGCACATCTACACTCTCAGGTTCCTACAGCTGCTGCTGCAGTTGCAAGATGAAGCATTCAAACAGGAATGCTTTAAAAACCCTGATCTAAGAACTTTAGAAACACTGTTCTACAAACTACAAATCCACACTCAAACTGGCTTCTGGAACATCAGCTGTTTCCTCCTGCATCAGACACTGTTCCTTCTGTACCAGTTCTGGCAGTGTTACATAAGGCAGCATAAACAGCAAGACTTTCTACTAAGCGTTATTCTTTCACGTGGGTAAATCAGCTAACCAGATATAACTGAAATGCAAAATATTATTCTAGTCTCCATTACATTGATTTAACAGCAGCATAACTATTAGGATGTTTCCAGATTGATTTCTGGCATGTTGTTTTGCTGATAGTTCCTGGATTGGATTTAGATTTGTTCAGTGATGAAAATGAGAATTCAGAAGTACTCAAATGAACATTTAGAAACACTAAAGCGGGGGACAGTGGGTGGAGGAAGATCTGAGTATGGGCCTGCTTCATCCCATTTATCCTCCAGTGCTGGTGTATCTCTTTGAAGTGCTGGTATGGGGGAAGAAACTGCACTACCCAAATACCATTTACATAATCAGTTTCTCCACATTTAAAGAAGACATTTCTCTCTGTATTGCTTTAATTTGTTCCTTGTAATCATACACCTGTGACAATAAACATAAAATACATGTTAATTTCCTACATCCTTTCTACTTCAAAAACAACAGGTCACCTTTAGCAAGGCAAGTATTGTCTTTATGGCACTGACAGAAAAACTACCATTGACTGGCAATTCAAAATTTTGCTTCCATCTGAGTCTGAATCCCTCCCCTATCCTTGAGAGGAAAGAAATCTCTAGCTGCTATTCACAGTTCTGAAGCTCCAATCAACTACAGATAGCTAGATATATATAAATCACATATCTATGCCCAAGTTCTGGGGACTGCATAACACAAAATAATGTGCACATTCATTTACACTTTTGTTACAGCTCCAAACAGAAGGTGTATCTTCGTGAGGATTACATTCACAAAGTACGCTTGAAGTTAAGGCTCTGATGCATCTGACAGGAGTCATGGGCCAGGATTGTGCTGCGAATCTGTACATATGATTCCATGCACGTGGTAACTTGTGTGTTTGTTACCATCAACCAAAACTAAGTAGAATTATACTCCGTGGCTTGCCACGCGTGTTAATGCACACTTTCAGAGCATTTCACCAGCCATCCAGGACCTGGTGCTCTCTCCACCGGCACTGAGAACTGATCAGTGCTGGTAATACTCAGAGGCAGAGCAAACAGCTCCAGCAACGTGTGCCCTTCGCCCGCTGCAATATCTTTAGACTGAGCACCTGCTGCTGCAAATCCTTCTTAAGATCTCCTCTGCTAGCCAAGCAAACACCAGGTTCCCCATCCCCCTGTGCGGTACCACCCTCTGACATGCACCGCAGCCCCAGAAAAAGCAAAAAAGTACCCCATTTCTTGGTCCCAATAACACTTCAGTTATCATGGCAGATAAAACATGCTCTTCTTTCTCACATTGTACTGATGACATGGAAGCTCATTATGACCATCCTTTGACCTAAAACATACTGCCTTCCCCATACCCACTGTCTCTCACACCCATGTATGGATTATAGCTGTCGTGCCAACAACCAGCTGCACAGGCGTGCATCAGACAAGCCACTCTGTTCCCTGGGCTGTCAGTTTACGTCTTGCTACTGGCAGAACTACGCTGCAGGTGGGCAACCACACCTTGATAACCTCATTCAAATGGGAACACTGTGATTTCTTTCTTATCTGTTTTCCTGCATTACTTAATTATGTCAGCCAACACCCCTGATGCAGACACAAAGGCTCGTCCAGCTGGAAGAGCTGCCAGAGCCATTTCCTGATCAGGGGACTGGCAGGCAAACAGTGGCAGCACGGGTGGCAGGACACTACTGCCAGTTTGTCAGCCCTGCCCAAGCTGTGGCAGCACCCCAGGGTCCTTCCTCAGCCTGACCCGCACAGGCTTGTCTATTCTTGCCGCCTTGAACGCTCTCTCAAATCAATGTTTGACAGGAATACTCTCTCTACAGCATTACTACGATCCATTTCAAAGTGGTCCTTGGAGGTTTTACGCTGCTATTGAACTGCAATAAAGTAGGATGCTGCCAAAACGCTGCTGTGAGAAGCGATTGATTCTTCCTCACATAGGCTCCCCGAAAAATCTGAACTAAATGCTCATGACAGCCGCTACTCCACAACTAGGAGCCAATGAGGGATTTCAGCACCTCCACCAAAGTTATAGCTGTTGTTACAAGTAGCTGAATTTATTCTCCCACAGGTAAAACCTTCACTTACAACTATCAATATAGACAAAACAGTAGTTTTAGCCATAAAAGCTGCTTCTTTTACAGAAACATGCAAAATATGCCAGGTGAAGTAATTTACTATTTCATGTTACCTCAAAGAAGTACACTATTCTGGGGAGAGGGAAGATGATATTTTATTAAACCTCATATTCCTAAAGTAGTAAGTTGATTCTTTCTCCCATAAATACACCTCAAGTGGGAAGCCAAGACACTAAGCACAGAATTCAATAGTTCTTGGCTTCTGAGACCATGGCTTATCTGTGCCTCTTACTGTTTTTAAAGGACTGAAATAAAAATAAATAAAACTTAAAAAAAAAAAAAATTGCAAGTGGCATGCAATTTGGCCAAATATATTATCTCTTGAAAAATCCAGTGTAATTGGAGTCGAGCAAACATTACTGTTGATATACTTAATAACCTGCCATTTTTTTATTCACCGAAAAGCGATCTATTGAAAGCTTTATCACCCATCTGAATGAAGTTGGTAACAGACGGTATCTGTATCTCATCTGAAATGTAAATGAGTCATTCTTGTCTTTTGGGGGACTAGGATAGAAGAGACTGCTCTTCAGTCTTGTGGTTAAAAATAACTTTCCACTCGTCACACACAATATCCCCTCTAATGATCCCTGCTTAGTATTACTTTCATGATGACCTATTAAACAAATGGGGACATGACGCATCCTACAAAATTCATGGAAAATCACATATTTAAAATAAAAACAAGCACATGTAACGCAAGACCGGGTATTGCATTACATCTAAAAATATCACATGAAGATTCAGAAAATTTAAAAAGGACAAAATAGGAATATGAGATGCTGCACAGAAGGGCTTCAAACTACAGCCATTCCTGAATGTTCAGAAGAGATGCTGCTCTAGCAAAAATCTCCTACTCGGCTTCAGGCCCTGCTGAATATTGGAATTGTTCCAGCTGGGTCCTCAGCTGTTCTCCCTTCCCTTCGAGTAAGCTGAAAGCCATTACCCTCTGGGTGCAAAGAGACTAGAACATGTGTCACCTTTTGCCTGTATTCATGCAAATATCTTCTGATAATCATGATAAAATGCTTGCCCAAGCACAATGGATTAATGATCGCAACATATTCACTCTCAATTGAGGTCTTCTATGGAAGTTTGTCAACATTAAAACCATGTAAATGTCAAAACAAACAACAGCAATGCATCATCTGGGAATTTCTAACTGTAGTGATCTAATTACAACCTTTCTAACATTGTTTTCTCACTGCAAGAGGTTTAAATGGTAATGAAGAAGAACTTGAGAACAATCTTGCAGGAAGCTTTTTTTGTAGCTTTTATGCCAATTTTCTGGACTGGGGATGGAACAAAGCCTTTCGCCAGCAGGACTGATGGACAGATTGGATCAGAGATGCTTCAGGGAAAGATTCTGCTCTGCATACATAGATGGAAAGAATTACTGTCCCACACCACACTTGCCCCATTTTTAGGGTCCTGCAGATTGAGATGCATGTAGATATAAACAGTCATTTCAGGTATAATCAGGGGAGTTGGACTAGATGATCTCTAGAGGTCCCTTCCAACCCCTACCATTCTGTGAAATGCCTAAGGCTACATCTACACTACAAAACGCAGTGCCTTGTAAAAATATCTCCATTAACTCCAGAGTGTGCACTGGTGTGCCAAGTACAATATTATAACAGGGTTAATTTAGTGTGCTCACAAGGTTTGCTGTCAGTGATCCCCAAACCTTTGGGATCAGATAGGACTGCCCACCATGAAATTACTAGGCAGTGAGGTGGGGAAGAAATTCTGACAGATCTGTGGCGATTATGTCTTAATACTGCATAATGATTTCTGATCATCTGCTTTACTATGCATGTTTTTACACATTCACAGAATTACATACTTCAATCATTAAGGTTTTTTTAATTCAACACATTTTTAATATTATTTTTTCTCTACTAGTAGAAACCTTCTTTTTTAACAAAACCTGAGAGACATAAACTAGCATATTCTGTAAGTTGCCTAAATATTTCAGGTATGCACTCTCCTAGAAGTTTAAATAAAAATCAGTGAGATCCCAATTTGAAAATCAGAATGAGTTATTTGTAATGTTTCAGAAATTATGAACAAGTTTAACTATACTATGAATAGACCTGCCTTGTCCCACTGCTTTTCCTGTCCTCGAGAGTGTTGTCCAAAATGATTCGATTAGTAACACCTGTCTGAATATTTAAACCATACCAGAGCACAACTCATGAATATGCTTCTTTGAAGACCCACCTGCTAAAGCAGACACGGCTATTTTTAAAATCCAGTGAAAGACTGCTAACTCACTGGCAAGCAGGGGAATACCATGCCACAGTGGAGTGAGAAAGTACAGTAGCATTGATGCTTGAGCGGACAAAACTGCGGCAAAAACTGAGCATGGGAAGCCTAAGAAGTAAACAGCCCAAGGAGGGAGAAGGGAACCTTAACTATGGCGTTTCTGGCTAGGAGGACTTCAAAAGGAAGAATGGAAGGAACAGGAGGAATTACTAAGAAGTTTGGGAATAATTTAGGAGACCCTTTGGAATAGAAGGGGTTGGGTATAAGAGTTGTGGTGTGCTGGAGGAGAGAGAGATTCGAGCTTTCAAGGAAAAGGGGTGGGAGTCCAGCAGCAGAAGGCATTGGATAACAAAGACCTGGGCTTCCATGGGGCAGCTTAGCAGCTCTGCCTGCTCAGGCACTGGTGCTACCGTGGTTTCTCACCCCACCACCTGCCTAGTGCTGCCTCCTCCCAAGTCGTGGCTTTAGTTGTCAAAAATGTATAGCCCTAAATATTAATTTTTCATTAAAAAATTAATTCAACACTAAAAATACTCCAATATCTCTAGTCAGAAAAACAATGACACCAGGAAAATGCCACTAGTTTGAGAACGGAAAAATGGGATCTTCAAGTAGTAATTTATTGAATAGTAAGAAGAAACCTAATTAGAACAACATTTTAATTGCATAGGCACAGCTATGAGCCTTTTACTGTGCAGTTATAGTTTAGGTGATGGCTTTTTTTGGAGTATCTCAAGGTTAAGACTGCTCAGGATGAAGGAGGGGTTAGAGCACTGCAGTTTTAAACAAGTGTTGGGAGATCATTTAGCTACTCTACGGTTCAATAATGGTGATGACACTTTGCCAGTTAAGGGGATACTGAAAAGGTAACCACTAAAAACCATTACACTGGGTCTGTAAACCCTTTTTTTTTTTTAATGCCAAGCATAACAAAAAGATGGAAAAGTCAATTGGGGAAATAGCAATTGTTACTGGTAAGTCGCCTGGAGCCATCATATTTTCAGCTATGTTTCATAAAACCAACATTTTTAGACATTTTTTTTTTCTCAGAAATTTCTTTGCTTTCAAAAATATTCTAAAATTATGAGAAGTTTAGTATATTACTTCATATTGTACGACTTCAACAACAGATCTTGCCTAAAAATAATTACTTCTTTATGCATATTCTGCATTAAAATTAATCTAGTCAAAACACACACCCCCTCTTGCTAGCATTATTTTTTTTTTTCAAACACCTGGGGAGTCATATTAATATTAGTGTGCCAAGTGTTAAATCGTATTTAAAAATGTATAAGATAAATATCAGTATGTAAAGTACTTGGTGATGTGTTGCATTTAAGAAGGAATATATTTAACAGCAAGAAACCTTACTATGGCCACATGACAATGAGACACAGCAGCCTGAAACACACAATATTGTTGACCTTCTGTACTTGACAATTGTTAAATTGTTGCAATCTTTATAACTCCTGTAGTATTTTTGCAGACTGTTGTTTGCCATCCCATTTCTATCCACTGCCACAGAGTATACAAATAACAAGAGTTGAAAGTCTATTTCCTGTATACACACGCTTCTTGCCTACTCAACCCTGGACGTTATTTACCATCAGATAACTTATCCCTAACTAAGGATTATAGTTTTTTTTACAGTTTTAACTCAAACCTTCTTATTTCTTTACCTTTCCCTTCAGCCTTTCTCCCTCCCCCCTGCTGCCCAAGAACCATCCATAGTTCGGGACTGTGTGACCAACTTTCCCAGCTCCCAGAAAGAAGGAAAACACAAGAGCTGCCGGGTAAGTTGTTTGCTAGAAAAATCAATAGGCCCTACTTCCACAGAAGCCATTACTGTGCCTGCATGCTCCGATCTCCCTGCTGCTGGACTGGAGGTGCACAGCTTTCACCGCATTTCTAGGCGGCTTCTTCCAAGTACTGAAACCTCAGGACCTGGGATCATCCCCCAAGGCTTGTGGCCAGCCTAACTAGCTTCCTCTATCCTCCTTAACAGCCTTACACAGCAGCTCCCACATTTGCCCAGCATGTGATGCTCAGCCCTTGCACACCGAACGGCAGCCATCTGCCAGTGGGCGCAGGTCTCATCTCACAGAAGCAAAGGGAGACCGAAGCCAGAGACGGCGGCGGCGGGCTGTCGCCCTGACTTCAGTCCTCTCCCACTGTCACTGAAACTGAAGCGTTCCCAACAAAGGGATACATCTGGCACGGCAACCTCACTCTGTTTTGATAAAACAGGTTAAACCCCACCTAAACAAATTTAATAAAACCCTCATGTAAAGTTGCAACACAATTACAAAAGTACTGAAAACTGAAACCTGGCATTTCATTAAATAAAACCCATTTTATTTATAAATCCCTATGGTATGTGGTTGCTCGATAAAAATAAGGAGAATACAAACCCTACAACAACACAAAAGGCAAAGCTGTTTTGTTCTGCGTTTCTACATTATGTGAAATGACTAATCTGTGAGCACTACCGGTAGCTAAATAAGGAATCACAGAAACGATGCAAATTCTATGGATCCAGAAAGATTTCCTTTTGTAGCAGACTTCAGCAGCCACTACAAGTCCCGGCAATACTGTAAAATTCCATTTGCAGTGTCCACATGGCTTAAGAAAAGCAGTTCTTACTGAAGTATAGTTAAAAGTAATTAGGGAAATGTGAGAAGAAATGGAATTGAAAGGTATTAAAAGTACAGAATCTTTTGCTAGCCGTTCTGGAGAAATACATCCTGTAACCATCTGCCTACATCACCAATGAGTATGAAAGTCTTACACTCACCTACAACAGATTATGTGGTAGTATAGAAATAAATATGATTCACACATGATAACGTACATTTATTGAACTTTCCTCCATTTGGGGATTTCTTATCAACCAGGATTTCACTTTCCAGTGTGCATCTGACCAAAGAAACACAGTCTTTCCCAATTTTTCTTGTGCACCAACCTGATCTTTTAATGAAATTTAATATACTAATTAATGTCAAGAAGACAACATACATTCCTTCCCTTGTCAATACCCTGGGTCATCCACTAGGCCGGGCAGTTTATCCACATTGGACCTGACAAAGATGTAAAATCATATTTGATATTCTTATAAAAGTTTCTAAATGCTGAGTAAATTCAGGTCGTTGAAAGAAGAAAATGAAAAGCATCCATGTGTACCTAAGTAAGATTGTAACCTCATCTATGTGAAAGTCATTTAAAACACCATATTATACTTGTTTATATATGTGTGTAAGTAATATGTACACACTGACAGGAACTGTCATTAGATAACATATGCAGTCATAATGGGTAATCAGAGCGTGACATGAGAAGAAAAGACTTACTCAAATCTCTAAGTCATTTAATTGCGATAAGATCTTTTTTATTTAGTTCTTTATGGAAAGTAGAAGTTCTCAGCACATGTATGTTTAATATGATCTATTTAGATATTCATCTTCTTTATATGAGAGACTGTTTAATCCATTTCCTTCATCATTGTAAATTATTTGGAAAAAAAGTCAATGATCAAGACTACCAAAAGCATAATAAAGAAAAATGTATACAACACTGTCACATAAGAACTACAATCCTATTCACTTAGAACTGATTCTACCCTAAATTAACAAAACAAAATGAAAAAAATTACAGAAACTGTAAGATAAAGCCATAATATTTTCTTTGCTTAAATTACCAACAAAGAGAAAAACCTTTCAGCACAGCAAGCATGGTAAATAGGAATACAACAGAAGTCTATTTGAGCCCTCAGATATTTGAACTTGCAACACTATCATTGTCACTAATGACACCTAAAAAATGTTATTTATGTAAAATCATCCGTATTGAATGAGGCAAAAAATATTGTTATGAAGGCTACAGCTGGCTACAAGACAAAAAATACAGGGTGATTAAAAAACCTGATGTATTAACTAGAAGAAAGGCTGTCTTCATTAATAAGTGGAAGAGGTGAAAACAGTCATGGTAAATATGAGAAGGTGATGTAAACTTTGGAGGAAATGTATGAAAAGAAGGGCTGAACAAGGAATGCAGAGGGATCGTGAAATAAGCAAACCAAGCCGAAGACAGTCAAAGGACATTCATAGTACAAATGTGCAAGCTGATAAATTACAGAAAACATCTCAAATTGAGATACTATAACAAGGAAGAAATCCAGAAAGCACTAATATGGAAAGAGACTGCGCAGATTACATAATGCAAACTACTTTGCAATGCCACATGAAGACATGAGACAAGGAGATTGTAGTTACTGTCTAAGTCATCACTTCACCTGCCATCATGAACATGATTCTTGCAAAACAAAGATATTTGCAAATCAATCTGTGTTACAGAAATCAGAACATTCAAGAAGAGATTCAGGTTTGGCAATTTCAGCAAAGACAATGCCCTGAAAAGTAAGATACAGACTTTATATACTTCTATAACTTAGCTAAAATGTATGTAGAAGAAGCAAATAAGAAAAACGCAATCTAGAATCCAACATGACTAATATATAGCCAAGTTCTAAGCTGTTCAAACTAAATCTTCCAGAAGAAGATTATATTCCAGGAATTTAAGATATCACACAAAATCAACACTACTGATAAAAGTGTTATTTTACAGCAAGTTCATTTTAAGCTACGCAATCAGTATGAGTCTTCGTAGCAGTAACAGAAATGTAGCTTTCTCTAACGGGCACAACAGCGCATGCTGCATTGCATGAAACCATGATTTAATTTTTTTAAGCCTTGTGAATGCACGTATGTGGAGGGGCAGAGGGTTTTTTTTCCGATTGATAGACTGGAAAGGTTTTTCTCCCACTGTCACAGATACCGGGCTGTGTGCCCGGTAAGCTCTTGGCTTTTCGGTTGCTCCGAATGAAACCTCTATCATCTCAGTTTGTTGTTTTTCTGGAGGGTTTTGTGTGTGGTGGGATTTTTTTAAAGAAAAACCACATTCCTGCACCAAATCCTCTAAATCAGTGAAGCCCAGACTTTCACTTACACTACTAAATGTGTGCTCTTCTTGCCCTGCAAATTCAGATGAACTGGGGCGACTGTGCCTTTTCCTTGTGTGAGGATGAGCAGGAACAAATAATGTGGTCAGGCGAAGCAGTTCTCATTTTTCCAGAAGAAATAAAACTTTTAAGAGACGAGCACAGTGCTAACAGGTATCTAAGCTCTGGTAATAGTGACCCAGGAGGCATAGCGTTCCCACATTAATGAAGTTGGGAGATGTTCTTTCTCCCCTATTTGGGTCTCCCAAGTAGCTGCTACCGGTATTCCCCTTGGAAAGACTGCTCCATTTGAAACCTGCCAAAGCCCTCTTGCCTTTCCTGTTCTCAACCCTTCTTATATCAACATGTGAACTGTTCTCATACATTGTCTGTAGAGGTAGCAAACTCATGAAAGACAAACACTATCGGGATTGTCTCTCTGTAACACTGAGTTGTTTTCAGAGAATTAACTACTATCTTGTTCCATTATTTTTCTCCTTCCTGTTTTTTCTAGACAGACTATTGCTGCGTTAAGCCAATACAAACATAAAAGCTATGTCCCAATTAACAAGCAACACACGGTGTTTTGGATATAAAAAAAATTTTGTCACATAGAAAAATAAAACAAAACAAAATCACTAGATGAACATGAATAATCTCTTGAAAGCACATGTTTTCTAGTTCTCAATAAAGCAACAATCTATAACTTATCTGTTGTTTATATAACTTAAATTTTAATTATACATTATTCTTAAAAAGCTGCACTTAAACACATTTAAAATCATAAAATTCTATGACATAATTATATTTGTGCATTTAAGATATGTATTAAAAACTTTTCATACAGATTTTACTAAATATATTTTTCATATGGATATATAAAACGTAAGCATACATCTTCTACAACTCATATTGAGTGAGCCTTACTACATCCAATGTCTCTCTTATATTTGTATCTCTATAAATGGTGCAGAGTTTAACCACACTGATGAATCAGTTGTAAATGTTACCAAAAAACTCAGGATTTCTTCTGTGCTACAAAACCTCTTTCTGACATCTATCAGAATTAAGACATTCTAAAGTCACAAAACTGGTTTAACAGTTCAAAGATCACGTTTTTCAGTTTTAGTAACCAGAAATAGAAGACCACGATAATACAAATATTTGTGATTAATTAATGTAGGAGTTCTATTTCTCTCATATATTATATTTCCATTTCATTACTGAACTCGCCCATCCTTATTCATGGAGTTACCGGAATGGAAAGTATGCTTAGCACCTTGCTTACCAATGAATTTGTAATCAGCAGACCATATAGCTTTCTTTCATATTCGTTAATTTAATGTCAGCAATGTTTCCTAATGTCTGCATAGCATTATAGATTTGTATACTGGCAAGTGAAACTGAAAGGGATTTCACAGCCAGCCATATCACAAACCGCAAGCACATGGGGGGAAATTCTGTTACCTGCTTGCTAGGCTAAAAGAGAAGTGATCCTCTGACAATCCAGACACTAAGATTCATTTATTTAGCACCACAGTTGTAACTAAAAATTCATGAAAGCTACAGAAACAGGGAACACCCTCAAAAAAGAAAACTGAATTCTTCTCCTGCAGCTTGTAGGAAAGATTTTCACTATCTATTTTATATTTTTCTTTGTGTAACAGCTCTCTACCTGATTTATTACAGCACTGCAAACCTGCAAACAGAAGCAGATTTGAGACAAATGGTGAAAACAGGTTGGGATCTATGATGATGCACCCCTTTATTATCTAATTCACAAAAAATAAAAACATAGAGTAGCATATCCATCTGTCATATAGAGGTACAAGGTTTCCCATGTCAGGGAGACAAGCAAAGTCAGAGATCAAAGCAACAGTCTCATGCAGTGGCATGCCAAAACCTTCCCTCCTGAAAGTCGGGTAAATGGTCACATTTCTGAGTAGAGAACAATTCCAATGAAAGGTAAAGGCTTGCGTGGCTACCCTAGATTATACTTGCTAACAAGAAATTCTGGATAGCTTCTTTAACAGCTCTCTGTTAGCTCCATCATAAAAGCAGTTATTAAAATTATAAAATTATTATAAAGTTATGAAATAAAGTTATGAAATTATTAAAATGTTTATTTCTTAATCTCAAATCAATTATTAAGCACATACGAGGTCTTATGAATAGCTTAAGTTATTAGTTTCCATTTTTCATCTGGTCTCTTGACTTCAGCAACCTCCAAACAATATGATGATACTTGAAATCAGCATTGCTTAATTTCAGTACCCTCAGAAACACTAATATACTTATTGATAAGTGTTATTTCCCACCAGAGAGGAAAATCTTGCCACATTCAGTTTTACATATTTATTTGAGACTCACATTTTTATGGTACTTTGATGGAGTTAACCTTAACGCTTGCCTTAGCAAAATTTATTCACATGACTTGCACAGCAAATATCACACCGCATACAGACTATGCAATAATCTTGATGAAATCTACAATCAGCTCAGCCTTTGTACTTAATTGTACGCTCCGAGTTGGAAAAATCACTACAGGAAATGGAGTAGAGAAAAATAAACTAGCAGGGAAACAAGGATTTCATGAGGTTCTTTTGATAAAGGTGCAGGACACATTCAGTCTCTTCTACTTTATATATTAAACCTCTCTCATAGGCCTTATAATAAATGCCTGATGTGATCAGAAATATAGCAACATTCTTATCCCCTGATGCTATAATTTTTGAGATTACTGCTCCAGAAGAACACTGAAATGATAAAAAACATTTAAATAGCAAAAAAGCTGTGAACTTTCATAACTCCGAAAATACATCTCTTTGTTTTCAGATGAATTTCAGGGACAGGTCAAAGTAAATTGTCATTTAAACTAGTTCCATAGTCCCCAGGTGTAAGTAGTGCACAGGAATAAAGCACTAAAAGGATGCTCCTGGCTCACTGAATCCATGTCCCTGCTATCGAAGACACTGAATGACTCTCAGCTAAGGACAGCATTCCACTGTGAAAACAATTCATTATTTTAATCCTTATTATCCTCAGGATATTAGTCACTCCACAAACCCAGTGCCCTAATGGCTAAGGGATTTACTCCAATTCCTAGTTTAAATTTCATTAATGGCTGGCTGCAATTTTTTTTTTTTTGTGGGGGAGAGGGGGTTGTCAATAATCTTTTGTCTTCTGTAGCTTCTCCTTAAATCTGATGTTTGCAACCATGGATTTATCTGTAGATGGCAGTCACACCACTCTCAGTGTTCTTCTCTGCTGCTGATCTATACCCAAGTCAAACTCTTCCCATCTCCTCTCACAAAACTGTCTCCTGGTGATCTCGCTTGCTACTCTGCATTTGTTCCAGTTTCAGTTTATCTTTTTGAAGGCAGGTGAGCAGAAATGTACATAGTGATCCAGGCGAGGTTTCATCCTTAGCTGGATACTTTGCCATCATAACTGAGTTTTCTGGCTGCATATCCTGATGAACCAGTGACCAACTAGTGCTTCTCCTCTTCTGCTACTTGTCCCTGCTCATTGTCTACAGATGAACTCTCAGCCTATAGCTGAAATTTCTGCTGCTAGTTTCCAAATGCAGGCACCTCACATTTCCTATTATTAAATTTCATCTAGTTGCTATTACTGCAGCCCTCAAGGTCATGATTTCTTCTCCATAACATTCTGATCTTTTGCTGTATTAGGAATCTTTTAACTGGATCATCAACCAATTTCATTATAGCAGTGACATTCTGTCACCCCACCACTAGTAAAAAGCACTAATAAAGGAAAACATTCCCCAGAGAGCTCCCTGAGAAATTCAGCCAGCAATCTTCCTCCTGGCTGATGCTCTCTGAAGTCACACCAGCTGCTATCTCCCCTTGCCTCTATGTACAGTTACTTTAATAATGTTCATCTCTTCTAGCAGTGCTTCTAGTCTTCCATTTGGCACTAAAACAGTATTTTTGTATTTTTTTTTTACAAAACTGCTTTCCCTATTTAAAGAAGAAATTCATTCTCTTTTCACGAACAGCTAGCCCAATGCATTGCCATGCCATACCAAAGGTTAATAGCACATTAGTTATGCTAACAGGGTGTTCCAAGGCTCCACACAATATTTTACTATATTAATCTACAGTATTACTGATTTTAATGACAAAGTGGCAGATTTCTAATAGCTCAGCTTTTTCCTGTCATCTGTACAGATAAAGCCATACCAGACTTGACAAACACATTTAAATGTCTTGCTATTAAATCCTGTGACTTCCTATGTCTATAAAAAATAAATATTAAGATTAAAATCATCTGTTCTTCTCCTTTCTCAAATATAATCGCAAATATGGCTTATACTTATGGATTGTGGGTTTTTTCCTTTTCAATCACACCTACTCCCAAAGCACAGTAGCATCTGCTGGGCAGTATCTTCCTCTTTTGCACAATCCCCCTGGTTTTCCTCATGGCCTTTGTTTTCTTCAGGTGTCTGTTCACCTACAAAGTACTGAACCATGCTTCTACAAGATTTAGTTCCTTGCTCGGGATACTAATTTCTGATAGTCTGATTAATCTTGAACTTGAAAAAAACATCAAGCCTCCCCCGCACTCCAAATCCCGAGCCAACGGTACAGCCAACACCAACTCATCCTCGCTTTCCTGAGCTGCAGGGACTTCACTGACACCTGTCTGGCTCCCCTTCTCAAACGTCTAACTTCTTCTTTTTTGCACTGCTTAACCACACAACACATTATTAATAATCTACGGCAGGGCTGACTTTCGATAAGGCAGGCCCGAAGCAAGGTGCGGAAATGGTACCTGATGCAATTCTGTACAAAGACAATCCTTCCCTTTCTGCGGGCCCATTGGTTCACCCAGCTGCCTAACACAGGAGCTAATTACCATGACCGCAGAAACTCTGTGCAGGCCCTCACCCCTCAGCACATGATGGACTGATATCCTCAGGTGTCAAGGGAGTATCAAAGAAAATAGAATTATAAGTAATAATACCAAAAATTTTGCCTGCACTTTGTAAACCAGGGCTGCTCCACGGCCTGAATTGAACCATTCCATACCAACACATCAAAACAAATCAAAAAAGTGCTTTAGATTCAGCTCAAAAAGTACCATTTAGACTAAAATAGCTAACATATATTCTAAACAAATCACTCTGTGGATAATTTTTTTTTTGAAACCAGAAGTGTCAAATCCTGCTTTAAGTAATTTTTGTGCTGTTACTGAATATAGAAAAAGAGGCACACATCTGGTGCCTGGGCTGCGCAAACGTATTTATAATTAAGTAGAATTGAATACCAAAATCTAGCAATGATAGAATTCATCAGACTAGTATAATGCTGTATAATTACTCTCTTTTTTATATCATCCCCTGTATGCTTTAAGAGCTCTTTTTACCCATTGATATGAATGTGCTATGACATATTTACATACACCCTGTATCAAAGGCTGAGGAAGTATTAGACATGTCAGAGGATGACATGGAAAGGCGACTGTTGTACAATAACTACACTGTCAGTGAAACAAGAGGAAACTAATTTAAATTCATTCTCTGGCATGTAACTCTACAGACAGGTACTGGATTTACATTTTGTAAGGAGAGGTGCTCCTTTCTATAGTACAGAAAAGTCCTAACACAACAAAATCAATACATCACATTTTTGCACCAGCACTACTTCCTCAGCTTGCCTGCCTTGCATTACTGACCCTCCACCAAATACACCATCCGCACGGACCTTTCTAAGCATCACCCTTGGGTCTTTCCCCAATGAAACCATGTCAGCACACTACTGCTCACACCTTAGATTTGGAAGGAACTGCCAGCAGGAATTGCTCTCCCTGTGCCTCTGCATGACTTCCTTTTCTCTGCTTCTTTCCTACCAACCCTGGCCAGGTATCCCACAATTCCTACCAGACAGCCCGGCCTCCCTCCTGGGCTGTGACACAGTGTAGTGAGGGTAGGTCCTGTCAAAGCATCCGAGTTCGCTGGGCCAGCAGGGAAAACCAAGGGCTCCACTGTGAAGTTTAGCACTGACAGAAACTTGGGCTGAGACCAATGAGAGGGTTGCCACACTTCTTCAAAAATGTTTGTAAGGTTCGAAAGACATTTGCCATCACCATCCTAATTTATGTCATGCAAAGCCACCCCCTGCCTCACTGAGGTGTTCTCCCTCTCAATGTACTTGCTTCTCTTCATCATCCATACGGAGGAGTAAGGGAGTTTGGACTAATGTAAGAAGTAAGTTAGCTGGTACGTTTGATAGTGCAAACATCCCGGCTCCTCTCGTACATGTGTTTGTGATGATGCCCACGCAGCCTAGTGACAATTACAGCCTTTGGATAAGGCTCAGCAGACAATTACGGAGCCAGAACAAGGCTTGCAGACTGGCCCAAGGGACAGAGTAGCCATCTACAGCTGCGTTGCCTTCCTCCTTCAAACAATGGCCAGATACCTGCCTGATAACAGCCTTCTCTCCAAAGCTGCAGCTGCAGCTGAACAAGAGGCAAGGAAATGCAGACAGATAAAAGCAGTCTGCAGGGACAGCAAGAGTACAGCAGAAACCAATTATGATTTGCACTTATTTCACATCAGCCCACAGGTTTCTAACAAAAAAAACAATGGCCTTGACCAGCCACTTCATTTCCAGCCGTCTACTGTTCGTGAAAGTTATTTGAGCTATGTGCCTGCAGGCTCAGGAGGAACTGCTTTGCATTAAATATATATTGGGTCCATAACCAAAATAGTCTCTCTGAAGTGGTATTTTTATCGTAAACAAAAGCTGCAAAAGTTCACACCTAAGGTTCCTTTGGACATCAGAGAAAAATTGCATTCAGCAGCTGCAAACAGCCAAAGAGAACATTAAAATCATTAAGCCAAAGCTTAAAGGATGTGCATTTGGCTTTTAAAGGGAAAAGGCTTGTGCACAAATGAGAGAATGACATGTTCTTTCTATAAACTATGGTATGCAGAAAATTTATCTTTCAATAGTTACCAGTACAATTAAGAAATGCCATATTCTTAACAAGCTTAGAATTCAGAAGACATGAAAGATATAGCGAATAGAATACTTTTAAACTCTGCTGGACCAGACTAGAAGTTAGGCTGTAATTTGAAGATAATCAAGAAAAAGCACTTGTTTAGTAAACAACTGTGCATCAACTGGCTCTTTGTTTAATTTTCATAATTTTCTAATTAGCTGTGTTGACAAAGACATATTTGAAACAGAACTAATTTAAATTTTACATCATCTTTCTTTTCCTTCATAAAAAGCATAAGGGAACAACAAAAACACCCTAATAAGCCAAGCAAAATGGTTTTAAAATCCACAAAAGGTAAAACTTCAACAAAGAAACTGTCAGTGATCACCGAGGAAGGATTTTTCAGATTTGCTTTCATGTATAATTATAGGAGAGAACAACGATTATTGACCTCCATATTCTTGACGCAGAGCAGTCAGAACACCGGCATCACCAGAATACATGGCAGTATTTTATTGCTCACGGCTTTTTTTACAAATGTTCAAAAACATCGAACCTACAATTAGACTATTGTGCAAGGTGTCAAATTCCCAGAAAGATTCCCGTATTTCCATAGTTCACTCTTAAGTGACACTAGGCAAAAGCATACCTACAAAAGTGATCGCCAAAATGGTGCTGCTATTCAAAGGGGGAAAAAGAACTGGCTTTGGGGAAGCGAAAGGTTTTCACTGCAGGGACCTCCAACTCCTAACAGTGGCCAGGGGCCACCCAAGCACAGCCCCTTTCCTGCCAGATGCGGAAGAGGCCTGCACAGTGGAATTAAGCCACATATCTACAGCCAGGTCCAGGCTTTCCGGAGAAGCCCTGCCCGCTGTGGGCTGGAGCCTGCGCAACACCAGGCGAGGCAGCTGCCCAGAGCTGGCTGCTGCTGGCAGAGCACGCAGTGCAGCTCCCTCCCAAATACCCTCTTCTCCAAGCAACACTTGCACGCAAAGCAAGGAGCAGGCTGAAATATCAGAGGGCTTGTGTCCTGGCAACCTGCGGGAAGACAATGCCTTTCCCCGGCGCTCCGCAGACCTTCCTGACTCACATAGCTGGCCATGTCGCTCGGATGCTCTGGGAATGCCTACATTTTTCCTAAGAGGAAAGCAAGGCAGGACAAACCATCTTCACAGGCTAAATTCAACCCCAGGACCGAGACATCAGCATCACTCTTGGACTATTTTATGCCACATGCTTTTGAGAATCATTATAATGTCTTTCAAATAACAAAATTAAACACAATAGATATTGAAATGAACAAATACCATGGCTAATAAGATATTTGCATCTAAACTTTAAAGCCTGAAATATTCTAGCATGACATCCCACAACTAGCAATGAAAATAAATAAATCAAAATAGTAAGACCATGTGAATTATCTAGACTTGATATCACAAAGACACAGAGACTCCTATGGTGAAACCCATATCTAGAGAAAAATATTACATGTTTTGATTTGCTTTTTATGACATAAAAGTACGGCCTGGTTTGGTAGTTTCAAATACTTAAAAAAACCCAAACCAACCAAACAAACAAAACCCAGGAAGGCAGTTCCATAGATGATTAATCCCTGAACCTTCCAAGAAAATGAAAATATAAAAGTCATCCACAAACGTAAGGGCTCCAAAACTAATATTACCAATAATTGAAATCATTTGAAATAAAGATTTTAAAGGAACTACTTGCATGCCTAAAGTTCAGCATTTGCATAAGTCTTTGCAAGATCTGAATAATAAGTCAGAGAATTTGTTTTGAGTCTATCTTAAAGACCTAGAAGGCACCCTGGATACAGTAATACCATTTAAAGGTTATACCAAACTCATGGAATCAGCATGAAATTTTCAGAAGACATATTTGTATATTTAAAAGCTTTCTTCCATCCTTTGAAGAGTTTTACAATTTTTGTATCAGGAGTGTTCCCAAGCAGAGAGCCTTGAGAAAAGGAAAAGGATATGGCAGAACACAGAAGGATCAATCAGGCACAGCGTTGGATATTGCACATCATTTACTGATATTTCAAAAGTGTTGCTATTAAGATGCAATTAAGTTTTTGCTTTGCCTTCACTACAAAATTTAAAAATGCGAAGGGCACTTCACTGCTTCTCTACTCATTCATTTCCTTAGAAATGTAAGGAAACTCCCAGTCCTTTTTTCGAATGCGTTGCTAGAGAACATCTTGAAGACCACAGAATGCCTACACTGAAAGCTCGGATATTTCAAGCCGAATAAGATAGCATCAGTGGTCTTGAACAAAACTAGCATTTCTGCCATGTTAATTGGTCACTAAAATCAAACATTCACTATACAAAGAAGTTGGTGATTGGAATCAAATGCTTACTACGCCAAGCAGCTTAAAAACAGAAAAGCGAAATCTTACAAGTATTTCCATATCCTAAATATGCACATCTCTCTGGTATTTATAAAATAAATGCAGGGAGTCCCAGCATGCAAACACTTAGTCAAAAAAACATTTTATGAGACATCCCACAAAAATGAATGAGAATGGTTTTGCATGGAATAGCTCTTGGAAATTTACGGAATGGAAGTAAAATTAATAAAAATGACAGTCTTACCTGGTCCCAGGGACAGATGATTCCTCCGAAACACATAAAGAGATATCCCATGGCAACAAGGCATACCCAGACCACCAGAGAAAATATACGAAGCAGCTTCTTAAATACAGGTTCTACGCAGACAAGGATAAATATAGCGAAAAAAATTGCTAGGGCCGTTGGCACAGTTATTAAAAATGCCACGTGGTCTTCAATTTCCTGGAAGCAGAGGAAAATGAAAAGGAAGTTAAAAACTAATGTACTTAAAGGTCAGAGAGCAATAACATACTCTGAACTGATTGCACACAGAGATCCCAGAAAGTCATGACTGAATATCAAAAGTGAGTTGCATCAAAATAGGATTTCTTTCACTGCAAGAAGCTGTTCTGTGGACTATTAACTTCATAAACAACTATTAACCATACTACTGCATGGTCCTTCTTTTACTAAACAGAGAAATACACTAGTTGAAGCAGATTGAGAAAACTGTAAATCACACTACGGGAGTGCATCAGGCCTGTAGGACTGAGCAAATTAAAAGGCAAACCCAACCTGCAGAGGCCGAATAGCCTTTTTGCTCTAGAATTCAAAGGATTTCTGTGATTAGTGTGGTTTGCAGGTGAAATTCAAGCATCGCTATTGAAGACTGCAGCTGTCAACTCCCAAATCAACTGTGTGTCCACAACTCTATAAAAGCCTTTTTGACAGTGATATTTGCCAGGTACTACACATTTTACTTCTGTTTAAAGCTTTTATCTGGAACGATGGGCTTTAGATTACATATATACATTTTCTCCTAGCAACTGCTTCCTTCAAAATGTGCAAACAACACCCAAAGCAAGGAGTAGAATATAAGTTCAAGTGAGATTCAGAATAAACGATATTTAAATTTGTTTACAGAACTTACGTGGAGGTTACTACACTAATATCTTTAAATCACCTAGTGATGGATGCATTCAAAAAGAATAAATATTTGATTTTGTATTCCCATATGCGTTCAAAAGTATCTCTGGTTGAAATACAACAGCACTGTATCAAAGTCCGGTCACAGGATCTTTACTCATTCCCCCAGCCGTTATGAATTCGAACAGACTCATTTGTAGCAACAAGGATTGCAGAAGCAGACCCGGAATGCTACTGTTGAAACAGTGTAAAACACTCCACTAACCACACACTTCATGCAGAAAAGCCTCACATTCATTGTTCATGCTGGTGAGATCTTGGGAACGACCTGAAAGTACCTATGCAATGATTTGTAAGATATATAAGCACAAAGAAATAGCATTTCTTTTTCCCTTGTTCTGTAGTTGCTTCCTTAGTGCCCTGATAAATCTTGCTTATTGATGGGTTTTCAACCAAAATACCTAACATTTTACTTAAAAGCTTTTGATGTGAGCTTTTTTTTTTTCTTTTCTGATGTGTATAAGACTTGCTGCAGTTAGAGGAAAGCTAAAAAAATACAAGTAACTTTCTAAATTTCTAAATTTTGAAAAATTTACAAATGCTGTCAGCATTTTCTTGGTTGTTGATTGTTTTTCTTCCCCCCTCAGATACAGTAAGCTTTACAACCCAACCTCTATAAAGAGAATTGATAGAGGGTTAAAGAGCGGTTCTTTCCCCCTCCTCTCTTCAAACTTGCTTTGCTTGGGGTCCTGACGGCACGTTCTTTCTTCCCTTTTAAATTTACGCAGTCACACGTTTAAGCGATAGGGATGATGAGGAGGACATAAGAAAAGTCTGTAAGCAACGGTGCTAACTTTGAAATGCAAACACAAATACACACGTTTGGGCCTTCAAGCACTCAGGTAGTCATACTGAAAACACATCGATGGGCCTTAAGTTAGGCATAGAGGTATGTGTCCATGTGGGTACAGAGCTGTATGATGCAAGATACGTGCAATCTTGCCTAGTAAGAGGCAAAATACAAAACCTAACTAGTAGCAGTAAGAGCTACTCATTTATGTCTCTGAATCCTGTGATTTTTGATCATTACCATCTCTGAAATTTCTTTCAGTGAATTGATTTACTAACGTCACAACCAGTGATAGCTCAGATAATACCAAAACCAGTTAACTTCAACCTTTGACTTCTGTACTTCCAGATGGAAGCAAAGCTCTTGTTAATAGGTCAGAGAAATTAGACCTCTCACCGGTGACAGGACAACATCACATTCCTTGCACCTTCTGTCACGCAGGCCAGGTCGCACCACCAAAGGAACCCTCAAGGACTTGGAGAAGCTGAGACTCGGGAAAACCACAGATTTAAATGACAGCAAATTGGTATTTTGGTGATAACGATCATGCTACAAACATAATAGCGAGAATTACCACAGGCACTTCAACAGCACCCTTCTCCACGTCATTAAAAAAAACCCAAAGTATTTTGCTTTCTAGGATGATCTTGCTGCATAACAAATCATCAACATTGAGAATTCAGTTTAGAGCATATGCATGTTTGTACAGCTACATATTTTTATGTGTGTCCTGTCACTAGATCATCAAAAAGTTTCTTCCAAATTAACAGCTAATCAGTTGATTTCCTCTTCTTAGGCATACACTGATCTCAACACTTAGATGAGCCATTTTGATCACTAAATCTAAAATTTTATTTCTACTTTCTCCCCTTGTCTGATTGCCTATTGCACAATCTTGCATTTTGGTTTGGATTAAATGTATGAAAAAGAAAAAAAAATGGACCACAATGTAATACATCCTCATCACAGGTAACAGAAAGAAACCTCACTGATTGCAGTGGGACATCACCTCTCTGAGCTGACTACAGAACCTCCTTCCAACATCGTAAGCTGCTTTCATTGCACTGTACACTGTGTGAATTATGAAGTAAAATGGAAATTTAAAGACAGAATAGTATCCACTTTAGGCAATTAAAAAAAGATATGAGAAAACAACTGTTACTACAATTTGAATCCTTTCCAGAAAACCTTAATGTGTACAGGGGGATTTTTCACAATCCTGCCTGTAAAAATACACATTAATGTCAGGTCAACAAAAACAGGCCCTGTAAAGCAGGAGTTTATTTTGGAAACTACTTTTAACAATATTTACTTGTCACTTCAGAAGAACTAAATGTTTATAAAATTATAACTTTGAGAGCAGGACATTTGAAACTTGTAGCTTCCTGATCAATATTTGCAATGATCAATGTGTTTAGCAGGTTAAAAGATGATGTTGAATGAAAAGACAAATCCTGAATGCTAACTGTTCTGTATCCTTAACCATTTCCCAAGGAGGTGGGAAAAAACCAAAACAAAACAAAACATTTTGCTTCTTCTTTTGTTGTGAAAAATTAAACTACACCAGAGGTAATGGAATTAAAATATCAGCATGACACTTTTGAACATAATGGCTAAGCCTGCAATACATGGATCCTGCCTGACAGCTCTGTCTTCCTGAGTGTTTTCTGTCTTGCTGTCTTTTAATTACTGAAGAAATTAAAAAGTCTACTGTTAGAAATTTTTCCATAAATTCTTCAAAAGTGTGTGATAATCTTATTATCATTACTAAAACCTGAAGAATTGCCTTCACTCATCTTCCCAAACCCACAACCTTCTCTCATTCTACATCCTGTTCTTTCCTTTTCCAGATAATGTTATTCCCTCTGTTTAATTTTAAAGAACAAAGCTGCACCAGAGCACTTCACTGTTTCATATAAAACCATACAGCTTGACGAAGTACTCTATAAAAAAGAAGAAAACAAGTATTTAAAGCACCAGGTTTTGCATAAAATCTTTTACTGTGGTCCCTCATTCTTTTGGTACTTTTTCCTTTATTCTTTCAATCCACTGGAATTTGACAGCAGTCTATGTACAGAGGAATCCTGCTGGGATCTGAAATATCACATGCTTTGAATTAACTCAAACCATTTACTGTATTAATTTCCTACCAAAATCACTTTTTGCCGAGAGCAATGAAACGCTTTCTAAATATAAATATAAAACCAAATGAGTAATGTTCTTCAGAAATTAAAACTGTGTACTGTTTCAAACTTCTATTTTCAAAAATGTTGAGTGTTAAAAAAAAGATGTTACAGGGCACAAGGATTACTAGCTTAGTGACCTCTCTATGAAAACAGAACAATATCTCCCTTTAACCAGACTAACTGACTGAAGGAATCTGTTTAGTTACCTCTGTAGCAAGATTGCCCATTTTTCCTGTAAAGTTTTTTCCAGGACTTCAGAAGATTAGAATGATTTTCAGAAGACATATCATCACCCTTTCCTTCGTAAAAGTGGACATTCTTTAACACCTCAAGAAATGGTCCTCTACAAAGCCAAAAAGCTGCAAAAGCTTTTTGGCTACTTGTGGCTCTTATCCCATGGTTTTATATTTACTGAATTTGCTTATGACTGACTGCACTGTGTGCCATCTGCCAGACAGCTGGAAAAATCTCAATTTTATTAGGAGGTGCCGTGCCCTACTCCTGGCCAAGTAGCAGTACAGCCTCTTCTAGGACTTCATCATTTAGGATAACAACTGAAAAGTTTTGGCCAGCATTCTCACATTTCTTTTCCATCAATTCCAACACAATTTGTCCATCTTCACTTCAGAAATGGTGCAGTGTCTTCAAGGCCAGATGCTGTTTCCAAGCCCACATGATGTTTTCTGGATCCACAACTCAGAAAAACTCCTCTGCCTTTCATGCCCACCATTTATCTTTCGAAACATAAAGCTTTGCTTGTTTTTCTTACTTAGCTGCATGGTTAGAAGCTTTCTCATGTGCCTTTTGGGTTGGGTTTTTTTCCCTAATCCTTTATTGAGCTTTGTGCAATACGTTCAAGGACATTAGCAGAAAATTAATGGAACTGAACCTCTTAATCAAACTGTCCTGAAGTTTGTGTCAACGAAGCTTTTGATTTTCACTAAGGACCTATGTAATTGCATGCCTGAGATTTTTTCCCTCTGATTCAGCATTCCCTGTTTGGTTTAGTAGATCAATGATAACAGCATCAGGCTCAAATCCAGTTGTTTCATGATGTCTGTTGTCTTGAGAAATTCAGTTGTCTCTATTAATGAGTCTGATGTGCAGTCTACACTTGCTGTTAGCACATGGTGATATTTGACTCTTTGCTGATCCACAATCAGTCCAGCAATTTGCAGGTCATGTGGAACAGGTAATTCTGACTGTCATTACAACTGCCAAGCTGCTGTGTGATGCCATATATAACCAGCAAGAAGCAGTTCTGCATTCATGGTCACATTCTACACCATTTTGTATTTCTTAGTACACAGGGACATTATTAGAGAAACAAACTGCATTCAGATCCTTCAGGTGATGTTCTGGCCACCTGGAGCCTTTCCTCAGACTTGAAAGTCATGAGCAACATGAGTTGTAAAGTGCCCCCTGTATGAGAAGTGTGGCATTTTGCAACAGTGCAGTAATTCTGCTGAAATCAGCAGTAACTGTTCTTTGACTTTACTGGGTCCATCCTAGTTAGCACGCAGGAACAACACTGACCATACAGTAACCAACCACGTAGGTACTGTGAACCACTGATCTGCTTGACTATAGGGCCAACCATTTTTTGCCAGTGGATTCTTTTTACTAAGTCCAACTACATACAGATGTTGTTCATCTTCCCACTTTCCCAGCAGAAAACAATTGCATCCAGATTTTTCCAAGTCTGCCTGATACCTATGAGTGAACCTTGCCTGCCTCGTTGTAGCAATGGTTATCAGGAACACAAAGTCTGACATACCAGAGATCACCGACTTCTCTGTTTAATGCAAAAACATCAGACCTCTCAGAGGGTTTGGAAAGGCTCCTCAGAGGTGATGAGGAAGAGTCACAGGCCATGGCTGCTGTGCAGTAAACAGTAATGTAAAGAAGGTTAAAAGTTCTTGAGGCAACCTGTTGGTTGCTAGTGAAGAATCAGAGAACTGTGGTAGCATTCCCAGAAATGTCCCCAAAACAAGACAGGTTGACAAGCAAAGGTTCAATAAGCAGCTAAGAAAATGTGTTAGAAAGGGAATTCAAAGAAACAAGGAAATTTTGGTAATAGGGAGGGAGCCTCTAGAAGGTAGCTGAGCTTAATCTAAACCAGAAAAGAATGAGTTTGCTGGCACTTCAAAGGTCACAGTAAAACATTCAAACTGAAGAGGTTATAGAAACAGTATATGGTTTAAGAGAAGCAGTAATGTCATGGAGACCTGTAATTCCCAACTAAAGGAAAGGACAGAGTTCATTAAACTCAAGCAAGAAGGAAATGGCAGAAAAAAGCCAGAACAGACAGACACTCTTTTAAAAGATTTTGCAGAGAAATGAAACACCCACGTGAAAGTATACACTCTTCTATATAAACACTAAAAGCCTAAGAAGCTAGACGGAAGAACTAAAATGCCTATTGTTCAAACAGCATTATTTACACAATAGTCGTACTGAAAACTTGGTGGAAAAAAGACAATAAGCAGAATACTGAAAAAGCAGAAAAGACTGCACGGCATGCACTTCAGCAGGGATTGAAGAAAGACTTGTATTGACAATCTAGGAGAATCAACAAATAGCATAAAGACCCAATGAACAAAAATAATAGACTGAACAGTGAAGGCTTATCAAGATAAATGACCTAGAGGACTGGTCATCTAACCAGGATGGAAACTATTTGATTCTATGAAACGCAGAGACAAGAAAGGCTGTCAAAGAAGAAAACACAATAGGCCAAGGGATACTTCAGTGACTCCCAGCTAGACCGGTTAAGGATGGCAACAGCAGATGGAAGCTGAGACCACTTCCTAAACCTCATGCACAGCTGCAGAACAAAACAAACAAGTAAGTAGACAAACAGACACCCATACAGAGAAAGAGAAAACACTCAATCTGATCTCCAGAAGTGGAAATATCCTGGTTCATAAAATATTACTATTGAGGAGATGCTTTATAACAATGACGAAGCTTGTTAAACAAACAAATGAAAAACAAACCCAAACACTAAAATTGAAAGGGGGAGCTAGAAGTTTGGAGATTAAAATCTTTGTAGGTCACCTGAAGATGCTATAAAACTCAGAGACACAGGCCAAAAAAACAATCAATTCCCAAAAATTACTTGAGAAAGACCAAAACACAGCCAAAACGCCTGAACAGCCAAGCAGGGTGATGTGATGCCAGTCTGTCCTGGGCTCCCTCTCAAAGACTAATGGAAGTACCAGCAGGCATGGTATCTATAAAAACAAAGGTCCCAAAGTGCCCACAAAAGTCCTAGGGTGTATGTTGTTCAGCATATCTGTAAACAATTTATGAAAAGGGGTGAAGAGCAGCCTGACAAAGATGAGGACTAACTATGAAGAATTACAAAAGGGTCTCATAATAGTCACTGCTAAGCAAGAAAATGGCAGATGAATTTCAGTGGAGATGTGATGTAGTTCAGACAAAACAATCCTAATTCTATACACATGAAAACTGGCTCTTGGTTTTGACTATTAACACTTAGAATTTGAGATATTTTATGTTTATCACAGGTAAACCCATGAAAACATTACTTTGGTGCTCACTGGCAGCCAAAACCCAACCCAAAATGCATAACATACACAGGAAAAAAACCTGAAGAGGTGATGCCATCTCAATGCATGATGAACACTGTAAACAATTCTGATCCTACCACCACTTCCAAATCAATGCAAAAAGAACTCAAAAATGTAGGTTTCCAAGGACGGCCAATGCTGCAACACAGTGGCTAGATACTGATGGAGTAACCTTTCTGTTTAAGACTTCTCTTCTCTGCATGGAGTGAGCACAACTGTCTTTTGATACAGCTCTTGGGATTTTTAAAGGCAGTGTCCATTATCAGACCAAGAGGGAACAACCTCCCCTTGAGCTGCGTGCATGCAAACGTGTAGCCAGGGAACCTCGTGAACCTATGAGCATTCTTACTGTATCACATGCCATGGGATAGAGGACAGACACCTATCCCTGCCAAAAACATAATTAGCAGAATTAGGATGTGTGTGCTTGTATATTTTCTATACATAAATATGCCCTGTTCAAACCCAGCCTGAACAGTGAGCAGCTTTTCCTATTCCTTTATACATCCTCATTTGCCATATCGGCAGTTTTCTCTCTCTTGATTTATTTTCTATCGATTTGTATTCTCTCATCTTGTTAGCCACATGTCATATAAAACCTGTCAGTACATAAAACAATTTATTTAATAAGCTGGGGTTCAGAGGGTCCACAGCAGGTCAGGGAACATGAACGGGACTGCCATGCCTTTCGATCATCCAGCACCAACTCACTCTTCTCATGCTGAGAGTTATCAAAAGTAGCTCTACTTTAAGACATTTAACAGCCTATGAAGAAAAAGATGGTCCAACCCAATTACTAGTGGCTATAACACTTATAAAATTGTCCTACCCAATGACACTAGCTGGCACCACAGAAGATGAACCATGTCCCAGAGGGCAATGACAGTTAATTACATTCTGCTCCCTGAAGTGTCCCCTTCAGAAGAGGGCTGAGACAATATGCAGCAAAGCGAGCAAAAGTTTGTACTTTGATGGAACTAATTATTTCAGGCTCCAGAACTAATTAGCACGTACTCACATAATTTAGATTATTTTTAATGTCAATGTAGTGATCAACATATCCTTGCACGCTTTATTCTACATGTATTGGTTTTGAATTCCTCTCGAAAACTGCGGCTTAATAACTTAGTTTAGCTTGGTTTTCAGATGTTCTCAAAATCCTTTCTCCTCATTATCAAAATAATCAAAGAAACTCTCCAATAAATACAACTACTATTTATGCAACATACCAAAATGTGGATACATGAAATTGAGTAAAACACCTACAAAAAATGTATGTTTTGCAGTTAAATGTGCCATTCTTGAGAGAGCTCCATCAGTTAAACATTATGGACAACTCATTACATCACAGGACACAAAGGTATGTTTTTCAGATTAACTACACTGTAACACATATTAAAAGTGAAATTACGGCCTTTCTTGTACCCACAGAGACCTGTGGAAGTCAGAAATACTGAAGTACTCGTTCGATGCTTTCAGGTATTCAATACTGACAGTTATACATTTTGGCTGTCCCTTTTAAATCGAAGCTAAAAGGTGGCTTTCCCTCACCCCTTCACTCCCACCACACTAACTTGAGAATCTGACAGTAATCAAGAAAGAATGTCAAGATGGAACTCGCTTAAAAGTAAAGATCACAATTTTTGGACCAGGGAGCACATGCATTTCAGCGCAGTAGGAATCATTGTTCATTTTAAAGGTCTGTTTAATGAAGAAAAAGGCTTCTTTCTCTACCGGGTCTTTTAAAAGTACATTTTGCAAATATATTCCACAGATTTAACATATTAGTATAATAACATAACATGAAAAATTGTTTCAATATTGAAAAGTCACTACCGTAATTCTGTAATTACTTTTCAAGTTTTTCCTAAGGTTTTGCAATTACTTACTAAACACAGTTATTATTGCAGAAAATCTTTTTACACCCCTAAGGACACTTTCCACACTCTCATAAGTCTCTCAGTTCAACTGACTACAAACCAAAGAGAATTCTTACTTCATTTCTGCCCAGGATTAAGCTGCTGTTCTGCAATGGGTATCACTTCTATAATGATAAATTTTCAAATAAAGTCAAACAACATGTTTGCTTACATTTGAAATATAACTGTGTCAAATAAAAGTTCTATAAAGGAGCGGAACATCAGACACATTTATAGGAAAGAGAAGCAGAAGAGATTCTGCAACTCCAGGCATTTCTATTTAGGGTCAGCTGAGGGCTTATTTAACCAGTACCGTTACCCCATTTCATTAAGGCACAGGTAAAAACATACTAAAAATCTAAGATACAAAAAACAATCTGGTCAATTGTTTCAGTGTTAAACAGATGTTGCGGCACTTGAAGAAGTGTTTTAAATCCCACTACCTACCATTCGGGTTCAGAAATTGCCCAGACTCACCTGGGCAGGAAACAAGCCCAAGGGAGAGACTATGGCCACTTTCTGGCACAAGCTAGTGGGGTGCTAGTGGGGACTACAGGACCAGCTACTGGTCTGGCCAACCTATCACCTCCTAGGCCTCGACCAGTGTAGACTGTGCTCAGACCACTGTGCCACAGAAAGGAGCACCACAGTGACTTCATCAAAGAACCTGAATCCATGCACTTGCCAGGGTTTATAAAGTAAAAGGAGCAACTTATGAGGAGCGGCTGAGGGAGCTGGGGTTGTTTAGCCTGGAGTAAAGAAGACTCAGGGGAGACCTTATCACTCTCGACAACTACCTGAAAGGAGGTTGCAGGGAGGTGGGGGTTGGTCTCTTCTCCAAAGTAACAAGCAACAGGACAAGAGGAAACAGCCTGAAGTTGCGTCAAGGGAGGTTTATACTGAATATTAGGAAAAATTTCTTCACTGAAAGGTTGTCAGGCATTGGAACAGGCTGCCCAGGGAAGTGGCTGAGTCACCATCCCTGGAGGGATTCAGAAGACATGTAGATGTGGCACTTAGGGACACGGGTTAGTGGAGGACTGGGCAGTGTTAGGTTAACAGTTGGACTTGATGATCTTAAGGGTCTTTTCCAACCTAAATGATTCTGTAAGAGTGTGAGTACTAGCAAGCAGGTGCTGAACCAAGCTCAAAGAGCATCTCTTAACATGCCTCTCAGGAGAAATAAGGACACTGTGTATGCCATATCATTTAGGGTCTTTTAAGAGGTCCCACAGCACATAGCTCAGCTGCCTGAGGAGGCAGGGGGCAAAACCAAGTTCTAACTACTTCTGCACACCCCAGTGAGTGGCTCTGAAAAGCCATCAGTCCACATGCGATCTCATGGGACCACCTGATGATCAGCCAGACTGGTTTCACCTGAAGCTCTAAGGGAAACACATCTGGGCCAGGGCACATCTTACCCCAGCTGCCCTCTGGAGCATACCCTGAGCACATAGCCAGAAGCCATGGCTCCTGCACTCTGGAGCACATCTTCCCGGTCAGAGAAAATTCCAAACTACAACCATGGATGTAGAAGTGGATGCTCAGACAACAGACCTGAGGGCAAGGCTCAGAGGCCAGTAGTGATGGGTGCTGCTTCCTCTGCTTCTCCCACACACAAGCCTGGAACAGGTTCTCAGCAGGAACAGCGAGGGACTTTCATATCATGTAGGCACCACTAAGAACAAGAGTTCTGTTTCGTAACAAAGAGATAAAGAAAATATTTCTACACAGGTTGGAGAAACAGACAACTGGGAGCATAAGTGTAGAGATAGCCTCATGCTCCTCTGCACAGATGGTGTAACAGTCCCTTGAATTTTCAGCATCATCTGAATAAGGTGAATAAGGTCCAGAAGTTGATTATTCAAGATATAAAAATAAAATACATGGGGAAGAAAAAAATATGTGAAGCTGGTTTTTTTTCCAATAGCATCAGGAATGATGCTCAAAGAAATGAAAGCAGGAAAAAGGGGCAGAACTGTCCTAATTCATTTTTTGGGGGGTCCAGACCCCCAAAGAGGGAAGTTTAATCTGTTGACATCTTCTCATTTTTACCAGCACAACATTTTAATCAAGATAAGCAGACAGGTATTCATAGGTCCAGGGCAGATCCACTGTGAAGTTGCCAATACATTGTTGTGAATCCACATATCCAGCTTGATGGTGATCAAGACAGCAGACAATTGTAGACCAATACATGATCTGTCATTCCCATTACACCTCAGTAAACAACAGCTCTAGTCAATATATTATTTGCCATTTTTGTCAGCTGCAGCAATGATTGGGAGTTGTGGATCCACCATTCTGAGTCACAGTTTGTGACATTAAATAAGCTTTCCAATTCCAGAGTACCCACAAAACTTTAATTTATTAAGATTACAGTTCAAGGCTAAGTATTTTTCCAACATAGACATACCTATGATTTTATACAGTTCTTATTCAGCATTCAGGTTATTCAATATGAAGGATGAAACAGAGCTATGAAAAGTGTGGTTCCCACCAGCACCTCATTGTCTTGATGGCTCTCTGTTTCCAGGTTTGTTAGGGAGTGGCAAATGAGACAAGCTCTTAGCAGCATTAAAAGTAACCACAGACAGACTGGGAGTGTCGTTAGCAAATAAACAAGAAAAGGCCCAGACTGATATGGTACTGAGGAATGAAACCAGACACAACGCCAGGCAATTCCTGCTTCAAATAGGAAGATGAAGCAACCTTTACGGGCCTGACTAAAGAAGTAATACTGGCTACAGAAGTCATGCTCAGACAACCAAAGATACTACTGGAAGGAACACTTGGCAAGGTTGACAATATCCTAAGACTGTACCAAATAGCCAGCAACCCTAGCTGGAAGAATACGTTGCAATATGGTATCTAGAGACAAGCAAAAAATTAGAAACCTAGAATTTCCTCAAAGAACATTTTAATAGGAGACTTAGCAGAACTGTATGCTCAATTATAGCTGGAATTATGGAAAGAAAAGTCATTATAAATACACTAATGTTTGTTTTCAATTGTTTCTATAATCATCTCTAATTGTTTTGAAATGTTTCTATAAATACATTAGCAACAGAAAGAGATCTAAGGCAAACCACTCTTGGATGCTGGGGGAAACGGTGACAAAGAATGAGGAAAAGGCTGAGGTACTGAATGCCTTCTTTGCCTCAGTCTTTAATAGCAATACCATTTGTTCTCCAGGTATCCAGCCCCTGAGCTGTAAGACAGGAATGTGGACCAGAATGAAGCCCCCATAATCCAAGGGGAAATGGTTAGTGACCTGCTACACCACTTAGGCACGCACAAGTCTATGGGGTTGGATGGGATCCACCCAAGGGTACAGAGAGAGCTGGCAAAGTGGTCACCAACCCACTTTCCATCATCTGTCAGCAGTCCTAGCTAACTGGGGAGGTCTCAGTTGAGTGGAGGTTAGCCAATGTGACGCCCATCTACAAGAAGGGCCAGGAGGATCTAGGGAACTTGCAGGCTGATCAATCTGACCTCGGTGCCAGGGAATCTGATGGAGCAGATCATCTTGAGTGCCATTACATGGCACATACAGGACAACCAGGTGATCAGGCCCAGTCAGCATGGATTTATGAAAGGCAGGTGCTCCTTGACTAACCTGATCTCCTTCTATGACAAGGTGACCCACTTAGTGGATGAGGGAAAGGCTGTGGATGTTACGTACCTGGACTTTAGTAAAGCCTTTGACACTGTTTCCCACAGCATTCTCCTGGAGAAGCTGGCGCCTCATAGCTTAGACAAGCGCAATCTTTGCTGGGTAAAAAACTGGATGGATGGCTGAGCCCAAAGAGTTGTGGTGAATGGAGGCCAGTCCCAAGTGGTGTTCACCAGGACTCAGTACTGGGGCCAGTTCTCTTTAGCATCTTTATCAATGACCTGGACGCGGGGATTGAGTGTACCCTCAGTAAGTTTGCAAACAACACCAAGTTGGGTGGGAGTGCTGATCTACCTGAGGGTAGGAAAGCTCTGCAGAGGGATCTGGACAGGCTGGATTAACGGGCCAAGGCCAACTGCACGAAGGCCAAGTGCCAAGTCCTGCACCTGGGTCACAACAACCCCCTGCAATGCTACAGATTTGGGGAAGAGTGGCTGAAAAGCTGCCCAGCAGAAAAGGACCTGCGGGTGTTGGCTGACGACCGTCTGAATATGAGCCAGCAGTGTGCCCAGGTGGCCAAGAAGGCCAGTGGCATCCTGTTCTGTATCAGAAATAGTGTGGTCAGCGGGACTAGGGCAGTGATTGTTCCCCTGCACGCAGCACTGGTGAGGCCGCACCTGGAATACTGTGTTCAGTTTTGGGCCCCTCACTACAAGACACTGAGGTGCTGGAGTGTGTCCAGTGAAGGGCAACAAAGCTGGTGAAGGGTCTAAAGAACAAGTCCTGTGAGGAGAGGCTGAGGGAAGTGGGGTTGTTTAGCCTGGAGAAAAGAAGTAACAAGCGATAGGACAAGAGGAAATGGCCTCAGGTTGCACCAGCAGAGGGTTAGACTGGATATTAGGAAAAATTTCTTCATCGAAAGGGTTGTCAGGCATTGGAACAGGCTGCCCTGGGAAGTGGTTGAGTGACCATCCCTGGAGGGAACATGTAGATGTGATGCTTAAGAGATGTGGTTTAGTGCTGGACTTGGCAGTACTGGGTTAACAGTTGGACTTGATGATCTTAAGGGTCTTTTCCAAATGAAATGATTCTATGAGTTCTTCCTCATCTTGACAGTAGCATTAATCTGACAGAATGAGTTTAAGAAGAGGCAGGATGCCTCCTGGGTACAACAATGACACCATCAAGCATGCAAGCAACCCTGTCTCTGCTTGTCCTTCAATTAGTGAGGATTTTCCTACTTCGCCACCTTTCCTGTGACTTAGCTTTCTTCTGGGGGGAACAGATATGCTGAAGTTTAGAAAACAGTATAGCAGATGCCTTGCCTTACTTTCAGTCTGCAAGGACTCCAAGGAATGCTTTCAGACCTCAGATATTCTTGGACTTTGGGAAGACAACTGGTGATCTTGAACCAGAAAAGCTTTAAATTACATAGGGCTGATCTCAGAAGATTTCCTAAAATTGAGAGTACTAGTGAATTTACAATATGGCTGTGAACTTACCAATATAGCTATATTATCCTATGCAATTAGTTTATAACATAGCATTTCATGAAGAGAGATGTAGCATCACCACAACGTCAGCGTGGTGACCTTTTGGTGTGGATTGATGAATTTTTCAGATCCAGATTACTGAACAGAACATTCTGAAAGGCATGCAGCAGATGCCCTTATGCAAACGCCTAATCACTTGAGACACTGCAACGAGAGTGATGGAATGTATCTTCCAAGGCTACTTTACATTAGGCAGCTAACCCAAAGCCATCTCATGGTGCTTTAGAAGAGGGAAGGCATCAGAATGCCACACCGTAGAAGCATTTTTCACTCAACACATGCTCCACTTGGCCAGTGGTACAATCAAGAACCATGAAGCTCCACATCAATGTCAGCCCACTGACAACCACGTCTGAAGAGCTTTACAAGAATCCTTAGCAGTAAGGATTCTGGAAACAGGTAAGGGCTGCAGGCTAGTGTCAAAGTAAACACTGCATAGCAGGCTTACAGTCTTTAAGCAAGGGGCATGGGCCAGTCTAAAAGAAAACACATATATATATGGCAGCAGATTGGTGGATCTTGAGTTTTGGGAAAAGGGACAGAAAGATGATGTTGACTGACTTAGGTTTTCTCCCACTTACACCACAAGTGCTAAAAGATTCTGATAGCCCTGTACTGTAGGTTTTTACTGAAGCCTGTATCTATGAACTGGGCACTCATTATGTCTATCCATGAATACATGGATAAAGGTAAGTTATGGCCTTCTGATAAATTGTACTAATTTGGGCATCATCCTGGTTTTCAATCAGAGAGTTTTGTTTAACCACATAAGAAACAAAACATCACAACTGCAGGTATTTCAGATACACTCACATTTTACACTATGAATTTTAAAATGGCTTTTTTTTTTTTCTCCTACAAAATGTGGTTTTAATAGATACGCTCTGGACAGAGAAAAAACTGTTCTAGATACCACTAAAAATGGTCGTAAGTACTAAAAAGGGAGAGGGGGGGCCAAATAATGAGTTTGTGCTACATATTATATTGAAAGAACAAGACAATAACCACACAGAAAATGAAGCTGACCTCTGGCATTTCTAAGCACTGGAAGGCTTTCACAGTTTTGGGAAAATAATTTACTCTCCATCGACTAAAGCAGACGCTAAACATGGATGACTGATCTCATTTTGCCAGTTTTCAGTTCATGCCAGGTACAGAGAAATACAGAGGATACTTTGACACAGGAAACTCAAAGGTTGATACTATCACTACATTATTTAAAATTATGAATGGTCACCTTTCAAGAAGACACTGGGAGTCTTGTATCTAGTGTTTTAAGGAGATACAGTGCTTAATTCCAAAGGTCAAAATCACAATAGTTTTATGAAACAAATAGATGAAAAATCTCCCAAGAAACCACTCTCAGTAACAATAGCAGTACATTGTCTGAAAGAAAAGTAATCAGATTTCCAGGCACACTTTGTAAGTAATCTTATTTACTGTAATTTTGCAACGGCTTTTATAAATTTTTCATCTGAAATCAGGAAGGCTACAGCTCGTATTCTGACAGGTTGAAATAGCTGAGTAAGTGGTATACGTCCCTGTGTGGTTGGCTGTGTTTGGGAACACTTAAGAATACATTGCCAAGAAAAAAAAAGAAGGCAATTCAGACATCACAGTGATATATTATAACAACCAAACAAAAAATTAAAATAGAAGGAAAGCCTCTCACTTCCAATGGTTTCAGGGTGGTTTTTTTAAGAAAGCCTAGAACATAAAAATGGTTCATGCTTCACAAATATCCATCTTTTCTTAACAATGTCCAATCCCACATTCCACGTTCTAAGCTGTTCTTTTAAGTACAAGAGAGAAATACAAATCGAGTGTTATGGTGAGTCATTCTGGAGTTCTGTTTCCACAACAGGCTTAAGTAATTTTCAGTAAAAACTGCTTTGTACAAAAACTAAAGGAAACAACTGTTGAGAAAGATTTCCTTTAGCTTCAAATGCACAGCACAGACCTACACAGAACTATCTCACTTCATTTCCATTACACCTTCTCTACAAAACTAAATCTTCTGTCAAAACAATCGCGTACGTACTAGATGTGCAAAATAAAGACAAGGATATTAATATTGGCTCTTGTGGCTCAGACACCCCTAGCTGCATGCCCCTTTTATAACATCAGGCACAGAAAAAAATTACTAAGATTCCACAGCTACATAAAAAGAGTATTCTTTATTCAGATGCAGGAAAACCAGAGCTAAACCTTCAGGAATATTTTAATCGCAAATGCAACCAGAGCTAGACTATAATAAAACACTTTTAGGTGAAACTCTGGGCAGGGCTCCAAAGGATTCTGTCCAACATCCTGTGGCTGGAAGTCCGTATAGACAAGCTTTCTCTCTGTCTGAAGTTACTTTCATCCACCGACTGGAAACTTTAAGGATGAACCCCACCTCTCCCTCCACTCACCCGTCCAGTTGTTAGCCACAGGAAGATAAAGGCTCAGGAAAAAGGTTTTAAAAGTATTTTTTTTCCTCTTCCGGAATGTCTGGAATTCCAAGGGCAGACTGAACTACAAAATTCACTCTTTCTGAAGTAGTAACGCCTGGCAGGCTTCGGCCAGCTCACAGTTTTGTTTCCGTGCAGTCCTTCGATCTGGGCCCAGTGTTATGCCACCGCTGTTACCGTGAATCACTTACCTCAAGAAACAGAATTACGAAAATAAGCATGTGCCACTTGTAAACAAGCTGTAGCTCGTACCATGACTGAGAAGTATGAAATTTAGCGCTAAAGCTGTCAAGTCCAAGTTCTGCCGCCCTGACTGTAGCCCAGTATTGTGTACGTCCCCACACCTAAGTGTGCCTCAGCCTTAGCATCTGGAGGACTCCCATTTCCACCACTGGTCCCTTCAGCCCTGATGGGCAAGAACCCGAGTTAACACACCAGAATGAGATAAGGTGTCGAACCTGTATTTTGTACACAGAGCTCCGAAACTGAAACATTTAGGCATTAAAGAACTGAACAGAATTATGACGCATCACCATTACTGGCTTCACATTAGCTCTTTTACAACACTTCTGTATTTAGTAGGAATGGTACATTCAACAAAAAGCTCAAAAAGCCATTAATACAAATAGCAAAAGGAAATAAACCACCAATTAACTCTAAGTTTAGCTAATCCTGCAAGCAGCTCCTGCAGTTTTTAAGACAAAAGTTTGGTCGTAACAAGCAAGAAAGCAGGATTCTCTGCCTGTTTAAACCAACACTGTTCTGCGCAGTGCCCCTAGAAGAGAATTGATTAGATTACACTAACGTACTCATCCTCGCTCTTAGAGATCACTAGCAATATTCAATAAACATTAAGCTTTCCAGAAGACCATCAGAATGATAAAAAAAGAAAGATTAAAAGTCTGAGACCTCTCAAAGCCCCATTCTTTACTTCTGAAGTATACAGCAAAGCAAACAGCCTGCCTCCAGTCACTAACAGCAGGAAAACTCTGTGAGGAGCAAGATTTTTACTGCCCTCTGCAGCTCTTCCTTCGCGTTCAGCGCAAGGGCAGAACGCCACAGATCCCTGGGTGCGATAAACCGGTACCGACTGTCATCTGCCGCCCTGACGTGTTTTTCCTCCCAAAACCTGGAAGCCCCGTGCTGGGAAGGTATCGGGCATCCCACAAAACCGAAGGCTGCGCTGCCCCAAAAGCTCGCTTGAGAAAATGGGTCAAACGTTAGGAAATGGTATAATCGGGAGTGGGGGGGCGACACGCGGAGGGAACGGCCCCTGCTTACTTGCCATGAAAACGTTACTTCGGATGCTGGTACGGACGGCATTCCTGCGCGGCGATTTAAACCCTGCCGCTGACAAGGCCAGCACGGCTGAGCCGCCAGTTGGAAAGGAGCGGAGCCGATGAATTAAGTGAATTAAACTCGATGCGCTCCTTGACTCAGTTTTCGCCCCACCAGCCGCGCTGCCGCCTTTCCAGCGTCGCCTCACAACACCGGGCAGCAAAGTTTGGGCGGGGGGGGGGGGGGTCCCCGGACCCCGCAGCCGCCGCCCCGCCGCCTCCCGCCACCAACTTTGCTCCGCGGGAGCAGCAGCACCGGCTCTCGCCCGCCCCGTCCCGTCCCGCCCCGCCCGGCTCGGCTGGGCTCGGCGGAGGGCGCCGGGGGCGGAGATGCCAGCCGGGCGGCGGCAGAGGGGATGCCGGGCGGCGGCTGCGGGGATGCCCGGCCTGTGCGGGTCCCGGAACGGGAGGGCGTCTCTTACCAGCCCGGAGGCGAAGAAGACGGCAAGCAAGGCCAGGCAGGCGCCCATCACGATGAGGAGCAGGAAGACGATGAGCGGGTGCTGCTGGCTCATGCAGTAGTAGGACTCGTAGAGCCAGTCCCGGGAGCGGGACTGCTCGCCGCTCGCCCCGCAGCCGCCGCCTCCCGCCGGTTCTGCCCGCTCCAGCAGGTAGCGGCGTCTCCTCCTCATCATCATCGCTTCTTGCCACATCGGGCAGAGCCCGCGCAACTCCCTCAGCGCCGCCGCCGCTGCTGCAGGAGGCAGCCGGGGAGTGGAGCGGAGCGCGCTCCCGCGCGGGAGGCGGAGAGGAGGAGCCGCGGCGGCGGCGGCGGCGGCGGCAGCGGCATGGTGCGCCGGGCGGCCGCGGCCGCCGCGTAGCCAGCCCGGGGCTTGGTGCGCCTCCGGAAGGCGCCACCCCGCACGCACAAGCCTTGCCCCGCTCCTCCGGAGGTGGGGGCGGGAGGCTCGCTCCTCCTCGCCCAAGGGCGGCGGCAGGAGCGGGAGGCGCCTCGGCGGGCCACCGTGACAGCATCCTCAGCACCTCTGCCACGGCGCCGGGCGATGCGCTCGGGGCATGGACACCTGCCGTGGTCACCGCGCTCCCGCCGGCCGTGGGGCCCCCGCCTGCCTGCGGCCGGGGGATCGCGCCTCCCCTGGAGGGATCCGGTGGTTCCGCAGGTGCCTCTCCCGACGGCGGCAGCGAGCGCACGGAGCGCGGCGCCCGGCTTCCACGGCCCCGGCCCTGCCCCACTCCCCACGGGGCCGCCGCTGCGGGGCAGCTCCGGAGCGCGCCGCGCCTTCCCGCCGGTTTATGACTGCACCTCCCGGCCCAGGAGGGAGATGCCTTCGAAAAAACATTCGAAATTCCCTTCGAAATTGCTCCCACGGGCGGAGGGTTTGGCAGGTCTGCTCCGCCGGGTGCCTTTCCCAAAGGCTGAATCTCCTTTTTAGAAATCTCAGTTTTTGTCAAAACCAGGCATTCAGGTTAGGAGGCAGCATAACATACGTTTTCCCCTGCTTCCCCTGTTCTGAGGGACCTAGTTATTCCTAACAAAGCAGGCACTGGAAACAAACTGGAATGTTTGTTAGTTTTCCTAAGAAAGCAGGCACTGGAATCATACCTAAGGCACTAAAGTTACATATCCATCATGCACAGCATTTACCATCGTGTACATGCGAGCAGTTCCTCCCCAGCCCACTGCCTCCCTGAGCATCCCTCCCCACAGGACAAGTCCCTCTCTGCCCCTCTCTGATTCACTCTCTAGACTCTGCTGTTGCTTTGCTACATCCTTTATGTCCTAGAGGGCACAGGGCTGCCTAAGCTCTCCAGGGAGAGGAAGAGTCCAAAGTGACTGGGCCACCAAGGGTGGCTCCTGGTGGCTGGAGTAGTGTCAGGAGCAAGAGGGACCCGGGAGTACTACGATACTAGAAAAGGTGAAAAACTAGGGCTGCCATAAGTGGTCATCAGTAAGAGATGTAGAGCACAGGGCTAACTATTAGCCGGGTGGAAGAGAGAGCAGGTGATAAGGACCGAAACTGCCCCTTTAGCACCTAATGCTGCCTTCTTTCCCTACCACTGTTCACATTTTTATCCAGAAGAAGAGGTACATCGACCAGTAGTATAACAAAGCAGAGAAACTGATATTACACATATCTCTGAAGCCCTGTCCGTACACTTGTACTTCTTAGATTCCTCAGGTTTGACACAAGGATGAGGCTTGAGCTTCCCTGCCCCCTGTTCCTCTCAGCTGGCTGGAAGGAAGAACAGCTCATCAGCTTTCACTCTTCCTTTCCCTGGAGTGCTTGCTGGGCCAGCAGGAACAGATGAGAAAGAAGTGGAAAGTTACAACTTCACCCACTGTTCTGGGAGAGAAAGAGAGGGCGAAAAACTCTCAGAAGCAGCAGCAATAAGATTGAAGGATGAACACAAAGCTATGTGGGGAGAACATTCTGGCAGAATTAATTGCCGGGAAGGAGAAGTGGGTGTGAGAATTTTTGCAACAAGAAAAGGCTTTACTTGCAGTCACTTCAAAAATTGTGGAGTTGGCCACCCTCACTGTCACACACACATATATAGTGGCATAAGCCAGGGGAGATAAAAAAAAAAGAGAATTACAACATAAAACCTCTTTTAAAAACAGATCGCAATATTTGGGATTTGAAGCCATCTGAGTTTTGATCCTTAAGGGTGGAAAGACCAATATCATATATATACTTATTTAAAATACAATAATTCTATGATTCTGTATGTACTCACAAAAGTGTGAAAGATGTAAACAATCAAAATGAAGCATGGTCTCTGTTCTGTGTATACAACAACCATCCTCTAAGAAGTATTTGAAACTTACACAGTACATTAATACAGATGACAGTACTGGTTGTCCTTCTTCCCCCAGCTGATTCTGCTTTAATAGCTTTCTACTACCTTCCATCATCTTTGAACTTGAACAGAAAATGCCATTCCAAAAGTTCTACTATGACAATCATGTAATTTGTTTGTAATTTCAGTAAGATCTTATGCCTGTAACAACTAATTCCTCATTATACTAGCCTCATGTGATTTCTCAGGAAATAAATTTATAATTCCACAACAAAAACTTAATTAACCAAAAGGTTGCCCAGTGGTATCTCATGCTTTTCCAGAACGATAAGTTCAGCATAACTCAGTGCTGAAAGACCAGACATAAGGTGCTTCAACAGCTGAGCAAGAGGATGTACCAAGTTACGTTTCCATCTGACTATGTTTTCTTGCCCACCTGATGGACTCACCCCCTGTTCCTTCCCTCTCCAAACTAGAAACCTGCATCTTTCAATTCATTCTTCAACCTCCAGCTAGGAGCATCCCACACCTTAATGTCTAAAGCCCTGATCAGTCCTTAGAGCAGATCTATAGTTAGAGGCAAAGGTCCAGTGAAAAAAACCCACCATACTGATTTAATTTATGACTGCACCATTCAATATATGCACAAGGTAATTAAAACTGTGCAGTACCTAAATCTGCATTTGACCTTCTAATTTGAATTCTCTACTTCTAACATATTAACACTTCCCTTCTCCCCCCCGCGCCAAGGTGCATTTAATTAAATGAACATTATTACAGTCAAATGACAATTATGTCATTGATAAAGTTGAAATGCCATATGTTTTTAGAGACCAATTTCCCTAGGTAGTCTAAATTGTACATCCTTACTTGACTCAACCTGAAAGTTTGCTGTGCCTCAGGGAAAAGGAAGGTACAGAGAATTTTGTAATCTGGAGTTGAAAAACAAAGGACTTTCATAAAAAAATCTCTCCATGTATTCAGTCTTTATTTTTCCAAAAGGGTAAAAATCAAAGCTAGCATTTAAGATTGTCAGAAACTATCCACTGTCTACCCTTGGGACTCCAACAACGTCAAAGAATTTGTTCCTGAGGCAGCTGGTGTCTAAACATCTGCTGTACCCCTCCCGAGAACCAAAACAACACAGAACAAAAGGAGAACCACAGCTGCTTGTCAAAGCAACCATGTGCCAGAGGCATTACACTTTCCAGTAACAGACTGATCAACCTGGAGAACTTCTATCTGGACCATCTCCAGAGGTCCATTCCAGCCTCAACTGTGATTCTGTGATACCCCAGCTTATTACTAGTGTCAAGGGGTCTGTGATAGGTCCCAGGGAGAGAGTTAAATAGGAATAGGAGATACAGGGGAACCTCCTGTTTCCTACATTACTGTTTGTGCCACTCAGACTGGTTTAATCTCCATCACTCCTTTCCTTCATTTTCCCTTCCCTGTTGTCTTCTCCTGCACGGGTGTTCTGGTCAGTGATACAGACTAGCTCTCAGCAGAAGGAGAAGAGAGACAGATCCTTTGCTTTCAGCTACTCTACTCAGCTCTAGGGCATCCCTAGCCAAAGGGAATAAACTGTAAACAAGAGATGCTGAATCCCACAGTCCTGCAACATAACCAGCAGCTCAAAAAAGCCATAACAATTGGCCTGAGGAAATTACACTGCCCACAGTCCACTGGTGGCCAGATTCCCTTCCTCAGCAGCTGGCCACCGAAGTTGCCCAGAAGAGCAAACCCATCACTATAGGCACTGCCCTCACCCATCCACTACCTTATGCTGAGCTGCAGCTTCAGGGCAGGTTGCCCTGCGCTGAGGTTACACACAACCACTGGCTGCAATGCGTGGCCAGAGGTCAGCTGTGGCAGCACAGCCAAAGACAGGTCAACCAGCCCTGCTTAGTGCTGGTCTTGGGGTACACCAACCCATGAGCCATCCCTACCATCAAAGCAATACATCAGTACATCTGGCTTGTCCACAACTGTAGAAGGGGGGATTCAATTTTATGCAGGGGCCTGGCTTTCACCTCTGACTTTGAAACCCATAGGCTGAGGAACAGTCAATTTGCATGGGCAATTACATAACAACATTAAATTTTCCAACAGGGATACACAACATTTTCAGCTAGATTTTGCTGGTTTATTTTTGGTTTGTTTTTTTTTTTTCCTGGGTTTATTTTACAGAGTTTAGTTATCAAGACTTGTTCTCTCAAGCCTTCTAACTGCAGCTATGTGCTACTGTTGCTCTTCAAAACTGATGGCAGAATTTCCTACAGAACTGTATTTGATTTCACACATGTGGAACCTGGTGAAGTTCACTTTTGATTTAGATACAGACTTGCTTGAGGTGTTTAACATTATTATTTAAGGTGCTAAATTACAGTCTGACTGATCTATAATTCCTTGTGTTCTTTTACATTTCTTCCTCCTTTTTGAAACTAGTATCTAACTCTAAGCCTCACTCAGCCTCCATAAACTTTTAAGAGCAGTTACTAATAAGTTTTGAGGTTATTTAAGGAACTGCTTGAGATCCAGATGATCTGAAAATATCTCAGCAGGTATTCTTCCCTGTTTTCATCTCAGATGGTAACTGCATTGGTCATCTAACCACAGATAACCTTTTTATTAAAGATTGAAGTGAAACATAGATCAGTATTTTAGATGTTTTGGTACCATCTGTTGTTAGCTGAATAGTGGATCAACTGTTCCCACAGTCTCCTTCTTTCAAAAAGCTTAGGATAAACAGAAAATTACCCAGAAGTGCATTCATTTTATCTCTGCTTGTACCTTGCCCTTTTTTATTTTGATCATGCTGTTCTTTATACTTGCCATTATAATTTGACTTGGTTTCCAAAGCCTGTACTGTGTCACACTTGCCCAGCTTCATTACATTAACCTTCAATTATACACTTCCTAATCTTTCCTACTGGGACAGTTCGCACCTGCGCAAACTTAGTAGCATTACTCAGGAAACCATCTACTCTTCCAGATAACCTACTTTCAAGTTGGAAATCTAGGGGAAGTGGAAGGAAAGGAATAAAGCTCTTCAGAAATTTAAAACTGCTCAATCAGCTTTATATAATTTCAAATTAACTGGACAAACTCAAGACCAGTACCATAGGTACAAAACTACAGTCAAAACACTTGTACAGCATTAGCATGCATAAAGAGTAGGATGATGAATAATTCAGAAAATACAATATCTTTATATTGATCAATCATACAGCTTCATCTGAGTTGGATTAACCTACTCACCCAATTGCATAACAAATATTGCGGAACTAGAGAAAGATCCTTCAGAATACATGTAATCAAAAACAACAAGGAAGAGTTTCTTCCATTTAGCAAGTGTATAGGACCCTTATTCACAGAAATTAAATGCCTAAGAGGGAACATAATAAGTGCACATAACATGAAACCTTTAGAAAAGACTGCTTGGAATATTATGTTTTCCTTATCTTGCTTTTTAAGAAAAAAAAGATACACTGATAATTAAACTAATGAAGTGCAAAATTGGTAAGTGAGGTATGTTATTTCACACAGCTTGTAGTTAATCTGTGGAATTCTGTCACAGGAGGCTTTTAAGAACAAGAATTTAACAGGGTGATGAAAAGGATTTGGTTTTATATGGTTGTCAAAATAAGTCTGATAATCACCACTAATAAGTTATGAGGAAATATGTGTCCTGTTGTTTCATGTGTATTGTCAGTGCAAGGCAGTAGATACAGAGATGAGACAAAAGTACAAAAGGCAAATTATGTCACAATGGGTTTCTTGCATCTTTCACTGAATCACAAGGTGGCACTCCCTGCCCCCACACCTCCCCCACCCGCTTTTTTTTTTTTTTTTTTCCAGAGGCAGGGTATTAGACTGTATGATTCTTTATTCTCGTTCGACTGGGGCAAATGGTGTTCCCATCATTATAACTGATTTTCAAATATACTGATTTCCTGTTCGAATACAGGACAAGACCACTGACTCACACAATGCAATCTACATATTTTCCCTTCAAAAAGGAAGGCATTTCTAAGGTAAAACCGTTTTGTTTGTAAACATTTAGTTATGATCTTTACTGCATCTACACAATCCACTGAAAGTAAAACAAAATGCACATAAAGAACTGTAACTATGCAACCCTTCAAAATTATTGCAACGATCAAATTTGATGTATGGCACTTGCTAACTTACACAGGTTAGGTTAACTCATACTACAGGACAGAAGCATATAAATATAAAATGAGAAGTTAAAATAAATAAATACATGTCAAGACATTAAAAAAATATTCATATTTATCTAAAGAAACCCTTTCTTGCCAAATCTCTGTCATTGTTTGAGTTTTTCCCCCAGTAGCTGGCATAGGTATTTTAAAGGAAGCTCTCTCCTAACAGGAGCTGCAAATGACAGTGCAAATTGATTTTACAATCCTGCAAAATTCAAGATGTGATTCCACTTCTGAGTATACTTAAAAGCAAACAAAAGTGTATTCATGAAGTCTGTGAGACTTTTTGAAATCTCAGAATTAATCAGTGAAATAAGATTTTGCAAGATGGAATGACCAGTATTTTTCCTAAATGAAACATTTCCTGCTGTCAATTTTGTAGTGTTCTTGGCTCCAAGAAAGTCAATCTGAGCTCATGTTCCTATAATTATGATGTTATTATTTATTTAATAGCCATCAATTATAATTTTGCTTAGACTGAAGTAGGGATAAGAATGCTCTAAGATATGTTATCAACAAATTAATATTTAAATTGGGTTGGACTTAGGCACAAATTTATGGAAGAGTTCACCATCTGTCCAGATTTGGATCTCAGGTAAATTTTGTCCATAACTGACAGTACAGACCTGTACTCTCTTTTCCATTCCTGCAGAGATCCTGCATTTTTCCCTCTCCTTCTCCACAGCTTCAATATGTTCAGGCAGACAAATGCCTTTGGAGGTGGAGCTGCCACTGCTTGCTTTCAAACCCACCTCTGCCGAGCTACTTAGTGACCATAGTAAAGATGTGTTAACCACAGATGGCTTCCAGAACGGCGTGAGGCAGTACGAGATAATGGTTTCAGCTGCCTATTTGATAAGAGCGCCTGGCTGACAGCAGAAAGTTGTAAGAATTCATAATGTTCCAGGACCCAAGTTTGAGTAGTTCTGCCAAGAGCAATGGATCCCAGGATTTTAGAGAAAGTGTAGCTCCTGGTGTAAGGCAGGAGGGACTGTACGGCTACTGAGGACAAGAGCTCAACACTGGCCATGAGATCCGATGATACAGTATGAGTGTTAGACTGGGGTGCTGGGGTTCTGGAGGCTGGACAGATTTTGTGAAGGGTGTTTGGGCTGAGTCAGGTCCTGGCCTGGCGTCACACCTTAAACATAGTGATTGTGAGTTGAAGGCACGGCTTAATCCTACTGCAGCTACTGCTAAGGAATGGGGAGTTGTAGAGTAAATGTCATTGGCAAACGCAGCCCAGCCCTTTGCCTCACTAGTGAGGCTTATTCACATGGGGAAAGCTCCTCTAGAGAATGTGAGGAATACCTGCTCTTGTTGTTTTAGAGAAAATGTATAGATATTAATCAGTAAAATAGCCCAACTTCAGAAGTTTTCTTCAAATCAGGTTATTGATATACAACTGGGTATCACTGGTGTGTATTTGGAACAGAAGCTTCTAAATGACTGCTATAGCAATCTCTCAGATATTTGAGCACAATCTTATCACTAAGAGCCTTTGTGTAAATTTTTCCATTTTTTGAGATTAAGATCTCAAAAACTGAAGTACCAGAGACCTATCCATTACACAAGGGCTTTCTGTCTCCTTAGAATGGAAATAAAATTCACAGAATCCCCAAACAGTTGAGGCTGGGAGGGACCTCTGAAGATTGTCTAGTCCAAGCCCCCTACTGAAAGCACATCAACCAAACCAGGTTGCTCAGAACCTTGTCCAGTTGAGTTTTGAATACCTCCAAGGATGGCCACTGCACAATTGCTCTGGGCAAACTGTTTCAATGTTTGATCACCCTTACTGTAAAAAACCCACTCTTTTTCTATACAGAATTTGTTGTCTCATATTTTGTGTCTATTGCCTCTTGTCCTTTCACTGAGCAACACTGAGAATAGTCTGTCTCCATCTTCTCTGGTTCCTGCCCCAATCAGGTATTTATACACACTGGTAAGATCCCTTTTGAACCTTTTCTTCTCCAAGCTAAACCTAAACACAGCTTCTCCAATTGCTTAATCAACTTCATGACTTCACATTGGACTCACTCTAGTATGTCCATGTCTCTATTGTACTGAGAAGTCCAGAAATGGACCTAGCACTGAGATGTGTGTCACCAGTGCTGAGCAGAGGGGAATAATCATCTCTCTCAAACTCCTATCAATACTCCTCCTAATGCAGACCAGTAGGCTGTTGGCCTCCTTTGCCGCAAGGGCACATTGATGTCTTAAATTCAACTTGTTCACCAGGACCCCCCCTGGTCCTTTTCTTTCCAGAGAGCTCATAGTATCAGATATCAGGTAAAGACCTACATGTTCTTAAATCCTGTTGCGCTCTCATGTTTCCGTAATGATTGTTTGTACTATGGTAGGACTAAAAAGAATTGGTTTGCTAATCCAAATATTTCAAATGTATTTCTTTTAGTTCCTGAGTCTTTATTAGGTATGTTTACTAAATTTCATGTACATTTTACAACAAATAGTTATGAAAAAAATCCCAAGATTCTAAAGTACTTTGTGATGTTTAGGAAAGAAAAGTAGCACAAAAACAAAGACATTCTGTCCTACTTATATAAGGTTGAAATATTTTTCACAGGGTTTTTCAGCAAACATTTAGCAGAACACAGTTCTTTTCTGTTTCTTGTCAGTATCCAGTACATAAATGGCACAAGGTTCATCTGACCAGCAATGATCAAAGATTCTTCTTTTAATAGGCAGCGATTTAGAACACACATGACTGTACTGTTTTCTATGATATGTTAAAATACAGTGGTTATTCTCACAGCCATTTACATCCTGTAAATGAGTTTTTAGATTAGAAACAGAATGATCTTGATCATGCATTTTATACCAATATCATCAATCTCATGCTTCTCAGATGCATGTTTTTTGGACTTATGAGTTATTTACATTCTACTGGGATGCCAGCCATGCTAGCTCAAAACAGCCACTTAATGAACTGCTCTTCAAGCCATGCTAATTAGGTGAACATTAGACTATTGTGATTACATTATGCTTTCTACAGTAAATTATGTGTAATAACTGTCACTACACTAGTATGATAGAATACTTCTATACTACCTCATTTTTACTTTTAGGGCACAACCAGTGATTCTTGAATCAAGAAATTATAGACTTTAAGTATAAAGTAATTCAAAATAACACACAGCGGTGAAAAAACACCCTAGCAATTATGTTCAAGTATATGTTAATGTATCAATATCCCACTCCTTGATTACTCTGCACAGTTCCCATCTCACATAAAAAAAAAAAAAAAGGCTCGGACATGAAAAGGTATGGAAAAGGGCGATGATCCCAGTTGGAGGAAAGACTTAATGGTACACGACTGTTCAAAAGAGGACATATCCTCCCAATCTGATTGAAACTTACGAAATCTGAAAGCTGTAAGGGCAGTGAATACAGAATGGTCCTTTATTTTTTTCTGTAATGCAAACACTAACACACACATGGTAAAACTGTCATTTGGCAAGCCTAAAGCAAAGAAGCAATTCTTTGTAGAATAAAAAAATCCCACAACATCATAATTAAATTGTGCTATTCACTGCTAGTCACTGGTTTAAATTCATTAAAAACTGACTAGGAAAAAAAATAAGGAATTAGTTAATTGAGGGCTATTAAAAATTATAGTCAAGGTAGAAGAGTTTTCTGGGGAATATCCAAACAGGTTCATCCATGGAAACAAAGTATTTAAATGAGAGGGAGTGTTATCTTATGTGTGTTCTGTTCGTATGTGCATTCTCTAATCTGCACTACCAATAGGCAGGAGCTTGAGCAATCATAGAATCATAGCAAAATGGTATGAACCTTCTTATAATTTTTATCCTTGTAGGAAAGAGGTAAGAATTAGTCATAAGTAATTATGGCAGTTCTTATCAAAATTATGTCATGCTTGCATTCTATTTTAAAGTCCTGTTTCATTGTAAGCTCCTAACATCATATCTGCTACGTGGACTTAAATTTTTGTGTAGGTCTCTGGCTGTAAAAAAAAAGCCCCCAAAATTTTCTTTTAATTATGAATGAATAAATTAATTGTAATGCCAGTAGTTTGGCTACTGACATGATTTTTCAATAGCAAAGTGTTTTCCTATATATTCCTTCATAACTGTGTGATCATCCAGTAGTCGTGTTGTGTATAGTCAGAGTGGCCATATACTTATTGACTCAGAACAATGTAGCCTCTAAACTTCATATGCAGTTAAAGGCAGCAAACTAAACAAAACAAATGTGATAGAGAAATATTTTAAGGTTTTAAAATATAGACAGGACTATATCAAACTATATAGTTAACTATATAGTTAAAAAAAACCTATATAGTTTAAAAAAAATTGAGGCTTTGGAAAGGAAACAATTTATAGAGCTATTCACTACTTTTGCTTTTAAAGATAGGGTAGAAAAAGCAACAGAATACAGAAATAAGTAGACTCAGGAATTAAGAACAAGAAACAGCTGGATGACAGCTACAGGAAACCAGTTAAGGATCAATATGAAACTTAGAACATTTGTCCAAAGTCCAGTATCAGTCTCCTGCTGAGCAGTAAAGCCAAAAGAGGGCAATAGACTGATGAAGAAATACAAGAGAGTGCTTACATGACTTGATAGAGAATCCCCAAAGGCAGCTGTGGCAATGGTGTGGGAATATTTTGGAAAGTTATCAATATATAGAGAAACGGATAGGGATGATAAGGTTATATAATAAAAACATAAAATTAGGATAAAGTCTTCTGGTTACAAAAAATATCCAATTATAAAACAATTAAGAGAACACTTTAAAGTGGTCCTTCATAGTGAAGCAGATTAAAAAACAAGCAAACAAAAAAAAACCCAAAACAAACAAACAAAAAAAACACACTACAAAATTGGCCATTTTCTAGGCAGCTGAGACATTTAAAAAGAGTAAAATACGTAAGTTTAAGTACAAGTAAAAATTTCAAAAGGCACTCAGAATTCCCAGGAGCAAAGCAGGGAGTCTTCATAATTATCATGCTGAAATACTAGAAGTAATAGAAAAAAAATCGAATGCAATCTTATGTATTTCATAAACTGGTTGTGTTGGTCTGCAAATATGAAAATATCCAAAGGAATGGAGAATGATAACTTGATCATTATTTAAACAAAAAAATAAAAAAAAGAAAGGAAAGATTTTTTGCAGTGATCCCTAGCTCATAGGCTATGAAATTCTGGTTTTGCTTTTACACTATAGTTTTACAATTTAAACAGAAGTACAGTAGTTCTGGATCTGTGAAAAGCTGATCCTTTTAAAATTAAACATGTTCCATTCATTGGCAGCCTATGGAAAAAAAAAATTAGTATCTTTAAAAGCTGCACGTATATTTTGATTATGAAAGGTCACAGTGATAACATTATGAGGTTGTAGGGAGATCAGTACTTGTTCTGTCTGCCATAAATACCTAGTTAAGCTGGGGAACTTTTTTTCTGCCATTCTCCCTGAAGTACTCAGGCATGTGTCCTATTCATTACCAAATTCACAGGTCTGCTAGGAAATAAGGACTTGCATCAAATTTTTTTAGAAAGCTAATGTTCTTTGGGGCTATAGAAGAAGACAGAGGATATGGTATAATAGAAATCAGGACTTAACATGTTATTCTTCCACAGACCAAATTTATCTTAAACTCATTTATTTTATGATACTAACAGGGTTTAGAAAAGAGAGCTGGAAAACTTTTCAGGCACCTGTGTTTAATTTGCATCAGTTTTCAGGTCTGAATCAAACTATATATAGATTAGTGAAACTGTCCTGACTTAAATGAGATATTTCCTTATAATGTGCATAAGCAAGGTGTGGAGCTCTTTGCTGAAGGATGTTGTGAATGCTAATTCTTTCTAAGGGTTCAAATAGCAACTCGAGAAAGTTGTGAGCTGGGGGGGGGGGAATCTGCTAGTAGTTATTAGGCTCAGAAACTACCTTCACTTCAGAAAGTTACTGACCAACTGTTTTTCACTGCCACAAATTCCTGAAGTCTGAAAGGGGAGTCAGAAGAGGCATTATTACACAATTCGTCCATATTTTATACACCTTTCTGCGGTACCCTTGTGGTCCAGCCAGTCTGGTATTTTATGCTGGTTTTAAGTGTAGCTACAAAAAAAATAGGTGAAAAGTTTCTCTTTATTTGTGATCAGCTGACTATTGTCCAGGTTGTCACAGCTACTCAGCTTCCAGTTGTCTGCTGCCTTTCCTGCAGTTTTAAACTTGTTTTATATATGATGTTACATAACTTATTTCAGCTTAATTTTCACTTTGATTTGTTCAACTGTGTAGTTATTCTGCTTCTAAAGGAATCATGGCAATAAGATATACCAAACGTAACTAATCATGGTATAATTAACTCAGGACACATGAAAACACAACCGAGCAAAGCCAAGGAATAAATCTTCAAAATTTTATTCCTCTTTGCAAAAACTCAGGACACTGACAACTTGTAGCAACAATGTACTGGAAGGGTGAGAGCTTAAGGGGCAGATACTGTTGATTTTTTTATATTATGAATGACCTTTAATCGAATTTTAAAATTTGGATTTTAAGTGGTGGAGTTGTTGTAACTGGACTAAAAATAAGTGGTTGTTGTATTTGACTAGATTGTTACAGCATTAGACTAGAAGCAAAGTCTAGTCATGGATCTTCACATAAGGTGCGGTATCTTTGTTACTCAGCATGAACTTCTGTGCATAATACTAACATCCACTACTGGCCACTGTTGGAGATAGGTGCCCAGGATGGAGGGACCTCTGATCTGACTCATTATGACTTGTATTAAGAAGAAGCTTTGAAAGAATTGTCTCAATGGAGTGCCCAAACTATTCCCCTAAAAACATTTCAAAGTTTTCCATCCTCGTGGATGGCAACAATCTGCACATTGTAATGCTCCTGCTATTGTAATTTGAGTTTCTGGAGTATTTCAGAAATCTTGGAGGATAGTCATTAAGACTGGTAATAGAAAACAGATCTTTTCAACAAACAGATCAAGGGATGCAATTTAAGTTGTCACCCACACTGTACTCTCATCCAAAACCCCAACAGTCTAAAAACAGTAGTTAAATTCAATACTGCATAAGCATAATTCGTAAGTGAGCTACAAAGCCATTCCCTTTCCCTCTTTTATTTTTCCTAAAGAATTATCACTAAATTAAATAGTGAATAAAAAACCCCCAACCCTTATTGAGTGAAGGTGAACCCATTCAAAAGCTGAAAAAATCTGACTTTGAACCTGAGCAGATGACTTCTGGTCAGTGAAGAACAGACTATGGTGTCCCAGAAAATTTTAGATCAGATATTCCTTTCATTCTTCTCCCATCTGATTCCTGTCTAGAAATGGCATAAACACAGTTACAACACAACAGGAACAGTCTTTCCTCTCTAGAAAAGACAGACATATGTAACAATGATAAAAAAGCACAAAAAATATTAGTCTTAGCATTATGCCAGCAACTTTAAAATGTGAAAAACTAGTTAAAGACAAAACAATTTAAATTATACAGTTACTGCTAGAAACCATAATTTAAAAATAAAGTAATTTTTCTATTATTGTTGGGCCAGTTCCCGAGACTGTCTAAATACTGATAAATCCCATTAAAGTAAGTCTCACAGTCCTCAAAGGTAATGAGCATCAACACCTTAACACAAACTCTTTCTGTGGGAATGCTCAGAATTTCAAGGGGTGTGACATATAGAACTCTTCCTATCAAAAGAAAAGTGACTCTACTTTGTCTTTATGTTTTCTTTCAGCCATACTGATTTCCAAAAAACCAAAATGCCTTCTATATGAACATTACAGATGGACTTAAGTCACTTCTATATTATGTATCCCTCAACTTATAAACCCTTAAAGCATTCCTTGGTAAACAGCTTCACTCATTTGAATTACTGCAGAATAAGCACAAGTACAGGCTGGGTGGAGAATGGATTGAGGGCAGCCCTGAGGAGAAGGACTTGGGGGTACTGGTGGATGAGAAGCTGGACATGAGCCGGCAGTGTGTGCTGGCAGCCTAGAAAGCCAATCGTATCCTGGGCTGTATCAGGAGAAGCGTGGCCAGCAGGTTGAGGGAGGGGATTATCCCTTTCTGCTCTTGTGAGACCCCACCTGGAGTACTGCATCCAGTTCTGGGACCCCCCAGCATAAGAAGGCTATCGGCCAGTTGGAACAAGTCCAGAGGAGGCCACAAAGATGCTCAGAGGGCTGGAGAACCTCTGCTATGGAGACAGGCTGAGAGAGTTGGGCTTGTTCAGCCTGGAGAAGAGAAGGCTCCAGGGGGGCCTTATAGCAGCTCCCAGTACCTGAAGGGGCTACAAGGAAGCTGGGGAGGGACTTTTTACAAGGGTCTATAGTGACAGGACAAGGAGTAATGGGTTTAAATTGAAAACAGGGAGGTTTAGATTGGATATCAGGAAAAAATTCTTCACAAAGGAGGTGGTGAAGCACTGGAAGGGGTTGCCCAGAGAAGCTGTGGAAGCCCCATCCCTGGAAGTGTTCAAGGCCAGGCTGGATGAGGCTTTGAGCAACCTGGTTTAGTGGAGGGTGTCCCTGCCCATGTCAGGGGGGTTGGAACTAGATGGGCTTTAAGGGCCCTTCCAACCCAAACCATTCTGTGATTCTATGATTTGGAAGAAGGCAGGAATCCTGCATAGAATGGGTTTCTACACTTGTTTGTGTTCCCCTGTAACAAATACTCTTTCAGTCCCAGCAGTTGCAGAAGAAGATAGAGTTCTGCATTTGCACCCACCCTGCCTTCCTATAAAGGCCTTGGCACTGTTGCTCTTCAAGACTGTATTGCAGTCTACAACTACTTGAAAGGAGTTTGCAGAGAGGTGGATGTTGGTCTCTTCTCCCAAGTAACAAGTGATAGGAAAAGAGAAAATGGCCTCAAGTTGGCCCAGGAGAGATTTAATTTGGATATTAGGAAAAACTTCTTCGCTGAAAGGGTTGTCAAACATTGGAACAGACTGTCAAAGGAAGTGCTGAGTCACCACCCCTGGAGGTAAAGACTTACAGACATGATGCTTTGGGCCTTGGTTTAGTCGTAGATTTAGCAGTGCTAGGTTAACAGCTGGACTCAATGATCTTACAGATCTTTTCCAAACAAAATGATTCTATGATTCTATAAAATATCAGAACATTTTACATGCGCATATGATGCATACAGTTGTTCTGATGAATATGCTCTTGGTGATCACAGCCATTCATTACAAAGTGAAAAACTGAAATTTCTAATGCCAAAGGCATAGTTTGAGATTTTTTTCAACAGGTGGAATGACAATATAAAAGACAACAGAAAAAAAATAACATTTGTGAGGTGCAAATGCCTTATAAATTAGAGGACCACAGTAAGTAAATCCATTATTCTATTTAGGTAAAAAATCCTTTAAGCAGATTAATTAAAAATGCAGGAAATTTCTGAGAGGAAAAGACATCACTATTTTATAGATGGAAAGAGAGAAACACTGAGCAAGTGATATAATCACTCCATGATAACATTCTGACACTTCTCATTCTCCCTCCCTCTATTATAAGGACATGGTTTGCAAAAAGTATTTGTGACTTAAAAAACATTAGCTGTGACAGACCATAGAGGATTTGCGTCAACTCACCACCCCCCACCTCCCCCACCCCCGAACATACTGATGACATCAATTACACTTTATCGTTTAGCTAGTAACATAATAGAAAACGCACTAAATACCTATTTGCTTAAGGAGCTCCTAGGTGAACCTGGAACCTATAAGAATGCCCCAAAATGTTTTTACTATGACTGCGTGCTTCCTGATGTTGCAAACGAGGGTGAAGGATCACTAGCAAAGAAACTGTAAAAGTGAGTAAATGAGTAATTTATGGTGCCAAAGGATAAAGAATAAAGGTCTTCCTGTATCACACAGGGGCTCCTTATTGTCAGAGGAAATCAGGCATGGGAAGGAAGGAACCGCAACAAGTATGACTGGATTTGAATGCCTTCAGACCGTTTGAATGTTGACACTGAGTGCTGGCTTTTCATGGACACAAATTAAAAATAAAGTACATGACGTCTTCAGCCTGAGAATAACACTTATTTTGATCTTCCAGGATACGTGAGAATTGAAAGCAGAGTTTAGTTCAGAACAAATATTTATCCTGACTGAAATCCCATTGGAGTCAATATATTTTCCTGATAAGACAGTCATTCCTAATATAACATATTCACTGCCATATTTGCCAGAGACAGAGTTTTCTTCTTCCCTCATCTATAAATAACTGCTTTACTTTGTTTTATTACTGAAAATATTGCTTCACTTTGCTTAAACAGGGGATATGATTATCATAACATTGTTACTGTTATTATAAGCAAGACAATAGCATTAATGCAATCATGAAGATGAAAAATCAAGTGCTGAAAATGCCAGAGCAAAGGCTGAAAGCTTTAACCATGCTTCAGGTATTTATCTGTATCCCCAAGAAGTCATAACATACTGTAAAACAATGTGGAATATCTTATCTAGCTTAACAAACCCATATATGGAGCATACATTCGTGCTCCATGTGTTTGCTTAATGTGTTTGTGTGATCTACAAAGTATGCCGTGTTTAAGAAAAATTGGAGGTTAGCATAATAGGGAAGGAATAGTTCAACTACAATTTTAGAAGAGAAACTTCTTAGACTTTGAGCTTTTCTGTCCAAAAAAAAAAAAAAAAGGAAAGAGAAAGAGAGAAAGATTTATTATGTGAATGGGTTGCTAACTTAGAATGGAGAAAAATTAAATTGTAGACTAGTGCCAAATAATTACGTAAGAAAAAGGCATGCAACAAATTATCAAGAAAAAAACAACACCTTATTGAAATACACAGCATTGTGAATTATAAATCAAGTGTCATACAGTCAACTGGACTGTGAAAGAATAGAGCATGCAACTTCATGCTTTGTTGTAAATGTTGGCAGAAAGAATATATTCATTTTACAACAAAGGCAGATTCACCAGTGTTGAGAGTTGCATGTTGCACATACGAATGCAAAAATTCTGTTTTCCCGGTGTCTCAATAACACTGTAACTTCTAGGAAAAGGCAGAAAATTTGAGTATGCCTGGGATCAGTAAAGCTCATCTCAGTGGAAAAAAATCCAACAAGACACACGACATTTTGCAGAAAAATCATGATGTCTGTGGCTTTAGCTGAAGCCCAAGACAAAGTGATACATTTCTGGATTTACTAAAGTTTTCTGGAATTGTATCCTTTCAGGGAAACGATTTCCCAGCTTCCCAAAACTGTTCTGAAAATAGAGAGATTAATTTAATGTTGCAGTACCATTTTTGTACTGATGGCCCTGTTACTAAGAACGGTGTAGAAAGCAATAACTTTATAATGTTTAAACAGTCCCAGGACAAGATGTCCACACCTTCATGGTCTGAAAGGCATACAAAGCAAGCAAGATTGCCTGTGCAGGGATGGATGTAAGCATAAGAACAGGCCTTCGGGAGTGGCAGCAGGCTGCTAGATGTCATTCCCAGTCACCTGTTCTTGGAAGGGTGGGTCCTGGTTTCTCATTCTTGGTTTGTACCTTGCTGTTTTCCTCATAATTTTTTCTTTAACACCTTGTCTGTTGAAGAACATCCATTGCACTCTCCCTCTATAGAGACATCTGTCTCTATATAACATTCGTAAGAACTCCCAAATAAAATCCTCAAAAGTGATGCATTTTTTTCCCCAGGACTTCTTTCATGGGTTTAAGGACACGCAAATAAGCTATAATAAGCCTTCTTCTGTGCTCCCACTTTCCTTGTTTCCATTTTGTTTTCACTTTTTTTGTATCGGTTGAGTTCTGTTTCCTGTTTGTTTGTATTTTTTTATCATTGGGGTTGTTATTGTTCTGGCTATGCTATCTATGTTAAAAAATAAAGAAGTCCACAGAAGAAGTGTTCAGGAAGTCTAATATCAACAGCAGTTTTTAATGCTTTTCCTGTTGAACAACCTTCATGAATTCTTAGAAAACGTACATTCCCCTTAAAAAAAATGTTTGCAGAAGAAAAATCTGGGCCAGATTAAAACTATGAGTAGAAAAGCAATAATATGAAGGAAGAAAATAAATATGACTATGGCATGAAATAATGTATAAGAAATATAACAGTAAGACCTGTAGTAAGAAATTTTTTTAATGACTTAATTTGTGAAGTCAAAACCAAAGACCTACCAAACATGACGGAATGCTACGATAAACCATGTGGAGAGGCCTGATGGTTAGGGTTTTTCAAGGTCAGTTGTAATCAGATGGCTATCAAAGTAAATATAATTAAGAAAAATTAAGAGTCCACCCTCTAATAGAGAGGGAATATCTGGGTAGAACAGATGCTTTCAGATCAGCTAGACCTGATTTAATTTCATCGTGGGCACTGGTCGATGGTATCTGATTTCTGTCTGCAACAGGGTAATAGACTTTGGAGAAAGAAGATAGTTGAGTAAGGTTTCTAAACCCATCTCAGATAGTATTGTCATATGCAAAACAGGGAAACAATCCACAGATTAAATTATTGTAGAGTGGGTGCAGAGTTGCTAGAGATCAGAAAACCTGCAACAAGAGACCAGCTATTTCTGACTCAGTGTCTGAATGAATGCAGCAATCTAGGAAGATGCCGTGCAAGTGTGTCCTCAATCTGGTTCTGTATCATATTTTCATGTGTAGCCTGGGGATGAGATAAAAGAGTGATTTATTAAATCTGCAAATGAGATCAAGCTGGAAGAGGACTTGAGTATATGAAAATGGAACTTAAGAAGCTGGGGGTATGATATAAAAAATAGGATTCTGTTGTGCAGGGGAAAACACAAGTAGTACCTGTAGGCAGGAGAAATTCATTTCATACAGAAAAAAAAAAAAGCTGGTCTGGTACAGCAAAAAGGGGATTTAATGTTGCTGAAGAACAGGTAACATCATATGTTTCCTCAAAAAGTTACATGTCCAACTGGAGTTTATAAGCAGAAATATAGCATCTAATTCATACTGAATGGTTCTGCTGCTCCACTCAGCACTGGTAAGGCAGCAGCTAGAGCAATATGTGCGGGATCTGGCACTGCTGTCCAAGAAGCAGCTAGACGACAATCTATACAAGAAAAATGAGATTGAGTAAACGACATGAAAACACGACAGTTGGGGGAAAGAGAAAGGAAGGTCTCTTAAAAAGAAGGGAATAATTGGTTCATATGATAAACAGGGAGAGAAGTAATAGATTACAGGTTTAACAGAGAAGATTTTAACAAGTCTGTGGGGTTTTTTGTTTTTTTTTTTTTTTCTAGAAGGGTTTTTACAAGTCTGGAGCAAGCTAGAGAGCAGCTAGCAGGATGTACATAATGCTAAATGAACCTGTTCTGGACCATGGGATGGATTAAATGACCTCTTGAGGCTTCTCTTCCAGTTCTATGTTGAATGCTGCAATGGTGTGACCATGAAATGCAGGTAATTGCAAGTTCCATACTAAATGACTGGTTCTAATAGTTGAGATCTTCAAAGCAACTCTGAAATAGGCAACGAATTAGAAAAACTGTTTGGGGAAAAGCTTGGTTCTACATCACCTTGATTTTCACCGACTATTGCCTGTCTACTATACTGCCTTATGAAGACTTTAAAATTATTTCACCAGGTGGTGCTGTTCCACATAACCTTCTAAGGCTCACCCACCACCTGAGCACATGGTAGTCTTGGGGAAGCATCCCTGGATTATGCAAAGGTGTCTGTAGAGGCAGAATTACTTTTAACAATCAGTCTTTGGTATAACTGCAAGAGTCCTGGAAAGAGGAATCGTCTAGAAGGCTGCTTGGCAGACTTAATTCCAGATTGTATAAACAATATGTATATGTATACACTCTGTGTGTGTATGTATATTTTATAAATATATCTGCTTTCCTGATTTCTCCTTCCTTCAAAGTCCTGGATATAACTTGGCAGGAGGACCACACAGCCTCAGAGCAGAACTCTGTTGTGCATGATTGGTGCATATACAGCTGTAATATGTAAACACATGCTCTGCCAATATGTTATGAAAAGCACAATTAAGATGAATTCGTTTAGGGACTATTTTTATTGTACAGCATAACAAAACAAGCATTCTGTAGGACATGGATAGCAAAGATAAGACTTATATTTACATTAAACCAAACAAACTTTGGGAGACTGTATAATTCTGTATTCTAAATATAGAAAATGTTTATATTGTCTTCTAAACATTATCTTGTTAAATAAGAAAGTTAAAATATATTAATACAGTCAATATTTTTAAATTAAATTAAAAATATAAAATACATCCAAAATTTCATTAAAAATATGTAAAAAAGAAATCATATAATCTATACACCTAGGCTAGAGAAAACTTTTGTCAGCCATCTAATCCAAGCAGGTTCCCACTCCAAGCAGGTTCAAACCAATCAGGTTGCTTAGGACCTTGTCCAAGTGAATGGATGGAGATTCCACAACCTCTCTGGGCAACTTGTTTGAGTGCTTAACAGCCTTCAAATAAAGTTGATTTCCTTGAATCTAATCAGAATTTTCTGTGTTGCAACTTAGGTCCATTGTCCCCTGTGCAATGCGCTCTGCACCTCTGAAGGGAGGCTGGCTCTGCTTTCTCTATGCATTCTGTTAAGAATTTTATAAAAGCCATAAGAAATCCTCTTGACTTCTCATCTCAAGGCTAAACAAACTCAGTTCTCTTAGTCTCTCCTAATACTTCATGTGCTCCAGACCCTAATCATCTCCTCTGGACTCAGTCCAGTATGGCAACATCATTCAGATGCAATTTGTGTTGCTGTTGATGCTACTTGTCATATCTCCATCTATCTCTGAAAAGAATCTGGCTCAGCTTTCTCTACACCCCCTTATTAGACAGCTCAAACCAATAAGATGTCTTCTCAGCCTTCTCTTCTCTCAAGGGTGAACAAATCCAGTTGTCTCAGCCTCTCCTCATATGCCACATGTGGCCGTCTCCTAAGCATTTTGATGATATTCTACTGGACTCGCACCAGTGTCTCTTGTAGTGGAAAGCCCAAAAGCAGGCACAACAGTCCCGTTGTGAATAGCCCTGAGAGGAATTATCACCTCCCTTGACTTACTGGCTACCCTCCTGCTAAGACAACCTGATATGTTGTTGGCCGCCTTCCCTGCAGAGGCGTACAGCTCTCCCATGTTTACCTAAAGTCCCAGTTGTATGCCAGGACTCCCCGCCCCTTTCCTGCAAAGCTGCTTTCTAGCTGGTTGGTGCCAAGCCTGTCTTGCTGTACAGAGTTCATAAAAATATAGGACTATAAATCTGTGTTTTCTGAACTTGATGGGCCTCCCTGTCAACTTATTTGCCCAGCTCATTGAGGACCCTCTGAATAGCAGCCCTGTCCTTCAATGTATTGATCCCTATCGCCAGCTTGGTGTCATCCATTAACTTGCATTATGTCATCAAATTATTAGCAAAGACACTAAAAATATCACCCCCATATCAGCCTTTAAGGGATGCCACTAGTAATGACTATCATTTGGACCTTGTAGGCTTATCACAACCCTTTGAGTCTGAAGGTCTAGTCAGTTTTTCACCCATTGTACAGTCTGTGTTTCTAGTCCATATCTTATCAAATTGACCACAAGAGTACTATGTGAGACTGTACCAAACATTTTGCCAAAGTCAAGGTAAATGTCATGTTCTTCTATCCCCTTCCCACAGAATTTCCCTTCCCTGGAATTGTATTGCAATAGTCAGGCAGGGTTTCCCCTTGGCTTTCCCCTATCACCTTCTTGTCATATATATGCCTGAATAGTGCTTCCAGGAGGGTTTGCTGTGTAATCTTGTGGGGACAGAAGTTATGCTGACATGTCTGTTGTGGCTTGACTTTGGCTTCTTGATTTTGCTTAAGATGAGGGTGATATTTGTCTTTTTCTGCTCATTAGGCACCTCCCTCGGTTGCCAACACATTCCAAGGATGATAGAGTATGGGCTTACAATGTCTGTGGCCAGCTCCCTAAGCAACCTCAAGTAAAGCTCGTCTGATGCCATGGATTTGTGTATGCCATGCTGACTTGATTTCTTCCCAATTGTCTTCCTGTACAGTGGGTAATGCTATAATCCCAGAGACTCTGCCAGCAGGCTCAGTACCCTGGGAAGCCAAATGGCACACTTTGCAAAAATGCATTGGTTGTTTTGTCCCTTTGTATGTCCTTGTATGTTGATGTATGTTCAGAAGTTCTCACTGTCATTCTTTCCATCCCTTATCAGTTTCATCTACAGATGAGCTTTAGCTTTCCTAACTCCAGCATTGCATGCTTTGGTAACATCTATACATTCCTCCTGGGTAGTCTATCCACACTTCTGCCTGTCATGAGGTTCCTTTGGAAGACTGAGATCAGACAGGAGGTCCTTGTTCATTCTGACCTTTTGCCTGTGCATCAGAATGGCCTGCTGTTCTTTGAGGAGGCTGTCTGTGAAGAACTACCAGCTCTCTTGCGTTCCTTTGCCCTTTCGAGCAGTTTTCTATTGGATTTTGCTGAACAAATCCCTGAACAAGCTGAATTCTTTATCCCCTGTAAGGCCATGGTTCTGATCTTTCTACAGTTTTGCTCAGTCTTCTCAGGATTTTAAATGTTAGAATCTCACTATCAGTGCAGAAAAAGCTGACCTCAGCCTTCACCCCCGCATCAAACTCTTCCTTGTTTGTGAGCAACAAGTTATACAGGGCATTTCCCTGGCTGGGTCATTGATCATCTGGGTTAGATCTACATTCTAACCTGTTTCTAGGAAGGAGCCACTTCCTTTTCTTTTACTTAATTCCTTTGTTGAAAACATATTAACCTTTAAATTGCAGACAGTATATAGACAGCTCAATAAATATTCAATCTGTTTCCAGACTGAAATAAAAAGGATCATAGGATAACAGGATGATTCCAGTTGGAGAGAACCTCAAGAGGTCATCTCCTGCAGTGTCAGAAGCTGGTGACTTCCAAACAGGGTGGGTTGTGAGATCTGATCATACACTTTATTCAGACTGGTCTTGAAAACTTCCAAGAATGGTGGCTGCACACAACTTATTTAAGTGATCGGAGCTACTGCTTGACTGTCCTCATATTGAAAAATGCTTTCCTCATACCTGGTGTGAACCTATTTTATTTCAACTTCTGCGTGTTGTTTCTCATCCTTTCATCCCTGTGAAGAGCTTAGTTCTATCTTCTTTATAGCTTCCTCATGGATAGCAGCAGACAGGTGTTAGCTTCCCCCAAAGCTAAGGAGGAGGACCCCACACCGGAGCAGGTGGATGCCCAAAGGAGTCTGTGACCCCATGGGAAGCCCATGCTGGAGCAGGGTCTTGGCAGGATCTGTGGCCCCATGGAGAGAGAAGCCCAGGCTGGAGCAGGGTTGTGGGCAGGACTTGTGATGCCAGGGAGACCCACGCTGGAGCAGCTTGTGAAGGACTGCAGCCCATGGGGAGGACTCACATTGGAGAAGTTCATAGAGGACTATCTTCCATGGGAGGGACTCCACCTGGAGCAGGGACAGAGTGTGAGGAGTCCTCCCCTAAGGAGGAAAGAGCATCAGAGGCAACGTGTGATGAACTGACCACAACCCCCATTCCCTGTCCCCCTGTGCTGCTGGGTGAAAGAGGTAAAGAAAACAGGAGTGAAGTGAAGGTGATCCCAGGAACAAGGGAGGGGTAGGGAGAAGGTGTTTTAAGATTTGGTTTTAGTGCTATTTTACCCTGATTTGATTGGTGATAAATTACTTTTTTTTCCCCAAATGGCATCTGTTTTCCCCATGATGGTAGTTGATGAAGGATCTCTCCCTGTCCTTGTCTTGACCCACCAGATTTTTATTATATGTTCTCTCCCCTGCCCAGCTGAGGAGGGCAGTGACAGAGCAGCTTTGGTGTGCACCTGGCCTCCAGCCAGGGTCAACCCACCACAGCCCCATTCCCTCAGCCTCTACTCATGGCATATGCTTCCTCAGCATTTCATGCCAGCAAGTTTACCATTTCCAAGTCAGTTTTCAGCATTCTGTGACATCAGGGCAAAGCTATTCCCACGTGACATGCAGGGAACCTTTAAAACCTACACAGAGTTTGGAAATCCCATTTTGGTATTAGACCCCCTGGCACTCAGGAATTGCAGTGATGAATGTGGCAATTCCAAAAAACCCTATGGGAACCTAAGCTGAGGTATTTAATCTTTAGAATAGAATGGAGGAAACAAAAGGAAAAAAACAAGCAAAGAAGCAGAGTACCATAGCAAGACTTTCAGAGATAACCTAAGAACATAAGGAAAGGCATCCTCATAAAATAGTAAATATAGTGAATTTTTTAAATGCTTTATGTCTTTTATCAACTTAAATAGTGTAGACAAGCTTCTTAATTTCCTGACGTTACAAGGTAGACCATGAATGACATTAATAGTATCAGAGGTATCATCTCACTGCAAAGAAAACCCTCACCCAGAGATCCCTGTGTTCTGCTACCACCTAACATATTTGTTAAATTCTGAGTAGCTCTATCAATTCCAGCTGTTTACAATTTGGTCATAGGATATATTTAGTATTTTCTTCCTTCACTTTCATATGTGCTTGTTCATTAAACCCTCCTTCACCTTGGGAATTTTTTCCCCTGCTATACCTAACTATGTAAAAAGTAATATAAATGGTGACATTATAGCTTTCTGATGTTTTATTTTATCATAATAAGGAAATATTATCTTATTCCTTTGGATACAGTGACAGTAAAATAATATATATTGTATTTAAATGGCCATGACTGTAGTTCATGACTGCAGTGATTGAAGCCCACCACATGGTTTAAAACTGATTTCTCATAATATTGCTTAAGTGGGATATAAATAATACAGATTTTTGTGCCATCTTTTAGCTCAGGGATGGGTTTTACAGAGTTGTTAATTTATGTGAGCTGTATGACTAAGGACTTCTAAATTGTCTCCAGACACTTTTAGCAACACCAGAAGTGAGTGGACCTCTTTTCTCACATAGGTTAAGTTTGTTTTTTTTTTTTCTAATTGGTAACTTCTTCAAATTCTTCAACTATTTTTAATTGAATACAATATTGTATTACAATGTCTTTTGTTTGAACACTTGTATATTTACCTCTAAATTATATATAAGTAGAGAGAGAAGTATTTGGGGATATGCAATAAGCCAAGTTTGTACTCACATGTAATACGGGCTGGAAGAACAACCAATCAGGTAGTGCAAGATGTCAGAGGTTTCAGTAATTCAATAGGTTGAATCACTTAAGGATCAGTTGATGGAAAGAAGAGGGAGAATATATCCTCATAGAATAAAAAAGATCCTAAATTTCAGGGTTGAAATGAAAGGGCTGTTGAATGGTTTTATGCAACATGGAAGGTGGAAGAAATTTTTACATCATCCAAATCCTGGATGTCTTGACTAAAATCTACTTGCTGTTTCTGGGCAGTCTCCTGTTATTCAAAACAGGAAGCAGTTGGTTCCTATGACAGTCAATGTCACCAGGAGAACTTAGAATTTTAGGGGTTTAGAAGTGTTAATTGGTTTATTTTGACTGATTATTTCTCAGATGTTTAGAAAAATGTTAAGGCAACCTAGAGAGTGCTGCAGATCCAGCATTACATTGTCTTTGCACAGATTGACATATGGTTTACAAGACCCCTAAGAATGTTTCATAAAAACTGTTACTGCTTTTAGTAGAATTTTTGTAGATTACTGTTAACCAGAAGTGAGGAACTCACAATGTAGCCCTGATATTAAACATGCCATAGAATAGAAACAGTAGATGTGAACTATCTACTCTATTTCAAGCATTTGAGTAAGGCAAATGTCATATCTTAAACTGAAGGCATTCTAAAAATATATAGCTCTTTACACAGAGACTTGTGTTAATGATAGCTCAGTCTAGAGCTGCTGGATGGAAGCGTAACATCAAAGGAATCCATGATGGCAATTCTCACTTGCCCTAGAGCTGACTTTGCCATAAGAGCTAGATCCAGCAATAAATGTGTGGGAGTAATTATCCAGCCGAGCAATCGGGAAATATTTGCATACTTCCAGGGAGATGAGTATTGCCCTAAAACCCACACTGCTCTTGGACTGTTGTACTACTTGTATTATCACATGGCTTGTGAAAGGCAGTCGTGTATCAGGTTGCGACACCTGCCTTGTTCTTCCTTGAACTTTCTTGGTCCAAGCTATGACTGCAGCTTCCAGAATCCCAACACTGTGTCATCACACCGCTTCTTTCCACTTTCAGGTTGGTTCAAGGCAAACATGGTGCTTTTAAGGAGGGGACACTCTATAATTGAAATTCATTCTGTCAGTGACGATACCTCCGCTAAGTGCACTTTCTGAAAGAGGAAGAGATAATTTCCATGTTTAAGGCAGCATTTTTTCCAAAGCTGGAAATTATCTAGCATCTGCTGAGCTTATAAATGCTCTGTTTAGCAATCCTAAAATAATGCTTTTGAAACGGTTGTACTTCCCTTTAAGAAGTAATATTAGTTACTCCTTTCAGAAAAAAAAATCCAACAGTGTCAGCACCTAGTGCTCCTACATTACAAATGTAGTTGTCTTAGTACTAATTATTTAAATGCACAACAACACTATTTGAAAGAGGTTTTTTTTTAAATTTTCTAACATCCTTTTCTGGTAAACATGTGCAACTCTTTGCTTTTAAATGGTTGACCGGTTCAGAGATCCTTAAATCAACTTAATGTATTTAAGAAAAATTGAAATTTGCAGTTCAATAATTAAAAAATGTGGTCTCAGACCTGCAGACATGTATCCTTTTATTTACTCATGTCAGTAAATAAGTTTATTAATCAGGATTACTCACAGCAATGATATTAAGCATGCGCATGGGGATAAATAGTATGATCTTCTAGACCCCTTCTGGTTCTATTTTCTAAGGTTCCTTTCAAAACTGTCACGCTTTTAGTATCCTCATTGAGCAGATTGTTCATCTGGTAAGTATATAAAGGAGACAAATCTTACTTTATGAGAATTGTATCATTGCTTTAAAATTAAAAAAGGCGAGCATGGGCATTTTGTTATTACATTGTTTACCCTCAATTACCAAAGCC